>OX016542.1:135785752-137078795 GCA_943590905.1 Sphaerophoria taeniata
AATTGAAGACCGTGGTAGGCAAGTAAATAAAAAGAGAAAGCAATCCCACAGTTTTTTTGTTGATTTTGAATTTTATTTGAACTTGATTTTGTGAATTATAAACATACATATTATTTGATTTAACACATAGTACATACATATTTTACATATACTTAAGTTACACTAATTTGAATTTAAAATACATAGGTACATAAGAGATAATATACTTGAAGTCATTTTTGTTCTAAATAAAATTTACATAAATGATGAACATACAAGATTCTTGAACGAAAGATTTTCTTATTTCTAAAATGGATTGCTAAATTCTAAGCTGTTGGTGTGTGTAGGCTGTATGAAGCCGTCCTCTGTAGATGATGGGTTTTGGTCAACGCGACGAACGATGACGTCATAACGATCTTATAGGTAAGCAGCTGGTTGGTCATTTTAGGGGCTACCTTCGACAACATCGGCCACGAAGGTAGCATTTGGTTGTATCGGACTGATACAAGGGTGGGTCGGCCAGACCATCATCGACAACACCTGATGAGCGTTTCGCGATTCTAGCAGAGTGTCATCTGGGGACAAAAAAAGTGAAGTGCTTTAGTTTAGGTAAAACAAATTTTCAATTGGTGTAGGGATTTAGTTAGTAGGTTAGCATAGGGTATTATTGGTGATGGGTTAGGTAGGTTAGTTAGGTTAGAATTAGGTTAGTTTTTTTGTTTTCAAAACGAAGCACTGATCTTACCTGTCCTTGGATGATGCTCACGTACCTTGGTTTGTGTCGTTCTTCTTACCCCTTCCGATCCTGTTAACGTAGATTTCCTCATCCTTCTCCCATTCCTTTTCCACTTTTTTTTTTACTTCTCCTGGCACGGTTTTTCTTGTTTCGTCGAGCGGGAGATACCTTTGGAAGTGGCAAGAACCTACCCCATCCGACGAGCTAGTCCGTGCGACCGCAAGCGTGCCGCTGCCTTCTTCCAAGGTATCAAAGAACTCCCCCGTGGAATCCTGGCTCCTAACATGGTGTTTACAAGGAGCCAAGCACCACCACGAAATTGAGAGTTGTTTTCAACGCTGCGAGAAATTATAGTACAGGCAAATCACTCAATGACTGTCTCCATGTTGGACCAAAGCTTCAAAGCGAGCTCTCAGCCATTATTCTGAAATGGCGTACCCATCGAATTGGCTTCATGGCTGACATCGAAAAATGCTATAGACAAATTCTTGTGCAGCGAGAAGATGCCGATATGCAGCGAATTGTATGGATGGACAACGAAGGCTGTCCAGCTATTTATAGATTACTCACGATCACATACGGTTTAAATTGTTCGCCGTATCTTACAATAAAGGTGTTCCAAACTCTGGCTGACGATGAAGAAGATGGATTCCCAAAAGCTGCCCAAGTACTACGTGAGTCTTTTTATATGGACGATTGTCTCCATGGCGCTGATTCTGTAGAGTCCGCCAAACAACTAAAAACAGAACTGCAGAAGTTACTAAAAAGAGGCGGTTTCCGTTTGCGACAGTGGAACTCCAATTCTACCGAGTTTTTAAAGAATTTAAGTGCTAATGAAAAATTATGCGAACCTTGCAATGAACTCTCACTTGATCGTGAAACAAAGGTTCTTGGCATCTACTGGTTTTGTCAAAGTGATTGGATTGGATACAAGGTAAGCGTCACGGAAGTCTCTTCAGCGATCACGAAACGCCAACAACTCTCTGATATCGCCAAAATCTACGATCCGACTTGTCTGTTAGCTCCAGTAGTGATATTAGGCAAAATCATGTGTCAACAACTTTGGCTTTCTGGAATTTCGTGGGATGATCCTCTTCCGGAACCTCATCAACAGAATTGGCTGCGGTTCCGCAAAGAACTTCAATTGATAGATGACGTCATGCTTCCTAGGTGGGTTTTCTCGTCACCAGATGTGAACTATCAGCTTCACGTGTTTTCTGATGCATCTACATCGGCTTATGCTACCGTCACTTATTTGCGAGTCAAAACAAGCAACAATGAAGTTAAGGTATCAATCCTCATGGCCAAAACTAAAGTTGCACCTTTAAAGAAGATCACCGTTCCATGTTTTGAGCTCAATGGAGCACTTCTTGCTGCGAAGCTTATTTCGAAAGTGATTGACATTTTAAAGCTAACGCCAATTACAACCTTTTGCTGGTCTGACTCGAAGACAGTACTTAGCTGGATCCGGTCGAATCCTGGGACGCATAAGCAGTATGTCGCCAACCGGATTACAAAAATCCAAGAACTTAACAATGTTGACTGTTGGAGGTATGTACCCACTAATAGCAACCCAGCTGATGTGGCCTCTCGTGGGGTGTTTCCGTCCCAGTTAGAGACACTCGATATATGGTGGACTGGCCTAGAGTGGCTTAGTAGAGCAGAGAACGAATGGCCAAAACAAATTTTTGACTTCAAAGATCCAACTGAGATAAACTCTTTTCTTGTTCAAACTCCATCTAAACCAACTGAAGAGTCTGGAGCTTTAAGGCTTCTTAACAAATATTCCAATATCGATACCTTAGTCGGAGTTACAAGTTGGTGCTATCGATATATTGACATCAGACTTAAGCGGCCACATGAGACATCCTGGTGTACAGCTGCTGAGCGTTGAAGAGCACTACATTTTTGGATCAGGTATGTTCAGCAAGTACATTTTGCTAATGAAGTGTCTTGTCTCTCACTAGGTAAACCGTTCAGTACAAAGAGTAAACTAATCAAATTAAACCCAACAATTGATGAAAATGGCATCTTACGACTGAACGGGCGACTAAAGAATGCTTGGCTACCTGTTTCCAAACGGTTTCCCATAATACTACCTAAGGAGAGTAAGCTGACTGAGATGCTTATTGCTCAAGGACACACACATACTATGCATGGTGGTAAACAGGCTACCCTCAACCTTTTCCGAAGACGTTACTGGATAATTGATGGATGAACTGCTGTTAAGAAGCATATTAATCGTTGTCTGACATGTTTTCGCCAAAACCCTCCAGTGACAACTCAAATCATGGGAAGCCTTCCCACATCCCGTTGTACAGCTGCTCTTCCATTTCAACATTCTGGGTTGGATTATGCCGGCCCGTATGCAGTACGAGCCACGAAAGGTTGAGGTTATCGCAACTACAAAGGATGGATTGCCCTCTTTATATGCCTTAGTACCAGAGCCATTCATCTGGAACTAGTCAGCGATATGTCAACTGATACTTTCCTCACCGCTTAAAGACGCTTTTTCTCAACAAGAGGGTACAGCTCTAAGATCTACAGTGACTGTGCAACAACATTTGCTGGAGCAAATGCAGCCCTTAAATCCGATGTCGAGTGTATTCGAAAGCAGCTAGAAGAAGGTGCGAAATCTGCTGCACTTCACGGTGTCTCATGGCATTTCATCCCACCTGGATCTCCGAACTTTGGAGGTATATGGGAGGCTGGGGTCAAAAGCATGAAACATCATCTGAAACGAATCATCGGCGAAGCAACTTTGACCTTCGAGGAGTTCTACACTGTTCTGAAACAAGTCGAAGCCGTGCTTAACTCCAGGCCTCTGTCAGCCTTATCAGATGATCCCAGTGATCTGACAGCCTTGACCCCTGGGCACTTCTTGGTGGGCGGACCCATCACTGCCGCACCAGAACCTGATTTACTTGACACGAAGGTAGGAAGACTTACACGATGGAAACAGATACAGCAAATGCAGCAAGACTTTTGGAAGCGATGGAGTTGTGAGTATTTACACGAGCTTCAGGTAAGACATAAATGGAAACATACAAAGGATAATTTGAAGGTGGGAGACCTGGTTCTTGTTCGAGATGAACGTGCACCACCTACTCAATGGGCATTGGGTTGAGTGTTAGAGGTACATGCTGGAGACGACGACCTTGTTCGTGTAGCGACAATTCGAACACAGTCATCAATATTGAAAAGAGCTATCTCGAATCTAATAGTACTCCCAATAGACATCAATTCTACGAGTGAACACGGTAGGCGGCCTGATGTTTCGTCACAACAATTGGACGAGCTGGGCGAAATGTTGAGAAGTATTACTACTAAGTAAAACGTAGGAGACAGCGCTGCAATCTTTAAGTATCATATTTAAGATAATACTGGGAATAAATAAAGAAATGTCATTAATGTCAACTACTGTCATGTACATTCTAGAAAGAAATGTTCTCTTCTTATGGAGTAAGACGTCTTTTTGGTTATCATTTAATTGGGAAACTTTTACATATATTTCATCTATTCTCTTTCAATATTCCTTGAAACCTTTTCACGTTTCAAACAATCTCCGAGCAGATAAGATCAGATCACGGATGTGTCAAAGCAAAGCTCTGAGTAGATCATATTCAATGTCCTCCGATTTAATAAAGAAACAAACCTGAGCACTGAAATGTAATTTTTTACTTATTATTATTTAAATTTTTCTTTTTTTTTCACCTACAAAAGACGCGCGACTGTCTTGGTAATCCATTTTTAATTTTATGTTTGTAAAATCCGAAAAAACAAGTGAAGTTGTCTTCACTCAGCTATCTGCTCTATTTAGGTTAGGTTAGGTTGTAGTGGCTGTCTAGTTGTTGTTGACACACTTAGACCTCAAGGATCCGTTGTGATACCACAAAATACTCATGGGAGAGTAATGAACTTAAACAAACCAATTCGTGCTTTTAATGAAGTTAGAGAGACATTTTGTGTCGATCGTTGCCAGTTCACTGGTATTATCGAAGAAGGGATTACCGAGAAAGTTATTCCTTCTAATGGAGAGTGCTGGACATGTACATAGAAGGTGTTGGACTGTTTCCTCTTCCTCCTCGTCCATGCAGCTTCTACAGAAGTCATTTGTGTAGAACCCTAGCCTCAGAGCATGTCTACCTATGAGGCAGTGTCCTGTTATTACTCCAATTGTAGAGCTTATATTTTGTCTGTTTTAAGATTTGCTTGGTTGCCAGGCAGGTGGAACCCTTTGACCAACTAGCATTTGTTGATTTTAGAGCATATTGTTTGAGAAGATATTTGCATGTAGCAAGTGGTGTTCTTATGTTATGTTTTTGTCTAACATTAGGCAGAAGTGTTCCGTTTTTGGCGAGCTCATCGGCTTTGCAATTTCCCGGAATGTCTCTGTGGCCCAGCACCCAAATGAGGTGAATATTAAACTGTTCCGTCATCTCATTCAGAGATGATCGACAATCGTGGACTTTTTGAGAGTTTGTGGAGACAGATGCGAGAGATTTGAGAGTGGCTTGGCTGTCCGAGAAGATTCGTATATCCTTGCAAGATATAACGTTTTCTTTGAGCCAGGATAGTGCCTCTTTAATCGCCATTACTTCTGCCTGGAATACACTACATTGATTGGGAAGTCTGTATGATAGACTGAGATTCAGTTGTTCCGAATAGATACCACTTCCAACTTCTTAGTCGGTCTTTGAACCGTCTGTATAGAATTTTACCGCATTGTCTTCCAGGGGTCTCTCTTCTTCCCAGGAGGATCTTGAAGGGATGGAAACATGGAAGCTTTTAGCGAATACCATTCTTGGGGTGGTATAGTCTAAGCGATCTGGGATAGATCTGAAATTGTCTAGAATAGTAGTAAAAAAAATTCATAGCAGAATTTTATAAAAGTTCGAAGTTCTGAATACCAATTATAAAAGATCTTTTATTTCTAAATCTTTTATGATTCATCGCTTTTGATAGCTCTGTGTTTTTGAATTTTTTCTATAGTTTTATCAAATAATAAATTCTTAACTTTATATAATTTTGAACTTGGCGGTGTAATAATCAGTTTGATTGATTTGTTTCGTATTGTCTTGTGTTTGGACAGGTGATTAATAGCTTTATTGTGCTTGCACCGTCCACTTTCATATGTTTTTGCTTGGCCGCGCCTGTATAAGTGAATGCACTTGCCGCTCTTTGCATTCTTTAACCTCACTCCTGTTTTGTGTTTTGCTTTACTTTTCTCGGTGAGTGATTTTTGGTATATGTTCTGCCTAGGAGGCGGCGTGAGACTACATTGTATCCAGAGTCCAAACATTCTTGATTGTCATTTCATGCCGAAGCCTGATTTTACCTGGACGATTAATCTGTGCTTGATTGCTGTGTCATTGCATTGCTTTCATCTCTGGACCGGATCTTTGTATATCTATATTATAGTAGTTTCAGCCTAGAGAAACGACGACAGCGACGCGTGTTTTACCAACCAGAACTATTTATGTCGGTACTATAGTTCCAGTGAATAACTGCCAGCGCCATCGACGAGTAAAGTTTCCAACTTAAAATTCTCGATGCTGAAAATACTATTAGGTGTATATACAAAGACCGGATTGTGATTTCTTGTTGTTTTGATTAGCTCTTTGTCTATATAAATTATAGTCGTGGAATGGTTGGAGATTCTGAAGTACCATTTATATCCGCAAAACGGTGGCGCTGTAAGCAAGCAAGAAAAGCAAGAAGCAAGGGGCATAAATTGGAAAGTAGAATGAAAGAATGAAAACAAGAAGCAAGAAAGAGAAGATTTTATTGAGTTTTGTTTCTGAACGAGTAAGGAGAGAAGACAAATTGAACAAGAAAAATAATAATAAAACGTCAAGTATTGCTGGCCTTCTTGTTGTTATTTGGAATGGTAAAGGGAATATTTTTCTGGGAATTTTTTTTCGGCTTCTGCCTCAAACAGATTTTTGCAAGCAGAAATAAAGTTCGTTGACCCTACTACCAAATTATAGGTTTTCAAAATATGGGTCACATTATTTCCTGGAATTGGTTGTTTTGTATTTTTTGTTTGCAAAGAATTGCTAGTTTGAAACTAATGAGATAATTTATTTTTCACTGAAGCGAGATTCACTGAACAGTGCCACCAACACTGGAGACACCAACATTGAAATCTAATAAGCCAAACAAATGCATAGCTGCGACACCTAGTTTGAAATCTGAGAAACAGCAATATTTTTTATTAGCCAACTAATCTGTTGCAAGAAAATTCTTTACTTTGTTTCCGACCACGCTTCAAGCAACTACTCTTAATCTGTCAATAAATTGATTTAATATAAAATAGTCTTGTCTTTTTAATTAGCAGGTTAAATTCTTAAATTGGTAATCTCCTCAATTGGTGACCCCGTATAAGAAGAAAGAGGAATTATGCCGTCAACAGAACAACTTGCTGATACTTCGCAATCGTCGAATTCGAATCAATCGTCATTGACATCGCCATCGCAGCGCCACATTGTTCGTCCACCGGTTTTCACCGCCGATCGCCCTGCCTTATGGTTTGCTCAATTGGAAGGACAGTTTCATCTCGCTTGCATCACCGATGAAACAACCAAATTCTTTTTTGCGTCGTCTCACCTAGATGCCCTTGCAGCAGCAGAGGTACAGGACATAATTTTGCATCCACCAGCAACTACTCCTTATGCAAAATTGAAGGAAGCACTCATCGAGAGGTTGACATCGTCGCAAGAATCAAGACTTCACCAGTTGCTTGACAAAGAGATTTTAGGTGACCGCAAACCGTCTCAATTTTTGCGTTACCTGAAAGGTCTAGTGGATAGCGTCCCAGACAATATTCTTCGCACCAAGTGGCTGAGCAGGCTGCCGCCAACAGTTCAAACGATTCTTGCTACACAACAAGACACGCCATTGGAGAAGCTTGCTACTCTGGCCGACCATATCATGCAAATTTCGTCTTCCAATAATGTTGCAGTTGTCGGTTGTTCTAATGATGTTTGTGCAACAGAAATAGAGCCCCGATTATCAAGACTCGAAAATGCAATATGCGATCTGGTAAGTTCCATAAAAAACTCGACTCAAGGATACCAGAATGTTCCAAACCGTCCAAGATCCCGTTCTGGATCTCGTTCTGGAACCCGTTCAAAATCCCGTTCAAGATCCCGTTTGGAAGGTAATTGCTGGTATCACGCCACGTGGGGAGAACTTGCCAACAATTGTCGGAAGCCATGTTCGTTTCAGGGAAACGGAACAGGGAGTCGCTAACGGCGGTACACGACTCGACACTCAATTCATACCGCCTCTTCGTAACCGATAGCACCACCAAAGTGCGTTTCTTGGTGGATACGGGGGCTGATCTTTGTGTGTATCCAAGAAAATTAACTGCTATTCACAAATCTGAAACCAATTATTGTCTTTTCGCAGCAAATGGATCACAAATAAAGACGTTTGGCTGCATTCTTCTTGCTCTCAATTTTGGCCTGCGAAGAAATTTTACTTGGCGTTTCGTGGTTGTGGACATCGAAAAGCCGATTATAGGCGCAGACTTTTTGGCGCATTTTGGTTTACTTCCGGACCTTAAAAACAATAACTTGCTCGACTCTACGACCGGACTCTCAGTAGCCTGTGCCACGTTTTCGACTTCTGGCATTTCATCAGTCAAAGCGCTTCCCAACACTTCATCCTGGTTGCGTATACTAGCAGAGTATCCGAACATCACAAAACCCGACGGCATCTGTAAACCAGCGAAGCACGTGACTCAGCACTTCATCGCAACAACACCTGGTCCTCCGGTTTCGAGTAAGGCACGACGTCTGGCTCCAGACCGTCTAGCTATAGCCAAGCAGGAGTTTGAGAAGATGCTGCAGCTTGGAATCGCTCGTCGTTCAACAAGCCCATGGTCATCTCCACTTCATTTAGTGCCTAAAAAGAGTGGTGATTGGCGACCATGTGGTGACTTTCGAAGGCTTAACGCGCGGACCGTGCCCGACCGCTACCCTATCAGAGTTCTCGAGGACTTCACAGCTAATCTTGCAGGCAAGAAGTTGTTTTCAACCATCGACTTGGTTCGCGCCTTCAACCAGATTCCTGTTGCGCCCGACGACATCTGTAAAACTGCCATCGTCACACCTTTTGGCCTTTTCGAGTTTCCCTATATGACCTTTGGGCTTCGTAATGCGGCGCAGACCTTCCAAAGGTTTATCGACGAGGTGACAAGAGAGCTCGACTTTGTGTTCCCGTATATCGACGATATTCTGGTGGCCTCCATCGACGAGAACGAACACCAGAACCACCTCCACATTTTATTCCAGCGCTTATCTCAATTTGGCATTGTGGTGAACTCCTCGAAATGTGTTTTCGGTATGACAGAGGTTAATTTCCTTGGATACCATGTGTCTGCAGAAGGAATTCGTCCAATTCAAGACCGGGTTGAAGCCATTATCAACTTTAAACGACCACGAACTATAAAACAACTACGTGAGTTTCTAGGTATACTAAATTTTTACCGAAAATTTCAGAGAAATGCTGCTATAGGGGCAGGGACATTACTCCACGGGACATAAGTCCATAATGGAATTATGTCCCACTTAGGTGGGACATTAGTCCATAAATCGATTTTGGACTTAAGTCCCACTTTGTTGGGACATAATTCCGCAAAAAATAATTCTGGATTTATGTCCCATTTCTCAATTTGTTTTGATTGAAAACAGATTAAAAAAAATGGATGCTTTTGGACGAGTTTTTATGGTCTTGAAAATCCGTTGTCTGAAGAATCGAAGTGATTTCATTCCTCCTATTCAGTTTTTTCTCTGCTTTGATATGCAAACAATTTTCTTATATACATAAATACAGTTATTGTATCACAAACGAATAGATTGGCTTCAATAATTTGAATCATATGTACATACTTTTCAGACTATTTGTCTTTTTTCAAGAGAGTTATTTTGCCATATTTACTTGTGAAATTTTGGCATATTATGATGACGACAGAAAGCATTATGAATTTTTAAGAATAATTTTTAATTTATTTTCTTGATATTAAATTTAAATTAAAGAAAAAATAATAACCCTTATTCGCGCAAAGCGAAACGAGGGGTGCCCAAGAGATGTGAAAATAAAAAATACGCGCGAGCGGAAAATTTTGTTTGCCCCACAGAGAATCAATTTGGGGTGTGAAAATAAAAAAAATTCGCGCGAATTTTTTTATTTTCACACCCCAAATTGATTCTCTGTGGGGCAAAAAAAATTTCCGCTGCGCGAAGGACGATTATTTTTTTTCATTTAAATTTCAAATCAAATAAATAAATTATAATCCATCCTTGTAAATTCATAATTTTTTCTAAAGATAAACTCATGTAAAAATAATAACGCAATTCTTTAGAATATTTGCACAGGAATTTTAGAAAGCATCAAAAGTAGTCAGTGTTGCAAAACATTTATATGTGCATATATCTACTTTATGTTGATTACATAAATATTAGTCTTGTTTAAATTGCTTTTTAAATATATAGTTTTCGTTATTTATAAATCTTTTTCTGAAATGTTGATATTTTTTCAAGAAAATATTATTACAAGTGTCATTATTGACCATAATGGCAAAAAGTCGCAAGTAAATATAGTCAAATAACGCTTTAGACAAGTGACAATATGGCTCTATGACACTTTCACTACGTGTTATATGATCATATTTCGAAATATGGCCTTATGACACATGGCCATATGACACGGCAATCTAGTTAAGTCAAGTCAGAAGAAATTAATGTAAATTATTTCGAATGTTTTATGTTTTATCATTATTGTTCTACTTTCTGACCATAAAGGCTCAAAGTTTGAAATAAAATGATTATTTTGTTCATAGTGTTTGATGATTAAAAAAATTATGGACTTATGTCCCATTTATCAAACAAAAATTGCGGAATTATGTCCCACCAAAGTGGGACCTAAGTCCAAAATCGATTTATGGACTTATGTCCCACCTAAGTGGGACATAATTCCATTATGGACTTATGCCCCGTGGAGTAATGTCCCTGCCCCGCTGCTATATACCAGTCTCCTCTTCACGAATGCCTCCAAGGTTGTGTCAAGAGCTCAGACGAAATTAATTGGACGCCAGAACGAGATGCTGCCTTCACGGCTTGTAAAGAGCTGCTTCGAAACGCTAAATTACTTGTCTACCCCGACACGAGCTTACCATGGTCTATCTTTACAGATGCGTCACAGAATGCGGTAGGTGCGGTGCTTCAGCAGCGACGTAATGATGTCTGGGAACCACTCCATTCTTCAGTCAGAAGCTAACACCATCCCTGAGAAAACGCAGCCCATACGATATGGAACTACATGCTGTGTACGCAGCCGTACGAAGATTCAAACATCTTATAGAAGGACGTCACGTGACAATCTATACGGATCACAAACCGCTTCTGCATGCATTCTCCCAGGATCCTGATAAGGCAACACCTTGGCAATTTCGGCGTCTGGATTTCATTAGCCAATACACGACAGACATCAAGCACGTTTCCGGCAAAGACAATGTTGTCGCTGACGCATTGTCACGTGTGGAAGCCATCGCTGCTGCTGTCTCAGCGAGTGAAATTGCTCAACTTCAGGCAGTCGATGAAGAAGTTCAGCAGCGCCTTCGAAATCCAGCCACAGACTCGTTGCGTCTTCAGCCTGTGAGTATACCTGAATGTAACTTACCAATATACTGTGACATCAATGGCCAGCTAGTACGCCCTTTCGTGCCAACTGCACTTCGTCAAAAAGTGTTCTCTTCTCTCCATAGCATAAGTCATTCTGGAGCAAATGCATCCGTGAAGCTTATCTCGCAGCGTTTTGTATGGCCTGGTTTAAAAAAGAACTGCCGTCAATGGTCTCGTGCTTGTTTGGCTTGTCAGCAGAACAAAATTTCTCGTCATGTAGTCGCTCCACTCAGCAACTTCCCCTATGCACGTTCCCGTCGATTCGAGCACATTCACGTCGACATAATCGGACCATACATCCCATCGAGAGGATATCGCTTCTGCTTGACGATCATCGATCGCTTCTCACGTTTCCCCGAAGCTTTTCCGTTAGAGGACACTGGAGCCGAGTGTGTGGCTCGAAAACTATTCTCAGGATGGATATGCCGTTATGGCGTTCCTCTTCGAATAACCACGGACCAAGGAGCTCAGTTCGAGAGTCATCTTTTCAAAGCTCTCAATAAACTAATCGGCAGCAAACACATCCGCACAACAGCTTACCACCCGCAATCTAACGGCATGGTAGAGCGTCTCCACCGACAACTTAAGGCAGCCATTCGATGCCACGAAAGCAGCTCATGGACTGACACTTTGCCCATAGTGTTACTTGGCATTCGAACAGCGTGGAAGGATGATTTGAAAACCACTCCAGCTGACATAGTTTTTGGAGAACCCTTACGATTGCCTGGTGAGTTTCTTTTGCCAACTTCATAAAATAATTTATCGCCCCTGGATATAGCCGAACGGTTGAGGAAAAAGTTTGAGGACCTTTCACCTGTTCCCGGATCTCGTCATGGGCAACGCAAAGTATTCGTGTTCAAGGAGCTTGCTACTTGCTCGCATGTATTCGTCCGACTTGACGCATCTCACAGTGCCTTAACTTCACCTTACGAAGGCCCTTATCGTGTGATCTCAAGACATGAGAAGTATTTCATCATCGATATTTCTGGACGAGAATCAACGGTAACAATCGATCGTTTGAAACCCGTGTTCACATTGGACAACTCTATTGAACAAGAATCATCACAAGATAGCAATAACACCATCACTGCAGTGCCTCCACCAGTAATTACACCAGATTCGTCACCACCTCGACCATCCGGATATGCATCGTCATCATTTCGACCAAGCACCGACTCATCATCAGCAAATGCACCAAGTTCAACGCCAATACGACGTGTTCGTTTCAATCTACGTAATCGCATTTGAAGAAAAATAAAATTTTTTCGCCGAAGGGGAGTACTGAAGCGAGATTCACTGAACAGTGCCACCAACACTGGAGACACCAACATTGAAATCTAATAAGCCAAACAAATGCATAGCTGCGACACCTAGTTTGAAATCTGAGAAACAGCAATATTTTTTATTAGCCAACTAATCTGTTGCAAGAAAATTCTTTACTTTGTTTCCGACCACGCTTCAAGCAACTACTCTTAATCTGTCAATAAATTGATTTAATATAAAATAGTCTTGTCTTTTTAATTAGCAGGTTAAATTCTTAAATTGGTAATCTCCTCATTAACTTTTCAAGAACGAATATTGAATTGAGTTTCGACAATTTTTTTCGTACTAGGTACTATGTAATGCTATTTTTATTCCTTTCTAGTTTCATATCTATTTGTGCAATGAAGCTACCGATTAGTCTATGTATGTAATGATTTTTTTTTCTTAAAACGCACATCGCACAATATAAAAATATGCACTTACCTTTTTATTGCTCTACATATCTTTACTAAAATCATACTTATCTTAAACCATACTTATATTAGACAAGACATGAAATGCCAAGTGGAGTCTCAAATAATCCATGTCTCATCCAACATCTGGACAGAGAGACCTGTCATTAAATTTGACGGATGCAGTTTTTTTTATTTTTGACTCAAAAATTACATATTTTTCATAATTTACTTGCGACATATAGAACATACCTATGGCAAGTATTGAATTCGTAAAAAAAAGTTGAGATTTTGATGAGATATGACATTACGATGATAGAGAAGTCGAAAGAAGTAGGTCTGGCGATTCCGTCCGTCTATCTGTCTGTGAGTTTACAGGCACATACAGCCTTAACCACTGGTCCGATTGACTTCAAACTTGAAAATTAGAGGTTTGAGCCAGTTTTTTGATTTTTTTTTAAAGATCAAAATTTAGGGTAGCCACCATACGATTTTTTTGGCCAAAAACCAAAACTTTCAATTCTCTGCAAAACGGCTACAACGATTTTTTAAACTTTATTTTTTTAAACATTCATGTATTTTATCTAAAAAAAAAAATTGTATTGCCCAAAAACGGTACCTCGTATAGAACCGATTTTTTGTTATTAGATTTTCTCGAAAAATAAAAGTCCCATCATTGTAATTTTTTTTTTGAAAATACGTTTATACAGGGTGATTCACGAGCGTTGTGCCAAAAAGCTAGAGCGTGTAGGTTGAGTTAAGACAAGAAAAAAATCGTATGAGAGGGGGGTCTATTCCCCCCCGTTTAGCCAGGAGGGGCAATTTTCTGAAAAATTGACTTATTTTGTAAAAAAAAAATATTAAAAATCAACGGCTTGGTTTACAACACCGTGATATACCTTTCTGAAAAGCCAAAAACTTCTTCCTTCACTTTGATTTTGAATTAAGTTGTTTTAACGAATAGTTTAAAAAAAAAAAAAATTCAAACTCAAAATTTGTGTTTGTTAATTTTTAGTCGAAAACAGAAAACCGGATGCAAAAATGTCTTTTCGTTATTGAGAAATTAAAAAAAAAAACCAAAAAAATCTAAAAAAATCTTTGTTTTTATTTTTTACCTATCTGGACTTTTAGTTTAATTTATTGGTTTATTTTATAAATTTAATTTTTTGTAATTGGAGTTTTATGAGGACTCAATAAAGTAGAAAAGCATTGGATTTTCCCTGAATTAATCATTTTGTTCATTGATAACGTCTGCCATTGACCTTTCCCTTCTAGCTCTCCGTGCTCTCGTCGGCGGATTCTTGAAAACATGTTACGACTTGGGCGCCATCTATTGGGATATCTTTCAGCGTTTAAAAAAAAAAAAAACAAAAATTGAAAAATCAACAATTTCTTAAGAAATCATATTACATATTAAATATGTTGGTATATCTTTAAAGTTTCAAATTTTTTTTCTCTGAATTTTGAGCATCAAATAGTCATGATTTTATTGTACCTATAGATACCAAAAAATCATTTTAAGAAATATTTCATACAATTTCACAGTTTCTCAACAAAATTGCTAAGAAAAGAAGATCGATAAAGTACTCTGTATCTTTATAATAATGGCAACTTACAATTTTTTTTTCCAAAAAGAAAGCTTAAAAAATTGTCAACCAACATCAACCCTTTTAGTTTTTTCCCAAAAAAAGTACATCGAATTTTATATTTTTCCTTAAGAATAATTTCAAAAACCAATGTCCTCTATATGACTTGATTATGAAATACCAGACAGCCGATCAACATTTTAAAGATTCATGATTGATCAAAATTTTCAATTTCATTCGTTAACGCTTTAACGACCATCGATACTTTTAATACTTTTTACTACCAATCGGTAATACAATCACAGATCTTCAAGTGTATAAAAGCAAAAACTAAATAAAAACAAATAGAAACGCAATAACTTCATCGCATACATATCCAAAATCGTATCGTTACGAAATAAAGCACAAATACATTGAAACATTTTAAGAATGTATTAACGTAAAACCTTTGTATATGGAATTTATAGTATTTTCAGCAGTGATCACTTATACCTTTGTATATGGATTTACCTAGTACTATCAAGAATGGTTTTCGAGCAAGCAAGCAGAGAACACACATTACAAACTAATGTAAAAAACTGTCAAAAAACTGTCAAACCAAGCAGAAAACCATTCTTGATATTACCTGGTAAATCCATATACAAAGACTTATACCAAGATTGGAAACCTTGCTGTCAAAGTGACATTTGCCTACAAGCTGAGGGAGCAGGTTAGCTGAAACAGTATGCGTGTAATACAAACTTAAGGAGCAGGTTAGCCGTAAGAGTATGCGTGTTTTTGTAATAAAGATACAGTTGCCTACATAATAAAAAGCAAGTTAGCTGCAAGAGTATGTGTGCATGAAAAAAATAACTTTTGCGGTATTTGGAGGGTAAAACGTAGGTAGGTTTCCAATCTTGTTATAAAGTGATCACTGATTTTCAGCCTCGAGAATTTTTGGTTGGAGAGTCGTCCCGTCTTGGCGCTGTCAGTTTTTCTATATACAAGATTTTAGTTCTGTATCGCGTTCCGGACGTCGCTGTCGTCGATTCACGAGGCTGCAACTACTATAAATTCCATATACAAAGGTAAAACGACAGAAAAAATTGTTTTTGAAGAGTTTTGTTTTTTTTTCTTTCCAAATCAAAGAGTTCAAATGAGAAGGCAAAATAGGGGATGAGAAAGGAAAAAAAAAACAAAAACAAAAATCTATAAAAGAATTCACAAAGAAATACTCTTTCTAACAACCACAAATTTCGTATATTGGGATCTCTTTTTTCTGCTTTCTGTTTATTTTCCACCTATTCTCATCTGTCATCTCTCCAACCAAACCCTTACCCCCAAAAATCACCAAATCGTGGACAAATAAGTTCTTGAGGTACAATCCAGACGGCGCTAGTGTTTTATTTCTCCATTCCATGACTATAATTTATATAGACAAAGGATTAGCTCAACTATCCGTCATTATCAGCTGTACAACTGCACTACCGACTACTTTATCGACATCATTATCGACAACATTGGCGCCACCTGTTGGTAACTAGAACTAAAGATATTACTGATCTTTTATTGGCGTACAGGGTAATCATTACAAAAACGACTAACTCATATTTCGAGTTTTAACAACAATGGCCAATTGCGCTTTCTGTGATACTGTTTCGGACTATTTGATTGACTCCATTATGTGTAGTGGTAATTGTCAGAGGATTTTTCATGTACAATGTATAGACGCCTCGTTTAGCTGCATCAAATTATTTAAAAATAGGAAATCATTTTACTATTTTTGTGACGAATGCGACCCGTTTGCTGAGAAAAATATAGCTCGTGATGTCCTACGGAACACAAGGCAGTTAGAAAAGCTCGAAAAAGTGTTACAATCTCTTTCTAACAAGGTGGAAAATTTAACTTCCGTTAATGACAATACTTCTTTTGATGACAACACTGTAAAAACACAGTCTACTTCACATACAAACGCTGTTCCTCTACCTAAACGAAGAAGTGATGAACTAGACGATGATTTTTCTGATGCTATCCAACTTTCAAAAAAAGCGACTATTTCAATTTTTGACAACTACTCTCTTTCTCGACCCGTTCCTGGCCTCAATCTCTGTAAAGAAGCTACAACCGCCACTGCTTCCTCGTTGCCAACGTCATCAGCTCCTATTGCTGATGTTTCAACATCTTTAAGGAACGGTTCTGAAGCCTCAACAGCAACAGCAATAATACCTTTGAAAGTTGCAAATTTATCGACGAACTTGACGAAAAGCTCATCTTTGGATCCACCGCAACCTGCACAAATTTGTACCACATCACCTATCGTATCAGGACTTAAAACAGTTGAAGGACATAAAGTTCTCTTTTTATCCAAACTTGTTCCGTCAACGAATGCCCTTGACATAAAAAAATATTTAGCGGATAAACTTGGTACTTCTTTAATTTTGAACGTGGGAAAAATTATTCATCGGAACTACACCAAATATTAATCTTTCAAAATACGTGTACCAGACTCAGTTTTTCATGTTTTAAACTCATCGCTATTCTGGCCAAATGGTGTTATAGTACACGAGTTTGAATATAAATCAAACAACCGGAATTTAATTCAAAACCCTTTTCGCCAAAATCAGACAACGCGGGATCGACGTCGCAGCTTAAGGAATTATTGATTTACTACAAAAATGTGAATGGACTTCTGACTAAGACCAATATGGTTTACAAAAATAAAAATAATCTTCCTCACGATGTCATTGTTCTAACAGAAACTTGGCTGAATTCTTCTATTCTTGACTCCGAGCTTTTTGATGCTTCCTATCAAATCTTCAGACGCGATCGATCGATCAACGATAATTCCGACACTGTAGGAGGAGGACTTCTCTTTGCTATTAAGAACTATCATACTTGCCACCTGGTTAACGACTTTCGATCCTTACAAATCGAGTTACTATGTATTAAACTTAAATTGGAGTCCGGGCATTTATTTATAGTATCGACTTACATACCTCCAAATAGTAATAACAATATCTACGAACAATTTAATGATTGCATAGAAAGCCTATACAACCTCTTGGAGCCAAAAGATGAAATTTTGATCGTAGGAGACTTCAATCTGCCAAATCTCAACTGGATACAAATGGATGGCGACAACTTTTTTATTCCAATAAATGCATCTAGCTCAAATGAGCTTACAATTATCGATGGTATGTCGTACTGTGGTCTTAGCCAGTTCAATGGAGTGAAAAATCATATGGATAGAGCTCTCGACTTAGTTTTTTTCTCCGATACCATGTGTACTGAAACTGCAGTGATAGCTTCGGCTGTTAAACTTATTGTAGAAGATCGATTTCATCCTGCATTAGATATTGCACTTAAATTAAATATGTCTTCTCCAAATAATAATTTTGATAACAATGGACTTGAATTTAACTTTAATAAGTGTGATTATGTCAATTTATTTGATTCATTATGTACCATTGACTGGAACCAATTATTTTTAAACTTAAATGTTGATAACATGTGTAATGTCTTCTACAAAACACTCTTTGACTGTTTCAGTAAAAGTATTCCATTCAAAAAACCTCGTAAGATGTCGCATGTTCCACCATGGTTCGATTCTCATATCAAAAACTTGAAAAATAAAAGAAACAAAGCTTGGATACAATATAATAGGACTAGAACTGATGATGATTATAGATCGTTCCTTATTCTTAAGCAATTATTTAATGATTATTCAAACTCGTTATATGAAGAATACATTGATAAAATTGAACGTAATCTTAAATCTAATCCAGATAATTTCTGGAATTTTGTCAACTCTAAGAGAAAAACTTGTGGGTACCCTAACTCTATGTCTAATTTATCGTCATCTAGCCATGAACCTAAAGTTATTGCAAACATGTTTGCAAGCCATTTTAAAGAAGCGTTTGATGAACCTAGTACTGAACACTTTTCTGATTCTTCTTCTTCTGTATTGAACTATCCACATTTAAATGACATCAATTTTAATATAAGTGAACATACCGTTTCATATGTTGCGGCTGCGAATGAAGAAAAACAAATTTTAGTGTATGTCATATGCGGTTCTATTTACTGTTGGGTTGATACACATATCCTTTCGCATGGTGTTCTGAAATGGACACAATAAACGTTGAGGACAGTGGTTTGCGGCATTCCTGTGTCGAGTGTCCAAAGGGGATGGGATTTAGATCGGTTTCGTTGGCTTCGGAAGCTGGTGAAGTTCATAAGCTGAAAAGAAAAGAAAAATTGGACAATCTTAACAAAACTGAAGTTCGATTAGAAAGGATACTTATCTTGAGTTGATTTGGCTGAGTTGGTGGCATTTCTGGGAGAGTGAACAGCAACAGGCTATATGTTGTGTGCATTTCCTGGATATTTAGTTGGTTTTCTGGAAGAAAAAGGGAAAATTGAATGATTGTTTTGCAAGTTTTGCAAATTTTGTTTGTTTGTTTTGAATTTAGCTGTCAGTTGTCAGTTTTCTGTCTGTGGCCGATGACAGCGCCAACGGGTTCATCTAGTTTCTTCAGTAGATCGCCATGTTTGTTTTAGTTTAGCAAGGACATCATCTTAAAAATAGAACTAGATAAGAAAGTCATATACATAACCAATGGTTCAAAGACCTCCAAATTAACTGCCACTAGTGGTCTGATGTTGATGAGGAGATCTTTATATAATGAATTACCGATAAGTGATGAGGTGATTCAACTAATTGTACAGCAGATCGTACAGTAGTGACATGTATGGTCGGCACCTTGGTTAAAGCTCGATGAAGTGTAGTTTAGTTGAATCAGAGCAAACGAGCGTTACAATTCAACGGGTCGGAGTGAGTCGAAAATAAGAATTGAAAGACAAAGTTAAAAAGTAAAATAGAAAAGCTGCAGTGAATTGAAAGATAGTTTATACGTTAAAAAAGACAATCCGAATAAAAAGTCTTAGTATAAGAAAAAACGTAAAACTAATGTTAAAGGTTACATACCTTGTGTGTTCGACTGGCTTTTTGAGTCCGAGTTTATGTGTTTTCTTGCCAAAGTACGAATCAGCGTTAGGTGAGTGTGATTTTGACGGATTTGTTAATAGATAAGGAGATTTCCCTTCCAAATTTAGGGTGGATTGAGACAGAGGAAGAAATTGTCAGTGCCTTGAGTGCCGGCCGAAGGTGGTAGTTATTGGCGGTTCTTAGTACTGAGCCACATCAGACTCCGTTGGCCCAGTTGACGTGATACAATAGCCCCGTGCAGCACCCGGGCTCCCAAGTAACATTAGTAGTAGTATTTAGCTGAAAGAAAATTTAAAGAAGATTAGTGTTGCGAAGAAAAGTTATACTCACCCAGACAAAAAGAATCCACCCGCGCTGATTTTCGTCATAAGAAACAAAAAAACCACAAGTTAATGAACTGAGGCGCATGAGTTCCCCGGCCCAGTGTAAGAAGATGTCCATAAGCTGTTGAACGAGACAAATAAGCGCCCCAAGGACGTCACATTTTTTGCATGCCATTCTTTTTTTTTTATTTAATTGTTGTTTGCATGTTTCGTTCTTAGTACATATTAATCTTTTTATTTACTATTTATTTATTTATTTATTTATTTTAAGGTTTAAAATAATATTTAATAATCATTTCATAGTAAATTTAAGATTTTGTTTAGATATTCACTCGTTAGTTAAAAATTAAACATTTTAAAAGAGCAAGCTTGTCATATTGGGGTAAGGTAAAGGTCGTATTGTTCGCGTGAGAACCGGTCGTCGTCTCTGGTGCGAGGAAGGGTTCCTCTGTCGCCCCGCGGTCACGAATTTCGTCTCCCCCTTTGTATCTACCCACACAGAGCTCTCTGTAGGCAGGAGATAGGGGTCGTTTTAAGAGTTTTCACTTGCGGGCATGGTACTTGACCTCCAAATTTTCAGGCGTTCCGGAGGAGCCAAGACTGGCATCAAACACTTCGACTTATCCGTATCCAAGGTTAACTTTGCACCTTAAGAGGGCGTAGGTCTGTTTACCGTGTCCCAATTGTATGTCGCGCTTAAGCAATTGTTTTTTTTTTCTATCTTTTAATGTTTGTTGTTAATTCTTAAGTATTTGCTTTTCTGAATTATTGTAAACCAGTTTTCATTAGGCAAAGGAAATAAACCTTTTCATATGTTATGCAATTCATGTAATTCTTCGTTTGTTTTTGAGTTGAATTTCATTCCAATGGAGGATTAAAGAAATTATAGGGGGTGCCGAAAGGTAAGCTGGCTTCGGGAATGGGTTAATTAGGGCTCTACAGCGCATGTTTCAGCGCTTTTGGGGAATCTGAACACCAGGCCGCCCGGATTCCAGGTAGGGTGGGAATAGGCCGTGCCGCAAGGACACCCGCGGCCCCAAAGAAGAGCGGACGAGTAGTGATGATGCAATTTCAATTTACATCCAAATTCCCGGCATGATTCATGTTTTTGAGAAGAGGTGAGGTCTGGTTGCGGTAGCAAGACCCCCCCCCCCCCCCCCCCACCAACCGACGAGCTGAACCGAGCATTACAAGCATGCCGCAGCTGCCGTAACCGACGTTCTGTCCCGTTTGTTTTTGTTTTTTTTTCGGTCCCCAGATAAACAAGATGTTTTTCTGTGACAATTTGTTAATTCCAACCTGCCCCTCGTCCAACTATTCCTCTCCTTGTTGCCTCTTATCAAATGGCGCCCACAACGTGTTGCCCTAGTTATTCCTTAGTGTTCTGCCTGTTTCCGTGTTGACGAGGAATCAGGTCGTAAGTCTTAATCTGGAGGGCTCATAAGCAAGCCAAATTAATCGCGACGGTCTGGTTCGACGTGGTATACGGGAACATTCAGGACATGTTCGTGTTTTCCCCAGATTGCTTTCGCTGTCGGTCCAGGGATCTTGTAGGTCCTCTAGTTTAGGTTAGTTAACCAAATGGAATTGCGCCAGGATTCTGGAACCGGTTAAGCGTAAGCAATTTCACTATCCTGTTTCACTGGTCGTCGTAGCTGGGTTAGAGGCGAGTCGTAAGTCTTGAAGTCGATAGCTTGTTAGCACGCGGCAACAATTGCGACGACGCGTCTCTGTCCTAGCTGCGATGGTCATTGAAAATTGTATAGTCGTGTAGTCCATATTGTTGTCTTGTTAGTTCGCTCTTCTAGGGAAAGAAAAAAAAAAGAAAATTTAATTGAAATGCTGTAGAGTCAATGAGACATTAAAAATGAAAAAAAAGTAATACGTAATAATAATCCAAAACTTGAGCCAGCTACTAGAAGCACCCCCGAATGAATAATAATAGAAAACAAATCAGTTTATTAGAAAATAGTTAAAAGGAAGTCTAGAATACTTTATTAGTTTGATGAGTAGATACTTTTTAGGAAAAGAAGAAGAGGAGACGGCTAAGTTATTAAAACAAAAAATTGGTAATAGGGCCGTAACTAGATCGTTATTGAAACAAGGAATATTCCAAGAAAATAAAATGTCAGTACAACACTCACCACCAAAAGGGTCAGGACAAGGATCCTCAGACCAAGAACAAAGCGAAAACGAAAGAAACCAATCGAGTAATACAATGCAGGAAGGGTGCGACTCCCAAGAACATATAGGTGCTGGTCAGTCGGGGAGTGGAAGTTCGTCGGGGAGCTTAGTATCGTCAGAAAAAACTCCCGCATTCAGCAATATTACACAGTTCCATCCCGGCTCGAAAAAGCTAACCAAAAGTCCTCTGAAGGAAATTTTAGAGATAATCGGGGTCGAATCTTTTCGTCCAGCCGATCAGCGTTTTGGGGGACAAGTTACGGATTCGCAGTCTAGGAGTAACGAACGAACTTCACAAGAAGCTGGCGTTACTCCGGAAATAAGAGCCGCAATCAAATCAGCTGTCGCAGAGACGGTAAAAACAGAAATACAGAGAGGATTGGCCGAGTACTTCAAGGAGCTAAATCTTACCTCTCAGGCTAGGCAGCCAAGGGAAAATAGACCTCCGACGAATGCCAACCCGACGCCTGTGCCAAATGCCCACGTAAACACAATGTTCACTCAACCTCCCCCGTCAATTCATGACAGACCACCTCAGCTAGATCCTCATGCGAGATCTATGGGGATGGGAGGGAATCTACAAGGTAGTTCGATTTGGGGTGGGTCGATGCCTCACCAGGGATACGCTCCACCGAATTTTTGCTCTCCTAACAACAATTCACAAGGGTTTAGTCGACCGGTAATAAGGATCGACAAATGGGGAGTAATGTTTGATGGGAAGTCGGAGTCATTGACTGTTGAGGACTTCATCGGCCGCATCGAGTTGCTACAATCAAGCCACAATTGCTCTTGGGTGGAGATCCTTCGGGATTTTCACTTGCTCCTTAACAATGACGCCAAACAATGGTACTGGCAGTACCAGTTGGAAAATTCCTCTCGTCGGTCGGCCGGATCGGCCTATGTTGAAGGAGGCCCTAAAACGACAATTCCGAAATCCGAAAACCGACTGGGACTTAATGCGGGAAATAGGGGCCCGGCAACAAGGTCCGAGGGAAACTAGCGATGACTTCTTCGCCGCGATCAATAAATTACGATATCAGCTTAGAACTCCCATCAATGAGTCCGACTTAGTGAGGGTAGTAAAAGGGAATTTGGTTTATCCGCAGGCAATTTACTCCATGGACCACCTGAGGATCGCTTGTAAGGAAGTAGAGTATGTATTTTTCAAAGAGGAAAGAGAGATAAAGAGGTTCACGAGGCCTACGGTTAGGTTTGCTAATGAACTAGAAACCGAATTAGCTCAGGAAGAGTATTTAGAAGTAGTGCATCACCAGGGTTCTCGTCCGAAGCCGAGTAGAGGGCAGGGTGAGGTAAAAAACTGGACATGTTGGAATTTTAAGGTGCGAGGACACTCTTTCGTAGACTGTCCTTCCTCGGTTAGAAACATCTTTTGTTACCGGTGCGGACAAGAAGGAGTTATCACTCCTAAATGTTCCAACTGCAGTCCGGAAAACTCCACTCGGAACGCGAGGAGCCTGGGAGAAGCGCGTTCGACCCAAACAACCCAGGAAACGACCAACTCTCAATAGAAGAGTCAACGGCGGGCCGTTGTCCTATTCAGATACTGGCCCGGAAGCAGTCTTATACAAGACAAGAAAAAAGTAACCATGTAAATAGAAAATTGAAACCATTAGGTACACATAAGAATAAAAGAGTACATAGAAGCTAGAAATAGGATTTTCGGAAAAGGGAGCGTGTCAAAAAGGATTACCAAAACAAGGGAAAGATTTAAGAAGAGAAAAAATGTTAGGACCAGAATCGCGTCAACCATTGTCGATACAAATTCAGACCTCAGGCCTTATGCCAATGTGGTAATTGCAGGAAGAGAGATGCGAGGCCTACTAGACAGTGGAGCCAGCGTAAGCATCTTAGGGAAAGGTGGTGAAACAGTAGTTAGGGAAATGGGTTTGTCAGTGCTGCCATACAATGCCGGCGTTAAAACAGCGGATGGCAAAAGTCAAGCCATAGTGGGTAGGGTCCGAACGAATGTCGTCTATAAAGACCAAGAACATTAGCTGACACTTTATATTTGGTCCCAAACCTCGATCAGGACTTGTATCTCGGGATAGATTTTTGGAAGGCGTTCCACATCGCCCCAAACATTATAAGCTCTTTGTCCATTCCTTTAGAGGAAGCCGACTTAAAAAACGCCCATGAATTGACAGCCAGCCAAAGTTTCGCATTGGAAGCAGTCAAAATGAAATTTCTGGATTTCGATCGACATGGGCTAGGAAAAACTTCGCTCGCCGAGCATATAATAGACACAGGAGATTCGGTTCCCATAAAACAAAGGCATTATCCTGTCTCTCCGGCGGTACAAGCCTGCCTGTATGAAGAAGTGGACCGGATGCTGAAGCTCGGAGTTATCGAGGAGAGTGAGAGTCCTTGGTGCTCACCGGTTGTCCTTATTAAGAAGCCAGGCCCAAACGACACGATTAAATATCGTTTCTGCCTGGATCCACGTAGGGTCAACGCGGTCACCAAAAAGGACGCTTACCCTCTCCCCCATATCGACGGGCTTCTCAGTCGGCTATCTGATACCTTTTACATCAGCAGCGTCGATTTAAAAGAGGCTTTCTGGCAGATACCGTTAGAGAGGCAGAGCCGAGAGAAAACCGCGTTTGTTGTGCCTGGGAGACCCTTGTATCATTTCACGGTCATGCCCTTTGGGTTGTGTAACGCAGCTCAAAGGTTGTGCCGTTTAATGGACAAGGTGATCCCAGGGCGCTTGCGGGAGCGGGTGTTTGTCTATTTAGATGACCTACTGGTGGTATCTCCGGATTTTGATACCCATATCGCCCTGCTGGAGGAAGTAGCCGACTGCCTGAGGCGAGCGAATTTAACAATTAACGTAAAAAAGTCGCGATTCTGCTTTAAGGAGTTGAAATACCTTGGCTATATCGTGGGCGGCGGGAGATTGATGACAGATCCAGACAAGGTAGATGCGGTTGTTAATTTCCCAATGCCTAAAAATCCGCGACAGGTAAGGCGGCTGCTTGGTCTAGCAGGGTGGTACCGTAGGTTCATCAGGAATTTCTCGAGCCTGACGGCACCTCTTACCGACACCTTGAAAAACAAAACTTCCAAATTTGTAATGACCGAAGAAGCCAAAAGGGCTTTTGAGGAACTGAAGTCAGCCCTTACCGCTTCCCCAATTCTAGTTCGTCCAGATTTCTCAAAGAAATTCTATATACAATGCGACGCTTCGGATACCGGAATAGGCGCGGTCCTTTTCCAAAAACACGAGGGCGAACAAGAGCTGCCTATTTCCTATTTCTCCCAAAAACTGAACTCCTGCCAACGTAACTATAGCGTTACCGAGAGGGAGTGCATGGCGGCAGTTATGGCAATAAAGAAATTCCGGCCCTATGTCGAAGGCATGGAATTCACCGTCATTACGGACCATTCGAGTCTTAAATGGCTAATGACGATGAAAGACCTAAGCGGCCGACTGGCACGCTGGAGCCTCGAATTACAATCCTATGCCTTTGACATAGAGCACCGGAAGGGCTCGCTAAATGTCGTGCCTGACACTCTCTCTCGGGCGCACGCTGATGCTCTTGAATTGGAAGAAGTAGCTTCTCTTGTGGACCTGGACTCAGCTGAGTTTAAGTCCGATGAGTACAGAAGTCTCTTGGAGACAATCCGAAAGAATTCAGAATCACTCCCTGATTTAAAAGTCGAGGACGATTTCGTTTATAAACGTACGATTCCTCACACGGTTGAGATTCCGCTATCAGAGCACTCCTGGTGTTTGTGGATACCGTCATCTTTGACTGAAGACCTCATCCGAAAAGCCCATGATCCCCCAAATTCGGCTCATGGCGGAATAGCCAAGACGTTGCATCGCCTACGCCAACATTTTTTCTGGCCAAATATGACCGTTCACGTTCGTCAGTATGTGTCTAATTGTGAAACTTGTAAAACGTCCAAAGCTTCAAATCAAGTATCTCGACCACCTATATGTACAAATTATTTGTCCGAACGTCCCTTCCAAAAACTATATGTGGATTTCCTAGGCCCCTACCCTAGGTCTAAAAGTGGTAACACCTATGTTTTCGTCATCCTTGACCACATGTCAAGATTCGTGTTTTTAAAAGCCCTGCGAGCAGCAAATGCCAGCTCCATAATAAAATATCTAAGAGAAGAAATTTTTAAAACCTTCGGCGTGCCTCAGGTCTTGCATTCAGACAATGGGAGGCAATTCATTGCCAAAGAATTCCAGGACTTTCTGCGGAATTTCGGTATACGGCACTTTAAGACTGCCAACTACTCGCCTCAGTCCAACGCGTCCGAGAGAGTGAATAGGACTTTACTTGTGGCGATAAGGTCGTATCTCAAAGACGACCAACGCAATTGGGATGTCCACCTCTCTAAAATAGCGGCGAATCTGCGAAGTTCCGTGCACAGTTCCATAGGCGTGTCGCCCTATTTCGCGTTGTTCGGAATCAGTATGATGACGCATGCAAGTGGTTATGACTTGATACCGTCTGCAGCTTCTTCGGACGAAACTGAGGGAGTCTATCCAAGAGGCGAGCGATAAAAGTGCAAAAGTATACAATACGCGAACTCGAAAAATAAGATTTTTACCTGGTCAGGAGATTTTTTAAAAGAAACTTTGTCCTTAGCGACTCTTCAAAACTCTTAGCCGCGAAATTGTGCCCAAAATTTATCAAATGCCGCATTGTTAAATCCGTGGGCAAGAATTTATACGAATTGGAAAACTTAGCGGGAAAAAAAATTGGCATCTTCCACGCTAAGGATTTGAAGCAGTAAGATATCAAAAGTCAAAACGGAATCAGTCGTCATCAATGTCCTAGCAACACGAATAAAATGCTCTACGTTGGATCAGTATAGTTAAGCCAATTGACCAGCTTTCATGGAAGCAAAGCCATACTGCATGTACATGCCTGGCAATTCAAAATTGGCACTTGGTCTTCCGAGATTAGGATTACGATTTAAGTACCTAAAACTCAACCCTGTAAGGCTGAATTAATTTACAAACTATCTGTGATATTATGTAGAACACCTTCTTTTGAAGATTTGATCCCCCTCACCTGTGATAATTGCTAAAGACTGATTTTTTTTGATATTTACTTTTTGATTCAAATCCCCAACCAACTGTGATATAATTTAGGCTCGCATCGTGTACCGTCCCCATATTCCTGTTATTTATTTATTTCTGTTAATTTATTAAATTTCTTTTAAGGACCACTGAGTACAAACTCCCATATCTGATTCGTATCCTAGCTGGTACACTATTCCGAGTGGCGTTTGCAACGCGGCACGAGAATGCGAAACAAAACCAATTATATCCGCAATCCCGAAAGTTCATTGACCCTAATAACGATGACCTCAGACGAAAACATTGGTTGTTTAGCAATTGAGTGGACATTTATTAAAAACCGGCTAGGAATTTGATTCCCCGAACTGAACCTTAGACTAATACTAATCGTAAATCTAAACCTTAAGACTATAACGACATACCTTAACTTAAATTAATTGTTTTGCCTTCAACCGTACCTGATATGTTGTTATTCTTACATCGATGTGCATGCCTGGCTTGTGGGCGTGAGTTTTTCCCCACGTTGGAGACGAATGTGTTGTTTGATCACGAGCAGCCATCACCGTCTCTGTGGTATCTGACGAAACTACCACATCCGGAGTTTTGTTGCGGCTGCGAATGAAGAAAAACAAATTTTAGTGTATGTCATATGCGGTTCTATTTATTGTTGGGTTGATACACATATCCTTTCGCATGGTGTTCTGAAATGGACACAATAAACGTTGAGGACAGTGGTTTGCGGCATTCCTGTGTCGAGTGTCCAAAGGGGATGGGATTTAGATCGGTTTCGTTGGCTTCGGAAGCTGGTGAAGTTCATAAGCTGAAAAGAAAAGAAAAATTGGACAATCTTAACAAAACTGAAGTTCGATTAGAAAGGATACTTATCTTGAGTTGATTTGGCTGAGTTGGTGGCATTTCTGGGAGAGTGAACAGCAACAGGCTATATGTTGTGTGCATTTCCTGGATATTTAGTTGGTTTTCTGGAAGAAAAAGGGAAAATTGAATGATTGTTTTGCAAGTTTTGCAAATTTTGTTTGTTTGTTTTGAATTTAGCTGTCAGTTGTCAGTTTTCTGTCTGTGGCCGATGACAGCGCCAACGGGTTCATCTAGTTTCTTCAGTAGATCGCCATGTTTGTTTTAGTTTAGCAAGGACATCATCCTAAAAATAGAACTAGATAAGAAAGTCATATACATAACCAATGGTTCAAAGACCTCCAAATTAACTGCCACTAGTGGTCTGATGTTGATGAGGAGATCTTTATATAATGAATTACTGATAAGTGATGAGGTGATTCAACTAATTGTACAGCAGATCGTACAGTAGTGACATGTATGGTCGGCACCTTGGTTAAAGCTCGATGAAGTGTAGTTTAGTTGAATCAGAGCAAACGAGCGTTACAATTCAACGGGTCGGAGTGAGTCGAAAATAAGAATTGAAAGACAAAGTTAAAAAGTAAAATAGAAAAGCTGCAGTGAATTGAAAGATAGTTTATACGTTAAAAAAGACAATCCGAATAAAAAGTCTTAGTATAAGAAAAAACGTAAAACTAATGTTAAAGGTTACATACCTTGTGTGTTCGACTGGCTTTTTGAGTCCGAGTTTATGTGTTTTCTTGCCAAAGTACGAATCAGCGTTAGGTGAGTGTGATTTTGACGGATTTGTTAATAGATAAGGAGATTTCCCTTCCAAATTTAGGGTGGATTGAGACAGAGGAAGAAATTGTCAGTGCCTTGAGTGCCGGCCGAAGGTGGTAGTTATTGGCGGTTCTTAGTACTGAGCCACATCAGACTCCGTTGGCCCAGTTGACGTGATACAATAGCCCCGTGCAGCACCCGGGCTCCCAAGTAACATTAGTAGTAGTATTTAGCTGAAAGAAAATTTAAAGAAGATTAGTGTCGCGAAGAAAAGTTATACTCACCCAGACAAAAAGAATCCACCCGCGCTGATTTTCGTCATAAGAAACAAAAAAACCACAAGTTAATGAACTGAGGCGCATGAGTTCCCCGGCCCAGTGTAAGAAGATGTCCATAAGCTGTTGAACGAGACAAATAAGCGCCCCAAGGACGTCACATTTTTTGCATGCCATTCTTTTTTTTTTATTTAATTGTTGTTTGCATGTTTCGTTCTTAGTACATATTTATCTTTTTATTTACTACTTATCTATTTATTTATTTTAAGGTTTAAAATAATATTTAATAATCATTTCATAGTAAATTTAAGATTTTGTTTAGATATTCACTCGTTAGTTAAAAATTAAACATTTTAAAAGAGCAAGCTTGTCATATTGGGGTAAGGTAAAGGTCGTATTGTTCGCGTGAGAACCGGTCGTCGTCTCTGGTGCGAGGAAGGGTTCCTCTGTCGCCCCGCGGTCACGAATTTCGTCTCCCCCTTTGTATCTACCCACACAGAGCTCTCTGTAGGCAGGAGATAGGGGTCGTTTTAAGAGTTTTCACTTGGGGGCATGATACTTGACCTCCAAATTTTCAGGCGTTCCGGAGGAGCCAAGACTGGCATCAAACACTTCGACTTATCCGTATCCAAGGTTAACTTTGCACCTAAAGAGGGCGTAGGTCTGTTTACCGTGTCCCAATTGTATGTCGCGCTTAAGCCATTGTTTTTTTTCTATCTTTTAATGTGTGTTGTTAATTCTTAAGTATTTGCTTTTCTGAATTATTGTAAACCAGTTTTCATTAGGCAAAGGAAATAAACCTTTTCATATGTTATGCAATTCATGTAATTCCTCGTTTGTTTTTGAGTTGAATTTCATTCCAATGGAGGATTAAAGAAATTATAGGGGGTGCCGAAAGGTAAGCTGGCTTCGGGAATGGGTTAATTAGGGCTCTTCAGCGAATGTTTCAGCGCTTTTGGGGAATCTGAACACCAGGCCGCCCGGATTCCAGGTAGGGTGGGAATAGGCCGTGCCGCAAGGACACCCGCGGCCCCAAAGAAGAGCGGGCGAGTGGTGGTGATGCAATTTCAATTTACATCCAAATTCCCGGCATGATTCATGTTTTTGAGAAGAGGTGAGGTCTGGTTGCGGTAGCAAGACCCCCAGGGCAGCCACTTAGGCCCGATTTTATTTATTTTATTTATAAATGACCTTGTTGCGATCATAAAAAACTCGTCTGTCCTAATATATGCTGATGACATTAAACTTTTCAAAAGTATAAATTCTACATCTGACTGTCTACTTCTGCAGGAAGATTTAATATTATTTAGGGAATGGTGCAATAGAAATCGTCTTGTTTTAAATGTTGACAAATGTAAAACCATGAGTTTTACACGCATGAAAAATCCAATAATTTTTGATTATATGTTTGATTCTTGTCCTCTAAGTAGGGTATCTATTTTTTCTGACTTGGGAGTAGTTTTAGATTCCAAACTTACATTTAGGTACTGAACATATTAATTTTGTAGTTAAAAAAGCAAATAGAGTCCTTGGGTTCGTTAAAAGGTTTGGTCGTGATTTCCGTGACCCATACGTTCTAAAATTACTTTTTGTTTCTTTCGTGAGACCAACTCTCGAATACGCTTGTGTAGTGTGGGCGCCTTATTATTCTGTACATATAGTTAGAATTGAAGCGATTCAGAGAAGATTCTTGCGTTTTTGTCTCCGTTCTCTTCCTTGGTTTCGTGGAACTACTCTGCCCCCGTATTCTCAAAGACTTTCTTTCATTAACCTGCCTTCTTTGTCAAACCATAGAAAATATCTACAATTTTGTTTTATCGTGAAAATAATAAATGGAGCTATATCATCGTCATCGGTTCTTCTTCATATTAATTTCAATTTCAGTCGGTCAAGCATTCGACTACAAAGACCCATTAACCAAATTTTTAGCAGATCGAACTATGGTGCACATAGCCCCCTAAATCAACTAATTGACTTATATAATAAATTTCATTTTCTTATTGACTCACCAAATGATATTTTAAAAAGCCTTAAATTTAAAACATTGTTTTATAACAGTTTAAATTAAATTTAGATTTAAGTTAGCATTTAAGTACTTATTTGTTTTATAAGCATGTCTCACGTTAGTATTTAACGAATTGAATAAATAAATAAAAGTATGACCAGTATTGTTACTGTTCCATTGAGAGGTGGCTCTAAGCCTCACACATGAGTGTGCTGCCACCATTTTGGAGAAGATGTCAAGAGGTGTTAGGTTTAAAAGCACTTCCAGGGCTGCGGTTGGTGTTGAGCGAAGTGCTCCTGTGATGCACATACCTGCTGACCGCTGAACTTTGATGAGCTTATTTAGATTTACCATCTTGTCCAGTGCGGTCCACCATACGAAAACTCCATAAATGAGTATCGGTCTGATTACCGAAGTGTATAGCCAGTGGGTTATTTTTGGGGAAAAGCCCCATTTTGATCCTATGGCCTTTTTACAAGTAAAAAGCGCCACGGTAGCCTTTTTTACTCTTTCATCAATGTTTGCCTTCCAATTTAGTTTTTTGTCTAAAATGAGGCCTAAATATTTAAAAGCTTAATGCTATTCCTTTGATCTTGGGTAGGCTAATTTGAGGAATTTTGTACCTTCTCGAAAAGAGTACTAGTTCTGTTTTATGTGGATTGACGTCCAAGCCACATTGCTTAGCCCAATTTGTTAGCCTATTTAAGGCATTTTGTAGGAGTTCCGAGAGAACTTGGGGATGTTTCCCAGATACAGATATTGCAACGTCGTCAGCATAGGCAATCACCCTGAAACCCTCTGCTTCCAATGATGTTAGTAGGTCGTTTACTACCATGTTCCATAAAAGAGGCAAAAGGACCCCACCTTGGGGGGTACCCCGATTCACCGATCTGGTGGATGTAAAACTTTTCATACTGGAAGTTATTGTCCTGCTTTTGAGCATGAGACTTATAAGATCTATGAGTGGTTTCTCTAATTTCAGCTTGTCCATTGCTGCTGTGATCGCCTGGTAACTGACGTTATTGAAAGCTCATTCAATATCTAGGAAAGCTACTAGGTTATATTCTTTGTATATGAGGGAATATTCAATACTACGTACCAGCGAATGAAGTGCTGTTTCTACTGAAGAGAGAGAGTACGCACGTTGCTCTAAATTTGTTGCAAAAATTCAAGAACGATCTTGATATGGTAAGTTTTTGAAGAAAATTAAAATAAGAAAATATTTATTTATCTTTGAACAACCCACAGCAAGAAAGGCAAATGCAATATTCGAACTGAAGTCCACCCTCCATGAGGAAATCCTCAAGCTGTTCCAAGTAAGCCAGCTCCTAATATTCTCCTAATTGCTGCTTCCAGATTCGCTGAAAAACTATCAATAAATAATCAATTCAATATCTATTTGGTGCTTTTATATAAATAAACGGTGAAAGTCTTTATTTTCTGATACTAATGAAAAATTTACTGCCGACAGAGTTATATACATGCATAAAAGCAATAATAAAAATAAGGCCGAATTTGTTCGCATGTTTCTTGCTGATTGTCTTCCTCAGCTGATGGCTTCGTCCTTCTCCTTCGCCCTTCTTCGGCTTCCAGTATTGCCTCGACTTCGGTCAGCTGGTTGTCGGTGATGGTGCATGCATACTTGAGTCGTTCTTAATTGTCTTCGATTCGAGGTTTTTGAGCTTGATTTCGATAGCTGAAGCTGCATCAATGACGTTTGAGGACTTTTCCCGCTCTTCGTTGAGTTCACGAAGGAGTTTCTTGATCTCCAAACGATGAGAATGTGAAATTTGTTCGACGACCTAAAGAATACAATGAACGTTAAATGAGATCTGTTTGGAGATGAAAAACATTACCTCAGATTTCTCCTTGCTTCTTCACCTTCCACAGGTTTAAGTTTGCCTTTCGTGCCGACTGACGTTCGACATTCATCTGCTCATGGGCAGCGGCCAACTTGTCCTCCAATTTATAACGGAACCCGGTGTTATCGGTTGGGACACGAAACGTATTTTAGTCGACCCATTGAAGAGAGACATGTTGAGTGAGGTTAGTTTACTCAAAGCCTTGTTTTAAAACCCGTTTGCGTGTCCTAACCTTTCCTCCCTTTTACCACCATTACAACCACCTGCTTATAGGAACAGGAGGCTGATCCTGGCAGTGGAAGGAAAGGGCGTTCAATCTACTGTGCAGGCTTGGCATGCTAGCTCTAGCGCGTCCTAGCTCGTCGGATGGGGGAGTTCTTGCCTAAGTAGATGAACATTCGTTACGTTGAATCATGCCAAAATTGATTGAAAGTTGGGGTTCATAAAAATTAATGAAGGCCTAATTCGTCCTGATGTTTTCCAAAATGTGTAACCCATGAGTGAGGAGAGGAGAGGAGAGGAGAGGAGAATTGTGTAACAACCTCTAAATTGCTTTTACCGAATCATTATGTACTTACGTTATACACGAATTCATCGATGCAGAACAGAAATCAAATCACATATTGCAAAATCACATCTCAAAATCAAAATAAAATGCCATCGATGATTCATAACGATTCATTTTAGCTTGAATTTCCTTCTCCGTCTTCCGTCGGCCATCTTCGCATATCGTCACATCCACCTTTGACTCAACTTAAAATCCCTTCATGGTGAATTTACCAAACAGAAGAGTAAGCACCCAAAATCACTTCCCATGAAAATTACCAACCGAATGGAAATAGTTATTAGTCCAGTAAATAGAGCAATTTTTCTAGTGATCAAATGGAAAAAAATAGAGGCAAGCTGAAATTTTGCAGGTCGTTTCCGGTATATGTAGTGAACTTAAATCCAAAATGGCGACCACCTACCCCTTGCAGCAGCGTAGTTAGGGGTGGATTTGCACTGTCACGCCTACTTTTGCTCTATTTGCGTTTCTTGGAAACGGCTTGAACGATTTGGATGAACTTTTCTGTATTCATTCTTATAAGCAAGGAAAAAATAAAAAAAAATGTATTTTCTAAAATCCGCCCACTGAAACGCCCACTTTTCTTAAATCTTTGTTTCTCAGAAACGGCTATAACTACTTGAATGAAATTTTCAGGGTTTGTTCCTTTAAGCCAAAAAAATATTTTAAAAATTCTTTTTGTAAAATCCGCCTACTGCCACGCCCACTTTTTTAAATCTTAGTTACTACTCAGCAATGGCTCTAACGATTTGAATGAAATGTTAAGAGTCTGTTCCTTTAAGAGAGAAAAATATGAAAAAAGTGCTTTTAGTTATATTCGCCCACTGCCACCCCTAATTTTGTACATCTTTTCTAAAAGACATCTCTTTTTATTTGAGTAAAATTTTCAGATTTTGTTTTTACGAGTGAGAAAAGATTTAAGACTTTTTATATAATATATATATATATATATTTTTTATATATTTTATATATATTTTTTTTATTTTTTCCTTGCTTATAAGAATGAATACAGAAAAGTTCATCCAAATCGTTCAAGCCGTTTCCAAGAAACGCAAATAGAGCAAAAATGGGCGTGACAGTGCAAATCCACCCCTAACTACGCTGCTGCAAGGGGTAGGTGGTCGCCATTTTGGATTTAAGTTCACTACATATACAAGAAACGACCTGCAAAATTTCAGCTTGCCTGTATTTTTTTCCATTTACATTTCTAATTTTACTGTACTATATACATAAAAAAAATTCAAATTGTCTTTTCAAAGCATAACTCAACAACAATTTTTATTTACCATAAACCTTAAATAAAAAAACTATTCATACATCCATACAATATGAACCAATTTGTAGTACTCAATGCTTTTCAAAAAATTAATAATACCAACTAAATTAAAGTTCATAACATCAGTAAGGCCGTGTGCGAATTCAGTTAAAAATGGGTTAAAACTTGACGTTTGGTTAAATTTTGACACTTCGCATTATTTGACTAGCTGCTGAGCAGGTTAAAATATGACAGTAGTGGTTAAAAATTCATCCATTTTTATTTTTTAACCACAATTCATCCAATTCGCACACGGCCTAAGAAAAAATAAAAAAAATGGAAATTTGAATGCTCAAAAGTCGTTATTCCACAAAATTTTAAATATTCGTTGCATATTTTTACATTGCATACAGTGCCGGATTAACCACGTAGCAAGAGTAGCAATTGCTACGGGCCCCGCGCGAAACTGGGCCCCGCATATTCAAACACACTCATATCTGCCTGAGCGTAATATATAGTGTTATTGCCGATATAAAAAAAATCATTTCAATCGACTGAATATTCGGTTGACATGATTTTTTTATTACATTACATTACATTTCACAGTACTTCGCACATAAATGTAACGAACTACAGACACATAGCAGCACTGGTGACTGAGACCATCGGCTGGGAAAGAACAATACATTAATACAACAGAGAGAGACAGATAGACACATAGAAAGAAAGCACACATAACAGAAACCTACGTGGCTCAGAGGAGGAGACTTAGATTTGTATTGTCTCATGTTATCGCACAGGTGGCCTCAGATAAGCTGGCGATTTTTGTAGAAAAAGAATGCTGCTGAAGCTGGGGTTTGAACCCGTAGCGTTCGGCTTAGCAATCCACTACTCTATCCTCTGAACCATGGCCACCTGCGAGATGATTTTTTTATTTATTCGGAAGATAATCTTGTGGCATTAAATTTTAAATATGATTTCACGGCTGGCTGGGATGTAGTCCAATCTGGACGTCCAATATTCGATGACATTTTCCAACATTTATGGCCGTATATCGGCAATAACACGGCGAATGTTGTCTTCCAAATGGTCAAGCGTTTGTGGCTTATCCGCATAGACCAATGACTTTACATAACCCCACAGAAAATAGGTAGTCTAGCGATGTTAAATCACAAGATCTTGTCGGCCAATTCACAGGTTCAAAACGTGAAATTAGGCGGTCAACAAACGTGTCTTTCAATAAATCGATTGTGGCACGAGCTGTGTGACATGTTGCGCCGTCTTGTTGGAACCACAGCTCCTGGACATCATGGTAGTGCCCGATACGAATTCCGCACAGAACCATTATTTTCGAAATAAAATTGCACAATTTGCAAGCGTTGTTCAGGCGTGAGTCTATTCATGATGAATTGCCAAACCTATCTGAGGATAAATCACTTGACAACTGTTAAATCGGTCACCGTCTTGAAAAGTAATGCCAACTTAAAGTTCTATACCTCGAAAAAAAACACCCGTTACTTCCGAACCTATAGCTCTTTGAAAGAATTTGCTACGGGCCCCGCGCTTGCTTAATCCGGCACTGATTGCATACTAGTATATATGGCATACTTTATGGCCACTGTTCAAAAATTACCTCTTATCATAAACTGATTCAAAATAAAAAGAGTCTTTTACTTCAAATAATTCTCAGAACTTTATAATTTTCATCAGATTCAAAAGCAGTTCAGAAAAAAACTGTTAATTGGAATGATTATCAAAATATAAAGGGTATGCAATTGGAGGTTTAAAAAAACAAAAAAATAAAAATCGTTAATTTCGAATTTCAAATTGCTGGTCGTTGTTAAATTAGGTTGCATACTTTAGGGATCTAGGTTCATAGTTCACATTCTAATCAAAATATCCCGATTATAAGAACATGATTAAGCAAAAACAAACTTACCACACATTTCCTGTGAAGTGTGAACCGCTTTCCAGGTTGAGTTGAGTTGTGATTATTTAGCTAAGGGAAGATCTTTAAAATTTAAAGAAACAACGAAACTATTTAATATGAATTTCCGAATCCGGATTAACGATCTTTTTGTACCTACACCGAATAAAGATTTCTCTTTGTAATTTCATTCAAACAATAATAAAGGTTTTATTAAATTTAATAGAGAAAGTAATAAGAAGAAATAGAAAATTAACTAAATTCATCGGATAACGATAACGGAATTAAACATAACATAATGCAAATAAATTTTGACTCGATGATGGTTGCATCTGATGGCTGTTGTACACATTAAGGCGGCACTGGGGCTTCGATGGCGCTAAGTAGCGTCGCTTCGGTGAATGCTGTTGGTCGTTTTTTGCTGAGATCAATGGATAAAGTTTTCCAGAAGTTTTTTTTTTTTTCTCTCACTGATTTTTTTTCAAGGTTAAGCTTATGAGGTTTGTAGGAAAGGGGCTTTTTCGCGTCTTTTAGGACTTGAATGTTTGGTTCATTTTCTTTTTCTTATCATTTTTTTTTGCGGGATTTCTCACAATGGCGTTTCTTAAGTTTTTAGTGTTTTTCGGCGAGATTTTTCTCTCGGACTTTTCAATGTCTTTTCGGCGTTTTAAGACTTTTTACGAGATTTCTTTTACGGTTTTCGTCGGTTTTTCGTGGTTTTTCTTTTCGAGTTCTTCGGCGTGGTTTTCACCTTTTTCGGCGGGGCTCACGGTTTTTTTCTTTTTACTGTTTTGAATTCAGGGGGATTGAAGTTTCTTTTAAACGTTTTCACAGTTTTGTAAGTACCTTCGAGATTTGGTGTTTTGTTATGCCCTCGAAAATTGGAATTCTTAAGCTTGCACTAAGTTTTTATCAGGGTTTTAGGATTTCCCGTTAGTTTTACTTTTCGAATAGCGTAAGATTCTTATAGTTTTGTTTAACTTGAACTTTTCTTAAGTAAAAAAAAACCGTGTGTAATGGAAAAAAAACTCCGACCACGACCGACTGACCACGAACCGTAAGAACAACCGTTCTTCTCAAAAAACCGAAACTTAAAAGCCAAGCTTGAAGCGTCGACGTCCTATTTATAGGCCGATCGACCGGAGCTTCGAAAATGCCATCTTCACTTCCAGTGATCGTGGAAAACAAGTGTGAATCGCGATTATTTTTCGAAATTTAAACCCGAAAACTAAGTTTTTATACTTAAAAATCATTTTTGATTTTTTTAAGAATAAGTGTGATTAAATCACAATTCTCCAGTTAGAAAAGACGCGGAAATACACCCACGATAGGTTTATTTGTGTATTGGTGTGGAATTTTCCCGTCTTTTCGAACAAGCGTCCTCGAAAATCATCAGTTTTTGAAAACGGACGGATGCCCGCCTAATTGACTTGAACGAGATTTTTAACCAGAGAACTATAATTTTATGCTTAAAAATCATTTTTGATTATTTTAAAAATAGGTGTGATAAAATTATAATTCTCTAGTTTAAATCTAACGAAATGGAAAAAGACGCGGAAATTCACCAGTGATGTATTTTACATGTATTGGTGTAAAATTTCCACTTTCCAGTCGTCAGAAGCACTTGTTTTTGACAGCTGCCTTCGAAAAGTTTGTGACGAAGCAATATCCACCACTAGCGCCACCTAGATTTTCCCACCTCAATCAAGTCCAAACTTGGTAACCTACACGCTACCTTACCGACTCTTGATCATGAATATTATTATTTAAATTCAAAATATACGAACGGTTACTATTGTTATTGTTTAGTGTTTTGATGAGTTTCTAAGCTAATATTTTTTCTTTTTTTTCTTTTTCCCTTGGAAAAGCACTGAGATTTGATAGGTTCTACTGTTTAAGATGAATGTATGAACAACGAATATTAATTTTTACCTTATTTCCAAAAAAAAAAAAAAATATCGCATTCCTTGTTTAAAGTAAAACCGTTTCCTACAAAACTTCTTCATTTCAAGTTAACGCAGGAAATGGAGAAGAAATAAAAACGGATTGATTTTCGAATCGACCCACACCCGAGAAGATCTCATGTTCGGGCTGTGACTAGCCGGGTACACAACTAAAATTTATTAAATGTTTTTTTTTTCACACACAATCCTGACACCATTGTTTTTTTTTAACGTTTCATATCCTTGGAATGAAATACTCCTAATGCCTGCCCTTTTTCATCTTCCAATTCATACAAATTGTTGCCAACCAATTTCTTTATCTTTGCCTTGATGAACTTCGGACAAAGCTTCGCATTTCTCTTCTTTAACGCGTCACTCAATACAAAGTTTCTTTTCTACACAATATCGCCAATTTTGAACGTTACCTTTTTGCTTCGGGTGTTATAGTTATGTTCGTATTTTTGATGTGCCTGTTCTAAGGATTTCTTAATTGCAGAGTGCAAGATGTTCATTCTTGATGATTTTGGAAGGATATTCATCTCAGAGTTATTAACGCAGTCTAATTTACGAAGAAGTTCATAGTCGGAACCATGTTCGACCATTCGTTGGCCAAACAAGGCTTCGTATGGCGACATACCAATGGCAGAATGTGAAGCCGTTCTCAGCGCACAAGCAATGTCTGGAAGGTTTGCGTCCCAATTTCTTTGGTCTTCACTTATGTACGACCGAATGGCCGCAAGAATGGAACGATTGACGCGTTCACTGGCATTTGCATGTGGGCTGTAAGAAGCGGTTCTAATGTGTTGAATGCCAAACGACTTCAATAAATTCGTGAAAATTAAACTGGTGAACTGTTTCCCATTATCTGTTAAAACAGATTCGGGAACTCCAAAAACACAAAGCAATTCATTGCTTAGAAATTTAGCAGCAGACTCCGCTGTGGCGTTGCGCAGAGCTTTAATTATAACGAATTTCGTGAGCTGATCGAGAGCAATTATAATATAAACATTTCCGTTCTTAGATCGAGGATACGGGCCCAAAAAATCCATGTAGATGTGCTGAAAGGGGCGTTCTACCAGAAAAGGTTTACCCATTGGTTGACGTAGAATCTGGTTCGTAGCCTTGGACGTTTTACACACCTCACAGCTAGCCACAAAGGTTTTGACTTGAGTAGGCATATTCGGCCAAAAGAATTGGTTTCGCAGTCTTTGAAGTGTCTTATGTAAGCCTCCATGTGATGCTCTGGGAGGCTGATGAGCTAAAGAAATCAAGCGGCTGGTCAACTGAGAAGGAATCCATAGCTTCCATCCTAGGTCATCCTCGAGAGGATTTCCTGTGCTGTGTTGGACCTTCTTATACACAAAATTGTCTGAGACTTGAAGGTCCGGCAGCTGATTTTTTTGCTTTTTGATGTCTTCAATGATCTGAATATATTCCCCAGATTTAAAACTGGGGTCATTCAAATCTATATGCAGAACATCAGAAGGAAACTTCTCCGAGATAGCTCCAAGATCCAAACAGTCGGACGCGAATACTCTTGACAAAGCATCCGGAACTACGTGTTGAGATCCTTTGCGATGCTCAATCTCGAAGTCGTAACCTTGAAGTTTAAGACTCCATCTGGCTAACCTTCCGCTGAGGTCCTTTTGACTCATCAGCCACTTCAGCGGGGAATGGTCTGTAACTATTTTGAAGTGGTATCCTTCGATATAAGGACGAAACTGTTCGATGCTTAATACGGCTGCCAAACATTCACGTTCAGTGACGCTATAGTTACTTTGAGCTGAATTAAGCTTGCGAAAGAAATAGAAGATAGGGCGTTCATTACCATCGTCATCCCTTTGACACAAAACTCCTCCGACTCCAGTTGATGAAGCGTCACATAAAATGACAAAAGGCTTGGTGTAATCCGGATGAATTAAAACGGGTTCAGATGACAATGAATCCTTAATTTTCTGAAACGCTTCTATTGCTTCAGGACCGAATTCAAATTTCTTGTTTTTCTTTAAGGCTTCAGTTATAGGAGCTGCTAAGGTACTATAGTCACGAACGAATCTCCTGTACCACCCTGACATACCTAAAAACCTACGAACCTGTCTAACATTTTGAGGAACTGGAAAATCCCTAATACTTGAAACTTTAGCCGGGTCTGGTTTTAGCATACCGTCACCTATGATATAGCCTAAATATTTAAGCTCTTGAAAACAGAACTTCGATTTTTCGAGATTAATGGTCAATCCAGCTGCTTTCAATCTTTCCGCTACTATGTTAAGATATCTTATATGTTCTTCAGAGGTGCGTGTGACAATCAGAAGATCATCCAGGTAGACAAAAACATTTTCTTTTAATTCGTGGGGTACCACTTTGTCCATCAATTTACAAAGGCGTTGCGGCGCATTGTAAAGGCCAAAGGGCATGACCTTGAATTGATACAAAGGGCGACCGGGCACCGTAAAAGCTGTCTTTTCCCGTGAAGATTTCTTCAACGGTATTTGCAGGAAGGCGTCTTTCAGATCCACGCTAGAGATATAACGAGTATCTGAAATACGACTCAGCAAAGCCTGAATATGCGGCAAAGGATAGGCACTTTTCTTTGTTTTTTGGTCTACTTTCCTGTAGTCAAGGCACATCCGGTTTTTGCCGGGCTTACGTACCAGAACCACAGGAGAGCTCCATGGACTGTTACTTTCTTCTATTATTCCCATGTCTAGTAACCTATCCAATTCCTCATATAAAAGCCTTTGAACCGCTGGAGAAACAGGGTAGTGACGTTGCTTAATCGGCTCCGCCTCCCCTGTGTCTATCTCATGTTCCTCCAGTTTGTTCTACCTAAGCCAAGTTCAGCGTAGGAAGGAAACAAACTGATGGCTGCCTTTAATCTACTGTACTCACTTCCGGTCAACTCACGCATCTCTGACGACATCGTGTTGGAATTTTGATGGAAAATTTCGGATATCAAGTGTGGAGCTATACCAAATAATCTCCAAAAATCGATGCCTAAATAGAGAGGTTGCTGGAGAGAAGGGACTATATACAATACTATCTTTTTTGTTTCGTTTTTATAAGTGATGTCAGTGATGAGATTTCCGATGATTTGTTGGGCTTTTCCGTCTGCCGTTTTTACGTTGGATGAGAAACGAGTCAATGATAAGTTGTGGTTGTTTATAAATTCTTCACTACCTAAGCCTAAGCAACTGATGCTAGCTCCGCTGTCTAGCAAACCTAGCAAACATTCGCCCTGTATAAGGACATTGGCATAGAGACGGGGATCATCGGCGCTACACAATGTAGTGGACGCTGTAAATAATAGTCAGTTTTACTATTAATTCAAAATTCTGTATTTAAATTATAATTCATTAATTAGCAGAAAAGAGTAATGTACAATAGCAAGTGAGGTTAAAGAATGAACATGTGTGTATATGTCATACTCATAATCAATTAGGGATGATATCGAGGCCAAGAGATCAGGGATGATATCGAAGCCAAGAGATGATGCATGACTTCACAAGTAGGTGGTTTAAGAATATGAGGGCCAGACCACATTGCATCTCTCTTCTTAAGGCCTTGGATCGCAAGATGTCAGTACATAAGTCGTTCTGGTGGCTTGATAACTCTTCCGGATCTCGTAGTTACTTTTGCTGTTGTTGGTACTTCCGTCGACGATGGTTTACCTTGTTTTGTTTGATTAGGATAAATTGAAGTTGGAGATTTGTTTGATGAATTGTGTTGAATGTTCATGGTGACTGGTTGGGATTGTATCGGCTCTTGAGGGTTAATGTCCAAGCTGCAGTTTGGTTGAGTCTTTATGTGGGCTTCCGTTGGTTTGATGTTAGCTGAGTTTCGACGGTATTTATTGCCATTGTCATCTCTGACGATGTAGGAACGTGGATGTATTCTACTCTCTACTACAGCTGGTTTCCATTCGTTGTTAAGAGCTGTTTTCGTTACAACCTTTTGTCCAATCGTAAGTTGGGTGTTCTCTTTCGCTCCTCTGTTGGAGTATTGCGCTTGTCTTTGACGTTCGGCTTGTAGCTCTTTGCTGACATCATTCTGAGAGCTTATAGTTTTAAGTGAAGATAAGGTGGTTGGTTCAAGTGCTCTCAAGTTTCTTGAATATAAACGCTGTGCAGGACTTCCTAGATTTCCTCTCGGGGTGTTCATGAAATTAATAATACCCAGTTGATAATCGGAGTTGTCGTAGTTGCATTTTTTCAATATACTTTTGGATGTTTGAACTGCCTTCTCGGCTAACCCATTTCCTCTAGGATGATACGGGGAGCTAGTAACGTGGTTGAATTTCCAATCGGATGAAAATCTCTTAAATTCTGTACAAGAATACTGAGGCCCATTGTCAGTCTCTAAGATTTTAGGAATTCCATTCGACGCGAAAACATTTTTTAAGAATGTTATTACATTTCTTGATGTTGGTTCTTTTAGTTTTTCAAACTTAATGAAACCTGAATAACTGTCAGTCAACAAGACATAGTCATTACCTTTAAAGTAGAACAAATCGGATGCGACGACTTCGAAGGGATAATTAGGAATATTTTTTTCACCTAAACGTAGTTTGTTGTTGCTTCGTTGAAAGACTTGACAAGCGGGGCACTTTTGCACATAATCTTTTATGTCTCGATTCATTTGCGGCCAAAACACAACATTTTTTGCTCTTCGTACGCATTTCGCATAGTTGAAATGTCCGTTGTGTATACATTTTAATACTTCAGCTCTCATTGCCGAAGGAATGAGGGTCTTGTGAGCTTTGTATATGATGTCGTCATAGATCGAAAGCTCTTCTCTGAAATTCCAGTAGCATTTCAAATTTTTTGGAAGGGAATCGACATCTCTCGGCCACCCGTGAGTTATTAATGCGCTCAGTTGCTTACAAGTTTCATCAGATTTGGTAAGCTGAATAAGCTGTCGAGTTCTTGGTCAGATATGGAAAGAATGAGTTGAACCTGTAAATCTATGTCATTGTCATCTGGTTGTTGTTCGTTTATACAATCTCGGCTTAGCGGATCGGCGATAAACATTTGTCTACCTTCTTTATATATGACTTCGAGATCATATGTTAGAAGACTTAAACGAATACGTTGAAGGCGGGCTGGTGACGAGTGAAGAGGTTTTCGGAAAATTGTCTCAAGCGGTTTGTGGTCAGACTCGATGACTAATTTTTTTCCCCAAACGTATTGGTGGAATTTTTCGCAACCAAATTTGATCGCTAGAGCTTCTTTTTCCAATTGGGAATATTTTTTCTGACAATCTGTCAAAGCTTTCGACGCGTATGCGATCGGTTGGTCTTCTTGCAAAAGAACTGCACCAAGTGCAGTTGAACTGGCATCGACTTGTAACTTGACGTCAGCATTGACATCATAAAGTTTTAATACCGGAGTTGTGCTTATGGCTATTTTTAATTTCGCAAATGCTTCTTCTTGAACGGTTTTCCATTCCCACGGGTTTGATTTTTCTAAGAGTGCGCGTAGTGGTGTTGTTAAGGATGAAAAATTTGGGATGAACTTACTCAGATAAGTGAATTTTCCAAGAACTCTTTGAAGTTCTTTTCTATTTGTTGGTGACTTCAAACGGCGAATCGCTTCAGTTTTATCTGGGTCAGCTGTCATTCCATTTTCGCTTATGATATGTCCAAGGTATTTGACCTTCCGCTGCTCGAACACGCATTTTGATTTGTTGAGTTTTAAGCCATTTTGGTTCAAGATTTTGATGACCTCTTGTGTGGTTTTTCGGAGCCCTTCACTTGATCTGGAATGGATTAAAATGTCGTCAATTGAAATTTTAACATTAGGCAAATGTGATAAGAGGGATTCCATTATGCTTTGGAACACTTCAGGGGCGGCAGAGATGCCCATTGGTAACCTCTTGCAACCGTATCTTCCCCAATGTGTGGAAAAAGTAAGAATTTTCTTGGTTCTATTGGAGACTCGAACTTGCCAGAATCCTCGTTTGCAGTCCAACAGAGTGAAGTATTTGGAGCCATTGAGCTGGGCAGATATTTCTTCGATTGTTTGCATTGGATGATGACGACGCATTATGTTTTTGTTGACAGTAGTAGGATCAATGCAAATTCTGATCTTGTTGTTTTTGCGGACGACAACCATAGGCGATACGGATGGAGTAGCTTCTTTCATGGGTTCGATCCGATGACGTCCATTTTGACCATTCTGTCGAGTTCTTGCTTCACGTCATCGCGAATTTTGTGTGGGATTCGTCGTGGTGGTGTTATTTCGAATTTTGGGTTTTCTATAAGGTCGATGTCATATTCGTAATCTTTGAGACAACCTAGACCTTCAAAGATGCTGTCATCTATCTTTACCTGGTTAACTCTGGTGACGAGTCCGAGTTTTTCGCAAGCATTGGCTCCGAGAATTGGTTTGATGTCTTCAGCTACAACTTTGAAAGATATTTTACACTGCCGACCTGCTATTGAGCAAGGCACAAGTGCTTCACCGATTACTTTCATTCGATGATTGCTAAATGACACTAAGTGCTTAACTCGACTTGGTTCAAGGACAAAATTAGTGTTATCGATAACACATTTGGGCAGCACATTGCACTGCGCTCCTGTGTCCAATTTTATCTTGAAGGATTTGCCCTCTATGAAAAGTTGTTCCGTAAAATTATCACTTAGCTGGTTCGAACTTTCGGATACTGTACCAATGAAGAGTGAATCGTCATCATCATCGGATTCTTCGCAAAAGTTTATTTGCTTGGAATTTGTGTCACCGTTTTTGTGGTTATGTTTCCATGCTTTATTTTTGCAGAACTTTTCAAAATGATTCTTCTTGTTACATTTTTTGCAGACATGATTAAAGGCAGTGCATTTGCGAATCTCGTGATTTTTCCCGCAATTCCGACAGTCAAATCTCTTAGCTTTAAAGGTATTGCTTTTTTTTACAAAGTTTACTGTCTTGTCGCCTTCGTTGACGATTTGAGCTGATTGTTTTTGAGCCAGTTCAGTAGCCTGGCAGAGTTGAATAGCCTTTGCTAAATCGATGTCTTGAGATAATAATTTTGTACGGAGGTCATCGCTTTGGATTCCGAGTATGAGTTGGTCTCTCAGTAGGCTGTCGTTTAGTCCTTCGAAGGCACAATTTTGGGCTTGTAAACGTAATCTTGACATGAGCTCATCTATAGTTTCGCCATCCTTTTGGGTAATTTTATTAAATTTGTACCTCTCGAAGGTAGCGTTAATTTTTGGAGTGAAATAATCTTGAAAAAGATTCTTTACCTCGGCGAGTGTCCTTTCGGAAGTCGGTTGTGGGTGTGAGTTGTATATTTGGAGAGCAGAGTATCCGATTGCGGACATAAAGGTCGCTACCTGAACTTTTTGAGGTTTGCTGTCCATACCAGTAGCAATTTCAAAGAATTCATATTGCTGCTTCCAAAGTTTCCACTCATTAGCCATATCTTTATCATGTTCGATGACTATTGGTTTTGGCGGTCTAAGAAATTGGCAAAGACTACTGTCTGCCGTGGCTTGTGACACACTCATTTTAAATTAACCAACTAGTTATAATCATATATTTTTATTGAAAAATAAATTTGGTTTCGGCACCATGTAAATAATAGTCAGTTTTACTATTAATTCAAAATTCTGTATTTAAATTATAATTCATTAATTAGCAGAAAAGAGTAATGTACAATAGCAAGTGAGGTTAAAGAATGAACATGTGTGTATATGTCATACTCATAATCAATTAGGGATGATATCGAGGCCAAGAGATCAGGGATGATATCGAAGCCAAGAGATGATGCATGACTTCACAAGTAGGTGGTTTAAGAATATGAGGGCCAGACCACATTGCAGACGCAATAGACTTTAAAATGTTTTTCTTATTCTTAACTCGTTCTCGAATCCTTAAAATTCTAGGAGATAAGACTTTTTTTGGACAACCAAAAATTCTATCTCTAGCGGCAAAATATTCAAGTTTTCTTTCGTGAAGACTTTTCAAAGGAAATAACTTTCGGTCTGGTGAAGGTGACAAATTGGTTCTGAAGCTTTGATCAGGTGGACGTTTTAAAATTGAAATGGGTGTTTCTTTAACAAAGGAATTTCCTAACGGTGATACGGTGACTAAATTTTGAGGCAGTGTAGGCGATTCTAACTGGATTCCGGGCTTAAATTCCGTGAACAACCCATCCCGGTTGAAGGATTGCTCCGCTTGGAGTTTAACGAGCATTTCGGGCTTGTACAATTAGGAGAAGTAGTACCTTCCTTTCCGCAACGGTAGCAAAATAGGGTCCTTTGTTGCACTGGACATTCCATGTAACCATGACCTATCTTCCTACAGTTCCAGCAAGTGTAGGTTCTAGTATCCCTCTCAACTTGTACAGCTTCAACGTGAAGTGGAGGCGAAGGGAATTCTTCGGCTAAATCGAGTTCGTTGACGTGTCTACGAAATGGCTGGGCAACATGGTTTCGCATTCGATGTTGGTTTTTCTCGTAGATGAATCTCTCCATGTTTCTACACACATAAGCCAGTTCATTTATGTTTTGTGCTCTGTAAGTTAACAATAACTCTCCCATACGGCTGTTGACATTCTGCTTGATTAAACTAATCAGCTCAGAATTTGACTTAGGATTAAGCAAACGAGAATTTAACTGTTGAATGTCTAAAAAGAAATCGTCAAATGTTTCAGTGGGTTTTTGTCGTCGATCGTACAATTGCTTGGACAGATCAGCATCAGTCTCCAGGGAACAGAAACGCTCGATTAAGGCGAAGCGCAAATTAGTCCAACTAATGGTTGGATTTGTTTTAATGAAAACCCAGTACCAGGTTTCAACAACGCCACTCACAAACTGGTGGAAATTCATAACAATATCTTGCCATGACACACCATAACAAATTTTTAGCCTTTCCAGACGAAATATGAACTCGTCGACAGCCATATTGTGATTGTCGAATTTAAGGCCCCATTTGTGAAAATCGTGAACCCTGGGAAAAGATGGCAAATTACTGCTTGTGGGTTGCGATGGCCTAGCAAATGTGTCATCTAAATTCATATACCTAATCCTGGACAAAAATTCGTCTGCATTTGGGTTCAAATTGCGGTTTTGGGAACTTGCAGTTTGTTGGACGTTTGGAACAGCATTAGTCGGATTTACGTTGTTTAATGGTTGTCGTCTTTGTACATCGTATTCTAGTCCGCCAGTTGGAGTGTTTTGTAAAAGAGATTCCCGAATGGATTCCTTTATCTGTTTTTTCATTTCGCTTCTACTCATCTCTATTTCCCTACGAACATTTTGCAGATCCTCAGCCCTACTAACACCTATAGCTGCTGTCACTAATCCTTGTATGTATGTAGCTAAATCTGGTACAGAAGGGTGTGCGTTGTTGGACCCTGAGGCAACTTCTTGTTCCTCACGATTATTCCCCGAGCTTGATCCAGCTTGCACATCTTCCCTCGATTCTATCCCGGAAATGTTTTGGTTTGGGTTTGCCATGTTTGCCTCTCGGTTTGCAGTTCTTCGGTCTTTTGGAATACCTCGACTTCGGTTACCTCGAGTTGATCCTCGGATACTACCCCGAACGTTATAACAATAACCGTAATTGCGACCAGAGCGTAAGAAACGAGCTTCACCAGAAGTTGGCATCAATAAAAACTTTGGCAATGGATTGCAATTGAAATGGTAGAGTTGAAATTAGAAAAAAAAGTTTGGTACCCTAATCAAAAGAAAAACCTAACAAAGGATATACGGTATACAACGGGAAAAAAATAAAATATGTATTATACAAAATAGAAATCGGTATATATATATAACTTTATATTATATATGTAAATATATGAATAGTAATTCACTATTCAACAAAAAGAATTCAAAACAAGACTATATGAATGCAAAAAAAAAGATATTTTACCACAAAAGGTAAAAAAAACAAATAGTACTTAATTTGTGTTAACTCGCGAAAATGTCGGAAATTCGGAAGTTAATATGTATAATGTATATGTATTTTCTGGTTTGGTTGTAATGTTTCATAAAAATGTCAGGTGGATGCGACTGATTTGCAAAAGAATGACGACGAAGCGGAAAAAACTTAAAAAAAAACAATCACTCACTCAATCGGGAAACACATCTTGTGAAGATGGAAAAAAAAATTACAAAAACTGCAAGGAAACTTTATCCTGAAAACATAATTTTTCTGTTTATTTTCTTCGTTCACTTGGGTATACAATCAACTCGCAGCGGACATAAAACGTAGCTTTTAAAGCTTATTCTATCGGTCGACATTGATTTAATATACCCTCAAGAAAATTGAAACATCCTTTCCGAACAACTATAAAAAGTGCAACGGCGCAATTTTACGGATTCGGAATTTAAAAGGAATTAATGTCGTAAACTTCGCAAAAGAAATTTGACTAAAAGCCTGACCGTCGCAACAGACTAGACGAGGAATCATGTCTAACTCATCTACTGGACGTACCGATTGTAACATTCAGCTTCGCAAAAGTTTTCTAAAAAAAATTATTAATTTGTCTTCGAAAATATCAGGCTCTTAACATTTTTTTTTAAAAGCTATATCAAGGACGAATCGTGCCCCACGTTGGGCGCCACCTATAACGGAAGGTAACCAACGTGGGCTATCTAATACGATTAAATTCACCGAGATGGAAGTGGTGAAATTCGTTACAGATGACACCTTCATGGGAATCGGGCCCCACGTTGGGCGCCACCTATAACGGAACCCGGTGTTATCGGTTGGGACACGAAACGTATTTTAGTCGACCCATTGAAGAGAGACATGTTGAGTGAGGTTAGTTTCCTCAAAGCCTTGTTTCAAAACCCGTTTGCGTGTCCTAACCTTTCCTCCCTTATACCACCATTACAACCACCTGCTTATAGGAACAGGAGGCTGATCCTGGCAGTGGAAGGAAAGGGCGTTCAATCTACTGTGCAGGCTTGGCATGCTAGCTCTAGCGCGTCCTAGCTCGTCGGATGGGGGAGTTCTTGCCTAAGAAGATGAACATTCGTTACGTTGAATCATGCCAAAATTGATTGAAAGTTGGGGTTCATAAAAATTAATGAAGCCCTAATTCGTCCTGATGTTTTCCAAAATGTGTAACCCATGAGTGAGGAGAGGAGAGGGCTAGATATTGTGCCTCTCGGGGGATACCCACCCTAGTATCGTAAAGATACCTCCTTGGCTGTTACGCCCCTGTCAAAATTGTGTAACAACCCCTAAATTGCTTTTACCGAATCATTATGTACTTACGTTATACACGAATTCATCGATGCAGAACAGAAATCAAATCACATATTGCAAAATCACATCTCAAAATCAAAATAAAATGCCATCGATGATTCATAACGATTCATTTTAGCTTGAATTTCCTTCTCCGTCTTCCGTCGGCCATCTTCGCGACTCAACTTAAAATCCCTTCATGGTGAATTTACCAAACAGAAGAGTAAGCACCCAAAATCACTTCCCATGAAAATTACCAACCGAATGGAAACAGTTATACATAAAAAAAAATCAAATTGTCTTTTCAAAGCATAACTCAACAACAATTTTTATTTACCATAAACCTTAAATAAAAAAACTATTCATACATCCATACAATATGAACCAATTTGTAGTACTCAATGCTTTTCAAAACATTAATATATAAATAGAGTGGCGCGACAGCTCTTGAAGAGCCAAGGCCTAAGTGGCTTACTCTCATCAACAATTCTCTGAGTGCGTGTGAAGAATTGAGGGGACCTACAATTTAACGTCGATTCCGAACGGCAGAGTTGAGAAGCACCTTTTCTTGACAGATTGATACTCTTGGAAGCTTTGTCAGGTCTTCGCAAGAGGCAGTACCCGTGAAAGATGAAAGAAAAACTTGGCCTGAGTAGGACTCGAACCAACGACGTTCTGCTTAGCAGCCAACGCACTTACCAACTAAGCTACGGGCAACTTCAAAACATTAATAATACCAACTAAATTAAAGTTCATAACATCAGTAAGAAAGAATCAAAAAAATGGAAATTTGAATGTTCAAAAGTCGTTATTCCACAAAATTTTAAATATTCGTTGCATATTTTTACATTGCATACTAGTATATATGGCATACTTTATGGCCACTGTTCAAAAATTACCTCTTATCATAAACTGATTCAAAATAAAAAGAGTCTTTTACTTCAAATAATTCTCAGAACTTTATAATTTTCATCAGATTCAAAAGCAGTTCAGAAAAAAACTGTTAATTGGAATGATTATCAAAATATAAAGGGTATGCAATTGGAGGTTTAAAAAAAAAAAAAAAATCGTTAATTTCGAATTTCAAATTGCTGGTCATTGTTAAATTAGGTTGCATACTTTAGGGATCTAGTTTCATAGTTCACATTCAAATCAAAATATCCCGATTATAATGTAATATTCGGCTTGGTCCGCCAATTAAAACTTATTCACTTCTTAAATAAAACACAAATTCACTTTATTCCAATTACTCACAAACTTATTTATTCAACACTTTCAATTATCACTTTGCAAACACAGTACCTTTACTCTATCTCAGTTCACAATCAACTATGCCGCTTCGCTTCCGAATCGGTTATTTATAGTTCTGATCATGGTTCTAGAAACTACTAAACCGAATGTTCCAGAAGTTCTCTTTTTAACCACTAGATGCTGCCCCTCATTTTTAACTGTCATACACAAGTGTTTACTACTACAATTAAACTTATTGCTACATACTTATTTCCTATAAAATGATATTAGAGTTATAGTGATAAGGAGTAAGTAAAGAGAGTAAGAGTAGTATGTACATTAAATATAAAAAAGAGATACGGAGTAAGTAAAGATAGTAAGAAAAGTGTATACATTAAATATAGAAAGAGGTACAGAGCGTAAGAGATAATAACGTATACACATTAGACATTACAATAGAAGGAGATACAGAGCGTATGAGATAAAATAAAGTGTATACACATTACATTGCCCCTCCTTAGGATTGATCGTCCCGAACAAATCCATCATCTTCATCACCACTGTAGCGATGAAGTCGGTCGCGATGTACGACTTTAAGTTTACCTCTGACTCCTTTTTGTATCCGGTACACGACGTCGTTGATTTTGCTAATCACTGTACATGGACCTTCCCAGTCCCGTTGAAGTTTCGGTGACAACCCTTTTTGTCGATGGGGATTGTAAAGCCACACTCGATCTCCTGCTTGGAACTCTGTTGTTGTCGCTCGTATATCGTAGCGTGTCTTCATTCGGTCACTGAACATCTTCATTTTTGACCTGGCATCGTCGTGGATCTGAAGGAGTCTTTCTCTGAGGTCATCCAAGTAGACATCCTCGGCTTGCGGTTCCGACGTGGGACATCCAAATTTGATTTCGCTCGGCAGTCTGATGTTCCTTCCCATTAAAATCTCAGACGGTGTATGGCCAGTTGAGCTATGTCTTGCACTTCGATACGCCATCAAAAACAGTGGAATGTGTCGATCCCAATCTCGCTGGTTGTCGTCCACAACTTTGCAAAGATGTTCCTTAAGGGTTCGGTTGAACCGTTCGACCATGCCATCAGATTGTGGGTGGAGTGGTGTTGTTCTTGTCTTCTTGATGTGAAGAAGCCCACAAACTTCCTGGAATATGTTTGATTCAAAGTTCCTTCCCTGGTCGGAATGCAGTTCTAATGGAACACCGAATCTGCTCACCCAGTTGAACACAATTTGGTCTGCGACTGTTTTGGCTTCTTGATTCGGTATGGCGTATGCTTCAGGCCACTTGCTGAAGTAATCCATGACGACCAGAATATAACGATTTCCATTATTTGTTTCCGGAAATGGACCCGCCACGTCTATTGCAATCCTTTCAAAGGGTGATCCGACATTATACTGCTGCATTTGGCTGTGATTCTTTTTGTTTGGGCCTTTGGTGGCAGCACAGGTATCACATTTTCGGCACCACTTCTCGACATCCTCCCTTGCATGTAGCCAACAGAATCGTTGTCGAACCTTTTCTAGCGTCTTGTTTACTCCTAGATGGCCTCCCGAAACTCCATCATGCATCTCTCGCAGAACGTCCATAATCTTCGATCTCGGTAAGACTAACTGCATTACATAGGACTTTCCATCTGCTGATTCCCACTTACGTCGAAGGACACCTTCTTGGACATGCAACGAATCCCACTGTGCCCAAAAGGCCTTCAGAGCCGGACTTCTGTCGGAGATATCAGCCCATTCTGGTTTTTCCTGGTGTTCCTTGCATGCGAGGATGGGTTCAATATCTGGGTCCTCTTGTTGAGCCTTCCTCATCTCGTCGTTGCTCCAGCCATAAATGGGATCGGTTCTGGTTCGTTGGACAGTAACCACTTCTTTTTCTTCTTGGCGTCTGCAATGCTTACAGTCTTGCTTACATGGTCTCCGAGACAGTGCATCAGCATTTGAGTGAAGCTTCCCCTTCCGATGTTGAATTTCATAATCGTACGTCTGCAGCCTCTCAATCCATCTCGCCACTTGACCCTCTGGATTCTTGAAATTCAAAAGCCAGTTTAGTGCTCCATGGTCGGTTCGGAGAAGAAACTTCTGTCCATAGAGATACTTATGGAAGTGCTTTGTTGCCAAAATCAGTGCAAGAAGTTCTCTTCTGGTCACACAATAGTTTCTTTCCGACTTCGAGAGTACCTTGCTGTAATAGGCAACCACCTTTTCTTCGCCATCATGTACCTGTGACAATACAGCACCAATCCCGACATTGCTGGCATCAGCATCAATGATGAACGGTTTTCCTGGAGTCGGGTAGGTCAGCACTGGTGCATTACACAAGCGTTGCTTGAGCTCTTGAAAGCTGCGCTCGCACTCACCTGACCATTTAAACTGCTTTCCCTTTTCCGTTAGCTGATGTAGACTCTTGGCGATCTCAGCAAAGTTTTTGACAAAGCGCCTATAGTAGGTGGCTAGACCCAGAAAGCTTCGGAGTTGGTGTTTGTCCTGTGGTGTTGGCCAATTCTTCACGGTGTCAACCTTATCAGGATCCGTCTTAACTCCTTGGGATGAGATGATATATCCCAGGTATTTCACTTCGGTTTTGAAGAGTGAACACTTTTCTGGATTGAGCTTGAGGTGGGCTTCTCGAAGTCTTTGAAACACGGCTCTCAGATTTATGCAATGATCGTCAAATGTTTTCCCGTATACGATGACGTCATCCAAATAGACCAGGCAAGACTTCCATGTGAGTCCTTGCAGGACACATTCCATAAGGCGCTCAAAAGTCGCTGGAGCATTGCACAGTCCAAAAGGCATCACTTTGAACTGCCACAGTCCGTTTCCTGTCGAGAACGCTGTCTTCTCTTTGTCTTCAGGATGGATTTCTACTTGCCAGTATCCACTTTTCAGGTCCAACGTTGAGAAACATTGTGCTCCTTCCATTGCGTCCAGAGTATCACTGATCCTAGGCAAAGGGTAGCTATCCTTCTTGGTCACATCATTCAACCTTCGATAGTCTACGCAAAAGCGGGTTGATCCGTCTTTCTTCTTTACCAGGACCACTGGAGACGCCCAAGGGCTTTTAGAGTTTTCGATCAGACCCTCTTCTTTCATGGTGGTTATCAGTTCTTCAACCTCACCTTGTTTGGCTAGTGGAAGGCGTCTTGCAGGTTGACGGATCGGCTTTGCATCCCCGGTATTGATTCGATGTTGAACCAGTTGTGTTCTGCCATATTTCCCTCGCGATGACGAAAAGATGTCTGCAAATTCTTCGAGGAGACCTTCTGCAGTTCTTCGTTGTTGGTGGCCAAGATTAGAGGAATTGAGAATGTTCGTCTTTATGGAGTTCAGCTCTTTGGACTTCAATGTTTGCCTTGGCTCTTCTTCGCTGATCCTTGTTATCGCTGATACAGATTCGCATTGTCCGACAATCTCACCTTTTCTAAGCTTAACTTCGTACGGCTTGATGTTCAGTATTCGTACGGGAACCATGTTCTTTACAGGTCTAACAAGAGTCTTCCCAATGGTGACGTTTTGGGAGGACTTTACAGATGCTGGTTCGACCATGAGGTATCGATGGCTTCCAGGCTTACCCTTCAATTTCGTCCACACGAATACTTCTGAAGAAGCAGGCAAAGTCAGATCTTCTTTGATGACGGTTTTCACAGATAGCGAGGTCTCATATGAGTGAATCCCATAGATCATCGGAATCTCGATGTTTCGATATTTCAGGACTTGGTTCCCGATGTCCAATATCAATCCGTGATCTTTCATGAAATCGACGCCGACAATGCACTCGTCGCATATATCTGCTACCAGGAACAGGTGAGAGAATTCCAGCTCTGCCATCCGGATCTTAAGACGTACCTCACCATAGACTTTTGCGGCTTCTCCAGTTGCAGTCCTTAGACGATAGCTATTGGTGTTGTGGAGCCATGTCTTCTTAACGAGGTCCTGCCGTACAATGGACGCCGCCGTGGCACCGGTGTCGATGGTAGCCACACATTTGTTGCCGTTTATACTTGCTTCCACGGTCAGGCTCTTGTTGTCACGTTTCGTTTGAGAAACCTGGATGGTGTTTCTGTAGCTATCGGTACTAGAAGCCAGCTTCTGTCCCTCGAAGTTGGTGGGATGGGAAACAACTTGGGAAGCAACATTGTTGTAGGTGTAACTTTGACCAGTTGACATATTTCTGTGTTCACAGTGTTGGCATGCGGTTCCTCTTCGCGGTAATCTGCACTGTCGTTGAAGATGCCCGGTCTTCTTGCAGTTCCAGCATCGTGCTCGTCCGTCTCGCTGACTCCTTTCCAGAGTAGTCTTCTGACAAGAGCATTCTTGGACTTCCAATTCTCTCACACGATGCACGTTTTGGGAAGCTTGTTCTGCGGCTTCCATTGTTAGAGCGAAAGCCAATGCTTCTGGTAGTGTTTGCTTTCCGGCAGTGCGAATAGCCCTTTGGAGATTTATATCGCCCACAGCTCTCACAAAGGCTTCAACAGCAAGTTGATTTATTATCTCGTTGCCAGCTGTTGGGTATGCCAGGTGAACCAATCGCTCGATATCTGCCTGAAGCTGCTGCAGAGTTTCACCTCTTTTCTGTGCTCTATTGTTAAGCTGAACTCGGAAGACTTCTGTCATGTGGCTATCCCCAAACCGCTGTTCGATTGCGTATACCAGAACTTTGACGTCACCGTTCTTCTCTGCTGGGATGGTTTGTAGCAGTTCAGCAGCTGCTCCTCTCAAGGCAAGTGTAAGAGCAATGTATTTTTCGTCATCGTCCCAGCCGTTTGTTAACGCTGCTGCTTCAAACTGTTTCTTGTAGATTGACCACGGTATCTGACCATCAAAGCTTGGAGGATTCACTTCTCTCTTCCTTGAGCACTCACCAGAAGGTTCTTGAGCTTTCATCTTTCGCACTTTTTCCAGTTCCTTTGTGATGGTATCGATTTGTTCGTCGATTTTCTCGATACGTGCATTTAGTTTTCCAACGCACTCGTCGAGAGTATTGATTTTCTCTTCGAAGTCCGCAAACCTGCCTTCTAGAAGATTTTTCTGTTCATCAAAACGCTCTAGAACATCATTCTTTTGTGTTTCCAGTTGTTTGAGGACATTCTCTTGCTCGGTCTTCTGCTCGTTTCTTTGAGTTTCTAGTTGCTCCAGAACATTCTTCTCGAATTTGGCTAGAAGAAGTGACATCATGTTAGATAAGTCGGCATTTGCATTTACCTCTTCCGATTTTGCTTCCACTTCGAAAGCAAATGTATCTGGGTTTTCATTTTGTTGTTCCAGATATTCCTCTAGCCGTTTTATGAGTTCGTTTTTAATTCCTGCCCCACTTAAGCCACGTTTGCTTAATTCGGCCTTTAGCTCAGGGACAGTTAAGTCTTTCAAAACTTTACTCATTATTTTTAACTTCACTATTTCACACAAAATAGTTTAATCACTGTTCACTGTTTTATTCTTAACAAGTTTTAATCCCACTTCTGACACCAATGTAATATTCGGCTTGGTCCGACAATTAAAACTTATTCACTTTTTATATAAAACACAAATTCACTTTATTCCAATTACTCACAAACTTATTTATTCAACACTTTCAATTATCACTTTGCAAACACAGTACCTTTACTCTATCTCAGTTCACAATCAACTATGCCGCTTCGCTTCCGAATCGGTTATTTATAGTTCTGATAATGGTTCTAGAAACTACTAAACCGAATGTTCCACAAGTTCTCTTTTTAACCACTAGATGTTGCCCCTCATTTTTAACTGTCATACACAAGTGCTTACTACTACAATTAAACTTATTGCTACATACTTATCTAATATATAAAATTCTTCTGTCACAGTTTTAGTGGTCATACTCCTCCGAAATGGCTTGACCGATTTTGATGAAATTTTATATGTGTATTCAGTAGGTATGAGAATCGGTTCATATCTATTTTTTATACTGCTAATTGTTAAGGATGGCTCATCCACTTATTTTGTTTTGGCATTTTTTGGGCAGTTTTTTTATTATAATTTTTGTATGGTGCGGCATTAAGAAATACATTCAATCCTTAATTTTCATCTTCCTACCACTTACCCCTACTTTTTAAGAGCCACTTCTTAATGAGTTTTCATGAAAATTTTGACGATTATACAGATGTGCCAATTCAATTAAAACGCATCCAGTTCACCATAAGATTGGCATTTGCAATGACTATCAATAAATCTCAAGGTCAAACAATGTCTGTTTATGGCTTAGATTTGAGCACACCATGTTTTTCACACATACAATTATACGTGGCATGCTCTCGAGTGGGCAAGACATCCAGTTTGTATGTCTTAGCTAAAGATGGAATGACAAAAAATATTGTACATTCCATTGCACTGAGAGATTAATATTGGTGACTTATATTTTCCGAAATCGTTGTAAACATAATTAGAAAAAGTAATAATAAATTAAATGAATTAGTATTTGATGTGGTGTAATTTTTACATTCCGTCATGGTTCACAGCGCTCCATGCCTCTTCCACTCAAATACCTCATACGCACACGCTCGAGATTAATAATATATATTTTCATACTCTAGAAATAATTCATATGGCAAAACAACGTTTGCCGGGCCAGCTAGTTTCCTATAAAATGATATTAGAGTTATTGTGATAAGGAGTAAGTAAAGAGAGTAAGAGTAGTATGTACATTAAATATAAAAAAGAGATACGGAGTAAGTAAAGAGAGTAAGAAAAGTGTATACATTAAATATAGAAAGAGGTACAGAGCGTAAGAGATAATAACGTATACACATTGGACATTAGGGTTCGGATTTTCATGCGCTTAAAATATGCGTTCAAAAATACAAAATATGCATTCAAAATATGCACTTAAAATCAATTTAACTTCGTTTTAATACCTTTACAGACAAACAAATACCTACGGTTGCCTGTTGTACATGTAAACATGTAACTATGCCTGCACACAATGGTTGAGTTCCACCATACAATAGGTCCGTTCTTTTACTTTTTCGGCAGTTTTTGTAAAAACTGTCAAAAATCGAGGAGTGGAGATTAAATTTCGTGATTTTCCCAAAAAGTAAAAGAACGCTTGACAGCCAAAATCTCCCAAATGCACAAAATTATATCAAACGTCAACAAAATTCAATGTACTTCTTATGGTTTGACAGAACTTACAAAAACTGCCACAAGAAATTTTTGTGGCTAAAATTGGCAGAAATTGGAAAAGTAAGCTTCGCAGGCAAATGTGCGTTGCTCTTTCGTCCAATGCATGATGTCGACTGACTGCGGCGTAGATGAGACTTCAGGAAGTCCTCTAAAAAATGAGACACTCTCCACCTACATCCAAGTACTCCCCCCGCTTGGCGCCAAAAACAAATCAGCAAGTTTTCGTGCTGCACCCTACTGTAGTATAGAATATATGAAAAGTTTTGGATGTTTGTCTGTCTTTCTGTAAAAGTGTAAACGCACCCAGCCTTAACCACTGGTCCGATTGACTTAAAACTTGAAAATTGAGGTCTCAGGTCTTCTTTTTATTTTATTATTATTTTTTTTTTAAGATCAAAATTTAGGGAAGCCACCAAACAATTTGTTTTTTGCCAAAAACCAAAAGTATAAATTTTCTCAATTTTTTTTTTTAACTTCGTCCAAAACGCTAATGGGTAATAGCGCATTTTGCTTTCTGGTTTAAATGAATTAGTGTGAGTTATCGTTACCGTTAGGATTCGAGTTAACTTCACCGCAGTTATGCAAACATTTGTGTTCGTGTGGATGAGTGTGTTGCGTGTTTGGGGCGGTTTCTTACACCAAATTAACAATGTGACATACGGTGAGAAGAAATCTAAATAACTTTAAATCTTGTGTCGGTGTGGGCTTTTGATGTGGAAAGCTGGATTTAAGATCTTTTTCTTGCACGTTTACCTATTATCAATTGGTGAGAGACGTTAAAATATACTTTTAAAAATCGATATAAAAAAGAAATTAAAAAAATTAGGTGATTTGCAGAAGTAATAATTTCTTTCAGATGAAGTAGACTTTGTGTTTTCCCCGTAGACTCTAGGTATAGAATGTACAATGCGTTTCTTTAACTTATTTGGCATAACTGGTTATGTTGAACAATTATGAATCCCAATGGGGGGGGATATATCCCCCTGATCCCCCCCTATCTACGCCACTGTCGTAACTATCTTACTGAGGATTCAGAATTATTTTCCTTAAAATGATTTTGTCAAAGTCACATCGAGATTTTAGTGAAATGTTGTTTGTTGTAACTGGCGTTGTTATGTACCTAAGGGCAGAAGGAGTACCAAGCGCTGTCAAAATATCGATACTGATCTTATTCATAGATTTTCATGCAAATATCCTTGTTTTTTTTTTTTTTGTCAATGTATTGCCAGCACATCCAAGTGAAGTTAATACATGCGGTCGTGTTTATACGGTCCATTATAATGTTGGGGTTTGAATATCGTTCAAGATTGTGAAATGAATAAATGAAAAAGACATTAGTTTTTTGCTTGAGGATATGTTTTTGATGTCTAATTGAATTTGTATAGCAAACAAAAAAAAAATTAAAAAACTATGTAAAATATGCAAAAATATGCATTTAAAGGAAAATATGCAAAAATATGCACTAACGATTAAATGCCATTTTAAAGGAAATGTCATGATTCGTATACATAATTATTCGCCCTGCTTCTAAGATGTTCATAAAAAAAACATGCATTTGCATGGAAATCCGATCCCTAGACATTACAATAGAAAGAGATACAGAGCGTATGAGATAAAATAAAGTGTATACACATTACAATAAGAACATGATTAAGCAAAAACAAACTTACCACACATTTCCTGTGAAGGGTGCACCGCTTCCCAGGTTGAGTTGAGTTGTGATTATTTAGCTAAGGGAAGATCTTTAAAATTTAACGAAACAACGAAACTATTTAATATGAATTTCCGAATCCGGATTAACGATCTTTTTGTACCTACACCGAATAAAGATTTCTCTTTGTAATTTCATTCAAACAATAATAAAGGTTTTATTAAATTTAATAGAGAAAGTAATAAGAAGAAATAGAAAATTAACTAAATTCATCGGATAACGATAACGGAATTAAACATAACATAATACAAATACATTTTGACTCGATGATGGTTGCATCTGATGATGGCTGTACACATTAAGGCGGCACTGGGGCTTCGATGGCGCTAAGCAGCGTCGCTTCGGTGAATGCTGTTGGTCGTTTTTTGCTGAGATCAATGGATAAAGTTTTCCAGAAGTTTTTTTTTCTCTCACTGATTTTTTTTCAAGGTTAAGCTTATGAGGTTTGTAGGAAAGGGGCTTTTTCGCGTCTTTTAGGACTTGAATGTTTGGTTCATTTTCATTTTCTTATCATTTTTTTTTTGCGGGATTTCTCACAATGGCGTTTCTTAAGTTTTTAGTGTTTTTCGGCGAGATTTTTCTCTCGGACTTTTCAATGTCTTTTCGGCGTTTTAAGACTTTTTACGAGATTTCTTTTACGGTTTTCGTCGGTTTTTCGTGGTTTTTCTTTTCGAGTTCTTCGGCGTGGTTTTCACCTTTTTCGGCGGGGCTCACGGTTTTTTTCTTTTTACTGTTTTGAATTCAGGGGGATTGAAGTTTCTTTTAAACGTTTTCACAGTTTTGTAAGTACCTTCGAGATTTGGTGTTTTGTTATGCCCTCGAAAATTGGAATTCTTAAGCTTGCACAAAGTTTTTATCAGGGTTTTAGGATTTCCCGTTAGTTTTACTTTTCGAATAGCGTAAGATTCTTATAGTTTTGTTTAACTTGAACTTTTCTTAAGTAAAAAAAAACCGTGTGTAATGGAAAAAAAAAACTCCGACCACGACCGACTGACCACGAACCGTAAGAACAACCGTTCTTCTCAAAAAACCGAAACTTAAAAGCCAAGCTTGAAGCGTCGACGTCCTATTTATAGGCCGATCGACCGGAGCTTCGAAAATGCCATCTTCACTTCCAGTGATCGTGGAAAACAAGTGTGAATCGCGATTATTTTTCGAAATTTAAACCCGAAAACTAAGTTTTTATACTTAAAAATCATTTTTGATTTTTTAAAGAATAAGTGTGATTAAATCACAATTCTCCAGTTAGAAAAGACGCGGAAATACACCCACGATAGGTTTATTTGTGTATTGGTGTGGAATTTTCCCGTCTTTTCGAACAAGCGTCCTCGAAAATCATCAGTTTTTGAAAACGGACGGATGCCCGCCTAATTGACTTGAACGAGATTTTTAACCAGAGAACTATAATTTTATGCTTAAAAATCATTTTTGATTATTTTAAAAATAGGTGTGATAAAATTATAATTCTCTAGTTTAAATCTAACGAAATGGAAAAAGACGCGGAAATTCACCAGTGATGTATTTTACATGTATTGGTGTAAAATTTCCACTTTCCAGTCGTCAGAAGCACTTGTTTTTGACAGCTGCCTTCGAAAAGTTTGTGACGAAGTAATATCCACCACTAGCGCCACCTAGATTTTCCCACCTCAATCAAGTCCAAACTTGGTAACCTACACGCTACCTTACCGACTCTTGATCATGAATATTATTATTTAAATTCAAAATATACGAACGGTTACTATTGTTATTGTTTAGTGTTTTGATGAGTTTCTAAGCTAATATTTTTTCTTTTTTTTCTTTTTCCCTTGGAAAAGCACTGAGATTTGATAGGTTCTACTGTTTAAGATGAATGTATGAACAACGAATATTAATTTTTACCTTATTTCAAAAAAAAAAAAAAATATCGCATTCCTTGTTAAAAGTAAAACCGTTTCCTACAAATTTTTGGTACTGCTTCTCGAGTAGGTATATCGCCGACGCTCTTCGGTCGTTCACTGAACTTCTCAGCCATGTCCTCCCGAAATAGGGATGTTTGCGGATCGCAGTGTAGTCAATTCGATTGGAAGGGATTGTGACCAGGGAGAGATTGAGATTCTTGAAATTGGTGCTGACTTTTAAGTCACTTGGAAAGGCGATCATTTCCTTGGCGTGACTCTCCTCGCAGTGACTGAGGATTTTCAAGTATGTCTCGTGGACATTTTGGCATTGTCCTCGTGAAATGGTGTGACTTCGCAGATGAGTTCATAGCCTATAATACCCATGGACCAGAAGTCACAGCTGGCCTGTAAGTAGTTTTTAGCATCAATGTTTTGTTTAAAACTCGAGGTTTGAAACAACTTACGCTCTGCTGGGATTTGGTCAATCTGCAATAGGAAATTGTCTCGAGCAGTTCTGGAGCAATGTAATCAGAAGTTCCAACCGGCGAGGAACTGTGCACATGCCCGTCACGATTCAAGGCAGCGGGATTTCAAAAATCTTCCAGTTTGATGGCGGTCGATTAGAATGTTTTCCGGTTTGATGACGCGATGGACATAGCCCATGCAATGGAGAGCATGATGGCAAGAGTCAGGTCGGGCAGATAGAATCGATAGAATGTACATTGGGAAAACGTGAGAATTTATTCTGATTTTGAAAAGAAGAGGATTCCCTTCGGATTTTAAAACCAGAATGTTTTTACGAGTACACACTACACTACACATTTTGAAACCAAAAAAAAAAGTGCACGAGAAATTTCCTCATGATTTGTTTTCGTTTTTCTAATGAAGTTCCTTTTGCAAAATCTCCGGCGAAATAAAGTTCTTCTTTTCCGATAATTTAAAATTTGTAAGGGGAACCTTATTTTCTTTATTTTGTAATGAAATAATTGAAGACGAACAGAAATACTTTGATTGTAATTAAATTTGCGGCAGTACGGATACGGACGACTACGCGGTTGTAAGAAATGCACAAACAGAATGCTTTTTTTTAGATTCCAGATTGACAAACGCCATTATAAAAAAAAAAACACTTTGACACACCAACCACTTTCAACTCACCTCCTGAGATGGATTGGAAATAGTTAGAGATAGTTACGATTTGACACATCAACACAGACCGCAAAAATGACAATTGTGATTACGAATCGTAACTATTGGCGTGCAAAAACGAGAAATAGTCAACCATTGTTGATTACAGTTGATTATAGTCAGCGCAAAAACGCACCTCTGGAAAGTGGGTGTTTAATAACAGATTAAGAGATTCTTCATCTGTGGTAGTCCACGTGTCTGCTTCTGTCTTTAAAGCACTGGGTATTGTTGGACTTTTTGAGAGAATTTTCCTGAGTCTTGAGGCTTCTGAAGTATTTTCTATTTTTCCACAGAAGTTTCTCCAAGAAGACCTCTTACTCTTCCTTAATTCTTTTTTATATTGCTTTAGAGCTTGTTTGTATAAGTCCCAGTCAGAAGGAGATCTAGTGTACTTAGATCTCTTGAAGAGCTTGCGGCAGCTCTTCCTGAATGGTTCTAGTTCCTTGTGCCACCAATGAGGTTTCTTTTAATTGTACCTATTTTTGTATTTTTTTGTATTTTTATTAATTCATTTTGCAAGGTACTGTAAATAAAGTTATACATAAAGTTTGGAAGATTGAGAAAATAAAGATGAAGGAATTGATGCAAACGATAATATACAATCTTAGAAAATAGAGAAAAAAAAATTATTAACGAACAAAATGTATATGCAGACAAGCAATTAGTGATCTTCCGAATAACATAATTTTGAATGTAACCGAAACAAAACAAATAAAGAGACACTCTTTAGCGTAGCTTAAAGCTAGTGCTAGTGGCGAATGCTCATCAGTTAATTAAAAGTAAAATAAATCAACATAGTTTTGTGCAAGGTGAAGAAAGATAGAAAATAGAAAACATAAATGAGTGGAATAGAATTTTTTTTTTTAATTTTAATTTTATTCAATAAATAGTTTAATTAAACAATTAAGTTCAACAAGTTTTCAATTTGAATGTGATCGTGTTCAAAAAGCCATGATTTAACATTTTGTAGGAAACAAGACAAAATTCTTATACATCTTATAGAGAGAGGCAATTTGTTAAAAACTGAGGGAGCAACTATGGTATAGAATCTCCTAAAATGCATCTTATTAAAAGAGGGGATGTTAACTAAAAACATAGGCGCAAAATTATAGTCCGCTAATGAACAACTTTAGTGTGATACTAGCTTAAAATGACATTTCAGATATGACTCAAACGTCATTTTAAGCTTAGTATCACACTAAAGTTGTTCATTAGCGACTATAATTTTGCGCCATAGTATTTACTCGTAAATTATGTCGAAGATTATTTCTAGTTGAAAGATATCCACTTCTTATGAAAAATAATTTTAAAACTTTAAAGTAGTATAAATGTCTAAGAGGCAGAACTTTTAATGTCTGAAATAAAGTGAAACTATTATGAAGACGATTTTTCCTACAAATGATTCGTACAATATGTTTTTGAAGAATAAGAAGAGGATTAATCTTGTTTTGATAAGAACCTCCCCAACAAGTTATTCCATACTGAATTTTGGACTGAAAAATGCCGTAATAGATCATAACTAGTAATTTTTGTGAGCAATATAATCCAAGAGTATAAAATTGTCTAGAACAACATAACAAGTATTTCATTAGTGCTTGGGTGTGATCAGACCCAATTTCAATTTGCTGTCAAGTAAGACACCAAGATATTTGAAGGTCTTGACAAAATCTATCCGAAAGCAATGAGGGGAACAGTGTTCATTAGAAATGAAACTGTAAGAATCATTTGCATCAAATTTGAATTTTTCGCAATCTGAAGAATGATAAAAAATATCGCAATCGTCTAAAATATGAGACCCTGAGAGACTATAGTACATTATTTTTGCTTTATTGCTCAACACCATTTTATTAACTGCAAACCAGCGTCTTAGAATGTCTAAATCAGCGTTAATGTCAGAGATTAAGTTTAGCAAAGATTTACAACCATATGAAAAAGCCATATCGTCAGCAAATGCTGTAATTTTTCCTTTGAATTTCTGATTGAAAATAGAATTTATGAAAATTAAAAAAAGCAAGGGACCCAAAACTGAACCTTGGGGAACGCCAATACTAATGTTAGATATACTACTTAAGCTACCATTTATTTTAACTACTTGTTTTCTGATAGATAGATAAGAGTCTAACCAATTATAGATAAATCCACGCATTCCTGCATTATACAATTTGGTCAAAAGAATATTATGGTCTACTAAATCAAAAGCCTTGGTTAAGTCAATGAAGAGTCCAGCTGCGAATAAATTATTGTTAATGTTTTCATAAATTTCACTACAAAATTTTAACAACGCATCTTCAGTTGATTTGTGAGCTCGAAATCCAAATTGACATTCACTAAAGAAATTGTTTTTGTTTAGAAATACCAGTATTCTATTTTTCATCGCCTTCTCAAAATTTTTTGAACAGACAGGTAACAGAGAAATAGGTCTGTAATTATTCATACTGCAAGGGTTAGATTTTTTATATAGAGGAATGACCTCAGCAATTTTAAGAGAACTTAGAAAGACACCACCGTACACACTTTTATTAAAAATATGTGCAAGAACATCCACAATGTTGTATGCAATTTGTTTGAAGATTAAACTGGAACAATTATCATTGGTTACATAACTAGATTTCTTTAACTTTTGAATGATGGAGAGTAGTTCATTAGGCCGAATAGGATCATAAAAAAGACTTTCTGAAACAACATTATCATTAACTAAACCATGAGAAATAAAAGTGTCATTTCTATTCCTAAAAACTTCCGTTGAAACATTTTCAGTTATTGAGATGAAAAAATTATTGAAACGATTAGCTATATCAGTAGTATCAGTAATTATAATATTGTCATCTTCTATAACTAAAGGCTTTTTAGATTGCGAAGAGCGATTTAAAATTTTGTTTATTACCTTCCATTCACCTTTAATATTGTTTTTATTTTTTTCAAGTTCTGCTAAGTAATAATTTTCCTTACAAGTTTTAATTTCTTTTGCTAGATTTTTACATACTTTTTTGTATTCATTTCTTAACCGAGTATTATTTGGATTGTTTTTAAATTTTTTACGAAGCTTATTTTTTTTGTTTACTTTATCTAAAATATGCACTGTCATCCATTCCTTCAGATGTTTAAACTTTTTCTTTCTAACCGATCTTTTGGTACAAGTATCAAGATAAAAATTTAATTTTTCAATAAACCTATCATAAGCAAGTGAAGGATCACTCTCATTATAAACACCTTCCCAGAATTCAAAACGCAAAAACAAATTGAGTCTGACAAAATCAATTTTCTTAACTTCAACATCTTCTAAAGCGTTTTCTTTGTCAACCACGAAATCTAAATAATGTAAACTGGTCATACAGTGATCAGTTAGACCCAAATCGGCCAAAGAGCTTACTGGCTTAAAATTATGAGATAAACTATAGGCGTTTTTCTTTTTTACATCTGAACAGAGCTTGAACTGTCAAACGAAAAATTGTGTTTCTTTTTTAGTTCAGAGTGTTCAGAGCATCAAAGTTGTGTTACTTTTTTCGTTCAGAGCACTGATTCTGAGTGTTCAGAGTTCGGCGACGAGCTCAGAAAAAAGAGACCGAGCATAATGAGCGAAATGCTGAGCGCAAGCGTGTTTTTCTCAAAACAATTGAAATGGCGGAGGAAACACGTCGCTCAGGCAAAGAGGGTGTGTTTTATTTTGAATAATTAATAAAATATTTTATTAATTAATAAAAAAATGTTAATTTCAGCTTTCAAAAATACGAAGTGTCGATGTCTGAACTAAAAATGCTCCATTGCATTTCAAAATGAAATCCGAGCGTTCAGAAAATGTTCAGAGCTTCATTTGTTCAGAGCGTGTTCAGCACGCTCTGAACACTCAGAGTTCGGAGCTCTGAACTAAAAAAGAAAAACGCCTTATTTCTACAGAAAATATGATCAATGCAAGTCTTCGAGTTTTCAGAGTTTCTAGTTGGAACGTTAATATAAGATTCCAAACCATAAGAGGCTAGCAGCATTAAATAATTCTCCACGCATTGGGTTTTAGAGAGAAGATCAATGTTAAGGGTATGTGTCCCAGAATAGTGAACTCAGATTTCATGTAAATGAATTTATATGTGTTAGTGGCCTCTACTCTTCACCGATTCCTTTTTTTTTTATCTCAGACGAGAATTTGCAAGAACCAGTTTCCACGATCACGATCAGGCACATGAGACATGAAGGAGAAAAAAAAGGCAATATACGCAGACGACGCACGTCTAGGTAGAAAAGGAAGCAAATTCATATCCATGCATGCAATAAAAAAGACCCAAAAAAATATGTATCAAGTGAAGAAATGTGCACATTTTTTCCTTTTTTTTCTTTGAGCTAGGAATATGTATTATGAAAACAATGCATGTAAGTAGGTACAAGGAAAGTATCTGGTTTGATAGATATTGTTGTTGCAGCACGAGACATCGCGATGTGATAAACGGTTAGGTTTTTATTTCTTTTTGTGTTTGTCTAGTTGAAGAAATATAAAAAAGATGAAACTTTATGAGAAGATTATTTATTTAAGTTTCCTCTTGCGAGGTGTAAATAAATAATTTTTGAAGAGGCAGGATAACTATTTTATATGAAATGGAAATTCTTTTATTGGTACCTTTCATCTTTTAGACAGATGAACAGTTTATTCAAAAGAGTCATGAACCTATTATTGAAATTTTTGACCTTACGCAATAAAACGATGCAAGTAGAGGGTGTCTCAGTAAGAGTGCTCTTTTTAACATTGGAATCTTTTTTTTTCATGCGAGTGGCAATTTTGAAATTTGACATCTGCCACCTCTGTTTATTCTGATTATTATAAATTTACTGCTTTTCGAAAGAACAACGCGTTATATTTGTGAATATCTACTCTCGCAAACTTCGCAAAATTTTCTGCCGAGAAAATTAAAAAAAACATATTTTGTTAAAATGATTATTGGGCTTAATGTTCCAAAATTTGTTGATGCAATTAAAACAAATTAATTCATACTTTTCCCAACGTTTCTCCGGTTGTTTTCCGGCATCTTCAGGGGTGAATTTTATTAAAAACCTTTTGATGACAGTTATTTGAAATGAATAATTATTTGTTTACAGATGATTTTTATAGTATATTAAATGAAATAGTGAGTACTTAACTATAAAAATCATCTGGGGTGAATTTTATTAAAAACCTTTTGATGACAGTTATTTGAAATGAATAATTATTTGTTTACAGATGATTTTTATAGTATATTAAATGAAATAGTGAGTACTTAACTATAAAAATTATCTGTAAACAAATAATTATTCATTTCAAATAACTGTCATCAAAAGGTTTTTAATAAAATTCACCCCTGAAGATGCCGGAAAACAACCGGAGAAACGTTTGGAAAAGTATGAATTAATTTGTTTTAATTGCATCAACAAATTTTGGAACATTAAGCCCAATAATCATTTTAACAATTGACAAAAATACATGTTCAAACTTAAAAATGCAAAAACATATTTTATTCCATACTTAATCGGAATACATCTTCTTTAGAGGCCAGTTACAGCTTTAATTGGTTTTCATCATTGAAACACATCATTGAAATTTTTCTGATGGGTCGGTTATTATAGCAATCATTTCAAATTTCTGTCAGGAATTTTTTTCCTGACGTAATTCAATCATTGGAACTGTGAGAAATTGAACATATGTACCTAGATCATTAAAATTGTACAAAATTGAAACGAAAATCATTGGAATGATTTGTTTAATTTATTGACATAATATAGGGTGTCCCAATAAGAGTGCACTTTTTGATTTGCAAATAAAACCAAGTATTTTATGACAGAGGTGTAATATTTTTATTGTATTGTAAAGGAGACATGTTCCGATTTAGTATGAAATAAAATATCTGGCAAATGACCCCCCGGCTCGGATGACAGGCCATTACTCTTTTCATGAAATTTTCCATGACAGATATGTGGCTGTATCTCACCGACAACACGATGGATTTCCGATTTGAGCTCAGAAATTGTTTCGGGTTTATTCGTATAAAGCCGAGATTTCACAAAACTCCAAAGAAAAAAATCGCACGGCGTTAAATCGCACGATCTTGGTGGCCAGTTCACATCAGAATTTCGTGAAATAATGTGTTCTGAAAATCGTTGCTGCAATAAGTCGATTGTTTCATGTGCAGTATGGCAAGTTGTGCCGTCCTGCTGAAACCACATGTTGTCCAGATTCATGCCATCCAGTTGAGGCCACAAGAAGTCCGTTATCACATTCCTGCAACGAATGCCGTTCACACTCACTGTCGAACTGATGTTTTTAGGTTCTCGACAACACTCTCGTGTCGTTTTCAAGAGACTGACCAGTACGTTGACGCAAAGGATTCTTATGATCCATAACACCGGTCAACATGAATTTTGAGTCTGAGTTCTGTACCGCGGATTTTGATTACTTATGCCTAACTAAAAAATATAAAAATATTTTTACATTATAAAGTTTGCTTTTGTAACTACCAGAACGAAATTTCAAATTTGCTGGAAAAACCCTATTTTCAGTTTTATTTATATTTTAAAGGAAAACAACTTATGAATTATAAATATTTTTTAAACTTTTACTATAGAAAAAAGATAAATAAATACAAAAATTCAAAAATAAATGCAAAAACAAAGTTTAAAATTGAATATTTTTTGTATTTCTCTTGTGAAAGTAAGAACTTTCTCGTATGAGGCCCCAAATTTAATCACCCAGCGCGTGCTGGGGGGAAAAGAGGCGTGGTAATTTCAAAAAAAAAATTCATTGTATTGTCCTTGATAACGTTGTTCGAAATTCATTATATCTTTGTGGAAGCGTTCCCCCTGCTCTTCTGAATATTTACCCAAGTTGTCTTTAAATTTGTCTAAGTGCACATGAAGCACGTGCACTTTAAGTGACATTCTGAAACCCATGACTTTGAAGCTTACAAGCATATTAGAAATCAGCTGACCCAAAGACTTCGTACTGCCTCAATCGATAAAGAAAAGACCTAAGCTTTTGTAACCCGTTACCCTCTACCTGCTACCCCACTAATTTCTACCCGCGTCCTCGCTACTTCGCTACCCAGCTGAATACCTGCATCCCACTTCTTCTACGCGCTACCCGCTAATTGCTATCCGCTAATCCGTTACCCCGCTACCCACACTCCGATACCCATCAACCCAATTCTCCAGGCAATAAAGGGCTTGTTCGATTTTGTAATCGAACATTCCCTCAAAAATTGGTGCAAAACACTCCATGGTAAAAAAGAAGTAAGTCCTTAACGAATTTGCATGAAATTTGTGTACATATAAGAAAACAATGTTTGCTGGGTCAGGAAGTAAGATCGTAACAGCTCAGAAACCTTTGCTGGCTCATGCACAACAACTATGTTGAGGACCATCACATGGTCAAATGCATATAGTTAACGTTCTATAGGGAAAATGGGGTTTCCACATTTTTAACCATATCTCATGAACGGCTTGGCTGATTTTGTACAAACATTCCCTCAAAATTTGGTGCCAAACGGTCCAAGAGTTCGAGTTTACGCTTTCCGCTTAGCCTCTTCACACCTACAGGTCCCCACATCTCTCTCTTGCATCATAACTGCAAAGGCTCTTGAAAAAATCTAACAAAGTACGAAATGTAAACTTTTCATGATATTTACCACAAAAGCAAACTTTAATAATCATTATTGGAGTTTCTATTTACTTTTCGATGCACATCATCAGAAAATATAGTTTAAATAACAGACTCAAAAAAAATTTTTTTTTTGTTGACCTGTGTTGACCCAGTTTCTTCCAATTTTTTGACCACACTTCGAATGGTTGACATATTAGGTACACTATCTCGACTGAAAGTTTGCGAAGCGTAACTTTCCCCATTTTTGTAATGACTTTTTACCATTATTACTTGTTGTTCTTTCAAAAAGCGCTCCATTTTTATTAATCGGAACAAACAGAGGTGACATCTGCCAAATTTCAGAGTTCCTACTTGCATGACAAAGAAAATATTCCAATTTTAAAAAGTGCGCTCTTATTGGGACACCCTATACAATCAGCTGTTCAGGAAAATGATTTTACAACCGGAAAATAGAAAAAACACATTTTAATGAAAAAATAAGAAATTGAACTTTTTCATGTCAATAAAAATTCTTGGAGTGATTTCCGATCGATTGGTATATAATTTCTTTTCAAAAGAAAACATATGTCGATTTCCATTGAACCACATGAAATGGACGGCCCGTCGCTACTAAAAATCAATATTTTTTGGTTTCAATGGAAAGGAAAAACGTAGCAATATCTTTTTGTAAGTGTTTCAGCTATTAGCATAAATAAACAAGAGAAACAACTATTTATTCTTCGTCCTATAATTTTTCATAACATTTTCGAAATTTTAAATGGAATGCCTTTTGTTCTTGGATAGCAATGCATTATTTGCTTCAACAATCGTCAAATTCTTCCAAAGATCCAATTGAAAATTTTCAGCATATCTTCGTCCTCGGATGAGGAATGCTTGTAATGATGTCAATGTTATGTGTACCTATTCTTGAGAACACAACGATACACCTTATTTATTTTCATTATTATTCTTTATTTTCATTATTATTATTTATAATATTCACTATTATATTATTTATCGTTATTATAACAAACGCACTCTCTTCTATTTTCTTTTTCAACACATACTTATTCCATTTGCAAAAACTGTCAAGTTTTTAGGATGTGTTAAAATCAGTGTGAATATCTGTGTAGATTCGTCTCAAAAGACTAATTAAAAACGAATCAATTCATCGGGAAAAAACATCAATACTTTTTTCATTGGAAAACGTTTATGAAAAAAATATTGCCGGCCCGTCGACGGCACATCAATGTTTTGGTTCAATGGAAAACCACAATAGTTAAATATCCATTCAAAGATTTTCCGGATCCATTTCAATGATAGCTATAACTGGCCTCTTACAATACAATAAAAATATCACAACTCTGTCATAAATTACTTGTCTTTATTTTTAAATGAAAAAGTGCATTCTTACTGAGGCACCCTATACTTATTTGTTCCAAACGAATTAAAAAATTAATTGGGTTCTCCCAATACCTACGAGCTTACTTCTTACTACCTACCTACCTACACAACATTTTTGAGCTATACAACGTGTCGCAAAAAAATAATACATATTGCACTTGCACTTGTCATATATTCTAATAAACCGCAAATCTCCCTCGCAACCACCAAAACAAAAGGTATGATAAGAAATTATCGCACATGTGCGATATGCTTTGTACCTCATTCATTTTCTTATTTTGTCATCTCCAACAACAAAAAACAAAAAGAAGCCACTTACTTACCGCATTCTTTTTATGCGCTTTCTCTATCTCCTGCTCTAACCCTTCTTCTATAATTATGTCATCTGCACATATCTATTTTCGCATCTTGCATCTTTCTTCTACTTCTATGTAAAGCAATATCGAGTTTTCTTCACACTTCTATGAATTGGAGAACAAAAAGTACATTTTCTGTTGAGGAGAAAAAACAACATCTTTTGTAAGAAAGAGAAGAGAAAGCAAAACAAATTGCAGCACCACCTAGTGGCATTCCTTTGAACCCTGCTTCTTTGTGTGTGTAATCGACCATTCTTTTTTGACAAAAAACGCAAAAAAGACAATTTTTCAAAAATTAAAATAAAAAAGACCATTAGCAAACAAATTATTTTGTTATTTGAATTAAATAAAAAAAATAACAAAAAAAAAAATAAAAAAAATACGTGCTAGTTTTATTGCCTATATTTCAATTACGATAACCTTACAAATGTTGACCTTTTGAAGTTGATTTTTAAATATGTTACAGGTGAAAAATTAAAAAAAAAACACCGACGTTAAGTAATACATATATTAATCTTTCATAAAAAAAATATTTCAAAAAATTCAAAAATATATTTATCAATTTCCCGGGAAAACGCGCAAAATGCTAGACAAAAAATAGGTATTTTTTATGTTTGTGTTAACAAAAACATTTGACAAACATAAAAACAAAAATAAAAAAAATTACTCTGTTGAAATTACATATTTAAAGCTTTGAAAAAAGTTGATTTGACTTCACTACCTTTTATATTTTATAAGTTATACTAAAAAATGCATTCATACTTTTTACGTAATTTGCTGTATTTTTTATTGTTTTTCGAATTTTGTGTGGAAAAAATTATAACGATAATCGAAAAAAACACCGACGTTAAGTAACATGATATATTGTCATTATAAAAAAAATATAAAATAAATAAAAATGTAATATTTAACCCATTTCCCATTAATTAGCGCAAGCGTCTTTCAAAATTTTATAGTTTTTCCGTTTGCTTGTCGGTTTTGAGGTACATCAAATTTTTATTTATTTTTTTTAATTGCACAAACATTTGACCCTATTTAATATCAATCGAAAACCGTTTGTTTTATTAAAATATTCGAAAAATTGCGAACGCTACACAGTTTCGCGCAAAAGCCCAATCTTTTTTTACATGGGAAACCCCCCCTTAATGTCACCCAAAAAAATCAGATTTTTTGTCTTTTCATTAACTAAAAGAACATTAAGCTCTTCAAGAAAAATATCTCTATTACCGTCATGAAGCCTATAGACACACAAAAAACAGTGTTTTTCGTTATTCAAACTAAAAGTTACTTTAATATAATCCGAGGAAATTAAATTATTGCAAACCACATCGCAATTAATGTAAACATTTTTTATAAAAACGCCAACACCACCAGCACAATAATTATTGTTACAGGTTGCAAAAAAAGTATATCCAGGAATTAAAAAATTACCTTTCTCATCGTCGAAAATCCAAATTTCTGTTACAAAAACTAAATCTGGCTTATAAGAACACGATTCAATATGGAGCAATAGAAAATCAAAATTTGCACGGAGACTACGGATGTTTTGTTGTATAATATAAAAGTTGTTAGGATAAACATGATTATTCAGAAAAACACTTAACAATAGATCATTATCAAAATTATATGAAAGCACTACTTCATCTGGTTCAAAATTAATTTGATTATCAAAAGGCAATAATATTAAAGATTGTTAATGTCTTCTAAGCACTTGATTTTAATAGCTTTTTCACCTTCTTGTTTTCTGATTAAAAGATTAGAGTTTTGAAACCATAAAAATTTATATCCTTTAGATTTTTTAGCAATCTGGGCAGCTTTACGAAGTTCTCTATTATGGTAAGACAAACTGTTATTTATATAGATGGCGTTATTTTGGCTGAAATTATTTCCAAAAACTTTGGCTGTTAAATTTTTTTTTGAACGCCACTGTTTTCTTCATAAGCCTTCGTTTGGTGCTCAGAGAACAGAATTTTACGCACAATACGCTTGTAGCTTTAGGTTTAGAATTATTTGTATGAGAGCCACTCGGTTTATTACTTGTAATTTTCTTTACGTACATGTTATCTATATGTTCTTCGCTTTTATTCTCGTCCAGTCCAACAGAGAAAAGCTTAAGAGCTTTATCTAAGGCATTCTCTCTTGTCAAGTCTGGGATACCAACAATCTCCACAGTATTCTCCAATTGTATTTGTTCCAGCGAATTCACTCTACTTTGCAGAGAGTTAATTTTCAATTGCATTTCCTTCTTCTCCTCCTTTAGCTCTTGCATAGAAGAGAGATAATCCAAATTAACTTTTTTTAGTTCTATTAATTCTTTATAAATTGCTTCTAAGGAAATAGATTTGATGTCATCAATTAGAAGCGGCTGGTGATCGAGATGGTGACGATGTGCAGTCTCATCCACTCCAGCAGTTACACAGGTGATAGAGGGTGTAGTGATGTCAGAGGCTGCAGTCACAGCAGTGAATTTGGTGGCAATAGAGCTGGTGGCAGCAGAGATGATGGAACCGGAGGTGGTGGGTTGAGCAGCAGCAGCAGCAGCGGGTTGGGTACGATATCCCGATTTTTATAATCCTGATTTTCAAAATCCCGATTTTATAATCCCGCTTTTTAAAATCCCGATTTTTATAATCCCGATTTCTTGTAATCCCGTATTATAAAATACCGTTTCTTATTATCCCGCTTTTCAAAATCCCGTTTTTTATTATCCCGTTCTTACAACCAAAAGCAGTTGCTTTGTTTTGAAAAATCGCGCGATTTTTCAAAACAAGGCAACTGCTTTTGATTGTAAAAACGGGATAATAAATCGCGCGATTTTTCAAAAAAAAAAGCAACTGCTTTTGATGGTAAAAACGGCAAAATAAATGAAGTTAAAACACATGAGTGTTTTTTAATACCATAGATTATTATAACAAAGAAAACATAAAAAAAGTAGTGTATTCATTCCAAGAATCAAAGATATAATATAACAAAACTTGCACAATACTAAATATTAAGATATCTCTAGGTACATAGGTAATGCATGTGGTGATGCCCAACCATTTGTTGCTTCAACATAGCTTAATTATAACAGGAAATCCATAAGCAGCATCTGTTAACGCTAGATTTTGTAAAAGTAATTAAAAGCAGTTTTAATTTAATCCAAGAGAACAATTTCATGCATTTTTTTAAGTCTTATTTTAAATATTTTGAATACCGGTTGGCGGGATTAAACGGGATTACCGGGATTTTAAAAAGCGGTATTATAGCAGGTCGGGATTTTGACTAAAAGGGATTTTAAAACTCGGGATTTAACAAAAGCGGTATTTTAGAAGACGGGATTTTAAAACTTTTTTTTCGGGATTCTTGAAAAACGGGATTTTAAAAAGCGGGAATCCGATACGCTCCCAGCAGCAGCGGAATTCTTGGAGGCGAGAGTGGCACTTATATTTATAGGTGCATAAACAGGTGCCGACTGCCGAGGTAAAGAGAAGTGACTTACGGCGAATTGACGTAAAAGAAGAGCAACGAAATGGAAATTCTACGTCACTATCACGAATGTTAACACAACAAGCATGAAAAACCGCCAAACAATCACAACAATTCACTCTAGATTGCTTTTTTTCCACTTCAGCAGTGCAAATCTTACATAAATATGACATTTTAGATTGAGATCAATCAATTATAATGTTTATCAATTATAATGTTTTTAAATTATTGAAAAGAACTTTATAAGACAAAATATTATAGTTTATTGCCTCGATACAGATCGCTTGCGCAGCGATGGTTACGTGATCGATGACTTTCACTGACTAACCCTTTGAAATGGTTACAGGGCATGAAGCTCTCATTGATTCGTTGAAGGTGAGATGATTCACAAAAATGTCTAGTTCATCTTTAGTGGAGGGGCTTTTAAGAAGGTTGTGATCAAGCAGTTGTGCTAGTACCTCCCTATATCGTTCCCAGTTTGTATTACGATGATTGCGAAAACCCGTAGATATATTTGCCACATCATTGAGCTCAAACTGAATATATCTGTGGTCAGAGAAGGAATTCTCTTTTGATACATGCCAGTTTGAGATCAGATTATGGATCGAGTCAGAGGTAAGTGTAATATCAAGTACCTCTTTCCTGTTCTTGGTTACAAAAGTGGGCTCATTACCAATATTACTTATGAGTAGGTTAGTGCTTAGTAGGTAATCAAATAAGGACTCACCTCTCTCATTTATATCAGAGCTACCCCATACCGTGTGATGGGCGTTAGCGTCCGAACCAATTAGGAGACCCACTTTTTTCGTTTGCGCGTCCGCAATTGCCTTCTTTAAGATGTCTCCTGGAGCTGGGCTGTGGTGGCCAAGATAGGAGGATATGAGCCAGTAGGTGGCTTTATCCGTTGTTAAGACAGCGGTGGTAGTGTCCTTGTCGCTGTAATTGGGGAGTAAAAATACATTTAAGTCTTTTTTTACTAACATGCATGACCTTGGTTCACCTTTCTCCGATGCATACAATAGTTTATAGCCAGGAGTCCTGAGGCCTCTGATGATGGAGTTTGAGAGCCACGGCTCCTATATTAAGACGATGTCTTCTTTGTTTCTATATGCAATCGGAGTACCAGGTTGTTTGCGACCATGATGGCGTGATGGAGATTAATCTGAACTAATCGCAGTATTGCTACTTTTAGTCAGATCAACCTCCACCACTGTTACATTTACATTTACATTTCACAGTACTTCGCACATAAATGTAACGAACTACAGACACATAGCAGCACTGGTGACTGAGACCATCGGCTGGGACAGAACAAGACATACAACAGAGAGAGACAGATAGACACATAGAAAGAAAGCACACATAACAGAAACCTATGTGGCTCAGAGGAGGAGACTAAGATTTGTATTGTCTCATGTTATCGCACAGGTGGCCTCAGATAAGCTGGCGATTTTTGTAGAAAAAGAATGCTGCTGAAGCTGGGGTTTGAACCCGTAGCATTCGGCTTAGCAATCCACTACTCTATCCTCTGAACCATGGCCACCTGCTCCACCACTGTTTTATCGGCGTTTTCATCGTCTGAGGAGGAATTAAGTAGGTCTTCCTCACTCAGAGTTATGCCTAAGGTGGCGTCTTCAGTATCCATGTCGGAATTGCTGTCGACTATAGGGTTAGCCTCCACGTCGGATGGCTTGTTTGGGGCTGTGGAGGTCGATGGTTCCACTTGTGGTGTTGCATCGACTTCCATTTTTAGGGGTAGTGAAGCGTTTCCTTCCGCTGAAGGGGCTTCTATGGCGGCGCGTTTAGCGAATCTTCATCTTTTTTGTAGATGCGGACTATGATTTCATCAAAACCATACCTAATCACGCCTTCGGTCGCGGCCAGTGGAGCCAGTGATTCCCTATTGATCACCAAGAGAGCTGATCTATAGCGACCCACTGTCTCCTTCTCAACCTTTGGGACTTTCCAGTCGTGAGTAGGCAGGTTTGGGTTACCAGTTTTGATTAATTTCATAATCATGCCTGGGCAGTTGTGTAGAGCCGGGACTATTATACGTGCTTTCGGTCGGCAAGGAATATTCTCCCTTGTAACAACTTCGAGCTTGGCACCCGGCCAGACTTCTGGCAAGCCATTGACAGCAGCCCTGTACAGATAGAAAGATATCCGGTCAAGGTGAGCCTTGACGTCTTCCCATTGATCATGAGAGATGTTACCATCCACTTGACTTCTGTCAATGACCGCGGCTATGATCTCGCTAAAAGAAAGATCTTTATTGAAGGCTGTTGTGCTGCTGGCATGCACTTTCTGCCTTTTCGCATCAGGCTTGTCGCCCTCAAGAGACCTATTGCGCTTTGACGTTGAGTCGCTGCAGGTCGATTTGGTGTTTCTGCTAAGGAAGCCACTTGCCCACTCGAGTTTTCGCGTTTGCTCCGGGGTTCTTTCCGCCGCCGGTATGACACCGACTGCGGCAAGAATCCACGTAGCATTACGCTGGTCTCGATTGGCCTGTGCCTTCATGTTCCTCTTTTTGGCTGACCCAGAACTTTGTCCGTGTGACACAGTTGTGGATCCACCTCCAGAGTTAATCATTACCGATGCCAATCGGGGTGCGCCTTCATTCTTCGAGTCATTTCCACAAGTCGTAGATTTTGCCTCTCCAGATGGAGCGTCCCTTCTTGGGGTCGGTTGCGACGTTTTAGCAGGAGTGGGGATGGGTTGGGGTTTGGATTTACCGCCCTTTGGACAGCCGAGCGTCACAGCTGTACCACTGACGGGTAAATCCTTCATATAAAGGTTGCGGCTAGTAGAGGGAACAGGACTCCCGCTACTAGTAGCAACCACAGGATTGACAATCCGTTCACACCCCTGAGTCGACTCGACAGCCTTTCTAGGAGATGTGACCGCATTGTCAGCCCTGGCTCTATTTATTTTTCTTATTATTTTTCGGTTTGATTTTTTTATTTTTGTTCCCACGAGTGAGGCGGAAAGACGGTCAGCCCCGGCAGAGCCGCTTACCGGGGCAAGGCGAGAAATATGACGGACCTTGCCATAGCATCCGAAAGAGCTTGTTAATGGCTGGTTTATCCCCCAGCCTTTCATTCTTCGGCACGGTTTTCGTACAAAGTACGCTCACACCACCACTGAAATTAGGAACCTCTAAACTATGATTGAATTAGGTTTCCGAACGTTGCACTGGAGTTACAACAATTCAGCGACCCAACTCAACCTTAGCTAATCACCATCCTGCCAAAAATGCACAGGGCTCTGTACTGATCATTGCCCGCCTGGCACCCACTTGGAGGGCATCTGCTCTATTTGCTCGGTATATTTATCCTGAGCAAATAGATTTAGCTCAGAGCATGAAAATTCTTAGCTCCGATATATCGGAGGTAAAAAAGAAACAAAGTTTTTTTTTGACACATCCGTGATCTGATCTAATCTGCTCGGAGGTAAAAAAGAAAAACGCCAAATGTGTAATTTTTTAGCTCCCAGTCATTATTGATATAGTGCAGGTAACCGATATCGATATGAATGAGTCTTGCGCTCTGGAAGACCAACCATCTGTAGTCAAAGCTACAAAAGAAACAGGATGTATCGCATTTTTAATTTTATCATGAACTTGATTATATAATAACTGCAGACGGGACAAAATAGTTGAAGCAACAGGTATTTTGTAATTTGGCTCAACAACAGACATAAAATGCTTAAACCAATTGCTTTCTACGAATGAAATTGGCAGCCAATTTGCAGATATCATGTAGGCTGTTGCTTGCGAAATTTGTTCTTTTCGCTGAGCGTTATAGCTATCGTCATTTCGGCGTTTTTTTTTTCTTGGAGGCGCTGCACTACTGCTGCTACTACTAGAAATCATAACTCTGAACTATTCGATGAAGGAATAGGTTCCAAAGATTCGGGACTAAAACAAGAACAAGCAAAAGTCAAAACCTTTCTAACTTCATACAAAACATTGTTTTGGTACAAATCATGACTTCATTAACTCAAGAATTTCAAAAATACTATTTTCTCTCCAAATATTTTCCACATCGACAACGATTTTAAGTTTATAAATCAACTAGGACATTATATTTTTAGTTAACATTTAGAAGTTATATTAACTTATTAATGCAATTAGGTAATATTTTCTAGTTAAGGAGAAAAAATGCTTAAAATCGTGTTCGTAAGTTATTTGCTATATTTTTATGACAAGAATTCACAAATTTTGGCGATTACTATATGTTACTATCACTTGAAATTCAAACCATGACTTTTTGGATGTTATGACTAGTTATCAGAAAATAAAATGAAAAATCTTCTTCGTATTTGGATCAAATTTGTGAAAATGCCTAAGATGCTTGTTCATAGCTGATGGGAATTGATTTTAGGAAATTGTGTTACTACAAACTTTGCAGATAACATCCTTTTTATCTTCACTAAATGTGCAGAACCGCCAAACCCAACTTTTTCTTTTTTCAAGCATTTTAGCACTTGAAGAATTCACTTACGTCAATGCCGAAGAACTGTCCATACGGAGCTCACTTTCTTAATAATTCAATACAGTTCAAGTATAAAAACTAACGCTTATCTTATAAGAGCTTTGACAATGATTTTTCATAAGAAAGGAGCGGGTGGGTGTATCATTTTAGCAACTAGGAAATTGTTAGTAATCTGTAAGATTTTCATAATCGGTAGATGAATAAACAAATAAACAAACTTACCTTAAGGACAGGGCCTACGTAGTCACAGCTCTCACGTCTAATTTTCAAGTAAAACAGGCCCTATATATCAATAAAATGCTATAATTGCTTATTCAGCCAACAAGTTTTTGCCCAGGGGCCAGATTAATAATTTATTATATTTAAGTTTTTCTAACTTGATTGAGGGGAAGATTTTTGATTTCAATTTCATTTTAAATGTTAATATTTTTTATGATTATCGGTACCTGTTTGAATAAGGAAACCAATATTTAAAAAGAATAACAAAAAATTAACCTATTTTAACTTTAAGTTTGAGTCCAAGTAAGTAAACAAAAATCTTGTACAGATTCTTAAAAACTGCTTCTTGCGTACATCATAAAAAAAATATCAATAGAAAGAGACAGTGGCGTAGATAGGGGGGGGGGATCAGGGGGATATATCCCCCCCCATTGGGATTCATAATTGTTCAACATAACTAAGTCATGCCAAATAAGTTAAAGAAACGCACTCTGAATGTTAGTACCTACTTCCTACGTGAATCAAGTCTTATTAGTACTCACAGGATTCCTAGAGGCATTGTAAATTGTACATTCTATACCTACAGTCCACGGGGAAAACACAAAGTCAACTTCATCTGAAAGAAATTATTACTTCGGCTAATCACCTAATATAGTTGCCCGTAGCTTAGTTGGTAAGTGCATTGACTGCTAAGCAGAACGTCGTTGGTTCGAGTACTCAGGCCAAGTTTTTCTTTCATCTTTCACGGGCACTGCATCTTGCGAAGACCTGACAAATATTCCAAGAGTATCAATCTGTCATGAAAAAGTGCTTCTCAACTCTGCCGTTCGGAATCGGCATTAAATTGTAGGTCCTCTCAATTCTTCACACGCACTCAGAGAATTGTTGATGAGAGTAAGCCACTTAGGCATTGGCTCTTCAAGAGCTGTCGCGCCACTCTATTTATTTAATCACCTAATATTTTGAATTTCTTTCTTGTATCGATCTTTAAAAAGTTTATTTTTAACGTCTCTCACCAATTGATAATAATAGATAAACGTGCAAGAAAAAGAGCTTAACTCCAGCTTTCCACAAAAGCCCACACCGACACAAAAATTGAAAGTTATTTAAATTTCTTCTCACCGTGTGTCACATTGTTAATTTGGTGTAAGAAATCGCCTCAAACACGCAACACACTCATCCATACGAACACAAATGTTCGCACAACTGTGGTGAAGTTAACGCGAATCCTAACGGTAACGATAACTCACACTAATTCATTTTAACCAGAAAGCAAAATGCGCTATTACCCATTACATAAAGCATGCCTTACACAAGCGGCAGATTGACAATCATTCATCGTAATTTTGCGAGTTATTTGTACGAATTATTTGAAGTGGCTTTTTTTAAATTAATTTTTTATATATATAATATTACGAAAATTTCCTAAAATTAAAGTATTCAAGAATATGTAAATTAACATTTTATTCGTGAATTTCGATTTTAAATATTGATCCGATTTCGAGGTATAGAATTTTGAAAAAAAGTATATAAATGTTTTAAAAAAATACAAACAAATTTTTAAAATTTGTTTGAAAATAAAATATTATTTGGGCAATTTAAACGTACTTTCAGAAAAAAAGGAGCTGATCAGGGTTTTGTTTTTCGAAAAAATCTAATAAGAAAAAAAACGATTTTATGAGAGGTTTTGGAGGAAGTTTAAAAAAAATCGCTTTTGAGAAAATTGAAACTTTTAGTTTTTGGCCAAAACAAATTGTATGGTGGCTTCCCTAAATTCTGATCTTAAAAAAAAGCACCAACGCGAATTTGCTCAAACCTTTAATTTTCAAGTTTTAAGTCAATCGGACCAGTGGTTAAGGCTGCAGGTGCGTTTACAGAAAGACAGGCAAACACTCAAAACTTTTCATATATTCTATACTAGCACTCTAGCAGTTGCCCGCGAATTCGTCCGTCTCTCCCTCGTGCTCCGGCCAGAGGTGCGTCTTGACTTGTGCATCATGCGCGGGAATTCGGTTGCGAAGTTATTTTAAATTGTATATTAGTCGACTCTCCCTAAGTCAAAATTCTTCTTAACTCGAAGCCTTCGAATATGTATTTTTTTCCCCGTTTTAGTAAGACTTTTCACTGAAGCTCTGCTCTTATTATTCGCACCGTAACTCTGTATAGCTTAAAGCCTTCCTCGATAAATGGATTATTCAACACAAAAAGAATTTTTCAATTTGATTTAGCAGTTCCTGAGATTAGCGCGTTCACACAAACAAAAAAATTAATGCTTTCTTGCCGTTTTTTCACAGTTTCCACTGATTCTTCGCTCCTATTGGTCGTAGCTTAATGCTATGTAGCCTTAAACCTTCCTCAATTAATGGACTATCCAACTCAATTACAATTCGAACCAGTAGTTTCTGAGATAAGCGTGTTCAAACAAACAAACAAACAAACTCTTCAGCTTTATATATTAGTATAGATGTCGGAAGTAAAAATGAGCGAACTAGATCTATCCCCCCCCCCATAGCGAAAAGCTATCTACGCCACTGGAAAGAGAGGCCCGAATTAAGTTTTGCCTGCAGTACGGACTTGGTTACAGTACTCTCAATCATATATGAATATCATAAATTGAGTACATATTCATATACTCTTTGACTGCACAGTGCATTCGAGACCATTGATGAAATTTGCATTCGCTTAACAAAGAATACAATGCACGACGCTTATGTGAAACAGCAAAGCACCATGCGTTTTTGTTTTTTATTTTTCATATTTTCTAGTCAAGGAAAGAACCAAGTTTCTTCTAAATAATGTTTTGTATTGTTTTTTGTTATTTCTTGAAAGCGAATTTATCTAAAAAGCGACTTCGGGAATTTTCTCTATTTATGCTGTTGGATACCCGGTTTTTCGGGTACTCGTCGGTTAAAATACCCGGGTAACCGCATATTCAGGTATTACCCGCATATTCAGGTACCCGGGTTTTTGTTGAAACGGGTATTACCCGGGTCGAATCAAGAGCCCTAGTCTCTACCGTAAAGCCTACAAGCTCTTCCAATTGCCGTTCTATCACAAAGTCTGAGTTTGAGTCATACTTATTTGTAGGAGGGACGAATTAAAGGCCACCAATCGCAGCTATTTTTTCCTGCAAGCATGTGAATTTATATGATGACGGTGCACCTCCAGTTTTATGTAAATCAACCTTTAATCTATTAAATTTTCAAAACGTTAAAGTTTTATCTTTGTTTAACTGCATGAATCAAACTTACTTTGTTGTTGGATAGCTGCTTCTTGGTACAGCATTTCGTAGTGTCATACAGCTGCCTTAGTTGATTTGGCGTTCTCTCGCCAGTTTTTGCCACAGAGCTGTTTTATATTGAGGCGAAATTTTAGTGCAATGTCGATAAGTGCATTTTTCTCCTCCTCCACATAATTTTTGCCTCTTTCCCTTTTTTTCTTGGCATCCATTTTTTCTTATTTAAAAAACTGGGCGAAACACGAATTAAAAAATAGGAACGTAAAGGGCCAACTATAATAGTCGGAAGGGTGCGTACGTTGACGTACGAAAATTCCCGAATACATGCAAATCAGATGTCACAGCCATAATCGCGGATTGCTCGGTTTCGTTCATTTTTGTTTTCGGACGTAAACTCACTTTCCTTTCTCAATTTACGGACGGAAATTTGACATTTCTGTAAAAACACAGAATAATGACAGAAAGCCTTCCGTTCAATTATGGGTAAGCGGATGTAATTGACAGTCGGAAAGAAACGGTTCGTTCAGTTTTGGCGCTAGCTTCCGTTCCCGTCCGTCTATTATAGTTGGGCCTTAACAAACAAAATAAAATTACGGTTTTGACATCTCTTTTTCGTTCAGTTAAAAAAAAAAAAACAGGGATGGTTCGCAAACAGCATTTTAGTTAAAAAATCAGCGAAAGACATTTTAACAAACAACTGGTTTTAGTGGATTTTGGTGCAACTGGCCATCAACCTTTTTTTAATTTTTGTTTTTCATTTTCATTTTTGATGTCAGAAAGTCTACTGCTTGATATATTTGATGCCATGTAGTGCTTTTCATGCAATTTTACATTCTTTTTGAACATACCCCTGTTCTACTCACTTTTACTCACCTTTTCTTCGTTAAAACGACAAATTTTCAAATTTATCGGTTAATTAATCCCCAGATGGTGAAAGCAAGTTTGCTGTGATACTGTTGGTAAAAACACGCATACTCCTGCAGCAAATTTGCTTTTTAATTTGTAGGCAATTGTCATTATGACAGCTTGCTTTCCTATCTTGTTATAATGGCGTTTTTAATTGGCAATCTGAAAGTTAAAAAACATTCATAATGCGTTCAATTGGACAAAAGTGACGGTTCTGATTCTGAAAAGAAGAAAATTCCCTTCTGATTTTAAAACCAGAATGCTTATTTTTCAGATTCCAGATTGCCAATGGGCGCGTTTGACTTGGATAGGCTATCCGGATAGCTTTTTGTTTTTTTCCTTGTAAAAAAAAATTGCAGAGGGTCAAACCAAACAAACCCAAAGCTATCCTACAATTTCTGGTATAGGTGGCTATCTGACAGAACAGCCATTGAAATTCGTAAACAGCTGATTTTTGTACACGTGTTTTAACAGCTATCCAAATTAAGCTATCAAACTCGTTCATGAAAAACGAGTTGGATAGGCTATCTAAAACCAAACTGAACGCGCCCAGTTGAAAACGCCATAACTGATCAGTGAATTGTGATAAAAGCGCGATAAATTTCAATAAATCCTACCATGTTCAGAGACAAAAGGAGATCGGAAACTGACTTACGTTTTACCCTCCGGATACCGCAAGTTTTATTTTTCCGTTTCCTCGTATATGTGAATATGTAAATGAGAAAAAACAGCAACAAAAATCAGGTGGTATGCTCAAGTTTACTGAGAAAGTATTGGTAAAAACACGCATACTCGAGCAGTAAACTTGAACCATAGCTTGTAGGCATTGTCATTTTGACAGCTTGGTTTCCATCTCCCTTTTAAACTCATCTGTGACCATAGCCGTAGATAGGGTTTGGTTTGGGGGGGGGGGGGGTTAAGATAAATGATAATTTTTTTCAAAATCTCTATATATATATAAATGGATGTACATATATGCATACGTTTGTTTGTTTGTATGTCATTTATGGACTCCGAAATGGCCCACTAGATATTTGTGAAATTTTAATGGTTAATACTGTTGTATTCAGTGGTGGTTTCTGTGACGAAAAAAAAAACGGAAAACCCTCATGGAAGAGTAGGAAAACTGGAAAAACCAAACAAAGGTCGGAAATTTGATTTTTTTTGCTTGCAATTTTTTTAGTTTTCAAAATGGGTTTTCAAATGGAAAAATTGAAAGTTTTTGATGAAAAACTCGGAAAACGCATTGGTTTTTAAATGGAAAACTGCATGTAATTGTATACAGGAGGAATGGGACTTAAGCATTTTCTCAATTCCTACAGTTTTTTTTCTCTTTCCTTGTATGACAGATTCTGTCTTCAGTCTGCCCCCATCCCTCAACAAAACAAGTTGTGTCTAAGAAAAAAATTACGGAGTGGAGATTAAAAATAGGTAATTTGTGCATAAAAAGTAAAACATCTGTGTAAACTTTGAGTGAATTTTTTTTTTATGTGTGAACTTACTGCGCAAAAGAGTGCAATAATTAGGTAGCAACACCATTTTTGAAGTGAATTCATCGTTGTTTTGTTTAATTATTCCCACACGAAAAGTGATATTATAAATTATTTATTCAAAGTGCCACGCAGGATGATTGGGACATCACTATTCCACCCTATAGTTGTCCCAATCCTATTGATCGCAGGAGGAATGGGACAAAGTGAGTTGGTTTATGAAATGATTTTTTGCTTTCCTTCTGTCGGACTTTCGCCTTCTTTATAGCTGCAAATAGGTTGCCAAAATGTTATTTAATCTTTAGAAATTAATTTTGCTCAGGTACGATCTATAAGATCTCGGCAAATGTAATGTATTCGAAAAGTGTCCCATTCTACCCCATAGTTGTCCCAATCCTCCTACTCGTAGGAGGAATGGGACAACCAATCCTCCTAATCGTAGGAGGAATGGGACAAAGTGAGTTGGTTCATGTAATTAATTTTTTGCTTTTCTTCTGTCGGAGTTTCGCCTTCTTTTTAACTGAAAATAGGTTGCCTCCTACTCGTAGGAGGAATTGGACAAAGTGAGTTGGTTCATGTAATTAATTTTTGCTTTTCTTCTGTCGGAGTTTCGCCTTCTTTTTAACTGAAAATAGGTTGCCAAAATATTATTTTATCTTTAGAAATCAATTTTGCTCAGATACGATCTATAAGATCTCGGCAAATTTAATGTATTCGAAAAGTGTCCCAAATATACCCACTCTCCCCTATCTATGTGCATAGGTTTTCAAACGTAAAACTGAAAAATTGGTGATGGGGAACTTGGAAAACTCTGGCAGAGCACAATATAAACTATTGCATGGAATTTAAGGTGCAATTTTGGAAAATTAAGGAAAAGAGCAACACGTTTGATTTTGTTTATCACATTTAGGATTTAGACTGTTTTGGAAAATTCGTTGTCAAGCTAGAAAAATTTCCTATCTTTGAAATTGGAAATATAGGTCTTATAATCATTTTAGAGCTTATCTCTGAAGGCGCTTAATGGTGGTGAAACGAGGTTAGCTAAAGATTAATGTAAACAATAAAATGGATGTGTTTACGAATCAACCAAACGATGTTTGATGTTAACCAAAAAAATAAGTCTTTATAAAATGTTCAATTAGCTTAGTATAATTTCAATTGATATAATGTAAAATTCACAAGTATAACGATATGATTGAGATGTTACCAAAATGATGTTGACATCTTGGTGGTTGAAATCAAAAAGGAAGCTTATGGGTAATATTTTTGTACAGAAAGCAATTATTGCATTGCATGACGAATGAGATGAGAAAGATAATCCCTGATAACAATTCAAATGACAAGTGTAATGATTTGCATAAACTAATCATAGGGTATAAGGTTCAATGTTAGCCAAATTTTAACCATTATCAGCCCTATTAATAAACACAGAATAACCCTAACACAAGACTAACACGTATTTTAATTCAAAATTCCTATTAATAAACGTGTGTTAGCCTTATATGACAAATGTTAGCAAACGAATAACTTATTTCGTCGATTTTTGCGTATAAGGAGCGAATATCTTTTATTTCAAAATATTTGACAGCAAATTTAAGTAATTTATTTATTTTGAAAGAAAATTTATCACGCAAGAGTCCAACAGGTCAATCAAATATTTGCCAAATGTTCAATCATTTGCATTGGCGATCATATATATTGGAAAGAAACTAACGGTAAAGCTTGGTTTGACAAAGGTACTTATATGATTTAATTTCAATAATACCTATTCATATTCTTGTAGAGGAATTCTAAGAAAGGAAGACGTTCGAGATACCGAGAAAAGTACAAATCATTTTATCATCATTTGTTGGACCGATTTAAGGATAGTTACTTTTGACACTTGGAGTTCTTTAAGAGTTAGATACGAAGAGCGGCGTTTATATTTTGGGCTTAAATAGTTGATTACAAATCTAATAACATAAGCAAGTTTCCTTTGCATACGAAGCCAAGATGAGGTGTTGTTGATTACATAGTCAATTATGTCAATTTCATTCGACGTTGTTTGGAGCACTTGACGCGGATATGGTTTTTGTTCGATCAGAATTTCGTGACTTTCTGATTTTAAAGTCATTACTTTAGGTTTTGGCCATTTGCTTTCTTCCAATGACAGCCACGATGGACCGGTCCACCAGAGATGATGGTTTGGTAAATGAGACGGAAGAATCCCGCGCGACGCACAATCGGCTAGATTCGACTATGACGAAATGTGACGCCAAAAATGTCTTGGAGTAGTCTCGAGTATAGCAGAGGTTCTGTTGGCGATGAATGTTGTCCAGCGACGAGGAGGTGAAGATAGCCAATGCAATACTATTTCAGAGTCGCACCAAGTCACGACCTTTGAAATATTTCCGGTAAGCGACGATTTGATGAGATTCAGCAAGCGAGATAAAAGCAGTGCACCACACAACTCCAAACGTGGGATCGAAATAGGTTTTAATGGAGCAACCTTAGTTTTGGCTGCAATTATCGTTACCTTGTAATTTCCGTCAGCGATTTTACAACGGGTGTAGACAACGGCAGCATATGCGAGTGAAGAGGCGTCGGAGAATCCATGAAGTTCGATGCCGTCCGTCGATGGAAACAAGTTTCTTTGAACCCTAACCTGCTCAAAAAATGTTAGTTCTTGCCTATATTTAAACCATCGATCAGCGAGCTCCGAAGGAAGGGGATCATCCCATCCTAGTTTTAAATTCGAAGGCCAGAGCTCCTGAAAGAGGATTTTGAATAGTATGACGGATGGTGCGAGTAATCCTAATGGGTCGAATATCCGTGAAACCTCTGACAGCAATGACCGTCTTGTTGCAGTAATCGTAGGAAGAAGCTTTGACATGCGAAACGAGTACTCATCACTCGCAGGGTTCCAATGCATACCAAGAACTTTTATGAATGATTGAGAACGTTTTATGTCAAAGATCGAATATTCACATTCTTCCTTTTGATGAGAGGCTAGAAGAGGCCAACAATTTGAGCTCCACTTTCTCAGTTGAAGTTTAGCCATAGAAAGCAGATCCACTACTTCAGACTGCAATTCGATTAGCTTTGTTGCAGTTGTTGCACCTGTCATGACGTCGTCAACATATACATCTTCCAAAAGAACACACGATGCATTTGGGAACTGAGTTCGATAATCTTCTGCTAACTGCTTCAACACCCTTACGGACAAGAATGGAGCAGGGGATGTACCGTAGGTCACAGTACGTAACCAAAAGTGCTCTATTTCCTTTGAAGGGCTGTCACGCCAAACAATTCGTTGATAATCGGAGTCAGAGTCGTCTACCCAAATTTGGCGAAACATTTTCACAACATCCGCGGTGAACACAAAGCGATGTTGTCGAAATCTCAAGCAAACGCCAATCAAGTCTTGTTGAATAGGAGGACCTGTAAGAAGAGTACTGTTCAAAGATATCCCTCTTTTGTCCTTGGCTGAGCCATCGAAGACGACGCGCAATTTCGTAGACGAGCTATCAGGTTTTAGTACCGCATGGTGTGGGAGGTAATAGCACTTATTATTGGAAGAATCTATTTCTGCACTAGGAATGCGAGTCATGTGGCCGAGGTCAAGGTACTCACTCATGAACTTTGAATACATTTCCTTCAATTTAGAATTTTGAGAAAAACGACGTTCCATTGAGTTAAGACGCGAAATGGCAAGAGATAAAGTGCCCTCAAAGCTGGGATTTTGTTTTTCAAAAGGATGTTGGACTACAAACCTTCCATCTGAACACCGAGAAAATGTCCGTCGAAAGTGTTCTTCTGCTTGAGCTACCACATCAAGCTCCCAAAACCTTTGTAACAATTCATCAATGTCAAGGGTGGAATGTAAAGAGGTACAATAATTCAAATTTTCAGGTTCGAGGAACTGTCCCGTTATGATCCAACCGAAGGATGTATTTTGAGCGAGAGGTAAACCGTCACGACCGCGAATTTGTCCGTCTTTCAAAATGCTCCAAAGCTTATCACCTCCAAGAAGAACATCAACGGGAGCAGCGAGGTTGAAAGTTGGATCTGCGAGTTCTAGATTCACTATGTGAGACCACGATGAAATGTCTATATGTTGAGATGGTAAGTTCGAAGTCAACTTATCCAGAATAAAAACGTCAATTAACAAATGCGTAGAGTTAAAACGAGAAACAAGATTTAAGGAGATTCTCCCTTTTGTATACCCTACTTCCGTAGACGAAAGACCAAGAATAGGGATTCTTGCATGTGTTCTTTGGAACCCGAGTCTTTGAGCGAAAGATTCAACGACGAACGAAGATTGGGACCCGGAATCAAGGAGCACACGACAGTCCATTAAATTTACCCGACAGTCTTGAACTTTAGCTAAGAGAGTTGGCAAAAGTGTCTTTTTTCGAGAGCTAAATTCAAGAGAATGATTATTGAGAACTGGAAGCGGAGCTGTAGTGGAGTTTGACGATGAGGATTGAGATTGTAGCGAAGGTAATCAATCAGGCGATTCCTGGTTTGTTTTGGATTCTACCGAATGTACTAGGGAGTGATGGCGTGCCCGACACACCCGACGGCGAAATAAAGAATTAAATTTATACGACGAATGTCCAGCCCGTAGGCAATTAAAACACAATGAATTGGTTTTCACAAAGTTTCTGCGAGATTCAATGTCTAGCGCGACGAATTTAGAACATTGAGGTAGAATATGATCACTTTGACACATTGGGCACTTGCACTGCTTTGTCGAGTCTGAAGGCCCAGCTAAATGTGCCTTAATATTGTTCGCTGACCGAACAGGTGGTGTTATCGATGGACCTTTTAACGACTGGCATGCTTCGAGAGCATCACATCTTATCTCTAAGAATTCTAAAAATTCAATGATTGTACTGTCTTCCCGAGACCCGACATGTTCTGCCCATGATTGCTTTGTATCATGGTCCAGTTTATTTAACAATAAGTAGATGAGCCATGGGTCGCGACCGCACGACTTCATCGGCTCCATCAGAGATTTTTCTAAGAGTCTGAACATTACTACTATTGCAAGTAGGAAGCGTCAAATAAGATTCAATGAATGATTGCACTATCAATTGACTGCGATTGTATCGCTTTTCCAAGCGATCCCATGCTTCGGAATATGGAGATATGCTTGATTAAATTTGCTGCATCCCCACGAAGATACGATTTTAAGTAGTGAAACTTATGAGTCGCGGTCAGATTTTTCTTATTATCGACAGATCCTAGAAAAAGATCCCGAAAGGACGGCCAGTCCTTATAGCTTCCACTAAATGGTGGCACAATTATACACGGCAATTTAGACGAACCGTGGTCAATTACCGATGAAGACGAGTTTAATTTCTCGAGAAACGATGACTGCTGATCAGTTAACCGATCTAAAGCAGATGAATGGTCATTAGGAGATTCCCTACCACGAATGGCTTTAACGATTAGTGCATTGGTAAGAAAATACTTTGTCTCATATGTCGCAAATTCATCCTCGATTTCGTCTACGTCCTCTTAGGTTAGGTTAGGTTAGGTTAGAGTGGCTGTCCAAATGTTGTTGACTCACTTAGACCTCAAGGGTCCGTTGTGATACATATGAGTGACAAAATTTTAAAATAGGTATGACAGACATTGGTGCCAGGATGGCAGCTGTCATACCATTTTTTCCTGAAGGCACATTAAATTTCCAATAATATGCGCTAGTTAAAATTAAAATCCGCGATAAGTGCAAATTATCAATAATTATTAATAATGCAAAAAATTGCAAAAAATACTGGTGCCAGGATAGGCCTCGTCATACCGGGCTTTATATGTTGGTATTTCTATAAACTATCTTTTAATATAAAAAATTTTGAAATCCGTATAAGTGCACTTTCAGGATTGAGGGCTCCCGGTGTATTAGCTTAGTATAACGTCGCCCTAGTATTGAAGTGCCGTATACGCCATTTTTACATTTTTGGGAAATCGCTTTTGAATGTTTGGAAGTCTATTACGAAAAAACTAACCGCTGACATTTTTTGATTTTTTTGTAGGATATACAGTTAAGAATTCTCTTTCATATACATGTTATTTATCATCTGTTATTCTTTTAGTTTTCAAAATATTTTAATTTTTGTCCAAAATGAGTTTGCCGTATACGCCATCAAAATCAGAAGTTTCTTTCCTTTTCATACACATACGTCAAAAAAAAAAAAAGATTCTGTATTCTCACTTTGAACAGGATCGAACTCAAGCACATTTTTAACCCCCCATAACTTTTGAACCCATAGAGTTAGAAGCTTCAAATTTGAATTACGTATTAACTTCATGCAAACAAAGGCCCTGTAAAAAAATAATTTTTCAGAACCACTACTTCCTGAGATTATTTAACAGTAAAAATATCAAAAACCGTAATTGACTCACTCACTCACTCACTGATCATCAAAATTATGAAGCACTTCTTACAATAGCAAAATCTTGAAATTTGATACAATTGTAAAAATGGTAGGTTTTCGGGTGTATACAAAGGAGAAAATTTCAATTTGCGCATTCAGGGGGCGTGGTATCCGCCCACTTTCTTAAAATGGCCGTAGAATGTTGAAATTCTAATAGGTTTTTGGTTGAATACAAGGAAAATATTTTGGTTACATTTACGGATGTAGGATTTTGAAATTCGGAATTATTAAAATAGTCCGGGAGGCGATCGTAAGACTACCTACCTCCTCAGCTTAATGCTTAATGACATGAAAGTCGGACAGACTTTTCCTGGGCCTTTTGGCGGCTTAATTGCACTTCCAGTTACGTTTATACAATGAGAAATTGGAAAAGTACGTAGAAGTCAATAGACATTTCGTCGAAGATACCAAATCATATGGTCGGACAGAAATAACCCGGGCCTTTCTCTTTGTCCGACCATGTTTAAAATGGTATTGTTGGTGTTGTCCTACTTCATCGAGTAAATGGGCAAATGGGGTATCAAATGAAAGCTTAGAACGTCTACATTAAGAATCTACTGGTCGGACAAACTTTACATGTGGGCCAATCATGCGACCGACCGTATTTTTCAAAAAAAATCTGTTAATTTCCTTAATGATTTTCTCAACTCAGCATCAAAGTTTGTCCGACCAGTAGATTCTTAATGTAGACGTTCTAAGCTTTCATTTTATATCCCACATGTGAAACATTTGTATAAAACTTAATTCCTTATGAATTTATGTAATTCCTACGTAAGAAGTTCCGCACTGGAGAATTCATTTTGGCACGACCTCTCTTCACGAGGCTTAGCAGACTACTGATAAATATTTTGTGTCCGCTTCGGTATTTATACTTTTTTTCGATACTGCGTAGGCCAGTACACACATACGCATACGGCAAATGAAAAGTAAAATATTTTTCGTGACTGTGACGTATGTATATACGATTTCTAAGCATCATACTAAAATTTGAATGCACATAAGACAAATCAATACTGAACGATCATTTGATTTTCTATGACTTATGTTCTTAGACTATAAGACGTACGTCAAAACAATTCTCAATAAAATTTTTTCGTAAATTGCATGAAAAATTTGCCGTAAATGCCAAAATCTGGCGTTTACGTCAAAACAATACTTGAACTTGTTGATTTTGATGGATATACGTCAAAACCATTCTGAATATCTCAGCAATGAAAAGAGATAGAAGAAAACGGATAACAGATTTGAAAAGAGCGCCCTCGAAAATATAAGACTGCATACCCAGTTCAAAATATGAGTTTTGGCGTATACGGCACTTCAATACTAGGGCGACGATAATTTCAATTGATATAATGTAAAATTCACAAGTATAACGATATGATCGAGATGTTACCAAAATGATATTGACAGCTTGGTGGTTGAAATCAAAAAGGGAAGCTTATGTGTAATATTTTTGTACAGAAAGCAATTATTGCATTGCATGACGAATGAGATGAGAAAGATAATCCCTGATAACAATTCAAATGACAAGTGTAATGATTTGCATAAACTAATCATAGGGTATAAGGTTCAATGTTAGGAAAATTTTAACCATTATAATTTTAAATTAATTTATAGCAAGTTTTTTAAGATAAGATTGAATGAATGCAAATATTATAGTATGAATGAATTACATATGTATGAGTGATGTGATTTAGATTTAAGATTCAAATTATTCGATCTCGAACAGGATGTAGGTTGATTTGTTTGTGTGACCGGTAAAGACTCTTAAGTAGTCCAACGCATTGTTATAAAATTGACTGTAGGCAAAGCTAACACGAGCCAGGGTTCCTGCGAAAACAAATTTTGGGAACATTTTACGGGAAAATTTAAAAAGGGAAACAATCAAATGGCGGTCGAAAATTATATAGGGTTTTCCAATAAGAGGTGTTATTTTGATATTCAAAGAAAAGTGGCATTTTTTGAGATAAATGATCGGATGTTTATTTCATTATAAAGAGGAAGGTATGCCGTTAATAATAATAATGAACACAACATCAGCCAAATGGCCGCCACGACCACGCTTACAGGACCATATCCTTTTCATGAAATTTTCCATAACCAAATCGCAAAGTGGCTGCCCTATGTCCTCGATAGCCTCACGAATTCCATCTTTGAGGTCTTGAATCGACGATGGGTTGTTGGCGTATAGACCTTATCTTTCACGAGGCCCCAAAGGAAGAAGTCGCAAGGTGTTAAATCACAAGATCTCGGTGGCCAATTGTGATAACCTCTTCGAGAGATAACACGGTCCGGAAACTTTTCCCGTAAAAAAAAGTTTTACGAACCGTCTCTGCCAAATTTTCACCATTTTTATAGTGAATTTTAATAATTTCAATGCGTTGTTGAAGCGTGTATCGTTTTTTATTAATGGCGTAGTTTCTACTTGTCAAATGTCAAAAAATGACAGCTTCAAAAGTGACAGCTACCGAAATAGCGGGCTATTCAAAATAACACCTCTTATTGGAAAACCCTATACTTTTGTATGGGATCAAAGCTGCAATTGTTCAAAAATTAGTAAAAAAATCAGAAAACTCAGCAAAACGAGAATTTTTTTAAATTTTTTTTAGATTTGATTTGATCTGGTGACAGGCAAGACGAGGTTCGCGGGGTTGGCTAGTTTTTAATAAAAATGGAAACATATTTATCAAATTTATCACATTCTTTCACTTCCCCGAAGCCAATTCATTTGTTCACGAAACAATTTTTGATGGAAAGTTTAAAAATATTTCTTGAGTGTATCTTTTACTTTAATATTAATCATTGTTATTTATGCAGTATTTTTAAATATATTGTAAGACACATAATAAAGATTTGAATGCATATGAAAAAAATCATTTCTAATACAAAATTGAAGTCTTACTGGCTTCAAAGCTTCAGAGTAGATGTTTTTGCATTGGATTTTTGATATATAAATCTTAAATTAAGTTAACTTACCTTTATTGGAAGTCAATAACATTTTTGTATTATTTTGTTTTGGAAAAAGTAGGAGAGAACTTCTTTCATAAAAAGCATTATTGTTTATTGAGGGACGAATAAAAACAAAAGCAGAAGAAAAACAAAATAAATATGTAGGTAAATATAATATTTAACTACATAAAATAATTCTTTTTTCACACAGATCATCACGATTGTGAATTAATTATATACAAATAAATTCTTTGAACAAAAAATAACACAGTATGGCATTATTTATTAAAACGAACGTATAAAAACAAAAACAAAAGAAGAATAAATACATAAATATGTATAGTATAACATTATAAAAATCTTATTAATTTTTGTTAAGGAATTTATTTGTATACATGTTATTTTTTCACAAGAGTGATGATCTGTGTTAAAAAAGTTTATTTTATATACCTATTATAATATCATATAGATTACTAAATTCAGTCAAAATGCCATTTTGATTACCTACAGAATAACGAAGGATTATTTCTTATTCTATGGACTAAGTGCAAAATGCTATTAATAAAAGAAATGTATCTTAACAGGCGTTTACAAACTTATTCCACCGAGGATGGTGGTTTAGCGAAGCAATAAAAAATGTAAGATAAAAGTTCATTAGATGGTTTATAAGTATCAACAACAACAAATTTCTCAAAGGAATTTAAGCTTAACGTCACTAACTTTACTACTCCGGAAACAAGTTATTTTTATTAATGAGAAATTTTTTGACGTTTGCTTAAAATGGATTACATTTTTAGTCCGAACTGCGTCAAAGTAGGATAGGTTTAATTGGATTTTTTATGTTAAAAAAAGTGCTTCCCTCTCAAGATGTCACCAAAATCGATTGCCATCTTGCGTCTACTACCCAAGAATATATACATATATATGTATACAAAAAATTCTAATGAATTTTCGGCTGTTAAATGACGAATGTCAATTGGATATCAAATGTGTCTCGAAAAAACTTGAGCGCTCAGAACACGTTCAGTTAAAAGTGTGTTCAGAGCTTTGTGTATTTATTTGACTGGTACTATCAAGATGGCGTTTTTTACTGTAACCTCCTAAATACGGCTATGGCTCTAACAGACTTTTATTCTGAAAGAAAAATGCCTTTAAGCCTTAATAGAAATAACTCAGAAAATCTTCTTGTCGCCATCTAAAAAGCAAGTGATAAAAATTTGTACTTTATCTGTAAAAGTTATCGAAGTTTAAAGATACCTACAGAACATAAGTTATCGATAATTTTCCTGTGTTTCTGTTGAGTTCGTTCCGGGTGATAAAATTAACGATTGTCAAAGTTGCAGAAACCCAACAACGTGATAACTTGAAATTTGTTTCGAGTGATAAGTTACAGAACATGGGTCCATGTTATCACATCTTCATAATCAAAATAACGATGACCAATTAAAATGTCAACTGAACTGACAATTGAAGTTGAACTGAAACGTCTTTACACAACAGTTGAACATTAACTAATTACTGAATGAGAGTTTTCACCATTAAAATTGCCATGCTACATAAATTATCTATTTATCTATTTCTTTTTTTGTTACCTAAGACAAGCCAATGTCCAAGTCCAATGCAGTTTATTTAAGTTTCTATTACATTTTTAAGAATGTTTTTGTGTTTGGTCAGATATTTGCCCCACTATTCTATAGTTCTTACGCTCTATTCATTTCAATAGATAAGCTTTTCACAAGCTTAAGCTGTTGTTAACAAGACAACATCTATTCAGTTTTATTCTGACTCTACAAGTGTTCGTTTTATTTCAATTAAACCGCTATATTTTCAAAGTAATATTGAGAACGTGAGTGAGATAAGTCTTTTAGATAACAGATTATATTTTACTACCAATATGACAACCAAAGCAAGAGTTTGGGGTACATTATCCAACGGTATGCTGCCTTACGCATGTTTACAATCAAGAATAAATATAGACTGTGCTAACTTTTAAAATTTCTCCGTTTCTTTAAGGGGAATTTGAAATCATTTCTTTGGGAGAAGATCATGTTGAAGAAGCTCTAAAAGTGAGTACCATGTATCTTATGCTGTAAAGTGAAAATACTTTAATGTAGATATATGCCAAAATAGTATTACTTACTATTGGATGAGGAATACTAATTTTTAAAACTGTATCTCAGTAGAATATGTTCAGTTAACATTTTGTGGTACATATTTTGCTCTTGGCTCTTCTTCATAAATTTTGCACTATAATTGCAGGTGGCCATGGTTCAGAGGATAGAGTAGTGGATTGCTAAGCCGAACGCTACGGGTTCAAACCCCAGCTTCAGCAGCATTCTTTTTCTACAAAAATCGCCAGCTTATCTGAGGCCACCTGTGCGATAACATGAGACAATACAAATCTAAGTCTCCTCCTCTGAGCCACGTAGGTTTCTGTTATGTGTGCTTTCTTTCTATGTGTCTATCTGTCTCTCTCTGTTGTATTAATGTATTGTTCTGTCCCAGCCGATGGTCTCAGTCACCAGTGCTGCTATGTGTCTGTAGTTCGTTACATTTATGTGCGAAGTACTGTGAAATGTAATGTAATGTAATTTACTATTTGCCTTTGTTATAAAGGCTGTTTTCTTTTAGAGGTATAGAACTTAAAATTGCAATAAAACAACGAAAGATATCTTGTGGCATTACATTTTATATATGATTTCTGGCAAATGACTGCCACGGCTGGCTCGGATGTAGTCCAATCTGGACGTCCAATTTTCGATAACTTTTCCAACATTTGTGGCCGTATACCGGCAATAACACGGCGAATGTTGTCTTTCAAATGGTCAAGCGTTTGTGGCTTATCCGCGTAGACCAATGACTTTACATAAACCCACAAAAAATAGTCTAGCGGGGTTAAATCACAAGATCTTGGAAGCCAATTCACAGGTCCAAAACGTGAAATTAGGCGGTCACCAAACGTGTCTTTTAATAAATCGATTGTGGCACGAGCTGTGTGACATGTTGCGCCGTCTTGTTGGAACCAAAGCTCCTGCATTCGGGTCTTCCTCAATGCATACGGCGTCTCTGGGGATGCGAGTTATCAATTAGAGTAAACGTGGTGCGAAAACGTTCCATGGTTAAACGAATTAACTGCTATGATGGACGATTTTGTCGACGATAAAATGGACGTAGTGCGCGATACGTATTCCGCACAGCTGTTAAATCGGTCGCCTTCTTGAAAAGTAATGCCAACTTAAAGTTCTATACCTCGAAAAAAACACCCTTTACATTCCAGAAAGAAACTTTTTCTACCTGTTCATTAAAAACAAAATTAAATATTTGGCTCATTTGAGCGGTGTAACCATTAAAATGCTTACATAATGTTTCGTTGTCAAATAAGATGTCACGTTGGAAAGCGGTAAATCCATCGTTCAATGGCTGCTGAGGGCAGATAATCAGTTCAATAGGCAGTCCCTCTCCCTCCACCCCCTTCGTTCGTCCGCCAATGGCTTTTGCCATCGCTTCTAACTAGTGATGGGCATAATCGAATGATTTCAATAACCGAGAAAAAAGTTTTCGAATATTGTTTTCACAATGAAAAGGAATAGGTAATCGAATGACCATTTCGAATTTTGAAATAGTATGAAAATGGGAAACATTTAACGTTTACAGTGCACTAGTTGTGTGCAAGTAAAGGGTCCGCCAAATAACTTTTTTTTTGTAAATGCTATAAAAAAAAATTACTATATATTTTCTCAAATTTCAAATTTTATTTTAAAGTACAATCCTTCCGGTTTATAATAGAAAATAATTTCATTCAAATGGCTGCCTCGGCTGGCCATGCAGTAGCCTACACGATCGGTCCAATTTTTAAGCACATTATCGATTGTGTGCAGCTGTATATCACCAATGGCTTCACGAATATTGTTCTTTAAAGCGTCAATTGCCTCTGGCTTGTCGGCGTTATAAGTATAAAAAAGATAAAAAGATAAGTATCTTTTACGGCACCCCACAAATAATAGTCCAACGGTGTCAAATCGCAGCTCCGAGGTGGCCAAACGACATCAGCTCTGCCACTGATAATGCGATCTTCAAAAACAGGGCGCAAAACATCGAGTGTAGTTTCGGCTGAGTGGCACGTAGCTCCGTCCTGATGAATCCAAATGTTGCCAATATCCTCCTCTTCAATTTTGTGAACAAAAATTCCTTCAACATGGCCCGATAACTATCGCCATTGACTGTAACGGCCACTCCTTGCTCATTACCATGATTTTCAAAGTAATGTCGCAATATTTCCAAGCGTTGTTCAAGCGTATACAGAACCATATTCGTTCAGCGGGAGGATAAAACTAATTATCTGTGAAATCAGACATGATCTAAGTGTTACAATTCACGAAATAAGCAATAGTTGAAAAAAAAACGTTAGATGGCGGACCCTTTACTTTATTACACCTCGTGTTTTGCATAAAAAAAATAAAAATTTCTCATAAAAAAGTTCGTTGTGACTCTGGTGATGGCGATGCTCGCCCTCCCAGCAAACATTTAAATAAAAATAATAATATAGATATTCATGATAAAATGAATAATAAAAATTAAAACTATTATCAATCTTTGCAAAGCCTCATGGCTGATGCTGACAATGATATGAATGAAGAATCCGAAAACAATAATAATGAACGTTCCAACGTCATTAAAGAAAGTGTTCCCCCTATAGTGATTCTCAAATCTGCAAGTGAAAAAATACGTCTCGAAAATTATCTAAAAATTATTAAAAATATCTCTCTCGGCCATAAATTCATCTCACCATCGAATGAAATCATAGAAAAAATTAGAACAGAACTTGTTAATTCAAACATCCAATTTTTTTTCATACTCCCGTAAAGAGATGACACCCTTTAAAGTAGTATTATCAGGACTTGACCTTATAGCCGAAAAATTAATTAAAGATGAGCTTATCTCTTCTGGAATAAAGTGCATTGACGAAAAACAAATACCCAAACTAAAAACCATATTCATATCGTTTATATTCAACGCGGTTCAATAACACTGAATGAGCTTAAGCGAAACCATGCAAGTTTATTCAAAACTCTAGTCCGCTGGGATTATAAGAGACAAAACCCCGAAAAAATTACGTAATGTCATAATTGCCAGCTGTACGGACATGGTTCCATGCACTGTCACATTAAGAGTTTCTGTGCTTACTGCGCCGGCAACCGCAAAACGACTGAATGCAAAAATTCTGACGTGATTCGATGCGTCAATTGCAATTTGCAATGGTACTCACTAGGGCTGACAAATATATTTATTTAAATATTAAATATTTATTTACATATTTCGGTCGGATTTGTATTTACATACATATTTTTGGTATCGTCAATATTTTAGCCTTTTTTAGTATTTCGAACTCATTTTTAGTAACTGTATTTGTTTTCAATAAATAGGAAAACAATAGATGTGATATTGAATAGATTCAAAATACAATGAATTAAAATTTTTGTATGGGTTTTTGACTTACTTACTTACTTAAGGTGGCGCTACAGTCCGTTGTGGACTTGGGCCTCAATCAACAGTCTCCGCCAGTCAGCTCGGTCCCTAGCTAGCTGTCTCCAGTTTTGCACTCCAAGTTGATTGAGGTCCTCTTCCACTTGTGTGCGCCACCTGAGTCGCGGTCTTCCTCTCCTTCTGCGTCCCTCGGGAATAGTGTCGGAGACTTTCCGGGCCGGAGCATTGGTGTCCATGCGCTCTAAATGACCGAGCCATCTGAGTCTCTGGACCTTGACCCTTCTGGCTAAGTTCACGTCGTTGTACAACCCGTAAAGTTCGCTGTTGTATCTCCTTCTCCATTCCCCATCAATGCACACGGGGCCAAAGATGACCCGAAGAATTTTCCTCTCGAAACAGCCTAAGGCACATTCATCCGATTTTGTTAGGGTCCATACTTCTGCACCATACAGCAGGACAGGGATGATGAGGGTGTTGTACAGTTTAACCTTAGTTGCTCGAGAGAGGGCTTTTCCACTCAGTTGCTTTCTTAGCCCAAAGAAACAGCGATTAGCAAGAGTAATTCTTCGTCTTATCTCAGCGCTGGTGTTATTGTCCGTGTTGATAGCGGAGCCTAGGTAGACAAACTCCTTAACTACCTCGAAGTTGTATGCGTCTATTGTGACGTTCTGTCCGAGCCGTCGATGTTGGGTGTCCTTACTCGAAGACAGCATGTACTTCGTTTTCCCCTCATTTACCGCTAAACCCATTTTAGCCGCTTCTGTCTCAATCCTCACAAAGGCGCCATTGACATCACGCTGTGTTCTTCCCATTATATCAATATCGTCGGCGTACGCGAGAAGTTGAACAGATTTATAGAAGATAGTGCCTCTGGTGTTGACGGTGGAGTTTTGGACTATCTTCTCAAGAACGATGTTAAAGAAATCGCACGACAGTGCATCGCCTTGTCTGAATCCTTTTTTGACGTCGAATGATTCCGTAAGCTCATTGCCAACCTTGATAGAGCAGCGTGAGTTCTCCATCGTCATTTTGCACAAGCGAACGAGCTTGGCAGGGATGCCAAAGCTAGACATAGCTTTATACAGTTCGTCTCTGTAGATGCTGTCATACGCGGCCTTAAAATCAATGAAGAGGTGGTGGGTATCGATTTGCATTTCATAGGTTTTTTCCAGGATCTGCCGCAACGTGAAAATTTGGTCGATGGTAGACTTTCCTGGCCTGAAGCCACATTGATAAGGACCAATCAGATTGTTGACGAAAGGCTTCAGACGTTCACATAATACGGCAGAGAGGATCTTGTAGGCGATGTTAAGCAGGCTGATTCCTCTGTAGTTGGCGCAGTTTAGAGGATCTCCCTTTTTCAGGATCGGGCAAACAATGCTGAGGTTCCATTCATCGGGCATGCATTCCTCCGACCATATCTTACAGATGATTTGGTGCATGCTCCTATCTAGCTCGTCGCCTGCGGCTTTGAACAGCTCGGCAGCTAGACCATCTGCTCCAGCGGCTTTGTTGGATTTCAGCCGTGATATTGCTGTTTTCACTTCTTCTAGGTCGGGTTCACGGAATTGTTGGCTGTCATCGCGTATGATAAAAGGCTCCTGTCTGACGGCGGGATTTTGTTCGTCGTCGCCGTTATACAGTCTACAGAAGTGGTCTTTCCAAATCCCCAGCACTGACTGCGGCTCTACTATGATGTTCCCTTGATGATCTCTGCAGGCTTCGGTTCTTGCTCGATGACCTTGAGCCAGCTGTTTTACCTTCCGATAAAACCTCCGAACTTCATTCCTGCTGTTAGCTCTCTCAACATCTTCGATCTGACGCTTCTCATGCTCTCTCTTTTTTCTCCTGAGAAGCCGGCGTTCTTCTCTCCTCTTTTGCTCGTAGAGCTGACGAGCAGCTCTTGTCTTTCTTTGCAGCGCCGCTTTGTATGCCTCCTGCTTGGCTGCATGGGCCTGCCTGCATTCTTCGTCAAACCAGGGGTTTCGTTTTGGTGGCTGTGTGAAACCCAGCACATTAGAGGCGGCATCTCTAACTGCATTCTGGCAATGTTGCCACTGGTCTTCGATACTTGATGTTGGCGGCATAGGACTCCTTAAGAGGTTACTTGTCACTCGATCAGAGAAGGATCTGGCGATCTCTTGCGATTGTAGCCGTCCGACGTCGAATTTTCTTGCAGCATTTCTTTGTTTTGGCCGTTGTCGAGATATTCGTAGTACTGCCTTGGCTACGACGAGGTAGTGGTCCGAGTCGATGTTGGCTCCTCGGAAAGTTCGAAAATCTTGAATGCTGGAAAAGTGCCTCCCGTCGATCGCAATGTGATCAATCTGGTTGACGGTTGATTGATCAGGAGATCTCCATGTACCTTTATGGATGTTGAGATGTGGGAACCAGGTGCTTGCTACCACAACGTTTCGCCCCGCAGCAAAATCGATCAGCCTGAATCCGTTGTCGGAAGTGGTGTCGTGCAGGCTGTGCTTTCCGACTGTTCTTCCAAAGATGCCTTCTTTTCCCAGCTTTGCGTTAAAATCGCCGAGGACAATTTTCATGTCATAGCTAGGACATTGCTCATATGTTTTGTCGAGGAGCTCGTAGAATTCGTCTTTGGTGTCGTCCTTTTTCTCTTCTGTGGGGGCATGCGCGCATATTAAGCTAATGTTGCCGAGATTAGCCTTGATTCGGATCGTCGTGATGCGTTCGCTTACGCATTTGAAGCTCAAGACTTTTTGCCTGAGTCTGCTTCCCACGACGAATCCGCATCCAAAGAGTCGCTGGTCCCGGTAGCAATCCCCATAGTAGATGTCGCAGTTTTCCATCTTCATTTCGCCCGGTCCATCCAATCGCATTTCCTGGATAGCGGTAATATCTGCTTTGTAGCAGTTGAGGGTCTCCGCTAGTTGTTCGGCAGCACGCAGTCCATTAAGGGACCTAACATTCCACGTGCATATCCGAAATTCGTTGTCCTTTATACGTTTGCTTGGGTCGTCATCAGTGTATCCGTCCGTTTCCGAGGCCTGTTGTCGCTTCGCAACTAACTTTTTTCTACATAGTCGGGAAGTCACCCCGACGTACAACCCCCAACCTGGAGTACCAGGTACTTGATGTGACTCCAAGTACAAAAGCCGGAAAACCGCTCCTTTTACGACCTGAGCTTCAAATATGTCGAAGTAGCCCGTAAAGGTGTTCACCAAGTAGTTCGACCTAACTGGAACTGAGGACGCCACCGTTCATTCCAAAAAAGAAATTCATCCGCTGCCGTCCCTCGTGGGAAGTGCCTTGGTGGGAACACTCCTTCGTTGTGGGGTAATTAGTAGTAACAGCCTACTCCGCTTCGACCTGTCGACCATGGGAGGCCCTGCTGCGAAAACAAGTTTCGCGATCGCATAGCTCTAAGCATCACAGTAGTAGTTACCGTAAGCCGCTCCGCCACGTCAAGGCTTACCCCATGGAGGGTTTTTGACTACTTGCCATTTAATTTAAACGTCTTTAGAGGATTTTTACTCTCAATTTGTGATTTTGTTTTTCTTCACTCAAAGTTGACCGTTTCAAAGTGACTCTTTTTCTTACGCAATCCTCATGTATTCTCTATCTGTCTCATTTAAAACAATATTTTCTTATACATATTGAATTCAAATGTATTTATAAATGATTTATATATTATTTTATTACTTAAGAATTTATTTTTTATAAAAATTATTGAATTTAATCATAATTAGTACTATAAAAGACTTAGTCTTATTTGTACATACATTAATAAATAAATTGAAAATAAATTGAAATAAAATTGAAATAAATTGAAGTACCTACAGTGTGCTTGTAGAATGCCCTACTCTGACCGAACACCAAAATTCAGAAGAACGCTTTCTTTGGGAAGAGTTTCCTTGACGAAAACTTATAATGTTTTAACAAATCTCAACAAAAAACAATAACTTTGCATATGTTTTCAATCATTAATGATTCTTATTTAAATTTCTCAATCAAAATTGGAACAAAATGTAAATTAATATATCTTTACTAACGTGGTTATCATGGGCGAAGTGCGCATTTCACAATTGTCTGTAGCCGCATGCTGGTACAACACTAAAAGTACCATCTAAAAGATATTTCCTGCTCGAACCATTTTGCAAATTTTGTGTCAAATGACGCTTTGAAAATCTGTCAAATGACCATATTAGAATATATGGCCATTTATCGCTTTTAGAAAGCGTCATTTGACCATATGGCTGAATGACACAAGAAAATATGGTCAAATGACACATTACCAAAGCGACAAATAGCCACATGGCCTTATGACACAATTCAAAAGTGTCATATGGCCATATTTTGAAATATGGCCATATGGCATATGGCCAAATGTCATGGCACCGCAGAAAAATTGTTGATGATTGAGGGAAGGCAATATAAAATGTGTCCACGGGTTGGATTCGATAAATGGGACGACCAAGATTTTATATACCGATTTCGCATTTCAAAGCGAACGACAATTTTGCTTTTTGAAATGATAAAGGGTAGTTTGCCTTTCAATGAAACAATGTACGCAGTTAAATTTCTTTAATATTACTTATACAGTTTTAATTATGCTTACTAATCAAAGGGCACGGTAGTGCCCAGCAAAGTTCTAGCACTACTCCCTTTTTACAGGATCGAACTCAAGCACATTTTTAAGCACCCATAACTTTTGAACCCATATAGTTAGAAGCCTTAAATTTGAATCACGTATTAACTTCATGGACACAAAGACTCTGTGAAAAACATAATCTTGTAGAACCACTACTTCCTGAGATACTGAACAGTAAAAATTTTAAAAACCGTTATTGACTCACTGACTGACTCACTGATCATCAAAATTATGAAGCACTTCTAAGAATAGCAGAATCTTGAAATTTGGTACAATGGTAGGTTTTCGGGTGTATACAAAGGAAAAAATCGAAAATTTCAATTTTCTCATTCAGGGGGCGTGGTATCCGCCCACTTTCTAAAACTGGTCGTAGGATCTTGAAATTCGGAATTCTAATAGGGTTTTGGTTGAATATAAGGAAAAATATAAGCAAAATATTTTGGTTTCATTTAGGGGCGTGGTTTCCGCCCACTATCTTAAAACGGTCGTAGGATGTTGAAATTTGGAATTCTTGTAAAGTTTTGGTTGAATAACATGAAAAAAATGAGAAAAAAAATCTATAGGGGCGTGGTATCCGCCCACTTTGTTAAAATGGTCGAAAACGTTTAATTTCGAAATTCTGATAGGGTTTTGGTTGAGTATAAGAGAAAATATAAGTATAAAATTGCAGTTTCATTAAAGGGGCGTGGCTACCACACACTTTTTTAAAATGGTCATAGGATGTTGAAATTTAGAATTCTGGTTTGTTTAACTTCATAAAACTCCATGAGTAACTTTCCTTAGTGGTTGCACAATGGACCCTTGATGTCTAAATGTGACATCTAGATAGCCACTCTTACCTAACCTACCTATTATTTATTTATATATTGGGAGAGCAATTATATTGTTAAAGTTTGCAAATTGCTAGCTTATTTAGTTATTTCGAGGTTCATGCTTCCATAAAACAAAAACTTTGCAAAAAGATGTGAAATCAGAACAAAAACATAAAATGTAAAAAAAAGAGCCAAGTTCTCTTATGTGCGAACAACACTGTGTAAAAAGTTAGCCACCAAAAGTAATGAGATCTAAAAGAACGCCAAGTTCTGTCATGTAAAAGTGTTATCTATCTATATACACTAGTCAAAACAATTAAAGGAACACTTGAAAAAACTCAAAAATGGAGTGGATTTTTATAAGGCTGTATCTCAGTAGAAAAAAGTCGGATTGAAGTGAAATAAAAAGTTTTTCAAAGGTTATCATTTTTTCTTTTCAAATTATTTTGAGTTAAGAAAGTACCGTTAGTCGTTTTTGCTTGAGCGAAATAAATGTTCACTCAATTTCAAAATCGAAAAAAAAATAAACTTTGAGGTTTCATAAAATGAACGGAAATTTTTTTTCAATAAAATCAATCTAAGATTCAATTTTAGAATTTTGTTGGCTATAATTCAGTGTTTAGTTCAGATCGCTACGATTTTTTTTCTAATCAAAAAATGGGTTTACATGCAAAAACACAATTTTGACTTTGGACCCTAATACCTCTGCTAAATATTGACTTACACAAAAAATAAAGGCAGATTTGAAAAATTTGTTAAATTTTCTGCACAAAAACATTTTGAAAAAATAAAAATATTGCTTTTTTTAATTTTTTCTATCAATTTATAAAAAGGTCCAAAATACGCATTTTTCAATTTTTTCATAAAAACTACCGTTTTTTTGTGGTTTTCAGTGATACAACTAATCTGAGGCTTAATTATTAAAGCTCATAAAATTTCCTTGATTTTGGTGAAAATTTCACATCAATATGATTAACCGTTTCTCTGTTTCGATCAATCAAACTTACGAAACACTTTTTTTCAATTTTAAGGAAAGCTTTGTTTTTTCTTATTTTTCTGTTCTTTTGAATTTGTTTATTTTTAAAAAAAATTTTATTTTTTTCATTATCATTATGACTTTGTGAAATTCGGACGAATTTCCTTGATTTTGATGAAAATTCGTCCGAATTTCACAAAATCATAATGATAATGAAAAAAAAAAATTAAAAAATAAACAAATTCAAAAGAACAGAAAAATAAGAAAAAACAAAGCTTTCCTTAAAATTGAAAAAAAAGTGTTTCCTAAGTTTGATTGATCGAAACAGAGAAACGGTTAATCGTATTGATGTGAAATTTTCACCAAAATCAAGGAAATTTTATGAGCTTTAATAATTAAGCCACAGATTAGTTGTATTACTGAAAACCACAAAATAACGGTAGTTTTTATGAAAAAGTTGAAAAATTCGTATTTTGGACCTTTTTATAAATTGATAGAAAAAATTAAAAAAAGCAATATTTTTATTTTTTCAAAATGTTTTTGTGCAGAAAATTTAACAAATTTTTCAAATCTGCCTTTATTTTTTGTGTAAGTCAATATTTAGCAGAGGTATTAGGGTCCCAAGTCAAAATTGTGTTTTTGCATGTAAACCCATTTTTTGATTAGAAAAAAAATCGTAGCGATCTGAACTAAACACTGAATTATAGCCAACAAAATTCTAAAATTGAATCTTAGATTGATTTTATTGAAAAAAAATTTCCGTTCATTTTATGAAACCTCAAAGTTTATTTTTTTTCGATTTTGAAAATGAGTGAACATTTTTTTCGCTCAAGCAAAAACGACTAACGGTACTTTTTTTACTCAAAATAATTTGAAAAGAAAAAATGATAACCTTTGAAAAACTTTTTATTTCACTTCAATCCGACTTTTTTCTACTGAGATACAGCCTTATAAAAATCCACTCCATTTTTGAGTTTTTTCAAGTGTTCCTTTAATTGTTTTGACTAGTGTATATAAAAATGAATGTTGGTATGTATATTACGTGTAGACTCATAAACTACACATTTGATCATGTAATAATCCTTGGAAAAGTTGTTGTGCATAAACCCAGGATGGTTCCTGAGTTGGAAAAACTAATTTTTATTGAATTACATGCGAGAAAAACGCAAATAAAAATTGGGTACCTGTAAATTGTTCTCGATAATTTCGTTAATTTATCGATATTTTCATTCGATATATTGACCACAGAGCAGCACAGAGAGAAAACCTCCCAAGATATTTTGCCGCGAAGCTAGGCAAATTGACGGGCCACGCTTAAAATGTACACTTACGCGCATGTGTGAATACATATACGCAGCTGATTCCATATACAAAGATACAAGTACCAAAGGTAATATACTCCCGAAGACTGTCAAGTTCGAATTGTCCAATAAAATCCAAGATGGCGGATATAGAGCGAATTCTGGTGCGAAAGTGATGCCACTTTAAAAATATTTTATGTTCACAAATTGATGAACAAAAATTCAAAACAACGAAATGGAAATATTGTTCAATAAAATCATTTTTGCATTTAAAACTTAATTGCATCTTAAATCAGTGGAATTTGATTTGTTTTGTTTATAACGCCATACCGGTGGCCATAGGTGACCCTAGCTCTTACAGAGTATATAAGTTTAATATATAGCTCATTTGACAGATGAGTCCTGTGGTGCACCAATCGGCCTATGGAAGCACTTACTTGCTAAGAGAATTACGACATTTATCAACTAGCGCCATATCGGTGGCCAGAGGTGACTCTAGCTTTTACAGAGAATATAAGTTTAATATATAGCTCATTTGACAGATGAGTACTGTGGCGCACCAATCGGCCTATGGAAGCATTAACTTGCTAAGGGAATGTTGACACATGTCAACTAGCGCCATATCGGTGGCCAGAGGCGACTCTAACTCTTACAGAAAATATAAGTTTAATATGTAGCTCATTTGACAGATGAGTCCTGTGGTGCACTAGCTGACCCGGCAGACGTCGTCCTGCCTTGATTTGAAGAATTAAATGAAACTCCGTGAAGGAGTTTTTAAAATTCATTGGAATGACTATGGAGCCAACAGCTGAAAATTCATTGTACCATCCCAGAAACCTTCGGGAGTTTCATTTAATTCTTCAAATCAAGGCAGGACGACGTCTGCCGGGTCAGCTAGTATTGAATATTTTAAATCATAGAAGATAATACAACGATATTAAAAGAAAATAGAAAATAGTTTGGATGAAAATTTACAAGTTCACTTGGCAAGTTTTCGTTTGAAGCGTGAGTAATAACATTTTAAAACTTGAACAGTGAACTTTTAAATTTTCATCCAAACTATTTTCTATTTTCTTTTAATATTGTTGTATTATCTTCTATGATTTAAAATATTCAATATAACACTTTTACATGAAAGAACTTGGCGTTCTTTTAGATCTCATTACTTTTGGTGGCTAACTTTTTACACAGTGTTGTTTGCACATAAGAGAATTTGGCTCTTTTTTTTTTACATTTTATGTTTTTGTTCTGATATATTAAAATAGATAAATCGCGCGAATTACGACCAAGAACCCAAATGTTAATTGTACTTAGGTTTTATGCACTCAGGTCAATTCAGATAGCCATTGCAGATTTTATTGGCGTAAGTATTTCAACAGTGCATCGTGTTGTGAAGCGATTGTCAAATGCAATTGCTAACCTTGCGCCCCAGTTTATTCGCATGCCCGAAACACAAGCAGAACGGTTTCACGCAGCCAGAGAATTTTATGATATAGCCAAATTAAAAAGAACAATTGGGGCAATAGATTGCACCCATGTGAGAATTCAATCGCCTGGTGGAAACGATGCAGAGCTTTTTAGAAACCGCAAGGGTTAGTTTTCTATAAACGTCCAGACCGTGGCATCTGCAGGCCTGAAAATAAAAGATATCATTGCTCGTTGGCAGGTATGATCTACATACAAAACAAATAAAAGTTATGCTCCTGACCTTCGTTTGTATTCTTTTATCAGGTTTCCACGCACGATCAACGAATATTCAATTCTTCAACCCTGAAGCAAAGATTTGAAAACGATGAATTTGAGCACTTTCTTATTATTGGTGATTCTGGTTACTCAAGTACAAACTACTTGGCGACACCTTTCAAAATGTTTCGAACCCAGTTGATAATTTATGTAACGAATCTCAGATTCACACACGAAATTGTGTCGAGCGTTCATATGGAATTTGGAAAAGACGATTCCCAATATTGACCACGCACCGGGTTAAGATGTAAAGTTGAAACCGTCCAATTAGTAATAATTGCTTGTGCCGTCCTTCACAACATAGCCATAGACGAAAAGGAACCTCCACCGGAGATGCCCGGATTCGACGATATGTTGCGTAATGCGAATTTTCCATCCAAAAGGCAACATGAATTACTTTCGGCAACGGTTGGGAACGCGTGGTCCCGAATTCGAAATTATTTTCAGTCAATTTTAGACCAAAAACAAAGAAATAAAAATTGAAAACAAAATTCTTCGTTATAAATTAATGTTATTAAATGTAGGTAAATAAAATGAACTTAACTTAAAAATAAACATTTTTTGTGGCTACCGTTGGGATGGTTGATTGTATTGGATGATCCTTCAACGCCTCCATTCGAGCCATATGCACTTCTGCATCGCATTCAAGCAAGTACTTGGCCGTCTGTAATTCGACCACAGCACGTTGGCGGTCAAATTGGGGTCTTTCCCTTTCCAATTTAGCTATATCAGTCTCTTTCGAAATCTAAAACTTCCATTTCAATGACTTTTTTTTTTTTTGATGTTCGAAGCGTTCTTCTTCCAATTTGTACATGTATTTAGAAGGTGCACTTTCACCCTCCATATTTTGTTTGTGACGCCTGGTCAGCAAAGGGTTCGGTGGCTTCCGCAACTTTGATGGATTGACCCTCTCCCACGAGTATTCAACAGCTTCTTCAAAAATTTTGTTGGCAGCACAATTCTCATCTAGAATCAATTATTCATCTATTATTTCGATTGAATTCTCTTCACAGAAGATTGGTTCCTCCAGCGCAGCGGTGCAGGTTTTTCGATCTGTGGTGAATCACTAACACCAGCCGCTGCAGAAAGGCCATAAGTCGATGGAATCAACATGAGAAAGAGCTGATTCATGGGCTCGCTCAAAGGAGGGAGTTTGGTTTTTGGTGGGCCACCACCTGTTTCTTTGGCATCTATTGAGAAATAAAAAACTCTGTTTTTTAGCTTTTGTTTTATTTTGCCGTATTTTTTTCGTAACGACTTCAAAGACCTCTCCTAAAGTATAAAAAAATGCAATCTATTCTACAAAAAAATGTTAAATTAAATTTGCACAAACCTGGGTAGGTAGGGCAACATTGAATTGTCTGGTTATTTCCTCAAACGCCTAGTCCTTATCGCGCTTCGTTGCTCCGTCTGTTTTTTTTTTTGGAGTTTACTCCTTTAGAATCGATTCATATATAGACCCCGGTATGAAAAAATTATGGAAAGGAAAATCAAACATTGAAAAAAGCGTTATAAAAATTGACTACCAACGCTTTTTTTTTAACTCAACCTACTGGATCTATTTAGATGAAATTTGGTAGTAAGATAGACTAGAACCTGCGGTATTTTTTAACGCAATAAAAGGGGTTGAAAAGGTCACAAAAGGTTGAAATGTTAGGTCAAAGTTTGTATGGAGGTCGATTAGGTTAGAAGTTTAAAACTTATTTGTATGGCTTTTGACTAAACATAAATAAGTAAGACATTCGAAGTGTAAAAAAAATGAACCGAGGGGGGGTGAAAATAGGGGGTAAAAGTTTTAGTGCCATTTTGAATATATTTTATTGAACAGAGATTTCAACGTAGAACGGTGAAATTTTCACACATGATACAGAATTTCTTGCTCTTCAATTAATTATACTTTAATTATAACGGTAACTCATTAATATGGCCAATTAAGACATTTTCACATAAATTGGTATATAAGTTTTAATCCTATAGATTTATTGTTGAAATTTCCATATGTCTAATCTACATGAAATAACGGTGATTTTGATACCTCATTTGTAAGGATACGTTTCGTACAAGCCTCACAATCTCGATTTTAAAATAAATATAATTGCACACAAACGACCTGCTTGGTTAGTACAAAATGAAACATCACCTGTGGGAGAATCCCGCTATGGCCAAAATTCGATCGGTGTTTTTCGATTAAAAGCATCCTAGCGTGCGTTCTATTAATCGGATTTTCAAGATTAAGTTTAAGATCTCTTAAGAAGCACAAGGCTTCAGGCTTTAGTTAAATGTACAATTCAATGACATTCAATTCCATTTTATATGCAATAATGCATGAAAAATGTGGGCCCAATTGAATTTTCATCATTAAATAATGAAAAGTTGATAAGAAATGTCACTGTTCTGTTAGTATTTAAGTAACACATTTTATCAAATTATTATGAATAGATGTATGAGTATATGAATTCAATCCTTTGCGATATATATGTATATATTTTAGGCCGCGTTGATGAATTTTTAACCACTATTGTCATATTTTAGCCTGCGAATTATAAAGACCAGGCAGTGCAATTGTGGTGAAGAACAGCGACAACGCCTTGTTGACGTTTGCTGGAGCACATCTAGACCAACTTTCGAAACTAAATTTTTTTTTATTGGTAATTTTTTTAAGGCATTGGTGTACAGAGTTATTAGAAAAATGTAACGGAGAAGTTTTGGAACATCAATATTCTAATTGGGCTTTCCATCAAAGAATGATGAATTTTTAATCGCTATTGTCATATTTTAGCCTGCTCCACAGCTTTTCTAATTTTAACACAATTTTTTTTAATTTTAATTGAACTCGCACACGGCCTTAAGATAATCATTCTTATTGAGTGAACTCCAGTCGCGCGTCGGAGCTGACACGTACAATTTTTTTTTTTGTTCTCGACGGTGTGGCTGTATTGTAAGTCATTTACAACCAACTAGTCTTCCTCCTCTGCCGAATAAACAATTTTCGGAAGCTTGATTTTTTGGGCCATCTTTTATTTATTAATATTTTAAATTCGAATTTCACAACGCACAAAACACAACTTGGACTTTTGAATAACTCGCACAGAATAAATTCAAATCTAAAGTTGAAACAAACGTAAACGTCAAAAATTTCCCAGGGAAATTTCAAAAAACGCAAGTAGGCCATCTTTTAAATTTCAACTCTCGAGTTGAGATTAAAAATGGTGAAGAAAAACAAATTTTAACTTGTCAGTCAACTCTCATGTTTCAGTCAACTCTAGAGTTGGCCAGCTTGAGAGTTTCCTACAAGTTGAGCAATAGTGAAGAAAATGACATTAAATCTTTTCTATTATATCGCGTTATCTGTTTGTCAGTAAGACCATACTTTAAACGGGAAAATATTTTTTTTTATTCGATAATGCCCAAAATAAAGGAAACTCAAGCGAATGTGTAACGAACATCAGGGAGTTTTTCGTTGCGACGCTTCTATTTTGTTTTGCCTTTTTTGTGACACAAATATTCCAGTAAAGCAAGTTTTCCAGACGAAACAACATTTGGTCACTGCTAAGCATTAAGCTGGCATCGAGGGGAAAAATAAAAGAATCACTAATGAATCGAAAACAAGCCAGACGCTTTTGACAACGCTGTCGACGCGACGTCGAGGGAGAACGACCGGGATTCAAGATTGTTTACAATGGATTTGGCAAAATGTTTCCCAGAGTATTCTACTGCATTAAATATCTCATCGAACAGTGGTGAAATTCGTTTAGAAACATACAAAATATGCAGCTCCATCAGAGACTTCATTGCGTACAAAGTATCTTCCAGAACTGTACAACGAGTGTATTGACAGGATGACGGATATTTGTTTTTTTTTTATTTGGTTTTCGATTGATGAGACAACAGATACTCAGCAGCGATTTGTTGCAAATTTCATTTTAGGTGTGTTAGGTGTTGACTATGAACGGGGTCGCAGTTATTTATTTTCATCAGCTGTTTTGCAGGCGACAAACGCATCGACAATTGCAACATTTTTCAATGATTCCTTGAAAGAATTAGATATTCATCTTAAACATTTTTGTTTGAATTTATTATTCTATTCGATGTTTTGATTTCACCGTACTCGTCAGACGTTGACCGAAATAAAGTGCTTCTTTTTGTATTGGACGCTGCTCCTTACATGATATCTGCAGTGAAAGCATTACATGTTTTATTTTCAAAAACGATCCATGTAACTTGTGCTGCTCATCGACTTCATCGTGTTGCCGATTTCATCAAAGATCAATTCGATGATGTCAATGATTTAATTTCAAACGTAAAGAAAATATTCATGAAGGTATGGAAAATAATTTATAAAATTATATTATAAATAAGCAGAACGTCGTGGTTTCGAGTCCTACTCGCGCCCATAAAGCTTTTATTTCATCTTTCACGGATTATGGAAAGTAATATAATAAGCTCAGGACTGCTTTAAGTCGATGGCCACAAATCCCTCGTCTCAATGGAATGCGCAGAGTATTAACGGAATCATCTTGTACACTCTTTTACCCAATACAACACATATTACACAATCCGTGTGCGCATTTAAAGGAATGGAAAATCGATTACAAAAAAAAATCACATATCACAGAACTGTGTATGCTGCCAATGAACCATTATCCACGTGTTTAAAAGAAACAAATACTGTTTGCGACATGATTGATTTCAATGTTAGTAGATATTTATTTAAATCAAATTTATTGTTAATTTTAAATAACTATGCTGGTGGTAATGTTTTAAATTAAAAATGTATATTTATATACAGTAATCACTAAACTAAATTTCAAACAAGTTTCGAAGACGTACATTTTTAAAGTGTTGGAAATGGTCTTGAATTATTTTGAATAATATACATATTTGACTAAAAAACAAGATTGTTTTTAATTAATTATTTGTTGTATTTGTATGTTGTGTTTTATTTATTTAGAAATAAATAATTTTTTTAAAAAAAGGTTTGTTAATACATTTAAGATTTAACAACGGCTTATAAATTACAAATAATTAATTTACTAAAGGGAGCTGACTACTGACAACTTCCGTGGCCGACTACTGGAATTTAAGGGGTCGACTATAAGAGAATCCAACTTCTATTTGAATTATAGTTAATAAATTTGTTTTAGGTAACAAATAGCAATATTTTTTCCTTATCTGCAAATATCAACAAATCGGAAAAAATAAGTTTCACGTCCAACAGACTAACAATTAAACAACTAATTTTTAAAGACCACGCAAACACAAAAATTAAGTTAAAGGGCTGACTACCAGTGCCATAACCCTTTAATACCTATATATTTTTTGAAACCCCCCCCCCCCCGAAATTTTTTTCTGCGTTCGCCCCTGGGGACCGACCACCGAATTTTGCTGTCGAAAAATTTGTAATTTTCATGCTTCATGCAAAAGAACGAAAAATCAAAGTAAGGTGGTGTGTGATGTGTTTTGCAAGAAAACAACCAAATTTTAAACGTCCGATGAGCAATGATATTACTTGTTTTTTTTTAATGTGTTTTAAATAGTTTAAAACAGATTGTTTTAATTATGATTTAAACAAAATGTTTTTTATGTTGTGTTTTAAACAGTGTTTTAAACATTTGTTTAAAACATTGCCAACCCTGACTAAACATGGGAGTTTTGCAATATTAGTATTTAAGAGTAAAATAAGGGTTTTTTTTATTTGTAGCTTTCCCTTGAATAAATAGTATTAAAATTCATTGCAGAACTTATTATTATCATAGATTAAATTATAGTTGAAAAGGAAAATGTTTATCCTGAATCTCTAAAACTATCATGTTCTTACCAAATGTAAAAAAAAATCCTGTTAAATAAAACAAAATGAATGAATGAAATGCTATTTTATTGTTATCGAACAAATTTCTTCCAACGTTATCATATCAAAACTATAATTTGACAAGAAAGAAATAACTCCAACAAACAAATTTTTATTTGCTTTTACAAAACGTAATCATAAAATATAAACAAAATTCCATCTCAAATATTTGCAAGCCCAGCCTAAAATAAAATCGTTATTCGAATCATTTTCATTCGAATACTAAATCGTCATTCGAGTTCTTTTGAGATTTGAAGAGTAGTAGGAGTAGTAGTGAATCGAAAATAACCGACTAAATCATTCGAATACACCAACACTACTTCAAACCACTTGAAATAATCGTACTTCGTATGCCGTGTTTATTTGATTCATTCATATTTCACATTAAGATAACAATCTTATCATTAGTGAAGGCTTTCTAAAATATGAGAGAGGGTTCGAGAATATCAAATTTAATAAAGGAGTTGGCCCATTTTTCTTTGAAGCCTGGGCCCAGTGCGTTCACTAACGAAATCGAAATCAAAATGATCTAAGGCACGTAGGAAAACGATTTTGGTGGTGTCGTGCAATAATGCCAAGCGAAATAAGGCCAACTTTCTTAAAGTGAAATAAGACCGACTTTTTTAAGTTGACCTTATTTCGCTTTAAGAAACTGAAATTAGGCCAAGTTGGCTAATCTACATGAAATAACGGTGATTTTGATACCTCATTTGTAAGGATACGTTTCGTACAAGCCTCACAATCTCGATTTTAAAATAAATATAATTGCACACAAACGACCTGCTTGGTTAGTACAAAATGAAACATCACCTGTGGGAGAATCCCGCTATGGCCAAAATTCGATCGGTGTTTTTCGATTAAAAGCATCCTAGCGTGCGTTCTATTAATCGGATTTTCAAGATTAAGTTTAAGATCTCTTAAGAAGCACAAGGCTTCAGGCTTTAGTTAAATGTACAATTCAATGACATTCAATTCCATTTTATATGCAATAATGCATGATAAATGTGGGCCCAATTGAATTTTCATCATTAAATAATGAAAAGTTGATAAGAAATGTCACTGTTCTGTTAGTATTTAAGTAACACATTTTATCAAATTATTATGAATAGATGTATGAGTATATGAATTCAATCCTTTGCGATATATATGTATATATTTTAGGCCGCGTTGATGAATTTTTAACCACTATTGTCATATTTTAGCCTGCGAATTATAAAGACCAGGCAGTGCAATTGTGGTGAAGAACAGCGACAACGCCTTGTTGACGTTTGCTGGAGCACATCTAGACCAACTTTCGAAACTAAATTTTTTTTTATTGGTAATTTTTTTAAGGCATTGGTGTACAGAGTTATTAGAAAAATGTAACGGAGAAGTTTTGGAACATCAATATTCTAATTGGGCTTTCCATCAAAGAATGATGAATTTTTAATCGCTATTGTCATATTTTAGCCTGCTCCACAGCTTTTCTAATTTTAACACAATTTTTTTTAATTTTAATTGAACTCGCACACGGCCTTAAGATAATCATTCTTATTGAGTGAACTCCAGTCGCGCGTCGGAGCTGACACGTACAATTTTTTTTTTTTGTTCTCGACGGTGTGGCTGTATTGTAAGTCATTTACAACCAACTAGTCTTCCTCCTCTGCCGAATAAACAATTTTCGGAAGCTTGATTTTTTGGGCCATCTTTTATTTATTAATATTTTAAATTCGAATTTCACAACGCACAAAACACAACTTGGACTTTTGAATAACTCGCACAGAATAAATTCAAATCTAAAGTTGAAACAAACGTAAACGTCAAAAATTTCCCAGGGAAATTTCAAAAAACGCAAGTAGGCCATCTTTTAAATTTCAACTCTCGAGTTGAGATTAAAAATGGTGAAGAAAAACAAATTTTAACTTGTCAGTCAACTCTCATGTTTCAGTCAACTCTAGAGTTGGCCAGCTTGAGAGTTTCCTACAAGTTGAGCAATAGTGAAGAAAATGACATTAAATCTTTTCTATTATATCGCGTTATCTGTTTGTCAGTAAGACCATACTTTAAACGGGAAAATATTTTTTTTTTATTCGATAATGCCCAAAATAAAGGAAACTCAAGCGAATGTGTAACGAACATCAGGGAGTTTTTCGTTGCGACGCTTCTATTTTGTTTTGCCTTTTTTGTGACACAAATATTCCAGTAAAGCAAGTTTTCCAGACGAAACAACATTTGGTCACTGCTAAGCATTAAGCTGGCATCGAGGGGAAAAATAAAAGAATCACTAATGAATCGAAAACAAGCCAGACGCTTTTGACAACGCTGTCGACGCGACGTCGAGGGAGAACGACCGGGATTCAAGATTGTTTACAATGGATTTGGCAAAATGTTTCCCAGAGTATTCTACTGCATTAAATATCTCATCGAACAGTGGTGAAATTCGTTTAGAAACATACAAAATATGCAGCTCCATCAGAGACTTCATTGCGTACAAAGTATCTTCCAGAACTGTACAACGAGTGTATTGACAGGATGACGGATATTTGTTTTTTTTTTATTTGGTTTTCGATTGATGAGACAACAGATACTCAGCAGCGATTTGTTGCAAATTTCATTTTAGGTGTGTTAGGTGTTGACTATGAACGGGGTCGCAGTTATTTATTTTCATCAGCTGTTTTGCAGGCGACAAACGCATCGACAATTGCAACATTTTTCAATGATTCCTTGAAAGAATTAGATATTCATCTTAAACATTTTTGTTTGAATTTATTATTCTATTCGATGTTTTGATTTCACCGTACTCGTCAGACGTTGACCGAAATAAAGTGCTTCTTTTTGTATTGGACGCTGCTCCTTACATGATATCTGCAGTGAAAGCATTACATGTTTTATTTTCAAAAACGATCCATGTAACTTGTGCTGCTCATCGACTTCATCGTGTTGCCGATTTCATCAAAGATCAATTCGATGATGTCAATGATTTAATTTCAAACGTAAAGAAAATATTCATGAAGGTATGGAAAATAATTTATAAAATTATATTATAAATAAGCAGAACGTCGTGGTTTCGAGTCCTACTCGCGCCCATAAAGCTTTTATTTCATCTTTCACGGATTATGGAAAGTAATATAATAAGCTCAGGACTGCTTTAAGTCGATGGCCACAAATCCCTCGTCTCAATGGAATGCGCAGAGTATTAACGGAATCATCTTGTACACTCTTTTACCCAATACAACACATATTACACAATCCGTGTGCGCATTTAAAGGAATGGAAAATCGATTACAAAAAAAAATCACATATCACAGAACTGTGTATGCTGCCAATGAACCATTATCCACGTGTTTAAGAGAAACAAATACTGTTTGCGACATGATTGATTTCAATGTTAGTAGATATTTATTTAAATCAAATTTATTGTTAATTTTAAATAACTATGCTGGTGGTAATGTTTTAAATTAAAAATGTATATTTATATACAGTAATCACTAAACTAAATTTCAAACAAGTTTCGAAGACGTACATTTTTAAAGTGTTGGAAATGGTCTTGAATTATTTTGAATAATATACATATTTGACTAAAAAACAAGATTGTTTTTAATTAATTATTTGTTGTATTTGTATGTTGTGTTTTATTTATTTAGAAATAAATAATTTTTTTTAAAAAAGGTTTGTTAATACATTTAAGATTTAACAACGGCTTATAAATTACAAATAATTAATTTACTAAAGGGAGCTGACTACTGACAACTTCCGTGGCCGACTACTGGAATTTAAGGGGTCGACTATAAGAGAATCCAACTTCTATTTGAATTATAGTTAATAAATTTGTTTTAGGTAACAAATAGCAATATTTTTTCCTTATCTGCAAATATCAACAAATCGGAAAAAATAAGTTTCACGTCCAACAGACTAACAATTAAACAACTAATTTTTAAAGACCACGCAAACACAAAAATTAAGTTAAAGGGCTGACTACCAGTGCCATAACCCTTTAATACCTATATATTTTTTGAAACCCCCCCCCCCCGAAATTTTTTTCTGCGTTCGCCCCTGGGGACCGACCACCGAATTTTGCTGTCGAAAAATTTGTAATTTTCATGCTTCATGCAAAAGAACGAAAAATCAAAGTAAGGTGGTGTGTGATGTGTTTTGCAAGAAAACAACCAAATTTTAAACGTCCGATGAGCAATGATATTACTTGTTTTTTTTTTAATGTGTTTTAAATAGTTTAAAACAGATTGTTTTAATTATGATTTAAACAAAATGTTTTTTATGTTGTGTTTTAAACAGTGTTTTAAACATTTGTTTAAAACATTGCCAACCCTGACTAAACATGGGAGTTTTGCAATATTAGTATTTAAGAGTAAAATAAGGGTTTTTTTTATTTGTAGCTTTCCCTTGAATAAATAGTATTAAAATTCATTGCAGAACTTATTATTATCATAGATTAAATTATAGTTGAAAAGGAAAATGTTTATCCTGAATGTCTAAAACTATCATGTTCTTACCAAATGTAAAAAAAAATCCTGTTAAATAAAACAAAATGAATGAATGAAATGCTATTTTATTGTTATCGAACAAATTTCTTCCAACGTTATCATATCAAAACTATAATTTGACAAGAAAGAAATAACTCCAACAAACAAATTTTTATTTGCTTTTACAAAACGTAATCATAAAATATAAACAAAATTCCATCTCAAATATTTGCAAGCCCAGCCTAAAATAAAATCGTTATTCGAATCATTTTCATTCGAATACTAAATCGTCATTCGAGTTCTTTTGAGATTTGAAGAGTAGTAGGAGTAGTAGTGAATCGAAAATAACCGACTAAATCATTCGAATACACCAACACTACTTCAAACCACTTGAAATAATCGTACTTCGTATGCCGTGTTTATTTGATTCATTCATATTTCACATTAAGATAACAATCTTATCATTAGTGAAGGCTTTCTAAAATATGAGAGAGGGTTCGAGAATATCAAATTTAATAAAGGAGTTGGCCCATTTTTCTTTGAAGCCTGGGCCCAGTGCGTTCACTAACGAAATCGAAATCAAAATGATCTAAGGCACGTAGGAAAACGATTTTGGTGGTGTCGTGCAATAATGCCAAGCGAAATAAGGCCAACTTTCTTAAAGTGAAATAAGACCGACTTTTTTAAGTTGACCTTATTTCGCTTTAAGAAACTGAAATTAGGCCAAGTTGGCTCTATTTCACTTTCAACAGTTGTGTTTATTTAGGTACATACGCTTGTATCTAAAAGAACACTTTTTGATAAGAAACAAATTTTTACAGTACTCGTTCTTTTTTTTAATAAGTAGGTATTGTTCAGAAAGAAACAAAATGCAAAACAAAATTGGAAAATAATAAACAAGGGTTTAAGAAAAGATCCTTGTGGTTGTTCATACTTTGCCTGCAAATTGTTATCTTTTGGTAAGACAGTTTAAACAAAGCTTAAAATAGTGACATGGCTGCAGAACGATTGTGCGATGATTATAAAATAACCTTTTGTCAATAAAAGTTTTATTTGTCCTTTTGGCCAACTGACGTAAGAAGTATTTTGTAGAAAACTTTCCTCGCATTCAGAAAATAAAAAATGATGCCCTGAATCGATACTGCAAACTTTTTTCGTATAACAAAATTTAAATTTCGCGCGAAAATAGTTTACAGTAAGAATATCAATACAAGATTTTACATTTCAGTTAACATTACATTTTTAAGGAATTTGATGAAATAAACACAAATTCGCGCGAATTTTTTTATTTTTACATCCCAAATTTATTCTCTTTTGGGCAAAATTTTTTCAGCTCGCTTCACTCCCAATCACACCAAATGATTTTTAATCCCCAGACGAGAGTGAAAAAAGATGTTCAAAATGAATCATTGAAATGCAGCATCTGCTTTCAATTGCTTTTCCAAATGAATGGAAGCGGTTATTTTGCGCGAGAATTTTAGCTTTTCGCTATATTTCTCCGAAAAAAAAAATGTTTGCAGGTTGTTTCAATCTGTAATTTTGTAACTTAAAACTTTAGTTGGCCTAATTTCACTTTCGTAAAGTGAAATAAGATCGATTTGGTTTTATTTCTCAACAAAAGTTGCCCTTAATTCACTTTCTCAAAGCGCAATAGGGCCAATTTCAAAAGTCGGTCTTATTTCACTTGGCGTTATTACATGGAACCGATTTTGGTATCAAATGAAAGGTATTTATAAATAAAATAAATAAATAGAGTGGCGCGACAGCTCTTGAAGAGCCAAGGCCTAAGTGGCTTACTCTCATCTACAATTCTCTGAGTGCGTGTGAAGAATTGAGGGGACCTACAATTTAACGCCGGTTCCGAACGGCCGAGTTGAGAAGCCTTTTTTTCATGACAGATTGATACTCTTGGAAGATTTGTCAGGTCTTCGCAAGAGGCAGTGCCCGTGAAAGATGAAATAAAAACTTGGCCTGAGTTGGACTCGAACCAACGACGTTCTGCTTAGCAGCCAACGCACTTACCAACTAAGCTACGGGCAACTACTAATACTTCTATATATATATATATACTATACTTCACAGGATCATTTCTGTAGTAAGTCTTCTTTTACTTTTTGAAGAAATTCGAAAGGTATTTATTTTGTATTTATACTCAAAATTTGTTGTCAACCTTAATTGTATATTCAAATATGTATTTATTAATTACCTACTTTTTGAATATCAAGTTTTACTTTTTGAACAACGATATCTCCAAAAGATCAACGGCGACATACAATTTTTCTTGCATCATTTTCAAGATTTATGTCTCACCTTTAATTATATATATAATTAAGGACCCTTTCTCACAAAAACAAAACAAAAAAATACTTTTTTACGCACTTACTCCAGGAAGCTTTTTTGTAGCTATACATTTTTTTTTTTTTTTTATAATAAGCACGCACTCAAGGGGTTTCTATTCCCTTTATATGTCAAGACACAGTGCGGGCGTTAGGAAAAGTAGGATAGATGGAGAGGGTTAAGGATGAGGTGTCGGTTAACATTGGTTTTGAATTCATGTACATTGCAACGAGTGTGGAAGAGCGTTCCACAATCGCGTAGTACGGCTAAAGAATAATTCCCTGAACATGACTGTACGTCCGAAGTTGGGCTCGTGGGTGAACTGATGGGCATTCCTAGAGGCGCGGGTATTACGGTTGAATATCTTAAGGGGATGAATGCAGCTGGCTATTTCACTAGAGCATAAACCGTTGAAATAACGGTAAAAGAGGGTGAGGCATGAGACATTACGTCGATGTTCAAGTGACGTAAATGTCTCAACGATGGTGTGCTTACCAATCATCTTGAACGCTTTTTTTTGAATACTGTCCAACAGACTTAAGTATGTAACTGGAGCACCAGCCCAAGCGTGGGAGTTGTACTCACTTGACCTATTAAAAATAATCTTCAAAGTAATTTATAAAAAGGTGATACCATTCAAGAAAATATGCACCATGCTTTTTCTAAGAAATAGTTCGTTTAAGAAAACTTACCATTTTCATTTTTGAAGAAGTCTTTCAAAAACACATAAATAATGTTAATTATTTGTTTTTCTTTATTTTTTTAAATATTCATTTTAATTACAACCAAGTTTTACACTCAAACATTTTTTTTTTATTATTTTTAATCTTCTTCATATTCTACTAAAATATTATTTAAAAATTCAGCTGCTAGTATGGTTATATTTTCTTGGTGACGTGCAAATCCCAAATACCACAAAATACTAATAACGTGAGCGCAACAACCTACTGTCCTCATGCCAACAAAGCAATAGCAGTAATAAACTTTTATTGCGTCGCAACTTTTACTTAAACTAGAGTCAGTACTTATAAGGATATATGTAAAATATATTTTCTGACTAATTTGTCGAGATTTAATGCGACACATGACTAAATAGTAATTGTTTTCCATCAGGCTTGGATGGTTTCCACAAACTTCTATCATATAGCTTCCATTATTTTTAAGATGTTCTGCACAGTAAGAACGTGCTTGCTTGATTTGATAAATTCCGAGTGAAATCTTTCGAAGCTCTGTCAAATCAAGCAAGGGAAAATTATTCAAATTCGGAATATGGCTATTGATTGGACAAAACACTGATCTTGTTCTGTTAAAGTTGTTTTCTTTAACAAAATCCCCCAAATAGTTAGAAATGTTAATCCTGTTTAAGGCCAATTCTAGTAATACACTGGCATCTTGATTGTCCTCTGTTGATGGATGAAACTTAATTAAATTAAACTCTGGCGGAACAGTTTAAAATCTCTTTTGAAACGTCCATTAACAACCTCCACAGCCCACCTTACCATGGTAATACAACTTGTCCTGTTTGCTTGAGCTGTTTTCAGCTGAGTATTTCCTTCCGAAACAGTTTCAGGAATGTAACCTTTGTATCCATAGGATTCAACGCTTAAAATAGCATCCCTGAAACCTTTGTCTAATATGAAAACGTCATTTTCTCTCACAAAATTCCTCATACTCCCATATTCATCGCTAAACAGATTTTTCATCATATTTGCATCGGATTCGGTTGCCGCGTATGGTCCGTACACGTCTATAATGCAGCCATCACAGCATGTAATCATAAAGGGTTTGACTAAATTCTGAAACTTATGCAAACTATACGTTTGTTTTTGAAAACTGTAATTAGAACTTTTTTGGAGGTAAACATAAGTTCCGTCGCATATGATTATGGCTGGTTGTTCATTTTCATTCAACACTGTGTGTTGCCAAATAACCCATTTGGAATCATTTTATTTCTACTTCTGAATAGATAAATGTTCTAAGCCCAAGTAAAAGGGCACAAAATAATATAGTAACCTACTTCTATAGCTGTAGATAAATATCGTCCTAGTGTGGGGCGAGACACGTTTAAAAGAGATGAAAGCCTACGGTCACTATCACCGGATCTCAATTTTGATAAGAATTTAAACAACTCAATGCTTTTCAATGCTGGCCTGATATGAGCCATTTAAGTGTAGGATAAGTGAATAAGCTTACGCTGTTGCTTTGCCAGTGTTGAAGAACAGCTTTTTGAACAGTTTCGGATATAGTATCAGGACCAGCCAATTTATGTATGTTGACATCTTGTCATAGCCCTAGTCCTAAGACCATGGTTCAAATGCGGAAGACAACGAGTTCGAACCACTCATGGCGCACGCTGGCAGGAAGGAATTGGGGCCGGACTTCTTAGCAAAAAGATTAGCTTGTATCTACATATCAAAACTAAAAACTAAAAGGTTTATATTATAAATAAATATCTAAAAGTAACTAATTTTTGTTTTCACGCCCTGCGAAGCAGGTGGGGCATTGCTTGTACCACAGATAATAAATTTATACAGATGTCTCACCCTTATGGCGAGAAATGATAGGTACAGTACATTCTCGATTCACGCAACTCCTCGATTTTCGCAACAGCTGAATTTTTAACATTGTTGACGCAGTAATCGCAACTCTTCCCCCAAAATTGACTCGATAAGTGCAACTTTTGTTCTTATTCTCATATCTCTATTTTCTCAGATTCTATGTTTGTTTTTGTCTTTGGCGTTATATTTTGTCACGGCAGTTATTTTACCGCTACTTTTGAGTGATGGTATGATGAAATTGTAGGCGTATACATCATCTGATTTTTGCTTTAGATCTCAAATTGAGCGTACAAATTTTTTACTCGGTTATTGCAACAACCTCGGTCAGTGTTTTAATTAGTTGCGATAATCGAGAACGTACTGTATATCAAACTGAAAGCTTCAAAAAAAAAGTTTTTTCCAAAAGCTTTAACGCATTCACTTAAAACTTAATGCATTAAAAATCTATTTTCGCTCGCCTCATTGCCCATAAATGAATACTTAGGCAAGGAAAAAAGCTTCAAAAAGCTCCTTGTCAGCTAAGGCGTTGTCAGTTAAGAGCAAAATATGTTTTATTTTTTTCTGCAGGGATGAGACATCTGTATAAATTTATTATCTGTGCTTGTACACTATATAATATCAAATGAACAAATCACGCACAGAAACTGTTGGGAATTAAATTGACAAAAAGACAAGGAAAAGGAAATGAAAAAGTTTAAAGTAGATATAATTTTGAACAATATAATCAAAGAAAACAAAAAATAGGTACCTACATATATTCCAGTGAGATGCATGCATGGATGTAAGTACCTATCTAATTTTGTAAATTGCAAGCAAATTACACGTAAATTATTGGCATGATCAACAATAATTTAACAATTTCTTAACACGCTAGACTTTATAGAGATAACTAGCAGTTGCCCGCGACTTCGTCCGCCTTTCCCTCGTCCACTCCGAAGACCGAAGTTAATTTAAAATTTTATCACTGTCGACTCTCCCAAAGTCGAACTCTTTCTTAGTCGAAATTCTATGTTACTCGAACATTTTGAGCATTTTTTATCATTTCCTTCAGTTTGCCATACTAAGACCCGTTTGCTCATTCGGAACATTAAAGTATTTACTTATGTTTTTTATGTTGTTTGTATTACTTTTGTACTTCAATTATGATATACTTTGTATCTTAAGATAATGTAAAGTAAATTTATTATTTATTTATATAATAATATTTAGCCAATATCTTAATTTAATTTACTGTTTTGTTTGTAATAAATCTCAAAAAATATGTGAACTTCGTAGAATTGTTTCTTTTTTTCTCATTTCAGTTGTCAGTGTGATCTCGATGGGGAAGGTCCCCCTGTGCTGTGTGTCGTCCTTTAGTCAGTCAACGTTTTTTTTTTGATTTCGTCGCGTCTTTGTCTAATTGTTACGTCGCGTCGTTGTCTGTTTCAAATTAAAAACAACAAAACCCAACAAAAAGAAACAATAGAAACAACAAGAAAAAAAATCACATCCAACAATAAAAAAAAAAACACACACAAAAAGAAATAGCCACAAAAAAAACCAACAAAATAACAGTGATAATACGGAAAAAAAAGCAACACACAATAAATCTCCCACAAACAACAATAAAAAAAAAAGAAAAATTGCATTACAAAAAAATAATACAAAAAAAAAACAACGCAGCACTCAATTTTAAAGTACATAAAAAACAAAAACAAAAATAGCCAAACACAGCACAAGTGAGTACCTTCCTTTCTTCTTCCTTCCTCTTGATCTCAACAGTTGCTTGACTTACCATATGCATCGCATTGCAATGAGTTTTTTTTGCTCACGCAATGTAAGTATATGGTGAGTCGGCAATAACGGATGAATAGAGAAATTACAATTTGAATTCCAGGGTCGGATCGACTCACGTCGCCGTTAAGGCATAACACTAACGGGGGCGCTGTTTCGTAAAGATACCTTTTGTTCATAGGGTAATTTTTCTTAGATTTTCGTCTGTTTTGGTTTTTATTTTTTAAATTGCAATGACTGAAGACTTCAGAGTCGATTATTGTAATATTCGCGGGCTTAGAATAAATTTTCTGGCTGCATACATCCACACTGTATCTAACAGGCCAGCTGTTTTGGCGTTAAGTGAAACCCAAGTAGGTGAGAATTCCGATCCTACTGAATTTCTCATTCATGGGTATAGCTTAGTGCCACTATTCTTTCCCCACCATGGTCTCGCCGTTTACATTAGGAGTGATGTAGCTTATCAGTTCTTGCCTCAATATGGACGTTGCTCCAAATCTTTTTTTAATTTTATATGGTTTAAATTCTCCGTCAATAAGCACATCATTCACTACTGTTTTCTCTATCGAAGCCCAAACCTGGACAGAGCTTCAACTTCTCGTGAATTTGACGCTCTGTCTGACTCCATACAAAGAATTGTATCCTTGTACCCTCACACTGAAATCGTTATTACGGGCGATTTCAATGTACACAATTCTTCGTGGCTTCTCCATTCGGGCCAGACAACACCCGAAGGAATGTGTGCCGAGATCTTTGCTGAGTTTAACCACCTTACTCAGCTTGTCACTGAGCCTACTCGAATATCGGACATAGATGGCCAAGCTGAAAATACTCTTGACTTGTTCCTTACGTCCGACCCTGATAAATACACTATCAATGTATTAACGCCTCTAGGCAGATCAGACCATAGTATTATATCCGCAAATTTCTCGTGTCAAACTAATCCAGTTAGAGAAAGAGCTCCGAAGAGAACCGTATGGCAATACGAGAAAGCCAACTGGGACGGTCTCAATAATTTTTTCCGGATCTTTAACTGGTCACTATGCTTCCTCGATAGTGACATAGATTCCAGCGCCGATATGATTACTAATATGATTATTTTGGGAATGAAAACTTTTATCCCGAATAGGGTTAAAAGCATCAAACCCAAAGAAAAGTCATGGTTTGATTCAAGCTGTAAAGAGGTTATCAGGGAAAAAGAAGTAAAGTTCCGGTGTTTTAGAGCCAACCCAACTGAGGAAAACCGGAACAAGTTTAAACAAGCCAGGAAGGCCTGTAATGCCCATATTCGACGGACCAAGTTTTTGCATGACCAAAAATTAAGGCAAAAAATTCTGTAATGTCCCAAAGGCAGTAAAAATTTTTGGTCATTTGTAAAAAATATGAGGAATTCTTCTTCTTCCTCGGTCCCTACGCTCGTTGAAAATGACACTCCAGTTGTTAGCTCTCTCGCGAAAGCTAACCTTTTTGCTAGGCAGTTCGCCTCCAACTCTTCGCTGCCAGTGAGTGTCATGACTCCTCCAGTTATTGAGCGCGTCAATGATTCCATGGGACAAATCTTCTTCCGCACCCGTGCTGTGGCGAGAGTCCTAAAAGATCTCAACATACATAAATCCGCTGGTCCGGATGGTATCCCCGCCATTATTCTGAAGAGGTGTTCTTCCACGCTGGCAAAACCCTTGCGTAAGCTTTTCCACATATCCTACTCTTCTGGGCTCGTTCCGAGCAGTTGGAAAACAGCATTTGTCCAGCCAATCCCAAAAAAAGGCGATTCTTCTTCTCCATCCAATTATCGTCCGATTGCACTTACGTCCCTTCTTTCTAAGGTCATGGAAACGCTGATAAATTATCAGCTCAAGAAATATCTCGAAGACCGAAAGCTTCTTAATGACCGGCAGTACGGCTTTCGCAGCAACAGGTCCACTGGTGATCTGATGGTTTATCTCACCGAACAGTGGAACAAATCTTTACATCGTTTTGGAGAAAGTAAGATTGTTGCACTAGATATTTCAAAGGCATTTGATAAAGTCTGGCATCTTGCTCTTTTATCGAAAATGCGTGCTTTCGGTGTCGATGAATCCCTTCTTCGTTGGATTAGAAACTTTCTTTCGAATCGTTCAATACAAGTTGTATTGGACGGATTCAAGTCTGAAACCCACAACATAAATGCTGGTGTGCCCCAGGGCTCCGTTTTGTCTCCGACCCTCTTCCTCATTTTCATTAATGATCTCTTGTCTGTTACGTCTAATCCAATAAATTGTTTCGCTGACGATAGTACCCTTAGCTTTTCATATTCGTTTCCAGACTCGCATCCTTCCTCTTCGGATGTGGAACTGCAACGGCAAAATATGATAAGCTCATTAAACTCTGACTTAAACAGCATTGTACAATGGGGAATACAAAATCGCGTAGAGTTTAATGCTTCGAAAACTCAATGCTGTCTTGTATCGTCGAAGCGAGATATACCCCCCTTGCCACTATCCATGAGTGGCACTTGCATCAATGAGACCGAACATCTCGAGATTCTCGGTATGTGCATCACTGATCACCTCTTGTGGAACGAGCACATATGCGATGTCGCCAAAAATGCCGCAAGATGTTTAGGTTTCTTAAGGCGATGCAAGAAATTTTTTTCCCCTTCTGATCTGGCTACCATCTACAAAACATACATACGTCCTAAGCTTGAGTACAATTCTCACGTCTGGGCTGGTGCTCCAGTGACGTACTTAAATCTTCTGGACAGTATCCAAAAAAGAGCATTCAAAATGATTGGTGACAATACCATCGTTGAGTCATTTACATCTCTAGAACATCGGCGTAATGTCTCATGTCTCACCCTGTTTTACCGATACTTCAACGGTATATGCTCTAGTGAAATAGCCAGTTGCATTCCTCCCCTTAAGACATTCAACCGTAATACCCGCGCCTCCAGGAATGCCCATCAGTTCACCCTCGAGCCCAACTTCGGACGTACTGTCAAGTACAGAGAATCGTTCTTTAGCCGTACTACGCGAATGTGGAACTCTCTTCCACACTCTGTCTTCCCCAGTCATTGTAATATTGAAGAATTCAAAACCAATGTTCACCGACACCTCCTTTTACATCCTCTATCCTTTCCCTAATGCTCGCACTGTGCTCTTGGCATATAAAGGGTAATGAAAAAAATCCCTTGAGTGCGCGTTGATTATAAAAAAAAAAAAATGTGAAGCACTACTCCACAATACTCGAATCCTTGGGTCCACATTTTCCGCCACTTTTCAGAAGGGCTAATTTTACAACTTTTCCAAACTTTTGCATATAAATATAAAAAATAAATAAAAATCAAAGTAAACCAAACCTCCAGACAAACATAAATCCTCGAAATCGGAACAGAATACCTTTTGATTTCAAAGATATGACCGAAAATCGAAAATATTAAGGGTACTCAACATTGTCGGAACTTACTCTACATAAAGTGTCTTAATTTTTAATTTTTTTTATATCATACTTTTTAATATAGTTAGTTAGTTAGTTAGTTTATTTTTTCAATTCAAATATAAAATTAACAAAAAGATGTTTAATAAATAAAATATGGCCATGGTTAGAAACCGTCTGCCATTTTTAATATAGTTCAACAAGGTTTTGGTGTAAAAACTATCATCCCGTTTGGAAAAAATATTCTGCTTTCAGTTGAGTGAAGTTACATAATACCTGCACACAGAGGTGGATTTATAAAAAAAAACATGATCCAAAAGCTAATATGCAAATATTTTCAATCAAAAAAAATTACAATAGAAGAACATCGGGTGCCAAACTTTTAACTTTTAATTTATAATTGACTTAAGTTGAACCCTAGGAAAGGTCCTCTCATAAGTTTTAACAGACTGCGAAACTATTCACTGGGTCTTAAACAGTGGCGTCTGCTTTCAGACTGTAATAACCAGTGGCGTCTGCTTTCAGACGGTAATTATCAGTGACGTCTGCTTTCAGACTGTAATACCAGTGGCGTCTGCTTTCAGACTTATTATTATCAGTGGCGTCTGCTTGGAGACTGTTATAATCAAGTGGCATCTGCTTGCTCAGATTGTGATAACTAGTGTCGTTTGCTTGCAGGCTGTAATTATCAGTGGCGTCTGCTTTCAGACTGTAATAACCAGTGTCGTCTGCTTTCAGACTGCAATAACCAGTGACGTCTGCTTCCAGACTGTAGTTATCAGTGGCGTCTGCTTCCAGACTGTAATTATCAGTGGCGTCTGCTTGCAGACTGTAATAATCAAGTGGCATCTGCTTGCTCAAATTGTAATTAGTAGTGGACTCTTTTGTCCTAGATTGAACTATATTTATAAGACCATAGCTTTAGGGAATTTTGTACTGAACTTGTCAAATGTTTAACTCAATACTAAATGCTATAATAATTATTAATTTATTTAAATAAAATAAAGGAATTGTTTGAAGTTTGAACTCTAGCTAAAGTTTCGTTATTTCTTTAGTGAGCCCCTGGAAGCCGCTGAGTTCTACCTCAGCCCTTGATAAAAAATAACCCGTCTTACAATGTTATGTATTATTTATTTCTTTTTTTTTGGTTCCAGGTTCTCGATGCTTTTTATATGAATGAGTGCGTGTGCATTGGCACTGAAATCAACAAATCTGAAAATGTTCAAGCTCGTAAGGATCTGAACGAGTTGTGTAAAGTCGTAAGCGAAGACCATGTTTCTCTTGCAGCTATACATGTTCCTTCGAATAAAATTGCCGGAGTTTCATTTAACAAACTTCAAGTAAAAAAGATGAAATTAAATATCTGTTGTATGTTTTTAATCTGAGATTTGCTTGTTTTTAATTACAGTTCATTGACGAAACAATGGATATTCCTTTTTTTGTTGAGTTCAGAGATAACAGATGTACTTCGGAAAATTCCAAGGCTTTAATGTCGTACATGATTGAAATGGATTCAAAAATCGATCCATTTGCGTTGTTTAACATAGATTGTCTTTTGGAGTTGATGTTTCTCGCTGTATCGCCGGAATTCGGAAGGATTGGATTAGGGAGTGCACTCGTTAAGCACTCAATAGAACTTGCTCGAGAACTAAATCGAGGCATTGGTATGGATACAATTGCTACACATTTGCAAACGAAAAGGCCAAAGGCTGTAACGGCACTTTTTACTTCATCCTTTTCACAAAAATGTGGCAAAGTCAATTGTTTTAGGGTTCTCAATCGTGTTCCTCACAGTGAATTTGTTTTCAAAGGAAAATCATATAGCGACCGCATAGGACCTTTGCATCCTGATAGTGCACAAGTTGCCTTACTTTTGTAATAAAATACAAATATGTATGTAGATATATAAAAAAAAAACTATCACATTAGGACATAGCTTATCTTTGTGGCAATTGCTTATACAAGTTAAACTCGATATTTTGATTTATTAACATACTAAGAGGGAAGATAAGAAGATCTGGAGTTTTCAAGAGTAAAATGTGTAAGTTCATCAATTTAAGTGTAAGCAAATCTTAAACTTTTTATAAAAACTATGCTAGGAACATAATACCTACAATAGGCGTGTTTTTTTGGCACAGCAACAGCTATCCGTATCTGCAGTGGGAGCTTCCATGTATTACAAATACCTACAACACGCAGTTGCGGATAAAACTTAAACTTAAATCTGGCTGCGGATAAAAAGTTGAAATTTTTTCGAGTATCGATACTCGATCGTAGAAAAATTAAATTTCTTAGGTTGGTAACTCAGATAATCGGATAACCCAAAGAGTCTCGATGACTTTGTTCGCAAAGTGCAACGCGCTTTAAGTGCGTTCTTTTATTTAAGTTTATTTTGAATTCATATTGGAACGCACAAATCAAGGAACGAGTCACTCTATGGTGTTTAATATTTTTCTTCTGAAATGTCGTTTTCTATTTGCTACAACGGCCACTTTTTGCAAAAGTGGGAAATTTACAAAAGTAGGGTAGTGGCACCTGTTACCGAACGTCCCCAGTTACCGAACACTTTTGAGAAATATGGTTGTAGTTTCGTTATTTTAACGTTTTTCGTAATGAAAACTTCACAAAAACGAGTGGGCATTCTTTCTTTACAAATAGGTAAAACGATTCATTAAATCTAATATATCTTAAGAGAGCAAAAAATTCAGTTCAGTGGTAGGTTTCCCTCGATACGGTTTTGATACATTTTCCAAAACAAAAAAAACTAGATTAGGACTTCCTGAAAAGTTGCTTTGAAGGAAAAATATTTGAGTAAATTCTTTTCCCAGCCTTTTAAAATAATTAATTATGCCAGATTATTGATATTTTAAATTGTTTAATAAAAAAAAGTAAAATTAAGCTATTATTTTTGACTGTTCGAAGAAAGGAAACTAAATATTACCGAGTTGCCTATTTCCGAACAAGTGTGTTCGGAAATAGGAAACAGTGAAAAAAGACAAAATCCTATTTTCGAACACACTTTTCTTTCATGTTCGAGTTCGGGATTGGAATCTGTAAGTTTCAATTAGAGGTTTTTTCAATATGTGCCTTCAAATTCGATTAAAGGTCATTTTTTCTGATGAGAAGAAATTGAACCTAGATGATCTTGAAGGGTTACATGGATACTTGAGTAATTTACGAAAGGAACTGAAATATTTCGATGGCCTTATTTAGGTGGAGGTTCATTGATGATATGGTGATTGTGAGCTTTCTCTTCAGTAGGGTGCTTCGAAATTCGATTTGCGTCATCAAAAATCAACACTCGGGATTATGTTTAAGTGCTGCGCATCAGTTTGATACCTGTTTGGCTGATCACTATGATTTTTCGGCGGGAAATACCAAAGTTCATACAAATCGGGAAATAACTAATTGGTTGGAGCTTAATTCGATGAAATTTATGCAACTGCCCGATGTTAATCTCATAGATACAGAATCTTTGGGTAATCAAAGACAGGAGAATTTATGGAGAAGGAAGAAGCTACGGGTCTGTAGGAGAGTTTAAGAAGCTCTGCGAAGAGAATGGCTTATAATTTATAAGTCAGTTTTAACAAACTTGGTGAAATCCATAAAAATTTCAAATCAATTCCTGCTAAGAGGTCTATAAAAAGAAATAAACGTTAAAAAACTATAAAATTAACAAAATTATTTTTTTGAAAAATTTTGTTTGTTTAAAAAAGCTCTCAAGCCCCTAACTATTATTTTAAAAAAATTTTCTCGAAGTTTGATGTGAGAACTAGCTACTTCCCATAATGAAGATTTTCATATATTAAACTCTAATGAAAAATATGCAAAAATAAAGAAAATGTTGGCTTAAAAATGGTTTTCTAACCACTAACGACTTTTGGTTCCAGTGTTCGAAAATAGGAAACTCCGTGTTCGGGTTTAGGAAACAATCAAAATAAGGTGTTCGAGAATAGGAAAAGATGCTTATTTTCAATATAATCTTTTTTTAATATTTACTGATAATGTTTATAGAAAAAAAGAGTATCAAACATGAAAATATTTGAGATAATAATTCAGAAAAATCTAAAATTACAATACTAAACTCAGTTAAAGTATTTTTTGCAACATGTTCTTTCCTCATAGTTCGTTAACTGTTCGGTAACTGGTGCCACGACCCTACATTTTTTTTCTTTGTAGCGCCATTTGAATTTGAAAAAAAAAAAACTACAAAAATTGTTTTTGACATCAAAAAATAAGCTTTCTGCATCATTACTTTTAATTTTGAGGTGGAAAAACTGTCACAAAATGAGTTTGAAAATTTTTACTTTTTGACTTTTTGCAATAAGTGCTCGTTGTAGTCATACCTTTAGAGTCGAGTCAAATTTGTGAATTTGACAGCTAAAAGAGGTGGTGAAGTGAGGAAAATAAGGAAAATCTCAGATTTCATGATCTATTTGAGACTTAAGATTCAAAAAAAATTTAAATCTCGATTTTTATCAAATTCACCCATAGGTACAAGCACAGGCACTTTCAAACACACTTCTCTGTCTGAACATTTGTTATTGTTTTATTCATTTGTTTATTGTACGACGACTGACCAAATCTACGAACATATCCTAATATGTCAAAAACTTATCCGAAAGCAAAACCAAAATTACAAATCAATCTTTGAACAAATGCAGATGGATGTACAAATGGAAAATCAGGAAAAAGGTGAATCTTCCATTTTTAGCAATTGACTTTGGTTTATAAATTAATTATACGTAAAAACAACTCAAAAATAATCTTGAATAAAATTCGGCTTTTCTTTGCTTTTGTTTTATAATCCGACAGCTAGACAAGTCTAGCAAGTAGCAACTTAAAAATAAAATAAAACCGCTGCGGATATGTTTTTTTGGGAAATCGAATTTTGCTGCAGATAGCGATGCCAAAAAAAAATGTTTCATTAGGTGTGTTTTTTTGGCAATCCCATCCAAAGTAAAGTAAGATTTTACATGTCTTACTCTGAATAAAAGTGGAAGTAAGATCCTTCTCTGAATAGAATAGAATAGAATTTCTATTTTCGTTCGACTCTCGAATATTTTTTTGGTACAATTGAAAGCTCTTGTGTATCTCGAAAACGTTTTACCCTCCAAATATCAAAAATATTATTTTTTCATTACTTCGTGTATCGTGTATGAGAATTAGGAAACAATAGGTACTCGCATGATGTGACATGTTCCATGACCCTGAAATAGAGTTGGGCAAAACTTATTCGAATAATCATTGGAATAAGTTGTGTGTAGTATGTCATTTTCACTTCCCAAATCTGTTTCGAAGTCGAAATATGGGTTTTCAGGATAAACAGCCGCGGACAGGTATTTTGTTTTCTTTTTTCAATATATTTACCAAAAATTTGTTGAAGGAATTTTCGTCAGCAACAAAGAATGAATGAATGAATTCGACATTCGAGCGTCTTATTCCAAAGCAAACGTAAGTAAAAAAAAAATTTCATTTATGGCCAGTTGCACCAAACGCTTTTAAATATTTATCGCTTCGTTAAATTTTAAAATGCTATTTATCGGTTGCTCCAACCAATTTTAGTTTTAAAAGGCCGATAAACAAGCCGATAAACTAAAATGCCATTTTCCTCCAGATAAATTTTAAAACCGAGTTTTAATGAAAATATCTACAAAAAAAAAAAAAACATTTCACTTTTGACAGGACATTTGAAAGTTACAAATTACAATTCAAAAACATATTTGAATTAAATAGATCGCTGGATATGAACGGCAGGGGTCACTCCATCCGTGGCTCGGTTCTTTGTATATGGATTTACCAGGTAATATCAAGAATGGTTTTCTGCTTGGTTTGACAGTTTTTTGACAGTTTCTTACATTAGTTTGTAATGTGTGTTCTCTGCTTGCTTGCTTGAAAACCATTCTTGATAGTACTAGGTAAATCCATATACAAAGGCTCGGTTTTCAATAATTCGGCGAAGTTTTAGTGCAATGTCGATAGGTGCATTTTTCTCCTCCTCCCCATAATAGGTCCGTTCTTTTACTTTTTCGGTAGTTTTTGTAAAACTGTCAAAAATCGAGGAGTGGGGATGAAATTTTGTGATTCTCCCAAAAAGTAAAAGAACGCTTAACAGCAAAATTCTGCCAAATGCACAAAATTACATCAAACGTCAACAAAATTCAATGTACTTCTTATGGTTTGACAGAACTTACAAAAACTGCCACAAGAAATTTTTGTAGCTAAAATCGGCAGATAGGGAAAATATTTTTCTCCTTCAAAAGTGACAGAACTTACAAAAATCGGGAGTAAAAGAAAGGAAAAGTGGGAGAATTTGGTAGTTTTCGGCAGTTTTAGGGAGTAAAAGAACAGACCTAATTTTTGCCTCTTTCCCTTTTTTTCTAGGCATCCATTTTTTTTTTTTTAATTTATTTAAATTGCTGGGCGAAACACGAATTCAAAAATAGGCAAAATAAAATGACGGTTCTGACATCTGTTTTTCGTTCAGTTTTAAAAAAAAAGCAGGGATGTTTCGCAAACAGCATTTTAGTTAAAAAATCAGTGAAAGGCATTGGTGCAACCCAGTAAATTTATCAGGCCGATAAATTTAAAAGCATTTTAACAAAAACTAGTTTTTGTGGATTTTGGTGCAACTGGCCATTAAACAGACAAATGAAAAAAGGTACATAGTCGGTTTTATTCGTTATTCAGAATAACGAATAACGAATAAAATAGTGGCGAATAATTTTTTATTCGAATTATTATTCGAATACTGCCCACCTCTGCCCTGAAAGCACATGGACATGGAAAGAGGAAAAAACAACAATAAGCAAAACGTCGGACGTCGCATAACTTTGGATAGGATGCGTTTTTGGGGAAATCCTACTTTACTCTGGATAGATGTGCCAAAAAAACGCACCTATTGATCTCTTTCTTCCACTGAAATGTGATGATTGATAAGACATTTTTTGTGTTGTATAAACATTGAGAAAAGGAATAAAACGGTTCTGGTTATGTTTGTTTTCTTTTCTTCTTGAATATTTTTAACTGATATAACGGCAATACAATTTCCCGCATATATCAGTATGAGCTGAACATTATTGGTTTTCTATCAAGCAATTTTTTTTTTTACAAAACTGGTTTCAAAACTGTTCTCAAAGCAATAAGGGTGTTCAATAATTGTTGTTACATTTAAATCAAATAAATAATTTTTACACAATATAATGTTTGACTTAGATACTTGTCGTAAAATAACACTTCCTTCGAAATTATCTCATGATATCGTGTAGATGGCTTCAGTTAAGCTGGTGATTTTTGTGGAGAACAGCAAACAACAGCTCATTCTTCCAGATCAGCTTTACTCAACCTGCGGCAAACTTATAAAAGTTGGCCCGCGGCGAGGTTTAATAAATTCTTCAAATATCGAGTGACTGCAGAAAAACGTGAGAAAAATACATGTATCCTTTTGAATTTTCAAAATGGAAGCAACACTAGAAAGTACAGCAGTGGAAAAGTGGACATCGTATGTCTTCAAAAAATTATTCTAGATGTCACTCCTTTCTACGCCAGGAAAGGTTTGCACAACTAAATGAAAAGAAGATGTCGCTGAGTATTCCTTACTTTTCTTGCCATTGCAAAATTGAACTGGAATCATTTTATTCAAATTTTGAATGGAAAATTCATAAACACAGCAGTCCAGGCATAATATGTCAATGAAACTACTTTGCCAACATACCTCGCTTCGATGATTAGGTACTTACATTTTAAATTTTAGTTAGTGTGGTTGCAGTGAATTTTTAATTTGAATTTTTGTAAATAAAGAATAATGGCAGGAATTTCTTCGAAACTAAAACGAAATATATCTGATAAAAATAGATCATTTCAAGACCAATGGGAAACAGAATATTTTGCTGTGCCAAGCAAAAACAACGAGGCTACCTGTTTAATATGCCGTGAAAAAGTTATTTAAAAAAAGTATAATACAACACAAAACACAAATCTTTCAACGAAACTTATCCTCCTGGAACACAATTAAGAAGTGAGAAAATAACTTTTTTAAAGAGGTCATTACAACAGCAACAAAATGTGATGTCTGTGACTTTATCTCAAGACTCTGCGGTAACTAAGGCATCTTACGAAATTTGCTATACTCTTGGTAAGCACATGAAACCGTGTGCCCCCAGTTTTGACGGGATGGACAATTTTCTGAAAAATTTACTTATTTTGTAAGAAAAAAATATAAAAAATCAACGGCTTCGTTTACAACACCGTGCTATACCTTTGTGAAAAGCCAAAAACTTCTTCTTTCACTTTGTTTTTAAATTAAATTTAATTTAATTTAAAAACAAAGTGAAAGAAGTTGTTGGCTTTTCAGAAAGGTATAGCACGGTGTTGTAAATGAAGCCGTTGATTTTTATTTGTTTTTACAAAATAAGTCAATTTTTCAGAAAATTGCCCCTCCTGGCTAAACGGGGGGGAATAGACCCCCCTCCCATACGATTTTTTTCTTGTCTCAACTCAACCTACACGCTCTAGCTTTTTGGCACAACGCTCGTGAATCACCCTGTATTCGTGACAATTTGATAAAAAACTTAAAGAACTGTATATGTATGTTTTTTAGTTTGGCTTTGGATTCCAGCACTGATATTTCAGCAACATCTCACACACAGCACAGAACAGAATTTAATCTTCGGAGAATTTATTTATTTATTTATTTATTTATTTATTTATTTACATCAATTAGAGTTTACAACCTCAAATAGACTAACGAAATTTAACATCATAATAAAACTAAAGCTATATCCATACAAAAAAAAAAAAATTAAAGCTATTTGATAACATTATTTAATTTGTTAAAAAATACAAGTTTAACATATTTTTGAATGAGTTTCTACTCAAATGGAAATTAAAATCTAAATTGTTTGACACATTATTAATCTCCCTGCGAGTTATGGGTTCATTAAATGCGTAATTAACTCTATGAATGTTTTCACGGAATAAGGTACGGATTCTTAGTTCTCGAGAAGGAGCGTAAAGATCAATTAAAGATAATAAATAAGAGTATTCAATATGATATGTTAAGATATCTCTGATAAAATTTATAGCGAACATCTTACGGCGGTTTTCTAAAGACTGAATACCAATAAGCTGACATCTTACTTTATACGTAGGCATTTCAATATTCCAACCTAATTTGTGCACTACAAATCTTGTGAATTTTTTTGGACTTGTTCTATTCTTGTAATATGAACATTGTAATGAGGATTCCAAACTACGCAACAGTATTCCAGGATCGATCTTACATACGCAACATAAAGGGCTTTTAGTGTGTAAGGGTCCCTAAGTTCATACGAATTACGAAAAATAAAACCCAACATAGAGTTAGCTTTGTTCACCATGAATTCTATATGATGAACAAAGTTTAGCTTGTAATCAAAAATTACTCCAAGATCCTTTTTAAGACATGATTTTGCATATTGTAATCGTAAACGATAGGTAACAAACGACGGGTAAACGAAAAACATTGACATTTGGATATGTTTAGGGCTAATTGGTTCATATTGCACTAGTTGACAAGATTATTTACATCATTTTGGAGAAGCGAACAGTCTGTTAAATTTTTTACACGTCTAAAAAATGTTAAATCATCCGCAAACATAAGACGCATTGAATTAGTAAGAACATCAGGTAGGTCATTTATAAAAATCAGGAACAGCATTGGACCTAAGTGACTCCCTTGCGGAACGCCAGAAGTGACAGAAAAGGGATGAGAGGTAAACGAGTCAATTGAAACAAGCTGGCTGCGTCCTGTAAGATGAGCTCTCAGCCATTTAAGCATATTGGAATGAAAACCTATATTCTCTAGTTTTTGTAATAAAATTTTATGATGCACCCTATCAAACGCCTTAGCAAAATCCGTGTAGATAACGTCCACTTGGTAACCCTTTTCTAATGAATTAAGAATACAATTCGTGAAAATGGTAAGGTTAGTAGAAGTTGATCTACCGGATACAAAACCGTGTTGGTACGGGGATATGGTCTCTTTTAATAAAAATTTCAGATTATCGCAAACAATTTTTTTCAAATACCTTAGGTATTGCGGACAATTTACTAATAGGTCGGTAGTTAGTTATTTCCTGTTTTGGACCACATTTGTGAATAGGAGTAACGAAGGATGTTTTCCATTCTGACAAAAATACACCATATGTTAACGAACAATTAAAGATAAAACACAAAACTCTAGACAAAGTGCCAGAACATTTTTTTAAAACAATAGGTGGAATTTTATCCGGACCAGAATTATTGTCTTCCGTTAGACTAGATAGAGCCAATTCTACTTCCGATAAGGTAATACTTAAATTACCTATGTTAAGACTATTTAAGGACTGGTAAAAAGAGGTGTTAGTGACATTACTAGAATCAATATAATTTGAACTAAAAAACTTAGCAAAGGCATCGCAGATGGATGGTAGACTTGTTAGAGCCGAACCTAAATATTGCATACTTTTAGGGAATCCATTAGATTTCCTTTTATTATTAATGAAACTCCAAAAACATTTACTATTCACTCTTAACTTGGATTCCATAGAGTAAATATAGTTTTTATATAGAAACTTATTTAGAACATTGAAATTCCTTTCTAATTCATTATAAATATTGCGCATATTGGCATCAGAAGAACACTTTCGTTAACATTTGTATGCTTTATTTTTTTTATTATTTAAATTGATTAAACGTCTGTTATACCAAGGAGGCTTTGAGACATTTTTCAATTTAGTTTTAGGAACAAATAAATCGATAGCCGTCTTTAGAGAACTAAGAAAATTGTTGTACAAACCTGGTAATTCCCAAGATTGAATCAGAGTTGAAGGCAGTGCTATGTTATTATTGATATAACTCGCAATGTTACTGAAATTAGCTTTGGAGAAATTATATCTATAATTAAAATGCATTTTTCGCTTAAAAAAGTTTAGTATTTTAAATTCAAAAATCAGAGCAATGTGATGTAAGGTGTTTGGAAATATTGGGAAAATAGAATTGCTTACGAACAAATTTAAGTCTTTATCAGCGAACAATAAATCGAGTGTTCTATGTAAACTATTTTTACAATTATTCAATTGAACCAAATTAACAGTTAAAAGCGAATCAATAAATAAAGAATCACACTCATTAATTACATTAAAGGGAACAAGAAGACTTTCATCAGAGTCAAAAACCCAATCTAAATTCGGCAAGTTAAAATCACCTACTAAAATGACATGCTGATTACTATTAAGCTTGGAAATATAATGAATACAATTATTTATATGTTCTTTATATAAATCTATATGGCTCTTTGGCGGAATATAACTCACTATTAGAAAAATATCTTTTTTACAATTTAATGACACCTTGATAATAATTTGATCAATATCGAAAGATGAATTATTTGATGTTGGCAATAATAATTCGGTACAGGCATATAAAGAGCGCACTGCTAGCAGCACCCCTCCTCCTCTTTCTAGTCCAGTGGATAGAGAACATCTGTCTTTACGAAACACAGAGTATTGATGACTATTAAACATCTCTGCATTGTTTTGATTTTTGGTCAGCCATGTCTCAGTAAAAGCTAAGAAATCAAATTGCTCAGATGATGATGACAGCAGCAATTGTTGCATTTTTGTACGCATTCCACCAACGTTTTGATAAGGGAACGGGTCGTTATTCTGTATTCCAAAATTCTGTATGAACAAAATTCTGTATCTAAAGAAAAAATTCTGTATGAACATAATTCTGTATTCCATTATTCTGCTTTTCTATTATTCTGTATTTCAAAATTCTGTAAATCCAAAATTCTGTTTTTCAAAATTCTGCAAATCCATTATTCTGCTTTTAGAAATTCTGTAATTCCAAATCTCTACATTAAAACTCACAGTTATGAACTGGTTTTTAATTGCCTGTAGAACAATTTTTTTTCAATTAACAAATTAAGTAACATTATATAAAAAAAATAAACAAAAAACAAATGTTTACCCGATTGTTTAGTTATAGTGTGCACATTATAAATCAGTTTTGTTACAACACGAGCTTTACATTTATTTTTTATTCGCTTAGCGCACGCCCAATTAAATGTTTTTTTTTTCGTTGTTCTTTCATTGTAGAGCATAAATCCATCGACACACAATTTATCCTTTCCTTTATTAGATTTTAATAATTTAATATTTGCCATTTTTTCTGAATTCAATTTATCACGATTAACTTATAAGTTATAACACTTAACTTAAGCTGTCGAACGCAAAATGTGTTATCAAGGTATGTGATTCATGTAAACCATATGCAAATTTGTTGGAGAGAGATCCGTTACGTTAGAATTATGATCTATGCTTCGAGGTTCTGCATAGAAAACATCAAAAATCTGTGCTCCTAAATTCTGTAAATGATAAAAGAAAAATTGTTTTGATAATGAAAAAAGTGCGCACTTTTTTCCATTATCAAAACAATTTTTCTTTTATCATTTACAGAATTTTGGAGTACAGAATTTTGGAATACAGAATTTTGAAATCCAGAATTTTGTATTTACAGAATTTTAGAATACAGAATTTTGAATTTACAGAATTTTAGAATACAGAATTTTGAATTTACAGAATGTTAAAATACAGAATTTTGGAATACAGAATTTTGGAATCCGAATTTTGGCCCATACAGAATTTCGACCCCAACCCTTTTGATAATAACCAAGGAAATTATATGAATCAGAATGAGAAGGCAAATGAGAAGCAGATGCATTAGTTAAGAGTAATGCATTGTTGCGGTGGGAAGTTACTGTTGATCTTTGTATATGGAATTTATAGTATTTTCAGCCTCGAGAATTTTTGGTTGGAGAGTCGTCCCGTCTTGGCGCTGTCAGTTTTTCTATATACAAGATTTTAGTTCTGTATCGCGTTCCGGACGTCGCTGTCGTCGATTCACGACGCTGCAACTACTATAAATTCCATATACAAAGTGTTGATGACGATGGTGACGGTGGAGGTGATGGATGTGGCGGCGGCGGCGGTGGTGGCGATAATGCGGTGTTGTCGAATGTGTGTATGGTGAAGTAGACAGAGTCGAGCTTATTAAGATTGGTGTGATGGGAGAAAGTGATGATGACGATGATGAAGGTGATAATGATGACGACGATGTTGAATTTGGTGTTTGGCAAACTATGGGTGAGCTAAGAGATTCGGAGGCTCGGAAGGTATAGTTTGCGTTTTCTCTTTTTTGTCCAGAGTTAAAAAATATTTAACTTCAACATGAATGGGCCAGAGCGAAGAATTCATGACTGTCGATAAGTGTTCATGTGACACACTCAGTTTAAAAGTAACGAATTTAAGATCAGAGACATTTAAATCCTTTTTTACTAACATAAAACATTTAAATGCATCAGTCGGGATGTTAGTTTTTGAAGATATAAAATTAACAATGTCTTCGGGAGTAGTTGTGTTAGCAAAACGAGATAAATGAAGCCATTTAATTTTTGGTATAGCACTTAAATTTGTTGACGTATCGGTGCCAATAATTCTCATTTCTCTTTTTTTCGGGGTTTCTTTTTTTACTCTCAACAACAACAAACTCGGGGTTTTTCGAGTCATTTTTATTTGAAGGTCCGGGATTATTATCATTTAATGAAGGGTCATTAATTGAGATGGATTCAATTTCAGAATTTTCTGTTAAATTGTTATTGACACCAGGCATATCACTGCTTACGCGATTCAAATCATTGTTATTGTCGATTAGACTTGGCGATTTAACATGAACATTTTGGGGGCATTTCAAATAAGCATGCAAGGAGGAAATTTCACTCTTAAGTTCTTGAACACACTGCGAAAGCTCCGTAAATCGAGTGAAAAAGTTTGAGTAATTTATGAGAGCACAAGTGTCACATTGCCAATTAAAATTCGATTTTAATAAAATATTAGATTCTTCGGCAGAAATTCCGACACAATCTTTATGAAAACACTGTCCACAGAACAACCGACATACAATCAATTCTGATCGTTTCAGTTTATCGTTGCACTTTGCACAAGTTTTCGACATTTTTATTAACTAATTGAAATTAGAATTGGTTAGAAAAAGAAAAGACTGGAGAGAACAAAAGTACGTGTTACTCAGACGACGGCTGCAAACTTGCACAAATTAATTCAGATGAAAGGTCAAACCCGGGGAATAGATTATCTTGATACAATTTCAAATTTTCTAGAGCAGAATGATATTGGTATTTAAAAAATCGTGGGTGTACGTTAAGATTGCTGTCCGTGTCCATCCATGACTGGATGTGAAAATGGATTTATAATCTTGTTTAAAAAAATATAATTTGACAAATTTAATTACAATTAATTGCATTATTCATCAAAAAAGCGAGAGAATTAAACCACAGAAAATTTAAAAGCCTTTTGGAAGAATTGGGAAGTGGGTATGGTGACGTTCTTTTGCATACATCTGTGCAATGGCTTAGCAGGGGAAGGGTTTTGGTTTTTGGAAAAGTTTTTTTCCTTGCGCCACGAAATAATCCTCTTCTTACAACAAAATAAAAAAGTTTACCCAGAATTGCAAGATGATCAATGGTGGTATCTTTTAGCATTTTTATGCGATATCACAGGAAAACTAAATAGCCTCAATCGAAATTTACAAGGACAAAATAACATAATTTCACAGATGGCAAGTAATCACCCTTATCACAGGCCCCGTAGTAGTAGATTCGTACCTACTACGAATCCCGAAAATAAGTAGGATCATAGATCCCGTTAGTTCATGAAAAGTCACATTAATAGACCCGAATGGAAAGAAAGTTTGACAGTTTTTTGTACGAACATTTTTTTTCATCGGAGCTTGTAAAAAATAGGCTAAAGATTTAAATCTTTGAAATGATGTGCATTAAAAAAAAAAGAATACAAATGTAATTTTTTAACCCAAAGATATCGTGAAAAATATTAAAATTTTGTTTTCAAAAGGGCAAATAAAGTTGTAACCAACAAGACAAAATACAAAAGGATGATAGATTTGCTACAAGAAAGGCTCAACATTTCCCAAGGTTTCACGAAAACATCAAAGGAGGAAGTAAATGCCTTTTGGAACCAAGTAAAACAAGAGCTTTATAGCCTTGGTCCACCCGTGAAGGATACAAATACTTGTATATGTAATAATATGCAATTAGAACCGTCTAAAATCTAATTGTATTTCTTTTTTTTAAGGTTTGATGAGATTGGAAGGCATACATCAAGTGGAAATTAGTTCTTAACAAAAAAAAAGTCAAGCTACAGGTGGTGGCCAAAATAAAATGCACAGCTTCTCCGACCTAGAAGAAGCCGTTATTAAAATTACTGGCCTTCCAACATCAACAAATAGCATCCAATTAACTCAATATTTTGGAGTAAAAAGATGCTTGGATGATGCATATCAAGGATCTGATGTTAAAAATGGTGTAGAAGAGAACACCGCAGATGTGTCCATGTCATCGGAGAACGCTGAGTCGGCAAGTGCTCCATCCACTTCAAACAAAACACAAAATCAAGACCCAACCAGTCTCTTGCGAGAGTAAATAAAGACGCAAAGGGAATTTTATTAACAGTCAGCACTAGCAGTGTTTTGGGGAAAACAGAATAAAATAGCGGAAGAGATGTCAACTAGTTTGCGCCAAATGAATAGCGGAGTAGAAGAAATTCGCGAATATAAGAAAAAAAAACTTGAAGAATCGCAGAGGCATAATAAAATAACAGAAGAATTGCTAAACCGAAAAATTGAGCTTAAATTGAAAATGGTTCAAATGGAGGAGTAGAAATGCAGTAAATAATGTGTTATCTTTTGTTTTTAATTCCTTGTTTTGTTTTCATATCTAAATACAAAAATATATGCACAAATTTAATGTAACCGTCTTATTTGTCATTGGTATGTTAATCATTAAATACCTTTAGGAGAAGTTTCAAATAACGACAGTTAATGGTCTTTTTAAGGGAAACGGATTTGCTTTTATTTTAAAATTTCAAGTAACAGTAATTCCAAAACAAATATGTAAGTCGAAATGGATTCTGCATTAATTTAATGCATTATCTAAATGTTGTCTCTTATTTGGGTTACAAGTTGCAACATTATGGTAGTTTGAGTCAAAAACACATCGTCGATTTCTTCACTTTCTCTCTCAATTTCTTCAGGTTCTGCTCTACCATAATCTTCCTCCACCTTAAAGTGAATGCATATGTTATGCAACAGTAATGGAGTTGTCGCGCTGCCAATAAGCACCGTGATCGGTTTTTCATGACTCCAATAACTCTCTCAACCATATTCCGCGTTTTACTGTGCTTTGTATTAAAATTGCTTTGAAGACTACTGGGCTCAGGACGTCAGGACTACGGACTCCGTACAACGGTTCGAGAGGATAACCGGCATCAACTAAAATTCAAAATGTATTCTATACGTAATATATACACATATATTATATTGCCGATATCTTCTCAAGAAATAGGACCTAGCTGAACTACGATTCCACACAGGGGAGATGGGAATCGTGGTTGGATCCTGGATATCTTGCGTCAATAAATCGAATGCGCACTTTGTTATCACATAATCTATGCTAATAGTAATTACTACTAAAAAAACAAACTCAGTTTTATTCATACCAACATAGCATTCAGACAATAGTACCCTTTTCTGTTATAATACAGAAATTGCTGGGAATTTTTCTTTGGAGAAATAGTCAAGCTTAGCCTCACGTTTCTCAGCCTCAGTCATCTCTAATTTTATCCATACTGGACACAATCTCTTCTCTAAAATATTCAAAACCTTTTTAAGGTTTGTAGCAAATGTAGACTGTGCCTTTCCAATTTCAAAGTCCTTTCCGACTCCGTATTGATATCCCCCTTCTGCTAGGAATCTTAAGACAGCTGCTAGTCTACTTATGGGTGTAATTGACGATGAAAATACACAAGGATGGAGTTCTTCACTAAGGTCCGTCAGTACAGTATACAGGGTGATTCACGGGCGTTGTGCCAAAAAGCTAGAGCGAGACAAGAAAAAAAACGTATGGGAGGGGGGGGGGGTCTTAGAATTAAATCATTGTCTGAGTAAGAGGATCGTTCAAAAAAATTGTTTTGCAGCTCATATAGCACAATTTTGATAGGGCTGACATTCGCTCTTTTGTGGAGCCGTGCCGTAGAATAATAGCGAGGTAAATTTAACATCAATAGGCGTGTTTTTTTGGCATAGCTATCCGTATCTGCAGTGGGCGCTTCCATGTATTACAAATACAACACACAGCTGCGGATAAAACTTAAACTTAAATCTGGCTGCGGATAAAAAATTGACATTTTTTCGAGTATCGATACTCGATCGGAGAAATATTGAATTTCTTAGGTTGGTAACGCGGATAATTGGATAACTCAAAAAGTCTCGAAGGCTGTGTTCGCAGAGTGCAACGCACTTTAAGTGCGTTCTTATATTTAAGTTTATTTTGAATTAAAATTGGAACGCACAAATCAAGGAACGAGTGACACATAGTTGCTCTATGGTGTTTAATATTTTTCTTCTGTAATGTCGTTTTCTATTTGTGATATTTAAGGTATAACTACAACGGGCACTTTTTGCAAAAAGTGGGAAATTTATAAAAGTAAAATTTTTGTTTCTTTGTAGCGCCATTTGAATTTGGAAAAAAAACTACAAAAATTGTTTTTGGCATCAAAAAACAATGTTTCTGCATCATTAAGGGCCGACTCATAGAATCCGTCAGTCCATTAGCGTTGACGTTTTCAACTGACAGCACAATAGAATATACATGTTCTTATGGAATTCGTCCCATTAGCAACGCATGTGACGGATACGACGGATAGAGTTGGTTAACTTTCTACTTTTTGCGTCCGTTGATCCGTTCACAAATAAATTTAACGAACAGTCAACTTAATATGTTTCCACAGCAGCAAGGAAAAGCAATGAATGATCAAAACTTTGTGCAAAAGTATCATTTTGACACAATTTTAATGTTTTAATGTAATTTTTTTTGTTCGGATTTGTGGTTTTGTGAATAAGCTTTACACCAAGCAAATGAAATTGTCAAAGTATACAACGTATTCTATGGGACGCGGACGGTTCCCTCCGGCAAATACGTTGACAACAACGTATACGTGGACGCTGCCGGATTTACAGATTCTATGGGTTGGCCCCTTTACTTTTAATTTTGTCAAACTGTCACAAAATGAGTTCGAAAATTTTCTCTTTTTGCCTTTTTACAAGAAGTGCTCGTTGTAGTCATAGCTTTAGAGTCGAGTCAAATCTGTGAATCTGGCAGCTAAACGAGTTGGTGAAGTGAGGAAAAAGTAGAAGAATCTCAGATTTCATGATCTGTTTGAGACTTGAAATTCAAAAAACTGGATTCGAGATTCAAAAATCTGAATCTTGATTTTTATCAAAATTCACACTCTACGAACATACCCCAATATGTCAAAAACTTATCCGAAAGCAAAACCAAAATAACAAATCGAACTTTGAACAAAATGCAGATGGATGCACAAATGGAAAATAAGGAAAGAAGGTGAATCTTCCATTTTAAGCAATTTACTTTGGTTTATAAATTAATTAGGTATACCTACGTAAAAATAACTCAAAAATAATCTTGAATAAATTTCGGTTTTTGTTTGTTTTTGTTTTATTATCCAACAGCTAGAGAAGTCTACCAACTTAAAAATAAAATAAAACTGCTGCGGATGGGCAACTGCGGATACGTTTTTTTGGGAAATCGAATTTGGCTGCAGATAGCGATGCCAAAAAAACACGCCTAGTTTTAAAACTTTATTTTGACTTATCTGCAGTTTTTTAAGATGAGTTTCAGCACAGTCAAACCACACTGGTGCACCATAAGTAAGAACCGGTTGAAAAATTGATTTGAAAATTAACATTTTATTATGCATGCTTCGACGAGACTTTCGGTTAATAAAGGGATACAAGATTTTAATTAATAAATTTATTTTGTGAATTGTGATCGATACATGTTTTTCGAAAGTTAGATTTTTATCTAGAATAATGTCAAGATATTTACAACTGTCTGTCCATGGGATGTTTATTGAATTTATTTTAAGAGATGTTTGCGGGAGAAAAGTTTGCTTTCTCCGTCGAGTGAGCCACATGGCTTGACATTTCTCAGCATTAGTTTCAACGAATAGTTTAAGAAAAATAAATTTTCAAACTCAAAATTTTCAACAAAAAAAAGCAAAAAAACATTTTTGAACTAATTTTTTTCAAAGATTTATGTAATTAAGTCCCAATTTTGTTTTAAAAATTCAATGTCCTTGTTAATTTTTAGTCGAAAACAGAAAACCGGATGCAAAACTGTCTTTTCGTTTTTGAGAAATTAAAAAAAAAAAACCACTTTTTTCTAAGAAAATCTTTGTTTTTATTTTTACCCATATGGACTTTTAGTTTAATTTATTAATTTAATTCATAAATTTAATTTGTTTGTAATTGGAGTCTTATGAGGACTCAATAGAGTAGAAAAGTATTGGATTTTCCCTAGATTAATGATTTAGTTCATTGATAACGTCGGCAGATTCTTGAAAATATGCTACGACTTGGGCGCCATCTATTGGAATATCTTGTTTATAATGGCCTTGCGCATTCGAAGCTTCAATACGGAATTTGCAGCTGGGGTGGGACATATGCTAATACCTTTAGACCACTTATATTGGCTCAAAAACATCTTATTCGGATTATTTGTAAGAAAAATCGTATTACTGAAAGTTGGCCTCTTTACAAAGAGTTGCAAATTCTACCAATGAGACATCTTTATGTTTTTAAAGTTTTAAGAGAATTTTTCAAACAAAGTGGCAATTCCCCATCTAGAACTTCGCAGCTGTACAATCTACGTGTAAACAACTCGCACCTTGTCAATGTACCATTCGCTCGCAGAACACATTTCTCCCTTTTTTTCACAGTTACAGCTCCTAAACTTTTCAATAAACTACCTTTACCAACACGACAAACTACATATTTTAGTTCTTTTTTGAGAAAGGTTAAAAACTGGCTTTTCACACAAAACTATGAATGCATTGAATCCTTTTAAGAACCTTGTCCCTCTAAGCAACATTCATTGAGAATTAAATTTGAATTGTTAATTGTATTTTTAAGTTGTTAAGTTAAGTCTTGTTTCTTACTCTTAATCTAATTTTATTGTTGATTTTCATTAATTTCAAAAAAAAAAATAAAAAAAAAAACAAAAAAAAAATAAAAAAAAACAAAGATTTTCTTAGAAAAAAGTGGTTTTGGTTTTTTTTTAATTTCTCATAAGCGAAAAGACATTTTTGCATCCGGCTTTCTGTTTTCGACTGAAATTAATTACATAAAATTTTGAAAAAAAAAACTAGTTCAAAAATGTTTTTTTTTGCTTTTTTTTTTGAAAATATTGAGTTTGAAAATTTATTTTTCTTAAACTATTCGTTAAAACAATTTAAATTAAAAACAAAGTGAAAGAAAAGTTTTTGGCTTTCCAGAAAGGTATAGCATGGTGTTGTAAACGAAGCCGTTGATTTTTAATATTTGTTTTTTTTTTAAACCCAATTTTTCAGAAATTTGCCCCTCCCGGCTAAACGGGGGGGAATAGACCCCCCTCCCATACGATTTTTTTCTTGTCTCAACTCAACCTACACACTCTAGCTTTTTGGCACAACACTCGTGAATCACCCTGTATATTGAAATGCAGCTTTGTTAACTCGATAGTTTCTTCTGAATCTGGAAGTCAATACAACTTACAATATTTTACAGAACAGTTTTCCATTTTACTTACACTTTGTCATCAACATCGAATGGATTGAATGCATCTCTCAACATTTTCCTCTGTTTATTGAAGTATTTCAATTGATTCCGAAAGTCAGAATAATTGATTTGTATGTGGCAATGCCTTATGATTTTAATTTTTTCGTATTCGTAGCACAGCTTTACGTTCGGAACTTCGCTACGAGGAACTCTGTGATAAGGGTGAATATATTTGCTTTTGAAGAAAAGCTCAATATTTTTCATGAAGTAAACAGCTACAAAATTATCCAACAATGGTAATGGCTACAAAGGACCTTATCGACATCCAGGCGCGGATCTAGAATTTTTTTCCGAAGGGAATAGAAAAAAAAATCAAAAATAACAAAAACAACAAGAATAACCAAATAAACAAAGAAGGGAAGGTTTAGACGGCTAGACATTTTTCATAAATTCACCTAATCAGAAGTTATGAGCAAAATTAATTTTCCCATACTTTTTTGAAGAATAAAAAACAAAGTAATTTGTTTGCTTTTATTTAATACACTTTCGAATTAATAAAAAATCAAATTGACAGAAAAAAATAAACAAGCTTCCCAAAAACTATTTTTTCAGAGCCAGTTCGTCAAAAGGATTAAAGTCGATTAAAAAAGGTTTTGATTGTGGTATTCCATCCACACTATCAGATAATGCCGAAGAGAGCTTATTGCAAGCTATTTCTTACGACAAATGTCTCATCACTAAGTGCACTGTTAGTTGTTAGTAGACTAATCTAAAACAAGCAAACACTTATACAATAAAAAACATTACATTAAACAATAAATTTACAAAAATACAAAAAAAACTAGAAAAAAACAATTAAGAACGTGGTACACTGGTTTTAAGAATTTGTTTTAAATTGTTTTTATTGATATGAAAATAGAAGAACAAATAAGTTTTCATTCGCATTCAAAAGCTTACTCATTCTTGTCAGTTGCTCATGCATTCCTTAGTTTGTTCTATGTTTAGGAACTTTAATCAAACTATGAGAACGCGAAATATAATCTCTACGTCGATAATTTATTAAAGAGGATAGAATTCAGAATATCTGGAGCATCAGTGACACCAGTAATAATTTGATGAAGGAAAACAATATCATTATTTGTTCTCCATTGACAAAGTTTTTGCATCTGGAAAAAATGCAAGTTGACCTTCATAAGATGGGATATTATTGTGGTCAATTCATTGAAGCCCTTTAAAGGCGAAAAGTGTAAAATTGCGTTGAACCGATTTTAGTCTCTCAATATGTATCTCATAATGAGGAGACCAAACTTGTGATGCATATTCGAGATGGGGTTGAACTAAACTGTTGTACAAGCTATAGGTAACGTTAGGGTCAAGAAATTTCTTGGACCAACGCTTAATAAATCCTTACATTGAGTTAGCTTTGTTGACGATGTTGTTAATGTGTTCTGAAAAATCTAAATTGGATGTGAAAAGAACTCTTAGTCCCTAACCTTAAAGACATATGATGTAGGATTGCGCTTTTTACTTGCGACATATAGAATATAATATTTATTAGTATAGATATGGCAAGTATTGAATTCGTTAAAAAAAAAAAAATTGAGGTAATGATGAGAAATGACATTACGATGATAGAGAAGTCGATAAAAGTGGGTCCGGCGATTCCGTCCGTCTGTCTGTCTGTCTGTCTGTCTGTCTGTCTGTAAACGCATCTACAGCCTTAACCTGTGGTCCGATTGACTTGAAAATTAAGAGTTTGAGCGAATTCACGTGGGTCGTTTTTTTTTATTTTTTTTTTAGGATCAAAATTTAGGGTAGCCACCATACGATTTTTTGGCCAAAAACCAAAAGTTTCAATTTTCTGAAAAACGGCTCCTACGATTTTTTTTAAACTTCCTCGAAAATTTTTGTTTAAAACTCTGATGTATTTTATGTAAAAAAAATTTTTGTATTGCTCCAAAACGGTACCGCCCATAGAACCGTTTTTTTGTTATCAGATTTTCTCGAAAAAAAGTCCGATCAGCGTAATTTTTTTTCTGAAAGTACGTTTATATTGCTCAAATAATGTTTTGTATTCAAAAAATTTTTTTTTTGGATTTATTAAAAATATTCTTAAACTTTTCTTAAAAAATTCTGTATCTCAAAAACGGATCAATATTAAAAAATTGAAATTTTCTTATAAAATGTATAGTTTTACATTCTTGAATACTGCATACCCAAATTAATTTTTAGACATTTTCGAAAAATTTTATATATAAAAAATTAATTTAAAAAAAAAACCGCTCCGACGATTTTTAAAAAAAAAATTTGAAAGATCAACAATTTCTTAAGAAATCATATGACATAATTTTTTTTCAGATTGAATATTTTTATGAGGTAGATATTTCAAATTCAATTTTTATTTACGAATTAAATTTTTTGTATGAGTATTTGGAATACAGGAGCAAGTTCGTATGACCGAGTCGTGCACTTTTTTTGAAATTGTCGTTGTCTGACATTTTCCTGGGTTAAGATTTAAATTATTCTTTTCACACCATACAACAAATTTATTAATATCAACTTGCAGTTGAACGCGATCTTCATTGCATGAAATATTTTTTATGATTCTTCATATCATCTTGCAAAGATAAGAATTTTACTATTTCGAACACTTAACGGTGCATTGTTATTAGCTAAAACAAATAAAAGGGGTCCTAGATGACTACCTTGTGGTACACCCGACTTGGCGATGAAAGGTTTTGAGTAAGAGTTTCTGAACTTTACCTGGTGAGATATATTATCAAGATAAGAAGAAATCCATTTGACGAATCCTGGAGGAAAGCCATATGAATTCAATTTAAACTTCATACTAGTATGAGAAAGTTGATCAAACGCTTTGGAAAATTCAGTTCAAACACAATGGGGCATATTCATAGACATTTTTAAACTGCTGTTAAGCTGTTACTAACTAAGACTAGATTTTAAGCTATTCATAGTCAGATTTAGTCCTAAGATTAAGCACTAAACTGGAGTCTAACTTTAAACAAGGGTGATGCTATGTTTAAGTTGCTATTACTATTCTATTAGGTGTCAAAATATTCATTCACTGATTTGAATAAATAACTGTTCTTGGTAGGTAGGTACAAATGCATATACATGTATAATATATTTGTAAACTATTTTAATCATTTGGAGATTTAAGAAGTTGGCTGAATTATTTCTGGTGGCTTAAATATTGCTAAATGTCATATTTCGACAAGATTCGCTTGATGAACGCATTTTCTGTATGGCAAAAACTTTCTTGACTTCAATTTTCTGAAACTAACTGTTTTTTCTTTTGGTTTCCACAAACGTTGTTTGGAATAATAACAGTTTTTAAAAAGAGCTGCGTTAACATATTCTTATTCCCCGTCACTGTGGTCATTTTCACATATTGAATTTGCTCTCTCTCAGCTCCAAATCCAAACATGCACGCCGAATATGCTCATGCATGGTTCGCGTTTGTTGCGTCGTTCACCACTTCACGTTTCACGGAAAAAATAAATTAAAATCAATAGTTGAAGAAATTTTCAGTATTCAATTTCAAATTATTTGAATTTTGAAAAATAATACATATTTTATTGATGTTTAATGTCTTCATTTGAAGCATAGTTGTAGTAGATTTCTTCAATAAACTCTAGTTAAGTTAAACACAGCTAGAAAATTGTCTATGAATAGGAGCTGTGTTTTCTAAAATTGTTTAGCTTAAACTGTGGACTAGAAAGTTACGACTTTAGTAATTCTCTATGAATATGGCCCAATCAATTTCCTTTCCACTTTCTACAGAATTTAAACATTTATGCAAAAATTCAAGAAGGTTTGTTACCGTTAAACGTTTCTGCATAAAGCCATGTTGTTCAAAGCATATGATATTTTTGGTGTAGAAGACTAAATTATCACAAACAACTTGCTCAAAGAGTCCTGTTTAAGTGAATTTCCCATATTTATGAGATATTCAGTAAAGATCAAAAGAGAGTCTTTTGAACTCTTCGAAAAGGGAGATATAAACTACTTGGTTCTCCAATGTCATAGAACTGGAATAACTTTTCCAAGCCTTGTTCCTTCTATTACGAAGGCTTTTCAATTCTTTCGTATACCAAGGATGACTGGAGTTATTTGAGTTAAAACTTATTTTTTTGGGAGTTATTTCGTCAATGGATCTCATCATAACAGTGTAAAAGCTTGAGATAGTTGCGTCGATCGTTGATGTCATTTAAGAGCGGTATATTCTCAATACCGAAACTACTTAAACTATCCGAAAGCTGTTGAAAATTAGCTCTACGGAAGTCATATTTATACGAACAGTCGTGAGAATTACTATAGGTATTTAATTAAATGCTTAAGTGCCACAATTAAACAAGTAGTTAGTGAGAAATAAAAAAATTTAATTATTCTAGGAAGTATCAATAGCGGTGACGTGAAATAACGCCCGACGAAATAAGCTTTTTTCTGAAACTGAAAATCTCGCAACACAGTTGTTTGTGGAGTTAAAAGTGCCACGCGTTGTTTCTCATCAATGCTCAGGAGAGCAATTGACATTCCTCTGTTGGACAACGTGATAAAGCTTTTTGGGTTGAGAGTGTTTCTGCCTCGGACTTCTTATACGGCGGATGACATAGAAGAAGTTCAGCTTGTAGCAGAAACGTACCAGAAGCTTCTGAATTCTCCCCCTTCCACCGTTATTGCCGAATTTGAGTTGTGGGTAGCTAAATGGAACCGAATTGATGAAAACTGCTCAACTCTCCGTTGCCTCAAAACTTGGTTGAGATCAACTATGGTAGAAGACAGACTCACCGGGATTGCATTGCTACACATATCAATCGTGACATGGAATTGGACATCGATGTGATCATTAACGGATTTTCGAAACAAAATAGAAGATTGGATTTTGTGTTATAAATAATGCTTTTGGTTGGAACTTTTAAACAGATTGTAAACAGATGCTTGTATATAAAGTATAGCTACAATCCAAATATAGAAAAAATAATAAGAAATGTCAGTAATGTAAAAAAAATTGTTGACTCAATTCTACTCTTAAGTTGTTTTTGTTTTTGGTTATTCGTTTTTTTTTTAGAAATGCGGCCTGTTCGGGGGGGGGGGGGCTCATGGTTGGCTTCTGTTTTAAATCAAGATCAGACAATTTGATGAGTTCATCGATTTTAAAAACGATTCAAATTTCAAAGCTCTGTTTAATGAAAAAAGGGAAAAAGGGGAATACTGAGAATTTCGGAGCATCGTCCCCGAAAATATGCAATCGTCAAAAGAAGTTCACAAATTCTACTGACATTATTTGGATCTACATATTTTGTTTGCGAATCTTCGTTCTTCGAGAATGAAATATGTAAAAAATATTTACCGAAACAAACTAACGGACTCCCACCTTGATGATGTCATTAAGTTGGCATGCAGCAACAAGCCAGATCTTAATAAACTTTTGAAAATGTGTTTCAATTTCAAAAATCATTGAAATACTTTCATTAAATAAATAAATACATAATGTAGGGGAGAGGGGGCACCTTAGGACACTTTTTGCTAAAAGCGGCCTACTTTTCTTAAAATAAGTTGTATTTCTTCGAATCCTCAAAATTATCGTTGTTTATGGTCTTACCTGTCAATATGATATCCTATGTATTTTCTTTAATTCATATTTGTGTATATATAAATATTTTAAAAAATTTCTTCAAGTGTCCCAATCTACCCCTCTGGGGGGGGCAAATTTGGACAGGCATGGGGCAGTTTTGGACTTGTCTTATAAAAGACACTACAGTTGTTTATATGTTTTTATTTAAAAAAATATTAATTCCTAACACTTTATCAAATAAAAAATAAATGTTATAAAGGACTCAGAGTTTTTAATATTCATTTTTCAGTCTCAAAATTATAGAAGAATAAAAACAGACAAAAATCAATAAAATCTCATCAAATTCATTCAAATAAAAATAAATTGTTATAAATATGAAAACTTAATAAAATAAATTCTCATCACCCAAGTTTGAAGGCCGAAAAGTCATAAGAAATGTGAACATACCAGCTGACATGGGAGAAGTACATGTCCAAAACTGCCCCTCGTGCATTGCCCCAAGAGTGAGAAAAAACTAAAACCTTTAAATTTTCTAGTAACATTGTAAATTGTTAATTATCTTTGTCGGATCTCATCACAGAACAAATAAACATAGCTATAAAGCACTTTTTACTTCAAACGCGATCGAAATTTATGATTTAAATACTTACATCCTGGAGCAAACAAAAATACATCTGTCTTCTAGAAACACACTTTTATTTTTAATTTTTTTGTGTATTGGTTCCGTTCCAATATTAAGCAGATGGTTGTTTGTAATGGTATTGCCACTATAATATATTTTTTTGGGTAGTAAAAAGTTTTTGTTTAAGTACTTTTTTTGAAGTTGTCCTAAACTGTCCCCGTCCTAAACTGCCCCCCTCTCCCCTACCTATGCATGTATGTATGCACATTAAAATGAGTATCATTATTTACGATAAAAAAAAATTTCTTGTGGCCCGGGGAAGCGTTACAAAATTATCAATGTGGTCCATTAAAAAAAAGGTTGAGTGCCTATGGCTGTTCCAGATAGTGGACACCCGCAATGCATAGATCTAAAAGCCAAACGGATATCTACTAAATTCTCAAGTCAAATTGCTTAAAACTTTTGTCTTTTCTTTACAAAAGAGAACGGGGTTGTATGATTAAGTTTGGACTTAAAACTATGTGGTTGGGGCCTGTTAGTGAAGCGCGAATCATAATAACAACTTTTAAAATGTGTTCTCGCGTTTCAACTCATCTTTGATAAATATTAATGAAACAACCAGCTGGTAATTTTGAGTGCGTTAACCTAGTACTTGCAAGTGACAAGTTTAAAAACTAGATTATTCTGCTGCACCCGTCCTCATTCAGGATTAAGTCTAAATATTAAAACAAATCTCTCTGGTTGAAATCGTGCACACCATTAAGTTTGTTCTTTTTTTTGACCTAATTATGTACATACGTTTTATGTAAGTAACAAACGAATTATTCCCAGAAATCGCTATTTATACGTCAGAGTCAGTCACAAAACAAAAATGAAATGAATGAACATCTAGCATCAATTTATAGTTATTAATTTAACTGATAAATAAAACCAATTCAAATTGTTCGCGTGTGTGAGATAGTGTGGACTGTCAAGAATTTTCATATAGAATTTTGTTTTATCTTTCCCCTTCATTTTAACAGTACACAATTTGTGTTTGGAGAGACGACATATTGATTCGCGAAGTTTATTTTTATTCAGAAAAAGTGTGTTTGCAGTAGATTGTTTTTGATCTATTCAATAGTATTTGAATCTATTTAATCGAAATTATTGCACAAGTTTGTCTTCAAAATGGAAAGCTTAAACAAGGCCACTTCAAAATATATTTGCAATGGTAATATATGCGTTTGAAAAGCGACATGAAATTTTAACACATAATGTTTTTAATTAAGGAAAGTTTGAAATTGTCAAAATATCGGAAGAAAATCAGGAAGAAGCAGTTATGGTAAGGGATGGCTTGAGTATTTATTATTACCCACTCACTCAGAGACCTTAAGTAGTTGAAAGTACATACCGAAATTGTATGAGGTGAAGGTGGGGTTGGGGTCATATATTCTTATCATTATCATTTTCATAACTAGCTTATAATTTTGTATGCCAATTGATAATATAAATGTATGAATGCCTATAAAAAAAAGGGAAATTGTAACTGTTAGACGTTAGAGTAATGGCTAGATATATTTATTTTAGTTTGACTTTGACGTAGGGTGATGTTGAGTGAGGTCAGCCCTCTCTAGTAGTCGGCCACTTCGTTATAAGAACGATAATAATAGTAAACGTTTAAGTTAAACCTCCAAGTATTTTTTTGTTTAAGCCTGACTGTTCTTCTGTCTATGTGCAATGGTGGCAATGCATTTGCAAGTTTTCCCTTTAAAAATGCCAGTTTGCTTCAAAATTTTAGTCAGTCCCAGGGCAGAGATGAGAATGCTAAGCCCAACATACTGCCCAAAAAAAAAAATATATTGAAATCAGAAAATCGTCTTTCGGCTGCTGCACTGCTATGCGGTAAGCTAGCTAGTGTAAGCATATAGTCGGGCAACACCGTAAAAATATCATCTTCTAAAATATTTTTCTGGGAGTATAAACACGACCAAAACTCAACAACGTCTTAATCATTCATTTGGATACTTTTAGTAAACATAAGCGTTTTAAATTCCTAGTTTAGAGTTTCTATGTTTGCTATATCGTAATAGTACCTACAAGATCCGACCCTTGAACGACCTTCACCGAGCTGATAATAACATCAATACACAAAACACATCATAACACAAAACTAGTACTTATATCAGAAAATATGTTAAGAATAGGTTGCCTAAAAAAAATCCTGGACAGGCTATTTTTAATTATTTAAAAAAAAAATGTTTTTTTTATCAAAAATTGTAACACCATGAAAATGAGAGAATTTTTAACCCTGACTTAAAGTTTCAAACGCATAGAATGTGCAGACGTTGGGTTGCCTATTCTTTGCCTGGACAAACTATGGGTTTTTTTTTATAATCCCACGCCTCTTTCCCCCCCAGATACCGCACGCGCTGGGGTCCATTTTCACCGAGTACGATTACAATTACGGTTGCAAGTCGTATCGGCACTTTATTTGAAATTATTTGAAATAAATAAAATAATAAAAAAAAGTGATGGCGACACGAATAGGTACCAGGAAGACAAGAGTTTGGGACTGCTTAATACAAGCAGGTACAACTAGAAAGACAAAATAAATTAAAATTTTATATTAAAATATTTAGTCCAGACAAATTAAACATAAAAAAGCCCAAACCCAGAAATAATTCGCATAGAGCTGAAAATTGGTACATAGCATTAGAACATCGATTAAAGTAAAATGTCAAAAGTCCCCAAAAATCCCATGTGTGCATTTAAAGTTATTCAAGGTCAAATGTCGAAAATGTTGTTTTTCATACATATCTTTGAAACGGGGGAAGCTATCAAAAAAAAGTATATGAAAGGCTTATACGCCTTGTAATTCTCTAAAAAAAACATTGTGATACTTTTTTTCCTACGAGCAAGGGTTTAGAAAATATTGCGATTTTAAAATGTGTCAAATGTCGAAAATAACGGTTTTTTGCGTATTACTCTTAAACGGTGAGTCCGATTGAAAAAATTGCTATGAAAGACATGTAGGTTATGTGGTTTTCTATATAAAAACATTTTTTTTTTTTAAGCTGTCATAAAAAAAAAATATATATAATTTGGTCAAAACTCGAAATTTCGAATTTTTTATAATTAGCTCCTAAGCCCTGTACAAAATTCGCATAGAGCTGAAAATTGGTACAGAGCATAAGGACATCTCTTTATATAAGATGTCAAAACTCCTCAAAAATCCCACTGGTGCAAAAAAAATATTCAATGTAAAATGTCGAATATGTTGTTTTTTCATATTTAACTCTGTAGATTTTGTTAATCCCTGCAAAAACGAAAGTAACAGTTTTCAAACTTTGATTCCTATCCAAAAGTTGTCTCTTGCCCACACTTTTTTCCACACCACCCATGAGGTAGAGTCCTTGGCTTTATCCTTTTTTTCGTTTGAGCGATCATTTATATGATGTGCACTCAAAATATAACTCTTTGTTAAATATGAAAAAACAACATATTCGACATTTAACCTTGAATATTTTTTTTTGCACCTGTGGGATTTTCAGGGAATTTTGACATCTTATAAAGAGAGATGTCCTTATGCTCTGTGCCAATTTTCAGCTCTATGCGAATTTTGTACAGGGCTTAGGAGCTAATTATAAAAAATTCGAAATTTTGAGTGCACATCATATAAATGATCGCTCAAACGAAAAAAAGGATAAAGCCAAGGACTGTACCCCATGGGTGGTGTGGAAAAAAGTGTGGACAAGAGACAGCTTTTGGATAGGAATCAAAGTTTGAAAACTGTTACTTTCGTTTTTGCAGGGATTAACAAAATCTACAGAGTTAAATATGAAAAAACAACATATTCGACATTTTACATTGAATATTTTTTTTGCACCAGTGGGATTTTTGAGGAATTTTGACATCTTATATAAAGAGATGTCCTTATGCTCTGTACCAATTTTCAGCTCTATGCGAATTTTGTACAGGGATTAGGAGCTAATTATAAAAAATTCGAAATTTTGAGTTTTGACCAAATTATATTTTTTTTTTTTATGACAGCTTAAAAAAAAAAAATGTTTTTATATAGAAAACCACATAACCTACATGTCTTTCATAGAAATTTTTTAATCGGACTCACCGTTTAAGAGTAATACGCAAAAAACCGTTATTTTCGACATTTGACACATTTTAAAATCGCAATATTTTCTAAACCCTTGCTCGTAGGAAAAAAAGTATCACAATGTTTTTTTTAGAGAATTACAAGGCGTATAAGCCTTTCATATACTTTTTTTTGATAGCTTCCCCCGTTTCAAAGATATGTATGAAAAACAACATTTTCGACATTTGACCTTGAATAACTTTAAATGCACACATGGGATTTTTGGGGACTTTTGACATTTTACTTTAATCGATGTTCTTATGCTATGTACGAATTTTCAGCTCTATGCGAATTTTTTCTGGGTCGAATGTTTATTTTGTCTGGACTAATTAGAAAAAGTAAAAAAAGAAAAAATGCAAAATTTTAAAATCAAAAATTTTAAAAATTTTAAGTCAAAAAATTTTAAAAATATAAAAAACAAAGAAAAAAGTAAATACGCGTTTAGAAAACACTTGTCAAGTTCGTAAAAAATACAAGAAAAAAAAAGAAAATAGAGTCAGTTTCTTTTTTTTACAAATAATAATAAAAAAAAAAGAAAAAAATACGTTAGTAGACAACAAAAAACATTTAAGAGCGTGCCAAACTGGTTTTAAGTATAATCTTTAATTTATTCTTATTAATATGAAAGTCAATAAGATCCGTATTATAATTCAAAAGCCTACTCATCCTTGTCAAGGGCTCATGCATTCCGTAATTGTTTTTTTTTTTTATAATTTGCACCCACTCAAGGGATTTTTTATACCCTTTTTATGCCAGAGACACAGTGAGTGCATTAGGAAGAAGGGAAGGGGTTGGAAAGGAGGTGTCGGTGTACATTGGTCTTGAATTCTTGAACATTGCAATGATTGGGAAAGACAGAGTGTGGAAGAGAGTTCCACATTCGCGTAGTACGGCTAAAAAATGATTCTCTATACTTGACAGTACGTCCGAAGTTGGGCTCAAGGGTAAACTGATGGGCATTCCTAGAAGCGCGAGTATTACGGGTGAATTGTTTGAGGGGAGGAATGCAACTGGCTATTTCACTAGAGCAATTACCGTAGAAGTAACGGTAGAACAAGGAGAGACACGCAACGTTACGACGGTGGTCTAAAGAGGTGAATGAGTCAGTGATCTCTCTATCACCAATCATTCTTACAGCTCTTTTTTGTATTCCATCCAAGAGGCTTAAGTAAGTAGCTGGAGCACCAGCCCAGAGATGGGAATTGTACTCAAGCTTTGGGCGGATATAGGTTTTATAGATAATAGCCAGATCAGACGGGGAGAAAAATTTCTTGCATCGCCTTAAGAAACCTAAACATCTTGCGGCATTTTTGGCGACATCGCATATGTGCTCGTTCCACAAGAGGTGGTCTGTGATGCACATACCTAGAATCTCGAGATGTTCGGTCTCGTTGATGCAAGTGCCACTCATGGACAGTGGCAAGGGGGGTATATCTCGCTTCGACGATACAAGACAGCATTGAGTTTTCGAAGCATTAAACTCTACGCGGTTTTTAATTCCCCATTGTACAATGCTGTTTAAGTCAGAGTTTAATGAGCTTATCATATTTTGCCGCTCCATTTCCACATCCGAAGAGGAGGGATGTGAGTCTGGAAACGAATAAGAAAAGCTAAGGGTGCTATCGTCAGCGAAACAGTTTATTGGATTAGAAGTTACAGACAAGAGATCATTAATGAAAATGAGGAAGAGGGTTGGAGACAAAACGGAGCCCTGGGGCACACCAGCGTTTATATTGTGGGTTTCAGACTTGAAACCGTCCAATACAACTTGTATTGAACGGTTCGAAAGAAAGTTTCTAATCCAACGAAGAAGGGATTCATCGATACCGAAAGCACGCATTTTCGATAAAAGAGCAAGATGCCAGACTTTATCAAATGCCTTTGAAATATCAAGCGCAACAATCTTACTTTCTCCAAAACGATGCAAAGATTTGTTCCACTGTTCGGTGAGATAAACCATCAGATCACCAGTGGACCTGTTGCTGCGAAAGCCGTACTGCCGGTCATTAAGAAGCTTTCGGTCTTCGAGATATTTCTTAAGCTGATAGTTTATCAGCGTTTCCATGACCTTAGAAAGAAGGGACGTAAGTGCAATCGGACGATAATTGGAGGGAGAAGAAGATTCGCCTTTTTTTGGAATTGGCTGGACAAACGCTGTTTTCCAACTGCTCGGAACGAGCCCAGAAGAATAGGATAGATGGAAAAGCTTACGCAAGGGTTTTGCCAGCGCGGAAGAACACCTCTTCAGAATAATAGCGGGGATACCATCCGGACCAGCGGATTTATGTATGTTGAGATCCTTTAGAACTCTCGCCACAGCTCGAGTGCGAAAGAAGATTTGTCCCATGGAATCATTGACGCGCTCAAGAACAGGCGGAGTCATGACACTATCTGGCAGCGAAGAGTTAGCAGCGAACTGCCTAACAAAAAGGTTAGCTTTCGTGAGCGAGCTAACAACTGGAGTGTCATTGTCAACGAGCGTAGGGACCGAGGAAGAAGAAGAATTCTTCATATTTTTAACAAATGACCAAAAATTCTTACTGCCTTTGGGACATTGCAGTATTTTTTGCCTTAATTTTTGGTCATGAAAAAACTTCGTCCGTCGAATATGGGCATTGCAGGCCTTCCTGGCTTGTTTAAACTTGTTCCGGGTTTCCTCAGTTGGGTTGGCTCTATAACACCGGAACTTTACTTCTTTTTCCCTGATAACCTCTTTACAGCTTGAATCAAACCATGACTTTTCCTTGGGTTTGATGCTTTTAACCCTGTTCGGGATAAAAGTTTTCATTCCCAAAATAATCATGTTAGTAATCATATCTGCGCTGGAGTCTACGTCATCATCGAGGAAGCATAGTGACCAGTTAAAGATCCGGAAGAAGTTATTGAGACCGTCCCAGTTGGCTTTCTCGTATTGCCATACGGTTCTCTTCGGAGCTCTTTCTTTAATTTGCAGAATAATACTATGGTCTGATCTGCCTAGAGGCGTTAATACATTGATAGTGTATTTATCAGGGTCAGACGTAAGGAACAAGTCAAGAGTATTTTCCGCTTGGCCATCAATATCCGATATTCGAGTGGGCTCAGTGACAAGCTGAGTAAGGTGGTTAAACTCAGCAAAGATTTCAGCACACATTCCTTCGGGTGTTGTCTGGCCCGAATGGAGAAGCCACGAAGAATTGTGAACATTGAAATCGCCCGTAATAACAATTTCAGTGTGAGGATATAAGGATACAATTCTTTGGATGGAGTCAGACAGAGCGTCAAATTCGCGAGAAGTTGAAGCTCTGTCCAAATTTGGGCTTCGATAAAGAAAACAATAGTGAATGATGTGCTTATTTACGGTGAACTTGAACCACATAATATTGAAGAAAGGGTCGGAGCAGTGTCCATATTGTGGGAGGAATTGATAAGCTACATCATTCCTAATGTAAACGGCGAGACCATGGTGGAGGGAGAATAATGGCACTAAGCTGTACCCATGAATGAGAAATTCAGTAGGATCGGAATTCTCACCTACTTGGGTTTCACTCAGTGCCAGTACAGCTGGCCTGTTCGAAACAGTGTGGATATACAAAGCAAGAAAATTAATTCTTAGCCCACGAATATTGCAATAATCGACTCTGAAATTATCAATCATTGCAAGTTAAAAAAAAAATAAAAGACCAAAACAGACAAGATCTAAGAGAGTTACTGAATTGAACACAAGAAATCTTTACGATTCAGCGCCACTGTCAGTGTTATGCCTTGACGGCAGCGTGAATCGATCCGACCCTGGAATTCAAACAGCTAATCTCTTTCATCTGTTATTGACGACACATCATGTGCACACATTGAATGAGTAAAAAAAGCTCAATGCAATGTAATGCACAATGATAAGCCGTGCAATTGTACGACGGGGAAACGAGGAGAACGGGATGGTTGGGTTATGTACTTACTGTGCTCTTGTGGCTAGCGGGTATTTTTAAGCCTTTTTTTGTGGGTGCATTTTTTTTTCTTTGTTTTTTTTTTTATTATTTTTTTTTTGTTGCTTGTTGCGTTTCTATTGTTGTTTGTATGTGGTTTCGATATTTTTTTTTATTGTTGTTTGTTTGCTTTTTTTGATAGGTATTATTTTTATGTTTGGTTTTAAGTTTTTAGTTTAGTGTTTATTATTGTTCGTTTTTATGGTTAAATGGACGCGAGGGACATGGACGGGACATTAAATGAAAAACTAGACAAAAGCACTGTACACGCACAACACAACCCGACTCTTCGAACACTTGACGACTATGTCTTGGGACTTTAATTAGATCGGTGCTACGAAGGTGATAACCTCCTCCCCGATAGTGAAAAAGTATAGCACTAAGAAGGTCTGGTGCATCTGTGACGCCTGTAATAAGTTGATGAAGGAAAACTATATCATTTTTGATCCTTCTTTGAGACAGCGTTTGCATTTGAAGAAGTGATACTCGATCCTCATAAGATGGAATATTTCGAGGATCATGCCATTGAATACCTTTTAATGCGAAACGAGTAAAATTACGTTGCACCGATTCTAACCTGTCAATATGAACGTCATAATAAGGACTCCAAATCTGTGAAGCATATTCAAGGTGGGGACGAACAAGGCAATTATAAAGAGAAAGGGTGACATTAGGATCAAGAAATTCTTTTGACCAACGTTTCACGAACCCTAGCATAGAATTAGCTTTATTAACAATGTTGTTAATGTGCTCTGTAAAATCTAAATTCGGTGTAAAAAGAACCCCTAAGTCCCTTACTTTAAAAACACGAGAAAGATTTTGCTGAGATATATAATACTCATAAGTCGAAGTTGCTCGTTTCTTTGAGAATGTCATTGTCTGACATTTCGACGGATTAAGATTTAAACTATTCTTATTACACCATACAGAAAACCTATTAATATCATTTTGCAGAAGAATGCGATCATTGTTAGATGTAATTTTCTTAAAGATCTTCATATCATCTGCAAAAATAAGAATTTCACTGTTTAGAACACATAACGGTGCATCATTTATTGATAAAATAAATAGAAGAGGTCCTAAATGACTACCCTGTGGAACACCGGATTTTGCAGTAAAAGTCTTCGAAAACATATCTCTGAATTTAACTTGATAAGTTCTATCCTCAAGGTAAGAAGAAATCCATGAAACAAGCCCAGGGGGAAAACCTAATAACTGTAATTTCAACTTGATAACTGAGTGAGACAGTTGATCAAAAGCTTTTGAAAAGTCTGTGTATACACAATCAGTTTCCAGTCCATGTTCTAAACTGTTCAGACAATTATGCGTAAAGGCAAGAAGGTTTGTGACAGTTGATCTCCTTTGCATAAAGCCATGTTGCTCACTGCATATGATGGTTTTACAGTAAAAGGACAAACTGTCACATACTATTTGTTCAAACAGTTTAGGAATACAAGAAAGTTTAGAAATAGGCCTATAATTAACAATATGCGACTTATCTCCCTTTTTAAAAAACAGGCGTGATGTAAGCAACCTTCCAGGCGCAAGGAAATTTTCCAAGTCGCAAGGATAGTTGGAATATTTTACTAAGAGGTTTAGCTAAAACTGAATAGCATTTTTTCAATAATATGGGAGGAATACCGTCAGGACCAGAAGAATAGTCTTCTTTCAGAAGGGATAAAAATCTTAGGACTTGATCAATCTCGATCGGGACATTATTAAACGTGACTTGTTTGCTATTTTTCAATTAATTGAAAAAATCAACGTCTACATCAACGGGAGTATCTATGAAAGATTGACTGAAATTATCAGGCTTGTCAGGCTTTGTCGAAATCAGTTACCTCCACCGGCTTGATAATTGAAAAAATTTAATATCAATAGCGTTCTTTTATTGCAAACACATAGATATAGGGTTGTCTGCAAAAAACTTGGTCCTAATCGGGGTTTGCGAGTTTTAAAGATAAAATTTTAACGCGAGTAGAGTATACTTTTTTTTAAATTTATTTTCTTCTTTCTTTAATAACTTCGAAATTATTTATCTTAAAAATATGAAAGCAACATCATCAGATCATAAACTAAGTAGATTTTAAGATATCGTTTGCGGAAGACGAATGAACGAAATCGAAGTGATCTCGGGTGGGTTTCGTTTACACTCTGTGTACGGAATCCTAAAAATGTATGTACATATGTTTGTTTATATAGAATGTGCAGCCGTTGGGTTGCCTATTCTTAATAAGGTTATGATATTGGATTATGTTACCTTGAACTTATTAGATACTACGTACTTGTTTACTTTGAACTTACTTGTTGTTTTGTGTAACTGAAAATTTATGTTATTATTATATATATAAAACTGGATGTGTGTTTGTTTGTTTGCTTGTATTTGTATGTCTCTTATCATCTTATGTCTTATAGACTCCGAAATGGCCCAACAGATATTTGTGAAATTTTCATGGTTAATAAATACTGTTGTATTCAGTGATGATTTCTGTGACAAAAAAAAAAAAAAATTGGAAAAACCTAACAAAGGAATAAGATTTTGTTTCGCTTGGAATTTTTTGTTTTAAAATCTGTTTTCAAATGGAAAAATGAAAGTTCTTGATGAAAAACTCGAGAACTCATTGGTTTTCAACGGGAAAATTGCATATTATTGCAGGTGCATTGGTTTTCAAATGGAAAACTGGAAAATTTCAGAATGGGTTTGCCAATAGAATAATAGAAAGTGCACTGATTCTTAAATAGAAAAATGGGAAATTTTTGAATGGGAACTCGGGAAACTCTCATTCAAAAACTAGATAGCCTCAGTAAAAAATACAGTTTTGAGACAACCTTACGAGAAAGTCAGGAAATAAGGGGGACAATGAAAAGCTGTATGGAATTCTGAGTACAATAGTTCGGAAATTACTTTTCGCACAAAATAGATTTTTGTGAAACACTCAAAACCGGAAGAACGAGAATTTGTTGAATTTTTAGACGAAATTTGCATTTCACTGCATGCTTTAATGAAAGTAGAATGTTAGTTGTAGAGCTTGGAAAAATTCAGATATGTAGTTCTCTATTTCAATTGGATCCAAGCAAATCACATTGCATTTTAACAATATCTGTGTTAATCATAATGAGTTGCTCTGAAGGTTGGCGAGACGAAGTTCGCGGGGTCGGCTAATAAACAAAAAATTCTATAATGGACACCAAGAAATTAATGGAGCTGTTAGCGTAATGCGTAGTGCATTAGTTTCTCAACTAGATGGTTTATTTCTAATCCAAAGATGTGAACTTAAAAAAGTTTTTCAATTAAAAAAAAAGGTGAAAATATACAGCACCACCAATTAATCTTATGATCTTGGCTTGGCCACCGTGAAATAGCTATAACAACAACCAAAATGGAATTTACAGAAAAAGCCATTGGTAGAAGCACCTCTTAAGTTATCATTGTTCAAATACAAAAAAACAAATAGAGATAACTAAATGATATCAAACGAAAAATACAGAATCGTTTTTGTTCTTATGATAAAATAAGTAAAAAAAAGTGCACGACTGGGTCGCACGAATTTGCTCCTGTTTTCCAAAAGTTAAGTCACAAATAACATTATCTATCATACTATCTATATCCTCATGAAAAATGAGGAAATACGCACTTTCCTTGACTTCATTTGAGGAAATCATCCACGAGAGTGTGCGCAGTTGTACCAAAGAAAAATGGGGGCTGATAATAAATAGTGTGCAAACAAAAAAAAAAATTCTGGCGGAAAAGTGTGTGGCGGTGGTGTGGCAGCACTTTGCACTTTGAAGGGGGCCTTTTTGTTTCTCTTAGGCTTAAAATTTTGTAGATTTTGTGTTATTTTCTATTAAATTTCATAAAATGAAAAAAGTAGCTTTGTGGGTAAGATCGTGCAGGAGATTTGCGGGTAAGAACGCGCACTTTAATTTGATTTCTATATTTATTATTTTTTGCCCAAAAAATATAGATTTACAGAATGTTGAAAACATCAAGATGATATCTATTATAACCTTCACATAATTTGAGTTTAAAGTGAAAAGTGCACACACTTACCCCAACTGACTCTATTATTATAAGAGCCGATTTTTCAATCATCGTACAAAAATACATAAAAGTAACAAACTGGCAAATAAACTTATCTGAGTATTCATCGGGCGAATAAATAAGAGCGTTTTTCTTCAGATAAAGTCTATCTGACGATTGAAAATTCCAATATTTTGTTGTTTGTCGAATAAACACTATCTGCTTGTTTATCTGACGATTGAAAAATCGGCTCTAATTCAATTTATAAAAGTTGAAAAGGATAAAATATGAGCCGATTTTTCAATCATCGAAAATATCTATAAATAACAAACTGGCAAATAAACGTATCTCAGTATTCATCGGTCGAATAAATAAGAGCGTTTTTCGTCAGATAAAGTCTATCTTGTCTAGTTTGTTTATCTGACGATTGAAAAATCGGCTCTTAATTTGATTAAGTTGTCCTTTTTCCTTTTTTTTTCATAGAAATAATGTGTGCGCTCTTACCCGAGATTTTGCGCGGTCTTACCCTGACTTCGGGGCGCACTTTGACTTGATTTGGTTTTTCAACAAAACCATTATAAAGGGTCCGCTAAATAACTTTTTTTTTGAAAATGCTATTTAAAAAAAACTATTGAATATTTTCTCAAATTTCTTTTTTTATTTGAAAGCACAATCCTTTCGATTCAAATGGCTGCCCCGGCTGGCCATGCAGTAGCCTACACGATCGGTCCAATTTTTAAGCACATTATCGATTGTGTGCAGCTGTATTTCACCAATGGCTTCACGAATATTGTGCTTTAAAGCGTCAATTGTCTCTGGCTTGTCGGCGTAACACTTATCATTTACGGCACCTCACACGCCCGATAACGATCGCCATTGACTATAACGGCCACTCCTTGCTCATTTTCGAAGAAAAATGGCCCAATTATGCCTCTGGGCCAAAATCCGCACCTCTACATTCGTTTTGGGTGTATCGACTTTTCAATGCATGCGTGCGGGTTTTCTGTGCCCAAATGTGACAATTTTGCGTCTTTACATACCCGCCAAGATCAAAATGAGCTTCATCTGAAAAGATGATTTTTTTTTGGCAAAATCGGCATCTTCTCTAAGTCGATCGAAGGCCCACTTAGCGAAGCACATTCGATGGTCAGTTGGCTTCAACCCCTGAACCAATTGGACTTTGTATGTCGTCCTACCAAGGTTTTTATGCAAAATTCGTCTCACTGATGTCTCTGAAATGTTCAATTGTTGAGAACGACAGTGAATTGATGTAGATGGCGCTTCACGCACGCTTCTGCCACAGCAGCAATATTCTCGGGTGTACGCACTGTTTTTGGCTTGTCACGCTTTGGTTTATCGATGAGGATGCCAGTTTCTTTCACTTTTTCACAAGATAACGAACATACGGAACTGACGGTGCTTCTCTTCTTCCAAAATCCGTACGCAATTTTTGCACACATTCTGCAACATTAGCATGATTTTCAAAGTAATGTCGCAATATTTCCCTGCGTTGTTCAAGCGTATACACAACCATATTCGTTCGAGCTAAGTGTTACCATTCACGAAATAAGCACTAGTTAAAAAAAACAACGTTTGATGGCGGACCCTTTACATGTGAAATAACTATACAAAGGTACTTTATAAGGTATTTGCTTACTATAGGTAAACTTACTCTAATTTTTCCTTCTTATTTTGACATTTAAACATTATTTCGTAATAAAAAAATGATTTGTTCGATTTTAATAGTCAATAGTTGGTTCTCCAAACAGTAATAGCGTCATTTTAAATCATGTTCTAAACTGTTAATACATACCACCTTACACGGGGTACACACACAAGTATTTTCTTTCCACCCTAGTTTCTTTTTGATATTTTTAACTTGAAAATAAAAAAAAAAAATTGTTATATTTTTTAGTTGTTTATGGAAAATTTTCCAAAAAATGAAAACCTCAGCATATCAACAAATCTTCCAGCAAATCCGGAAGCTGTGAAAGAAATTGAAAAGCTGTTCCGTGAAGTTCTGAAAGATGGAATTTCGTTTGCAGCTAAACACATTGAAAGTGGTTCTCTAGCAGGCTTATGCGGAAATAAAATATTGGTAACTTGCATAAGGACATAGTTTGAAAAGCTTAATGTATTTGCATTTAAATAAAATTTTCGTCATAGGCCCCAAGCTTAAACTTAAGCCTTGATGAAATCTTCTATACTTTCAAAAGTCCAGAAATGATATTTATTGGAAATCTTCTTGACCAATTAGAAAATTCATACAACATTTACAAAGAATTTAATATTGACTGCTGCGTAGAAGTCGTCTTTCTTTCAACAAAAACGGGATTTGAACGATTGGGAATCGCTAGATTATTATGTGACCATACCATCGATTTCTTACGAGCCTTTGGAAATGCGCCTTTGTTAGGTGATGACTTTCCAAGACATGTTCGGGGAAAATGGCCAAAAGCTGTTTGCTCAGTATTCTCTTCAAAATTTACACAAATTGTTGGTCAAAAACTTGGATTTGACACTGTTGGACAGATCAAGTTCGTAGACTTGAAATATAACGGATATGTTCTTTCAGAAAAACTGGATCCTATCCATGACAGTGCAACCTTTGCTGTAAAGAAGCTTTGAAATTTATATATTAATGTTTATATTTAATATTAATGTGAGGAATTTAAGTATTTTGGTAATTTAAAAATTTTGACGTAATAAATAAATGTTTTTCTATCTATCGCATTAGGTACAACACTTACATTATTGCGAAGAAATTTTTGATTATTTCAGCAGGGAATACTCTGAATAAATATTACTTCCCATTTTGGAGAATACCATTTACACTCCTGGCCACATGAATAGGACACCTGTTACGTTTCCGAATTAAACATCAATTTTCAGTAAACGTTATAATTTATAATTCATTAGAGTTAATTCAAATAGTTACAATTTATATTCAATATTTAATATTAAATGACAAGAGACAAGAACGTGTTGATGATGAGAGCTGAACTGAACTGAGTTGATCTGATGCTCTCGTTGTTCGAACAGTTATCAATTAGGATTATGTTTTGTATGATCAGCTGATAGGGTAAGCTAACAGGTTGCTGGCTAATACTCTTCATTTCTCCACCTTCAAGTAGACATCATCCACCAGAGTTTTGCTTAATATTGAAACCGTACGACAGGATTGCGAATGCGGGTTGAACGCCTTGGAGTTCGAGGGGCTTCTTCTGCTGGACAACTTCTGAATGACGCCCTACTTATTTGAGGACTTGTAATTGTTGTGGGAGGAACGTCGTTCTTTTCACTTTGTCTGTGAAAAAATAAATTATCATTTAAACAATCGGATTTACCTATTTCATTGATGGGCTGTTTATTTTCAACTAAAATTCTAGCTGTTGTAAAGCTTTCATTGTAGTCGCCTGATCTGGGACGTAATTGATTTTGGTGGCGTTTAAAAATGCCTTTTGTTGTTTGAACGAAATACGTCATGGAACCAAGTTTTGATGTCACCATTCCCGTCAACCACTTCGGACCTTTAGCAAAATTACGAACAAAAACTGGTTGGTTTATGGCAAATTTACAAGGCGATGAATAACGACGGACAGCTTTTTTCTTCGGTGCCATTTGTGAAAGAATTGTTCGGTGAGGTCGACCATGTAAAATCTCCGCTGGACTTTTTTCATTTGTGGGGTTTGGTGTAGTTCTATACGTTATCAACAATTTAGAAACGGCAGTGTCAAGACATTTTTCCTCCTCATAGATTTTGCGAACGTTTGTTTTAAATGTGCGAACAAAGCGCTCAGCTTCACCGTTTGATGATGGATGAAATGGTGAAGATGTTAAATGTTTAATTCCGTTGTAAGTACAAAAGTCTTTAAACTGTTTTGACGAAAACTGAGAGCCATTGTCACTTACAATTGTTTCGGGTAGTCCTTCCAGCCCGAAAATTTTAGTAAGTGCTTTGATGGTCGTTGTAGAAGTTGCGGTTTTAAGTGGTACGACAAATGGAAACTTCGAGAGCGCGTCCACACAAATCAACCACATTTGATTGAAAAACGGACCAGCAAAATCAATGTGAATACGCTCCCATGGCTTTTCAGGTTGGGGCCAGCTAAGAAACTCTTTGGGAGGGTCATCCATAGACCTTTGGCACACTGTACAATTTTTTATGCAAGACTCTATATTTTCATCGATGTGGGGCCACCAGCAGTAGCGACGGGCTAATTGTTTAGTGCGAACAATTCCCCAATGGCCGTCGTGAAGTAAGTTAATGACTCGGTTCCGGAGCTTAAAAGGAATCACAACGCGTATATAATTCGTTTGCATTAAAACTATGCCTTGTTGCGTTGTGAGCGAATATCTTCGATTAAAAAACGGCAATAAATCTTTCTCAGATGAACTTAATGATTCTGGCCAACCTTCTTGTATGAAGTGCATGACTTTATACAAAATATTGTCACGACGAGTTTCTTCTGCGATATTCTTGGCGTTAACAGGAAAATCACTTATTTGGTCGTCAATATCAGAGGTAATTTCTTGGCAGGACTCTTCTAATGCGTCAAATTCTGGATCAGGACCGGCCGGCAATCGGGAAAGGGCATCAGCGTTTGCATGTTTACTCGATGGCTTATAGCGGATCTCGTAGTTGAAGCTCATTAAAATTAGTGCCCAACGAGTCAAACGACCAGTTGTTATTGCGGGAAGTTTTTTTCCTGGATTAAATAAACTGATTAATGGTTTGTGGTCTGTGTTAAGAATGAAACGTCGTCCATATAGATATTGTCGAAACTTCGTTACGCCAAATATAATAGAGAACGCCTCTTTCTCAATTTGGCTGTAGTTCCGTTGCGAATCAGTAAATGTTTTCGATGCGTGAGCTATGGGCAGCTCTGTGCCGTCTGGATTAAGGTGCGAAATCACGGCACCTATACCGTATTGGGAAGCGTCTGTGGCTAAAATTATTGGACATTCGGGTTTAAAGTGTGCTAGATAAGTAGCTTCTTCAATCTGCTGCTTCAAGTGTTGAAATGCTTGTTGTTGTTTGGCTTTCCACACAAAAGGTACATTCTGCTTCCTGAGTTCATTAAGAGCGGCTGCTATGTGCGAGAACCCTTTAATAAAATTGTTATAGTAATTAATCTTACCCATGAAAGATTGGAGTTCCTTGAGATTAGTTGGCCGAGCCATATTTCTAATTGCCTCTACTTTGCTTACAGCCGGACGTAAGCCTTGTGAACTGATAACATGGCCTAGGTACTCCACCTCAGGTTTCATGAAATTGCATTTCTGGAGGTTCACTCGCAATCCATTCTCAGATAAACGCTTAAAAACTGACTCTAAATTTCGCAAATGTTCTTGCGTATTCTTGCCTGTGACCAGTATATCATCTAAATATACAGCGCATTCGAGGTCAGATAAGATAGATTCTAATGTACGCTGGAATATTGCAGGTGCGCTGGCGATACCAAAAGGTAGACGTTGGTACTGATAAAGACCCAACGGCGTATTGACAACGGCATATTTCTTCGACTCGTCTTCCAGTTCTATTTGCAAATACGCATCGGACATATCCAATTTGCTGAAATATGCTCCTTTAAACAGCTTTTGGAACAACTCTTCAGGTCGAGGAATAGGGAACTGATCAACTTCCAGTGGGGATTGATCGTTACTTTAAAATCTCCACATATGCGCATCTTTTGATTACGCTTTGGCACCACAACAATGGGTGCGGCCCATTCGCTGAAACGAATTGGTTTCCAGATCCCTAGTTCTTCTAAACGATTGGCTTCTTCTTTAAATGCATCCATCTGAGCAAAAGGAATTGGTCTCGACTTGAAGTATTTTGGTGTAGCTGTTGATTTTAAATAGAGTTTTGCTGTGACACTATTACAATGTCCTAAAGAAGGTTCGAATAAACTCTTGTACTTCGCACATAAAGCATCAACATCACCAGAAGAAAAAGTTTCTTCGCATTCTAACACAAAAGCGTCATCGCAACCATTGAAATTGATTTTTAAACCAAATGCTTTCGCCCAATTCCATCCAAATATATTGTCACCATGTTCCGTATTCGTCACAAGCAAAGGGAGTTTTTTAGTCAGACCATTAAAAGTTACATCGACTTCAACTTCCCCCAGCAAAGGCACTTCCAAACCACCATACGACTTTAATCTTCGTTCTGTTTTCAAAAACGCTGGACATTCGATTTCATTGAATCCGGGTAAGCCTACCATCGAAAAGCTTGCACCCGTGTCTAGTAAAAATTTTACTTGGCAATTGTTAACCTTCAACTTAACAAACATTTTATTGCCAATCGCTTGCAACGAATCATCAACGGAACAAATTCTGTCTTCTGAAACAGCATTATCTTCTTTTATTTATATGATGTAATGAATTAAAAGACTGTTTGTTCTTTAATTTTCTTTTAAGAAGTTTTGTTTTTTATTTCTTCTTTTCAAGTTGACAAATTTTCAATAATAATGAAAAAATCAATTCATTTTAAAAAAGAAACAACACGATTGATAAAACAAAATATTGATTTCAAAATAACAAGTGAAATAACAAGTAAAAATCTTAACTATGCAATATATTCATGTGTGAGGGTGTAATATGTATGATCAGTTTTGGCAGACCAATTTTTGTGTTGTTTAGAAGGCACAGAAAAGGCAGTCAGGCATACTGCTGCAATGTGGCCCTTTTTGCCACATTTATTACAAGTAGCATTAAGAAATTTGCATTTCGCTTTTGGGTGGTGCAAAAAACAGCCGGAGCATGATTTATAAGAAGCGCTGGACTTATTTTGTTGATTTGGGTAATTTCGGACTTTGCTTCGCCCCCTTGTTCCAAATTTACGACTATGTGAGCCTGAACCTGAAGATACCTGATTGACTTCAAAGACTGGATCCGAATGGTCACTTTTTAATAACAATATAGACTTTTGTGTGGCCTCGTAAGCTTCTGCTAGTGATTTAACTTCTTCCAACGTCGGATTGGTTTTCTGTAATGCTGCGGAGCGCACAGCATCATGCGGGGTGTGCAAAATTATCGAGTCTCTTATCATCTCATCACTGTAATCTTTCTTGCACGTCTCTGTTACGCATGCAAATTGACAATTTCTGGCAAGACCACGAAGATCGGCAATCCACTCAGAGTATGTCTGATCTTTTTTCATGCGGCATTTAAAAAAATTGTAACGCGAGGTACAAACATGTACTTTTGATTTAAAGTAAATAGATAGCTTTTCTATTAATTGGTCATAGGTCTCTGATGTGATGTTTGACGACCCATACAACTTCCCGAGCAATTCGAAAGTTTCAGAACCTAACCACGAAAGGAAGTAAGCACGTTTTTTTTCTGAACATGACACTTCATAGGCAGCATAATGTTGTTGTAATTGCTGTTCGTAAGTTTCCCAAGAGCATTTCTCTTTGTTGAAAGCATAAAATGGTGGAATATGCCGTGCACTTTCGCCTTGAGTGGTTTCACTTTTTATATTTATTTGCTTCACCAAATTTTCCAAAAATATATTTTGGCTCGCAATTAAAGAACTAATTGCTCTCGATATATCTTCGCTCATAGTGTAAATAAATTTTTAATAAATAAGGAATGCAAAGTCTTGCATGCAAATTACCATGAGGTGAGAGTATTACGGGAATATGGGGCTTTTTTTTTTATTAAATAACTAGTCATGCAAAAATGGAGGGCATGCGAGTGGGACCTTAACAAAAAAAAACTCTCGTCGCCAATTGTTACGTTTCCGAATTAAACATCAATTTTCAGTAAACGTTATAATTTATAATTCATTAGAGTTAATTCAAATAGTTACAATTTATATTCAATATTTAATATTAAATGACAAGAGACAAGAACGTGTTGATGATGAGAGCTGAACTGAACTGAGTTGATCTGATGCTCTCGTTGTTCGAACAGTTATCAATTAGGATTATGTTTTGTATGATCAGCTGATAGGGTAAGCTAACAGGTTGCTGGCTAATACTCTTCAACACCTCTTAGGTTTTTTTTTTCTATCGTACAAACCAAACATGCTAGAGACCTATTTTTTTTTAATCTTAAGTTCAGTTCATTGTTTTTATTTCACCTGAAAAAAGATTTAATGCTAAGAATTTAAGTATTAATGAAAAATTATTGATCAAAAACAGGCAAACTGCGAGGTCCAAATTTCGCACCACTTGAATAGGACACTTTAAAAAAAAACTATTATAGAGTATTACTATTCTTTTTATTACGAACGTTACGAGGAGGAGGAACGTTACGTTGGAGGTAACTGGAGTATTTTATTTAACAAACAAAAATGTTTCAATAGTGTGTTGAGCCACCTTTCTGCTCCAAAACTTCACACATCCTGTTTGGAAGGGATGCATACAAACTGTCCAAATAATTTAGCGAAATCGAGCTCCAAGCCAATTCGATGGCTTGGGTTAGTTCGGATATAGTTGAATATTGTTTTCCTGATCCGTATACTTGACGTGTCAGCCATCCCCAAACATTTTCTATGATATTCAAGTCCGGTGAGTAGGGCGGCCAGCTTAATAGCTCCACATTTTGGCTCTGTATATACGATTTAACTGTCCGGGCTGTGTGTATTGGCGCATTATCATGTTGATAAATCCAGGGCAGAGGTCCAAAAACGGTTTGAAAGTATGGAAAGGCCTCTTTCAATATACCATTGTAAGACAACGCATTCATTGTTGTTGACACAAAATGTAGTTTGCAGGTGCCATAATAGGAAATAGCTCCCCAAACCATTACACCTCCAACTCTGCTATGCAGCCGGTCCAGATAATGAGTTTCTTTGCGGAGGTCATGGAAATAGTAGCTAGGTATATCCATCGGGACCTTCCAATTTTTTTTTCGTCGGAGAAGACTACTCGATGCCACTCAGAAGTCCAGGTAACATGTGCGCGGCAAAAACTGAGGCGTTGCTCTTTTCGAACTGGGTTAAGGGGTGGCTTCTTCTTGATTTTAAGTCTTTTATGTGTTTAGCTTTCGAAATAACACGACGCGCGACGCATGGTTGTTAGACTTGCTTTAACACCACATTTTTCCCTGATTTTTGCCAAAGAGTCGTGAGAATTTGACGCTTTTCTTAATATAATTCGCCTTTCCGCATTAGTAAGCACTTTATGTGTGCGGCCTTTCATGTTTTTCTCATATTTAAGCTCATTACCTAAAAATTTGGATATCAAGTGTCGGCTTCTCTTGACTTTTTTTTAGCAATTTTATAATAAGATAAGTCAGCGTCCTTATACGCTTTGATTTGTCCTTTTTCCGCCTCGGTCAACACTTTTCCTCGACCCATTTTACGTTTTTTTTTAAATTAAATAATCGAAATTTACAAAATAGTTCGATCAACGAAAAATACAATTCCGAGTGACAAAAATATTGCTTTTATTTAGACGAAAGTTAACATAAAAAATAAATAAATAAATAGAGTGGCGCGACAGCTCTTGAAGAGCCAAGGCCTAAGCGAGTTACTCTCATCAACAATTCTCTGAGTGCATGTGAAGAATTGAGGGGACCTACAATTTAACGCCGATTCCGAACGGCAAAGTTGAGAAGCACTTTTTTCATGACAGATTGATACTCGTGGAAAATTTGTCAGGTCTTCGCAAGAGGCAGTACCCGCGAAAGATGAAATAAAAACTTGGCCTGAGTGGGACTCGAACCAACGACGTTCGGCTTAGCAGTCAACGCACTTACCAACTAAGCTACGGGCGATAAAGATAAAGTAGAAAAAAACATACCGGATTTTTTCCAGAACTTGCAATTTGTCATAGAGAAAGAAGAAAAGAGTTGCACAAAGATAACGGGCAAAGTACCATTATTTTATCATTCCGCTTTTGAGTTATAAGCAAAGTAAAAAGAGTGTACAGGGTGTCCTATTCAAGTGGCGATGAGTCTTCGCAAGAGGCAGTGCCCGTGAAAGATGAAATAAAAACTTTATGGGCACGAGTAGGACTCGAACCCACGACGCGACGTTCTGAAAAATATAAATGTGAAAAAAAAGCCAAGTATACAATTTTTTGATATGGATGCACAGGATTTGGTTGTTGACTTCAACAACAAAAGAACTGAGAAGTGCAGTGGGTGTCGTTTAATAACTTAAGCCATTCCCCGATGCAATTTAAAGTGCGCGTGGCTTCGCACGGGAAGGCGATTATTGGGGAGTATTAGCCATTATATAATCCAGGGCAGATTATTAAATACCAGGCAAGTGCTGAAAAGCCAGCTCAACTAGTTTTCTTAACTATACATATGTAGATATGTATTTTCTTAAAAGCGGAATACATCCCTACTTCCCTATAATAAATATGAATGTAAGTTTGTTTGCTACGCCATCACGCAAAAACTACTTACCCGATCATCATGAAGTATTCAGCTTTATCATCATCGCTTTTTTTATTTTATTTATTTCAAATAATTTCTAATTAAGTGCCGATACCACTAGCAACCGCAATTGCAATCGTACTCGGTGAAAATGGACCCCAGCGCGTGCGGTATCTGGGGGGGAAAGAGGCGTGGGAATAAAATAAATTCCGCCCGAACAGAATTCCGCCTGAATGAATTCTATTCGCCCGTAATTTCAAAAGCTATCGGGAATCTCGCCCGAACAAGATTTCACTTCGAAATTGTATTGACATTTCAAATAAAAAGAATAGTGATAGCATAATTGTAAAGAAAACACAGTTTTCAAGAAAATAAATATATCCCACATATTTCCCTTTCAAATAACCGAATATTTTTATATTTTTCTTAACTTTCAACCCGGATGGCTAGTTTATTGAAGGAAAATTGTTTTTCAACTCAACTTTCCATTTTTTGATGCTATTGACGCGCAGTTCATAAAGGGGCCGATCCATAGAATTCGTCAGTGCGTCAGCGTTGACGTTTTCAACTGACAGCAAAATAGAATACACATGTTCTTATGAAACTCGTCCCATAAGCAACGCATGAGATGGATACGACGGATAGAGTTGGTTAACTTTCTACTTTTTGCGTCCGTTGTCCCGTTGACAACCAAAAATGACAAGCAGTCAATTGTCAATTGAATGTGTTCCCACAGCAACAAGGGAAAGCAATGGATAATCGAACATTTTGTGCAAAAAAATAATTTTGACACGATTTTGATATTTTAATTTAAAATACGTTGGCAGCAACGTATACATTGACGCTGACGGATTGACGATATCAGTTCTATTATATTTTTTATCATTTTGAAAACAAATTTAAGCATATGGGAAATTTTTGCTCAGCTTGCTATCACTGTAGTAACAACGTCGATGTCGATGTGAAGTATTTTTCAGTTTAAATAAATTGATTTCAGATCAGAAGGTATTTGTCATAGAATTTTTCATGTCATAGAATTTATATAGTGTAAACTGCTCGGCTTCAGATTCCAAAACAAACAGACCTAAGAACAAACAGACCTAAGAACAAACAGACCTAATTTCAAATGACAGATGTCAAAGTGACACATTGCAATTTCCGCCAAAATTTCAACTGCCCGCCTTTTGCCTTTTTTCATGCTTCATTTGTCTTGGAATCCGGAGCCGAAAGGAAGTTCCTAAAAAAGAGTAAGTCCAACAATATTGTAAATTGAATAGAATATTAACCATTGTAAAATTGTAAAATACAGAGAATAAACGACTATCGAACTATCAACTCAATTGCAACAACTGATCAACTGCGCCTTTGTAATTGCGAGACTTGAATATCGTTCTATTCGAAAGGAACAATTTCCAGGGTCCATGTTCTGTAACTCTCACATCGAATAAGTTTTCGCATAAACAGTGCGAATCAGAACAAAACTACGACTGAATGGGTCGAAAATCTCTTTTTCGCATTCAACTGTTTCTGTAACTTGTTTTCACTCGATCAGGATTATAATGAAATGAAATTATTGGAAATCCTGGAAAAATGTGAGTAAAACTGTGTCTATAACTCTGAAGTCGAAATAATTATTCGACTTATCAGTCAAAACAACTCGACCACTCTCAAGCAAGTGAGATAATATTTTGAAGCTGAATTCAAGCTCGTTTATTGTTTTTACTCGAGCTATAAATTCTTTATTTATTTTTTGAGGAGGAAATAAACTTTTTAAGAATTATAATTGCATTTTTTTTACTTTTCCGTCTTGTTTGCATAAATTTTTGTTGCCTGTCTGTTTTGAGAATAATTTTATAATCATCAATTTTGATTTTTTTAGGGCGGTTTAGTTCACTCAAAGTTGAAGTCAACTTTGGGACTTTTGAATTTCTTTTTATTCAGTCAAAGGTTAGTTTTCGACTTTTAATTGTGAACTCTTGAGTTAATCAACTTTACATTTATTCAATTTTCAAAAATAAAAGAAGCTGAGAGAGAAAAACAAAGATTGTATCTATTTTTCAAAAGTTGAAAATGAAAGTCACAAAATTGAATTCAAATTTGAGTGAACAAAATCGCCCTTTAACTGTCACTGTGACTGAAAAACTGGAAATTGTAATTTTCACACAGGCTGTTTTCGCATCAAGTTATAGACACAGTTTATTTTCCAAAATAGAGAAACGTTGGAATATTGTGTTCCACCTTGAATCGAATGGGAAACTTTTCGACCAAGTTACAGAACATGGATACAGGACAAAATTTTATTCTTCTTTTTTACAAAGAAAGAATATCACGTGCTGCCAGCACTAGCCGTTGCTGCCCGCAACCAACTCCAGCCAGGAGAAACACACGTGCTGCCAGCACAAGCCGTTGCTGCCCGCAACCAACTCCAGCCAGGAAAAGCTAGCCTTGTGTTCTGCCTGCCAACACATCCAGCCGTTGCCGCCTGCAACCAACTCCAGTCAGGAGAAGTTATTTTGTGTTCTGTCGGCCCTGCCAACACATCCAGCCAGTTGCCGCCTGCAACCAACTCCAGCCAGGAGAAGTAAGTTTTGTGTTCTGCCCTGCCAACACATTCAGCCGTTGCCGCCTGCAACCAACTCCAGTCAGGAGAAGTTATTTTGTGTTCTGCCGGCCCTGCCAACACATTCAGTCAGTTGCCGCCTGCAACCAACTCCAGCCAGGAGAAGTGTGTTTTGTGATTCTGCCTGCCAACACACAAGCCAGTTGCTGCCCGCAACCAACTCTAGCCTGAGCCAAATTAGCCCTCTGCCACTCATGGTGCGAGTCAATTAATCGTTTGTAAAACAACGATATGCACTTGCACATTGCCAACAAACCAACGAGACGTAGCCCACGAATAACAGCACCTTCACTCACAGCTGAAGAGCAGCATCTTCAGAAAGTTCCAGAGGAAAGTGACAGCGATATATCGGAAAGTGACCAAGATAGCACAATAGTCGAAGAAAAAGGCATGGAAGAGTCGGAATCACCAAGTCTAATGAAAGAACTTCTACAGCAGTTAAGTGAAATGCGTTCACAGTTAGATGAAGTGACGTCCAATGCTGCGGCCGAGAAGGCTGAACGTATTCGACTGCAGGAGATTGTGAATCAACTCCCAAGCACCTCAGCGTCAGCAGTAGCTGTAACCACTTCCGCTGTGCAAATAACGATGCCAAATGCAATAACATCTGTAGCCGCCGCCACAACAGTGAGTACCGGATTGCCTGAGTCAACAACAGTGAGTGCCGCCTCCGCTGCTATCTATAGCACGAGCATGCATTCCTCTTCGACGTCACAGCCCTTCCGAAGCCCAGCAGTAACCTTTCCATCATATACGAATTCAGTGCCAACATTTTTGCCGCCTTTAAGTATCAACAGATCGTTTACGCCACTGCCCAATCTGCACACCGATGGTTCCTATCAGCAATCTGAGAACACGCACCCTTATGGACAGATGCGAAGGCTTCAAGATTTGCCTCATTCGCCGGTAGACCTGAGGACTGGCCAATGTTCTCAACGGCATATCGAGAATCTACGTTGATGAACAACTACTCGAAAGTTGAAAATTTGCTACGTTTGCAAAAATCCATCAAACATGAAGCACGGTCAGTCGTCGAAGCATTGCTTATCCATCCGGATAATGTTGATCAGGCAATGGCTGCCCTTGAATTTAGATTTGGACGTCCGGAATGTTTATTGCGGAGCCAATTAGCAAAAGTGAGAGCGATTTCTCAGATATCGGAAGGAAAACTCGAAATGCTTGTACCATTTGCTACAACCGTGCAAAATCTTTCGACGTTTTTGGAGGCAAGTGGTTTGCACCAACATTTGGCGAACCCAACGCTGATCGACGAACTTGTTGCTAAGTTTCCCATGAGCAAACGACTAGAATGGGCCCAACGAAGTATCAGCATTGTGCCATATCCGACAGTCATTCATTTTGCTGAGTGGGTCACCGAGATTGCAAGATTGGTTTGCCTTGTCACATCGACTTCCTTATTGCCGCCAGCCCAAGTAGAGCCGAAGTCGAAGAAGATTCTTCATGCATATGATAATGCTTCCGCCAGAAGCAAATGCCGCCACTGCGATAAGAACAAGCATTCAGTAGAGGAGTGCGATGCCTTCAAGAAACTTGATGTCCCCGATAGATGGCAATTTGTGAAGAAAAACAGATTGTGTTTTTGCTGCCTAAAGTACGGTCATAGTGTTCGATCATGCCGATCCAGAAAGAAGTGTGGAATTGAAGAGTGCACTAAATTACACAATTCCTTACTTCATGAGATGCCAAAGCCAGTTAACGACGTGAATGTCAGAGCTCATCAGTTAAATGCAACTACGTGCATTCCGAATCCAAGATTCTGTTTCGTGTTCTACCTGTCAGAGTCTATGGCAGCAACGTCGCTATATCAACGTATGCACTGTTCGATGAAGGTTCTTCAGTTTCAATTATGAGCGAAGATCTTGCCCGACGCTTGAACCTGAATGGCAGCCAGAATAAATTGAAACTCCAATGGTTTGGAAAGCAAACAATGGAAACAGATTCATTCAGTGTAGACATTGATATAAGCGCTGATGAAGAAGCTGCCACGAAATACAGAATGCAAGGAATACGGACTGTCACCGACTTAAGCTTGCCGTCACAAACAGTCAACATAGAAGAACTACAACTGCCGGATCATCAGCGAGAGGCCATCCGATTTGTTCAGTATGAAGATGCCATCCCAGAGATGTTAATTGGGCTTGATAATAGCCACTTGGGTGCACCAAAACGCACTCTTCATCCAGTTGGTACTGGACCTATCGTAGTCGAAACCAAGCTGGGATGGGTAGTTTATGGGAAGGCCCCGGAAGTCGCAGCCGATCCAAGAGATGATATAGTTCTTCACAGTAAGCAATGCAGTCCCGAACATGACGCTCTGGTGGACAAGGTTGTTGACGAGTATTTTGCCCTGGAAAACTTCGGAGTTAAGAAGCCAACCGAACAGCTGACATCCTCCGCTGATAAAAAAGCGATGGAAATATTGTCATCCTCAACAAAGAAAATCAATGGCCGTTACCAAACCGGTCTTCTCTGGAAAGACGACGATTTTGATGTCCCAGACAGTTACGAGATGGCTAAGCGAAGGTTATGGAACCTGGAAAGGCGATTTGAGAAAGACCATGAATATGCCGAGAAGTATAAGACCATCATCAAGAGCTATGTTGCCAAGGGGTACGCCAGGAAATTAACAACAGCCGAAGCAAATCACAGCACATCAAAGACTTGGTACCTTCCTCATTTTGGCGTGAGGAATCCTAATAAGCCAAATAAAGTCAGGTTAGTATTTGATGCTGCAGCTGAAGTGAGAGGTGTCTCACTGAACTCCCTACTACTAAAGGGCCCAGATGAACTGAAGCCCATGATGATGATCTTGTATAATTTCCGCCTAAGATCTATAGCTGTATCTGGAGACATCCGAGAGATGTTCCACCAGATCCATATTCAACCAGAGGACCAAGACTCACAGCGATTCCTATGGAGGGACAACAGAGAAGAGCCAATCGAGGCTTATGTGATGACATCGATGATATTTGGTGCCAGATGCTCGCCGTGCTCAGCCAATTATGTGAAGAACCTCAATGCCTCGAGATATCTTGACAGCAATCCCAGAGCGGCGAAGTCAATCATCGATCGACACTACGTGGATGATTTCGTCGATTGCTTCGACAGTGAAGCTGAAGCAATCCAGGTAACCAACGACGTTATCTCGATTCATAAGGAAGGAGGTTTCGAATTGCGAGGGTTTTCATCAAACTCGAAGAAAGTACTGCAAAGCATATCGTGTCAAGAAGATGAGCGAGATAGATTGGTCGACTTGAACATAGAAGCAATGACAGATAGAATTCTCGGAATGTGTTGGGACCCAGTTGAAGACGTCTTTAAATTTCAATGTAAGTTTCATCGAGCCAACCGTGACGTTATGGAGAATGACAGATGCCCTACAAAGAGGGAATTTTTGAGTATAGTCATGTCGGTATTTGATCCGTTCGGAATGGTCGCCAACTTCCTTATCTACATGAAGCTATTGCTACGCTCGGTTTGGACACAAGCTGTTGGATGGGATGAGCCAATTCCCGAAGAGGTTTTCGATCGGTGGAAGCAGTGGAAAGCCGTACTTCCAATGTTGTCAGAGTTCAAGATGCCGAGATGCCATGATCCTCACCTGACTTTTGCAAGCAACATCGTTCTTCACACTTTCGTCGATGCCAGTGAAGAGGCGTTCAGTGCAGTTTCGTTTATTCGAATTGTGTATGGTGGAAGCATTCGTGTATCATTTGTCGCCGGCAAAACCAAGTGCGCTCCCAAGAAGCTCATGTCAATTCCACGCTTGGAGTTATCTGCAGCAATTTTGGGCATAAGACTTTCTAATGCCATTGAAGAAAACCATGATTTGAAGTTCAACCGAGTCTATTGGACGGATTCGAAAAACGTCATCAGTTAGGTAAGGTCGGAGCCTAGGCGTTATAAGCAATTTGTTGGATTTCGGATTGCCGAAATATTGGAGAGCAGCCAGGCTAGTCAATGGCGTTCGGTTAGTTCAAAATTGAACCCAGCTGATGAGGCAACGCGGGCACGGTATCCGCCAAGGTTGAATGTCGAAAGCAAGTGGACTATGGGTCCGGAGTTTCTTCAACTACCTGAAAAGGATTGGCCTCTTCAACCAGAAGATTGTGAAGGCCAGCCGAATGATGACGAGTTGCGACCGAAGTTTCTCCTGCATGCAAACATAGTAAGTACCTTCGTTTTCAATATGTCAATATTTTCGAAGTTTTCAAGATTGCTGCGATGGATGTGCTGCCTGGGTATTGCGATTTCGAGATGCCTGTTTACGCAAGTCAATAGAAACTGGTGAACTGTGTGCCCAAGAACTTGAAGCCGCTCAAATAGTTTTGTGCCTACAAGCCCAGAGAGAAGCATTTGCCCGTGAGATTGCCAATTTGAATCAAAATGTATCCATCGAAAAGAGCAGTCCACTGTTTAAGTTAGCACCATACATAGACGACGCCGCCGGTCTTTTCAGAATGTATGGACGAATCGATGCAGCCACGACTATACCATTTACAGCCAGACGTCCCATCATCCTTCCAAAGGACCATCGCCTTACTAAGCTCATAGTGGACCATTTTCATTGTCGCATACGCCACCAAAATGACGACACAATCGCCAACCAAATTCGATTGCACTTTTGGGTGCCGAGTATTCGTTCAGCTGTCAAGAAGGCACGAAACAATTGTTTGCTTTGCCGTTATCGTTCTGCCAAGCCACGACCACCGTTAATGGAACAACTACCAATGCAACGCCTCACACCTTACGTTAGGCCTTTTACGTACACAGGCCTAGACTATTTTGGCCCAGTATACATCACATGTGGACGACGGAAAGAGAAGAAATGGATCGCACTCTTTACGTGCATGACGGTGCGAGCAGCGGAAGTGAAGACGAGCACGGGAACTTTTCGTCGGCCTGCAGTCAAGATTGCTGTTCTCGATGTTGGTGAGGCTAATGACCTGGACCGCCTCACGGGGGGTGGGATGTCATAGAATTTTTCATGTCATAGAATTTATATAGTGTAAACTGCTCGGCTTCAGATTCCAAAACAAACAGACCTAAGAACAAACAGACCTAAGAACAAACAGACCTAATTTCAAATGACAGATATCAAAGTGACACATTGCAATTTCCGCCAAAATTTCAATTGCCCGCCTTTTTGCCTTTTTTCATGCTTCATTTGTCTTGGAATCCGGAGCCGAAAGGAAGTTCCTAAAAAAGAGTAAGTCCAACAATATTGTAAATTGAATAGAATATTAACCATTGTAAAATTGTAAAATACAGAGAATAAACGACTATCGAACTATCAACTCAATTGCAACAACTGATCAACTGCGCCTTTGTAATTGCGAGACTTGAATATCGTTCTATTCGAAAGGAACAATTTCCAGGACAGTATTTTTAAAAATTCTTATTTGATATTTCAACAACTGATGGTAGTTGATATTCAACAAATGCAATTCTTTGTTTATCTTTTGAAATGCAGTCTTAAGGTAATGAAAAGTATTGCATTCTTAAGAAAATTCAAATAGAGAATTTGATCAAACGGCTAACAAACGGTTATTTCGACCAAGTGATTTCGGCAGCTTTACCCGTCCGCTAGTTTGTAGTGCGCTCATGTAATTGAAATATATTTCGTGGCCGTTTCTGATATTTCATATTCCTATAGATTCATTTTTAGTTCAAACAATTATCAATTTTAATGTTTTAACTCGAATTTTGAGATTGTTTATCTTTCCGCCACCAATACAAAAGTGAAAATCTTAAACTTAAATATTGTTCGATTTTTTTCGGGCGGAATGCTGTTTGGGCGGAATTAATGATAAGGCTGAATATTCAGGAGTATCATAGACTATATTTTATTACGAGCTTACCCACCAAACGCTATTTTGCCATATAAATGTTAATCTTCCACTAATAGAAAACTTCACTATTCAGGAGTAATATAGTATATAGGCTGTATTTTACTATGCAAAGTAGTTGTGCATGAGTCCACGAGTTGGTACGACCAACTTTTGACAGATGGTTCCACTGTTATTCAACTTAATGTATGTCCTCAAATCATCAGTTTTATGGAATTTGACATTAAAAACCAACGTGTGTGTAAAACTACAACGGGATGCATCGACTGGAAATTTGACAAAACAGCTAATGTTTTTGCGTATTTTTCTACTCCGGGAAGTTAGTCGTGTGGACTACATGGGTCGCACATAGATTTTTTTTTCGGATTTCTCAATAAGGGAAAATAAAAAAGGGATTTTTTTCCGGGCGGAATGCTGTTCTGGCGGAATTTATGTTAAGGCTGATTATGAAACGGAACTGACAGACATTGAAAAAATTAAAAGGGGAAGATACATAGATTTTAATCACAGTTCAAATAAAGAATTTTCAACCAAAGTTTGCATGTCTTTTATACATTTTTTTATAGCTTTTTATGGAAACTGTCCCGAAAACCGAAAATTTTAACATCGCAACGAAACTTTTCGATAATCCCGAAGCTCTAGACGAAGTTGTAAAACGGTTTCGTCAAGTATCAAAAGATGGACTATCTTTCGCAGCTAAGCATATTGCAACCTCTTCTTTAGTAGGTTTTTGTGCAAACATGATGTTGGTAAGGATGTAAATAATATTTATATCATGTTCCTTTTTTGTTTTATAAATAATACTTTGTAGACATCAAAAACAAACTCATCAAGCACTGGCCTAGATGGTGTTCAGGTGAAAAGAAAAAGCCCTGAAATCATATTCATTCGAAACCTATTGGATCAATTGGAAGGGTCATGTGACATTTACAAGGCGTTTAATATTGACTGCTGTGTAGAAGTCGTTTATCTAGCGACAAAGGAAGAATTCAAGAGAATGGGAATATGTACTTCGTTGCTAAAGTATTCTATAGACTTTGTTAGAGATTTCGAAAACAGTAATTTTCGGGATGAAGAATTTCCTACACATATACGAGGTAACAGACCAAAAGCTGTTTGCTCAGTTTTCTCGTCCAAATTTACACAAGTTCTTGGAGAAAAATTAGGATTTGAGACTGTTGGAAGTGTCTTATATAAAAGCATAGATTTTAATGGATGTAAGTTATCGGACAAACTGGATCCCATCCATGATTGCGCTACATATGCCGTGAAATTATTATAAGCTTGCTAAGTTTACAAAATATATGTAATGAAGACTCATAATAAATGATTTTTTTCAAGTGCGCTCTACTGAGCTATAGTTGACAAAATGTGTATATATGTGTAAAAAATTGCAAAATTCAAACCGATGAAAAAACATACTTACAAATTAAACATAGAACAGCCCTATTCTAAGTTCCGCCCGGAAAGTATTTGCGTTTGCCCGGAATTACAAAAGCTATTGTGAGTTTCGCCCGAATAGAATTTCACTTCCAAAAAGGACTGACAGTTCGTATAAAACAAAAGGTGATAGAATGGTCGCAGAAAAACACCAATTTTCAGTGAATGAAAATATCCCATTAATATTTCCCTTTCAAATTACTCAACATTTTGAATATTTTTCTTTACTAAGGCCGTGTTCGAATTGAGTTAAAAAGTGGTTAAAATTTGGCGTTTGCTTAAATTTTGACATTTCGCATTGAATACAATGTGTTAAAATTTGACTAGCTAAAGAGCAGGTTAAAATATGACAGTAGTGGTTAAAAATTCATCTATTTTTAACCACAATTCATCCAGTTCGCACACGGCCTTACAAGCAAAATCGCTAATTCATTAAGGAAATATTCTTTTTCAACTCATAGCTTACATTTTTTTAAAGACTATCGACATGCAATTTGTAAGATATCAGGGGCCTAACTATATGTAATTCAATTCTACAGTAAAATTATTCGAATTCGAAAATTCCGTACTCTGTAGTTCTATAAGAATGTTTTAATATGCGATAGTCGAATAGTTCTAGTAGTGCCAAGTGTATTTTTATATGCTTTCGCATAAAAACAGGAACTCTCTAATTCGAAAGTAGAATTCAAAACAAGGCAAAATCGCAAATAATCACTCTATATCAAATGTGTTTGCGAGCGAAGTGGAGAGAAGTCTTGTTTGTCAAAATGTAAGTAAAAAGATGTTTTAAATTATTTAAATAATTGAATATTTCATAAATTTTGCTTTATATTATTATGTTTTAGTTCAAATTAGTTTAGGTATAGTTTTATTATTAATTTACTCAGTAAGATACAATATCTTATAAGCTAGAGTAACTATCAGTATCGCAGTACTATTAGTATAAAAATGTATGCTATAGTGACATATTACTTACAGTAAGCTTATCTGTTAGACTATATAAGCATTTGAGCAAGTATATTTCAATTATAAAGTTATTAAAAGTATTATGTTTTATGTCAGGGAATCAGTCAAAAAACTTAATACAAAACCTTCTCAATTTGAAATCCTTGTTAAGTAGGTATATGACCATACATCTGTGCAAGCGTTACCTACTTGAAGACAGCCGAAGCCAGACAAAAGGCAAACCATTTATGGGTAAATCTTTCAAGGGAATTGAATGCTGAAGGTCCTCCCCAGCGAAATGAAGCCGGGTGGAAAAAGGTAAACAAAGTTGCTTTATTGGAAGATTCTTTTATTTTATTTTTTGTTTTCCCTTACAGGTTTGGGCTGATTTGAAAGTTCATACAAAAGCCAAGAACTAAGAAAGAACAAAGTTCATCTTTCCGGAACTGGTGCTGGTCCACTGAAAGCTCATTCCCTTACTCCACTTGAAGAGAAGGTCAGTGAGTTGCTGGATTTTAAGAAAGCCTTTAATTGCATGAAAGGTTCAATAAGTTTTAGTGTGAAAAATACCTTGACCTTGTTCGACACTCACCATAAACGAGCCGAGGAAAATATGCGGCCTTATTACCGTACCCGATCGTAGAAAAATTCTCACCAATTCGTACAATTTCTACGAATTTTTCACCCCGTATACTTTTGGACAGGTCAATCATAGACATCTACGAAAAAATTTGAAATCTGTGTCGCAATTTCAAATTGAGAGCGACGTTTCGCGATTTCATGCGATGCATCGCGGTTTGTTACTTACTGTTTTCGTCCGATTGTCTCTGAAACAAAAAAGTGTCGGAACTAAAAATATTTTTTAACTCACAAAACAACAAAGAAGTGCGTCGGTACCGTTGTTCAAATACATAATTACAATCTTAATGGCATGTTCAATTTTTGATTGAGGTAAGCGGCTTGAACAAATATCTGCTCCTAAAACCGAAAATTACCTCAACAGCATTAATAAATGAAGCTTTTCTACTAAGTAACTTGGAGTTATTGTCGTAAATAGCTGCTTCAGTTTCTTTAAAAAGAAAAATACAACAACCACAACCACATGCTTAGCGTTTTAATGAACTCGCCCAATCAAAAATGAAGGTCGACCAGAAGTCAATAAAATGAGTTCTGTTGGTACGGATTCTACTCTCCGCTTGCGATTTCGAGGGCTAGCATCGGCGGAACCATTTATTTTCAAATTTCAATCAATCAATCAAAAATCAATCATTAATATTTTTTTTACCTTACCCAATACTTGAATTTCACAAAATTGGGGCCATTTCCCGTTGGCCCGGAGCATGGGGCCAAACAGCATTAGGGCCAAATGGCCCAATTGGGCACTTTTGCACAACGCTGTTCCACAGATCATTTCTTATATTATTTCTTATCCTCTTTGCTAAATTAGACAGTTCCTCGTTTTCTGAGGGTTGGTGTTCCAAAGTGAAATGGTGAGCATCTTCTTCCTTTAGGACACCAAAAACCCACTCAATAATTGACCTCGAAATTGAAATTTTTTCATTAAACTTGGATTCGGCGGATCCTTCAGCTGCTGTTCTGTAAGGTGTGAGAATCCAAGGCTCTAAAAGATATCCTGAGTCTCCTTAATATAATGTTTATGACATCGTATTTTTAAAATATGGTATAACTATGTATATAATATACCTAAGATCCATGACCACCTATGTCCGTTCTCAAAGTAGGTACCTACTGTTTGGGTATGCTCTTTCATCACTAAGACCCCAGACATGAGAATCATGTGATGCGCCTCCATATAGCCCATTTACCGATCTTATCGCCAAAGTATAGTCACATATCTAGTTAAAGAAAAAATAAATATTTTCAGCATAAGTTCAAGTTATGCATAAAGCATAATTTGAACCTACCACCATCACGTTTATACTGTGTTTCAGCTTTCTGTTAAGGAAAAGTTGTTCACTATTCTTCGTCCAAAACAAATCTGCAGTACAGGCCTTATGGGGGAGCTTTTTTACTCCAAAGGGTGTCTGTCCAGGAAAAAAATCTAAAATCCCCTTTAAAAAAAATATACAACAACACTGTTTCCTCATACAATTTGTTTTGATTTATTTTGAAAAGCAAGCGTACCCCCTGCCCCTATGACCTGCTATTCGCACGGCTAACGCCATACTGATTTTGTGCTCGTTTTTTGCAAAGCTCTTTCTGTTTGACAAAACAAACATATAAATCAGCGTTGCCAGGAAATAATAATGCTTACTTTTATTTCGATTCTGTAAGGCAGCTTTCAAGAATAGTAGCTTTTCTTACGTAACCATTGCCAGCCCATTTTTATTCATGGTATGCAATAAAAAATTAAAATCTGTTAAAAAAAGAGTGGGCTTATTCAATGCAGAGAAATATTTATTAATTTGAAGTTTAGTGCGATTATAATTTTTTTGTTGGTGCTGTGTGAAATATAAATTATAAAAACAGTGATTTTAATCAAAATGGCTTCAAGTTCTTCTAAGGATTTAAGCGCTGAGAAAAAAAAAGAAATAGTTGATGCAACAAATAAATTTTATGACCATTTAAACAACAAAACCCAAGCTATAAGACAAGTGCGCAATATTTTTTCGGTTTCAGAACGAACTGTTTATAGTGTCCTCAAAGAAAACAAGACCAAAGGCCATATCTCCCCACCAAAAAAAAAAACAAAAACTGTAATGCAAATAAAGTCGACAACTTTGACAAATGCGCTATAAGGCAGGTAGTCCATTCGTTTTTCTCAAGAAATGAGCTCCCTACATTGGATAAGGTCTTAAGTGATATTAAGCTTAACGAAAAAATCACTAAAATAGGCAGGTCAACCCTTCATAACATCTTAAGGAAGGATCTAGGTTTCAATTTCACCAAACGTCAACGTAAGAGCGTCCTGATTGAAAGAGAAGACATAATAATATGGAGAAGGAAATTCTTGCGGGAGATAAAAAAACTGAGGGAGCAAAACAAGAAAATTTATTTCACCGATGAAACTTGGCTAAATGAAGGGCACACTCGTGAAAAAATTTGGACAGACCCTGCTGTGTTAACTCCACGCCAAGCTTTCAACCAAGGCTTTTCGACAAGTTTGCGTTGCCCATCTGGAAAGGGTAAAAGGCTGATAATCACACATATTGGCAGTTCAACAGGTTTCTTAGCCGATGGTCTTTTGTGCTTCGTTTCCGGGAACAGTGGCGATTATCACGAAGACACGAATGCCGATGTGTACGAAAAATGGTTTTCGAAAATTATAACGCTTCTCGAGCCAAACTCTGTCATCGTCTTAGATAACGCGTCTTATCATTCAAGAAAGGAGAACAAGGCCCGTCTACAAACACCAAAAAAGACGATATTAAAAAGTGGCTTAAAGATAATGACATTTGCTATGAAGAGGACATGGTAAAAGCCGAATTACTGGCCATCGTTAAACGTTATAAGAGCCAATATGAAACCTACGTCGTAGACAAGATGGCCCAAGCTGTAGGACATCAAGTTCTTCGGTTGCCACCTTATCACTGTGCGCTAAATCCGATAGAACTAATTTGGGCTCAAGTAAAAGGATATGTGGCAGCTGAAAATAAGTCCTTCAAAATGGTGGAGGTAAAATCGCTCTTAAAGACGGCAATAGAAAAAGTTGACTCGGAAAAATGGAATCAATATGTAAAACACGTTGGAGAGGTCATTGAACCGAAAATGTGGCAGATGGATGTCATAACTGAGGAGACAGTGGAAAATTTAATAATTGATTTAAATGATGAAAGTGACTGTAGTTTCTCTTGGGAAAATGAAATGATGTGATATGGTGTTGTGCAATATACATTTAGGTTAATTTCCCATAATTACTTTTTATTGTGCATGTATGTGTTGTTTATTTATTGAAAGAATTAATTTGTTTTTGTTTCTTCTTTTTTTTAAATGAATTGTTCCTTGTTTTTTTTTTTTTTTTTTTTTTTTTTTTTTTTTTTTTTTTTTTTTTTTTTTTTTTTTTTTTTTTTTTTTTTTTTTTTTTTTTTTTTTTTTTTTTTTTTTTTTTTTTTTTTAATGAATTGATGTTTCTTTTTTCTTAAAGGGATTAGGCCTACTGGGGATACCCTTAAAAAAACGCGCCTATAATCTTACCTCTTGGTGGTGTGGAAAAAGATAAGAAAAGATACCTAAATGTAAAAACTGTCAATTATAAAATCTTGGCACTTTCTAAATATTCATTGTTAAGATTTCGAATTTCATAATTTATGTAATTCGGTTCTATAAATTACGAAATTCAAATTTATTTCATGTTCGTATTAAATATTTATTCTAAATGAAAATCTTTGTTTACGACAATGCTAATAAAATATAGAAGGCAACTCTTTCGATTTTTCGGAAAGCTTTTTACAGTTTTAGTATATAACCTACGGTTACCCTTGCCAATTTTTTCTTTCACACAACATAATGGAATTCCTCTACAGATAGAGTGAGAGATGAATGTCCTATCTTCCCTGTACTGCAGATTTGTTTTGGACGAAGTATAGTAGCCGGTTGAATGTGAGTAGTACCATCGACTACACCAATCACTCCAAATTTTTCCCACAAATGTCGTTTTGATCTTCTTTTTTCATCTTCTGTCATTCTAAGGTTGATAAATTGCGGGCAAATTACCTTTTCGTTTGCAGTTACAACTTCTGTTATAGTCTTAGACAAAGTTTGCTGTGCAAGTCCCGCGTGCCTGTCTCCACCGATTTGGTTTTAATATCCACCTGTTGCTAAAAATTTCAAGGTAGCTGACACCTTTATTAATAGCATCAATACTTTAACAACTAACTATTGAAAGAAAGTTCCCCTGAGGAAGGCAACAACCCTTGCCGAAACGTCGGGAAAACCAAAGTTTCAACTTTTTGTTTCTTTGAAAAAACTACAGTGACCAAAACAGCCGACGGAAAACGCAATTTCCATTCAACAATTTTAACAACTAACTTCTACTCAATAATTTTTAAATGCTTTTTTCTATGTGTGCCCTATGCACCACATAAAAATACCTCACCGTCACCTCTATGGTATTCAAGGAAACTTCGTACACTCCGCGACTCCCGAAATAGTTTATGAAAAAAATATTTAAGATCTAGAGCAGAAACAGACTATTTCTCGTATTTAGTAGTGTACAACGAATTCTCCGCTCTCTCAAAACTCCTCTATGAAGCATATATCAATCAAATGCAATTTGATATTATCTCAGATCCTAAACGCTTTTGGCAATTCATCAACATAAAACAAAATCGGATGGATATCCTAATACCCTTAATTATTTAGATCACTCTTCTAATGACCAAAAATTATAACTAATTTATTTGCTAATTTCTTTAGTCTTCCTTTTTCCGACAGTAATTTTGTACCTGATGCTGACTATTTCACTTATTTGAACTATTGTAACATCATTGTTATCGATCAACATCACTGTTGACGATGTGGTTAACAAAATAAATAAACTTAAAGATGATTTCTCTTCGGGACCTGATGGTTTACCTGCGATTGTATTAAAGAAGTGTGCAGCTAATTTGGCTCAGCCTCTTACTACTCTTTTTCAAATATCTCTTTCTCAAAGAATTTTTCCATCTATGTGGAAAGATTCTTTCATAATACCTATTCACTAGGAAGGATGTAAATCAGATATTTCTACCTACAGGCCGATTGCCAAATTATCCTGCATTCCAAAACTATTCGAAAGTATTATCTTCGACACTATGTACTTTCATTGCAAATCATTATTTTCGGCCAAACAACATGGGTTCCTAAGGGAAATCAACGACCACAAATTTAACTGAATTTGTTTCTTATGCATTAAACTCAATAGAAAGTAAAAAAGAAGTTGATGTTATTGCCAAGGACTTTAGCAAGGCGTTTGATAAAATACGCCACAATATTATATCTTTCAAGCTAAAGGCTCTTGGATTGCCTCCTGGTTTCATTGAATGGATTGAATCATACCTATCCGACCGTAAATATCGCGTTTTATTTAGATCTTCAATATCAGAACCATTTACTGCAAAATCGGGAGTCCCTCAAGGTAGTCATCTAGGCCCTATTATTTTTATTCTGACTATTAATGACGTAGAATCTGTGATTGAAAATTCTCAAGTTTCAATGTACGCAGATGACATGAAAATCTTTAGAATGATTTCTTCACCCGATGATGCTTTACCCCTGCAGGCCGATTTAAACAATTTCTATGTTTGGTGTCAAAAACACAATTTAGAACTTAATGTTTCCAAATGCCAAACAATCACATATTCTCGTAAGCGTTTCCGTCAGCAAACACAGGACTATTATATCAACGAATGTATTGTTCACAGAGTAAAAATTATCCGAGATTTAGGTGTTATCTGTGATAGTGAGCTTAACTTTAGGTCTCACTATGACAATCGTAGCCAGAGCTAATTCTGCTTTAGGTTTCGTCAAACATTGGTCTAAGGAATTTTCGGATCCTTACGTTACAAAATCTCTTTATACCACGTTTGTAAGGCCTCTTCTGGAATACGCCAGCCAAGTATGGTCCCCTTATCACCAAGTCCATATAAAGAGAATTGAAGGAATATAACGTAGATTCCTCCGTTTCGCCTTAAGAGGACTATCATGGGTTGACAATTTTAACTTACCTCCGTATCAAGAACGGTTGCGGCTTATAAACTTGACACCAAATTCTATCCGGTCCTAGAGAATCTTCCACCGTCCTTGAAGCAATGAGCATTAATGTTAACTTTCATTCTCTAAGATCGGTTCCCCAATTTCATCAATCTCATCACAAAACTGATTACGGCAGTAATAAACCAATTACGAGAATGTTAAGGTGAACGAAAACTCAAATATTTTTTATTTCAACCATAGCATGATCACACAAAGGAAGCTTTTATACTGTACTTCCTTAAACAACTAAAAATAAATAAATAAATACGTATTTGTAAGAAACTGACTCTTTTTTTTTGTTTCTTTTTTACGAATTTGACAAGTGTCTTCTACACGCTTATTTAATGTTTTTTTCGTGTTTTTATAATTTTTTGACTTTAAAATTTTAAAATTTTTGGATTTTAAAATTTTACATTTTTTCTTTTTTTTGCTTTTTGTAAGATTTTAATTTAAAACTTTATTTTATTTTGTTTTTCCGTTTTGTACCTCCTTGCATTAAGCAGTCCCTAACTCTTGCCTTCCTGACATTCGTATCGCCATCATTTATTACCAAGTTCATTGATTTTTTTACGTTTAAGTCCTTTGCTTACACAAAAGTTCAGACTATCTTCCAATCCCTTTGAAATTAGATTAAAATAGGTGACATTTTTAATTTGATTACATTTTTGTATCCCTTTGGGCCTTTGGCCTTTTAATTTTTTTTTATTTAAAAACGTCAATATATTTCGCTCTTTCATTAATTCTTTTATCTGACACTTCAATTTTTACTAACAAGGATTCGTGATCACTAATTTTTAAATCTGGTATTGTGTCTGCCCGCACGATTTTTTCCATTGGACAAATCACAAAGTGAACAAATGATCTTGAGCTTTCCGTTATTCTGGTGGGTTTATTAATTATTTGCTTACAATTGTTGTTGATTAAAATATTGTTAAACATTTTCGTGTATGTGTAATTTATATTCATTAAATTAATATTAAAGTCTCCTAGTATAATTATATTCATGTTTGAATCTAGAATTTTATCAATCCACTCAGAAAAAAGATTACAAAATTCGCACTCTGACCAGCTTGGTGACAACAGCTTGGTATATTGCAACAGTTTCTTTGAATTCACTCGTATTTATTTCGCAACACAAAGACCACACTTTCATTTCAATAGTTAACTTGTCGACGATTCTGAATAGGATACCTTTACATAAATAATTACTTTTTTTTTCAAAATTCATTTTATTCAATTCACTTATGACTACTTAATACTAGACAATGAATTCAAACTAGCTTATTATCTAAGATCTTATATTTAACTTACTGGCCCCAGCCGGGCGCTCTAAGAAATTCATGATTTACGATTAATGCCTTGCGGCCTATGAGCTATTTTGTGTAACTTTATTTTTTGTTTCACGTTAGAAAAGTTAAAAAAACTAACACCATTTCATTTTCATTTTTTCCTTACATGCTACTTAGGGGATTGCTCATTTTATAAGGGACATCCGGCCCGGAATGTACACCAATGAGTTTGGTATCAAATCAAAGGTTGTTCTAAGCCGGATATATCTGCAAAATATTTTGTCGATAACTCATGGGAGATCCGAGATATTTGAGATTGAAGTTCGAAAAGTGCAAACATTAAAAATCAGCACTTTTTCGACATAAATGCTTATATCTTTGGATTCAAAAAAGCTAGAAAAATCACAGTGGTATCAAACTAAAGGTAAGGTGTCAAACATATCTTTCAATTGAAACAACAATTACATTTGTATGATTTATATGTATTCAGATATTTTTAAATTAAGCCTTGAAAAACAGCATTTTTTAGGCAAACTTTCGTGCGATAATATCTTTTGAAATTCAATGACGACATTGATTTCTTTTAGCACCGTTAAGTAGCCTAGTTCACAACCTTTATTTTCATATACAATTTATCGGGATTTCTTTAACAATTTCTTCATTTTGACAATTATAGATAAGAAATATGCTGTCGAAATGCATAAAAAATCTTATGACACTAAAATAAATTATACAAATAATTCGTATAGTAATGGTAGAAAAATTAAAACAAGTAAATAATTTTTTCGAGAATGGTAGGAAAATTGAAAGAAAAATAAATAATTCTAATGGTAATGGGCTTGGCAAAACATAGGTAATTCTAATCTGAATCATTTGTTATTAAAAGATTATTTAAGAATTGGGAAGGGAGTCTTAAATTACTTTCATATCTTTTCCAACTTAAAAACCATATTATGGTCATAACACGAACGCAAAGTCCAACCGATCTTCGACCTACTAGGCAATTGCAGTAACATTGAACAACCGCTTCTCTGTCCTGTTGATCATCATCATAACACACGTGTTATGAGTAAAATTCATTTTTCCATAATTTTTGAAGGATAAAAGCAAAATAAATTGTATCTTTCATTCAAATACTTAATAAAATTAATCTGATATTAAAAACTTAAAACAAGCTTCCCCGACTAGTTACAAAATATCTCTCCTAAAAGATTCAAAACAATTTGAAATATGAACGAAATCTTTTTTAGTTTTGATTATTTAAAATAGGTATCCAGATCCAGAGCGCTTGTAAGTTAAAAAAAAACTAATTTTGAAAGCCCATTAAGTGTGTGTTATAACTTATAACTTATAAGGATATGCAAATTCTTTACGGCCCCTACAAATTACGATGCTGTGGGCGGTCATGAACTTAACATATATAACCAAAAATAAAAAAAACAATTTGTGATATACGATTCAATTTCTTATATTTCTTGGGTTACAAAAGAAAAATGAAGCGACGTCATAATTTGTTTCAATAAGTTCACACGTCATTATATCTCTTTTTAGTCAGAACTCCGAGAAATAAAATAAAATTGTTTAACTATTCAGATGACCTTAAAGATAGATATACATTTCTTGCACAGACTAAAATAGATGAGAATTAAGATTCACACAAAAAAATGTTTTCCGTTGACAAAACAAGGTTTGTCGGATAGGCTAGTTATTTTATAAAACATAAACCTACAAATTATACTTTCCTACCACGTTATAATTTAGAATATATTGATAAGGGTAAAGTTGCTGGGAGATTGCTGGTTGGGTTCTTGTTGATTATAAGAGCCATAATTTCGGATATATACTCCTCTTAATAAGAAAGTGCTTGTTTCAATCGATAAGTTGCACAACTAAACAAAATATTGTAACATTATAATTAAAGCGGGTGAAAGAAACTTTTATAATCGTAAAATAAATTCGCCTCCTATTTAAATTATTTTCTATAACAAAATCTGCTAGAATATGAATGAATGATAAAAGCGTGAGGTGAGTGCTGCAAAGTGGTTAAAACTATCCAGAATGATAGGCTTATGCCACTCATATGGTACTCTTTTAACATTTTAGAGATGAAGGTTATCAAAATCAACTCAGGTTCTTCTAAGCTTTCAGGAACTATTTAGTAGTACTGCTCAGAATGTTTTAAGAATGTTAAGAAGAATAACTAAAAAAGAGAAACTTCATAATGTTTTCGTTTGAGGCATATTTTGAAAGATTTGTTGGTTATAATCAAAAATTATTAAGGAAATCCCGATAAATTGTATATGAAAATAAAGGTTGTGAACTAGGCTACAACGGTGCTAAAAGAAATCAATGTCGTCATTGAATTTCAAAAGATATTATCGCACGAAAGTTTGCCTAAGAAATGCTGTTTTTCAAGGCTTCAATTAAAAATATCTGAATACATATAAATTATACAAATGTAATTGTTGTTTCACTTGAAAGATATGTTTGCCACCTTTAATTTGATACCACTGTGATTTTTCTAGCTTTTTTAAATCCAAAGATATAAGCATTTATGTCGAAAAAGTGCTAATTTTTAATGTTTGCACTTTTCGAACTTCAATCTCAAATATCTCGGATCTCCCATGAGTTATCGACAAAATATTTTGCAGATATATCCGGCTTAGAACAACCTTTGATTTGATACCAAACTCATTGGTGTACATTCCGGGCCGAAAATGAGCATACCCCATTAGGTCCTTAAAAATAAAACTTAAAATTAACTAAAGCTACCTATTCTACCTAACAACTACTTACAAACTAGAACAGCCACAGCAGCAAATCTCTATCTTTTTTTTTTCATTTCACTTTTTTGCATATTTTTTTTTCTTTTTTATATATATATTTTTTTTTTAATTTTTTCTTTTTATTTCTTTTTTTTCTTCATTTTGTATTTTGTATTTGTTGTCCTTTTCAATGTGTGTGCCACCGTGCCTACTCTACTTAAACCTAAACCCAAAACCCTTAGACTAAAACAAGTATGCAAGCCGGCCAAGGCTCAAAACCCCACCCCCACTACCCATTATCAAGTGCTGACTGAAGCCACCAGAACTGGTGCTCCTGCTTCACCCTATCGATTCGGTCCCGTTCGAACACAGCCCTACTGAACCGGAGGAGCTCTGCTCCGTCCTGTGCGAGGACGTCTCGATGGTAAAGGAGCCGCCGATCGACGGTTCTCCGCCTGACGTGGTAGATTAGCGGGATCGCCAATCTGTCCTGTATCAGACCGCATTTATCTAGATGGAGGAATGCTTCTGGTGGAATGAAGCCACTCGAGCGTGCACTATCAAAATATTCGTCGTTCGGATAGAACGCCCCAAAGATCAAATTATTCGTCGAAGTCATAGCTTTCGCAATGTGACCCCGAATAAGTTTTATCACGAAATTGTCAATTCTGTTGATCCGAGCCTCGTTGTACAGAACCTCGTTAGAATAGTAATGTACATAAGAAGATTCCGGTCTGCGATACAAACCGAGACAGCGCCGAAGACACTGCCTCTCGAACACCCGAATCTTCTCCATTTGAGATGGTGCAACGTTGAAACACACTGGGCAGCAATAAACGATCATCGGCCGTATGAGGGCCATGTAGCAAATTACCTTCACTCTGGGGTCAAGCCGACTGCTGTAAAACAGCCGTTTCGTCAGAGCAAAGGCTCCTCTGGCCTTAGTCAGAGCAGCATCTATATGTCTGTCGAAATACAGATACTGGTCCAACCAGATACCGAGGTACTTCGCTTCACTTTTGCTCGTTGACCATCTTGCGCCAATTCTTGCGCGTATCCCTCGTGGCCCCAGCCAACGAGGTCCGGAACAGAATTGTTTCGCATTTCTGGACATTTATTTTCAGTTTCCAGTCATCGCAATATCGCTGAATCTTCTCGAAATCACTTTGCAAGAGAATTCTAATGACTTCGACCTTTGGGGCAGTTCTGTACGCAATCAGGTTGTCAGCATACGCAATTGCCTGGGAAAGGCTACCTAAATGCTGAAGAGGATCGGCGAGTTCTCCGCTCCCTATTGAAGACCGTTTTTAATTTCAAAGGTGGTGGTAGAAGTTACATTGCCACTTTTGACAACAAACTTTCTACCGTTGAGCATATCATAAAGCATATACAATAATGGTTTACTGATGCCTAGTCTGGTGAGTTTTAGGTACAACCCTTCTAACCGTACGGTGTCGAAGGCCTTCTCCAAATCCACCAGAACAGCACCCGTGCATTGTTTCTTGGACTTGTTCCATTGGATATCAGAAACGAGCTTAGACGCGGCATGAATGGTGTCATGTCCCGCCTTGAACCCAAACTGGTTATCCGGAATTATTTTGTTGTCCGCAGCACACTCATTCAGAGCCCTATTGACTACCTTTTCGAATACCTTGCTGATGCTTGGAAGAAGACTTATTGAGCGGAGATTTGAAGGATTGGAGCTGTCCTTTCCCTTTTTCGGGAGAGGATGAACCACAGCTGTCTTCCAACGCTCTGGATAATATGCATTATTCAGCGCGTTGTTGAACAGAGTGGTGTAGATGTCTATTGCCTCAATCGGTAAGTGTTGGATATACCGTCGACACCTGCTGAATCGAAGATGAGGTGGAGTTCTACCTTCGTGATGAGCAAGGGACTTGGGCCCGTTCGATCGGTGATTATAGCGTTTGCTAAAAAGTCGTCATCAAACCGGGTAAAACCACGGTTCTCGGATCGCCAATGCGAAATATCATTCCTCTGGTAGAAGTGATGAAGTAAGGCTCTGTTCTCCAGGTCGTGGTTCGGGCGATTGCAAGCATTCACCTTATACACTTGCTGGAAAGCAGCACCAACTGTCTCCACTTTCTCCTGCGGATCTTCAATCACGAAGTAGTCATCGTCCAAGATGGCTTCAATTTGCGCTGTCAGGAGTACGTCTCTGTTCTCTATAGTTCTCTGGAGTTTCAGGCACGGAAGGTCGTTCTGATTAGTCGCTAGAATTAACGGCCCGAATTTTGTTGTCCCAAAACAAATTGATAGAAAGTCTATAGTTTTCTTTAATCAGTTGGTTGATGTTTTTGATCGACGACTTCAGTGCCCTAATCTCCAGGTCGTGGGGGTCTGTGAAGCGTCTGTACAAGTTTTTCAGTCTTGTCAGTAGTCCACTTTTATGTCTGTGAAGTGCGTCTATAGTCGCGTTTCTGTAGACGTCGTTTTGGTCGCGTTCCTTGTATTTCGGTATTGTCCGTTCCATCGTTCGTTTTATCGTTTCGTCCATCTGTTGTAGATGTTGGTCGATTTCGTTGTTCGTTAGGTTTATGTTATTTGGTGGGGCTATGTCACTCGAGCAGAGTTCTCTCGCTAGGGCGTTGGTGAAACGAGGCCAGCGCATCTTACTGTAATTGTAAGCATGCGTTGGAACGTATTCATCCAACTCCACGCGCTCATTCGGAATCTGAATTACAGCAGCGAGCCCGCAATGGTCACTGTCGTACTCGACTGTCTGTAAATAGTTTCGAGGGTGATTACCCACTTTGTCCGTTATTGTCAGTCTGGTATCGTACAGCAAAAGGTCCAGGAAGGAACCGCTCCTAGGGAACGATGGCCTTTCAGTAGCCAGCAGGTCGACACCATATTCAACACTGCAAAGATTCATCAAATTAAACAGATGATTACCTCTTGGATTATTAATTTGATTTCCCCAATCTGCATGTTTCGCTTTCAAATCTCCGGCCATAACGAAGTAGTTTTCTTCCAAGCTCAGTTTTAGTACCCTGAAAAGAATCTCGAGCTCTGAGATAAAGATATTAGCCTGCGGAGCTTCAGCCGCATAAGCCGCAATCATATACATCCGCTTCCCTTGAGTGAGAGAGATGCATACGACGCAAACTTCTAGCGTCCTGAGCTTTCGCAAATCATTATTGTATATGACTTTATAATTAATGCCCTTACGTATGAAGATGGCAACACCGCCTCTTTGAGTAGAGCCGGGTCGATCCCTTCTTACGATATTGTATTTGTTATTAGTCAGTTTATGTTTCTGGTTTAGCTTGGTTTCGCTAGCCATGAACACATCGGGACTGTGGTCTTTCAACAACTGGAACAAATTAGCTCGGCGTTCAATCCTAATCAGTGAATTTACATTCACAGCTAAGATCCTTAGGCGCGTCTCCGGCAGCGCGCCCTTAACCATGACGTTGCGCTTGGCCAGTCACTAAAGAGTGGAGGTGGTCCACTCTTGCGGCTTGCTCCCATATCTGACTTTGCAGTCCTGCTAGTTGGCCTTGAATGGCCACCAACAAGGCCACAATGTCTGGCTGCCCCGCCGGTGCCTTAGGCTCTTGGGCCTGTGGGGCGACCGGTGGTGGAGCCTGTCTCGCTTTACCCATTCCTTTCGCAGAGTTAGCGTAAGAAACGTCGGGTCTTACGAGCGAGTTTGCTGTTGGAGCTTGTCGTATTGGTCGACTTTCTACGGCCTTCTGACTGGCCTGTTTATCTTTAATTTGTTGGACCTTAGGGCAGCCCCGATAATTTGCAGGGTGCCCCTCGTTCCCACAGATAATGCACTTGAGCTGGGTTAGATCTTCCACCCGCTCCGTTCCTAACCTGCATTCCCCTCTTTTGTGGGTTTCTGCGCACTTGACGCAGCGCTCCTGCATTTCGCAGTTGGCTGCGGCATGGCCGAACCTCTGGCAGCGCATGCATTGTAGCATGTCGTCGTGCCTCATTAATTTTTCCCATCTGATAACTTGGAAGTCTAGGACGGAAATACTCCTTAGGCTCTCCAATTTACTTTGGGGCGATAATGTTACTAGGAACATTGGGAGCTTGTAACCCCCACGCCTAGACTTGACCGTGGAAAACGGCTTGACCCCGATAAACTCGAGATCGTCACTCGCTTTTTGCCGGAGCTCATCTAAGAGCGCCTCAGGTTCCGTGCAGGAACTGATGCCCTTTAAAAGGACCGTCTTCAATTTTTCGCTTCGAGGCGTGAAGCTGAAGAACTCAGCTGTGGCCTCCTTCAAGAAATATTTAACCATGTTGTATTCGGGCAATGTGAAGCATTGCACCGAATACCTTTTTTCTTTTTCATTAATGATCTTTATGTAAAAATTACCATTTGTGGCCGACTTACATACCTGTTTTACGTCGTCCAGGTCTACTTTGTGGGTCCTTATTGGTGGCACATTTTTGTCTTTCTTAGGCTGTGGCTGCTTCTGGTGTTGCTGTTGTTGTTGTTGTTGTTGTTGTTGTTGTTGTTGTTGCTTTTGTTGCTGTTGTTGCTGTTGTTGCTGTTGTTGCTGTTGTTGCGGTTGTTGCTGTTGTTGCTGTTGTTGCTGCTTCCTGGCTGCTGCCGACGTCGTCGTTGGGCCCTCTGCATAAGGGCCTGCTTCTGCCCCTCCAGATTTTACGGATTGCTCCACTCCTGTCGTTTGCTGCTGCTGTGGTTGTTGTTGCTGTTTCTTTGAAACCAGCGCCGAATTTGGTTTATGTTGCTTATTCGTTTGGACTTGCGGTTTTACTTGTTGTTGTTGTTGTTTTGGCTGCTGCGGTTTTTGTTGTTCTTGTTTTTGTTGCTGCATTTTCAATTTCTCGGCTGCTTCTATTTCTCGGCGCGCCTCCTGTTTTTTTTTGAGGATATTTAGTAGGGGCTTCATGTCCTCCCTGAGCTTCTTCAGCAGCTCCTCACACTCGCTGATTTTGCTTTGCTTGACTTGGAGGGCCTCCTCAACTTCTTCGTCCGAGAGGTCAGACGACAGGGGCCCGAACATGTTGCTGGCTCCGGACCTGTACAAGCCTTCTCCTCCTTCAGACACATACTCCAAATTCTCTTCATCAGATGACGAGTCCGTATTCATCTGCCGTTGAATTTTCTCGTTTGCTGTTGTTTTCGCTGCTCTGATGTCAACCACCCCAGCTTGCAGCTGTGCTGAGGTGGTGGCTTGCCTTTTGCAGTCCAAATTCGGCATAGGTTTCATGCTCCGCCTCCTTTTCGTTGTTACCACGGTCTCGGTTGCGGTGGTTTTTACCGCTGCCTTCTCGTCTGATTTTTGTTTTGCAACGACATCTTTCGATGCCGCTGCCGCCTTCCCCTTCACCATTTGGTGAAACCGAAACATACGCGGAAATAAAAAAACTTTATGTTCCGACCAGGTTTCGATCCCACGACCTCTTGATTTCTAAGCCGATGCGCTAACTTTGCGCTACCGAACACTTGAAAATATACTTGCACAATTACAATATAGACCACTTGCTATTTGTTTACACTTTTTAAAGCCGATTTGATCCGTGTACGTCCTCACACTAGCGAAGTTAAAGATCGACTGTGATAAATAATTACTCCACCTGTACGTGTGTTCGTACTGTCACAACGTACTGCAGAATAATTTGGAAGATTAATTTCGTTATCTTCTATCTCACTAGTTAGATGGGTTTCAGACATTGCTATAATATCAAAACTGTTGGATTGAATTATGATTTCAATAGCATTAAAATTATTTAAAAGGCCTTGGGCATTTGTACTCCAATATGACAACTGTGGTTGCTAATATTGAGTTCTTTCTTTCAAAACTTTTATTTTTCTCAAAAAAACAGGACAATCCCTGTCATTTGCTTCGTGTTCACAATTGATATTAATCTCTTGCCTACTTAATAGGCCTACTGGGGAAACCACAAAAAAAACGCGCTAAGTACACTACCTCATAGGTGGCGAGGAAACGTGTGCATATTATGAAGATTACAACTTTTACAACTTTTTGAATCGTTATATCTCAAAAACGGTGGATCGCAGAGAAAAGTATTAATTAATTTTTTGTAGATAATTTTATGATCTACAATTTTTGTTGAAATATTTTTATGATAAAACTTACCGTTTTGCTGAAAATTGCGAAAAACTCATTTTTTTACATTTGACCTTGAATAAAATTTGTTCCGTACAGGGGAAAGATGGGGAACTTTCAAATTTTGTTTTTAATGATATTTTAAACAATCTTACCGATTTTCTGCTTGGTGGGAATTTATGCAACTTTACTCTTATTTTTTTTTAATTTGACCGGACTATTAATGATTTCTCCGCTTTTTTACTTACATCGCTGCAAATTTTATCACTTTGCTCTTTAAAGTCCTTGTTTAAATCATTTATTTTATTTATATGCACCAGTTGAAGATACCAAATTTTTGCTGCAATTGTTGTTGAATACAATCAATGTATCTTATTTCAATAGTTTCGCCAAATTTCTTAATCTTGCACTCATTCTTTTTAATGGAATCCTCAAATTCATTTTTAAGTTTTTTCAAATAAGAATCATTCATTGTAATTGTGTTTTGCATGTCTTTATCTAATTAAAGCATCAATATTTGAAATGAAATTCATGCAGTCATTGCACATATAACGTACATTTTTACATGAATCAAACACGTTTGCTCTATATGAATCCAGGCCACTACATTTCACAGTAAAATGAAATATTTTTCCACATATACCAGAGCATCTCAATCCCGATTCCCCGCGAATGGAACTCTTACATCGTTCACAACTGTTCATATTTGTCCAGCATTAATATGTATAAATTAAATCAAAAACAGATTTTGTGGTATCATATACCAACAGTATCGAAATATTTTAATATTTAAAAAAATTATTCTTAAGCACTTCAAAAACACGTCTGGCTAGTTCGTCTCTCTCTCTCTCTTTCTCATTTGTAATAGGCTATTATTGGCTGGCTGTAGTTGGTGCGTGAAGCACTGTTTTCTCTAGGTCTGCGGACTGGCATGCTTGCGTATGCTCGGCTCGAGCTCGCCGGAGTCGTGGGATCTTGTCCGCAAACCTAGGAAACCAACCTATTACATTTTCATCATGCCATTAAGTTGATCCTAATTTAAACGAAGAAGAACACAAAAAGAAGACTAAAAGCAATATGAATGTCAACAACTTTGTTTAAAACGTTCTTACGTGTTTTTGAATGAATCAATGTAGTTACTTCTACAAACATTTTTGTAAAGAATGAAAAATACTACAAAACTGCATCATTACATTTTCAGAACAGTTACATTTCCTATCAACTTTTCATTAATTAATGATGAAAATTCAACTGGGCCCACATTTATCATGCATTATTGCATACAAAATGGAATTGAATGTTGTAAAATTCTACATTGAATTAAAGCCTGAAGCTTTGTGCTTCTTAAGAGATCTTAGTCTTGAAGATCCAAATATTAGAACGCACGCTAGGATGCTTTTAATGGAAAAACACCGATCGAATTTTTACCATAGCGGGATTCTCCCACAGGTGATGTGTCATTTCGTACGAACCAAGCAGGTCGTTTGTGTGCAATTATATTTATTTTAAAATCGTGATTGTGATGCTTGTACGAAACGTATCCTTACAAATGAGGTATCAAAATCACCGTTATGTGTTGAATGAAATGACGTTTCGCTCATGGCTATGAGCATCTTCAGGCGTCAGGTTTTCTATTTGGCTTAAAAAATAACGTTAACAATTTTTGTGCTTACATTTATATTAAAACAATTTTAAAAACTTACATTGTTACATTAATAAAAAAAAAAAAAAACAAATTAAATATACACCAGCTAACCCGGAATATCATGCCCCCGGAATATTTTCAAATATATACATATACAAAGATCCGGATAGCCTATCCAAGTCAAAGTGAACGCGCCCATTGGTTTAGCACAAAAGCAGAAGAATTTTGTGTAGGACCGTTTTTCTAGATATTTCATTTATCAAACAAAACTATATGTACCACTGGATTAGTATAGTTAACTTCATATTCGATTTTTATAAAGAAATTCGGCTTTACGTCAGGTTTTGTTTTACTTACCATCACATATATTCATGTCCAAAGCCAATTCAAAAAAACGATTGTTTTCCTTATCTAGATTTAGCCTATTTTAAAAGAAATCATTCAGCTTATACAATTGAAAATATATTGAAGTAGGTAAGAAAAAAACCCTGATGGATAATAAAAAATAAGTTGATATCTAAAATTATTCCAACTGCGTAGTTTTAAATAAACACATTTTTAAGCCTACGATATTTGATTTTCAATAACACAAATACACAATACCTCACCGTATATTCATAGGATTATAACACCCTACAGATGTGAACGCATAGATAATGTGTGTATAATATTGATGATCCTGTTGGCACTCAAGAATTAAAACTCCGTTGCTGATCCATTGCTATAAAAGTAGGGTGAAACGCGCCGGCTTACCTAATGAAAACTAAGAAGAACTTTAATCCAAACCAAAATTGAATCGCAGTTAGTAAAAGGCTGCCTTTTCGAGCGTGTTAAACCTTTGAGTGGAAAAATTAAAAGGCAGAGATACCTACATTACATACATACTTCGTAAGGGTATTCATTTAATTCCTTTTGTTGGCGATATGACAATTTCAATTTGATCCTCCTTTTACTTTAAAATTAAAATCAATGGAAAAATTAAGAGGCGGATGTTTTTTTTTTACTTATGACTACTTATTTTTAAGTTTGACCATTGAATAAGAGAAAAATAGTTATTAAGCGTCTATTCTTAAGGCTAGAAAAAATCCAAATTGTAATAACTTTAACTGATGAATCTTATAGCCTTACAGCCGAATTAAATATTTGATCGATCTATAATCAGCTGCATCGTATACCTGATCCTAAAGAAAGGAGATCCGGTGCCGTGAACGAAGGCCATATGAACTAACGCCATAATGGCCTTAGTTCTCAATCAAATGTGAACTAACGCCATAATCCGATTATGGCCTTAAGGGGGGGGTTTCCCATGTAAAAAAAAGGTTGGGCTTTTGCGTGAAACTGTGTAGCGTTCGCAATTTTTCGAATATTTTAATAAAACAAACGGTTTTCGATTGATATTAAATAGGGTCAAATGTTTGTGCAATTAAAAAAAAAAATAAAAATTCGATGTACCTCAAAACCGACAAGCAAACGGAAAAACTATAAAATTTTGAAAGACGCTTGCGCTAACTAATGGGAAATGGGTTCAATATTACATTTTTATTTATTTTATATTTTTTTATAATGACAATATATCATGTTACTTAACGTCGTTGTTTTTTTTCGATTATCGTTATAATTTTTTCCACACAAAATTCGAAAAACAATGAAAAATACAGCAAATTACGTAAAAAGTATGAATGCATTTTTTAGTATAACTTCTAAAATATAAAAGGTAGTGAAGTCAAATCAACTTTTTTCAAAGCTTTAAATATGTAATTTCAACGGAGTAATTTGTTTTATTTTTGTTTTTATGTTTGTCAAATGTTTTTGTTAACACAAACATAAAAAATACCTATTTTTTGTCTAGCATTTTGCGCGTTTGCCCGGGAAATTGATAAATATATTTTTGAATTTTTTGAAATATTTTATACGAAAGATTAATATATGTATTACTAAACGTCGTTGTTTTTTTTTTAATTTTTCACCTGTAACATATTTAAAAATAAACTTCAAAATGTCAATATTTGTAAGGTCATTGTAAGTGAAATATGGGCAATAAAACTAGCAAATATTTTTTTTATTTTTTTTCTGTTATTTTTTTTATTCAATTCAAATAACAAAACAATTTGTTTGCTAATGGTCTTTTTTATTTGAATTTTTGAAAAATCGTCTATTTTGCGTTTTTTGTCAAAAAAGAATGGTCGATGACACACACAAAGAAGCAGGGTTCAAAGGAATGCCACTAGGTGGTGCTGCAATTTGTTTTGCTTTCTCTTCTCTTTCTTACAAAAGATGTTGTTTTTTCTCCTCAACAGAAAATGTACTTTTTGTTCTTCAATTCATAGAAGTGTGCAGAAAACTCGATATTGCTTTACATAGAAGTAGAAGAAAGATGCAAGATGAGACAATAGATATGTGCAGATGACATAATATTATAGAAGAGAAGGATTAGAGCGGGAGATAGAGAAAGCGCATAAAAAGAATGCGGTAAGTAAGTGGCTTCTTTTTGTTTTTTGTTGTTGGACATGACAAAATAAGAAAATGAATGAGGTACAAAGCATATCGCACATGTGCGATATTTTCTTATCATATCTTTTTGTTTTGGTGGTTGCGAGGGAGATTTGCGATTTATTAGAATATATGACAAGTGCAAGTGCAATATGAAATATTTTTTTTGCGACACCTTGTATAGCTCAAAAATGCTATGTAGGTATGTAGGTAGGTAGTAAGAAGTAAGGTCGTAGGTACTACAAATAAATGGGAGAACCCAATTAATTTTTTAATTCGTTTGGAACAAATAAGTATAGGGTGCCTCAGTAAGAGTGCACTTTTTCATTTAAAAATAAAGACAAGTATTTTATGACAGAGTTGTGATATTTTTATTGTATTGTAAGAGGCCAGTTATAGCTATCATTGAAATGGATCCGGAAAATCTTTGAATGGATATTTAACTATTGTGGTTTTCCATTGAACCAAAACATTGATGTGCCGTCGACGGGCTGGCAATATTATTTTCATAAACGTTTTCCAATGGGAAAAGTATTGATGTTTTTTCCCGACGAATTGATTCGTTTTGAATTCGTCTTTTAAGACGAATCTACACAGATTTTCATACTGATTTTAACACATCCTAAAAACTTGACAGTTTTTCCAAATGGAATAATTATTATATAATATATACATATTATATACAATATATATACAGGGTGATTCACGAGCGTTGTGCCAAAAAGCTAGAGCGTGTAGGTTGAGTTGAGACAAGAAAAAAATCGTATGGGAGGGGGGGGTCTATTCCCCCCCGTTTAGCCGGGAGGGGTAATTTTCTGAAAAATTGACTTATTTTGTAAAAAAAAATATTAAAAATCAACGGCTTAGTTTACAACACCGTGCTATACCTTTCTGAAAAGCTAAAAACTTCTTCTTTCACTTTGTTTTTAAAATAAATTGTTTTAACGAATAGTTTAAAAAAAATAAATTTTCAAACTAAAAATTTTCAAAAAAAAGCAAAAAAAAATTTTTAACTAATTTTTTTCAAAATTTAATTTTTTGTAATTGGAGTTTTATGACGACTCAATAAAGTAGAAAAGTATTGGATTTTCAATGGATTAACCATTCATTGATTACGTCTGAAAACTGACCTGCTATTTTTTCTTACTATACCTGGGGCCGCGGCCACTCGCCGGCGAAGGGTTCTACCTGCTGGGGGCTTAAGATAATTAAACCGCAATTTTTCTTGAATGAAAAAACAATTAACAACCTAAAGGTTAATAAAAGGCATCGCATATTTACTTAACAACCATTTACAATTAAAATATTAATTCATCAACACATAACAATAACAAACTCATATGTTCGAGAAGAGTTAGCGGACAGGAACTTCTGCTACGGTTTAACTTGTTGTCGAGATCGGGAAGCCGAAAGACTCTACGCTGAAAGATATCCCAATAGATGGCGCCCAAGTCGTAGCATGTTTTCAAGAATCCGCCGACGAGAGCACGGAGAGCTAGAAGTGAAAGGTCAGTGGCAGACGTTTTCAATGAACAAAATGATTAATCCAGGGAAAATCCAATACTTTTCTACTTTATTGAGTTCTCATAAGACTCCAATTACAAAAAATTAAATTTGTAAATTAAACTAATAAATTAAACTAAAAGTCCAGATAGGTAAAAATAAAAACAAATATTTTCTTAGAAAAAAGTGGTTTTGGTTTTTTTTTTATTTCTCAAAAACGAAAAGACATTTTTGCATCCGGTTTTCTGTTTTCGACTAAAAATTAACAAAGACATTGAAATTTTAAAACAAAATTAGTACTTAATTACATAAAATTTTGAAAAAAATTAGTTCAAAAAATTTTTTTTGGCTTTTTTTTTGAAAATTTTTAGTTTGAAAATTTATTTTTTTAAAACTATTCGTTAAAACAATTTATTTTAAATACAAATAGGTTGGGCTTTTGCGTGAAACTGTGTAGCGTTCGCAATTTTTCGAATATTTTAATAAAACAAACGGTTTTCGATTGATATTAAATAGGGTCAAATGTTTGTGCAATTAAAAAAAAAAAATAAAAATTCGATGTACCTCAAAACCGACAAGCAAACGGAAAAACTATAAAATTTTGAAAGACGCTTGCGCTAACTAATGGGAAATGGGTTCAATATTACATTTTTATTTATTTTATATTTTTTTTATAATGACAATATATCATGTTACTTAACGTCGTTGTTTTTTTTCGATTATCGTTATAATTTTTTCCACACAAAATTCGAAAAACAATGAAAAATACAGCAAATTACGTAAAAAGTATGAATGCATTTTTTAGTATAACTTCTAAAATATAAAAGGTAGTGAAGTCAAATCAACTTTTTTCAAAGCTTTAAATATGTAATTTCAACGGAGTAATTTGTTTTATTTTTGTTTTTATGTTTGTCAAATGTTTTTGTTAACACAAACATAAAAAATACCTATTTTTTGTCTAGCATTTTGCGCGTTTGCCCGGGAAATTGATAAATATATTTTTGAATTTTTTGAAATATTTTATACGAAAGATTAATATATGTATTACTAAACGTCGTTGTTTTTTTTTTTAATTTTTCACCTGTAACATATTTAAAAATAAACTTCAAAATGTCAATATTTGTAAGGTCATTGTAAGTGAAATATGGGCAATAAAACTAGCAAATATTTTTTTTATTTTTTTCTGTTATTTTTTTTATTCAATTCAAATAACAAAACAATTTGTTTGCTAATGGTCTTTTTTATTTGAATTTTTGAAAAATCGTCTATTTTGCGTTTTTTGTCAAAAAAGAATGGTCGATCACACACACAAAGAAGCAGGGTTCAAAGGAATGCCACTAGGTGGTGCTGCAATTTGTTTTGCTTTCTCTTCTCTTTCTTACAAAAGATGTTGTTTTTTCTCCTCAACAGAAAATGTACTTTTTGTTCTTCAATTCATAGAAGTGTGCAGAAAACTCGATATTGCTTTACATAGAAGTAGAAGAAAGATGCAAGATGAGACAATAGATATGTGCAGATGACATAATATTATAGAAGAGAAGGATTAGAGCGGGAGATAGAGAAAGCGCATAAAAAGAATGCGGTAAGTAAGTGGCTTCTTTTTGTTTTTTGTTGTTGGACATGACAAAATAAGAAAATGAATGAGGTACAAAGCATATCGCACATGTGCGATATTTTCTTATCATATCTTTTTGTTTTGGTGGTTGCGAGGGAGATTTGCGATTTATTAGAATATATGACAAGTGCAAGTGCAATATGAAATATTTTTTTTGCGACACCTTGTATAGCTCAAAAATGCTATGTAGGTATGTAGGTAGGTAGTAAGAAGTAAGGTCGTAGGTACTACAAATAAATGGGAGAACCCAATTAATTTTTTAATTCGTTTGGAACAAATAAGTATAGGGTGCCTCAGTAAGAGTGCACTTTTTCATTTAAAAATAAAGACAAGTATTTTATGACAGAGTTGTGATATTTTTATTGTATTGTAAGAGGCCAGTTATAGCTATCATTGAAATGGATCCGGAAAATCTTTGAATGGATATTTAACTATTGTGGTTTTCCATTGAACCAAAACATTGATGTGCCGTCGACGGGCTGGCAATATTATTTTCATAAACGTTTTCCAATGGGAAAAGTATTGATGTTTTTTCCCGACGAATTGATTCGTTTTGAATTCGTCTTTTAAGACGAATCTACACAGATTTTCATACTGATTTTAACACATCCTAAAAACTTGACAGTTTTTCCAAATGGAATAATTATTATATAATATATACATATTATATACAATATATATACAGGGTGATTCACGAGCGTTGTGCCAAAAAGCTAGAGCGTGTAGGTTGAGTTGAGACAAGAAAAAAATCGTATGGGAGGGGGGGTCTATTCCCCCCGTTTAGCCGGGAGGGGCAATTTTCTGAAAAATTGACTCATTTTGCTTAAAAAATTATTAAAAATCAACGGCTTCGTTTACAACACCGTGCTATACTTTTCTGAAAAGCCAAAAACTTCTTCTTTCACTTTGTTTTTAAATTAAATTGTTTTAACGAATAGTTTAAAAAACAATAAATTTTCAAACTCAAAATTTTCAAAAAAAAAGCAAAAAAAAACATTTTTGAACTAATTTTTTTCAAAATTTTATGTAATTAAGTACTAATTTTTTTTAATTCAATGTGTTTGTTAATTTTTAGTCGAAAACAGAAAACCGGATGCAAAAATGTCTTTTCGTTTTTGAGAAATTTTGCGAAGTTTGTGGGAGTAGATATTCACAAATATAACGCGTTGTTCTTTCGAAAAGCATTCCATTTTTAATAGTCAGAATAAACAGAGGTGGCAGATGTCAAATTTTAGAATTGCCACTCGCATGAAAAAGAAAAATTCCAATGTTAAAAAGAGCACTCTTACTGAGACACCCTCTACTTGCATCGTTTTATTGCCTAAGGTCAAAAATTTCAATAATAGGTTCATGACTCTTTTGAATAAACTGTTCATCTATCTAAAAGATGAAAGGTACCTGCCTGTTACAAACGCAATCATCGCCCAATAAAAGAATTTCCATCTATATATATAAAAATGAAATCCTGTTCGTTTATAATCGAATAACTCACAAACGGCTGGACGGATTTGGCTATTTTTTTTTATTTTTTTTGTGTTAGTCTGTAGATGGTTCTTATGGATTTTTTTTTTTAAATTATTGCAGGTGCATTGGTTTTCAAATGGAAAACTTAAAAAATTCAAAATGGGCTTTCGAATGTTAAACAGAAAGTTCTTGATAAAAAACTCAGAAAACTCATTGGTTTTCAAAGTGAAAATTGCATATTATTGCATCAGGTGCATTGGTATTCAGATGGAAAACTAGAAATTTCAGAATGAGTTTTCGAATTGAAAATAGAAAGTTCTTGATGAAAAATTCGGATAATTCATTGGTTTTCATAGGGAAAAATGCGTATCATTGCAGGTGCATTGGTTTTCGAATGGAAAACTGGAAAATTTCAAAATGAGTTTTCGAATGGAAAATAAAAAGCTCTGATTAAAATCTCGGAAAACTCATTGGTTTTGAAAGGGAAAATTGCATATTATTGCAGGTGCATTCGTTTTCAAATGGAAAACTGGAAAATTTGAAAATGGATTTTCGAATGGAAAATTGAAAGTTCTTGATGAAAAACTAAGAAAACTCATTGGTTTTCAAAGGGAAAATTGCAAATTATTACAGGTGCATTGGTTTCCAAATGGAAAATAGGAAAATTTCAAAGTGGGTTTTCGAAGGGAAAATAGAAAGTTCTTGATGAAAAACTTGGACAACTTATTGGTTTTCCAAGGGAAAATTGTTTTTGGAGTAGCTCTGAAGGGCGGTGGGACGAAGTTCACGGGGTCAGCTAGTTTCATATAAAATAGTTATCCTGCCTCTTCAAAAATTATTTATTTACACCTCGCAAGAGGAAACATAAATAAATAATCTTCTCATAAAGGCTCATCTTTTTTATATTTCTTCAACTAGACAAACACAAAAAGAAATAAAAACCTAACCGTTTATCACATCGCGATGTCTCGTGCTGCAACAACAATATCTATGATACCACTTTTCTTGTACCTACTTACATGCATTGTTTTCATAATACATATTCCTAGCTCAAAGAAAAAAAGGAAAAAATGTGCACATTTCTTCACTTGATACCTATTTTTTTGGGTCTTTTTTATTGCATTGCATGTATGTATATGAATTTGCTTTCTTTTCTACCTAGACGTGCGTCGTCGTCGTCTGCGTATATTGCCTTTTTTTCCTCCTTCATGTGCCTGATCGTGATCGTGGAAACTGGTTCTTGCAAATTCTCGTCTGAGATAAAAAAAAAAGGAATCGGTGACGAGTAGAGGCCACTAACACATATAAATTCATTTACATGAAATCTGAGTTCGCTATTCTGGGACACATACCCTTAATTCACAGTCGAATGAGAACTAAAGCCATCACTTGAATGAGAACTTACGCCATATGGGGTAAGTTCACATTCAAATGAGAACTGATGCCATAACATGCTTTGAGCTTTGAAGCAAAGTTAGCATAGCAAGTAATTACCTAACAAAATCTCATCGAGATCTCAGGGACCTCAGATATTTCTAAAATGGAACAAGAGATCTCACTCTCAACGAGTGCTGATATTTTCTTTTAAAATTTCTGAAAGAAAAAAATGTGTTGATCCGTTTTCTTGGTCAGCCATTTTAACGTAATCATGAGTTAACAATATTAATTTCAAGGAATGTCACTGAAATTTGAAAATTGTGCTACACCTAATAATTAGGTGATCGTAGGTGCTTCGTTCGGAAAACTAGTTTTCTAGACTCTGAAGTAATAAAAAAAATCGCGTTCTAAGAGCCGAAATTTTTTTTGGCAAACAGAGAAACAATTTGGGGTGTGAAAATAAAAAAATTCGCGCGAATTTTTTTATTTTCACACCCCAAATTGTTTCTCTGTTTGCCAAAAAAACTTTCGGCTCGCTCCGCTCGCTTTCTAGTAGTACTGCAGTACGCGATTTTTTGATTACTTTCAAATTGTGGAAAACTAATTTTCCGAATGAAGCATCTACGAAAATATTGAGAAACTTAGGTAGTAGGTACTCATTCTGAAATTCAATACAAATATGAAAAATCATTATTTTTGTATTGATTTTTTTATTCGTTTAGAAAGCAACTTCATTCGATTACTTTGCAAAACATTATCAACAATTAAACGATTTCATTTGTTTTCCATCCTCGTAAATTTGTGCTTAACTCCGCCGAAAAACGAAGATTTAAAAAATATCATCGAAAACGGATTATTTTCGATTCTGGAGCCAAAAACTGAGGGGACCGCGAAAGTATAAATAACAAAGAAATTTTTCCAAAATTTTTAAGTTATGAGCGTGAGGAAAAAAGTTAAGAATAAGGCAAATGTGGGACTATTGGTTCTTATATTTGATTTATAGTAACCGTGTTTAAAATATTTGTGTTTACGCCCCCTTAACTAATAGAGCGTTCATCCTTTTTTCGTTAAACCATATATTTACCTACCTACATTATGTTCCAATATCATGTTAAAATTATTTTGATTGCTGCGAGTGGCTTTAATTCACATTGAAATGAGTGCTTGAGCCACTTCTTAAAATGAACTAACGCCATATTACTTTAGTTCTCATTCCAATGTGTATTTAGGCCATAATCGGATTATGGCGTTAATTCACATTTGAATGAGAACTAAAGCCATTATGGCGTTAGTTCATATGGCCTTCGTTCACGGCACCGGAGATCCCCTGAACTGCACCAACTACAGGGGTATAAGTCTCCTTAACATCGCCTATAAGATCTTGTCTGCCGTACTGTGTGAACGTTTGAAGCCCTAAGTCAACAACCTGATAGGTCCTTATCAGTGTGGCTTCAGACCCGGAAAGTCCACCATCGATCAAATATTCACCCTACGGCAGATCTTGAAGACCCAGGAACTTCAAATCGGTACCTACCACCTTTTCAGATTTCAAGGCCAAGTATGACAGCGTATATAGAGACCAATTATATAGAGCAATGTCTAGTTATGGCATCCCAGAAAAACTCGTCCGTCTGTGTAAGATGATAATGGAAAACTCACGCTGTTCCATCATGGTCGGAAAAAACCTAACGGACGCATTTGATGTCAAAAAGGTTTTAGACAAGGCGATGCGCTGTCATGCGATTTCTTCAACATCATTCTTGAAAAGATTGTGCAAGACTCCAACGTCAACACCAGAAGCACAACCTTTCAAAAGTCCGTCCAGCTACTAGGATACGCAGACGACATTGACATAATTGGAAGAACACAGCGTGATGTCAGTGGAGTGTTTGTGAGTCTTGAGACGGTCTTGAGCGGTCAACGAGGGCAAGACCAAGTTAATGCTGTCCACAAGAAAGGACTGCCAACATCAACGTCTCGGAGCAAACGTCAACATAGACAGATTTAACTTCGAGGTAGTTAAGGACTTTGTCTATCTGGGATCCGCTATCAACTCAGACAACAACACCAGCGCTGAAATCAAACGAAGAATCACTCTTGCCAATCGCTGCTTCTTTGGACTTAGAAGTCAATTGAGTAGTAAAGTCCTCTCCCGAACACCTAAAGTGACACTCTACAAAACTCTTATCATCCCGGTTCTCATGTATGGTGCAGAGACATATGGACCATGACAACAGCTGATGAAAACGCTTCGGGCTGCTTCGAGAGAAAAATTCTTCGAGTGATTAAATGCAATTTTGTATTTATAAATTTATTAATGTGAATTTAAAACTCAGATTTTGTATTTTAAATATCCGGCTCGAAGGACCAATGCTAGGGGTAAATTCCAACAATTTCATTAATTTATTTAAATGAAAAAAATATATAATGTTTTAATTATAAACGTATAAGATTTTATTCATATAACTTCTTCTATCGTTTTAAGAACATTAAGATCCTCTTCAATTTGCTCAGAGGCGCACAGTCTTATAAGCGGAATAGAAGTAGGAAAACAATCAATTTTTCTTTTCATCGTTCCACCAAGGAATGCGATTGTATGTCGCGTAGTATTTCCTGATCAAAAGTATCTTGTGCGTCACGATTTGGAGCAACCAATTTTAATTGTGCTGCGTTTTTGATAAACAATATTTAGGTCGTATAAGGTCGGATAGTCTACCTAGACGTGACATGGCTGCAGGTTTCCCCACTTAAAAGCTTGAAACTCATAGATTTCCACGTGAAAAACATGGGGTACTAATATCTAAGCCACAAAAATACATTATTTGGTAAATTCCAATCTAATGGGGATCTGAATGCGTTTAAATTGATTGGTACTTTTACCTCGAATCTGTTTAAAATTGCCTTTGAATATGAAGGTTAATATGATAAAAACATCATCAATGGACAAAGTTTTGCAATAGTGTCAGATTATTGTGTGGGATAAGAGCACAATGGCGTACAAGAAGTCAGTTGAAGCCTTAAATCGCACATTGAAGGATTTGCATTTGATTTTCCTCTCATTTGACAATTGCATTTCTGATAATGATGACATTTACAATGACGGTTCAAAGCAATTAGAAAATAAACTATAATACTCATTGGATCTAAATAATAGAACTGAACGACAAAAGTTGTGCTAATTTTTGTTCACATGGGAAAACATTCCTCGTAAATTTAATATAGGAAAAAAGCAAGATAATCCTTTGGCAACTGCCGCTTTATTTCGGTCATACATATTTCTCATTTAATCTTTAACTAACTTTTTTGCAAATTTGATTTAAATGTTTTTTGCAAACCTATTTTCTTATTCACTCTTAAACCCTATTTGAAGCATTTTTTCTATATTTAACATCTGGAATTTTACTTTTTGTCAAAAGAACTACATATATTTTTATTAATAAAATAATTAACAAAAAATAATTTTCAGTTTCGTTTTTTTTTTTGTTAGCTTTGTCAAAATCACTGCTTTTACTTGAAGAAGACATTTTGGTAATGAATAGTTTTTTGAAACTAAGATCGGAAGATGAGAAACCAAATTGAGATTTGTCTCATTGCAAATGCTCAATCTCACTATCTTAAGATCATTCTTAGGTCTCAATCTCATGAGACTGAGCAAATGCATTCTGCATACTACCCAATGAGTCCAGGCTTTTTTTCTGTATACGGAATTCTTTAAAATGAGATGCATAGATCTCTAAACTGAAATCAATCTCATTTGTGCGCGATTTGTCTCAAATCTAGTTTGTATAATACGAATGCTAGCAAAAGCTCAAAATAATGAGATTTGAGGCTGAGATAAAGCATATCGCATACGATCCACCACCCACTGTGTTTGAAAAGTGAAAATTGAAAGTGTTGAATAATTAAGTTTGTGAGTGATTTGAATAAAGTAAATTTGTGTTTTATTTACAAAGTGTGAATAATTTTTAACTGTCGGACCAAGCCAAAAATTATAGAATTTGCCTTGGACCTTCCAGATTCAAAAGCACCTTTAATAATAAACAGATGAAAGTTGAAACTATGAAATCAATTACAACTACCTGCCAGATTTAACTATGAAATTACATACTTGTTTAGAGTTAAGAGAATAATTAAAACAAAAACCAGATAAAACTGGCTGAACTATAATAATGCAATTTTGCTCCCGCAAGCAAGCTTAAGTAAATCAGCGAATACACACGAACCTTATGAGCAAACCATTGTTAGAAACTCTAGTTCTTTATCTTTACCGAACTTTTGTGAGAAACGCTGTGCTACATATCTTGCTTCGTATCTCTCTATTTTCCCTTCAGATCCAATTTTCAGTTTAAAAAACTCATTTCCACCAATCCCCTTTTTGCCAGTTGGCAGATCTACTAACTCCCAAGTCCCATTCTCTTAAAGTGATTCCAACTCTTCTTGCATTGCAGCAAGCCAATGTTCTCGTCAGATTCAATTGCTTCCATGATAAGTACTTGGTTCGATCACTTAATTGGTGATATGAACTTCTTCGCCATAACGTTTGGGTCATATTCCTTCATTTGATCGATTTGAAGTCCGAATTTGAGGTATATCTATATCTTCATTTATTTCATTGTTCATTTCTTTTCATTTTGTTCTTTCTCCTCCTGATTGGTATATTTTTCCTTTTTAATGTCCAAATATAAGTATATTTCACTGTCGTTGTTCCTTGATCTTAATAATGGAGAGAATTTCACATCTCTTCTTATCAAAACGGTTCTAGTTTTCTTGTCAAAACATCTGTAGGCTTTTGTGTTTTCGTCATAACCTAAAAAAAATTGCTTCGACACTTTTATGATCTAGTTTTCGCCTTTTTTCATCGGGAACATGTACAAAACATTTTGAACCAAAAATTTGAAAATTTTGAATTTCTGGTTTTACACTATTCTAGATTTCATAAGGATGTTAAGATGTTTTAGTTATAACTCAGTTTTGGATAAAATTTGCAGTCGAATTTGCTTCGCCCCAAAATTTTTTAGTTAAATCAGCATCAATCAACATGCAACGTCCCATTTCTAACAAGGTTCTATTTTTCCTTTCTGCCTTACCGTTTTGTTGTGGACTGTAGGCTGCAGTCAATTGAAGGTGTATTCCTTCGGACTTTAAATACTTTTTAAGACTTATTCCGACGTACTCACCACCACGATCAGACCGTATTACTTTTGGCTTCTTCGAAAATTTAGTCTTACAAAATTCAACAAATTGCTTAATTGCCTCTTCAACTTCATTTTTATGTCTAAGCAAACGCACTACAGTAAAATCTGAAAAGTCGTCTATTGAAGTAACTGGATAATGCTTTCCAGCATGGGTTGCAGTTTGCATAGGTCCACATACGTCTGTATGAATTAAATCTAAACAAGCTAATGATTTTGATTTGGATTCTTTGAATGGCAGCCTTGTCATTTTCCCTTCAAACAACTTCCACAAATTTCTTTAATATGTTCAATCCATTGATGGATTCATTTCGAAACATTTTTCGAATTGCATCTGGGCCCCATTCTTCTGTGCAACTGATGAATACAATTCTCATTGTGTTCAAGCACAGTACAAACTTTATTTTGTTTTCTTAAAATATATGTATAAGGAACGGGCTGCATCTGCAACACCGATTTGCTTACCTTCATTCTTGATTTCACAAATTTTACTGTCGAATTCAACACGTAAGCCTTCTTTCGTCAATTGCTTCACAGACAACATGTTACCAGTCAGAGCAGGTGCATATAAAACTTCATTGATTTTTATTTGATTATTTGATTTGATTGCCCATTTGCTAGTTCGATTGAACTCTTGTAGGTAGGTCTTGTCTTGTGTTTCGCAGAAAAAAATTTCGAAATTCCTGAGTCTATTATCCAGTTTGATTTTTGTCCTTGGCCAAAAGTGAATAAATAATCCTTTTCATTTTCGTTTGAAATATTTTCTTGATTTGAATTTTCTTCAACTGTGTTAACCTTATGTGCACTTCTTGGATTCTTCTCAAAATTCTGTTTGGATAGCCATTCTTTATATTTGTCACATGACTTCTTTAAATGTCCTTGTTTCTTACAAAAGTAGCAGGCAATGGCACTTGCATTTGCTACAGTTTTCAAAACAGTATCGCTTGAACTACTGCATGTAGTAAAACGCCGTTCGTAATCTGCAAGGACTCGTTGTTGCACTAATTCAAAAGTAACCTCATCTTCTTTTCTTGATTCAAGTGTAGTTATTAATGTATCATAACTTGCTGGCAAGCTTCTCAATAGCATTGCAGTACTCCATTTATCCGAAAGAGTTTCTTCACCAATATTTCATAATTTGGTAGTCTTGCATCTTGTTGATATTGTAATGTGTATACACTTTATATTTCTCTATCATTATCTTTATCTCTCTGTATCTCTGTATTTCTGTCTATTATGTAATGTACATAACCACACTCTTTATCTCTATCACTCTAATATCGTTCTATAGTGAAATAAGTATGTAACAATAAGTTTATTTGTAGTAGTAAACACTTGTGTAGGACAGTTTAAATGAGGGGCAACATCTAGTGGTTAAGAGGAGAACTTTTCGTTAAGCATCGAGAAACTTCAGCTCCTACAAAAACCCCAGTATTAGTAGTTTCTCGAACCTTTTTTGTGTTATATTTATATAAAGCCCGTTTGGCGGCGAATTTTAATTGATTGTGAACTGCGAAAAAGTAAAAATACTGTGTTTGAAAAGTAATTGAAAGTGTTGAATAAATAAGTTTGTGAGTGATTTGAATAAAGTAAATTTGTGTTTTATTTGAAAAGTGAATAAGTTTTAATTGTCGGTACAAGCCGAATACTACAATATGTATTCTTGCATCACATCCTTCTTCTTATTATTGTAATGAACAAATTTGCCTCATTAAGAATACTTTATTTGTAAAAGTATTTCGCTCGTGGTATGGCCTTAGAGCATCCCATGTTGATTTTGCTGTGGTTTTTGATCTGATGTGGGCTAATTGATCATCTTCAACGCACAGACCTATTGTCCCTCTAGCTTCATCGTCCAAGATCTCCCAAGCATCAATATCTTTTTGATTTTTTATCACTCCAGCTTCGCGTACTGGAACTGGTTTGGTGCCCAAAATTACGGTTTTCCATAAATTTTGTTTCCGCAGAAGTAAGTCCATTTTGAACTTCCAGTAAATGTAGTAGTTGTTTCCTTTATCGGTCATTTTCAGAATCCTTAAATTTTCTATTCTTGAAATTCTTACATTTATTTTGTTGCACTCCTAAGTCTCATTATCTGTTAGAAACTCTAGCTCTTTATCTTTACCGCAGGTACATACAAAATAATAAATCCTTATGTTTGAATAACAAACAAACAAAACAATCTTTGTTCAGTGAAAATATTTTAGGAATGAAAAATGTATAAACGAAAATTTGATGCATAGGAATATGAACACAATTAATTTATTATAAAGTAAGTATGTATGTAATATAGTACTGAATGTAAAGTTTAATCTTCAACAAATTCGTTCAAATTTTGCTAGTGCGGTTTTATTCGCTCAAGTATAGTATAGATACATAGGTACACGGAATTATCCTTCAACAGCAATTCTGTTCCTATAGTAAATATTTTTTACTTCTTTATTTATTCAGCTGCATTAGTTAAAATCAAAAACGAGCATCATTTAATGCACTCTCATGTTTCTGATTCAATTCATCCAACAGAGGTCTGGATAAAAAAAAATGAACAACAAAAACAAAAACAAATGAAATGAAAATATCAAGGGGAATTCTTCACCCTTCAAAATTGAAGAATTTATATTTTGACACCCTTGTATAATTGAGTCCTGCTAATGGTGGTCTTGATGTTACCAAAACATACATTATAAGAAATGTGATGCAGTGTTTACCACTGTATTTGATTTGACAAAATTTTCTTTGGTGTTGTTCCTTATATCATGAAAAATTATGAAGATATCTATTGAGGTTTTTTTTTTTAATATTAAAAGATAATAAAGATGGTTTTTTGTTGTTGTTTTATATATTGAACACAGATCTGAAAAAATTGACAACCTTTTGACAATTCCTTGACAAATCTTAATTTTATTAGTTTTAATCATCACCCCTCAAAAAACAAACAAATTTTGTACACAATTGTGTGAGAAACAATAATTGCACTTCTTATTTTCATCGTTTTTTTTCTTAATAAATTGTTCTAAGGCCTTGAAACTGTTTCCTTATTTGGTAATTATTGGTGAGACTGTAAAAAAGTGCTCAAGCAAGTTTTTTAAACTACATATGTACACAGGGTGATTCACCAATGTTGTGCCAAAAAGCTAGAGCGTGGAGGTTGGGTCGCGACAAGAAAAAAATCATTTGTGGGTGGGACAATTTTCTACTTAATTAAAAAAATAAATTATTAAAAATTAAGGGCAACACACTCTAGCTTTTTGGCACAACATTCGTGAATCACTCTGTATAAACATTATGTTCTCTCAGTTCTAAACCAGTTCGTGAGCTCTCAAATTACCTCTGCACTAACATTTTTTGCTAACTAGGTATATGAAATCTTATTTTTTTCCTAATCTAATAAATCATGAAGTTCTGTTGTAGCGTCGCTGTAGGTCCAAAGGTAAAAATCATTTGGTAGGTACATTATTATTTATTGTTAAATTTGCAAGACAATAAGTTTGAAGCTATATTTTTGTATAAAAAAAATAAATAGGTTGGCGCGACAGCTCTTGAAGAGCCAAGGCCTAAGTGGCCTACTCTCATCAACAATTCTCTGAGTGCGTATGAAGAATTGAGGGGACCTACAATTTAACGCAGATTCCGAACGGCAGAGTTGAGAATCACTTTTTCATGACAGATTGATACTCTTGAAAGTTTTGTCAATTCTTCGCAAGAGGCAGTAGCCGTGAAAGATGAAATAAAAACTTTATGGGCACGAGTAGGACTCAAACCCACGACGTTCTGCTTAGCAGCCAACGCACCTAACCACTAAGCTACGGGCAACTGCTATATTTTATTTTTGTATACAAACAATAAAAATAAAAGTTTAGTTATTTATTTCTTTTTTGTTTTAAAGGAACTTAAATATTTCATTTACGAACAATTTGATTTGTAAGTGTTAAAGATTGGTTCATAACAATACTAACGTTTATATTATATGTAGCTACCTTGTTATAATTTACTTTGCTTAATTTCTAAATTATAGTTTCAGATAAATATGTTTCATTTGATTTTGTAATTTATATGTTCAAATACTTTCAATCAATAAATATCTAATAAACTTTGTTCAAGAAGATTCTTTCACTGGCAACCTTTACAAGATTTGACAGGAAGATTTAACAGGTTATCGGCCCAGGACGAAAACTTCAATTGAATTAAAGAACTGTTATTGGAAAATTACATTTGAAAAGAAAGGAATCGAATTGAATCAAGAGGAGAAAATATTTCAAGATCAGAACAGAAAATGGCTGGCTCTATTTTAAGTTCCTCGCGAATGAAATTATTATCAAGAGATAATTACGATACTTAGAGAATGCAAGTTGAAGCACTACTCATTAAAAATGATTTGTGGGATTATGTGTAAATTCACAAACGCATCACTGCAGAGATGATTTGGAATCATTTCTATAGCACGTTCATAAACGCAAAAATTGGCATCATTTAAAATGTCAAGTGTTCATTATTGCAAATTTGGATAAACTGATGCGCAAATATAAAACAAAAAAGCATCAAGAATTTTCTTGATAACTTGTTGATGCCGACGGGATTTGGAGTAAAAATGGCGCAAAAGGACATTATTCATTATAAATAATAATTAAAATAGTTCAGTGAATATGAAAAGTGTTTGAACTTTCATTTTAAGTTGAGCAATTCATCCGAAAATGGCTTTGAAAGACATCATTCGTGTATTTTTCAATTATGTACTTTGAAAAAACTTTTTATCGTCGGAATATTCCTTCTGGATGAAATTTTTATGAATGTTTGCATTCTTTTCAGACGTTTTACCCTCGAAATATGTTGTTTTTCGATTCATTATTATCAATGAGAGTTTTTGTTAGTACCACGTCCATCATTAAGTAAAAATTGTTTTTAAACGTAAAACTTTTTGTCAATCAGCATCGCATCATAATCAGCTGAGCAACGATCAGCATCGCAAAAAAGCAGTGATGCCTAATCACTACCAAAAAATTTGACGTTTGTGAATTTACCCTATGTCACAGGGACATTACTTAAACCCACTGAAGGCAATCCTGGGATTGCAGAATGGTGCAAGAACGATCGTAAGGCCAAAGCTGATCTCATTTTATCAATTCATCCTTCAGAATTGAAGCAAATTCGTGGATGTGAAACATCACGATCTGTGTGGCTCAAATTAGAGTCCATTTATGCCTCAATAGGTCCGGCTAGGAAGGCAACACTCCTGAAACAGTTTGTCCTTCAAAAGTTGGATGATAACGGAGATGTAAAGGAGCATTTAGCAAAATTTTTCGATGCGGTTGATAAGCTGGAAACTATGGAAGTGAACATTAATGGTGACTTATTGTCAATAATGCTGCTTTATAGTCTTCCTTCATCTTTCAAAAATTTTCGATGTGCTATTGAATCCCGTGATGATGTTTCTAATGCCGAAACGTTGAAGATTAAAATCATTGAAGAATGTGAAGCCAGAAAACAAACTACTGGAAGTGCAGTGGTGGCAATGGCTGCAAGAAATTCAAGATTCAAAACTCAGAATAAGTCTGGAGAATTATTGCATAAACCCCTCGATAAAAAGGTAAAATGTTTTAAATGTGGTGTCTTAGGGCACAAGGCAAATGTATGTCCAACCAAGAAAACAGAATATTTCAAGAATAAGTCCAAGCAATTTGTACATAATACTGATGACTCGTATGTGGTGAATTATCATTCGAATGTCAACGAAAGTTATATGTGCAATGGAAAGGCAAATCGGGAATGGATTCTGGATAGTGGTTGTACATCACATTTGTGTGGTGATGAAGTTCTCTTCAAATCGTTGTGTGAATCACCCAAAGCAAAACTAAACCTTGCTAGCAATGCAACGGCCGAAGTCAAAGGCATAGGTTAGGTTAGGTTGTAGTGGCTGTCTAGTTGTTGTTGACACACTTAGACCTCAAGGATCCGTTGTGATACCACAAAATACTCATGGGAGAGTAATGAACTTAAACAAACCAATTCGTGCTTTTAATGAAGCTAGAGAGACATTTTGTGTCGATCGTTGCCAGTTCGCTGGTATTATCGAAGAAGGGATTACCGAGAAAGTTATTCCTTCTAATGGGGAGTGCTGGACATGTACATAGAAGGTGTTGGACTGTTTCCTCTTCCTCCTCGTCCTGTTATTACTCCAATTGTAGAGCTTATATTTTGTCTGCTCAGGGATATCAAGCCTTTTGACCGTTTTAAGTCTATGCTTGGCCATATTTGCTTGTTTGCAAGGCAGGTGGTACCCTGTGACCATCTAGCATTGGTTGATTCTAGAGCATATTGTTTGAGAAGATATTTGCATGTAGCAAGTGGTATTCCTATGTTATGTTTTTGTCTAACATTAGGCAGAAGTGTTCCGTTTTTGGCGAGCTCATCGGCTTTACAATTTCCCGGAATGTCTCTGTGGCCCGGCACCCAAATGAGGTGAATATTAAACTGTTCCGTCATCTCATTCAGAGACGATCGACAATCGTGGACTATGTGAGAGTTTGTGGAGACAGACGCGAGAGATTTGAGAGCGGCTTGGCTGTCCGAGAAGATTCGTATATCCTTGCAAGATATAACGTTTTCTTTGAGCCAGGATAGTGCCTCTTTAATCGCCATTACTTCTGCCTGGAATACATTACATTGATTGGGAAGTCTGTATGATAGACTGAGATTCAGTTGTTCTGAATAGATACCACTTCCAACTCCGTAATCGGTCTTTGAACCGTCTGTATAGAAGTGTACCGCATTGTCTTCCAGGGGTCTCCCTTCTTCCCAGGAGGATCTTGAATGGATGGAAACATGGAAGCTTTTACCGAATACCATTTTTGTGGTGGTATAGTCTAAGCGATCTAGGATAGATCTGAAATTGTCTAGAATAGTAGTATGACCAGTATTGTTACTGTTCCATTGAGAGGTGGCTCTAAGCCTCACACATGAGTTGGCTGCCACCATTTTGGAGAAGATGTCTAGAGGTGTTAGGTTTAAAAGCACTTCCAGGGCTGCGGTTGGTGTTGAGCGAAGTGCTCCTGTGATGCACATACCTGCTGACCGCTGAACTTTGATGAGCTTATTTAGATTTACCATCTTGTCCAGTGCGTTCCACCATACGACAACTCCATAAATGAGTATCGGTCTGATTACCGAAGTGTATAGCCAGTGGGTTATTTTTGGGGAGAAGCCCCATTTTGATCCTATGGCCTTTTTACAAGTAAAAAGCGCTACGGTAGCCTTTTTTACTCTTTCTTCAATATTTGCCTTCCAATTTAGTTTTTTGTCTAAAATGAAGCCTAAATATTTAGCTTGGTCGGAAAAGCTTAATGGTATTCCTTTAATCTTGGGTGGGCTAATTTGAGGAATTTTGTACCTTCTCGAAAAGAGTACAAATTCTGTTTTGTGTGGATTGACGTCCAAGCCACATTGCTTAGCCCAATTAGTTAGCCTATTTAAGGCATTTTGTAGGAGTTCCGAGAGAACTTGGGGAGAGTAGAATCCGTACCAACAGAACTCATTTTATTGACTTCTGGTCGACCTTCATTTTTGATTGGGCGAGTTCATTAAAACGCTAAGCATGTGGTTGTTGTATTTTTCTTTTTAAAGAAACTATGAAGCAGCTATTTACGACAATAACTCCAAGTTGCTTAATAGAAAAGCTCCATTTATTAATGCTGTTGAGGTTATTTTCGGTTTTAGGAGCAGATATTTGTTCAAGCCGCTTACCTCAATTGAACATGCCATTAAGATTGTATTTATGTATTTGAACAACGACAACAACTTAGAGGTGCTTCCACCAATGTCTTTTTTCCGTCAATTCTTTGGAGGAGCTTGTAAAAATGCATGTCTATTCATAGCAATTGGAATTGATAAACAATAAAAAGTCTGCAATGGGAAACCAAAAATCAGTGGAGTTATTAGCGTAATGCGTAGTGCATTGGCTTCAAATCCCATGATGTGAACTTAAAAATTTTTCGATTAAAATGAAAAATAACTAGACAAGCACCAATAATAAGGAGTCTAATGATCGGCTTGGCACCCGTGAAATAGCTATAACTCCAGCCAAACAAAGGAATTGACGGAAAAAAGACACATTGGTGGAAGCACCTCTAAGTTGTTATCATTGTTCAAATACATAAATGGAATTGACGGACGCAGCCTTACTGCAGTGTTAAATAACACAAAAACAAATTATAACATTAAGGTTGTAGTGTCCGTGCCGTAAGTGGTTAGGTGCGTTGGCTGCTAAGCAGAACGTCGGTGGTTCGAGTCCTACTCGTGCCCATAGTCTTTATTTCATCTTTCACGGGCACTGCTTTTTGCGAAGATCTGACAAAACTTCCAAGAGTATCAATCTGTCATGAAAAACTTCTTCTCAACTTTGCCTTTCATAATCGGCGTTAAATTGTGGGGCTCCTCAATTTTTCACTCGCACCCAGAGAATTGTTGATAAGAGTAAGCCACTTAGCACTCTATTTATTATTAATATTACAAACTAGGGAAAGATTTGACGAGTTAGGTTATATAGTTTCTAGTCGAAGCTTGCAAATTTCGAGAGCTGGTTTCTTGTCCGTTAAAAGTGGAATCATCGTGATTCCACTACTGAGTTGGCTACTGGCAGTAGCAGTCCATGAATAGTATCTATATCAATTAGTACCACAAATAACAATAAACGAATAAGTGCTAAGGCTATATCTCTTTTTCTGGTTTGAATTCGTTTTCAAGGAATTCAACTACTGTTATGCTTCACCGCTAGCAAACCATCCATTTTTGTTGTCAACAACACAACTAAGCTTAACATGTTTTGAAAGTAAAAAACTAAAATCTTTAATAATGTACAAATCCCAATCTCTCGCAGCCAAGACTGTACTTTCTTATTGTTTATTAGTAGCAAATTCATTGGCCAAGCTTTTTCAAGAACTTACATATAAAATTTTCCATAGATGTCTTTAAATTAATCTGGGCATGCAGTATTCACGAATACGTAAATATACATATTTTCTTTAAATTTTTATTTTCAATACCGTTCCATTTGTGAGATACAGAATTTTCAAAAAAAAGTTTAAAACTCAATTTTAAGAATCGAACAAAAATTTTGAAATTTGTTTGAACACAAAATATTATTTGGGCAATATATGTATATGTACTTTCAAAAAAAGAATTACGCTGATCGGGCTTTCATTTTTCGAAAAAATCTTATAACAAAAAAACGGTCCTATGGGAGGTATCGTTTTGGAGCAATACAAAAATATTTTTTGTACATAAAATACATGAATGTTTAAACAAAAAACGAGGCAGTTAAAAGAAAATCATAGAAGCCGTCTTAGAGAAAATTTAAACTTTTGGTTTTTGACCAAAAAAATTGTGTCTGTGTGGTGGCTAGCATAAATTCGTTCAAACCTCTAATTTTCAAGTTTGAAGTCAATCGGACCAGTGGTTAAGGCTGTAGGTGCACTTACAGACAAACAGGCAGACGGACGGAATCGCTGCAGCTGCACCCACTTGTGCAAGTAAAAATAAGTGACTCCAAAAATGTGTAAATGGCCCAAAAATGGCCCTAAGATTATTTTTTTCTGAGAACAACGCTGATCAGAAGTGCGATGAGCTTACTCAAAAACGAAACCTAGGGTGGAATCGTGTAAGGTGATTTGTGATCGGTGATAATCACAAATCACAAATTTTGTCTGCGTAAGGTGATAGTCACAAGTGATAATCACCAATTTGCTACTTTTCCTTGTGACAGCTATTTTGCTATCACATTGAATAAAATTTTTTGATTATTGATACTTGAACAGTCAAATAGAATAAATATATTCGAACTTCAAATTTCAATTTCAATTTCAAAAAAGAAACTTTTTCGTTTCCTAATTTTCTGTTTTCCTAATTCTCTGCCCCGCCGTTTCTTTTTCAATATCAACTCATGTAATAAAATGCTTGCAAATAGTGGCGCTACAATCGGTTGCCAGAGTGATTGTACTAGTCATAATATGTCATTTGTTTTTTTGGGAAATGATGCCAAGCTTCGAAATATTTTTGGTGATCACCTTACACAGAAGGAAAATAAAATGTGATCACATTTTATAGTCACAAAGGTGATAATCACAAATCACCTTACACGATTCCACCCCTGCTTTTCTATTATTCTGTATTTCAAAATTCTGTAAATCCATTCTGCTTTTAGAAATTCTGTAATTCCAAGATTGTTTAGTTATAGTGTGCACATTATCAATCAATTTTGTTACAACACGAGCTTTACATTTATTTTTTATTCGCTTAGCGCACGCCCAAATAAATGTTTTTTTTTCGTTGTTCTTTCGTTGTAGAACATAAAACCAACCACAATTTATCCTTTCCTTTATTAGATTTTAATAATTTAACATTTGCCATTTTTTCTGAATTCAATTTATCACGATTAACTTACAACACTTTACTTAAGCTGTCGAACGCAAAATGTGTTATCAAGGTATGTGATTCATGTAAACCATATGCAAATTAGTTGGAGAGAGGTCCGTTACATAATATGCAAATTAGTTGGAGAGAGATCCGTTACGTTAAAATTATAATCTATGCTTCAAGGTTCTGCATAGAAAACATCAAAAATCTGGGGTGGAATCGGCTAAATTCAAAAATGATTATCACATTTGTGATAGTCACAAGTGATCAAATGAGATTTTCCATCTGCGTAAAATTATCACAAAAAAAATTATTATTTTTGGTATCACTTGGTCAAACTGACGTTTGTAATTGTTGACAGTTTATTTTTATTTCAACTTGTCGAGTCTCAGTTTGTAAAATTAATACAAACGTGAAGATTTATTTAAAACAAAATTCTGCACATATGTTGAGCAGACCTTACTTAAAGGATTCTTAAAAGGTAATTCACTCGCCAATTTAAATATTTTTAGAAAAATATCAAAATTTCCTTAAGCATTTTAAGATGAAGGCCGAAAAATTTACGTTTTCAAGCGGAATGGCCGCGAAGAAAGAAAGAAGAAATCCATCTTTAACAAAATCATCCCGCTTCCAAAAGCTATAGGTACTACACCTTGAACATGGATTTCATTAACCTGTAGCAATTACCTTCAATGTAACTCTATGCTGGATTAACAACCCAGGAGCTGGATAATATGGAAAGAGCATTTGCCATCTATCTAGAACCCTGTCATTCGGATATTTTTGAGTTCCTCGACTTGAAGAAGAACACCAGAAAGGAGGAAACTCGCACACGTGATCTCTTCTATGCTCTGTGGATTCCTGATTTGTTTGTGAAACTTCGAGGCCGACGGAGATTGGTCGCTCGTGTGTCCTCCAAGAAGGAGGGTCGGGCCAATCAAACAGTCAAAGCTCAAGCTCTCTGGTTTTCCATGATCGAATCTCAGGTCGAGACCGGAACAGCCTTCATGCTCTACAAGGACGCCTGCAATCGCAAATCAAATCAACAAAATAACGGAACAATCAAATGCAGTTATCTTTGCACAGAAATTGTCGAGTATTTAGCTCCAGATGAAATAGCTGTCTGCAATTTGCGTTGATCGCTTTGAATTCAAGCGAATCTTGCAATACGGAATGTGGAATAAGACTCCAACCGAACTCTGCGGTTGGGCTGCTCTGAAGGAGTGAAGGAGCACCTACCGAAACTAGCAATTCAATGCAAATATAAACATTGTGGTGGGGAATATACCTATGCTTTTTATTAAATAAAGAGAATATTATTTTATAAAGTTGATAGGTCTTGTTTTTTTTCTTTTCGGTACCAAAATTAATAACAATTTGGTTTTTGGCGGTTTCTTAAGAACTATATGGATTCCAGTGATGTATTTTCGCTTTCGACATTGCAATAAGCAAAACGTTTTCAATCAACAATATTTTGGTCGTATACGGTCGGATGGTTAACCAACATGTAATACGGCTAGCGTTGCAGCAGAGACTGTTGATAAAAATGATTAAATCCCTTTGCATCAAATGTAATGTAAGTAGTTCCTACTGCGAGGGTAGTCATATAACGTGTGGGTTAACCATCCGACACCAAAAATATTGTATCAAAACGCATTGCTTATTGCAATAAAAACTTTTCAATAAAACACAAAAAATAAACATTCATATGAGCAAACAAATATTCATTTTTTTTCTTGTTTTCAAGAAAATATTGAAACAAATTTTTGTATGAAAGTGACTACTAAAATCCTATCACAGAAAAAAATCACAAAAATGTGACTGTCACATGTGATAATCACCTTACACAGACATAATTTGTGATATGTGACTATCATTTATCACAAATCACCTTAGCCGATTCCACCCCTGTACTCCAAAATTCTGTAAATGATAAAAGAAAAATTGTTTTGATAATGAAAAAAAGTGCGCACTTTTTTTCATTATCAAAACAATTTTTCTTTTATCATTTACAGAATTTTGGAGTACAGAATTTTGGAATACAGAATTTTGAAATCCAGAATTTTGTATTTACAGAATTTTAGAATACAGAATTTTGAATTTACAGAATTTCAAAATACAGAATTTTGAATTTACAGAATTTTAAAATACAGAATTTTGGAATACAGAATTTTGGAATCCGAATTTTGGCCCATACAGAATTTCGACCCCAACCCGATTGGTTCCTAACAATACTATACTCTGTCCGATAAAAATTGGCAGTACAGGCCTTATGGGAGAGCTTTTTAAAAATCAGTGGCGCGCTGTTCTCTACACCATACCCAATTGAAGGGAACTCCTTTAAATTTTTTTATAAAACACACATGAATTTTCGATGGCATCCGACGTAGAGCCTATAACGACCTGCCTGGCACACACACGAGCATGCACTGATCGTTCTCTGCTGCTTTTCAACCCTCATTAAATCACACATATTCAGACATTCAGAGTTGCCTTTTTCTATTTCGTAACTCACTTCGTATTTTTTTTTCTTACTTTTTCAATGGATTTCTGTTGAGGAGCTTTTGCTTTGAGAGCTTTTTAACGATGAGAGTTATCGAGTTGTGTTTGACTTTTGCATTTTTTTTAAAGTTTTGCAAATCAGTTAAAATGCAGTTATAAAAATCAAAGCCATTTTATTTGAGGAACAATATTATTTGCGTAGATTCTCGTACCGGGCGGTAGGTTTGTTGATTTTGCGAGTTATTTTTGTGCATTATTGTGATAATATTGTTGTGCTGTGTTGTTCTATTGTTGTGTGGTTTGTTTTTCCTTGTTGTGCTTTTGTTGTGTTGTTTGTATATTATCTTTGTGATTTTGTTGTGCTGTTTGTGTTTTATTGTTGTGCTTTTGTTGTGTTGTGCAAAATGGCTTCAACATCAAAATGCTCGAAGGACTTGAGTGCCGAAAAAAAAGAGATAGTTGAGGCAACAAAATCAATTTGCAAGAACCTGCAAAGTAAAACCGAGGCTGTAAAGCAGGTTGTTGATATATTTTCTGTATCTGAACGAACAGTGTACAGACTTCTAAAAGAAAATAGCACCAAAGGCCACAACTCACCACCAAAAAAGAAAAACCAATCTGGTCGCAGAATAAAAATTGATGATTTTGATAAATGTGCGATCAGGCAAATTGTTCACCAGTTTTTTTCAAATAATGAATTACCGACGCTGGATAAAATTTGAATGAGGTAAAATTCAATGTGAACATCAACAAAATCAGCAGGTCTTACTTGCATACGATTTTGACAAAAAATCTAGGCTTTAAATTTGCCAGTCGTCAGCGGAAAAGTGTTTTACTAGAAAGAAACGACATCATCGCATGGAGAAGGCGATACTTGCGTGAAATAAAAAAACCGAGAGAACAAAACCGCAAAATCTATTACACTGATGAAACTTGGCTAAACGAAGGGCACACAAAAGATAAAGTTTGGCAAGATCAGTCCATATTAACACCTCGGCAAGCGTTCACGGAGGGTTTATCAACAGGTTTGCGTTCACCATCGGGAAAAGGTAAGAGGCTGATAATAACGCACATAGGAAGCTCTACAGGTTTCGTAGACGGCGCACTCCTATGTTTCGTTTCTGGAAGCAGTGGGGATTATCACGAAGACATGAACGCCGACGTATACGAAAAGTGGTTCAAGAAAACGCTTACGTGCCTGGATCCCAACTCAGTTATTGTCCTGGATAACGCATCATATCATTCACGAAAGAAAAACAAAGCTCCGACTACAGCAACAAAAAAAAAACGACATAAAGATTTGGCTCCGATCAAACGACATTTCTTTTGAGGATGATATGGTTAAGGCAGAGCTGTTGAGCATCGTAAAGCACCATAAAAACAAGTATGAAACCTACGTCGTTGACGATATGGCCCAAGCTGCAGGACACAAAGTGCTTCGCTTGCCTCCTTACCACTGTGAGCTTAATCCAATAGAATTGGTTTGGGCTCAAGTGAAAGGATTCGTGGCAAGTCAAAACAAGTCTTTTAAGATGACAGAAATAAAAGGCCTTTTCGAAACTGCAATACAAAACGTTGACGCTGAAAAATGGCATAGGTGTGTCCAGCACGTTGAGCAGGTGGTTGAGCCAAAAATGTGGGAAATGGACGTTTTTTCGGCAGATGCTGTGGAAAGCCTCATCATTAATTTAGATGAAGAGAGCAGCAGCAGTAACTACTCTTCAGATCAAAATGTATAAATGTAAATATTATGAAAAATTATTTTTTTTTAATTTTTGTTATGCTTGTTTATTTTTTTGTTATCTTGATATTTATGAATAAATTTTTATTTTTTGTTTGTTTTTTATTAAAAAGGGATTAGGCCTACTGGGGATACCCTTCAAAAACGCGCCTTTTATCTTACCTCTTGGTGGTGTGGAAAAAGATAAATTTTATTTTATTTTCATATATAATAAAAAACGAAATGAAAATCAATGTTAAAAAGAAGAATGGCAACCCTTCAGTTATTTCATTTAGCTTTTTCGAATTCAAAATGCGCATTACGGCAACCCTGTAAGAGCTTTTTTGAGAAAAGTACTTATGGGTATTAAAAAAGTACAAACGAGATGCAGATATCCCTATCTTCCCTGTACTGCCAATTTTTATCGGACAGAGTATAACGTTTAAATTATAGGTCTGTTTGGTAACTCCAACTTTTTGCAACGAATTACAACGAAGTAAATCGTTTTTACATTTTCCTGTTTGTTTACTCGAATTAGTTGCAGTGAAAGGGGAAATCGAGAGAGCAAAAAATTTCCCCTCCAGAGAAAATTTTCTTGTTGCAATTTGTTTTTAAATGTATCTTGCTCTTCGAGTTTGAATTTGAATTGAAACGGATCGTCAAAAATTGGAAAGAACATGCTTTGTGTTCAGCAATAATTAATACATATATCATTTATGTTACTATTTTTTTTTTAAGGACTTGATAAGCAAACCAAAGAAAAAGGTTTAATGCTTGGTTCCAATAATTCTTTTGTCATGACGGGAGATAAGTATATGTACTTCTCCGAAGTGCTGATTTTTTCACAAAGCTGATCGAAAAATAATATACATATGTATATGAATGTGAATGTGCATTTTTAATTCCAAATCGGTATACTGACGAACCACTTATTCAAAGTACCTATTTGTCTACACAGTTTCGCCTCGTTGTCCTCTTTCCATAATGAAATTGAAGAGCTCATCATCGCTGTCTTTAGGAATGTTAAACATTTACGCTCTAAGACTGCACCACAACCACAATATTCTTCTTCGCTGAACGACGAATCATATTTCATCAACTCTATCACCAAAATCAAAAATTCATTATTTTTCCATACAAGTAATGTACGTTGTACGTTACGTACACTCTTGGCAATCGTTTTGAAAAAATGAAAACAAACTGCAACAAATTACATCAACGCGTTTGTTTACTTTGTTGCAAGTTTCTCTCTTTCTGAGAGAATTTTACTCTCTTCACCTAATTTGACAAATTTCAAACAAACTGCTACAAAAAGTTCCCAAACAGACCTTATATGTAGCTACCTTGTTATAAATTACTTCGCTTTATTTCTAAATTATAGTTTCAGATAAATATGTTTCATTTGATTTTGTAATTTATATTCTTCATTCGTTCAAATACTATCAATCAATAAATATCTAATAAACTTTGTTCAAGAAGATTCTTTCACTGGCAACCTTTACAAGATTTAACAGGAAGATTTAACAGTAAGTTAGTGAGTTTCACGATTCAACTGACCGACCGACACGCACGCTGGAATATTGAGTAAGAAAAAAATAGACACAACTTATTATTATTATTAATTTGTTACTCAGTGTTAAAGTCTTCAAATAAGTTTTCTGCTCGAAAGTACCTTAAAAATGGAATTTTTAACCGGGTTTCGGAAAAATTGCAGCGTGTTGTACAAGTTAATGACTTTAACTTTGCTTGCCAAGCAAATTAATACGATTTCTATTTATTACAATATTTTTATGGGTATTGACAAATTCAAAACAGATATTCAGATTACAATAAAATGCAATGAATGATTTGCTTAGCTTTACAGTTTATTGGTTTTAAATGATTCTGTTGTTCTTTAAGTAATTCTATTGTTGCTGACTGTGAATATTATTTAAGTGTACGGTTTTGGCATGTGCAGGAAGTGTTGTATTACAACTATAAAACCGCGGAAACCCACTAACATTTTTTTTCCTCTCCCGCTTAGTACCGTGTGCCTGAAAAAATCTTTATAAAAAGAGAAAAAAGGCAAGACCAACACAAAAAACGCGAACTTTGTGTAAAAAGAATAACAATTAAAACAAAAAAAAAAACGTTAAAGTGTGAAAAATCTCCATAGAGAGAAAATAATTAAAGTGTGAAAAATCTCCATAGAGAGAAAAAACATAAACAAAAAAACATTAAAAGTTTAAGAAAATCAACAATTAATTGACTACAGCCCGCTTACAAAGAAGCAACAACAACAACAACAACAAAAATAAAAATAATCTATCATCAACAATCAACAAGAGATGCTGTTTGTAATTATTCTAGTATTAACACAAATATGGCTAGGCATGGCAAATATTGTCGACTACTCTTCAGCGCTATATATCCCTACACCAACAGGTGAAGTGGCCATCTATGAAGACTATGTGTACCTCAAGCATATTACAAATTTTTCCACCATTGTAACTATTCTATCTGATAACACAAACATATTGAAGCAAATTAAAGATGAAAAACTCAAAGAAGTTCTTCTGCAGTATAAAGATGAAATAGAGCGTTTATTAAGAATGCTTAGGCCTCCCATTAGAAAAATACGATCCATAGATTTTATAGGTTCTGCAATAAAGTTTATTGCAGGTACACCCGATCATCAAGATATGGAACTGTTAAAAATGCAGGAAGACGAGCTAACAAGATCCAACAATAGGCAGATTGACATAAACACTCAGATTCAGAACAAAATAGATGAAATTACAGATGCAATTAATAGTATAAACCAAAACTCTATAGACAAACAAGAGCCGGCTGATGATTACAGACAACTAATTTCTATAATGTCTAGGAGAAATAGAATAGTAATTAATCATTTAAGCAATAATATCTACTCTCTAATATTAGCAAAAAATAATATTGTGAATCCTTTAATTTTAAATTCAGAAGAAATAGAATTAATTGAAATAAGAGAAAACTTTGCTACCGAAATAACCGATTTTTTAAACGTCGCTGATGTAAAAATGTATTACCAAAACGATTCACTTGTATACTTAATTAAAATTCCTAAAGTCCAAGAAATATGTAGACTTTTCCAAATTAGTCATGTTGTTCATGACAATAAAATTTTAGATTTAAGTTCAAACCGTTCTGCAAACTGTAAAATAATTAATTATCCACTAAGTATGTGCAAAAAAGCTCCCCTCTATTCCTATTGCAAAAAAGACCCCGAGAACTCTTGCCTTGCTCAACTGCTTAATAATAACACAGCTAAATGTCCAACCACCCATGCCGATGAAGTAACAATGATTGAAGCAATCCAGGATGGAATTATCATAGCCAGAGGCGAGAATATCACAATTGAAGACAATGCTCAACACATCGTACTGAATGGGTCTTTCCTAATTACATTTAGGTCTAAGATAAAGGTCAACAGAAAGGAATACTACACTAATCACTTAATCAGTCTTTCGACATGGTTCACCTAACAGCACCAAAGAAGACAATGTTGGACGAAATCACATACAATCATAAGATATCTCTACCTTACTTGCACAAGTTGCACTTCTTGAATAATCAAAAAATTAACGAATTTAAAGCAACCTTGGAAACAAGTAAGTGGATGTGGTACGCTATCACGGGAATACTTGCCATACTCATTCTTGTTCTATTGTATGCAAAGATAAAACCAAAAAAGATTACAATAACAACCAATGCAGAACCCGAGAAATCAAAGTTGGATAAAGAGGCAATCAGAATGAGTGTTCTTAATATTATGAACGAGGACGTTCAAATTTAAGGAGGGGAGGAGTTAATGACTTTAACTTTGCTTGCCAAGCAAATTAATACGATTTCTATTTATTACAATATTTTTATGGGTATTGACAAATTCAAAACAGATATTCAGATTACAATAAAATGCAATGAATGATTTGCTTAGCTTTACAGTTTATTGGTTTTAAATGATTCTGTTGTTCTTTAAGTAATTCTATTGTTGCTGACTGTGAATATTATTTAAGTGTACGGTTTTGGCATGTGCAGAAAGTGTTGTATTACAACTATAAGTCATTAACAAAAATGTTTATATATAGAAGAACTTTATTTTTTCGTATATGAATTACATTTGATTAGCTATCGCACAGTTTCTTATATACAGAGATTTGATATTGGATAACACATATCTTTCTACTGAAGTATTAATATTATATTCATTTGAAATTTACATGGAAACATAAGAATTTGAAGAAAAATACAAAAAAAAACTTCAATATGAGAAAAAAAAAGAAGTATCAGGTACATTATGACTTAAAATTAAGGTTCAATACATATGTACATATGTTTCGAATTAGTGACTTTATACTAAAAGTATAATGATTTGTTAGTAAATAAAAAGTTACTAACTCTGATTAATGAACAGTTAAAAATAAATAAATTAACAGATAAATAACAATAAATAAATAAATAAATAAATAAATAAGTAAATAAATAAATAGATAAATAAATAACTAAATATATAAATAAATAAATAAATAAAAAATAAATATATATATAATTAAATAAATAAATAGATACATAAACAAATACAGTTTTAAATAAATAAATAAGTAATAAATAACAAAATAAACAATTAAGTAAATAAATAATTAATTAAATAAATTATTCAAAAATTTAACAATTATTTGAACAAAGACACCATAAAACGAATATTAAGATAGTCTAACAGTTATGTAATAAGTATATAAATAAATGACATAATTTTTGACAATAATAACAATGAAGATTATATGTTTAATATTGGTAGAAAAATGGTTAAAATATGATTTGGTTTATCAATGGATTTTCAGAAAATTCACATTTTGCAAAAAAGTTGTTATTTAGCTTTTCGATACATTCGCTCTTGCATGTAGGTCAGAAGTAGAATGATAACGAGGGAGATTGAGAATCATTTTAAGTAATTTATTTTGGGATACTTGCAGTTTGTTAATATGACATTTTGCACTATTTCCCCATATTTGACAACCGTACAATAGAATTGCCTGAAAGATTACTTTGTAAATAATAATCTTATTATCGTTACTGAGTCCTGATTTTCTATTTATAAAGGGATAAAGTACTTTAATTGCAATACCTATTTTTGCTAACGTTTTGGTGATATGTTCTTTGAAGGTAAGCTTCTGGTCTAGATAGATCCCTAGATATTTAACATTTGTTTCCCAATTAATGTTAACACCATTTACATTCAACTGATTGCTGGGAAGATAACAAGACTTTCTTTTTCTAGTAAAAAAGATAGCTTGTACCTTATTTGAGTTCAGTTTGATTTTCCATTTGGAGTAATACTGGGTTATAATTTCAATTGCATTGGTTAAGTTTGCCTCTATGTTCAGACTTAATTCATGTGATGAAAAAATTCCAGTATCATCGGCAAATATAGCCAATTCACATTCGGGAAGCCTAGGAATATCGGACGTATAAAGGTTGTAGAGAAATGGCCCTAGCACAGAACCTTGTGGTACACCATGTTCAACTTGATAGGAATTTGAGTTACTGTTATTAACAAAAACACTGAAACATCTATTTGACAAAAAACTTTGAATAATTTTTACTATATAAGCAGGAAAGCCTAAGCAAACTAATTTGTGCACCATTCCGTCATGCCACACTGTATCGAAAGCTTTTTCTATGTCAAGGAGAACAAGGCCAGTTGATTTCCCAAGTAATCGATTCTTCTTAACATGTTGGCACACTCTTAATGCCTGATGAGTAGTACTATAAAATGCTCTGAACCCAAATTGTTCGTTTGGAAGAATGTTAAACTGTTCAGTAAATTGAATTATTCTCGTTTTTAATATCTTTTCCAAGATCTTGCTAAGACTACTTAGCAAACTAATTGGTCGATAACTTTGTGGAATTTTTGAATTTTTCCCTGGTTTCTGGATTGGTATGACTTTGGCAATTTTCCAAACAGTAGGGAAATATTGAGTTTTTAGACATGCATTTACCAGAAAAACTAAAAATAGAAGACCAGCCTTGGGTAACTTTTTAATGTAAATGTTTTTAATTTTATCGAGCCCATCTGACTTTTTAGTTTTCAGATTAGAAACAATATGTCTTACATCATCTAAAGTGGTCATTTGATCTACCGGGGTATGAATATTTTGCGTGTCTAGACGGGTTATGGTTTGGCTTACCAAGTGTTCGGTTACATCGTCACTGAGATGTTGGGACACGGAATGATTGTTCAAAAACGTGGACGCCAAGATATTAGCCTTTTGTGAGTCTTCGTAAACCAAGTCGTTACCATTTTCAAGGTTAGGAATGCGACGGTTTTTGTTTTTTATTATTTTTGCAATATTCCAAAAAGGTTTAGCGTTTTTATCTAGTTTACTCAGATTTTCATTCCACTTTTTATTACGATATTTTTGTATTTCGTCTGTTACCTTTTTATTATATCGTTTTACTTGAATTCGAAGTTCAGGTAGTCGATATCGTTGCCATTGTCTTTTAAAAGAATTTCTTATACGAATGAGCTCAAGAATATATTCCGGCATTTTAAAAACGAAAGATTTACTTAGTTTTTTCGGAGCGCAAGATTCAATTGCATCTAAAACATGATTCGAAAATGCATCAATTTGGATATCTACATCATCTTTTGAACGTACTGTGTTCAAATCAGTAGAAGCTGTACTGAGTTTGGCTCTGATTTCCGTTTTATAACGTCTCCAATTTGCATTTTTAATATCCAGATAGTACATGTTTACATTTTCCGGTCTTTGAAGCATTTTACACCGAACCGGAATATGATCTGAGTTCAGGCGTTGCATAGTTTCAGGCTGAGTAAAAAAATGATGGAATATTAGTTATAAAAAAATCGAGAACGGAAGGACTACCCCTAGACCCAGACGGAAAGTACGTAGGACTGAACGGAAACAAAATTGAAAACGGAAACAAGCTACACATATCGGACAAGGCGTTGCCCCATGAATTCGCACGAATACAGCCCCAATTTCTATGACGACAGTTAAGATCACCACCTATTATATAATTTTCGTTTCTAATTATTAGTTTTCGAAGATCATTTTTAAACTGAATTCTTTTTTGTTCGGAAGAATTTTTACCTGGAAAATATACACAAAAAATTTTGACAGAAGAATGATTTTTTAATTTTACCTCAATTCCAACATTCTCAACCCACTGTGTCCTTACAATTTGCAAGAGGGAATGTTTTATTGATTTTTTAATAAATATTGCTACACCACCTCCTCTCTGATCTATACGATCAACGCGATAGCAATAATAGTTTTGAGTGGAAAATGTTATGTCTGATTTTAACCAAGTTTCAGTAACGAGAGCAATATCGATTACATTTTGATTTAAAAAGTTCAAGAATTCAAAAATTTTATTGCGAATGCCTTTGGCATTCCATGTTATAATATTCAAATTATAAGCTGAAATATTGTTGTTCATCTTTTTTTTACTTAACATCATGATACAGAAACTTAGTAGCTAACTGTGCGATAGCTTGAAATTGTTCTACTTTTGTTTTACATAAACTTAACTTACTAATCATCTCCATAACGAGTGTGTTTAGTTCATCCATTGTAAATAATTCACCACTAGGCGCTACAGATGACGTTGATGTCTGATTTGTGTTCACCACAGGTGTTGTTTTTACCCATGAACTTGCTTGTATAACATCACCGTTCAATTTGCTTCTATCATCATGCACACGATTCTGCAGTGGTAAATTTGGAAATTCTTCCATTGACAGATAAGACGGATTAACTCTCTGGTTGTTGTTGTCAGAATTAGTGATCTTGTTCCGCGGGAGAGAGCGATGACTTGCTTTTTTTGAAAATTTTTCTCTCATTTCAAGATATCTCTTCTTTATCACACATGCATCATCTGTTGATTTGTGTTTTTCGTTGCAGTTTGCACATTTGTGCAATTCACTATTCGTGCATTCGTCAGTCTTATGCGGGCCAGCACAGTTCGAACAATATGTTTTGACATGACAATTGCTTTCGCCATGGCCAAACATCTGACAATTCCTGCATTGAGTCACACGATTTTTTTGTTTTCGCTGATATGCCCAATTAACTTGTGTAGAGAATAACGAGCGATATAGTTTTTTTAATTGGAACAATTTAATAGAACCACTTTCGAGTGATACAATGTATAACGTATCAGTGTAGTGTTCGTATTTTTTAGTGATTTGCTTAACTTCTTTACATAAAAGTCCTAACTTGTTAAGCTCATCTTTCAAAACAGAAACATTCATTTCATAAAGGCCGTATAGGACAACTTTGAATGCTTTTTCACTTTTAAGAGCATGAGTAAAATATTGACAGTTGTCTGACTTTAACTTCTCGATCACAGAATTATAAGAATTAATTGATTCACACATGATTTTAATGCCAATTGACATTTTTTTTTATCGAGTAATCCGATACTTTAATGGATGATAAGCACGAATGAATGTATTCGCTGGTCTTTTGTAAAAGTTTTATTGGTGGAATTTTAGTTTTTTTGGGGGGATCGATTTGTGAGACAGACTCGTCCATCTTTTCTGGATCGCAGTCGTCATCGTTATCACTATCCGGTAGACATTGTAAAGGACTCCAGTAGTTTTTCCTGGAGCCTCTACTACTTGAGTTCATTTTTAGGGTTTTTTGCAATTTACTATCCGAGGACAACACTCTGTCCTCGGAGTCTGGTGATCGCACACGTTTGGAAATATTGAAAAAAAAAAAACAATCACGATGGGAGATTAATATTCACACCAGTTATAAACTCAAATTCAAAGACTGAAGTCGTCTTTTATTTACTTACATTACCGATGAAAAGCACTTATACTTAAAAAAGTACACAAGGAAAAATATTTCGCGATATGTGTGCTACTCGGGTGGCAATTGCAAGGCACACGTGTTAATTGATGTAACATCTAAGAAACTTGTACGTGTAAATGCAATCCTAAATCCCCACGCCGCGCCGACCAGGATAATATCATGAAAAATATGAGGTTCATCAATTCAATGAAAAATGATTGCGTGAACCGACACCCCTTAAAAGAAGACTTACCGCTAAGGAATTTTTTGACGAAAATCGTATGCGTGTAAATGATGAGTCAGTCGATATCAATTTCAAAAAGGTTAAGAGAACTCTTAACCTCATAAGCAAAAAAATTTCCCTCGGTGCCCAAAAACCCCAAATGAAATATTTGAATGTTTTCAAAACGACAATTTAAAAAAAAAAATTATAGTATGTCGAAATACTCAAAAAATGAGAAAAAGCACGCAATTGTTGAAGACAGTTTGGCATATACGATATTATGTCTACAAAAATCTGCGAGCTCATAAATATACACTGTTCTGGAGCTGAGGAACGAAAATTTTTGAAGGACGAAACTTTTAGTGTTGTTCCTATTATATTTTATTAGATGTTTTTCGATTTAAATTAAACACGTTTGACTTGCTTTCAGCTTTAACAGGAAGTAATTTTATTTTTATGAAAGATATTCCAAGTACAATTGATAATATTTTTTTAAGAATAAATTACAGCAGGTGAATTATTAACAAAGTGATCTCTAATATATAACATCTTCCCACTTTTATTTCATGTCAATAAACTGCCATAATTTATTTATAACATTCAAATATAAATAACCATTCAAATTTCATTTTACAAAAGGAATTATAAAACAAATGTTTATTTATAATTTAATCGATTCGGTGGGCGTCTTTCTAGATTAGATCTTCTACAAACTAACTGTTTACTTGTAAACTCAAAAGGAATTTGAAATTCAGGTTTATTGTTACATTTATTTTGAGATAATAGTTCAGGATCTGAAGGTTTTGAACTATTATTTTCATCAGAATTACATACTGGATGATATTTATCTTTTAATTTTGAAAATCGAATTTGGTTATGGTGTACAAATTTTATACTATTATTAACATTGATTAAATAAGTAAGTGGACTTATAATTTTATAAACTACACCTGGAATCCATGTTACAATATCCTTAAAATGATTTCTATAAAGTATTTTATCACCTTCTTTGAATTTACTAAACTCAATTTTCTTTTCATTTACATTTTTCTTGTACTTTTCCCCACAGAATTGTTTTTTACTTTTATTTAAACAAAAAGATACTTTTTTCTTTAATGAATTTAATTTTGTTTGGGGTTGGTACGAAAAAATTAAAGATGCAGGTGTTCGCTTAGTTGCTGTAGAAGGTGTATTATATGCCATAACGATTGCATCGAGCTTGGCTTGTGTATCCAAATGTTTAAGTTTCGAATCGCAAACATAATTTTTTAAACTATTTTTTATTGTTTGAACACCTCTCTCCGCTAGACCATTACTTTGTGGATGATATACAGGTGCTTTTGTTAATTTAATACCATTTTTTATACAAAAGTCATTTAATATTTTGGAATTGAAGGGGGGCCCATTGTCACTTACAATTTCACTCGGTAAACCGAATGTTCTAAACAACAATCTCAATCCTTGACATAACTGATTTGCATCAGTTTTGATGTAGTTTTGTACCGCAATATATTTGCTGTATGAATCAACTCAAATTAAAAATGTTTTCCCATCAAAATGAAAAAAATCCAAATGAATTCTTTGGAAAGGATATTGACTTTGTGGCCATCTAGTATTAACTACTTCGTTTGAAAAACGTTGGGTCATTTGACAACTTGGACATGTTTTCACATATTGTTCAATACTTTTGTTAAAATTCGGCCACCATACAAAGCTTCTTCCTACCATTTTCATTCTGACAATACCATCATGGTTAGAATGTATTATTTGTAAAATTTCATTTTGTAATGAGACAGGATTAACTATTCTATCCCGATAGTAAAGACATCCACCATCAATAGAAAGATTTTCTTTAATTCTATGAAATGGTTTCATGGTTTGTGTAATAGGATTTGGCCAAGCGTTATCACGTATATACTTCAAAACATGTTGTAAGGCTTCATCTTCTTTTGTATAAAATTTGACTTTATCTATATCGACTGGGCTATCAATACCTTTGTCCAACATACCAATATACTCAATTCCAGTATTATCTGGTAGAGGCAAACGAGACATTGCATCTGCGGGACAATTTTGTTTTGAAGGACGAAATTTGAGATCATAGTCGTATATTGATAACTCTACAGCCCATCGACGACGTAATCTAGATACGGAAATATTTGATGTACCTTTTTTTGGACTGAATATTTCTTTTAACGCCTGATTATCCGTACACAATTGAAATTTATGACCATAAATATATTTGTGATATTTTCTGACACCAAACAAAATAGCAAGAGCTTCTCGATGAAGTTGAGAATAATTTTGTTCTGATGGTGAAAGAGTACTTGATGCAAATAACACAGGTTTTTCAAAGCCATTTACTATGTGCGAAAAGCACAGCTCCCACACCATATGGGCTTGCATCACATATAAGAACGATCGGCTTATTTGGATCGTACAATTCTAAGAAACTGCCTTCGGTGATTAGCTTCTTTGAATTTTCAAAACACTTTTGGACTTTTTATTCCACACAAATTTGGTTTCTTTTCTGAGAAGTTGGTATAAATCATGCAATTCACTTGCAGCATTGCTTATAAACTTCCCATAGTAGTTAAGCATTCCCAAATAAGACTGTAGTTCCTGAACATTTTTTGGAACAGGGGCATTAGCGGCGTTAGGGTGGGGCGCGTTTGGGCGACCGCCCCAGGGCGCCGGATATAAAGGGGCGCAGCAGGCGACTGGCGAAAGACTTATTATTGTTATTATTGATGTTTTAAATAAATATGGACTGGAATTGAACAATTGTAGGGGTCAGGGCTATGACAACGGGGCTAACATGAAAGGAAAGAATATTGGGGTTCAAACGAGAATTGTGGGTGGATATAAATCCCTTAGCTGTTTACGTACCGTGTGGCTGTCACAGCTACAATCTCGTACTCTGCGATGCGGCTAAGTCATCCGTAAAATCAGTCACTTTGTTTGGGGTACTTCAAAGGTTGTTCACGTTGTTTTCAGCTTCTTTTCATGGATGGAAAATTCTAACCGATCACTTGGGATTATAGACTATAAAAAAGCTCAGTGACACACGTTGGGAAGCAAGAATCAGCAGTGTTAAAGCAGTCCGTTATCAAATTAGTGCCATCCATGACGCTTTAATTACTTTTGCTATTGAAACTCAGAAAACTGATGTTCAAGTCTCTCATGAGGCTACTACTCTAGCCGAACAGCTAAAAAGTTTTAGCTTCATAGTGTCATTGGTCGTTTGGTATGACATACTTTTTGAAATTAATATCGTTAGTAAATCTCTGCAGTCAACAGACACAGATTTTGGTAAATGCACAGAACTGTTGAAAAAATGCTGCACTTTCTTGGAAGAATATAGAAATACAGGCTTCAAAAGCGCCGTTTTAACGGCGAAGGAATTGGCTGAAGAATTTGAAATTGAACGTTTGTTTAGAGCCACGACAAGAATTCGATATGTTAAGCGTCAAACTGCCCGCGATGAACCTATAGCTTTTCCGGAAAAAAAAAATTGAAATTGAATTTTTCAACTGTCTTTTGGACACTACATTAATTTCAGTCAATGAAAGATTTGAACAGTTAAATGAGTACTCGGAATATTGGTCTTTTTTGTACAATATAAAACAGATTCCGGACAAACCTGATCTTGTCAAACTCTGTGGTGATCTCCAGTTGAAACTAACTGTAGACTCTAAATCAGATATAGATGGGTGTATGTTGTGTGAAGAACTCATAAGTCTGAAATCTTTTTTGCCTGATCAAAATGTGGCTACCCCTGTTTTTGTTTTAAATTTTATCAAAGATCGCAACTTACAAGAACTGTATCCAAATGTATGGATAGCAATGCGCAAATTATTAACTATATGTACCTGTAACAGTTGCTAGTGGGGAGAGGAATTTTTCTAAGCTTAAGCTGATAAAAACCTATCTGCGATCGACAATATCGCAATCCCGATTGACAAACTTGACAACTTTGTCAATCAAGAATGAAATTGCTGAAAACCTCGATTTTGATAAAGTAATAAAAGAGTTCGCCAACAGAAAGGCTAGAAAAGTCAAATTTTATTAGTTTTTTTTTTAAATAAATGGTTATTTCTTATAATAATTATAATAAATGGTTATTTCTTTTAATAAATGGTACCTAATTTCATTATATCTTTTTCCTTTTTTCATATGGGTTTGAATTGCAGCTAGGGGGCGCAGGCCGTATAAATCTCGCTCATAATACTTTTTTGAAAGAATTTGCATTTATCAACATTAATTTTTATATTAAAATTATTTTTGTTAAGACATCAAACAGGGTCTTTTTACAATCTAGATAGTCTTGACCTCCAATAAAGATATCGTCAAGATAGCAAGATACATTTTTCGAGTTTAATAAAACTTGGTCGATCACTGACTGAAAAATGGATGGCGCACTAGATATACCAAAAGGTAATCTGGTATACTGAAACAATCCTTTGTGCGTGTTTGTTGTGACGTATTCTTTAGACTTTTCGGATAATTTAAGTTGTTGGTAAGCACCAGACAGGTCAATTACACAAAACAACTTGCAATTTGCAAGGCTTGCAAATATATCGTCTATTTTTGGAAGTGGATAATGTTCAGTTTTGATATAAGGGTTTATAGTCACTTTTGCATCTATGCAAATACGAATACCTCTATTTGGTTTTGACACAATGACAATCGGTGATGCGAATCTACTAAACCTCACTGGTTCCAAAATTTTCATATCACACAATCGTTTAAGTTCGTCTTCCACTTTATCACGCAATTTATAAGGGACTGAATAAGCGCAATGGAATATTGGTTGAAACTCTAACTCAAGCACAATTTCTGCAGTAAAATTTTGTATAGTATTTCCTAAAGAATGGTCTAGTGAAGGGAATATATCTGGAAACTCTTTTTTTATTTTGCCAATGATATCTTGGCTATTTTCAATTTGGACATTTTTTAAATAATTATCTTTAACATCAACATCATAAGAAAATAACTTACGCCAATTTGGATAAATGACATCTAGCCAATCTCGACCAAGCAAAGGCTTTACATTCTTTTCACTGTAAATGACAATTAATTCCAGCTTGTTTACACTTGAAGCATTCGGCAAACACACTGCTACCTTAATCTTCCCTGCACACTTAATAATTTTACCTGTGACTGACAACAATGTTTGATTAGTTTTAATAAGTTCAATATTACTAAATTTAGACCTATACTCATCTTCACAAATTACAGAAGAACAGGCTCCAGAATCGACTTCCATTATGACAGGAACACCCTCAATTACAACTTCAACAGTGGCGGCTTGACTTATTTCATTGATTGACTGTGTAGAAATAATATTTACATAATCCGTGGCTTCTGACAATTTGGCAATAAACTTGCGACTTCCTTGCTGATCGCTGCTTTGACGGCATTTGGTCGACACGTGACCAAATTTATGACACTTAAAACACTACCACTGGCGTGCTGGACAACTTTGTGGACTATGCATTCTGTCGCAACGATAACACTCTTGATTGTTCTTTGACGATGATGGTGTTGGTAAAGGATCTTGACTACGACGATTCTGACTATGACTCTGACTATGATTATGATATTTTTTAAAAACAGTTTTACTATTATTTGACTGTATAGCTCTTAGTGCATTTCTTCCTGGACGAACTGCAAATGTGTTTATGATTTCACTTTTCGATTCTATCATTTGGTTTTGATTTTCTGCCATCTCCCAATTAATGGCAATTTCGCATGCTGTTTTGAAGGTAAGTTTTGACTCCTTGAGAAATTTTGAACGCAGACTGTTGTCACGAACTCCACAAACAAACTTATCACGCTCTTTGTAGGTAATCTCCAAAATTACACTTTTGTGCTAAGGCTTTCAATTTGACTATATACTCAACGATTTGCATGTTTTCTTGATTTACTTTATAGAATTTGTATGACTCAGAAATTTCGTTAACCGCGGGCTCAAAATAATTGGTTAGAATTTGAACTAACTCATCGTATGACTTCTCTGATGGATCATCTGGAACACACATTTTTCTTAGCACAGAAAATACATCGGGACCAATATACGTTAAGTACAGCGGTACTTTTTTTGCTTGTTGTATTTCATTTGCGATAAAAAATTGCTTCAATCGCATTTCGTATTCGACAAAATCATTTCCCATGACATATGGATCGATATGGCCAATTATCGAAGACATTTTTATTGGATTTCCTTTATAGATTTTCTTTTCTTGATTCTTTTTGTCTTGATTTGAGGATTCAGAATCTGACATTTATTAACACAAAATATGCAGTTCAGAACTATATCAATTACTTATGGTATGATATCGCAATTTTCCTCGTCGCCAATTTTATTATATTTTCTTAGATGTTTTTCGATTTAAATAAAACACGTTTGACTTGCTTTCAGCTTTAACAGGAAGTAATTTTATTTTTATGAAAGATATTCCAAGTACAATTGATAATATTTTTTTAAGAATAAATTACAGCAGGTGAATTATTAACAAAGTGATTTCTAATATATAACAGTTCCCATGTCTTGTTATTCATTTTTTGTATGCTGAACATGTACGTACACAATAATAATATTATACTCTTGCAAAACCAGCCAGATTTATATATGTACATTAGGGTGGTCCTTAAGATAAAATTAATGACATCCGCTCAATCGTCTCCAAATAAATAAAAACAAAATCATCTAATTTTTTCAGATTTTTATCTATACCCTGTATTGGCCCTGTATCGAAGTGGAATTCTAATACTAGGGACTTTGCGGCTGATTTTTTGATTATTCCCGTATATCTCCATTTCGGCTTTACTGATTTTGTTAAGATTTTGCACAACTATACTTAACATCATCCTTAATGATATTGCATTCCAAGATATTTTTTAAAATAAAAGTATTCTTCAAAAACAAAAAAATCGGAAAAGAGATCCATTTTTGGGTTTATAACACTCTTTTCTAGATTTCTCAAAAACGGCTCAACCAATTTTTTGGAAATTTCGTCAACACGTTTATATAAATGTCTTTATAATGTTTTTTTACCGATTTTAACAAAATGGCTTACCGTTTTTTATATATTCTCACATCAAATAAGACACAGGAGCTTTATACACATCTTTTCAAGTTTATCGATCACAACTTGTTTTCATTTCGACCACCAAGTTTTATGACTGATTCCGAGCAGGCCTTGCAAAAACCTTTGCAGGATGTGTTACAGTTTCCGCAAGCTATATTTAAAGGATGCTGGTTCCAATACACCCGAGCTCTTAAACGAACATCAGGCAAAATTGAAAATTTTACCCAAATAATGAGGATGAGGAAGATATACAAGTTTCCACACTATTTAAAAAGTTTCTGGTTTTACCGCTGTTGGATGCAACAAACATTCAAAGAGCTTGGGCTAAATTGTTTGGATTCGTTTGTAAATTATTACAAAACCAACAGATGTTAAAAGGTAGGTATTAATATTGATATACATATAAGTTGCTTTTGTTCATATTTGTCTTTCCTCTAGGTGACACCTTCTAAGTTCTCTGTTTTTAGAGAGAAAATGCGAACTACAAGCTCTTTAGAGGGTTACAAGTTACAACTTACAACAGCCGCTTGGGCCAAAAAACTATGAAAAATGGAAATTTCATTAAATTTTTGGACTGTTTGACGGACGAAGAATTAAACGTCGGAAGAGACTTCTTGCAGGCAGTAGATGGTCAAACTTTTTTTAATTTTTGAAGAGCCAAAAACGTACTATAAAATGAGAAATAAGATTATTGATGACCTTACTAAGAAACTAACAAGAGAAAAAATTTCTCTGAAAGAGTTTCTGCCGCATATTATAAAAATATTTTCAAAAAAATCCGACTTAGTTCAAATCGACGAAATGTCTTCAGTAGTAGAAGAAAATAGACAAGAAGAAAAGACATCACTATGTATTCTTTGTTATGTAAATGAACGCAGTATTCTTTTACAACCTTGTAATCATTTAAAGTTGTGCATCGATTGTTTTGGAAAGTTAAGTGATAAGTCACGCTCATCATTATTATGTCCTTACTGTAGAATAATTGTCCAGAGTTCCGTTAAGGTTTTCTGGTGAACAGTTACTTTTTGTAAATAATTTTGTTGTAAATATTTAAAAATAGTATTGTTTTGTTGACGAAATGAATGAAAGTTAGGTTCTTTCTTTGTTTTTTTATTTTGCTTTTCTTTATAATTGTGCGAAGAAATAAACTATTGTTTTTGTTAAAAAAAAAAAACCTTCATATTCAATAAATTGGTTGAATTTATACACATATTTTAACTGCATTATAATTACTTAAATTCTACTTAAAAACCAGTGTAGCACAGTTACATGCTGGGAAATAATTTCCCACACGCAGTGGGAATTTAATCCACTTTTAATCCACTTTTTAAAGTGGAATAAATTCCCTCTTTGAGTGGAGTAAGTTCCCAATTGTAGCAGATTCCCGTGGAGTAAGCATTGTAAGCATTGTCATTTTGACAGCTTTGTTCCCATCTCACTTTTAAACTCATCTGTGCTAGATACACTGGGGCGAGTGCAGTGATTTTTATAAGTTGCAAATAATGCGAGTTTATACGTGAATGTTAAAGTAGCAAACTTATTTGCTCGAACCGCACTTACCACATATGTTAAAATAAGAATAAATAAGACCAAATGGCATCCTATTAAACTCATAGGCGCAAAATTATAGACCGATTTTAAGAAAAATTAATGTGATACTAGCTTAAAATGACGTTTGAGTCATGACTTAAACGTCATTTTAAGCTAGTATCACACTAAAACTGTTCATTAGCGGACTATAATTTTGCGCCATAGTGTCCCAAACCAGTGCTAAATTTAGTTTTTTCTCGGTCTTGTTTGTCTATAAGAACTTGGTGATAGCCACTAGCTAGATCAAGGGCTGAGAAATAACGACAATTTCCTAACTGGTCAAGAATGTCTTCTATTCTTGGCAGAGGAAACGCAACCTATTTTCAGAGTAGCTAGGAGCTTATCGAGTCGTTTAGTTGGCTCCTTCTCTGCAACGCTGAATATTAAATGTTCCATTTTTTCTGGGCTTTGCACCGAAACTTGTTAAAATTAACACTGTGTATTGAAATCTAGCTTAGGAGTTAAAAAAAACTGTCACATATACATATGTAACTTGTTCGATAACACTTAAGGAATGCAAGAAAGTTTTTAATAGACTATAAGCGTTCATCCAAATTGATTGAAGTCTCCCAAATTCCAAAGACAGTTCGAAAATGTTTAAAAGTTATAAGAATATCAGAAATATTAGGAACTATCATAATTCCAGACCTGCTGTAAGGTGCAACAGCGTAGACACTGATAAAACCGGATGGAAGTGACTTAGGCTGTTTCGAGACGAAAGTTCTACGGGTTATTTATGGCTCCGTCTGCTTCGATGAAGATTGAAGAAGAAGATTTACCATCGAGCTTTACGAGTGGTTCAACGACCGACGCACGTGGACCTAGCCAAAAGAGTCGAAGTCCATCCACTCAGATGACAATGCTCCAGTCCGAAGAGCATTTGACACCATACCCGGGAAGCAGAGGAAGGACTCAGGGTGCGCACTCGCGCTGGCTGACGGAAACTTGGTTGATGCCTAAATCCCAAACAGACTGTAGCATCACCTTTAGTAAGTAAGTAAATAAAGCTCCTCATAAATGATCACTGTTGAAAAACTTTATTCAATTTGGTATAGTTTCTCGACTCCACCTAAGTTTGAGTTGTTGTCAATTGCCTGCAGTCCCCATATACCTAGATAGTCTTAATTCTAGAAGACAATAAACGCAATCGGAAATGCCGCAATGTGATGTAATCATTGCCGTCTAGCATCATGTCGAAATGTGCACAATCGCCTCATACACTACAGACTACACCAATATTCCATATTACGTATATAGTTATACTAATAATGAAAAACAATTTTTGTAAAAGGCCTGCGGTCACACGCCTTGTGCGTAAGTTAACTGATATTGTCGCACCAACTTTATCGCCTCGGTGATACTTAGCCCCATTGATGGCGAAGATTGAGATCTGCGTGATTGTTACAACATAAACTATAACTTTTGTATATGGAATTTATAGTATTTTCAGCCTCGAGAATTTTTAGTTGGAGAGTCGTCCCGTCTTGGCGCTGTCAGTTTTTCTATATACAAGATTTTAGTTCTGTATCGCGTTCCGGACGTCGCTGTCGTCGATTCACGAGGCTGTAACTACTATAAATTCCATATACAAAGCTATAACTTGAAATTGCTTTCTTTAAAACATTAAATAAAAAAAAGCTTCAATGTCCTAAAATGGCTTCCTTCGTAAAAGCTTATTATCCCTTTTTTATACTTTCATGTATCCCCATCCCCCAGAATCCCAAAGAAAGTGGAGCTCTTATTCATTGGACTGATACTATTTCATAGCCACGCCTTCACATAATAGAATTTTCCATAAATCCCAACACAGGGTGAAAAACAGCAAACCTCAATGTCCGTATAACAACCCTCTAAAATAACTAAGAAATGTGCAATGTTCTCATATCAACATACCGAGCGTGGGGTTGTTTTGTTGTTTTGCTATTAACGGAAGGAACGTGAATGCAATTAGTTCTATCATCAGTATTGTTCGATATTTTTTCCGGAAAGGATGTAGTGATTGTAAACGGAACAATACAATTCATGCGATATAAATTGAGTGTTCATAAATTTAATTAGATATTTCGGGCAGAAACAAGGCCCGATGACGACGGTGGTCTACTTTTTATGAATAGATTGACGAGGTCGGTCGTTGAAAGCGGAATTTATATTTTTTTCGAAAACAATAACTAACGTTCGCATATTTGATAAACCTACCTACTTAAATGTTAATGCAGAGAAAATTACTATCCTATTCATCGCTTTGAAAAGTAAGTTTTTTTTTCGTTTTGTAAGAGTGGATTTTGGACTTTCTACAACAATGGCAGTAAAAAAATAATTATATTAATACGAAAACTTGTAAAATTAAAAGTCCGACGGGTGCACAAAACCATGGTGCTTTTTCTGTAAAATTACATTTTTGAAGCTATAATTGCATTTTTGTTTACGAACACATGAGAAATTGTAATTGAATCAGCTCTCACAATACAGTGATCTCTGTCGTCCTAGAGGCGTTAATGTTTTTTTTTTTATAATCCAAAATAAAAACAAAATTAAAAAATTAAAATCGATTTAAGCACTATTCACCATGGCCGTAGCCAGGGGGGGGCAAAGTAGGGCAATGCCCTACCTTAAATTTTAAATGCCCTACCTTCAGAAATTGAGAACAGCCCTACCTTCAAAAATGCTCTTCTTACAAAAATGTCCTGCTTACAAAACAGCCGTATACATTCAAAAATTATCCAGCTTTATATACCCTGCCTAAAAATGCCCTACCTGAAAAAATTCATTTCTGATGAAAATGTCCACATTACCACATTTTTCCAGGTTGCCTTTTAAATGCCCTACCTTCAAATATATCATGTGTGTTTAGGAATTAGGTTCTATAAAAGTGAACTTTTTGAAAATTTAAGGTATTCAAAATTCAAGATAATCTTCGTGTCGTGCTTATCCTTTTTAACAAATGGTCTCGTAAATTCCATTGAAAGTCTTAAAAATACTATAGATAAAGTTACTATAGGGTATTTAGTTGCTTCTCTTCAAACTGTTCGATTTAATTATGACAGTTTTAAGACGAATTTTGACGTTTATATTTCATTAATTCAGATAATAAGCTTATACAGATGTCTCATCCTTGCAGAAAAAAATGAATCATTTTTTGCTCTTAACCCTTTATAGCCTCATGTGACAATTCTGTAACAAACCTAAAAAATGTATGTAAAATATCTTATGACTATTTTAAGTTAATTTGAATCGATGTGACATAACTGTAACATAATTTTATTCAAAAAAAGTATCCATGAAAAATCTCAGTAGGCTTTGCCTTTGACTTCTGGCAATTTGAATTTTTCGGTGGGCAAAATCGAAGACGCGCATTTTCATTATTAGTAAAAAAATACAACGAGTGTAACAAACTGAGTTATTTTAGTGAAAAACTACAGGTAAGTCAATTGTCTGTTCATTTTATTGGTATACAGTCAAACTTTTAGGTACGATTAGGAAAACAGTTGTTTTTATGTTTGTAACAATCCTGTCACATTGAGTTTCAATGGTTCTTTTAGCTGTATCCGTTGTATGAGTATATTTTGTGGTTGTTGATGGTAAAATGGCTCATTTTTTGCAGAATGGCTTCGCGATCACTGAGAGATGATGAAATATATGATTTAAATTACCAATATGATAGTGAGGATGGTGTTGACTTCGACGATGATAGCCTCATTGACCCTGACTATCAGCCGCTCCTAGAAAATATGGAAAGTATCCCCGATTTTGAAGACAATGCCGGAGGTGACGACGACGACGCTAGTCCGTCATTTCCAGATCCAGGCCAGCAAACAGCCTCAACAAGTCAAAAGCGACGTAAGCCAGAGTTGAAATGGAAAAAAAAGAACCTTGTTGTAAACACTCAACAAACCCGATTTACCGGAAATTCTGCTCTTCCACCTAATTTATTGGAGCTTGACACACCAATCCAATTTTTTTACTACTTCTTTCCTCAAGAATTGATCAATTTTATTGCTGAACAGACGAATCTCTACATAATTCAAAAAAACCCTAACCAATCATTTCAAGTTACTGAAACCGACATCCAGCAGTTCATTGGCGCTACCTATATGATGTCTCTAATTCAACTACCGAGAGTAACAAGCCATTGGAATGCATCAATCGGTACTCCTATGATCCAAGAAACAATGCCGAAACAAAAGTTCGAGAAAATTAGGCAGTTTATTCATTTCAACGATAATTCTAGCTTGCCCCCTCGTAATGCTGCAAATAGTGACAGGCTTTTCAAAATTAGGCCCGTCGTGGATAAATTGAACGAAACATTTAGTGGAGTTCCGATGGAAGAATATCTTTGTGTTGACGAACAGATATGTTCTACTAAAGCAAGAAGCAATCTGAAGAGATATAATCCAAAGAAACCCCACAAATGGGGTTATAAGATATTTGTCCTCAGCGGGGTTTCCGGATTCGCTTACAAAATTGAACCTGAAACAGGATGTGAAAATGTTGTGCTCAGCGGAGAACCAGACCTGGGAGCATCTTCGAACGTGGTGGTAAGAATGGCGCGAGGAATACCAAGGAACCAGAACTATCGGCTTTATTTTGATAATTACTTCACTTCCTTGCCTTTGTTGGAGTACTTGGCTAAAGAAGGAATATTGAGTCTTGGGACAGTTCGACGTAATAGAATTCCAGACTGCAAACTGCCCACTGACAAGGAAGTAATGAAGAAAGAACGTGGGTTTTCGGTAGAATACGTGGCAAATATGGACGGTATCGATGTATCAAATGTTATATGGAAGGATAACAAAGTTGTTACACTCGTTTCTTCTTTTGCTGGTGAATTGCCTAAGAGCCAAGTCAGACGGTATGATAAAGCAAATAGAAGGCATATAAACATTGATCGACCTTATATCGTTGGCGAATACAATCGGCACATGGGTGGCGTGGATTTGATCGATAGTATCATGGGAAGATATAAGATCATGATAAGAAGCAAAAGATGGCAAGTTCGGATGTTTTATCATCTATTGGATTTGACTATGGCCAATTCTTGGTTAGCATACCGAAGAGTTAGGAAGGAAAGAAATATCACAGAAAAACAATTGTCATCCGCTGATTTTCGACTTGAGATAGGTGAGACTTTATGTAAGCTTGGATTGAAGCCTCAAATCAAGAGTCGAAGGTCAATTGAAAACGAACTCCAAGCAAAAAAACGAAAGGGCCCCGCACAACATGTTCCACCTATTGCAGTACGACAAGATCAAATAGGTCACTGGCCAATCTGGGAAGAAAAGAGGATCCGTTGTAAGTTTCCTAAGTGCACAGGAGTAACACAAACCATTTGCGAAAAATGTGGTGTAGCATTATGTTACAACAAACAAAATAATTGTTTTAGATCATTTCATACCTTATGAATTTATGAGTAAATGTTTTTTATGTTTTTTTTTATCAGTTATCTCAATGTTACAGTTATGTCACAATCCCTTTAATGACTCCTTAATCCTTGAAAAATGTTTCTTTTGTAAATTCTGAAAAATATAAGTTTCTTTGTTTATCAAAATCTATCGCTTTTTTTTAATTTTTCTTTTTTTTATGATCATGAGCTACGAAGGGTTAACAGACAAAGCCTTAACAGACAAGGAGCTTTAGGAAGCTTTTTTCTTTGCCTAAGTATTCATTTATAGGCAATGAGGTGAGCGAAAATAGACCTTGAATGCATTTAGTGAATGTGTTTAAGCTTTTGGAAAAAGCTTTTTTTTGGTAGCTTTCAGTTTCATATATCATTTCTCGCCATAAGGACATCTGTATAAATTTATTATCTGCTTTTAGGGTGCCGTGCAATAACGTCAAGCGAAATAACGCCGAATTCTGAAATTCGGCCTTATATATAAAGTGAAATAACGCCGAATTTTTGCACTCGGCCTTATTTCACTATGGCAAAGTGTAATAATGCCGATTCGGCGTTATTTCACTTTGTCAGTTTTAATTTTTTTAAGATTTCATCAGGTGTCAATGGCATTTTCTATACTTTATAATAAAAAAAACAGTGTTTTAAAGGTTGCCTTCTTATGTTTTGATATAAATTCGCCAAACAAAATTTTGCTTTTCACAAAAATTATTTTATCAAAAAATTATTAATACATACGTAATGCTTCATAAGTAGGTATTTTAAAAATACTTGGTCTTAAGCTCAGTTAAGTTAAGAGAAGTCACATGAAGTGAAAATTTCAGTATTGATGGAAATTAAAAACTATTCAAATAATAACTACGCAGGGACCTCTACAACATCAAGGTTAATAACTAAATATTCCATTTTCTTTCAATTTAATTACCACAATGAATTAGATTTTGAAAATGAATGTTGTTTTTGCCGCATGGACCGGGAAGAATATTAATATTAAATTTTACATTTCAGTTAACACTATATTTTTGAGAATTTGATCAAATGAAAACTAAAAATGATTAAGAATCTGGAACTTGAAACAAAAACTAAGTATACCTAGTACAGGTAAAAATGCCAGGGAGCGAAGCGAGCGGAAAAAATTTTGCCCAAAAGAGAATCAACTCGCGCGAATTTTTTTATTTTCACACGCCAAATTGATTCTCTTTTGGGCAAATTTTTTTCCGCTCGCTTCGCTCGTTAGTATCTAAACTGATTGATCTTGAATGTTCCGAATTATCAAAAAGGAGCTCAAAATGAATAATTGAAATGCAGCTTCTGCTTTCAAAGCCGTTTAATGCATAACAAGATGTGTGGATGCGGATGCCTTTCCAAATTGAAGGAAGCTGCAACAGTTTTGAAAATGAAATGCTTCTGACAACATCCGTAATCAAAATCTGCAAGCTTTTCTAAATTCAAAATCACTCACAGAATGAATTAAGAAAAATTCAGAATCACTCACATATTTTGCACACTCAACTCCATCCAGCGCCCGGTCTATATTTGGAGAAATAATAATGAAATATGTTAACCTGAAAACGTTTTTTTTTTTTTTTTTTTATTTTACCATTGTGAACCTAACGGACATGAGATCCAATAGAAAATTTACCAATGCCCTACCTGGTATAACTGTTGCCCTACGTTGAATTAAACTCTGGCTACGGGCCTACTATTCACACGAGCACGACCAACGAACAACGAATGAATAAAAAAAAAAGTGATTTTAGTGATATTCAGCCCTAATGTGTGTTCCGCCCGGAAAATCATTCCCCCGGAATATTTTTATTCGCTTGAATTTAAAAAGCTATTGTGAGTTTCACCCGAATAGAATTTCACTTCGAAAAAGGACTGACAGTTCGAATGAAATAAACAGTGATAGAATGCTTGCAGAAAAACGCCAGTTTTCGGAGAATGAAAATATCGCATTCATATTTTCAAATTATTAAACATTTTTAAATTTTTGAAAAAAGTAGAAAAATATAATCAAAAATTGGTGTTGGAAGAATGAAATTCGTTAGGTATTTATCTATTTTTTAGTGCAGTGTTGACATAAAGGAAAGTATTGCACTCTTGAAAAATCAAACCGAGAATTTGGTAAAGCGGCTTACGAAAGCATGTTTCGACCAAGTGATTTCGGTAGAATCGCTCGTCTGTCCGGTAGTTTGTACTGAGATTAGATTTCGAAGCCGTTTTCTGGTATTTCATCTTGCTAGATTCATTTTTAGTCCAAACGATTATAAAAGTTAATGGCGCAAAATTATAGTCCGCTAATGAACAGTTTTAGTGTGATACTAGCTTATGTTTCAGTCATGACTCAAACGTCTAGTATCACACTAATTTTTCTTAAAATTGGACTATAATTTTGCGCCAATGTTTCTTAACTCTTATCTTGTGGTTATTTATCAATTTGACACAAAAAAGTTGAAATGTCGTTTGATTTCGCACGGAACGATTGATGCCGATAACGAAAATTTTTCGAACATGGAATTTTTTCACCCGGAACTCACAATAAGGGAAGAACAATTAAGGATTTTTTTCGGGCGAAACTCACAATAGGGCTTATTAATGTTTATAAATTAGGGAAAACAAGTTTATTCGTCGCGAATGAATTGTTTTCCCAAATTTATTAACATTTTACATGAAGAGGTATGCATTATAATTCAAAGATAAATTATATTTATATATTAATATTTACATATATAGTTTTGTTGAGTTAAGCGAAAGCAAAATTTCGCATTTTAGACACTCACTAATGATCATCTAAATAGAACTAGTACTTCCCATAAACTCAGAGAGCTGAAATTTGGTACAGAGCTAGGGTTTAATATGGCCAAATAAAAGGAAAACTATAAAAACTAGGATAATCGAAGATCTGGAGTACCTGGTCTTATGACACTCTATCACTCACTCACTCACTCATGATCATCAGAATAGAACTAGTACTTCCCATAAACTCAGAGAGCTATATTATGTTGACGTCAAGAGTATAAAAGCTCAAGCTTCAGCGGTCACCGAATACAACCGGCTAAGGCGTAAATACCGCTCCGATATTTTAGAAATTAAACCGTCTAAACCGTCTAAATTCTAAAATATCAAACAACAAAATATAATAAAATAAATCAATATGCCCACGTTTCTACAAAAAGAAGTGATATCCCACCAAAAACATTCTGTAAAAAACTAGCCAAGTCTCGATGGAGCTGCTTGTTTATCTCTAAAAAGTAATGAAATCAAGACAAAGTCGAGCCAAGTTTAAGGTTCCTTTATTTTTATAGTTCATGTTCTGTGACTTGGCCGTTGAAGGACACACCAGGGTACAAAACCAGCTGCTCCATGACACCATTGCACCAATCTGTGGCCAGAACCGCTAGTCCGCTACAGCTTCCCATTGACGATGAAAAACTGCTTGTAGGCTAGATAAAGCTGCTGTATAGGCGAGCCTCAAACAAACAGTATAAAAAACTATTTTCAGTACAGACGGACTTCTAATCGGCCGAGTCAAACAACATTAACTATGTATAATAATAAAGGAATCCCAGTAAGGAACCTTAGACTTGGTATGACTTTGTCTAGATGTCATTACTTTTTAGAGCTAAACAAGCAGCTCCATCGAAACTTGGCTAATTTTTTACAGAATGTTTTTGGTGGGATTTATTTGTTATCCCCGAGCTCGCTTGGGTCTCACTCGATGAGTGCGATTAAAAATGACCGAGCACATTCATTTTTTGAATGACAGAAACACAAAATAATAGAAATGGCGGACGAAAAACAAATACGTTTTGAGCAAAATTTATTATGACTATCAAACAATAAACTTAATCCATTTCCTATAATAACTGATTTTTCCATTTTTGTCTACTATAAACATTTTTCAATTCAATTTTCAATTTTTCAATTCAATTCAATTAAGTTTATTTTTTTCTTCCTCTTTTACAACCAAGAATAAATTTACAATTAGATATTTTACAAAATATTATTATTTAGCACATACAGTTTTTCATTATAAGGAAAAAAAGAAAGAGAAAAGAAAAAAAGGTACGATCTGTTGTCTATTGACAAGTGTCGAAAGTACCAAAATAAAGATTAAAATTATAATTCGTATGAAAAAATCTTGGAAAACAAACGAGATATTTTAAAGAGGGGGGTAAAATTCTCTCACAGGAAAACAAAACTACAAAAAAGCAAGCGAACGGGAAAACAACAAATTTTACCCACATTTTAATTGTCAAGTAATTTTATATGAAAAATTTAAACTTTGAATTTGAATTTATTTATTTATTTGCTATTTTGAATCAAATTTGACACTAAAATTTGTAGGTTGGAGAAATATTTTACTCTCTCGTGAGCGCTCCCTTTTACGAAAAATTACAAAATTTTTGAGTACGCGAACAGGATTTGGTAAAATTTCGTAATTTTTCGTAAAATTTGACTGTTTTAGCAGGTTTATAAGAAAATCATATAATGAGAATGACAGCTCAGACGCTCAGTGCTCTATTGTTTTTAAAATAACTCAGAGCGTTCAGGTTACGTTCAGTTTTGAGCGAGCTCTGTCCGCTCTGTGCACTCTATGCCCCGCTAGGTGCTTAAAAATAAAAATGCCTATTAAAAATTATTTAAGTAGGAACACGTCAAATGTGAACAATAAAATTGTATTTAAATATTGTTATGAATTTACGCCATAATCGGATTATATGGCGTAAATCCACATTGGAATGATAACTAAAGTAATATGTATGTATTTATGTATTTTGAACAACGATAGCAACTTAGAGGTGCTTCCACCAACGGCTTTTTCCGTCAATTCCTTTGTTTGGCGGAACAAGATAGCATGCTTTGAGGAGCTTGTAAAAATGCATGTCTATTCATTGCAAATGATAAACAGTACAAAGTCTGCAATGGGAAACCAAAAATCAGTGGAGTTGTTAGCGCAATTCGTAGTACATTGGCTTCCCAACTATCTGGTCTAGGTTCAAATCCCAAAGTGAACTCAAAAAGTTTTTCGATTAATATGAAAAATAACTAGACAGCACCACTAATAAAGGAGTCTGATGACCGGCTTGGCACCCGTGCAACAGCTATAACTCCAGCCAAACAAAGGAATTGACGGAAAAAGCCATTGGTGGAAGCACCTCTAAGTTGCTATCGTTGTTCAAAATACATAAATGGAATTGACGGACGCAGCCTAACTGCAGTGTTGAAATAACACAAAAACAAACTAATGTAATATGGCGTTAGTTCATTTTAAGAAGTGGCCCAAGTACCTACTCATTTCAATTTGAATTAAAGCCACTCGAAAATAATTTTAATATGATATAGGAACATTATGTAGGTAAATATGTATATTGTTTAACGAAAAAAGTAGAAGGCTCTATTAGTTAAGCGTTAACACAAACATTTCAAACACAGTTTACTATAATTCAATTTGAAAAAGCAATAGTTACACATTTGCCTTATTCTTAACTTTTTTCATCACGCTTATAACTTGCAAATTTTGTAAAAATGTCTTTGTTATTTTATACTATCGCGTTCCCTTTTTTTGGCTCCAGCATGGAAAATCGTCCGATTCGTTTCCTACATTAAAAATTTTGTACGATATTTATTTATCCGCATCTCAAGAATTTTCCTAAGTGGTGCCGCAACATTATTTTATTTTATTCCTTTTCTTGCAGCGACCACAACTCATTTAACAGCAAAAGATGATAGACAAAAAATTAAAATTGAAATTGAAATTGAAAATTATTGATTTGAAATAAATAAATAGCTATATCATAGTAACGAAAATTTGATCTAAATATTAACAAAAACTGCAAAGTATAAAAGTGCAAAGAATTTTTTGAAAACATATTATTTGAAGATGAATTTAATAGAATTTGAAATTTCAATGTGGCCGCTACAACAAACAAACGAAAATAATTGTATTAATTATAAAAAATATTTAATTATAAAAAAAAGAAAACTTGTTTGATGACATATAATGATAACACCATTACATACGTCACATATGAACTTTTGTGACGTAAAGATGTTAAAAACAAACAATTTAATTAAATAAAAAATTAAAAAAACATTTATCGACTTTTTATTGATCGGTTTTTTAAGAGGACAAAAAAAAGGTTTACTTATTCGTAACCCAAGCAAAGTCAAAAAGGACTCAAATCATCAAATCAAAACATGATTTATTAAATCTAGACTCTATCCTTTGTTTGATTTTAAATAAAGCATCGTGTTATCTTCTTTATTTAAATGCGTATGTTTAGACAAAGAAAGAATACAAAATTACTTAAGGAAACTGATTTAAAACTTGTAATTTTTTTCTAGATAAACACTTGTCCTTCTCCGTGCAGTTATAACACAATTAAGAACGGCTTTGTCTAGTTCAAAAAGTTGTAATTTGATTATGATCAAATATCTGATATGACCCTGACACGTGCAATGCACACTTCATCATTTAACATTATACCTTAATCGATTGGGGTTAAGCGTCATAATAAAGAACCATGGAGGGATTATATTCGTAAAGGAAATGTGACGGTTACTTACATACAAAACAAAAAGAATTCAAATAATAACGGCCATAATATGTTTTCAATGGAACATTTCGATTTGGAATCGACAATGGCTCGACACTTTTTCGAAGGATCACATACAACCAATGGTTCAACTTCAAGTTCAGATTTCTTTTTCGGCGAAGACAACAGTTCTGATGACAGTGATGTTTATAGCGGATTTAATAGTGACCAAGAAAACAACGAAGAAAAGAGGTAGTTACTTACTTAAGAAGAATTTTATTTAGTGTTGATTATTTCTTAACTTCTTGAAACATAATAGTCGTCACATTAAAAGTCGTCGAATGAAATGTGCATCCCAACAGGCCCAACAAAGACAAGCTGCTAATCTAAGAGAACGACGTCGAATGCAAAGTATCAATGAAGCTTTTGAAGGCTTAAGGTCTCATATTCCAACACTTCCTTATGAGAAACGCTTGAGCAAAGTAGATACATTGAAGTTGGCAATAAGCTATATTACATTTTTAGGCGAAATGGTTCGAAAGGACAAAAATGGAAATGAAAATGGATTGAGTGGTCTCCAGAGAAATTATCAGAAGGAAATACCAAAGAAAATAATCCTAAGAGATCGAAGTAAGTACAGATTACTTATGTAACTTTTGAAAAACTTTTTTATTTCTACCTAATAATCAGTAACCGAAATTATTTATTGAAACCATCTATGTATTTACACATCGCTGTCAGAACAAGAACCAATTCTTGTTTTTTAATATTTCTCAATCCTCTTTTTCCATATTGACCTACCTTGAATCTCCTTTCAAAGACAGGGGAGAGAAAAAAAAATCTACTGACAGTATTGACCACAATTATGCGAAAACAGATAAAATTATTCAAATCATAATGAAGTTTTCTTTAAACTATGCACATGAATGTTATTACATTACCTACGTTATTTTCTGCCTTCCCACACATATTATGTCGGGAAAGTAGGTTTAAAATTATGATTTCAAAACACCCAAAAATCATTAAGAAAGGATCCTGTAGTATCAAGATGTGAATGTGTTTGTATGTGCATATGCATACGATACATAGGTAGGTACATTACATACATAAATGTAGATTTTATCTGATCCGGCTGTCTGGAACAAATCGAATTTCACACTTTTCTTCTCAGTACCAAAGAACCTTTAGTTATTGATCTAAATTGACAGGGTTTCAACCACAATGTAAAAAACTGTTAGGGTTGTAGGTTTATCCTAACATGATACAAAACGTGTGTTAGCTACGGTTTCTGAGGCTGATTGTTTTCTTCTTAATTCAAATTGAATTGCAAAGCATCTTCTAGTCAGGTTAAGGGTCGGTAGGCATTGTTGCCCATTTGGATAGTGTCAAAAAAAACCGAATTTATATACCATTATTATTATACCAACGTAAAGGGATGATAATTATTAATTATATTACATAATAATATGGCCGAAAAACAACAGTGATAAGAATGTAATCTTAATTCTTATCACTGTTGTTTTAATGAAGTCCATAACACAGATGTGTAGGTACGTATTTTTATATATGTATATTTTTTTTTTTAAATATAAATTAACTAAGTTTATTAAACTTAAACGATTAAACTTCAATTATCAACCCTTGTAACATGTTTTATTTGATTGAACCAGGTCACACTAATTGAGGGTTGAAATGAACAAGTTTTGTATGGCATTTTTGTTAGCACGTATTTTCAAAGACGAATGACGCTTGATAGCTGTCACTTGTTTTTTTGCGGTGGTAATAATTGGGATTAAATGGAGAGAAAAAATTAAACATTATCAAATAATTTAATATGTAACGGTTTTGTTAGAAAACTGTCAGCGTTAATCATTTTAAGAAAAAAATATGTTTTTATTTATTGCGTCTTACGATTTTTCTTTTTAGGGTTCCGTGCACAGAGTGTAAACGAAACCCTTATAACATCACTTCGTTTTCTGTTCCTTTGTCTTTCACAAGCGATTTCTTCGAATCTGCTAAGCCGATTGCAATGAAATTCGGTACACATATTTTAGTATTCAGTAGTAATCTAAAAATGTTGTTTTCATGTTTTTAAGATAAATAGTTTCGAAGTTATTAGAGAGAAAAGATAAAAAAATACAAAAATGACCATTCTCCCCCCTGATCTCCGAAACTACTGGGCCTAAAATTATGAAAAAGATACTGAGAATAGGTCTCAACCTGTATATTACAGGAAAAAAATAATAAGTCTGTACTGTTACATATAACACAGATATGACTCAATATTTGGTGTAACTTTTTTAAATTTTTGACTCAACTTTACAATTTATTTCCTCCAAAACTGTTATACCAATTGAGTTAAAAGTTGGCCAATATATTAAGTAGAAATACAATCATATTTTTTTATATTTTTAAGAGAAATAGTTTTGTAGTTATTTAAGAAAATAATGAAAAATAGGCAACAATGTCAAAAACAGGCCATCCCCCCCCCCCCCTCTAATCTCCGAAACTACTAGATGGCATCAAATTTCTTAAGAAATTGTTGATTATTTAAATTTAAAAAAAATTGTTGGAACGGTTTTTTTTTTTAAATTAATTTTTTATGCATACAATTTATCTTGAATGTCCTAAAACTAATCTGGGGAATACAGTATTTAAGAAAATGTCTATTTAAAAAACGTTTACCGTCATCTCAGGACTATGTCATTTCACACCACATTTTAAAGTTTGTTTTAACTGTTAAGAACCTTGGAGTTCTTTTTACATCTAATGCACATTATCCGCATCGTTAATAAAGCTTATTCCCTGTTAGGTTTTATCAAACGGTCAAAAGAATTCCGCGATCTCAATGTCACCAGTTTTTAATACAACAGTTTGGTTCGTACCATCTGGAGTATGCATCGCAGGTGTGGTCTCCTCTTTTGGAAGGCAAGCCAAACCAGTTTTGGAAGGCACATCAGACCAAACTATATTCAATTCCAAATGCACACTAGATCGTGGGCCGACTTTGACTTTTAAAATTACAACACCGAAAACAATGCAAATTGCTTTGATTGACTTTATTTAACAAATATTAATTGTTTCACAAATATTAAATTGAATTTCGTTTCGCAAAATGGCGTGTATATTAAGTGCGGTATAGAAAGTTAATTTCAAGTTGATCTGAGCGCCGAAGAAGAAAGAATGACGAAAGCAATCACGATGACGATGCGAGCCGGGCGTTCAGGGAACGAAATCGTCAGATGCGGGTGTTGCTTGGTTGTTTTCATTATGGCTGCGTTCAGCCGAGTGGCAGAGTGGTGAGTCCACACGTGACGCTACATAACTCCCCCGCCAGTTGAGTGCAGGGAGCTGTAATCAACGATATCTGCCTGGGCGCACAACGGCACGCCCTGTTCGCGTTTTTTGATCGGGTTCCTTGGACGTGTGGTTTTGGTTTTCAGAGAACGAGACCTTTTTGGTTACCGAAGGCATTGGCCTTGATTGCTCGGCGACGTTTTCGGCTTCGTTTCCCGTAAAATACGGTTTTAAACGGTCAATGCTGATGATGGATTCTTTGCCGTTGATCAGGATTTTAAAATTTTTAGCGTCGCGACTGAGAACAGCGGATGGCCCGTCGTCGTAGGGTTGTTGCAGAGGCCCACGAACCGAATCAACCCTTACGAAAACGCGAGAGCAATGTTTGAGTTCTTTAAATACAAAAGGTTTTTGAATACAATGACGTGTAGGCGCGGAGGGGCGAACGGATTCGAAATGGCGATACAATTCCTTGACGAAATCAGATTGTGGAACTGTTGTTTTATTGGTCACGAGAAAATCTGACGGCAGAGGAATGTTTTGGCCGAACAATAACTCAGCTGCGCTAGCTTTGAAATCTTCCGATACGTTGCTCTTAGTCCCAGTAAAACGTGTGGAAGCTTTCTAGACCATTGCAAACCATTTTGGCACTTAAGAGCTGCTTTGAGTGTACGGTGCCAACGCTCTAAGAAACCGTTTGCTTTGGGATTGTAAGCTGTAGTACGATGATGTTCGATGCCAAGTCGTTTGCAAAGTTCATTGCATAAACTGGATTCAAATTGCGAGCCTTGATCCGTGACGACAACGGACGGAATACCGTAACGTGAGAACCAATTTGTGAACAGCGCGTTCGCGACAGTTTCCGCTGTGATGTCTTGAATCGGAATTGCTTCCGGCCATCTAGTGTATCTATCGATCACAGTGAGCAAGTATCGAAAACCTTCGGAAGGTGCAAGGGACCCTACTAGGTCGATGTGAATTTCATCGAAACGCTTGGTGGCCGGAGGAAAATTCCCGATTGGACTTCGGACGTGTTTCGAAATTTTTGATTTTTGGCAGGGCATGCAAGCCCTTATTTATTCCTGGCCAGATAAACTTCCGCGACATTGTTTTGACTGAGGACCGAACACCTTGATGATCCAGCCCGTGGATAGTTTCGAAAACCGATTTTCGAAAGTGCTCAGGAATGAATGGGCGTGGAAGCTTGCATGAAGTATAACATACAATAGATACTGTTGAACCGGGGATCGCTAGGTTTTCGAAACGCAAAGACGAGTCAGAAGAGCGCAAATCACGCAGCTCTTGGTCATTAACCTGGGCTTTAGGAGTGTGTCGGCAACAATATTTTCTGCACCGGGGATATATTGAATGTCCGTTGAAAATTGGCCGATCAGGTCGAGATGCCGGAGCTGGCGAGGAGTGGCTTTGGAAGGCTTTTGCCGAAAGGCGAAGGTCAGAGGCTTGTGATCGGTGAAAATTGTGAAAAGTCGTGCTTGGAGGAAGTGCCGAAAATGCTTGACGGAAAGGTAGACAGCCAATAGTTCTCGATCAAATATGCTGTAGCCGCTTTGAGCACGGTTGAGTTTAACTGAGAAAAAGGAAAGTGGCTGCCGCCCTTTGTTCCATTGTTGCAATACACCTCCGACCGCGAGATCTGACGCATCTACACAAAGAGAATATTTCGTGTCTGGAATAGGAAACGCCAAAAGGGCTGCCTGATAAAGAGCCTCTTTGCAGCGCTGGAACGGCTTGGTAGTCTCGGATGACCATTCAATTATTGTTTTATCATTTCTCTTCTTTTTACCTTTTAGTATTTCGGTCAATGGAAAAAGTATGTGAGCTGCGTTTGAGATAAAACGGCGGTAGAAGTTCAACATGCCTAGAAACCGCCTTAGGTCGGAAACATTCTTAGGGAGTTTATAATTTGCGATCGCTTCCACTCTGTCGGGAGATGGCCTTACACCGTCAGCCGAAATAAGGTGTCCGAGAAATGTGACATTGCTTTTGGCAAAATTACACTATTCCGTATTTATCACGAGACCATACCTCTCTAGGCGATGAAAAAGAATTTCAAGATGGTGGAGATGTTCGTTCAAATCTTTGGAAGCGATCAAGATATCATAAATGTAGATGAAACAAAACTGGAGGTCTCTAAGGATGGAATACATGAAGTGCTGAAACGTTTGGGAGGCGTTCCTCAGACCAAACGTCATTCTGGTGAACTCAAAAAGTCCAAATGGAGTGGTGATTGCCGCCTTGGGAATGTCGGCCTCGTCAATGGTAATTTGATAATAAGCACGTACTAGGTCGATAGTAGAAAAGACCGTTTGGCCATGGAGTTGATGACCGAAATCTTGGATGTGTGAGATGGGATAACTATCGGGTACCGTAGCCGCGTTGAGCAACCGATAGTCTCCACACGGTTTCCACTCCCCATTTTTCTTGCGCACGAGGTGCAAGGGTGTGGCCCACGTACGGTTGCCAAAATGGCGATGATACCAGCACAATTGGTGATTGAACCAAGGACTAAAACTGGGTCGCGGAGACGATGATCTACCTCTATCAGAACGCTGATTAACCTGTCGACGTAAGGCGGCAACCTCTAGTTGCAATTCCTCGAAAGGCGAAATCGCATTTTTGACTGACTCGGAGGATTGACCCGACACACGAAGGTTGTTTGCGTTGGTTAATGAAAAGGCTTCATTAGAACTTGGCACTAAACTCACGATCCTATCCACTGTCTGAGCGAGAACATCTAAATTGTCTGTTGAACACATTAAAATGGCTTGAACCGTTAATGGCAATCGTTGCAACCACAAACTCCTTAAAACCGATTCTTGGAGTTGCTAACCGGCTAACGCACGCATGTCTCTCAATAATTCAGTGGGTTTCTTGTCCCCCAACGCGGTATCGTGCAATAATATTTGCAAGCGAACGTCTTCCGATTCCATTAAGCGAGCAAGAATATTTACTTTTAAATGATCGTACAAGCCGCTCGCGGGCGGATTCAGGATAATGTCTTTGCACAAGTTAACCGTTCGCGTATCTAGCAACCCGAGTGTTGTAAAATATTTCGAATTATCTGACCTGACATTATCTACAGCGAACTGTCCCTCTAGAATCCTGAACCGCACGTCCGGATTTTCCGGACAAAACAGTAAATTTTTTAAAGATATCACACTTACTTGGGCACCGCTCCCTGCACCACTGGCGAAGCCTGATGAGCTCTGTTGTTCACCCGCGCCCTGCTGCGACCTCGCATCATCATCCGACATGCTTTGCATTCCAATTCCAACGAGCGACCAGCTGTAAAAGAATTATTGAGAGTGAATTTTATTTTTGTTGAAAGCTAAAATTATTTGAAACAAAGAAAGATGAAAAAATTTTGCAATTAGCGCTACAAATATACTCAAAAGTAAAATTGAAGCGAGAAGCGCTCTATGAATGAAAAAGAAATTCTTGTTCTTGAATTTTCTCCTGCCTAAGATGGCGTTCTTTTTGCGTTGGTGCCGTTAGCCGATGAGGACAAAGACTGCAATACTATTGCTGGGCACGAGCGTGATTGGTGTGTACCGTTGCCTGCAGCGTTGTTTTCGCAATATGCACGTTGGGATATATGTCCTATGTACTGTGCTGTCACTCGGGCGATTCAGGGCAGATGTTCTGGGAGATTGCGTTGATTGGTGGTTTTTCTGGGCTGCCGAGGAGCAGAGACGTGCTATGGACGACGATCACGTCGGGGTAACCAGTTTTGGAAGGCACGCCAGACCAGTTTTGGAAGGCACATCAGACCAGACTATATTCAATTCCAAATGCACACTAGATCGTGGGCCGACTTTGACTTTTAAAATTACAACACCGAAGACCGAAAACAATGCAAATTGCTTGGATTGACCTTATTTAACATATATTAATTGTTTCACAAATATTAAATTGAATTTCGTTTCGCAAAATGGCGTGTATATTAAGTGCGGTATAGAAAGTTAATTTCAAGTTGATCTGAGCGCCGAAGAAGAAAGAATGACAAAAGCAATCACGATGACGATGCGAGCCGGGCGTTCAGGGAATGAAATCGTCAGATGCGGGTGTTGCTTGGTTGTTTTCATTGTGGCTGCGTTCAGCCGAGTGGCAGAGTGGTGAGTCCACACGTGACGCTACACTCTCTATAATATTTATATTGAATGATTGGAATCTGTGCAACGGAATTTCACTGGTTTTGTGTTAAAAGTGTTTCAGTGGATTGATCCTTTAAATGTCCCTCCGTACAAAAACCGTTTGTCAATCCTTAAGATGCAAACACTTCAAAGAGAAGAAATAATATAGACATTGGGTCGTGTGTGAAATGCTTTATCTCAGTTTCAAATCTCATTATTTTGAGCTTTTGCTAGCATTTTTGGTAGAAAAAAAAAATATTGAGATTTGAGACTGAGACAAAGCATTTCGCATACCACCAATTATCTTTTCCCATCAAATTTTTACTGGAGTCACTGATGCTCCACACGTTCTCTGTAAAACTCTGTTTTGCTATCAAGGTGGAGGTTATAATCTCCGTAGTCAGGATTTGATTAGCATCCCTATGCACTGAACAAATTATGGAATGCATGCATGAGCCTTTGACCCGGATGGGGACCTAAACTTATGAACTGGAATTCAAAACTTTTTGATTTTAATTTAAGTAAAACTCAACTTAAATTAATTTTAAAAACAAGTTTTCCACTTTCTTAAATGTTTTATGTTTATTTTGTCATGTTTTTTTTTTTAAATTTAATGTTAATTATTTATGTGTGCTGTGTTATTTTTTATAGTTTCGTTTTGTGCCTACTAACAACTAACACCACACTAAGTAATGAGCCGGTGGTGTAACACAGTTCCTGTGTTGGCAAAATATTGGTCATAAAATGGTGCTTGCCATAAGGCCATACGACCAGTTCTGATAGTGTGTAAAAAAAATACGTCTTATATTACATTTTTTTAATATTGATCCGTTTTTGAGACAGAATTTTGAAAAAAAAATTGTTTAAATCGATAAAAAAAATTGAAAACAAAATACTATTAAAAAAAAGGACGCTGATCGGATTTTATGCTTCGAAAAAATCTTATAAAAAAAAAAAAATATATACAATCCATCTAACGTTATTTTTTTTCAACTAGTGCTTATTTCGTGAATGGTAACACTTATAGCTAATGTCTCATGTGACAGACAAATTGAATTTATAATTACGCTGAACGAATATGGTTGTGTATACGCTTGAACAACGCAGGGAAATATTGCGACATTACTTTGAAAATCATGCTAATGTTGCAGAATGTGTGCAAAAATTGCGTACGGATTTTGGAAGAAGAGAAGCACCGTCAGCTCCGTATGTTCGTTATCTTGTGAAAAAAGTGAAAGAAACTAGCATCCTCATCGATAAACCAAGAGTGAAAAGCCAAAAACAGTGCGTACACCCGAGAATATTGCTGCTGTGGCAGAAAGTGTGCGTGAAGCGCCATCAACATCAATTCACCGTCGTTCTCAACAATTGAACATGTCTCCGAATTTTGCATAAAGACCTTGGTATGACGCCATACAAAGTCCAATTGGTTCAGGAGTTGAAGCCAACTGACCATCCAATGCGTTTTCGCTTCGCTAAGTGGGACTACGATCGACTTAGAGAAGATGCCGATTTTGCAAAAAAAAAAATCATCTTTTCAATGAAGCTCATTTGATCTTGTCGGGTATGTAAACAAGCCAAATTGTCGCATTTTGGGCACAGAAAACCCGCACGCATGCATTGAAAAGCCGAAACACCCAAAACGAGTCACTGTTTGGTGCGGATTTTGTTCCAGAGGCATAATTGGACCATTTTTCTTCGAAAATGAGCAAGGAGTGGCCGTTACAGTCAATGGCGATCGTTATCGGGCCATGTTGAACGAATTTTTGTTCACAAAAATTGAAGAGGAGGATATTGGCAGCATTTGGTTTCAACAGGACGGCGGCAGCGCTACGTGCCACACAGCCGAAGCTACACTCGATGTTTTGCGCCCTGTTTTTGAAGATCGCATTATCAGCCGCAGAGGTGATGTCGTTTGGTCACCCCAGAGCTGCGATTTGACACCGTTGGACTGTTATTTGTGGGATAAGTGGTACGCTGACAAGCCAGAGACAATTGACGCTTTAAAAGACAATATTCGTGAAGCCATTGGTGAAATATAACTGCACACAATCGATAATGTGCTTAAAAATTGGACTGATCGTGAAGGCTTCTGCATGGCCAGCCGATGCAGCAATTTGAATGAAATTAGTTTTCATTATTAACCGGAAGGATTGTGCTTTCAAATAAAAAAAGAAATTTCAGAAAATATGCAGTAGTTTTATTTTCTTATAGCATTTTCAAAAAAAAAAGTTATTTGGCGGACCCTTTATATGTCACAAGTAAAAATCGTTTAAACGCTATATTTTTATTCCTTATTAAAATACTTAAATATGTATTTTCCATTGTCATAACCGCTTTTTAATACAAAAAAAATAATGATTGCTATCACTCTTATGATATGTATAGTATAATCACAGATAATAAATTTATACAGATGATCCCTGCAGAAAAAAATGAAACATACACTAGTCAAAACAATTAAAGGAACACTTGAAAAAACTCAAAAATTGAGTGGTTTTTTATAAGGCTGTATCTCAGTAGAAAAACGTCGGATTGAAGTGAAATAAAAAGTTTTTTAAAAATTATCATTTTTTCTTTTCAAATTATTTTGAGTTAAGAGAGAACTGTTAGTCGTTTTCGCTTGAGCGAAAAAAATGTTCACTCAATTTCAAAATCGAAAAAAAAATAAACTTTAAGGTTTCATAAAATAAGCGGAAATTTTTTTTCAATCCAATCAATCAAAGATTCAATTTGAGAATATTGGCTATAATTCACTGTTTGGTTCAGATCGCTACGATTTTTTTTTCTAATCAAAAAATGGGTTTACATGCAAAAACACAATTTTGACTTTGGACCCTAATAACTCTGCTAAATATTGACTTACAAAAAAAATAAAGGCAGATTTGAAAAATTTATTTTTTTACACAAAAACATTTTTTAAAAATAAAAATATCAATATCAATCTTTTCTATCAATTTAAAAAAGGTCCAAAATACGCATTTTTCAACTTTTTCATAAAAACTACCGTTATTTTGTGGTTTTCAGTGATACTACTAATCTGAGGCTTAATTATTAAATCTCATAAAATTTCCTTGATATTGGTGAAAATTTCACATCAATACGATTAACCGTTTCTCTGTTTCGATCAATCAAACTTACAAAATACTTTTTTTCAATTTTAAGGAAAGTTTTGTTTTTTTTTTATTTTTCTGTTCTTTTGAATCTGTTTATTTATTTTTTTTTTTCATTACTATTATGACTGTGAAATTCGGACGAATTTTCTTGATTTTGATGAAAGTGTATTTTGCTCTTAACTGACAACGCCTTAACTGACAAGTAGCTTTTTGAAGCCTTTTTCCTTGCCTAAGTATTCATTTATGGGCAATGAGGCGAGCGAAAATAGATTTTGAATGCATTAAGTGAATGCGTTAAAGCTTTTGGAAAAAGCTTTTTTTTGGTAGCTTTCAGTTTCATATATCATTTCTCGCCATAAGGGTGAGACATCTGTATAAATTTATTATCTGTGGTATAATGTATGTTTAAGTTGTATGTTACCGCAGGACACAGTTAAGCACATAAGTTAGTAAAGCAGGTGTCCATGGCTCTGAGGATTGAGTAGTTGATTGCTACGCCAAAGGCTGCGAGTTCAAACCTCCAGCCTCGGCAAATAGCATTCTTTTTCTACAAAAATCGCCAGCTTATCTGAGGCCACCTGTGCGATAATAATATGAGATAATTATTAATCTATGTCTCCTCCTCTGTGCAATGTAGGTTTCTGTTAAGACATACTTTCTATGTGTCTATCTGTCTCAGTCGCCAGTGCTGTATATAGTATGAATCTGTAGTTCGTTGCATTTATGAGCGAAGTACTGTGATGTCAATAGTCAAGTTAGTAAAATGTTTCTTTACTTAAAAAATTGGCGAGAGAATGAGTGAAAATTAAGAAGCTTAAACGTAAGAACAAATTATGCATGAGATATTTATTGACCATATAAAACATAGTCCCATAGACGAAATTATTTAAAGTCTGTATGCAATAGTCAAGTTAGTAAAATGTTTCTTTACTTAAAAAATTGGCGAGAGAATGAGTGAAAATTAAGAAGCTTAAACGTAAGAACAAATTATGCATGAGATATTTATTGACCATATAAAACATAGTCCCATAGACGAAATTATTTAAAGTCTGTATGCATGATGGATCAATTTGCAGGCAATGGGTCATTGTTGTACAATTGGACAATATACACAATGTTATGCGGTGTGAAAATAAACCATATGTTGGAACTTTCATCTGAATGTTTTATAGATTCTGATACAAATTTTACTTACATCCTTGGTAAATTTGTAGACAGAGAAATAATTCAGTATTCCTCAAAATTCGAGTGGCACTAATGGATGGGCATTGGCAATATAAGTTCCTTGTTTCTATGGAAGGGATGATGACGACCATAATTTTATTTAGAACAACCAAACATCCATGAATTGTACATCTGCTGGGGTGGAACGAATTTCCCACGGGGTGATTAATTCTGCTATATAGGTCCTTATATGTATGTACATACATACATTTGTATTTGATGAGTTGATGTGAGAAAGCACGAGAGCTCATGGAGAAGATAAAATAAAACGATTGTGTTTCGTTTTCCTATCAGTAAGGAGCACGTTATTCTTATCGTAATCATATTTTTCCCGTGGCCCGGCAGCGACGAAAATGACAGCTGTCAAAAATGTGAAATTTGTATGTAATCGCCTTTGATTCAGTCATCGCCCGTCGGCGGGCGTTTCGCTCAAAACTTGAACTTTTTTCAACTTTGTCGCACGAAGAGTTTAACGTTTAATTTTTTATATCTTGTTATTTTTTTTCTGATTCTCATTGCTTTTATGAATAAGTCCTTGCCACTTTGTTTCATGAACAATGTACATTTCGTTCCTGGTACAACGGGCGTACCCACCATTCCGATTCCCTCTTTTCCAGTACGTTTAAAAATACACAGCATGCACCAAACACAAAATATCTTCATCTTCATTCATCTTTTAAGCAAAAAACTAGTTAAAAACTGATTTACATTTTTAAAAACACTTGAAAAAACTCAACAATTAAGTGATTTTTTATAAGGCTGTATCTCAGTAGAAAAAAGTCGGATTGAAGTGAAATAAAAAGTTTTTCAAATTATTTTGAGTTAAGAAAATACCGTTTTTTGTTTTCGCTTCAGCGTAAAAAATGTTCACTCAATTCCAAAATTGAAAAAAAAAGTTTGATTTGTCATAAAGTCGGCGGACTTTTTTTTTCAATCCAACCGATGTAACAGCCTTATTACGGTTGTCAATTTTCAATACTGTAGTAGCATGGTGTATATTCATCATTGTATTGCCACCACTGTATGTTCACTATTGTATTGCCACCATTGTATGTTCAATGACAGCTGTCATCAGATAATAGCCATTTTGTACATTCTCATTCTTACCTTGTCATCTGTTGAGATAACATACAAAAAAGACCTCAAAAGAAAAACCAAAATCGAAATAAATAAAATCTTTAAAAATTAAAAGCATCGGTTCTTAATATTTTATATATTATTTATAAAACTGCTGTCTACAACGCTGCGGACAGGATCCCGAAAAAAAATTTTCTCATCGCTTCAAGACTTTTGTGTATTTTGCCAAAAATAAGAAAACCGCATGTCTGACATGCTAAACGCATTGGAGATGAACGGTGTCGACGTACCCAAATTCGCGAAATGTATAACGGCCTAAGTCAGAACAGTGAACAAGATGAAAATCCCCCAGCTACTACAAATACACAAAACATAACAAATAAATCGGACAAAAATGTACCCGCTGACACAGCTATGCCAGACGATACAACAACTGCTGCCAATGCAAGTGCTCCGAAACCTGCTGCCCCTGCTGTTGATGAAATTATACCAAGCGTGGATAAAACTGCATCGATTGAGGAACAAATAAATCAATTGAAACGTGAACGTGAATTACTAATGCTACAACAAGAAGTAGCCAACTTGCGACAAACCATTGGTCCTGCTGTACCCGTTATGCCTGCTGCACCTGCTGTGCCTGCTCCACCCGCTGTACCTGCTGTACCCACTACACCTATCATGCGATTGGATATCAATGTTCTTGAATCAATGGTGCCAAGATTTACTGGCGATGATACGTATGACGTTAACAAGTGGATCGAGGACATGCAAGATGCATTTGATATATTACAACTCGACGAACGTGCTCGCTTTGTTGGGCTTCGACGCCTTACTGATGGTACCGCCAAAGTATTTCTACGAACAACTAGCGCCCACACTTATGAAACTTTACGTGATGCTATGATATTAGAATTTGGTCGTAAATACTCAATAAATGAAATCTACTATCAACTGCGGTCACGACGCTTAAAGCCAACAGAAAGTGTTCATCGTTATGTAATCGAGATGCAAGAAATCGCATCACGGGGCAACATTGCCGAATGCGAATTGATTGACATGATTATTGCTGGAATTGGTGACACATCAAACAGTGCTGCAATGTTGTTCGGTGCAACCACTCTTAGCGAATTGAAGACATTGATTATCCGTTATGAACGACTGCGTAACCGTAACAAACAGCCTACTCAACCGATTCGTCGTGCCATGCCGAGTACATCGAGTGCCACAGCTCAACCTACAAGTGGAACACCTGCTGTCTATATGAACCGATCAACTGCTGCACATTCGGCAAATACTCCGACCATTGATGAACAAATCCGCTGCTTTAATTGCTCACGTTACGGACACTTCCAAAGTGCTTGCCCGAAACCAAAACGACCAGATGGCTCATGTTTCCGTTGCGGACAACTTGATCATGTTTACCGGAATTGTCCAAATCGTCCTACGGTTCAACAACAAAACCAAGCTGCTGTCCAACGTGCTGCCGGATTCATTGAACATGAAGATAATGTCATTGTTGAGCAATTAGAAGCTTTCCAACTGGTAAGTGTTTCCTTCGACCCTGAGTATGCCAAGTTTAAGAGTGTTTTTTCCCTTTTTGATTCCGGTAGCCCTAAATGTTTCGTACAACGATCAACTGTACCAAAGTTCAATGCCAAACAACTTATGAGGACGAAATATCGATTAGGAAATAAACAACTGATGTCACTCGGTGAAATCTTTGGTTACATTAAACTAAATGATAGAATTATCAAACACAAACTTATTGTAGTGCCCGATGTCTCATTATTTGTACCTTTAATACTTGGCCGTGATTTCTTTAAGGCAGCAAATATAACATTAGTTAGCTTAAAGCGACGTTATTCAAAAAATAAACTTATTGAACTTAACACTTTGAATAGTATTAAATCTGATGTATGGAAGACACTTAATTTATTTGGCATACTTAGGTCCTCAAACAACTCTGTTGGTAAGTCTGACGCCTTGGTAACAAAAAAATGTGATGATCTGGCTACACTGACAGTCGATGCCCCACCTGTCTATATACCGATTGAAAATATTTCTGACTATTTTACGACGCTATGTGCTATTGATATTACTGCAGTCTTGTCACGGATTATTTTCTGTCTTCCGTCGATTTGTACCAAACTTTTCAAGAATAGCACGCACATTATCACAACTTATGCAGAAAGACAAACCTTATGAATTCACGGAAGATTGCCATCAAGCATTTCAGAACTTAAGACAAAAACTCATTGAACCCCCAATACCTGCCATTCTTGACCCAAAACGTGATACTGAGTTACATTGTGATGCAAGTTCAAAGGGTTTTGGAGCCGTGCTTCTGCAAAAACAAGATGATTTAAAATTGCATCCCGTAGCCTATTACTCAAAAGCTACTTCACCCGCTGAGTCCAAATTGCACAGTTATGAATTGGAAACACTTGCGGTGGTTTATGCATTACGACGTTTTGAAACATACTTTGATCGACGACCCTTTAAGATAGTAACTGATTGCGATGCCTTAGCTAGAACTTTGAACAATGAGCATGGATCTGCAAAAATCACTCGTTGGGCACTCTACTTAGAAAAATTTAATTATACAATACAACATCGGCCGGGCAAATCAATGGCTCATGTCGACGCACTAAGTAGAATAGAGTATGTGGGGGTAGTAAGTGATCTTGACATAGAATTCCAATTAAGAGTTGCCCAAAGCCGTGACCCAAAAATCTGCCGCCTTAGAACACATTTAGAAACCGCTGACAGCACAGAATATGAACTAATAGATGAAATCGTATATCAAATATCGCCTTCTGGTAAACGTAGACTATTTGTCCCTGAAGAAATGGTCAATAATATTATTAGACACACACATGAGAAAATTGGGCACTTAGGAATAGACAAATGCTGCTGGGAAATAAAAAAACATTATTGGTTTCCCCTTATGAAAACCCGCGTACATAATTTTATTCGTAATTGCCTCAAATGCATAGTTTATTCAGCCCCTGCTCGATCAAACAAACGGAATATGTTCAGCATACCTAAAATTCCTCTGCCCTTTGACACAATACATATTGATCACTTAGGTCCCCTTCCGTCTATCATTTCTAAAAAGAAGTATATCTTAGTTGTTATTGATGCCTTCACGAAATATACAAAGCTGTACGCTACAACAACCACAAATTCAAAAGAAGCCTGTACGGCCCTTCAGAGTTACTTCGATTATTATAGCCGCCCCCGACGAGCTATAAGTGACCGTGGTACCGCCTTTTCATCGGGAGAGTGCCAACAATTTCTCAAAGAAAGGAATGTTGAGCATATTATGAACGCAACTGCTTCGCCTCAGGCAAACGGTCAAGTGGAGCGTGTCAATCGTGTCTTTACGCCATTAAATAGCAAATCATGTGAGAAAAGTGGACATGTGGATTGGTCACACACACTACGAAAAGCCGAATACATTCTAAACAATACGATTCACTCAACAACTAGAGAAACACCATCGATTCTTTTATATGGTGTGGCCCAACGGGGTAAAGACATTGATGAACTGACGGAATACTTAGACGAACAAAACAGTGCAATTGATCGCGATTTACCTGAAATAAGGAAATTAGCGTCAAAAAATATACTTAAGTCACAAGAAGCAAATCTTTATCAGTTTCTGAAGCACAATAGACCTGCGGAAACTTATGAGAAAGGGGATTATGTAGCCATAAAACACACAAGTACTACCCCTGGTGTCAATAAAAAATTAGAACCAAAATACCGTGGACCTTATGTCATTGAAAAGATACTACCACATGATAGATATGTGGTGCGAGACATTGATGGTTGCCAGATCACACAAATTCCATATGATGGAGTACTTGAAGCTAACAAACTTAAAAAATGGGTGTCAGCAAATGCAGACTTGGTTGATGATACGGGTTCCAAGGAGACACTTATTGGATTAGAAATCGAACCAAATCAAACAAAAATTTGTTAATTAACGATCATTATTCTTGTAAGCCATAGTTTAAGTTAATTATTAAACCCTAGCAAATTGGGGACAATTTGATCATCAGAATGGCCGAGCTGTAGTAGCATGGTGTATATTCATCATTGTATTGCCACCACTGTATGTTCACTATTGTATTGCCACCATTGTATGTTCAATGACAGCTGTCATCAGATAATAGCCATTTTGTACATTCTCATTCTTACCTTGTTATCTGTTGAGATAACATACAAAAAAGACCTCAAAAGAAAAACCAAAATCGAAATAAATAAAATCTTTAAAAATTAAAAGCATCGGTTCTTAATATTTTATATATTATTTATAAAACTGCTGTCTACAATACGATATTTGACAATAATAAAAAAATTGATGAATCGGAATTATCGTTTTTATTCATCAATTTTTTTTTATACAAGTTCAGATTTAAGAACTATTGTGAATAGGCATATTCATTAAATCGGTATTATGATAGTCAAAAAAATTAGAATTTGTCAATTTTTCAGTCAATCACAAAATCCTTATTGATAAAACATTTTTTAAGAAACGCAAAAGCCAAAAGAATGTCCAGTGTAGAACTATTTTTCGGTGAAAATGAAATTGATGAAGAAAATTCCTTGGAGCAAGCAAGAATTTGATGAGAAATACGCGATGCTTCAAATCTACTGGATTTGGCAGAACATAATGTATGTAGGTAGATAAAAGATTTTTTTTTTAATGAGATACCATAACAAAAATTTGTTTCACTTTAGATTTATCCAAAACTTCAGACTTTCGAAATAAGCCTTTTTAAATGTGTTTTTTCATATAAACGATAAGTTAAAACCAATAAAAAAAAAAACAGCAATCCATCCCGAACATTTTAAAATTTGCAGCTGTATTCAGATTCCTTTCGCAAGGAAGCTACCAGCTAAGTGTTGGGAACGATTTGAACATTGGTATGGCGCAGCCAACGGTTTCGGTGATTTTGAAAGAAGTTTTAAATGTCTTGGAATGTAATGTTTGTCCTAAATGGATAAAATTTAACTATTCACAAGAAAAAGAACGCCAGGCAAAAATATACATTTTTCAAAAGAGCAGGGACCGAATTACCGCTTCATTGAGCGAGTGAGTGAGTCCCATCAGTGATCGAACGAGTAAGTACTTTCGGATGATGACATTCGTTAGGTCACGTATCGTTTGAGAGTTATAAAATGTAGTAGTTTTACTCTACTACATCGAGTCTCTATTTATTTTGAACGACTTTTGAGAGGTTTGACCAATAGAAAAACAATACCTGAGTGAAATAGCGAAGGCAGAAATATTATTTTTTTTTATTTTATGAAAAAACATAGCTTGACTGTTAACATAAAACGAGATTGATGAAGGTTTGTAGCGGAAAGTCTCCTAAATAGATTATTGGCAAGGAATTTCGTAACCATATAACTCAAATAGTAAAATTTAAATTTTTTCTGAGAAAGTTCCTCCCATCAGTGAGCTGTTTATATGTCGAATGAAATTCAGTTCGATAACTGAGGAGAGAATTTAATTGTTTGTACTAGAAGCTCGATACAGGGGCCGAATTACGGCATCCGTTATCGAATAATACGTTACTGAATTGTGTGTGTTTGGCATTAGCTCTCACGATATCGAGCTATGTATCGAGCTTCTAGTACAATAATTTTAAAATCTCTGCTCAGATATCGAGCTTAGTTTCATTCGACATATAAACAGGGGCCGAATTACCGCTTCAGTGAACGAGTGAGTGAGTCTCATCAGTGATCGAACCACAGAGGAGGTATACCTAGAGTCGCAACTCAAGGCATTTTACTCTCTTTCGACTTAAAAAATTAAATTTGATAAAATATACTACCCAATGCAAATGTATTGGTTTTTCAATGCATTTCAAATGGGATGCCAAACCAATACATTTGCAATGGGTAGTATATTTTTCTCTTATCCCAAAATTTTTTGGACAGTGAATTTTTAAAAAAGAGAACGAGTTGCGACTCTAGGTAAATAGGTTCTCTGTGGATCGAACGAACGAGTAACCCCTTTGGGATGATGGCACTCGATTGGTAACGTATCGTTTGGGAATTAAAAATTGTAGTAGTCTTTATTCTATTACATCGAGTTTGACAGGTAAAATTTGTATTCATAGGGTGACTCAGTAAGAGTGCACTTTTTCATTTTAAAATAAAAACAAGTATTTTATGACAGAGTTCTGATTTTTTTTATAGTATTTTAAAGAAGACATGTTCCGATTAAGTATGGAATAAAAAATCCGGCAAATGACCCCGGCTCCGATGACAGGCCAATACTCTTTTTATGAAATTTTAATGACTTTTGCACAGAGATGTGGCTGTATCTCACCCATGACACGTTGGATTTCCTATTTGAGCTCAGTAATTGCTTTTGGTTTATTATATTAAAACCCCAAAGAAAATAAACGCACGACGTTAAACCGCACGATCTTTGTGGCCAGTTGACATAAGAATTTCATGAGATAATGTGTTCTGAAAATCATTGCTGCAATAAGTCGATTGTTTCATGCGCGGTGTGGCAGGTTTCGCAGTCCTGCTAAAACCATATATTATCCAGATTCATGACGTCCAATTGAGGCCACAAGAAGTCCGTTTTCAATTTATCATATTCCTGTAACGAATGCCGTCCACACTCACTTTTGTTGTGTAAAGAGTTTTCACAATTATAACGCGTTGTTCTTTCAAGAAGAGCTTAATTTTTAATAATCGGAATAAACAGAGGTGACACTTAAATTTCAGCGTTGAAACTTGCATGAAAAAAAATTATTCCAATTTTTAAAAGTGCACTCTCACTGAGACACCCTATACATCTTTTCAAATAAATAACAAAACAGTGAAACGAAATGGATAATTCTCATTTATTTCGGCCATCATATTTTTTTGCTGGCTATTTAATGTATTTAAGTTTGACCTAAAAAGATTACATATTGGTTAAAATGTTCATAATAAATAAATCAAACAATAATATTTACATATTTTCCTCCTATCCGTGAGCTCTTTATGTTTCGAATGAAATTCAGTTCGATAACTGAAGACAGAATCTGAAATTATTGTACTAGTTGGTCGATAGATAACTCGATAACGTGAGAGGTAGTGCCAAATGCACACAATTCAGGCACGTATTATTCGATCACTGATGCCGTGATTCGACCCCAGCTCACTGATGAGAGGGACTTTCTCAGAAAAAATTTAAATTTTACTATTTGAGTTATATCGTTACGAAATTCTTTGTCAATAATCTATTAAGGAGACTTTCCGCTACAAACCTTCATCAATCTCGTTTTATGTTAACAGTCAAGCTATGTTTTTTTCATAAAATAAAAAAAATTAAAATTTCTGCCTTCGCTATTTCACTCAAGTATTGTTTTTCTATTGGTCAAACCTCTCAAAAATCGTTTAAAATAAATAGAGACTCGATATAGTAGAGTTAAACTACTACATTTTATAACTCTCAAACGATACGTGACCTAACGAATGTCATCATCCGAAAGTACTTACTCGTTCGTTCGATCACTGATGGGACTCACTCACTAGCTCACTGAAGCCGTAATTCGGCCCCTGCTCTTTTGAAAAATATATATATTTGCCTGGCGTTCTTCTTCTTGTGAAAAGTTAAATTTTATCCATTTAGGACAAACATTACATTCCAAGACATTTAAAACTTCTTTCAAAATTACCGAAACCCTTGGTTGCGCTATACCAATGCTCAAATCGTTCCCACAACTTAGCTGGTAGCTTCCTTGCGCAAGGAATCTGAATGCAGGTGCAAAAAAAAAAATAGCTCAGTGATAGAGCACGATAGCAAATCACAATTGTCACCCACCACGGCAACAACAACATCAAAACATCAGAAGCAGTAACAAGAAACCCAATAACAGTAATTACACCAAAAAATAAAGACTAAGTTTTTTTTAAACTGTTATTTTTATTGATATATGAATGTATGTTATGTTAATACAATCGCACCGCAAACTGTCTTTTCATTTTCAATTACTTATTTTAATATGGATGATGGTCTCATTTTCTTGCAGCAACAGTTCTGAGTATTTTGTATTCCGTCTTCAAATAATGCATATTCTTTAAGGCTAAAAACAAACCGAAGCCGACAAAACGATTGCTTGTCGCAAGACAAAAAATCGTGTCGAAATCCACCCCACACCGAGGACGACAAAGACAAGATATTTTGTCTTTGTCGCACTCGGTGTGTTTTGCCAGCGGACAAACAAAGAAAACAAAAATCTAAAAAAAATGAGGTTGCGTTTTCCCTATCTTGATTTTTATTTTGCTTCTTTATTCCTCGATGTATGTATGTTACAAACACATTCATCGAGAAACAGACAAACCAGAGTATATCTTATAATTGGATTGAATTGGAGTGACCAAACTAATCTATTTTAAGATCACTTTATATAAATTTTAATTATCAACCCTTCTAACATGTTTTATTTGAATGAACGTGGACACACTAATTGAGACTGAGAGTTGAAATGAACAAGTTTTCAATGACAAATTGACAACCTGCAAAAACAATGCTTCTTTTGCTTTTTATCCTTCTAACTATAACACCGAGAAAAAGACGGCAATATACTATTTCTCGCGTACTTGAGACCTAACTGGATCCAAAAATGTAAACAAAACTGAACCACGTGGAGAGTGTCCCTATTAGATATACTCTGTAGACACTGTTGGAATTACATGTGTATATACAATTTACATACATATGTATTCATACGAAAAAATGTAGTCGGGTTTTCATGCACACTTCTTTGTAACCACAAATATCCACACAAAAGAAATCTCTACGTTTTTCTTAATTCTTCTTTTTCTTAATTCTTTTTACCATTACAACAACATCCATACCAAATTGCACAAGATACAACAAGAAATATCGCAATAAAATACAAATCCAACTATGAGCAACCGACATTGTCCGTTTGTCGAAATCTGTTTGTTTGTCTTGTTCACTTTGGTGTGTGGTTCTTCATAAGACGGTGAGTACTTTTAGGCGTCGACATTTTGTCCGGGCCTCTTTGTTCAGCCTGAACCTTTTAATGAAACTGTAAAGGATAATATTTTATGTTCATTATATGCATACGAGTTTTTCTTTAAACTTACGCAGAATTTGGCAACGACAGCGGATTGCTTTTGTCCCTCAAGAGTCTTCGCTCAACACCTTGGTCCATCTCCCCTTTCGATAATAATTGTTGATTCACTTTACATACACACAAACATTATTTTTTATATTCTTATCTTCTGAATCGCTCGATAAGAAGAAATAATCAATTTTTTCAAAATTCTGTGTGATTAACAATAAATAAATTGAATACAAATTCAAACTATCAAATAATAATGTCTCGCTCAATTTTTGTTTTTTTATTTGTCAAACCTCTCAAAATTACTTCAAAACAAATAGAGTGATGAATTTATTTAGTCAAAGTTCATTTACATAAGAAATATTTATTTTACAAAAAGCGCCTTTTGTAGTTATGATACAAAAATTCAAGTTCAAGTTTCAAGTTCGATAAAATATTTTATAATGAAATAAAAAAAGTTTTCATATGACTAAAAATAGTCAGAAGTAACTAATTTATTTTGTTTAGAACAAGTATTCAAAATTCAAAGTATAACAAATAAGATGGTAAAATAATTAATATCAACATAGAGACTCAACTACTACAATTTTTAATTCTCAAACGATACGTTACCTAACGAATGCCATAATCCCAATAGGGTTACTCGTTCGTTCGATCACTGATGAGACTCACTTACTCGATCACCAAAGCGGTAATTCGGCCCCAGAACTCGATAACGTGAGAGGTAATGCCAAACACACAAAAACGCTCACAATTTTCTTTGTTCTTGAGGTTTTCTTTCTTTAATTCAAATTTTTCTCTCTGAATTTGCAGTTTTTCTTTTTTTAGTTTATGTTTGAGGATTTCCTCTTTTTTTTCTTTTTTTTTGAATCGAAGCTTTTCTTAGCATAATAGCTTATGTTGCTGACGCACTTGTTAATATTGTAAACTGCTCATAATGTCAACCATTGAGGTGTAAAACTCTTCTTGCGCTGAAGTTTGATTCTCTAACAGCTTCAAGCGGTGGATATTGTTACTTTCTTTCATTCATTACCTTGCGAGTTTGAATTTTTTCTCTGACTGACGACATGACACTGCGGCTTCTTGTTGCAAGACTATTTGAATCAAATCTTCATTACTTGCCAATTCAAGGCCAAACTCTGTGCCCGGTGGATCGACACAGGAGTCGAAATCCATTAATGCACTGACAGCTTCTTCTGCATCTGTGAGTCGTTGTTGTTTGTTGGGACCACCTCCAGTGGAAACAATTTCAATTTTCTTTTTGTGTTTTTTTTTCTTTGTTTTACACTTCAAGTCAGCCCATATCTATGCATGGAGAAGAATGTATTAAAAAACTTATTTATAGTGGAAACATAATACTTACCCACTGCCATTTTGTTGAGTCTCCTTCTGGTGGCCCTAAACTATTCAATTCCACTGTTATCTCCGACAATTTCTTATTAATAAGTGGCTTTGGCCAAATTCCGTTAGCGAAGTCTGGGTTCGCTTCCATTATTTCTACCATTCTGGCAAGTTGATTTTTGTTGCTGACAATTTTACTCCCACGTAAAGCAAACAATTAAAATTTGAAATAAATTGCACCATTTATTAAGTACACAATACTTACATTTTTATTCCAAATATCTATTAATCCAATTCGCCGTCTGATGAAAATTATTAAAATTGTTGACTTAAAATTTTGTTTAACTATTTTAAAAGTCAAACATCATCGACTGGCACTATTCACTATAAATTTTGTATTATTGTTCACAGTGAATCAAAAAATTGTCAACTCGCATTCATAATACTGTAATGTGTTTACACTTTATTTATCTTTATCGCTCTGTATGTCTTTCTATATTTAATGTACATACTACTCTTACTCTCTTTACTTACTCTGTATCTCTTTCTATATTTAATGTACATACTACTCTTATGGCCAGTTGCACCAAAATCCACTAAAACTAGTTTTTGTTAAAATGCATATAGAATTTATCGGCCTGATAAATTTATTGGGTTGCACCAATGTCTTTCACTAATTTCTTATCTAAAATGCTGTTTGCGAACCATCCCTGCTTATTTTTTAAAACTGAACGAAAAAGAGATGTCAAAACCGTTATTTTATTTTGTTTGTTACGTTCCTATTTTTGAATTGGGAAATCTTGCAAGTAGGTAAAACTGATTTTGGATTTTCATAATTTCATTACGATCTGTTGGCATTGAAACGAAGGCAGACCTTAGCATGGCTAAGTCATGGGTAACTTTTCGTACTATTCGACAAACTGTAGATCTATGAACATTAAACATATCTCCAACACAGAGTTGATATGAGCCTGTAGCATAAAAACGCAATGTAATAAGCAATTGGTTTTTCGCACTTACGGGGTTGTTTCTCAAATTTTTCGACTCCAAATGAGAAACATATAATCCCAGAAGTTTATCTACGCACTGTTTGGAAATCCTGGGGTCGAATCACGGCATCAGTTATCGAACAATACGTGACTGAATTGTGTGCATTTGGCACTACCTCTCACGTTATCGAGTTATCTATCGAGCAACTAGTACAATAATTTTGAATTCTGGGGCCGAATCACCGCTTCCGTGAACGAGTGAGTGATTCTCATCAGTGATCGAACGAACGAGTTACCACTTTGGGATGATGGCATTCGATTGGTCACGTATCGTTTGGGAATTAAAAATTGTAGTAGTCTTTATTCTACTACATCGAGTTTGACAGGTAAAATTTGCTTTTATAGGGTGACTCAGTAAGTGCACTTTTTCATTTTGAAATAAAAACAAGTATTTTATGACAGAGTTGTGATTTTTTTTTTATTGTATTGTAAAGAAGACATGATCCGATTAAGAATGGAATAAAATATCCGGCAAATGACCCCGGCTCCGATGACAGGCCAATACTCTTTTTATGAAATTTTCCATGACTTTTGCACAGATGTTTGGCTGTTTATTTATTTATTTATTTATTTATTTATTTATTTGAAAACAATAATCACTTACAACTTAAGACATTCGTCTTATAAATTGTTGCAAGCCTTTAAATTATTACATTAATTTATTACAAGAATAGGTTTAATTTGATTTAAATAGTTAATTGAAATTAAATTATAATTAATTTACTACATGTAAAACAGAATTTAAAATAAATTTTCAATGGTTTGCCAAATACGTGAAAAGTAAACATCTAAATCTTCCTGTGGCTCTGATTCCTCTCAAAGCGATTGGCAGGGAGTTCCAGAGGCGTATAACATGAATAAAAAACTGACGTTGAGTATTCAGATATTTAAAACGAGATGGTATTAGAGCGAAGGAACTGGTTGAATGAGGGAAATTCAGTCTGCTGTGTAGATAATCGGGTTCTTGAGTTTGAATGATTTGATGCAAGTAGCTGAGTTGACGAAATTTCAGTAAATTTTCAAGGCTGCAACCGCAAATTTGAATTGAAAAGGAAGATACATGGTCGTATCGGCGTAGGTTAAATATATACCGGGCAATATTGTTGTATATAACATTAAGTTTGCGGGTCGTGGCATAGTCCAAGTCACAGAAAACTTCACATCCATACAATAAAACAGGGAGTAATAGGGTTTTGGCTAGCAACATTTTGGTTTTTTAGGAATGAACCTTTGAGTGACCTGGAGAACACGAAGGCTACCATAAACCTTCCCAATCGCGGTGTTAATATGATCTTTCCATGTGAGGTTACGATTGTGTAAGTTTGGTGGCGACGGCGGGTAAATGTTAAAATGAACAAAAACAAAACACTGCTTATTTTGTAATAGTTATTGAATGTTTAATTAATAAAAAACGTTATAATTTAATACTTTGAAATGAACAATGTTAAAGGGCTTTTGCCACACGGCGCGTTTCAATTTGTATTCTGAGTATGTCTGTCTGGTTTGGCGGCTGAATTGATACTGGAATATGTAGATGGAATACGTCTGTCTGTTGTTTGGAAGTGGTGTATAAACGTTGGCCTACTAACACTCCTCCCCCCGTGAATCGCTCCGGGATTCACCATCAATCGCTAGCACTGCCAGCCTCGACGCTGGACGACGGATGAGTCCATTGGCAGTCCTTACCTCGGCGAACCGGATTTGACCGTCCTTAGCAGGAAACACTCTGGTGATGCGGCCTTTGCGCCACTGGCTTCGGGGCTGATTCGGGTCACAAATTATGACGAGGTCATCTGTTTTCAGTTTACGTACCTTTTCGTACCATTTGGGCCTTTTCAAGAGTTGAGGTAGGTATTCAACTGTCCACTTCTTCCAAAGGCGATCCTTAAGGTTCTGTGCAATCCTCCACTGTTTTCTAAGGCAAATCTTTCCTTCTATTGGATGAGGCGTTTGGGTGGAGTTAACACAACCTAACAAGAAATGGTTTGGTGTCAATGGTTCATCATCTTCCATGGTGAGTGGTATGTCAGTCAATGGTCTTGAATTAATGATGTTCTCGGCTTCTATGAGAACGCATCTTAGAGTCTCAATCCTTGGGGTTTCTTCTAACAGGGTTTTCATCAATAGCCGCTTGATAATGCGGATGAGGCGCTCCCAGCAGCCTCCTGAACTTGGATTGGCAGGGCAGTTGAAAACCCAATCGATGTTTCTACTTGTGGCCTCATGTTGTATCATATCTTTGTCGAATAAATGCTGTTGTTCATCAAGTTCTCGTTTTGCACCGATGAAATTGGTGCCATTATCACTCCTGATTTTGACTGGTGTACCCCTTCGGTTTATAAAATTGCGCAGACAAATGATGAACGCGTCAGTTGACAAGTTCTCAGCTAATTCGAGATGGGCTGCTCTCACCGTCAGGCACGTAAATATGACTCCCCATCTCTTTTCCCTTCTTCGGCCGATTGCGACATTTAACGGTCCAAATAAGTCAACTCCAGTATATGAAAAAGGTCGAACATACGGAGTGACTCGATCTATTGGAAGCTGACCCATGAATGGAGTTTTCGGCTCGGCTCTATCCATCTTGCATTGTGGGCAGTTTCGTCTAACCAGCTTCAGTAACATCTTCGGATGCGGAATCCAAAATTTTTGTCTGACTTCATTCAATACGACGGCAGAGTTTTGATGATGAAACCTTTCGTGATGATGTCTAATGATGAAGGCTGACATGGGATGTTTGGGCGGTAAAAGTATGGGACGTCTGGCTTGTAGTGGCAGATAGATTGCTTCGTCAAGGCGGCCGTGAATTCTTAAAATTCCATTTTCGTCTAAGTACGGGTTGAGTTTGTATATTGAGCTCTTCTTCGTCAAAGGCTTTGATGACTTGAGTGCGTTGATTTCGGTTTCGTACTGTTCCCTCTGAACCATTTTGCATAGATGAAATTCTGCCTGGTTGAGTTCGTTGATTGATAAAGGGCCCGTTGAGGTTTGTTCGATGGGCGGAATTTTAGCGATAGAGTGGAACCTCTTTTGCGCACGCAAGACATATGCCATTGTTCTTCGAAGTCTTTGAAACGAAGAAAATTTGTTAAAGTTAAACAATGAATTACCTTTCACTTGCAAAACCAGTGATGGCTTTATTTCCTCCAGAACGGACGAATCCGAGGGCGACTTGATTGCAGTAGAAGGCCAAAACTCTTCTCCTTGATGTAAGAAGTTCGGCCCGGTGATCCAAACGCTTTTCGTTGACAGTTTTGGTGGTGCTTTGACTCGTGTGGCTGCGTCTGCGCTATTCTTGTCAGTGGGCGTCCAACGCCATTGGATGGTTTCGGAATGCGAGAGTATTTCGGTGATACGATGGGCGACAAAGGCTTTGAATCTTCTTTCTTTTGAGTTGACCCAATAGAGCAGCGTACGAGAATCTGTCCAATAGATGATTTTTGTGGCTTTAAGGTCGAGGTTTTGAAGAACTGTTTGGCAAATTCGGACACCAAGTACTCCAGCTTGGAGCTCAAGGCGAGGTATGGACATCATTTTTTGCGGGGCTCCACGCGTTTTCCCAAAGATAAATGTGACGTCAACTTCATGTTTGTGGACTACTCGAAGATAGGCGGCGGCGGCGAAGGCGACTTGGCTGGCGTCCATGAACACATGCAGTTCGACACTTGTGGCATTCATTAAGTTCGGTGAATAGTGGCGTGGAACATTGAATTTGTCAATATTTTCGAATTCCTTCAGCCATGATTGACATCTCTTGTTGATTGCTGGTGGAAGTTGTTCGTCCCAACCAACATTACTTTTCCAAGTATCTCGAACCAATATTTTGGCGTATAAGGTGAAATCTGCCAGTAGTCCAAAATGATCGAAAATGGCCATGACAATGCCCAGAAGTTCTCTTTTTGTCGGTGGGCGAAATCCTTTTGTTACGCTTGATGGTATTCGGTGGAATTGTGTTTTAAATTCAAAACTATCCGAGGCCGTGTTCCAAAACATACCAAGGACCTTTTCTGAAGTGGGCTGTCGTTCCATACTCACAATTTCGGCACATTCGATCGGTTGGGAATTCAGTGACTGTTGAAGTTGATTTGAGTTTGATGTGAAGTGTCGCAGTTCAAAACCGCCTTTAGCATGGATACGCACAACATCTTGGCAAATTCGGATGACATCTTCTTCGTTGTCAAAACTTGCGACATAGTCATCTACGTAGTGCTTGTTGACAATGTCGGACACGGCTTCGGGATATTCTTCTTCAAATTCTTGGGCATTTCGGTTTTTTATGAATTCTGCGACACACGGTGAGCATATGGCTCCGAAAATCATTGTCATCATTACAAAATGACTAACAGGCTGAGATGGCTCATCTCGCCACAAAAATCGCTGCGCATGCTGGTCTTCGGGTCGTATAAGAACTTGCGAGAACATTTCCCGAATATCCGCGGCAACTGCAATTGGGCCTGCTCTAAATTTGAATAGAATGCTCATCATTGGTTTAGCTTGTTCCGGACCTTTGAGTAGGACCGAATTGAGACTCACGTCATTCACTTTTGCTGCGGCATCGAACACAATTCTCAACTTTTCGGGCTTATGAACGTTTTGAACGGCGAAATGTGGTAAGTACCATACGGGATTGGACTGGTCTTCGACTTCGTGCTGCAACAACTTTCGGGCATACCCTTTCTCGACATATTGCCTTATTCCGTTACTGTATTTCACTGCCAGTTCGGCATCCAAGGACATTCTCTTTTCCATTCCGACCAAACGTCTTTCGGCCATCTGAAGACTGGTTGGAAGAATTGGCTTTTGGGTCTTCCACAGTAATCCGGATTCAAACTTATCTCCGATTCGATGTACGGTAGCTTCCATCACTTCTCGTGCTCTTCTATTGTCTTCGGACTCAAGAACGGCGGATGTCGGGTTTATCCCAAAGTTGTCGGCTGAGAAGTATTCTTTCATCAGTTGATGTAGGTCATCGTCAGGGTTATTCATACGGATGTGCAGCACAACTGGTAGCGTTGACGTAGTTTTGTTGTTATTGGGTCCATAGGCAACCCAACCCAGCTTGGTCTTTATGGCAACGGGTTTATTGGATCCTGTTTGGACGATTGTGGACGAAATTCCCAAGTGAACATTATCCAAACCCAAAAGTATTGCCGGTTGTACCTTCGTGTAACTTCTCATGGGCAAAATGTCAAATTCTTTGAATTGAGACTTATTGAAAGTTTGTACAGGCAGGTTCAAATTCTTTATAGTTCTACAATTCTTGATTAGAAAAGAAGTTGACTCACCTTCCCCTCTTATCTCGAGGTTAATTGCTGTGGATGGTTCCGTAGTCACATTTTGGCCATACCATTGAAGAGTTATTGGCTGCGATCGACCCTTGAGGCCTAATCTATCAGCTATGTCGGCTTCTATGATAGAAATTGCTGATCCTTCGTCGAACATGGCATAAACGTCTACCTTTCCATTTGGTCCAAACAAGGTTACAGGAATAATTTTGAAGAGAAGTTCCATAGATAGCGTAGTTCGACAACTTAACATTGGCTGGGCGGCTGTTATGGCTGGTTGGTCATCGTGAAGGCTGCTGTGGTGGTGGCGGCGGCAACCATGAACACCACAAGTTTTCTTACTGCGGCAGTTCGCAGTACTGTGACCTTTACGCAGACATGAAAAACACAGGTGTTTAGTTTTGACTTGCTGCCAACGATCGTCGATACTAAGCTGGTTGAACTCACTACACTGGTCAATAACGTGGTTCCGGCCACACTGGAAACATTTGTGTTCATATTGTTGTTGATTGTTGGCTGATGTTGATTCTTTCATGTGTAGGATACGTTTCGATGGTGGTTGTGGCTGTTGTCTGGCTGTTGTATGGCTTCTAGACAGTGGCGGTGGCGGTGGCGGCATCAAACAAACTAACCTGGCCAGTTCGCATAACCATTTTGAAAAGTCAGCAATTGTTGGATAAGGTTTGACTGTTGATGAATGCTTTACCCACTCGTACTGTTCGTCTTGACCCAACTTTGCAACAAGTGCGTCCAGGATCGTGGAGTTGGCCAAGCTGTGTTCGCTATTTGACGATCTTAGTAGCGCGACAAAGTTGCGTACCTGCGTTGAAAATGCCATAAGCTGTTCCACCTTGTTGTCGACTATGGGAGGAAATTTCTGGATCTTGTTTAATTGATGGCGCACGAGTAACTCTGGTCGTCCAAAAAGAAAGTTCAGCTCATCCAGTATATTTGGGACATCTTGTACATTAATTAACATTGATGCCACCGCTTCTCGGGCTTGTCCAACAAGGCATTTTTGGAGTCTCTGGAGGTTTTGCCTATTGTTATATTTGAAGTCCTCCGTAGAGTCTTTGAAATTGGCATAAAACAAAGGCCATTCCTCCACATTGCCCGAAAATATTGGCAGGTCGTGCAACTTCACTGTGGCAGGTGTTGTAATTGTTGTATTGCTCAAATGACTTACCTCCGACGATGATGGCGACATAGTTGATATACCGACTGATTGGATAGCATTGGCGTGGTCTTGAATTCCGGCGGTTGTATTGGGTGGCAACATTGGTGGTATAGCGACTGCTTGCATGGTATTGGGTGGCAACATTGGTGGTATAGCGACTGCTTGCATGGTATTGGCATGGTGTTGAATAGCGGCGGTTGCATCGGGTGGTGACATTGCTGGTATAGAGGCTGATTGCATGGCATTGGCGCGTTGTTGCATCTCGGTGAATGTATCGACATCCTTGAATTTTGCGTATAATCTGTCAATGTCCGATTGGCTTGCTGCAGTCGAGTTCTTCAGATCCTGTACGGACGTGACCAGATCCTTTAAACTGGCTGCTAATGATTTGATCATCTCCTCATTCTTGTCGACCACTGTATCGTCTAGCTCCTCGTCGTCACTCCTCGAATCTTCGGCACCTCTCTTTTTCCTTAACTGGTGACCACCTTTATCTTCGGACATCTTTCAAGATTTTAAATAAAAACTCAAATTTTTCTTCTTTTGCTCTTTAATTACTGCCGCGCACGATGAATCTCAAAAAACGAATGCAAAACTTTAATATTTTGTTGGCTGTTGAGTGTACGACGCTGGAATTTTGATCGATAGATAAAAAACGCGTTTTGATTGGTCGAGCAGTCACTAGATTTGAATTTCTTGCCGTTTGTCGATAGAACAAGTCTTTTGATTGGCTGTTGGATTTTGGCTTGGCAGTTTAATAAATTTCCAACTTTCCAGGATTGTGCGAAAGAGACAGGCTGACAGACATACTAATAAATTGAAAACATGTAAGTTTGGTGGCGACGGCGGGTAAATGTTAAAATGAACAAAAACAAAACACTGCTTATTTTGTAATAGTTATTGAATGTTTAATTAATAAAAAACGTTATAATTTAATACTTTGAAATGAACAATGTTAAAGGGCTTTTGCCACACGGCGCGTTTCAATTTGTATTCTGAGTATGTCTGTCTGGTTTGGCGGCTGAATTGATACTGGAATATGTAGATGGAATTCGTCTGTCTGTTGTTTGGAAGTGGTGTATAAACGTTGGCCTACTAACAGATTGAAAACGATTCCTAGATTCCTAACGGAGCCGACATAATCAATGTTTCTGTCATCCAGCTTCAACGGGTTTAAAACTGATAGATCAAATGCTTTGCGGTAGATGGGCAGGGTTTTCGACTTTACAGGATTTAAGCAGAGATTATTTTTCTTTGACCAACTGGAGATACGAAGCAAGTCCTCGTTCATTAAAGAAACCATATCGTTTTTAGCAAGGAATGGACGACTTATCAACAGTTGTACATCATCTGCATATAGGTGAACTAGACAATTTTTAACAACTAGAGGGAGCTCGTTGATATAAAGTGAAAAAAGAATCGGTCCAAGTATAGATCCTTGTGGTACACCAGTTAAAACACTCATAAAGCTGGATGATCGATCATTTATGACAACGCGTTGTTGTCTTCCACTAAGATACGAGAGCATCAACTTACAAGTCTCGAAAGAAAATCCGTAGTTATTTCTTAGCTTTCTACAGAGTATTGAATGGTTGACAGTGTCGAATGCCTTAGAGAAGTCTAAGAGGATTAGAAGGGTTAAGTGGTCACTGTCCATTCTACTTCGTATTTCGTCTGTCACTAAAAGTAATGCGGATGTACAGCTGCGTTGTGGACGAAAACCAGACTGACATGTGCTCAAAAGATTATTCAAAGATAAATAATGTTGAATCTGCTTAAAAACTGCTTTTTCAAAAACCTTAGAAAGAAAAGGAAGTATGGCTATTGGACGTAATTCTGACACTGTACCTGAAGCTTTTTTGGGAATAGGGATAATTTTGGCTTTTTTCCATTCCATGGGAAATTCCGAGGTTGTCAGTATACTGTTGAAAATATGGGTTACAAATGGCAGTAAGTACGGAAGCAGAAGTTTTACAAATTTCGGGTTTATAAGGTCGAGACCAATAGCATTTGATTTAATTGATAGGATTGCCTCAACAACATCTTCATCTTGTAGCCCAATAAAATTGAAAGTGCTGCTGACATCAGTTAGTTCATCTTCACTATGTATGTTATTTGCGGTGAGTGTAGATGGTGGCATTGAAGTGAACTTCCTGTTGAGACTTGAGAGCGTCACAATCAATGTTGTCAGATGGTGCCTTAGTTCTTTTACCAATACCGATTTCTTTCAGATTTTTCCATACATTTTTACTTGAGGCTGAAGAACCAAGCTTTTGTTCATAAAAATGCACTTTTGCTGACCTTATCATTCTGACTACTTGGTTTCGAAGTCTGCGATAAGTTTGGTGAAAATGTTCTACCTTATATCGCCTCCACTGACTGTAGGCGGCATCTCGTCGTGACATCACAGATGAAATGTCGCCATTCAGCCAAGGTGGAGCCATATTCTTCACTAAACAGGTTTTAATTGGAACATGCATATTAAACAAAATGTTGACGTTAAGCCCTAAAAAGGATACCTGTTCGTTTACATTTCTCATCAGGTAAAGTGAGTTCCAGTCTATATTATTAAAATCTCGCAAAAATGCTGATAGGTTTATATTTTTGAAATCTCGATATTGAAAACTTTGCTGACCAACCTGACAAGCTATATCCAAACAGGTAAAGATCAGATCATGCTTCAAGAAACCTGATGCTTGGAGCTGGCTGTAAGTCAAAACCCTATCAACGTCACTAGCGAGATATAAGTCTAGCAGAGAACTCGATGATTCAGTGAAGTGAGTATGTGTGGAGCGGTTAATGGGTTTCAGATTGAGGGCCTCAAAATTACTTAGAAAATGTAGGGATGTATCTTCGTCCAACAAATTACAATTAAAGTCACCACAAAGTATTGTTTAAGAATAGCACCAAGAGATTGACTCCAATGATGCAATCAACGGTACAGTGCTGATGTGATTGTATGGTCTATAAACTGATCCGACCAAAACGGTTTCATTGTTGCATATGACGCTAATGAATAAATATTCAAATGGATAGTCGTCATCAGATTTATCTACCAACTTGCAGCTTAATCCATTACGCACATACAGAGCGGAACCTCCACCAGTCCTTAACAATCGATCGGCACGGAAAAGTTTATAACCATTTAAACAATAAAAATCATCACTTATATCTGGTCGGAACCATGTCTCGGAAACGAAAACAATATCTATTTTAGAATCTACAAACAAGTACCTGAATTCCCCTAATTTATTTGTTAAACTCTGTGCGTTTAAATGACATATACGTAAACCATTATTTTGAGCTCGCTAAATTCGGATCATATTATACAAATTAGTATTCATGTTATTTCCAGTGAACCCCTTGCTATTGTTAGCTGCGCTCGTAGGTCTTAAAGCTACAGAAGTAGCAGTAGCATGAGAAAGAAAAAGAGCCCATCAATTGTAAAAACAAAAGACAGTATTTGGCAAAACACCGTTACAGAAAAAGAAAAAGTTAAAAGAAAAAGGGAAAATATCGCAATAAAAAAAATAAAAAGATTTAAAAGAAGTTTTCATCATCATTTCTTACAGCAAGTTTAGTTTGACGTCACGGCAGCTTCTAGGTTCTCAATGTTGTTTACAACAAAACTGTCTCCATTAGCTACAAGCTTTATCCAAACAGATCCATGCATTGTGTACGCACTATACAGTTGATGATTGTTCCTCAAGCGGATAGCATGTTGTAGAAGAGTGCGTGTGTTTTTCGTTAAGCTTTCATTCAAGAAACAAGCATTATCAGATTCTATACCAAAGTCACGCAAAGAGAGTTGATGATTTTGTTGCTGTTTCCTGAACTCAAAAATGCACTTCAGTAGAGTGTTTCTCTCTTGAACACTGTTAAATTTTAATATTATGGGTGGAGAAGCTTGGCGGTTAGTGTTAGTATTTCGTGAGCGGGAGCGAAAAATAGTTTTCAGCGTTGGAGGTTTGCATTTGGTTGTCAAACACATGCGGTTGAAGAGCGATGTTAGATTTTCATCGGGCAAGCGAGGGACACCAAACAAAACAGCGTCAGCAGCGATCTCTTTTTTTTCGTTCGCATCGATCTTTTGCTGTAATGATGACAGCTTAGTGTTGAACTTAAGCACCTCAGCTGAGTTTGTCTGAATTAAATTGGATCTCCGCATAACATCCGCGATTTCGGTGTTTATTGAGAGCAGTTTGCTATCAAGAGTGATTACATCAACTGCATTGGCTTCAATGTGTTTGACTCGACGGACAGTTTCTTCTATGGTAGTGTTAACTAAGTGCAGCTTTTCTGACCACCTTTGTTCGGCTAGTTCTAATTTAGCGAATAGCTCGCTGCGAATTTTAGAAAACTCATCCGTTATGCGGCTTATAATCATGTCAGCATGTTTGTTTAACCGTTCATCAAGTGTTTTTATTGTTAAACGAGAATTTTATATATTAGATAAGAGGCATCATCATTGCAAAATTTACTTTCCTTTGTGTTGACGGCTGGAGAGCTCATCCTAGATTGTGTAAGTGTACTAGTTGGTGTAAGTGCGGTGACAGGTGTTTGTTGTTGTGCTTTTTTGGGACCGTGAGATCATTGTAATAAAAGTGGAGAGTTGCGAGTTTGATTAGTTTTATTGATTATAATCACAAAACTCTGTGAATATTTAGCGGTTAAATAATGTTTTTAGTTCCTTAGGTAGACATTTACATAAGCAAATCAAACTCGCGCACTTTAGCAATTTATTTTAGTAAAATTCAGCAAAAAACGAAATTCAGCTACGGACGTCACTAAACTATGTCTATTCTCTGCGATTATACTGTTTCTCACCCATGACACGTTGGATTTCCTATTTGAGCTCAGGAATTGTTTCTGGTTTATACGCATAAACACGAGATTTCACAAAACGCCAAAGAAAATAAAGGCACGACGTTAAACCGCACGACCTTGGTGGCCAGTGGACATAAGAATTTCGTGAGAAAGTGTGTTCTGAAAATCATTGCTGCAATAAGTCGATTGTTTCATGCGCGGTGTGGCAGATTTCGCGGTCCTGCTGAAACCATATATTATCCAGATTCATGACGTCCAATTGAGGCCACGAGAAGTCCGTTATCAATTTATCATATTCCTGTAACGAATGTCGTTCACAGTCACTTTTGTTGTGTAATGAGTTTTCGCAATTATAAAGCGTTGTTCTTTCAAGAAGAGCTTAGTTTTTAATAATTGGAATAAACAGAGGTGACAGTTAAATTTCGGCGTTGAAACATGCATGAAAAAAAAAAATTATTCCAATTTTTAAAAGTGCACTCTCACTGAGACACCCTATACATCTTTTCAAATAAATAACAAAACAGTGAAACGAAATGGATAATTCTCATTTATTTCTGCCATCATATTTTTTTGCTGGCTATTTGATGTATTTAAGTTTGACCTAAAAAGATTATTGCTTAAAATTTTCAAAATAAATAAATCAAACAATAATACATATTTTCCTCCTATCCGTGAGCTCTTTATGTTTCGAATGAAATTCAGTTCGATAACTGAAGACAGAATTCAAAATTATTGTAGTAGTTTCCTCCTATCCGTGAGCTCTTTATGTTTCGAATGAAATTCAGTTCGATAACTGAAGACAGAATTCAAAATTATTGTAGTAGTTGCTCGATAGATAATTCGATAACGTGAGCGGTAGTGCCAAATGCACACAATTCAGTCACGTATTATTCGATCACTGATGCCGTGATTCGACCCCTGTCTTCAGTTATCGAACTGAATTTCATTCGAAACATAAAGAGCTCCCGGATAGGAGGAATATATGTAGATATTAGAGATTAGAGGATGACCAATCTAAATTTCTGTAGTAATTTTTTTTTCATTGAATTTTGTAACTTTCAAATGTCCTGTCAAAAGTGAAATGTTTTTTTTTTTGTATAGGTATTTTCATTAAAATAAAACTCGGTTTTAAAATTTATCTGGAGGAAAATGGCATTTTAGTTTATCTGCTTGTTTATCGGCCTTTTAAAACTAAAATTGGTTGGAGCAACCGATAAATGCAATTTTAAAATTTAACGAAGCGATAAATATTTAAAAGCGTTTGGTGCAACTGGCCATTACTCTCTTTACTTACTTTTTATCTCTATTACTCTAATATCGTTTTAGAGTGAAATAAGTATGTAGCAATAAGTTTAATTGTAGTAGTAAACACTTGTGTAGCACAGTTAAAATGAGGGGCAACATATAGTGATTAAGAGAAAACTTTTGTTCAGCATTCAGCTCTTACAAAAATCCCAATATTTTAGCATCTAGTGGTTAAGGGGAGAACTTCTCGAATATTCAAGCTTCTCCAAGAACCAATATAGTAGTTTCTAGAACCAATTATTTGTGTTATATAAATAGCCCGTTTGGCGGCGAAGCAGATAGTCGAATGTGAACTGCGATAAAGTAAGATACTGTGTTCGAAAAGTAATAATTGAAAGTGTTGAATAAATAAGTTTGTGAGTGATTTGAACAAAGTGAATTTGTGTTTTATTTGAAAAGTGAATAAGTTTTAATTGTTGGACCAAGCCGAATATTACATTGGTGTCAGAAGTGGGATTAAAACTTATTGAGAATAAAACAGTGGACAGTGATTACATTATATTCTGTGAAATAGTGAAGAAGAAAATGAGTAAAGTTGTGAAAGACTTAACTGTCCTTGAGCTAAAGGCCGAACTAAGCAAACGTGGCTTAAGTGGGGCAGGAGTTAAAAACGAACTCATAAAACGGCTACAGGAATATCTGGAACAACAAAGTGAAAACCCAGATACGTTTGCTTTCGAAGTGGAAGCAAAATCGGAAGAGATAAATGCAACTGTCGACTTATCTAACATGATGTCACTTCTTTTAGCCAAATTCGAGAGGAATGTTCTGGAGCAACTACAAACACAAAAGAATGATGTTGTTGAACAACTACAAGCCCAAAGAAATGCGGTTCGGGAGCAACTAGAAACACAAAGAAACGAACAGAAACAGGAGAAAGAGCATGTTCTCAAACAACTAGAAGGAAATTTTCTCAAACAACTGGAAGCCCAGAGAAATGAGCAAAAGATCGAACAGAAGAATGTTCTACACAAGTTTGAAGAACAGAGAAACCTATTAGAAGGCAGGTTTGCGGACTTCGAAGACAAAATCAATACTCTCGATGAGCGCGTCGAAAAACAAAATTCAACGACTAATGCACGTTTCGAGAAAATTGACGAACAAATCGACACCCATCACAAACGAACTAGAAAAAGTGCGAAAGATGAAAGCTCGAGAATCTTCTGGTGAGTGCTCAAGGAAGAGAGAAGTGCTTCCTCCAAGCTTTGATGGTCAGATTCCATGGTCAATCTACAAGAAACAATTCGAAGCAGCAGCGTTAACGAACGGCTGGGACGATGACGAAAAATACATTGCTCTTACGCTTGCCTTGAGAGGAGCAGCTGCTGAACTGCTACAAACCATCCCAGCAGAGAAGAACGGTGACTTCAAAGTTCTGGTAAACGCAATCGAACAGCGGTTTGGGGATAGCCACATGACAGAAGTCTTCCGAGTTCAACTAAACAACAGGGCACAGAAAAGAGGTGAAACCCTGCAGCAGCTTCAGGCAGATATCGAGCGATTGGTTCACCTGGCATACCCAACAGCTGGCAACGAGATAATAAATCAACTTGCTGTTGAAGCCTTTGTGAGAGCTGTGGGCGATATAAATCTCCAAAGGGCTATTCGCACTGCCGGAAAGCAAACACTACCAGAAGCATTGGCTTTCGCTCTAACAATGGAAGCCGCAGAACAAGCTTCCCAAAACGTGCATCGCGTGAGAGAATTGGAAGTCCAAGAATGCTCCAGATTGAAGAAGAATGACCAGCACGATGCTGGAACTGCAACAAGACTGGGCATCTTCAACGACAGTGCAGATTACCGCGAAGACGAACATCATGTCAACACTGTGGAAACAGAACTTACTCAACAAGTCAAAGTAACACCAAACACGATTGCTTCCGAAGCTGTTTCCCAGCCGGGAAACGAATAAGAACCAACTTCGTGGGGCAGAAGCTGGTTTCTGGTATCGATGGCCCCAGAAACACCATCCAGGTTTCTCAAACAAAACGTGACAACAAGAGCCTGACCGTGGAAGCAAGTATAAACGGCAACAAATGTGTAGCTACCATCGACACCGGTGCCACGGCGTCCATTGTACGGCAGGACCTCGTTAAGAAGACATGGCTCCACAACACCAATAGCTATCGTCTAAGGACTGCAACTGGACAAGCCGCAAAGGTGTATGGTGAGGTACGTCTTAAGATCCGGATGGCAGAGTTTGAATTCCCTCACCTGTTCCTGGTAGCAGATATATGCGACGAGTGCATTGTCAGCGTCGATTTCATGAAAGATCACGGATTGATATTGGACATCGCTAACCAAGTTCTGAAATATCGAAACATCGAGATTCCGATAATCTGTAGGATCCACTCGTATGCGACCTCATTATCTGTGAAAACCGTCATCAAAGAAGATCTGACTTTGCCTGCTTCTTCAGGTTCAGAAGAATTCGTGTGGACGAAATTGAAGGGTAAGCCTGGAAGGCATCGATACCTCATGGTCGAACCAGCATCTGTAAAGTCCTCCCAAAACGTCACCATTGGGAAGACTCTTGTTAGACCTGTAAAGAACATGGTTCCCGTACGAATACTGAACATCAAGCCGTACGAAGTTAAGCTTAGAAAAGGTGAGATTGTCGGACAATGCGAATCTGTATCAGCGATAACAAGGATCAGCGAAGAAGAGCCAGGCAAACCTTGAAGTCCGAGGAGCTGAGCTCCATAAAGACGAACATTCTCAAGTCATCTAATCTTGGTCACCCACAACGAAGAACTGCAGAAGGTCTCCTCGAAGAATTTGCAGAATTTCGTCATCGCAAGGGAAATATGGCAGAACACAACTGGTTCAACATCGGATCAACACCGGGGATGCAAAGCCGATTCGTCAACCTGCAAGACGCCTTCCACTAGCCAAACAAGGTGAGGTTGAAGAACTGATAACCACCATGAAAGAAGAGGGTCTGATCGAAAACTCTAAAAGCCCTTGGGCGTCTCCAGTGGTCCTCGTAAAGAAGAAAGAAGGATCAACCCGCTTTTGCGTAGACTATCGAAGGTTGAATGATGTGACCAAGAAGGATAGCTACCCTCTGCCTAGGATCAGTGATACTCTGGACGCAATGGAAGGAGCACAATGATTCTCAACGTTGGACCTGAAAAGTGGATACTGGCAAGTAGAAATCCATGCTGAAGACAAAGAGAAGACAGCGTTCTCGACAGGAAACGGATTGTGGAAGTCCACAGTGATGCCTTTTGGACTGTGCAATGCTCCAGCGACTTTTGAGCGCCTTGTGAAATGCGTCCTGCAAGGACTCACATGGAAATGGTCTATTTGGATGACGTCATCGTATACGGGAAAACATTTGACGAACATTGCACAAATCTGAGAACAGTGTTTCAAAGACTTCGAGAAGCCCACCTCAAGCTCAATCCAGAAAAGTGTTCACTCTTCAAAACCGAAGTGAAATACCTGGGACATATCATCTCATCCCAAGGAGTTAAGAAGGATCCTGATAAGGTTGACACCGTGAAGAATTGGCCAATACCACAGGACAAACACCAACTCCGAAGCTTTCTGGGTCTAGCCACCTACTATAGGCGCTTTGTCAAGAACTTTGCTGAGATCGCCAAGAGTCTACATCAGCTAACGGAAAAGGGAAAGTAGTTTAAATGGTCAGGTGAGTGCGAGCGCAGCTTTCAAGAGCTCAAGCAACGCTTGTGTAATGCACCAGTGCTGACCTACCCGACTCCAGGAAAACCGTTCATCATTGATGCTGATGCCAGCAATGTTGGGATTGGTGCAGTATTGTCACAGGTACATGATGGCGAAGAAAAGGTGGTTGCCTATTACAGCAAGGTACTCTCGAAGTCGGAAAGAAACTATTGTGTGACCAGAAGAGAACTTCTTGCACTGATTTTGCCAACAAAGCACTTCCATAAGTATCTCTATGTACAGAAGTATCTTCTCCGAACCGACCATGGAGCACTAAACTGGCTTTTGAATTTCAAGAATCCAGAGGGTCAAGTGGCAAGATGGATTGAGAGGCTGCAGACGTACGATTATGAAATTCAACAAATGCTGATGCACTGTCTCGGAGACCATGTAAGCAAGACTGTAAGCATTGCAGACGCCAAGAAGAAAAAGAAGTGGTTACTGTCCAACGAACCAGAACCGATCCCATTTATGGCTGGAGCAACGATGAGTTGAGGAAGGCTCAACAAGAGGACCCAGATATTGAACCAATCCTCGCATGCAAGGAACACCAGGAAAAACCAGAATGGGCTGGTATCTCCGACAGAAGTCCGGCTCTGAAGGCCTATTGGGCACAGTGGGACTCGTTGCATGTCCAAGAAGGTGTCCTTCGACGTAAGTGGGAATCAGCAGATGGAAAGTCCTATGTATAATTCTTACCGAGATCGAAGATTATGGACGTTCTGCGAGAGATGCATGATGGAGTTTCGGGAGGCCATCTAGGAGTAAACAAGACGCTAGAAAAGGTTCGACAACGATTCTATTGGCTACATGCAAGGGAAGATGTCGAGAAGTGGTGCCGAAAATGTGATACAGGTGCTGCCACCAAAAGGGCCAAACAAAAAGAATCACAGCCTAATTCAGCACAATAATGTCGGATCACCCTTTGAAAGGACTGCAGTAGACGTGGCGGGTCCATTTCGGGAAACAAATAATGGAAATCGTTATATTCTGGTTGTCATGGATTACTTCAGCAGGTGGCCTGAAGCATACGCCATTCCGAATCAAGAAGCCAAAACATTCGCAGACCAAATTGTGTTCAACTGGGTGAGCAGATTCGGTGTTCCATTAGAATTGCATTCCGACCAGGGAAGGAACTTTGAATCAAACATATTCCAGGAAGTTTGTGGGCTTCTTCACATCAAGAAGACAAGAACAACACTACTCCACCCACAATCTGATGGCATGGTCGAACGATTCAACCGAACCCTTAAGGAACATCTTTGCAAAGTTGTGGACGACAACCAGCGAGATTGGGATCGACACATTCCACTGTTTTTGATGGCGTATCGAAGTGCAAGACATAGCTCAACTGGCCATACACCGTCTGAGATTTTAATGGGAAGGAACATCAGACTGCCGAGCGAAATAAAATTTGGATGTCCCACGTCGGAACCGCAAGCGGAGGATGACTACATGGATGACCTCAGAGAAAGACTCCTTCAGATCCACGACGATACCAGGTCAAAAATAAAGATGTTCAGTGACCGAATGAAGACACGCTACGATATACGAGCGACAACAACAGAGTTCCAAGCAGGAGATCGAGTGTGGCTTTACAATCCCCATCGACAAAAAGGGTTGTCACCGAAACTTCAATGGGACTGGGAAGGTCCATATACAGTGATTAGAAAAATCAACGACGTCGTGTACCGGATACAAAAAGGAGTCAGAGGAAAACTTAAAGTTGTACATCGCTACAGTGCTGGTGAGAATGATGGATTTGTTCGGGACGATCAATCCTAAGGAGGGGGCAATGTAATGTGTTTACACTTTATTTATCTCTATCGCTCTGTATGTCTTTCTATATTTAATGTACATACTACTCTCACTCTCTTTACTTACCCTGTATCTCTGTCTATATTTAATGTACATACTACTCTTACTCTCTTTACTTACTCTTTATCTCTATTACTCTAATATCGTTTTATAGTGAAATAAGTATGTAGCAATAAGTTTAATTGTAGTAGTAAACACTTGTGTAGCACAGTTAAAATGAGGGGCAACACATAGTGATTAAGAGAAAACTTTTGTTCAGCATTCAGCTCTTACAAAAATCCCAATATTTTAGCATCTAGTGGTTAAGGGGAGAACTTCTCGAACATTCAAGCTTCTCCAAGAACCAATATAGTAGTTTCTAGAACCAATAATTTGGGTTATATAAATAGCCCGCTTGGCGGCGAAGCAGATAATTGATTGTGAACTGCGATAAAGTAAGATACTGTGTTCGAAAAGTAATAATTGAAAGTGTTGAATAAATAAGTTTGTGAGTGATTTGAACAAAGTGAATTTGTGTTTTATTTGAAAAGTGAATAAGTTTTAATTGTCGGACCAAGCCGAATATTACAATACCAATTTATCAAATTATTGAAAAATTGTTTCAATGTTAAATTTTTCGATCTTTGACAATCGTAATAAGGCTATAATAGCGTTTTTTTTTGGTAGTCCGGAACTGTTCCGAACAGTTCTGTACTCGTTCACTTGGCACAAGATGACAGTTCTTGTTCTGAATAGAACAGAAAAACGATTCCGAATTTGAAGTCAGAATCAAAAACAGAATCACGCATACATGCACGCACTCGCATACACGTCCTCGCTGCCATGTTTACAAATAAATAAATTAAAAACAATGTCATGTCATCTGCAATTTTGCATATGAGGTTTCACAAATACACAACCATTCAACCCTTAGAAGCAAAAAAATGTGTTTGCCTGTTCGTTTGGAATCCGGAATCGGACAGTTCTGTGTACAATTCCGGATTACAAAAAAAAAAACGCTATAAGATTCAATTTGAAAATTTTGTTGGCATTAATTCACTGTTAATTTTCGATCGCTATGACATCAAATTTTCGACCTTTGTTTGGTTTTTCCAGTTTTCCCACTCTTCCATGAGGTTTTCACAATTTCAATTTTCTTTTTGCTTTTTTTTTTCTTTGTTTTACACTTCAAGTCAGCCCATATCTACGCATAGAGTAAAATGTATTAAAAAACTTATTTATAGTGGAAACATAATACTTACCCACTGCCATTTTGTTGAGTCTGCTTCTGGTGGCCCTAAACTATTCAATTCCACTGTTATCTCCGATAATTTCTTATTAATAAGCGGCTTTGGCCAAATTCCGTTAGCGAAGTCTGGGTTCGCTTCCATTATTTCTACCATTATTCTGGCAAGTTGATTTTTGTTGCTGACAATTTTACTCCTACGTTAAGCAAACAATTAAAATTTGAAATAAATTGCACCATTTATTAAGTAAACAATACTTACATTTTTATTCCAAATATCTATTAATCCAGTTCGACGTCTGATGAAAATGATTGAAATTGTTGACTTAAAATTTTGTTTAACTATTTTAAAAGTCAAACGTCGTCGATTGTCAACTGGCACTATTCACTATAAATTTTTTATTATTGTTCACAGTGAATCAAAAAATTGTCAACTCGCATTCATAATACCAATTTATCAAACTATGGAAAAATTGTTTCAATGTTAAATTTTTCGATCTTTGACAATCGTAATAAGGCTATAAGATTCAATTTGAAAATTTTGTTGGCATTAATCACTGATAATTTTAGATCGCTATGATTTTTTTTTCTAATAAAAAAATTGTTTTAATTGCAAAAACACAATTTTGACTTTGGACCCTAATATCTCTGCTAAAAGTTAACTTACAAAAAAAATAAAGGCAGATTATAAAATTTTATTAAATTTTATACACAAAAACATTTTGAAAAAATAAAAACATTTCTTTTTTCAATCTTTTCTATCAATTTAACAAAAAAGGTAAAAGAAAATGCATTTTTCAACTTTTTCATAAAAACTGCCGTTATTTTGTGGTTTTAAGTGATACAACTGATCTGTGGCTCATAAAATTTTCTTGATTTGAGTAAAAATTTCGCATCAATATAATTGACCGTTTCTCTGCTTCGATCAATCAAACTTACAAAACATTCTTTTTCTCAATTTTAAGGAAAGTTTTATTTTTTGATTTATCTTTTCTTTTTAATTGATCATTATGACTTTTTGAAATTCATCTTCGTCTGTTACAATGGAAAAATTTCCCACACTTCAGACGTGTGTATGTTTGTCTGCCTTGGTGTTTAAAATCTTGTGTTGTTACTTTGGATTTTCTATAGTGGCTATTATTATATTATATACTAGCCGACCCCGCGAACCTCGTCTCGCCACCCTTCAGAGCAACTCCAGAATAATCATTATGATTAACACGGACATTGTTAAAATGCAATGTGATTTGCTTGAATCCAATAGAAATAGAAAATCACATATCTAAAATTTTCCAAGCTCTACAACTAACATTCTACTTTCATTAAAGCATGAAGTAAAATGCAAATTTCTTTGAAAATTCAAAAACTTCTCTGTTTTGACTCTTTCAAATTTCACAAAAATCATCAATCCAAACAGCTTACGGTTGTCCTCCTCATTTGCTGACTTTCCCGTAAGATTGTCCCAAAAATTTATTTTAAAACGAAGAATATTTTATAAAAATGCATAGAGGATTGAGCGGATTAAGAGTCCAAACCGGACATACAAATAACCCAATGCACCTTAAATTCCATAAAAAAAAACTTGATTTAAGGTGTTGAAGTTCTTCGTGCTCTCGCAAAGTTTTCCGAGTTCCCAATCAAAAAATTTCAATTTTTCTATTTGAGAATCAGTGCACTTTCTATTTGCCATTGAAAAACCCATTCTGAAATTTTCCAGTTTTCCATTTGAAAACCAATACACCTGCAATAATATGCAATTTTCCCTTTGAAAACCAAAGAGTTTTCCGAGTTTGTCATTAGAACTTTCTATTTTCCATTGGAAAACCCATTTTGAAATTTTACAGTTTTCCATTTGAAAACCAATGCACCTGCAATAATATGCACCATTGGGAAAACCCAATGAGTTTTAAAAGTTTTTCATCAAGAACTTTCTGTTTTTCCATTCGAAAACCCATTTTGAAACAAAAAATTCCAAGCAAGAAACATCAAATTTTCGACCTTTGTTTGGTTTTTCCAGTTTTCCCACTCTTCCATGAGGTTTTCCCAATTTTTCTTTTCACAGAAATAATCACTGAATGCAACAGTATGAACCATGAAAATTTCACAAATATCTGTTGGGCCATTTCGGAGTCTATAAGAGACATAAAATAAACAAACAAACAAACACACATCCATTTTTATATATACAGAGATTATATTATTCGCATGTTAATACACCTGACAATATTCCTGGCTAAACATGGGGGGGGGGGGGGTTAAGCCCCCCTCTCCCATTTATTTTTTGTCTTGTCTCAAGCCTACCTACACGTTATAGCTATTTGGCACAACGTTTTATTTTCAGACGGATGAAGGAGGAGTTAGTTATTGATCAAAATAAAGTTAAAATAAGTTAATATAGCCTGGAACACTTTTCGTTAGGCAAGCTATCATATTCATATTTGTTTATAAATTATATTTCATAAAACATTTGTTTCATCCGGTTAACAGATCGAAGGTCGCTCTTGTACGGCTCCCCTACTACTACTAATGTTTATAATGACATTCCAAATGGAAAAAGTGATAATCCATATGGAAAATCCATATCGTGCTTAGCAGGCTTAATAATGTGAACGCATTGACTGAACATTTATGTCAATATAAAAAAAAAAAAAAACTACTACAATTTCTAATAATTTTGAAGCGAAATTGATCTATGTAATATGAACTATCATTATCTCTATTTTACAGGTGGTGGAGTTTCGCATTCCTTATCGTGGTACAGAAAAGGTGATCGATATCCAGGGAGTAAGTTGTATGCTCGCGTTTGGACTCCAGAAGATCCTCGAGTAAATCATATCGTTGGGAGAACCAGTGAACAATATACCGGCAGCGTTAGCAGTAGAAATAGTGACGAATCTCCATCACCTATATCGTCAAGTTTTAGTCCAAATAGCAGTGGTTCACTGTTTAATCACTCAAATGGTGGATTGTAATACAGACCTTGAGCTATTAAATGATAGAATATATAAGTCCATTATTTATATTCTATTTTTGTAACTTGTAGTCCTGTTGATCTGTGTTATAAATTATTAAGATAAACCTACATATATAGACCAAACAAATAAATTTTTATTTATCTACTTATATTGTACAAACAGATTGGATCGGAGAGCAAGGCTGCTTCTCGAGCATTAGGTATTGATTATTCTATTTCTTCTGATGATTTCGCAGCTCTCTCTCTACTCTACTCTAAGTAATTTTAATAAAACAGTACATATTTGAACATAATGTATATGTATGTATCTTTTGTCGTATTAATTATAAACTTATTAATAAATATTCAAAGAAATATTAATGAGGTTTAGATGGTTAGTTTTTTGTTTTCTTTGTTTTTGAAAAATGTCTATATTATCAAGTATTTGCCGGATGGAACAGTCCTATAGAATACGTTGTATACTCTGACAGTTCCATTTTGCTAATTTATTGTTTTGATTGGTGTGGCAGTTATTTTGAATACGTGAAAATTGTTAAGCAAATTTAACAAAAACTAAAAATGGTTCAAGGAGACGAAGATATTTTTTTATTAACTTGTGTGCTTCTATTAATGGAAGCGTTTGAGTGCATTAAAGAAATTAAGCAGCAGCGACGTTTTTGGGTTCGTCCCTTATTCCAGGACCGTCACATCATTGGATTTTTCGCACGAAATGATCCGGAACAATTTAAAGTGGCTGTTTGGATGAACAGTGACATTTTTGATTTGTTGTTTAGTCTGGTGAAAGAAGACCTGACAAAACATCCCAACAGGCCTGTTATACCAGGAAAGTGCAGGCTGTTTCTTACTCTTGCGTATGTAGTGTATATATTAATTTGTATACATATTGCTTCTATTCCTTACAACGTTTATTATTTGAATTGGTATTAACAATAGGTATTTGGCACATGGAGGCAGCAAGCAAATTTTTTCAATGTCATTTAAAATGGGGCTCACAAGTGTAAAGCGGATCATTAACAAAACTTGTAGTGTTCTTTGGAATACATTGGGTCATATTTACATGGCGGTTCCAAATGAAGAGCCAAATTGCCAAAGATTTTAACAGCATGTGGAATATGCCGAATTGTGTGGGTGCCATTGATGGCAAACACATTAATATTACTTACCCTTCAAACTCAGGGTCTCTATTTTACAATTATAAGGGGACATATTCGATTGTCCTTATGAGGATATGCGACGCAAATTATACATTCACTGGGATGGATATTGGTAACGGTGGAGTCTTATGGCACTCAGAATTTGGCCCGAAACTCTTCCAAAATAATCTGGATTTACCAGAAGAAGTTTCTTTGCCTAATTCGAACGTCACCTTTCCGCACTATTTTGTTGGTGATGCTGCATTCCCGTTAAAAACGTTTGAAAACATCCTACATAAAATAATAAAAATTAAAAAATATACAAACAATTTAATGAAATGCTTACCATTCGTGGAGTTAGGCAGGGAAAAATTTACACTCGCTCTCCTCTCCCGCAGCACTTCCCGACTTCGGCTTCTTTTGTAGCTTTTTCAAATATAGGTCTCGAAGAGATCTCCATCGGGTCTGGCAGAACTCCACTAGAAGAAAAATATTAAATAAATTTGAAAAAAATTTCCATTATCCTAGACAAAGATGTTGGTTAATAGAATAAATTTAATAACCTAAGAAATACAATTAACTTACCTTATTTCTTCTTTTGATGCGATTTCCATGTTTGAACACCAATTTATATTTCTGATTTAATTTTAAATTTATTGACAGTTAGTCAAAATTCAAAACTCAAAAAAACGCATCAACGGACGCAAAAAGTACAAATTTAACCGACTCTATCCGTCGTCGTATCCACCACATCCGTTGCTTATGGGACGAGTTTCATAAGAACATGTGTATTTTATTGTACTTTCAGTTGACGGACTGACGGATTTTATGGGTCGGCCCCTTTAGCCCAAGAAATTTCTTTGAGCTGACTTGTGGAAAGTGTCAAATTTGATTGAAAATACTTACTTACTTACTTAAGGTGGCGCTGGTGTGAACTTGGGCCTCAACCAATAGTCTCCGCCAGTCAGCTCGGTCCCTAGCTAGCTGTCTCCACTTTTGCACTCCAAGTTGATTGAAGTCCTCTTCCACTTGTGTGCGCCACCTGAGTCGCGGTCTTCCTCTCTTCTGCGTCCCTCGGGAATAGTGTCGAAGTCTTTCCGGGCCGGAGCATTGGTGTCCATGCGCTCTAAATGCCCGAGCCATCTGAGTCTCTGGACCTTGACCCTTCTGGCTAGGTTCACGTCGTTGTACAACCCGTAAAGTTCGCTGTTGTATCTCCTTCTCCATTCTCCATCAATGCACACGGGGCCAAAGATGACCCGAAGAATTTTCCTCTCGAAACAGCCTAAGGCATATTCATCTGATTTTGTTAGGGTCCATGCTTCTGCACCATATAGCAGGACAGGGATGATGAGGGTGTTGTACAGTTTTACCTTAGTAGCTCGAGATAGGGCTTTTCCACTCAATGGCTTTCTTAGCCCAAAGAAACAGCGATTAGCAAGAGTAATTCTTCGTCTTATCTCGGCGGTGGTGTTATTGGCCGTGTTAATAGCGGGGCCTAGGTAGACAAACTCCTTTACTACCTCGAAGTTGTATGCATCTATCGTGACGTTCTGTCCAAGCCGTCGGTGTTGGGTGTCCTTACTCGAAGACAGCATGTACTCAATATCGTCGGCGTAGGCGAGAAGTTGAACAGATTTATAGAATATAGTGCCTCTGGTGTTGACGGTGGAGTTTTGGACTATCTTCTCAAGAACGATGTTAAAGAAATCGCACGACAGTGCATCGCCTTGTCTGAATCCTTTTTTGACGTCGAAAGATTCCGTAAGCTCATTGCCAACCTTGATAGAGCAGCGTGAGTTCTCCATCGTCATTTTACACAAGCGAACGAGCTTGGCAGGGATGCCAAAACTAGACATAGCTTTATACAGTTTGTCTCCGTAGAGGTGGTGGGTATCGATTTGGAGTTCATAGGTTTTTTCCAGGATCTGCCGCAACGTGAAAATTTGGTCGATGGTAGACATTCCTGGCCTGAAGCCACATTGATAAGGACCAATCAGATTGTTGACGAAAGGCTTCAGACGTTCACATATTACGGCAGAGAGGATCTTGTAGGCGATATTAAGCAGACTGATTCCTCTGTAGTTGGTGCAGTTTAGAGGATCTCCCTTTTTCAGGATCGGGTAAACAATGCTGAGGTTCCATTCATCGGGCATGCATTCCTCCGACTATATCTTACAGATGATTTGGTGCATGCTCCTATCTAGATCGTCGCCTGCGGCTTTGAACAGCTCGGCAGCTAGACCATCTGCTCCTGCGGTTTTGTTGGATTTCAGCCGTGATATTGCTGTTTTCACTTCTTCTAGGTCGGGTTCACGGAATTGTTGGCTGTCATCGTGTATGATAAAAGGCTCTGGTCTGACGGTGGGGTTCTGTTCGCTGTCGCCGTTATACAGTCTACAGAAGTGGTCTTTCCAAATCCCTAGCATTGACTGCGATTCTACTATGATGTTCCCTTGTTTATCTCTGCAGGCATCGGTTCTTGCTCGATGACCTTGAGCCAGCTGTTTTACCTTCCGATAAAATCTCCGAACTTCATTCCTGCTGTTAGCTCTCTCAATATCTTCGATCTGACGCTTCTCATGCTCTCTCTTTTTTCTCCTGAGAAGCCGGCGTTCTTCTCTCCTCTTTTGCTCGTAGAGCGCTCTTGTCCTTCTTTGCAGCGCCGCTTTGAATGCCTCCTGCTTGGCTGCATGGGCCTACCTGCATTCTTCATCAAAGCAGGGGTTTCGTTTTGGTGGCTGTGTGAAACCCAGCACATTAGAGGCGGCATCTCTAACTGCATTCTGGCAATGTTGCCATTGGTCTTCGATACTTGATGTTGGCGGCATAGGACTCCTTAAGAGGTTACTTGACACTCGATCAGAAGGAATTTTCTTGCAGCATTTCCTTGTTTTGGCCGTTGTCGGGATATTCGTAGCACTGCCTTGGCTACGACGAGGTAGTGGTCCCAGTCGATGTTGGCTCCTCGGAAAGTTCGAACATCTAGAATGCTGGACAAGTGCCTCCCGTCGATCGCAATGTGATCAATCTGGTTGACGGTTGATTGATCGGGAGTTCTCCATGTACCTTTATGGATGTTGAGATGTGGGAACCAGGTGCTTGCTACCACAACATTTCGCCCTGCAGCACAATCGATCAGCCTGAACCCGTTGCCGAAAGTGGTGTCGTGCAGGCTGAGCTTTCCGACTGTTCTTCCAAAGATGCCTTCTTTTCCCAGCTTTGCGTTAAAATCGCCCAGGACAATTTTCATGTCATAGCTAGGACATTGCTCATATGTTTTGTCGAGGAGCTCGTAGAATTCGTTTTTGGTGTCGTCCTTTTTCTCTACTCTGGGGACATGCGCGCATATTAAGCTAATGTTGCCGAATTTAGCCTGGATTCGGATCGTCGTGATGCGTTCGCTTACGCATTTGAAGCTCAAGACTTTTTGCCTGAATCTGCTTCCCACGACGAATCCGCATCCAAAGAGTCGCTGTTGTTGCTCCCGGTAGCAATCACCATAGTAGATGTCACAGTTTTTCATCCTCCTTTTGCCCGGTCCATCCCATCGCATTTCCTGGATAGCGGTAATATCTGCTTTGTAGCAGTTGAGGGTCTCCGCTAGTTGTTCGGCAGCACGCGGTCTATTAAGGGACCGAACATTCCACGTGCATATCCGAAATTCGTTGTCCTTTATACGTTTGCTTGGGTCGTCATCAGTGTATCCGTCCGTTTCCGAGGCCTGTTGTTGCTTCGCAACTAAATTTTTTCTATGTAGTCGGGAAGTCACCCCGACGTACAAACCCCAACCTGGAGTACCAGGTACTTGATGTGACTCCAAGTACAAAAGCCGGAAAACCGCTCCTTTTGCGACCTGGGCTTCAAATATGTCGAAGTAGCCTGTAAAGGTGTTCACCAAATAGTTCGACCTAACTGGAACTGAGGACGCCACCGTTGATTCCAAAAAGAAATTCATCTGCTGCCGTCCCTCGTGGGAAGTGCCTTGGTGGGAACACTGCTTCGTTGGGGGGTAATTAGTAGTAACAGCCTACTCCGCTTCGACCTGTCGACCATGGGAGGCCCTGCTGCGAAAACAAGTTTCGCGATCGCATAGCTCTAAGCATCGCAGTAGTAGTTATCGTAAGCCGCTCCGCCACGTCAAGGCTTACCCCATGGAGGGTGATTGAAAATAGCAAATAAAACTCAAATTCAAAGTTTCAATTTTTCAATTTTTCATACAAAAAAACTTGGAAGTTAAAATGTGGGTAAAATTTGTTGTTTTTCCGTTCGCTTACTTTTTTGTAGTTTTGTTTTTCTGTGAGTGAATTTCACCTCCACTTTTTAAAAAGTCTCTTTTTATGAATTTTAGTGCAGAAAGTACGCGAACGGTCCTAACATTTGACTTTTCAGTTTTGACACTAGAATGACATTTGTTTGTTTTTTTTTTTATCGTAGGAGCGGTTCCTTTTTTAAATTAATTTTTTACATATAAAATATTTCTAAAATGTCTTAAAATTAATTTGGGTATGCAGTATTCAAGAATATGTTACGATACATTTTATAAGTGAATTTCGTTTTTAAATATTGATCCGTTTTTAAGATACAGAAACAAAATATTAGTTGGGCAATAAATACGTACCTTCAGAAAAAAAGTACGCTGATCGGACTTTTATTTTTCGAGAAAATCTTATATATATGTTCTGCAATAAATTGTGCTTTTTGTTATAAGTGCTTTAGTTTACTAAACATTTTAAATAGTAAACACATGTGTATAATTTATTTGAAAAGTTATTAAAAGTAGGTATAGTAATTGTGCTCTCTTTTTCCAAGTAAGTCTTTGTTTCGTATCTAATTGGCTTATTTACTTCAACAATAACAAACGCGTTTTCTGAGTGCGCATGCTCTTTCACACATTCCAAAAATTTCCCCTCAATACATAATAGTTTTAAATCTAATAATAGGGTATCGATACTATCTACTTTAATTTTTTAACCGGTCAAGCTTGTCTGAGCGCCGATCCTATACTTCACTCATCAATAGTCACAGATTCAATTTTTTTTTTTTTAACGTTTTAGTTCATTCCTTCTTTTTTTTTAAATGTTCTTTTCAATATGACTTGCGCGAATAGAAATTGTTCAGATCGCTCTGACGCATCTCCCCTCTACGCTTGCTACGGTCCATGTGGAAACTTTTTTCACGCAAAATGCGTAGGTGCAACAGTTGCTTTTTTGGATAAAGTAAACGCATCCAAAATCGCTTTCTGGTACTGTGAAAATTGTAGAAAAATTTCTTTAGGTAGTTTATCTTTCAAACTGTCAACCTTGAAAGATGACATTTCAAAGATTTCAAAAAGTTTTGAAGACTTGAGCGTAAATTTTTCAATAATGGCTCAAAATGCAAACAATTTCCCAGTGCCAAATACTCTGATTGACAAATCCTCCTCCACGGATGACCTTGAAACGCCAGCTACGTTAAGTTCTCAGACCATTAAATCCACAGCCGAAACCCCTAATAAATCCAAAAAGAGAGGACGAGAACTAGCTTCTTCTTCAATTATTGCAGGTACAGCTCCAAAAAAGTCAAATTTGAGGAGTCACAAACAAGTAGTTGAACCTGAAAATCCGCCATCTAATGATTTAAATAGTGGAAAAGAAGATGTCCAAAATCCTTCTTAAAACTCTGTTGCCCAAAATATGATATCCGAACTTCCTTCGACGAGCCTGGCATCTGTTCAAATCTCAACTACTGCCCATAAAACTCTTGCGTCTGTTCCTAGGCCCAAAACAATATTTGTTTCACGCCTTTTGCCCACGACTGAAACAGATGACGTTTTGAAACATCTAGTAGAATGTAAGGCTTTAAATAACACTCTACAGGTGCAATGTCAGAAAATAGCCAAATAGTTTTGTGGCATCTTTTAAAATAATCGCGCCAAACTCCCTATTTGACGGTATTTTAAATTCTTCTTGGCCACCAAACACCCTGGTAAAGGAATTCATTATTTCTAATAAACGGAAAAATTTACAAAATCCGATTTCCCGTACAGAAGAGGACCCAAAAAACTGCAAAGGATCTCCCTGTATTACCAAAACGTAAGAGGACTTCGTAGTAAAACTACTTCGATTTTTAAGAATTCACAAGCTTTACCGCATGACGTGTTTTTATTTACTGAGACTTGGCTTAATGCCACCATACTTGATTCTGAACTCTTTGATGAAGAGTTCTTAGTTTATAGGAAAGACCGTCATCCGGATGCTGTTAATCTTGTTGGTAAAGGAGTTCTTATCACAGTTTCTGTTCATCACAAATTATTTTCCCGTTTAACCTTTCAGTAGAACTCTTATGCATCAAAGTGACCATACAATCAATAGTCTTTTTTATTTTAAATGTATATATTCCACCAAAAAGTCCTGTTTCAGTGTTTAATGAACTTTCGTCAGCAGTTGACTATGTCATTGAAATTGCTGGTTTTGAAAATAATATTCTCCTGTTGTGGTGATTTTAATCTCCCAAACGTAGATTGGGTTTCTTCAGACGACGAGTCTTATCTTGAAGCATCCGCAAGTTCATCGCAACAGGAACTTCAATTTCTGGACAATATTATTTCAGCTGACTTGCAACAAGTAAGCTGTATAAAGAACTCCATGAATCGCTTACTTGATTTGGTATTCTCATCAAATGCTGTTAGTACAGTAGTTGTTGAATCTTCCTCTGCCATAACTAATATAGACAAATATCACCCACCACTTGATATTTTTTTTTACTTGAGCGGTCATTTATTAGAAAATAGTAATTCTCACGACTGTTCGTACAAATACGACTTCCGCAGAGCTAATTTTCAACAGCTTTCGGATAGTTTAAGAAATTCCGGTATTGAAAATATTGTAACGATGACCTAAATACTACCTCTCCTACAAATCTGTGGGGGATATTGTAAGGCTTCCCCAAGCCGAATAAGGTTGCTGGCTAAAGAGCCGATCTGTTGGAAATAAAACAAGGCTAGAGAGCCAAAGTGTTTTGTTCTACTTTCGAACGGAAAGTGAATTTATTCTATCAAACTTAAGCTATTTATACAAAATAATTAACTTACACACTAACATCTTAAGCCTATATGACATATAAGTATTATTGAAATATTGTGTATTCCGAACTCTGTGGGAAAATTACTGACAACGGAACCAGGCAGCATACTTGCTATGTCATCAAATTAATATTCGATGCATAGCCCTTCTATACAATGCTCAAATGTATCCAAATACATCCAGCCATATGCACTACACAGCATGTAGTGCATTAAACCTTAGTGAGTAGGAAGATACACCTGACCAGAGTAATCTGAAGCGTCGCGTCCCGTCGTCGTCAGTGGCATTGAAATTATTTTATATTTTAGTGCATGAGGTTGATACTCATGACCATGAACGAAATACGAGTGCACTATTTGAAATGGGAAATAAATGCGAATGCAATAAAATAGAGGTTGGCTATTGTGAAGCATAATGTGGATCAATGACCGGAATAAAATGTATTATGAAGTGGTCGCTAGTGTGATCCCTTCACACCACCCTTCCTGGGGAAAAGGAGAAATCATGACATATCTTGATTTCTTCTTTTAAGTGACACTAACTCGTACAATAGGAATATTATTATTATTTTTTTTTTCGTTCGGAATCACAATATTCTTTTTTTTTTTAAACATTATTTTCTTTTATATGTATTGTAATAGTACATACTAAGTTGGTAACATTACTTACGTATATAATAATAATATAATATATTTTTTTTTCATTCATTCACACAAGTAATTTTTCTTCTTATATTCTAGTTGCGTTTTATTTATTGTTAAACAATTTTATTTACTTAAATCCTCTGCCGGCCTTATTAAAAATTAAATGAAGTAGTTATCTTTTATGTATATATGTGCATATAATATTATTTACATTCTCTTCCCATTTTTTTATATTTTGATTTAATTAGCGATTATAATATAAAAGTTAAATACATGTAAAATGGTTTTAGTCTATTCTTGTGTACTGTCATTCTTTTGTTATCGTATTTGATATCACAATTTACACCATTTTGAGACAAAACTTCGTATGGTCCTAAAAATATTGGATCTAATTTCTTTCTGGCTTCGTTTCTTAATAAAACTAAACTACCTTTTTCAAAACTACTACTCTTTGTTTGTCCCTCTTTATCATATCTATCTTTCCTAACATTTTTCTTCTTTATAAGCGTTTCTCGAGCATCTCTATGGGCAACTTGTAATTTATGTTTAAGGTCAATTACGTAATTGTCATAGTTGTACACCGGTTCCATTTGTTTTGTCAGATTGTTGGGTAAGCTACATTGCTTTCCGAATATCAACTCGGATGGTATGTAACCCGTTTCTGAGTGTACAGAAGTGTTATAACAGAAAACGTAATATGGTAACCAAGTGCTCCAGTCCGTGTGTTTTTCTGAGACGTAACTTCTAAGATATGCTCCTAAAACCTTATGTGAATTTTCTAAAGCTCCTATGCTCTCATGATGGTACGCTGTAGATTGTAATTGTTCTATTCTCAAAAGCTTACAGATACTTTTGAAAACCTGGTTTAGAAATTCGGTTCCCTGATCAGATGCTATTGTATGTGGTACTCCGTACCTTAGAATAAAACCTTCCACTAGAGCTTTAGCTACCGTGCCTGATTCTTTATTTGGGAGTGGTATAGCTTCGATAAATTTGGTAAGCTCATCTTGAATGGTGAGTATGTATTTAGATCCATCTTCAGATTCTTCTAAAGGTCCTACTAGGTCTATAAATATTTTGTCAAAACCTGATTCGGCTGTTGATGTGATAGTCATTGGTTGTTTCTTCGGTTGGTTATATTTGTTTCGTTGGCATACTGGGCAGTGCTTAACGAATGTCGTCACATCGTTTTGCATTCCTGTCCAAAAGTATTTTTTCTTTATATTTTGAATCATACGGTTTATACCTGCATGTCCACTGGTTGGAAGTATGTGAAAGTCGTTTAGTATTAATTTCTTCTTACAAGGATCGGTAATTTCAATAACATTATCTATGAGGTATACCTTTATATTACTCTCTTTAAACATTTCTCCTAATATATTTTTTAATTCATTAATTTTATATTCTCGACGGCCGTCCGAGAGTTTCTTTATTTCATTTTTAGTAATATATATTTTCTTAATTGATTTGGGCCCGCAGAATTTTTGCACATCCCTCGACAATATTTTGCCAAATAATGTCGATTGGGTTGTAGTGCTGTCCTTGGGCTTCTTTAGGAGTAAACTATTCCCTTTTGGAATATACGCCAAAACTTTGTTTGGTCCTATAATTATGTCGTCCTTGAAATTAACTAAATCTTCCGTAAAATTGTCAACGATTTTTAATTCAATAACTTTTAGTCCATTTTCGGGTGGTTTCAGAAGTTCTGTTATCATTTGTTCATTGGTTTGTATCTTATTATCTTTAGGTGTATTTTTATCTTTATTATCTACTTTCGACTGGGCTCTTGTTACTACACAGATATGTAATTGTTTTAATTCTTCAGACTCTACTTTAATGCGACTAAGCGCGTCAGCGGTACAGTTGTCTTTACCGGGTGAATATTCTATGTAAAAATTGTATTCTTCTAATAATAGTCTGAATTTAGTTAGTCTACTACTAGGTTCTTTTAGTGAGAACAAGTATACTAGGGGTCTGTGGTCTGTCAAGATTTTGAACTTTCTTCCGAACAAATATGGCCGATAGTGTTTTACTGCCCAAACTATAGCAAGTAATTCTTGCTCAATGGTACTATAGTTTTTCTCTGCCTTATTAAGAGTTTTGCTTGCGTAAGCGATTGGCCTGTCATCGGAATTAGACAAAACAGCTCCTAAAGCGAAACCTGAGGCGTCTGTACGTAGAATGAATTCTTCATTAAAATTTGGAAATTGGAGAATTGTAGGACTTATAAGGATTTCTTTAAGCAAATTGAATGATTTTTCGCAATCTTTATTAAAATTGAATTCAACATCTTTTTTCAATAACCGATTTAACGGGATGCAAATGGTGGCAAAATTTTTAATGAATTTTCGATAATAATTTGCGAATGCTACGAATCTTCTTACTTCATCCGCGTTAGTAGGAGTTGGATAATTTTTCATTGCGGCAGATTTGGTGGGGTCAGGTAAAATTCCTTTGTCCGATATAAGATGTCCGAGGTATAATACTTCTTTTCGCAAGAAAGAAAATTTTTTCGGGTGTATTTTGAGATTTACTTCTCTCAGACGTTCAAAGACAAAGTTTTTGTTGTGGTACATTAAATTTTTACCAAAAATTATAAGATCGTCAAGATAGACAAAACATCGTGAATATGTTAGTCCTGACATGGCTATAGACATCATTCTTGAAAACTTACTGGGTGAGATTTTTAAACCCATTGGTAGACGTTTTAACTGGTAGTGACCATCCTCTGTTGAGAATGCCGTTATTGGTCTACTATTGGCATCTAGCTCCATTTGGTAATATCCTTGACTTAGATCTATACATGAGAAGTAAGTTGCTCCTCCGATCATATCATAGATGTCCGTTATGTTTGGCAGTGTAAATTTATCATCTTCGATTCGATCGTTAACGTGACGATAGTCGATCACCACTCGGAATTTCTGTAGACCGGTAACTGGGTCTTTCTTTTTCGGCACAATTAGTATTGGAGAATTCCAAGGGGAGATGGACGGTTCTATTATGTCATCTGACAACATTTTTTTTATTTCCTCCTTTATATCTTCCTTCTGAGTATGTGGTAATCGATACGGCTTTGTATATTTCGGTGAAGATTCATTTTTAAGTTTAATGTCTGCCTTTCCAATATGGGTATACGTGAGCTTGTCACCATCTACGTGAAAAATATCTTGGAATTTTGTACATATTGCGGTTTTTTCTTCGCTATTTAATGTCTCAAAATTTATTTCATTTAGAATTTCCTGAACTCGTTTGTTTATTGATTTATCTATATGGTTATAATGTAAAATAAAATGTTCTGAAGGAGAGAATGATATGGGTTCAATCCATTTTAGAGTTACAGCTGAATCACGTGTATTCAGAATTTTTACGGGTATTTTTCCTTCTTTAACAATTGATAGTGAACCTGCCATGAAAACATTTTCACATAATTCTTGTGGATAAAATATTCGAGAATCAGAATGTTTTGTAGTCATCCAATAAGTTGCTTCACACCGTGGAGGTAAGGAAACAACATGTATGTTTTGTTGAGTATATATAGGTAGAATGACTGGTTGGTTATCTACTTTTAACTCAAACGAAAATTTCTCCAGATTTATAATGGTACTGAGTTCTGTTAGGAAATTCTCTCCGATTATACCATCTACTGGGATCGGGAAAGAATCACTTACTACATGAAATTCATATGGAATGGAAAATTCTCCTAGTTGTAATACGTAGATACATGTTCCTAAAGTTTCTAGATTTCCTGATATCCCTAATACTTTTGTCTTTTTTCTTTCATCAATATTAATGTTTTTGGTAAGTGAACACTTTTTTACAACGCATATTGAGGCTCCTGTGTATAGTAAGAATTGTTTGTTTATGTTGTTTGTTAATGGGATCTGTATGTAAATGCCGTTTGATATTCCAACAGTACAAATGGCATCTGTTGTCTGTGGATTTAATAAATTCCCTCCGATGGGCCGGCTTTCCCTTCGGTGGGTTGCTCGTTTCCCATTACCAACACCTGATTATGATTTCCATTATTATTAGGTTGACTTACATTATTCGACCTATTGGTATTATTGTTGTTGTTACTGTGATTATTATTGTTATTATTATTATATCTTTGTCTATTATTATTGCTTGTATATCTGGACCTGTTGTCGTTGTGATAATAGTTATTATTATTATTATTATTTCTATAGTTATTACGATTCCTAGAGTTTTGTTGGTTCTGATATGAAGGCCTAGTTGAGTTGTTATTCTGTGGGTGCGAATTTCTAGCTTGGTTATTGGAATTATTATGCGAGAATCTAGCTTGAGAGTTGTTAGAATTATTACGTCCATGATAGTTTCTACCTCTATTATTCATGAACCTAACAGTGTTTGATGAGGATGCAGAGGTTTGATCTAATTCCACAATATGCCGGATAGCGTCTTGAAGATTAGTGTGTCTGGCGCTATCTAATACTATTTTTAACCTATCGTTTACCCCCTTTTTTAGAAATGCTAAACCCCTTCTCTCATTAGCTTTTGTTAGGATTTCCCTTGCTTCTTCACCATGGCAAGAAACTTCTAGTTCTGTCATTTTTGTAATAAGTGTTTCGATGTCTGTTACGAATTCTCGCCCAGATCGATTACCCTGATATGTCTTACTAAGTTTGGTTTGTATCGTTTCTATTGTTTCTTTTGGTCCGCATTTTTCTATTAAAATTTTTTTTAATGAAACAAAATTCCCTGGGTTTTGATTACCTAGTTCAGTAAGAGCTTTACCTTGAATTTTGCACTTTAATATAAATTTTATTAGTGTGGGTTTTGAGGTCTCATTAAGGGTGTCATGGTAGAATTCTACGCTGTTTATAAAATCCCTAATGTGTTCAGTTCTCTTGCCATCCTCATCACAGTTGAGGGTAGGCAATTTCTGAGCTATACTGAAATTGAATATTTCTGCCATGTTTTCAACTATTTTTACCTCTTCGGATTCTTTATATTCTTCTTCTCCTATGTTTTCTTCGCCTAGCAATTTCTCTTCGGCTTCTTTATCTTCTTCTTCTTCTATGTTTTCTTCGCCTAGCAATTTAGTTTTTTCCTCTAATATTTGATTCAGTCTGCGTAATAAGTTATCTATAATTGTTTTTAGAGTTTGTTGATTTGTATCCTTTTCTAATTTTTCATATTTTTCATTAAATTCTTTTTCTAATTTAAATATTTCCTGTCTTTTTTCAGTAATATGTTTTTGGGAATATTTTCTTTTTGGGGTTTTATTGAAGTTTGCAAGTATTTCTTTTAGTGTTTTTATTATGTTTAACATATTTTAATTATTTATTGTTTACACATTGAATTTTTTTTTTTATATCTAATCACAATTTTTTTTTTGGTTTACAATTTTGTTTGCTTATATATATTTTTTTTTGTAAGATTTTAAACTGCTACATTTTTAATTTCATTGTTTACAATTTTCTGGACATTTTGTTTAAAGTAAGATTTTAAAATTTTTGTGGTTAAATAAACTATAAAAATTATTAAAATTATGAAGAAGATGTCCATGATTAAAAGATTTGATGTTAGCACATTATTATTATCGTTATTATTTGTTACAACGATATCTTCTTTGGAGTTTTTTCCTCCCATTATAAATTTTTTTTTTTTCAGAATTGATTTTAATTGAATTTTGAATGATAGGAAAAAAAATTGATATACTTTTTACAGTTACTCTTTTAATTTTTTCTTCGGGCATTAATTTTTGTCATTAAATTATTTTCAAATTCGAATTTATGTTCTTGCAAAGGATTGCAACTGCAGTGGCCATACGAATGCATCACTTAACCAATGGCGGTTTATCAACCAATCGTCTACAGTTATTCATTTCCAATGGTGAATTATCCTCCTCAGAATTGGGCGACCGTGGTATGTGCGGGTCGTTATCATTGCAAGATAAACTTATTGTTGGGAAACTGAGCGGGTGCGTGGGCATGACACGGCAACGGCAGTGGTGGGTTATCGGAAATGAATTACTAAATCAATTCCCGTTTAAGGCGACAATTGCCTGATGATCTCTGAATGGACAAAGAAGTTTTCTGGTTCTTTGCTCTCTTCAATGGTTTTTATAAGAGCCTGGCAAGATCGCCATGTAACGATGACCTAAATACTACCTCTCCTACAAATCTGTGGGGGATATTGTAAGGCTTCCCCAAGCCGAATAAGGTTGCTGGCTAAAGAGCCGATCTGTTGGAAATAAAACAAGGCTAGAGAGCCAAAGTGTTTTGTTCTACTTTCGAACGGAAAGTGAATTTATTCTATCAAACTTAAGCTATTTATACAAAATAATTAACTTACACACTAACATCTTAAGCCTATATGACATATAAGTATTATTGAAATATTGTGTATTCCGAACTCTGTGGGAAAATTACTGACAACGGAACCAGGCAGCATACTTGCTATGTCATCAAATTAATATTCGATGCATAGCCCTTCTATACAATGCTCAAATGTATCCAAATACATCCAGCCATATGCACTACACAGCATGTAGTGCATTAAACCTTAGTGAGTAGGAAGATACACCTGACCAGAGTAATCTGAAGCGTCGCGTCCCGTCGTCGTCAGTGGCATTGAAATTATTTTATATTTTAGTGCATGAGGTTGATACTCATGACCATGAACGAAATACGGGTGCACTATTTAAAATGGGAAATAAATGCGAATGCAATAAAATAGAGGTTGGCTATTGTGAAGCATAATGTGGATCAATGACCGGAATAAAATGTATTATGAAGTGGTCGCTAGTGTGATCCCTTCACAATATACCGCTTTTAAATGATATCGACGCAACTATCTCAAGTTTTTACTGTGTTTTAATGAGATACATTAATGAAATAGTACCCAAAAGAAAAAGCTTTAACCCTAATAACTCCAGTCACCCTTGGTATACTAAAGAACTCAAAAACCTTCGAAATAGAAGGAACAAAGCTTGGAAAAAGTATAGGGGAGAGTGGGTATTTTTGGGACACAGGAGGAATGGGACTTGGGCATTTTCTCAATTCCTACAATTTTTTTTCTCTTTCCTTGTATGACAGATTCTGTCTTCAATCTGTCCCCATCCCTCAACAAAACAAATTGTGTCTAGGAAAAAAATCACGGAGTGGAGATTAAAAGAAGGTAATTTGTGCATAAAAAGTAAAACATCTGTGTAAACTTTGAGTGATTTTTTTTTTAATGTGTGAACTTACTGCACAAAAGAGTGTAATAATTAGGTAGCAACACCATTTTTGAAGTGAATTCATCGTTGTTTTGTTTAATTAGTGCCACACGAAAAGTGATATTATAAATTATTTATTCAAAGTGCCATGCAGGATGATTGGGACATCACTATTCCACCCCATAGTTGTCCCAATCCTATTGATCGCAGGAGGAATGGGACAAACCCAATCCTCCTGCTCACAGGAGGAATGGGACAAAGTGAGTTGGTTCATGAAATGATTTTTTGCTTTTCTTCTGTCGGACTTTCGCCTTCTTTACAACTGAAAATAGGTTACCAAAATGTTATTTTATCTTTAGAAATCAATTTTGCTCAGATACGATCTATAAGATCTCGGCAAATGGAATGTATTCGAAAAGTGTCCCATTCCACCCCATAGTTGTGGAGTTGGTTCATGAAATTAATATTTTTCTTTTCTTCTGTCGGAGTTTCGCCTTCTTTTTAACTGAAACTAGGTTGCCAAAATGTTATTTTATCTTTAGAAATCAATTTTGCTCAGATACGATCTTTAAGATCTCGGCAAATTTAATGTATTCGAAAAGTGTCCCAAACATACCCACTCTCCCCTATCAGTTCCATGGCATTGGAGAACCAAGTTGTTTATATCTCTCTTTTCGAAGAGTTTAAAAGACTCTCTTTTGATCTTTACAGTGAATATCTCATAAACATGGGAAATTCACTGAAACAGGACCCAAAAAGTTTTTGGAATTTTGTCAATTCAAACAAAAATATGATGTTTATCCTATTAACTTCAGGACTTCAACTTCGCAAGTAATTTTAGTCAGTCTTTCATCGATACTCCTATTTCCTTGGATACTGACTTCTTTGCCTATCTGCGAAACTGTCCCCAAGTAACCTTTAACAACGTTCTTATCGACTTTGATAAACTTATAAATTGTATGTGCCTTCTTAAGGAAGACTATTCTTTTGGACCCGATTATATTCCGCCCATTGTTATAAAAAAATGTAGGACGGTCTTGGCTATTCCTTTACATAATATTTTTGAATTGTCGTTAAAGCTAGGAAAATTCCCTAGCATGTGGAAAAACGCATACATAACACCTGTTTTCAAAAAAGGTGACAAATCAGATTTTACTAATTATAGGCCCATATCTAAACTGTCTTGCATTCCTAAGATTTTTGAGCAAAATGTTTGTGAGATTTAGCCTTTTACAGTAAAAATATTATTATGCTTTGAACAACATGGCTTTATGCAGAAACGTTCTACGGTGACAAACCTTCTAGCGTTTTTGCATAAATGTCTGAATTCTGTAGAAAGTGGACAGGAAGTTGATTGTGTTTATACAGATTTTTCCAAAGCGTTTGATCAACTTTCGCATACTCTTATCAAGTTTAAATTGAATTCATATGGATTTCCTCCAGGATTCGTCAAACGGATTTCTTCTTATCTTGATAATAGATCTTACCAAGTTAAATTCAGAAACTCTTACCTTTCATCGCCAAATCGGGTGTACCACAAGGTAGTCACTTAGGACCCCTTTTATTTATTTTAGCTATTAACGATGCTCCGTTAAGTGTTCGAATTAGTAAAATTCTTATCTTTGCAGATGATATGAAGATCTTCAAAAATATTTCATGCAATGAAGATCGCGTTCAACTGCAAGATGATATAAATAAATTTGTTGTATGGTGTGAAAAGAATAATTTGAATCTTAACCCAAGAAAATGTCAGACAATGACAATTTCCAAAAAAAGCGTATTCCTACATCTTATGATTATGTTATATCCCAACACATATTATCCCTTGTCTTTAAAGTTAGGGACTTAGGAGTTCTTTTCACATCTAATTTAGATTTTTCAGAACACATCAATAAAGCTAATTCAATGTTAGGGTTTATTAAACGTTGGTCCAAGGAATTCCTTGACCCTAACGTTTACTATGCCTTGTACAATAGTTTGGTTCGACCCCATCTCGAATATGCATCACAAGTTTGGTCTCCTCATTATGCGATACGTATTGAGAGACTAGAATCAGATCAACGCAATTTTACACGTTTTGCCTTTAAAGGGCTTCACTGGATTGACCCCAATAATATCCCTTCTTACGATGATCACCTTGCATTTTTCCAGATGCAAAAACTGTGTCAAAGGAGAACAAATAATGATATAATTTTCCTTCATCAAATTATTACTGGTGTCACTGATGCTCCAGATATTTGAGTTCTATCTTCTTTAATTACAGAGGTGGAGATTATATTTTGCGTTCTCAGTTCTCATAATTTGATTAAAGTCCCCCAACATAGAACTAACTAAGGAATGCATGAGCCACTGACAAGAATGAGTAAGCTATTGAATGCGTACGAAGACTTATTTGACTTTAATAGCCGCGTTTGATTATCCTCACTAACCCATATGGGTTACCCCGTGATAATAAAACGATGTGGGTTAAAAAGGTTGAAGTTTAAGCTTTGTTTTTATCTGAGACGCAACCCTCAGTTAAATTTTATTTTGCTTTTCACAAATAACTTGTTTTTATTAATTAATTGGTTTGACTCTTATTCTATTGCTTTATAAAATTGTGGCTAAGAGTGGAATACGAGTTATTTTTTATTAATATGGCTGATATTAACAAATCTTTCTACAATAACTTCTTTTTTGTCTCACACTTGCCATCTATCCGCCATATTTAGAACTAATTTTTGAGTTACAAAATAAACCCCGATAGCTATCAGGGTCCCAGGTTGTTGTTGTTTTGTGTACAAAAAATTAACCCATATGAGTTAGTGAGGATAATAAAACGCGGCTAGTATCAATAAAAACAAGCTAAAATTAATTCTTAAAACCAGTGTTCCACGTTCTTAAATGTTTTTTTGTATTTTTTGTATTGTTTGTCTCATTGTAATTTTACTTTTTTACTTACTTACTTACTTGACAAATGTCTTCTACACGCTTATTTATTGTTTTTTTTTATTTTTTGACTTTAAAATTTTAAAATTTTTGGATTTTAAATTTTGCATTTTTATTTTTTTGCTTTTTGTAAGATTTTAATTTAAAACTTTGATTTATTTTGTTTTTCCTTTTTGTACCTGCTTGCATTAAGCAGTCCCTTATAGCCTGTTCCCACCAACGTGATTTAGCTAAATCAACTTGATTTAGCTAAATCACATAATTAATTTCATGATTTGCCATACATTTTCAATGATTTGAAATTACCTGATTTAAGTTGTTTTTTTTTACCCTGCGGCCACACGAGCAAGTTCTGGCCAGCAAGTAGCGTACATATATTATTTGTCAAATCTCTATCGGTGTACTTGGAGTGACGTAGGTGGCAAAAAACTTGCTAGTCAATCCAATTCATCCAATTTTGAATTTCCAAGATGTCGCCAGCAAAAATAGAAATAAAAATCCTCGTTTCAACTAATTTTCTTATATAATTTTGTTGATTTTGATATATTTGGCAAAACCTGTCAAATTACTTGCCGATTTACTTGCTCGTTTTACTGGCTGGAAAATTTGCTAGCCAGTTGACCAGCCAGTACTAAAGCAAGTACTAAAAGTTTGAATGTGTGAGTAAAATATTTGATTGTTTGCCAACTTGCTAGCCAGAACTTGCTCGTGTGGCCGCCGGGTTAATTAGGTATAAATCACCTCGATGATTCCAAGTTGAATGATTTCAAATTCAAGTAATGAATTAAATTCATTTTAAATTCATTTCTTTTTTCTTTTTGACAGTCAAAATTCAAATTTTGTGTCATATTTATTGAAAAATTCAAAAGTAATGTCAAGATTGTCGTAAGTGTCAAGCTAAATCAGGTAAAAAGTTCAGTGGGAACGCCTTTCTTGATTTATAAATCATATGAGCTAAATCAAGTCGGTGGGAATAGGCTATAACTCTTGCCTTCCTGACATACGTATCGCCATCGCTTTTTTTATTTTATTTATTACAATTAATTTCTAATTAAGTGCCGATACGACTAGCAACCGTAATTGCAATCGTACTCGTTGAAAATGGACCCCAGCGCGTGCCGTATCTGGGGGGAAAGAGGCGTGGGATTTAATAAAAAGAAATCAGTGTCTTAAACAAAAAATTTCAAGGAAGTTTAAGAAAAATCGTAGGAGCCGTTTTTGAGAAAATTGAAACTTTTGGATTTTGGCCAAAAAAATTGTATGGTGGCTACCCTAAATTTTGATCTTAACGAATTCGCTCAAATCTCTAATTTTCAAGTTTGGCGTCAACCGGACCAGTGGTTAAGGCTGCAGGTGCGTTTACAGACAGACAGACGGATGGAATCGCCGGACCCACTTTATTCGACTTCTCTATCATCGTAATGTCATATTTGATCAAAATCTCAACTTTTTTTACGAATTCAATACTTGCCATATATTGTATTGTATATATATGTCGAAAGTAAAAATTGTTAAACCATCAATCAACCACCTGCTTTTTATTGACTTGCCCTGCGATATATTTATAAATTTTGGTCTGTAATCATATGAATATCAGCTACCCCCTCATATCAAGTGACCTCACCATGTTCACGTAAACGACATGCTACATACTACATTACTACTTACCTTTATTTAAAAAAAACGCGTGTCAATTAGGGTTAAAAGGAACCAAATCAGATAATAGATATTTAAATACAAACATACGTATACATGTATATGCACAAACTTCCATAGTTTTCTGTTTATTTTCTTTATTATTGAAAATTCATAAATCTATTGAACACCTGGGGCGACATTGCATCTTGAACACGTTGAGAACGATGATGACGACACAATTGGTTTTGTTTTGAAGTAAGTACTATGCAATCATATTTAGATAATATACTTTGTTCTTTTTCTACCCCTGAATAATGGGTATAATTGTGAGTATAAGGTATAACGTATCTAATTCGTAGATAGATAATTGCACAGTCACTTGTTCGTTCGATTTAATTGCGATAGAATCAAGAGTTGAAAAATAATATTTTCCTTTTTTATTCAGAAATCATGATGGGGTTACATTATACATGCATATTGGTCATGCGTGGGTTACGTTTATCAGGACTTACGTTGTATAAAATCAATAATTTACTACAAAATTATAATTATAAACAATGCCCATTGTTTATGAACTAGTTATGAATTATTTATTAGGACTTACGTTGTATAAAATCAATAATTTACTACAAAATTATAATTATAAACAATGCCCATTGTTTATGAACTAGTTATGAATTATTTATATTAAATTAAAATCAGGCATATACACATTTATTAAAATTTAAGTTTAAATTTTAAATAAGTTTTTTATTTTTGAAAATGCTATAAAAAAACACTACTGAATACTTTCTCAAATTTCTTTTTTATTTTACAATCCTTCCGGTTAATATAATAATGCAAAATTTCATTCAAATGGCTGCCTCGGCTGGCCATGCATAGCCTACACGATCGGTCTAATTTTTAAGCACATTATCGATTGTGTGCAGCTGTATTTCACCAACGGCTTCACGAATATTGTTCTTTAAAGCGTTAATTGTCTCTGGCTTGTCGGCGTAACACTTATCTTTTACGGCACCTCACAAATAATAGTCCAACGGTGTCAAATCGCAGCTCCGACCAAACGACATCAGCTCTGCGGCTGATAATGCGATCTTCAATAACATAAAGTGTAGCTTCGGCTGTGTGAAGATAATTCGATCTTCAAAAACATAGTGTAGCTTCGGCTGTGTGGCACGTAGTCCTGTTGAATTCAATTCAAAGAGATTAAAAAGTGCTCGTTATTTGGCGGTCAACCAAAGGTCAGACCGCCAATTCCTTGTTGTTTTTGAACGAATTCGTGTTCGCTTAGCCGAAAAGGCAATAACAAAAAAGGCACCATCGAAAGCGTACGGCCAATAACGGCCACAGAAAATTTCATAACCGCTTGCGAAATATATTGGTTAGGGTGGCCCTACCAGGTTACCAGGCAAAACAATAAAAAAAATTTGTGATTTCGATTTTTGAAAAAATTTTCGAGTTCCGGACAGTGATCACTTATACCAATATTGGAAACCTTGCTGTCAAAGTGACATTTGCCTACAAGCTAGAGGAGCAGGTTAGCTGTAAGATTATGCGTGTTTTTAACAATACTATCACAGCTAACCTGCTCCCACCATCTGGGGACTAAATTGACCGGTAAATTTGAAAATTTGTTGTTTTAACGAACAAAAGGTGAGTTAAAGAGAGTAGAAGAGGGATATTTTCAAAAAGATATTGAGCAAGAGTAAAATTGCGTGAAAAGCATTAGATGGCAAATGTATCAAGCAATAGAATTTCCGACGTCAAAAATTATCAGAAATGAAAATGAAAACAAAAATTTAAGCCTAACTAAGAATTCTGAACGTCTGATATTTTGACAAAGTTTTTGTTTGAAATCTTATTTTCTTATGGGAATTTACATTGAGCCAAGAAATTGGTTCTTCACGGATGTGTGGCAATTTTTTTTCTCTTAACTGAATTACATTGGGAAAAGTATTGAATTTTTTACCGGACGAATTGATTTCTCTGAAATCTCTTTTTGGAGACAGATTTACACATATTCTCACACGAATTTTCACACATACTACGAGTTTGACATTTCGGACAGTTTGATATTTGTTAAAATTCAAAACGTTTGGTGTTTGTTGCAACATTTGTTGAAAAAATTATTTTGGCGACCGTAAATTTACGAATTGTGTTTAAATTCAAGGTAGAACACATTTTAAATTGAAGAATAATTAATCATAAATTTGTTTAAATAGCTTTCACACACACATTCAAAAAAGACATTGCTACTTTTGACTTTACAAATTACATTCAACCCAAAAAGTATCGAATTTTAGTAGCGATTCGTGGTGGTTGAATGTAAAATCCCATTACATTAAGGCTGGTATTCATCGAACACTATTAAGTTAATAGCTTCGTAAATTATTCATCGACGATTATTAGCGCTGATTTGCGAGCGCTCTCAAAAGTTAATAGTGGTTTTGACCTCTATTACAGAAGTTGAGGGCAAAACCTATAGGAAATTTTAAGAAATAATTTCTGAAATTTCTTTTTGTCTTTGGCATTATCATAGTAATTCCATACAAATTCATTTTGTTCACTTGAATTTCCCATTTTCGATTAAGCAAAACCAAGAACCTTGGTGAATTAGACCCAATAATTTATTACTAATAGGCTCTTAACTTTAATAGTGCTATAAGTATCCTCGGTGAATATCACCCTACGACCTGGGCTTATCAGTAACAATTCCAAACAAAACGGGTTTCAATTTATACTTAAGCCTAACGCAACGAAATTGTGCGAAAGACTTATAAATGTAAATATGGTATTCGACCTCAACCCGCGATGTATATACAATTAAAAAAAAAAAAAAACTAAGCAAAGAAAAACTAAGCAAATTAATAAATTGTTTTTTTCTTGCAGCTTTAACAAAAAAAAATGTTTTTATATAGAAAAGCACATAATCTACAAGTTTTTCATACAAAATTTTTCAATTGGTGCGGTGAGCACAAGTCTTCCGTATACTTTTTTTTGATAGCTTCCCCCGTTTCAAAGATATATATGAAAAACCAACATTTTCGACATTTTACCTTGAATAATTTTTTATGCACACATGGGATTTTTGGGGACTTTTGACATTTTACTTTAATCGATGTTCTAATGCTCTGTACCAATTTTCAGCTCTATGCGAATTTTTTCTGGGTCGAATGTTTATTTTGTCTGGACTAACTTGTCATCAAATCGAGGGTAAACTTTGAACCATAGATCAATGAAAAACGAATTTACTCTGCAAAAAACGTTAATTTCTTTATTTTGTGATAAAAAATGTGATTGGGGTAAGATAGGTTTACCTACAGTAATCTTTCTAAAGAATTAAAGAAATTCCTTTGTATTAAAGAGTTCTATCGCTGAGCCGTGGCTTTAAGTTGACCCACGTTCTTAGAGCTAGCATTTTCAGGAATGTTAACATTTTTAACTTATTGATAGTTCTTGAGTATCGTGTGCGTAACTACATGTTAATTCCGTGGTGAGATTCTTACAAAAGAAAAAAAAACAATTTCGCTGTCACTTAATTTTTCTTCTTCAATTCAGCTTCATTTCCATTTTGCTCTTCAAAATAGTTAATTAAAGGATTAAAATACACTAAGGGGCCGCACAGTGGCCCGTTTCGGCTTTTTTGGTTCCAAAAATCATAGCTCCTAAACGAGTTGAAATATTTCCACAATTTTTTTTTTATTTTGAAGGTGAATTTCAAAATAAAAACATTACAGGGTGTTTCGGAAATAGCTGTCAAAAAGCTTAGTTATATTAAGTGAGATAAAAATGATTAAATGTGAATTAAACAAACAAGAAAACTCATTTCCTGGCGTAAAACAAAATGAATTGACGTTTAACAGTAGCGCAAAAAGTAAAACATCGATTTTAGAGGAACAGTGGCGAAAAAAGTTTTTTTAATTTTTTTTTTTTGTGAATTGACATTAGAATAACAATAAATAACGAATTGAACAGCAAATTATAAAATAAAAACAGTTAAAATGTACGTATAGACATTCGATTTCTTGAAAACTATTATCTTGGTCCCTGGTAATATTCAATAAACTCAACATTTCCGGAGAATAAAGTGCTTTCATATCTTTTTGGGTCTTTACGTGCCTCAGAGAAGAAATAAGCGGATCAGATGAGGCTGCAAGCATGTTGTATAAGTCTTCATTCTGCCTTATTCTCGAAACTTTGCAGGTATTTTGATATCTATACCTTTTGTAGTCCTTATTTTTGGACTCCTGGTCTTCTTCAGATAATTCTCCTAGGGGAAGTGATTGATACTCTATAATATCTTGACTGTGAGCCAAAATTTTGTGAAGAGTAGTTGTCAGTTGTTTTTCAGGATACTTTTGAGTCAACAGAGCTGCTGTTGCTTTAGTATACTCCCCAAATTTAACTGCGTTCACAACTTCCCTGCAGTTCAAAACATCAAGTATTATTTTCAGCCTGGAAATAACCTCTATGTTAACTCCAGTTATTTGAGCTGTTATCTCCGATTGCTCGAAAAATCTTCTCGAAGTGTTCCCATCACTAGTATTTCCGAATCCCTGCTTTGGTTTGTCTACATCGAGTCCAAGCTGATCACGGAAACACGTTTGTATCCTTTCCTTTCTTCTTTTTTGTGCTTCTTTGATCCCAATCGATTCACCGAAATCCTCTCCATCCTGTCGAAGTGTATATGCAAGTTTTAATATAAATTCCATGCATCTGATTCTACCATGCAGTGGAGATATTCCATATTGGTAGTTACGTTCGTCAATATTTGCATTGGATTCATCTTGGCTATTGAAACTCTTTTGTGTCCTTTTGCATATTGGGCATGTCCGCGTTGATTTTGTTTCTGTAAGTTCATTTAAAACTTTTCCGTCAATCATAGTTAAAAAAAACTCGTGATTCACAATCAAAGTTATTTCTTCATTAACTTTGTAAATTGTTGGTTGAATTTCAGAAATTTGTTTTTTGATGTTTTTTGATAGAAGAAATAAGGTCCCCAGTTTCTTTAGCATATTGGAACATTATCGGTCGGCAAAAATGAACAGATGATGGGCGAGGATTCCTCCAATGTTCTTCACTTGAACTTCTTAACCTGAGTGGAACAACAGATGCCATGAACATATTTGCATCTGTTTCACCATATACAGAGTTTATTTTTTGTTTGTATGCGCTTTGTACAGATGATCCGTCACAGCCCCATTTGCTCTGTAACGTCAGATATATTGGTAGTGCTGCCATTTGTTCCTGCGTTTTAGCTTCAAGTAACCTTCTTGCAGTGTGGTCCATTACATCTTGAAGTTTCACTCTAGCTGATACTTCCGTTATTTCGCAGTTTTGTGGAACGGCTTCTTTTTTTGCAATTGTAATCATATTGTAGGATGGAAAAATGTCAACATTATGCTTCCTCAACGAGCCCCTCAGAATTTTATATTTTTCCTTTGATAGTCCCAGGTCCATAAACAAAGCTAATGCACTGTCATTGGTATATTTTATAGGATCCTGTTGTGGAGTTGGAAAGCTTTCTCTGACTCTTTTGATCCTAACTGGGCTTGCATTTGATAATGCCTTGACTATTTCTCCTTTCTTCTTTTCGTGGTCACTATTTAATCTAATGACTAGCGCTTCAGTAAGGTTTTCAGTGCTTAAGCCCTCAGTCATATGGCAAATTTTTTTTTTTGTTAGATGTTGCGCACTCTTCAAATGTTTTGTTTGGCCTTCCTCTTGATGAACTAGATGTAGATGGCAGATCAATAGTTTCTTCCGTTTCTATGGTCTCTAAATGAAGGGACGAGGAAAGCCAATCCTCATGTTTGCTCACGAATTTCACTCTCGACCTAGCCATTGCATTCCATTTTGCCTTAGCGTTTATGAAAAAGGTACTCAATTTTCTTTCAACATCAAGAAACCTTTCATCGGATATTTCGTATTCAGTCATAACCACGGATATAAACTTATTGACATCTTTCAGATTGGCACTAAAAATGTCGAACAAACTGCTATATGGTATATCCATTTTCTATAACGTTTCCTTATTACTGTTTCTATGCTCAGTCAAACTAGAAATGATCACTTCATTGTGCTAAGTTATCCTTTTATACCTTATATTATTACCTCTACCATTAATTATAAATTCTACCTGTCTACCTAGTCTTTGAAATTGGAATTGTTTTATCCTAATAAAAAAAACCCTTTTTTACCTAAAATTTTATGATATCGAGCAATAAAAAATAAACATTTAATCCGATTAAAAATTAATACCTACATATAATCACTGAACATTTAATATCCTTAAGTCAAAAGTAACTGCTAATATTTTATTATGGATATAATATAAACCCTTCAATTCAATTTTTTTATTGCCTCCGATTTATATAATATTGATGACATATCGTATTTTAAAATATTTCCGTCATCAAAAACAAAATTGTGGATAAATTCACCATTTCAGATAATTTTTTGAATTTGAAAAAAAAAATTTGTTCAAAAATTCTGGAACACCCTGCAAATGTAATAAATTTAAAACTCATCATATTGTTAGCCGTGAACATTTTATTCGAAATAAAAAAAAAATTGTGGTGATATCTCAACTAGTTCAAAAGTTACAGTATTTAAACATTTTATTAATTTGCCATTGAAAAACCAGAAAATTGAAAAAAAGTGCCTGCCATCGATTAATAAAATCGCTCTAGCTCAGAAGGTTGCAAGTTGGCGCAAATTATTCCTTCAGGATTATATTAAGAAATACTTCAGCTTTCATTATGAATTGAGCTTTGCTTAATGCTTTTTGAAGCTTTTTTTCCATGTCAGAAAAAGGTACAAAAAGTGGTGTCCCAAAAAAAAAAAAATATATAGACATTTTTTTTTTGTAATATTTTTTCCAAACATATATTTTACCGTATTTGTTAATTTCAGAAAGAAAAAACAAAAATTCTTTCCCCACGTTCGTAATATAGCTTCTCAAAGTCAAGAAAAAGAAAAAAAAATTGTTTGTTATTAAAACTGAAAAAAAGTTCAACTTTGACCCCCTCTCAAAACCAAACCGTTGGGAAAATTTAAAAAAAAAATCGGTTTCAAGAACTTCAAATATTTGTTAATTCAGCGAAACAACAAATTTTGAATTCTGGAACAAGGAAAAAAATGAATTTTGGAATGACTTTAGCCTAAACGGGCCACTGTGGGCCGGTTATAGCTATCAGAAATATCCATCAGAAAAATTGGAACAGTGAAAACTTGAAACATTTTTCTGATGAGTGTTTATTTATAGCAATCAAGAATTTTGTGTCAGAAATCCAGCTGCACGCTTTATTTTATCCCGGTTCTGTTACGAATCGTTAAAATCAGTCGTTAAACGCTGCGAATTGAAACATTTTGAAAATTAACGATGTGTTGTGTTTCTGTAACTTTGACAATCGTTAATTTTAACTACCGGAACAGATCAAAGAAACACTGGAAAGATGTCGTTAAATTGTGTTCTGTAACTGTTCAAATCGTTAATTTGATTAGTTTTAACTGTCAAATTATCTCACCGGACTTTATGTTGCGATGGCGAGATAAATTTTTATGAGCATGTTTTAAGCAAATCGAGCTGCAAAAATTCGGGGAAACAAATATGAAAAAATTAATATAAATTTTAATAAATTATGAGGAACGTATATAACTAACTTAATGCAACAAATTCATATCTTCTTTATTTTGGCCAGGATTTGAATTCGAATCAATGTTATAGGAGCTGCGAACCAAAACAAAGCGAAGAAACAGGAAGACGGCTTAAACTACAACCCCAGCTGGTGGTGCAGCTGCTGAATCTGCACCCAAAAGGCAAGGGCCCGAAGCGAGTGGAATAAGAACGGCCAGTGTCAGCATCACAACACCTGCAACACAAAATACTTCATCGTTGCCAAGCCATAGACGAAATGGAATTCCGATTTTGCTGCGAAGAAATTCAGATTCACGCGATGCTAACGTAGCTTCGGATGCAATGATGAGAATAGCCAGGAAATTGAAACAAGTTAGTAGGACTTACATAGTTTGTAAATTGATTTTATAAATTTTGAATTTGTTTTTTATCAGGCGGCGCAAGAAATGTAAGTGCAACTCAAAACAACGCTGAAGGAGTGTCCCCTGTCACAAGCCCTAATGCTGCAACAGGTACGTTGTTGAGTATTCACTTCGTTTGTCGTCTATAAAATCATTTCTTTCAGAACCGGAAGCTGCTGAGGACGAAAGTGGTGATGATTCTAACTCAGATGATGAAACCCTTATACGTACCTACACCACAAGATACTTCAGGCCGTCAGTCCAACCAGAAATTGAGTATGGCGAAAACATTGGATTAACCATTTCATTTTTAATATGATTTATTTTTACTTAGGTTCAAGCATGCATCAGCGAATTACTGAAGAAATGGCCGAAGCTGCTTTGGTACCATCATATGAAGATAATAACGATGGGGAAGAGGGGGAGGAAGCTGATACCGATGAGCCACAAGAGCATGAAGATAATGAAGACGAAAACGAAAAAGATGAAGAACTAAACGTAGAAGATGTTATCATACACTTTGATGTTGAAATAAAAAACGTTTTATCTCATAATTTAATAGTTTTAATTTTTGATTTGCTCAACAATGGTGGCAAATATAGAATGTAAAGCAGCTTGAGTTTTTCGATGTATTTGCTTGAGCATAGGTACGGATCGGCTGCAGATATTGTTCGCGGAATAGTCCTCCCCGCCGCCGGCATGTGGTACTAGAATGGGCGCCTCCCCAACACTGTTTGCTTTTTGTTGAATTTTCTTCGGAGTCATTTTCTCCTCCCGAATTATAGCCAACAATTCATCTTTGTCAAAGTACATGTTGTCGGCGTGGAATTTGACCATTGTCTTCTCGTTGTCGATGTCGAATTGGCGCATTGTCAGTCGGCGATGTTTGTTGCATTCATTCCAATGAAACAGGGATGCGATTTAACATTCAATATAAGTTTATTTCTGGAAATATAAATTCATTTTGTTATATACATATAGCTTATCTTAAATCTTACCGCAGTGTTATTCCCTTCCTCGTTCCTTGGTAGATAAATGCAAATGAACGAGTTTCAATAAGAAGAAAAGTCTTTTTGGCTAAGCACATGTTAACGAATGTGCGTTAAAGAGAAATTCGAAGTTAAGTGTCAAAGAAAGAAGGGGAAAAACACTGGGTTTACAATCAGTATTATCTTATGGTGAAAACGCAATGTTTCTGTATTTAGATTAATCAACATCCCCACCCCCGTGAATCGACTCCGATTCGCTAACCTCAACATATGAGACAGCGAGCTTGGACACTGGACGCTGAATAAGTCCATTTGAAGTACGAACGTCTACTCTTCGAACATGTCCGTCTGCTCCTGGATACACATTTTCGATTTGACCACGGCACCGTTGGTTCCTAGGAACGCTTGCATGACACAGGAACACTAAATCGCCTATAGCCACTGGTTTCGTACGTTGACACCACTTCGTCCTTCTTGTTAGTGTTGGCAAATATTCCGCCACCCACTTTTTCCAGAACCGATCTCTCAATTGTCGTGAAATACGCCACTGCTTTCTAAGACACCATGCAGCTTCCTCAGGTTCATCTGCAGGAGGTGTCTGCGCCGTATTTGCTGAGCCCAAGATGAAATGATTTGGGGAGAGTGGTTCTTCTTGATCGGGACTAATCGGTATATGCGTTAGTGGGCGGGAATTAACGACGTTCTCAGCTTCAATCATTAGACTTTGCAAGGTAAATTCCTGCGGTGACGCTTCTTTGAGTGTGTGTTGCAAAACTTTTTTGACACATTGCACCATGCGCTCCCACACACCGCCTTCTGCTGGGTTGACCGGACAGTTGAACACCCATTCGACACCCTTTGCTGTCAGCTTTCCCTCTAGTCGATAACATTCAAAAATCTCAAAAAAACGTTTGGATTCATTACTGGTACCTTGAGTGAATAAACATGGTGGCGTCGTCGTAGAAGTGGGTTTTGCCGCTCGGCCGAATACGAGCCAACCTAGTTCGGTGTTTGATGCATATGGTCCGCTAGGTTTAAGCGGAACAATCTCTCTTGGTAGACCCAGATGACAATTATCAAGACCAATCAAGAGCTTAGGTTTGACGTTCGTGTATGATAACATTTTAACCTTACCCATTACTGCACGAAGATCCTTGTCATTTAAGCTCTGACGGGGTAGATCGATTTTATGTAGCGCATAAACGTTCTTAAGAAGGTGCTTTTTATTCTTACCAGCTCCACTTACGTAAAGGTTTAATAAAGTAGTAGGTTCTTGCGCTTGTCTACCACTGATCCATTGCATATTTAACTTACAACGTTGACCTCGAAGACCCAACTCCTGAATGAGATCAGCGTCCATCATTGTTATGGACGATCCTTCGTCGAAAAGGGCGTACACTTTCACCTCGTTATTCGAACCGTAGAGCGTAACAGGCAATACGCGAAAAAGAAGATCATTGGTTACAGCTTCTTGCTCCGTATTGTTGACATTTTTGAAACAATGTGTTACATGATGTGCTAAAAGGGGTACTTCTTTTTCTTCTTGTTTTACCTGTTCAATAATCGTGCCAGATGGTTTTTCATCTTCATGTAATAGCAGGTGATGTTTCTTTTGGCAATTATTTACTATGTTCGTGTACTGATAAGCTGTCGTTGACTGTAGACATGCATTGTAGAAGGCTGGCCATTCTTCTGATTGTCCGCTGAATGCTGGAAGATCTTGAATTTTCCGTGGAAACATTGCATGTGGCGGATTAGTAGAGGTGTTTGTATGTTCGTTTTGACGCAAATAAATATCATAGGGTATATTATACGACGTAGATGGTACTTGGTTGCTTGTAATTCCACAGCCCATGGTGGAGGTGCCCCTATACGTTCCTGATGGGGGTAAGGTGTATGTCGAAGATAGAAACGTTGGTGGGTTACTGTTCGTGAATCTAGAAATAGTGGTGCTAGGCTGGATTGAAAACGCAGCTGGGCGTGAGGTCGGAATAGGTGGTATGGTGCGTGCGTCTTGCAAAGCTATTTTAAGAGCATTGTTCTGTGATTCACTTGCACTTAACTGAACCTGAACCATTTTGAGTTGGTTTTTAAGATTGACTATTTGTTTTTTCATGTCAAGCAAAATAGATCCCAGAGGGCGAATTTCCATTTCCGAGGTACGTCTCAGTTCTGAAGACTGATCTAAAGCGGTTGATGATTTGGGATCAGGACCGGGCTTTGCTAGATTTGCACTGGGATCAACATTCTTCCAACCCGGACTTGTATCAGCACCAATTCCTTCAATTTCAATATTTAAGGGATTAGTTCCCGTGTTAGAACTAGTCGAGTGAGAAAACCAGAGCGAATTAAGCGTGAAGGCTAATGGAGTAGATGGAACGATTTCAGAGTCAGGCACTTTGTCTTTGGCATCAATTTTGGAACTAGTCTTTCGCATATTGTCAAATGAGACAACCTCGTGAGCACTTGCGCTTAGGGCGATAGCTTTCCCGAGATCTGTTTTCAATTTAAGTAATTCAGAATATCCAGGATCTGTTAGAAGGGCAACCTCAACCTGTTGCAACTGAAGCTTGTAGCCTTGTAAATCATCAGTCATGGCTTGTGTAAATTAAAGATTTTTATAATTACTGAAAACAGTTTTATTTCTCAACAAACGAGGCTATTCCTGGCTGATGCACCAGATTCTCGTCGCATTCAACACGTGGCAGCGAGCAGGTGGATAAGGCACGTAACTATTATTCTGAACTGAGAATTAAAGAACTTAAATCCGAAGGCGATGATGAATGAAGTTTATATTTTCTTATTTGTAGAAAGAAGGCAGGCGGCCAACAGGCGAAGTAGGTGATGAGATTGGCAGTAAATGATTGCTCTATACGGGCGAAATATGACGGCGGCGGCAAATAATTTCCTTAAATTAAAATAGGCAAAGGCGGCAAATAGTTTCTTTACATTAAAATAGGCAAAGGCGGCAAATAGTTTCTTTAAATTAAAATAGGCAGAGGCGGGCGGCTTATAGATTTAGAGTTGCAAATTAAATGCGAAATAAAGGTGTTGCATTCATTCCAATGAAACAGGGATGCGATTTAACATTCAATATAAGTTTATTTCTGGAAATATAAATTCATTTTGTTATATACATATAGCTTATCTTAAATCTTACCGCAGTGTTATTCCCTTCCTCGTTCCTTGGTAGATAAATGCAAATGAACGAGTTTCAATAAGAAGAAAAGTCTTTTTGGCTAAGCACATGTTAACGAATGTGCGTTAAAGAGAAATTCGAAGTTAAGTGTCAAAGAAAGAAGGGGAAAAACACTGGGTTTACAATCAGTATTATCTTATGGTGAAAACGCAATGTTTCTGTATTTAGATTAATCAACAATGTTTGTTGCGGAGTTCTTCGATTTTCTGAACTGATATTTGACTGCCGAAACGACTGTAGGCTTCATGGATCAATGTTCCATTCGAGGATTTGCAACGCAATCTGAAATGGTTTTGGATATTTTTTTTTAAAGAGAAGTTTGGAGTGTCGAATCGAATCTTACGACAAATATAATCTTGGCTCCATCGTTAAAGAAACAGACAATGATATGAAGTGAACTCTAGTAGGGAATAACACGCAGGAATATTGTCAGGAACCTTGATATCGAGATCATCCGTATTATGCCAAGATTATCCTAGTGACTGTGTAAATCGGGTAAGTAGGTGTCTACCAACTCATTGGGAACACCTTGGTCGATCTAGAATAACAGTTTTAAGTGATGCCATAGGATTTACGTTTGACTTACCTGTGCTCCTACAATTTTGTCATTGTAATAAACCGGCAACAAATTTTCACTCAAACTAGCCAACATCCAAATGGCATTCTCTTCATCACAGAACAATAGAAAAACAGACGATACTATATTCATTGCCTGGCAAAAGCCAACATGTGGATTACGCAGGCTTGCAGAACATGCCGCAGAGCGCTGAGTCCATCTTTGTGCTGGAATGCAGGATGCTCGGGCCTTGGTTTCGTTGACGTTCTTTCTTCGCTCTTTGGAGCCTTACCACGGATATCTGTGGTCATTTCTCTCATTCTTATGTAGGCGATTCACTTTTCATCTTCTTCTGTACCTAAGGCTTTTGGCATTGCAGCCACACCTCCAGTCATAAGGACAAGGAAGTATTTCTTTGCTTTTGTTGATTTTGGAAAATCAACAACAATACCTCCGAAGAATCCGGCTTTCATCGCTTGCTCGGTAACCATTTCAATTTGAGCTGCATTTTCTGGATAGAACTGAAAAACCGGCCTAGCAGTTCGAGTGAGCGCCGAAAAAGAGTGGAGAAAAATGTATAGAGCATTTGGTCCGGCTTGTGAGAGGTCCTATCGGCATTGCAAAGCCATTGGAGAGCCGATTTCGATATCGCTCCATCAAATGTACTTGGCTTAAAGGGGACACCTTGGCCCATGTCTGTGAGTATTAAATCACCTTCGACTTCACGTTCCACGCCTATTTTTAACATCGCTTCTGATATATCCAAGCCAATCCAAATATGATCGTTATCTTCGAAGACACTTCCGGATAACCCCGAACCGCAACCAATGTCCAGGACCAGCCATGGTTCATCTTCGGGCAGCATTAACAATTCAACAGCGCGTTCTGTCATTTCAACTTGAATCTCTATAATACGAGAATTGATTGAATATTTCTTCGCTTCATCTTCATTGTAATAAATCACTGGAGCTGCTGAATGTTCTGGTCTTGTCGACATCGTTTTAGAATGCAAATTCACAGAATTAAATAGAATAAGCTGCAGATTATCTATTTGTTTGAAATTTGGTAAGAAAATATGAAATATGAATATTTTTATTTGAAAGAAATGTCAAAAATTTTAACGATTTCCACTGGAAATTCCAGTTCAATTAACGACGCAAATTTGAGTTAACGATTGTAGTTACAGAACACAAACTTTTCCAGGATCGTTAACGAGGGAACAATCTGTTCCATTTTTTTACGATTCGCTAAATTAACGACTGAGTTACAGAACCGGGGCACGGAATTTATGTGGCGATATAAATTTGTATGAACATGTTTTAAGCAAATCGCGCTGCAAAAAGTTTTGCTTATTTATTATATTCATACTCTACTATTGTTTATTATTCATTATATAAATAAACATATTTATTTATACATTTAATATTTTATTAAAATAGTTTTTGTATTGCTAAGTATTTTATAATAAGAAAAATGGTCATCTGTGCTTTTGACAAGTGTTTCGAGCAAAAGCGGGACCTTAATTCGGTTTCCTTCTTTCGAATACCCCGTGACCAACGACGGGCTATTTGGATGAAGCATGGAAGTGTTTCGGTGGGTCAAAATACCCAAAGCAGCTATTTTTTCTGTGAGAAACACTTCTATAAGAAGGATATAATTGTAAGAAGCTTGAGAAAAGTACTGAAAAGATTTTCTTTGCCAGTATCTTCTCCCAAAATCTGCAGTTGCTCCGAAAGGTCTGAAGATGCTTCTTGCAGCCGAATTATGTCATCGTTTATTGCCAAAAAGCCACGTTCCACCCAACAACAACCTCAGCCTGCAGCCACATCACTTCCTGGACAACACCAAAGGGAGCGATCGGTAACTTTCATGGACATGGACACTACACCTGCCTCAACATCTCAGCCACAGCACCACACCACCGGATTCCAGCAGCGACATCATGAGGGTGAACTGGAATATCCTCAAGGGCAACAAGAACATTTGTTCTTAACTCCGCGGCAGCCCCAAATACCCCTTGAATCGGAAAGCCCAGCATTGTCATTAGTAGACATGCCCATAAGGGGCTCAAGGACGTATTTGAAGGATTATTCCATCGGTTCGCCCAAATTGGACGCAGCAGTTTCCCCATCGCAGTTCCCGTCACCAGGTTATTGGACCTATAAAGCTCCAGAGCGACCTCAGAGGAAGAGACCGTTCATCCCACGAAAAATTTTCGACACGCCAAAAAGGGTTAAAAAAGACCCAAAGTACGCTGTCCGAAAATTTTTGGATGATAACTTGGACAGTTTCAGCGAAGATGTGAAGATCTTCTTAACATCTCAATTTCTTCATGTGCCAAATGCGCCTTGGAGCCAACAAGAAAGAGGATTTGCCCAGAAGCAGTTCTACAAGAGCCCGTCGTCCTACACCTTCTTACTCGACATAGGATTTAAATTGCCAGCAGTTTCCACCATGTATAGATGGCATTCAGAGATACGTCTCCCCACTGGTGTTAGTGACATCATAGTCCAGGTGTTAACCAACAAGGCAAAAGTGATGGACTCACTGAATAAGAAGTGTGTTTTGCTATTCGATGAAATGGCTTTAAAGAGAGAATTGGAATTGAACATCAAAGACGATATTATATATGGGCTAACTGACTTCGGAAAATTTGGAAGGAATAATGTTATAGCCTCTAAGGTGATGGTTTTCACACTTAGAGGACTAAACGAAAATTGGAAGCAGACAATTGCTTACGTCGTTGGAACACCAAAAAGCGACATAATTGCGAAGCTGATTGTTGACATTGTTCAAGAAGTCAACAATTGTGGCAGGGAAATTGTCGCCACTTGCTGCGACCAAGGACAATCCAACGTAAGCGCCTACAGAATGCTAATGAAAGATAAAACAGAGCCTTGGGTAGAAATCGGAAATCGTAAGATATTTCTCCTGTACGATTATCCACACATGTTTAAAAGTGTGCGAAACATCTTGCTCAAGAACCAGATCTCCTTCGGCAATGAAGTGGTAGACTGGAAGATATTTGAAATGGATTCAAAAAACCCATCCTTCCGACTTTTGCCCAAGATAAGCAAGGAACACGTACACCCCGACGGATTCCAGAAGCTTTCTGTGAAAAGAGCTACGCAAGTTTTTAGCGAGTCAGTTAGCACGGGGATAAAATGTGCAATTCTCTCAGGGCTATTCAATTCGCCTGAAGAAAATAAAACAGCCCAGTCAACAGCGAATTTCTTCGGCAAATTGAACATTTTATTCGACAAGCTAAATACAGGACAGCTTTATTCACGCAACCCCAACAAGAAAGTCCTGTCCGATTCAACATCTACACTCAATGACCTTAAGGAAGCAAGACTCTGGATAAGCACATGGAGATCAAGTGGCAATCATAGCAGACCACCGTGCTTCGTGTGATTATGCCATACTATTTTGGCTATTGAACAAATGTGGGAGCAGCATAAAGGAAACGGACAAAATTATTTCCTTCTCCCGCATTTGAATACGGACGCCGCTGAAAATGTTTTTTCAATGCTCCGTAAAAATAGAGGTTCTTACGAAAGAAACCCATCAGCCTGGAGGGTGGTGAGGAACCTGAAACAGATTATGTTCCATAGTCTCACAACTTCTAATACCAGTGGGTATCATGATGCCAAAGCAAAATGCTTGGTTGAGTTTGAAGAACTTAAGGAAACAATGGACGACGACCAGGCCAAAGAAGAGCAAGAGTTCATTACTGCGATAAAAGCTGGGGCCAGATTCTGTAAGGCGAAAGCGAACGAACGTTTTCGTTTGTGCGAAAGATTTGCTTCATATAACTTGAAAAACGAAAACTTTTTTCGTCTGTGCGAAAAAAAATAAACGAAAGCAAATTGTTTGTCGTTTTTCTTCTTTTGTGTTGTTTGCTATCAAAATTTTAATAAAAAACATCACCATTAACTATTTTTAAAATGTTGCAAAAATAATTTGACGTTGTTTTTGAGTGATAGCGATAATGGTTCTGAAACTCTCAACTTAAGAAACTTGAGAAGGAATCTTAGGGACCATTCCGATCCGTTTACATTGCCGGAAAAAAGTGCGAGTTACAAATATTTACACTAATTACTAGTATAAAGTATGTATCGTTGATTAATATTCTAGCTTCATTCAACGCTTCCGGTTTAATAAAAGAGCGTTCAAATATGTGTGGGACAACTTACGCCTAAAAACAGGAACACGCGCTACATATTATATTCCTCCAATTCTGAGGCTCTGCTCTTCTTTAGAGCTCTTGGGTGGAGGATCCTACCAATTGCATTTTATTGCAGGTGTTGGTTTTCAAATGGAAAACTGCAAAATTTTAAAATGGGTTTTCGAATGGAAAACAGAAAGTTTTTGATGAAAAACTCGGAAAACTCATTGGTTTTATAAGGGAAAATTGTTATTGGAGTTGCTCTGAAGGGTGGCGAGACGAAATTCGCGGGGTCAGCTAGCGTCATGCTAAATCTAGGCAATAAACAATCGATGCTCAAAATGCTATTTATGTCATCAGCTGTAATCTGAGGTTATCATTGAGCAATATCCGGCGCTTTGACAAACATTGCTTGTGGCAGGAATCTCAAAAGGGAGGACATCTTCCGAAATTTCCGTATCACCGAAGCAGCTTAATTCGTTGGTCGGTCCTAATTGGTCATCTTTTTTGGATCAGTCGATTAGATTTTTCTATAAACTTCTTTTAAGCTTGATTGGAAAATTTCTTTTATTATTCCTATTCATATATCTGGACATTGGAGGCGAAGTTCCTTGCACACACGGCCACATTTAATTAAAAAAAAAAAAAATTAACAGTCACACAATCTGCCACAATAATAGTGATGAGTCTTATCAATTTCTTTTTGTTTATTTAAATTTTACTTCTATCGAAATTTTTCATTTGTTGTTTTCTCATTGTTAAATGTGTTTTTCACTTAATAACGGTCAAAATTGAACTTGAAAACTTTAAAAAAGAAAATACATATGCTTTCTTCTTTGTTTTGTCTCATTTAATATCCAAAATCATGTATATATTATCGATTTTCATAAGTTTTAAGTATCGATTAAAATTTCTTTCTCATCTCTCACAATATTTTACAACTGTCAACATCCTAAAAGTAGGCAACAAACTTTTTCTGATTTGAAGCAAAAACGAATACAAAGCCAAAAACGAAATGCGATACAGAATTCAAATTATCGTTTTCGCACAATTTCTTTCGTTTTTGAAAAACGAACGTTCGCTTTCGCTTCGTTTATTACAGAATCTGGCCCCTGGTGACATGATGAACTTTGCTTTCAACATCGCGGCGGAAAAGGAAACACATGTGAGTGAAGATGACCAAATGGATGATGACAGGGATGAGGATGATATCCATGAACAAATAGAACCGGATGACGATTTGCTTCGAATAAGGAACCAAATATACTTGGAGCACGACTACTGTGCCAGGTATAATCCTTCCGAGAAAATACAGAACGCAGCAGCTCTATATTACGCCGGTAGTGCAGCAACAAAACTACGGAAGTTAATGAAATGCGAACATTGTAATCGTTTCTTGTTTGATGAAGAAGTCATAGATAGAGAGCAAACCGTTTTGGTTGAGCTCCGGGCGTATAAGACAGTCGCCACAACGTCTAAATACGGAAAACTGACTGTTCCCTCTTTAAAATTCGAAAAGACCGTTAGAGAGGTCGAGAAACATTTCAAAGAGAAGTTCGAAGAGTATACAAGGACGTCCGAAATGGAGAAAACATGGACGCTTGACATCAAGCGGCAAATGGATCGCTTCTTGGTTAAATGCTGCTCGGAAGAACACAAAGAAAAGATCATCCGGTTCATTTTGACAGGACTTACCAGCTTCACCCTAAAAAATACCAACCAAAATCTGGGGAAAGGATCGACGCAAAAGTACTTGTAAATATTAGGTATATTGATTATTATTATTTTTGGTTTTCTTTTAATTTCAAATAGCAATATGGAATAATAAATTCTTTTTAATAAAAAAACAAACACGTTTATTTTTGACTTTTTATTCAGAGTAGTTTTTAATTAGAGTGAGAATAAGAATTCAATTCAATATACAAAGAAAAAGTAGTTGCTATAGTAACTTAATATGTTTTCACAATGAAAAAGTTTTTATTTAATACAGTAGGTAATGCGACAGTAGATGAGTAGATTAATATAATATTGGCATAAATATATTTTTTTGTTAAAATTCAATAATTATTTATTAGGCGTTTAATTGTAGGTACATATGAAATTATAAAAATATATTTATTTGAAAAAATTGTATATAATTGTATATAAAATAAATATACATATGTTATTTGTAAATTTGAAATTATTTATTTAAAAAAATGTATATATGTAACTGTACATAAAAAAACTAAATAAATAAAATTGTATATAACTGTAAATAAAATGAACAAACACATGTATGTTCGGATTATGCCTATCGGGGAAATCCTTAAAATAACGCATTTTGTATTCTACCCCTTGGGTGATGTGGAAAAGAATACGCTATAATCTATATCGAGACTAACATTTTTTTCCTCTTGTTTTTCTTAATTTCAACAGGATGTTCACCATATCATAACTTATATATCAAATGGAAGAGGAAACTGGAAATATAAAATTACTTCAATCAGTAAGTTCACACTTCACTATAATTTCCACGATTAATTCTTTTTTTATTTCATATTTTTCTTCAACGGTGCCTATGTAACGAGAGACAGCAGGACGATCATGTTCCTTCAGACTTTCCTGCACGAGACGGCGCACAGTGGGACGACCCATAGTAAAAAATAAAAAATACAACTATTTTAGCGGTACTTTATATTAATTGGTAAGTCATCCCAAATATATAGAAGCTCGAAATGCAATAAAAATTTTTGCTTTTATTTATTGGTCCGCAAGTTATAGCCACGTGAACATTACCTTTTTTTCCGCATTTTATATAAAGAGTTTTAAGGTGATTTTTTGTGACATATTCTATTGCTGTGCAAATATATTCCGCGTGTGAAAATTAAATTAATAATGGAGAATATTAATAGTGAAGGTATTTAAATTTAAGAAACTTTTGTAAGAAATACATTTTTTTCGTGTTTTTTTTTGTAGTAGCGATTTTTGCTGTGTTAGTGTGGTACAAGAAAAAAAAACGAATATCAAATTTTAAGTATAGTTTTCAAAAAATGGTCAAAAACGGGTCTTGAGATCTTTTTTGTTTCATAATAAGCAATGTGTCAGCTTACTAAATCACGAAAAAAATCTTGCGCAAGTTTGCGCTTTTTAAAGAAATTGACATTTTTAGGTTCGACCGTATTCATCAAGCATGGTGACTTATTAGCAACATGGATGGATAGTGCACATTCCAGGAAAGTTTTCAGCGTTGCTAAAAAAATTCAGCAGTTACTTGGCTTGGAAGAGTTGAATGAAGGAGAAAACGAAGTTTTACAAGAAATTTCGAGGCTTTTTTGTGTTAATTTAAAGCAAAAATGGCAGTGTTGCCAAAGAAACAAATTCAGGTTTATGGAGGTTCACCAACGGTGGCTTAACCTTAATTTGTCCTTACCAGACGTGTTTATAAATTCCGTAAGTGATAATACTAACTTTTATGCGAAATTCTTAAAATAATTAAGTAAAGTCCCTCCTAATAAACCTTTGCTGTTTCTGAGTTCACTTGAAAAATCGTTCAAAATTCTAAAACAAACCCTTTTTTCTGTTTCGTGTGACAATTCACCTAGAACAAGCAAAGGAAGACCTCTTAAACGTTTTAAAGGCAGTCAACAAACCAAAAGTTATCGAAAAGTGACCCAAATATAGATCACTATTTGGTAAACAATAACGAAGATCCAGGATTTCTAATTAATATGAATTACTCATCGGAAAGTGAAATTGATTAATTTTTCTTAGTCTTTATTATTAGAATTATTTATTTTGATATCAAAATCATGTAATGTATACGAAAAACATAAACAGAAAATCATAAATAAAAAAAAATAAGATAAAAACAAGTTCGCTGCTCAACTCTTTTGAATAAAAAATCCTGAATTCATAAGTTTCAGTGAATCAATTTTCTTGTTTTTAGGTTACAATCATAGATATGAGTATTAAAATACTATTTAAGGCATGTTTGGTTGATAACTTTATTTTATTCATAAGATATGAATTTTGAAGTGTTTTCTCATACATTCGTCCCACTGTGCGGCGGCGAACTCCGAAAACTTATTTTGAGAAATTTGTTGTTTTAAAAATAAATTATTAGTATTACTGTTAACCATATAGATAAAACTGTAGGTATGTATTATAAAATAATTTGATAATTTGAAAAGATATTGAGTTTTTATCCTGTTTATTATGCAAGGTTTCTCAGTCAATAAAATTCCAAACAAAATTTAAATCATTTTCTTTTTACTTCACATTTTCTAACTCATCGTCGCTTTCCGCTCCAGAGGTTTGTAATTTCCTCATAGTTGCAAAAAAAATTACTGGTGCAATTTCTTTTCAAACAGATACGCTCCTGGACAATAATAAAAAGTAAGTATTTTTGTTTAATTAATCGTAATATATTCAACTTAGGTTGTTACACAGCATAACAAAAATTAAAGATTGATGTCTTATTGGAAAAAAAACTGCTTAAAGTAGTCATCAACAAAAAAATTCCTTATTAAAACATGTGCACAGTCCAATATCAGTTGATCATGTTTCACCTGAAAAGAAAAAATATATTCAATCATTCCTTATGAGCAATCACACACGAATTCCTAAAATAAAAATCAAACAAAAAACACCTCAATAACTGACCTGACACACTTTTCCAACCAGATCAACAACCCTTTAATCTTAAAAAGTCCAATGTCTTCTTTCAAATATAGGTCATTCGATCATTTGCCACAAAAAGGCAAAATTCTTACAAATGTGTTCAAGAAATCTTTCCTCACGAATAGACCTTTGCTTGTGTGAGGAAATAAGGTTGTATAGGTTTTTAGACACATTTTATATGAAAAATTGAAAAATGACAACATCGCAAATCTTGCATAAACTCTGCAGTTCTTAAATAAATTTTGTTTCTAAAGCAGAAGCTCAGCGTTGCCAGCCACTTTAGCCCAAAATATGCCTACATTTGGGAAAAAAAGATGCCTTTTTCATTAAAATAATGCCTTTTCTTGAGTTTTATCAGTGGAAGTAAAAAAAAAGAAACAATTCATTTTTTTTTTAATTTTAGGTCTAAGAACCTAAAAATTTTTGCTAAGATCTTAGAGGTTAAAACTAAAACCTTGAATTCGATATAATTATTGAAAATGGTATAAACAAATAATAAAGGTGGATTTACTTATACTTTTCTTCAGTTAAAAACGGCGAGGTCGAATGCATATGTAAGTAAATTAACAAACCGTAATCCGCAATGAATAAAAAAAACAGTTAACTTTCAGTTAAACATGACTAGAAGTGGAAAAAAAACAATAGAGAAAGCCTAACATCAGAGCTTCCTGGGTTAGACAGTGAAAGACAGTGAGATAGATGAGCACCAGAAGAAACTGTTCGGAAAATTCGAACAATTTGAAGGTGGAAACTCATTTCTAAGGGCGAATTTACATATTACAATCTTATAGGTTTGATAAGATAAGATAAAGGCATGAAAATGCCTAGGTTGGCATCGCTGCAGAAGCTAAGCTCTCTTCTAAGTTTTCTCTTTATCTTATTACAAAAAGCAAAGCACAAAATACAAAAATAATATTCGCTCCTCACTCATTTTTTCTTCTGCATTCTCATTCTCTTTTCTGTCCTATCCTATCATCATCAGCTCTCTTTGAAATATCAAATACGAGCGAAAAACTGCCAGCGCCAAAGACGAGTAAAGTTTCCAACTTTAAATTCTCGATGCCGAAATTACTATGAGACTATATATACAAAGCTCAGATCATAGAGAATATTATAATACCTAGAGACGCGACTTCGGGTGTTCGCTCTCTTTTTGCCTACAAGCTGAAATTTGTTCGTTTTATACTAACCCAGTGAGAACGTGTTAGTTTTCCAATGCTTTTTAAATGGGAGACTGCACCAATACATTCGCACTGACCTAGGTACAGTGCTCAGGTTTGAGTCGAGGTGGGTGTCCTGGGCTCAGATTTCAAAAATAAGATTCCGTTGAGCTCAAAATTTTCAAAAAAACTTAAACATACAAAAAAATGCATGTAATATAAAAAATAAATACATTGTATTGTTTCTTTGCACTTTTAATATATAATTGCACTATTATTTACCAATATTTGTATCAAAAATCTTAATAAATCTTAAAAAGAACAAGAAAAACTCGAAATAGTATGCGTTAACCCTTAGGAAAATATACAAGTAACATACAATCGTGCCCTTAGTCTCGTATTTGCTGTGGTGAGTGTTTTGACAGCTAATGTCAACAAAATTTGACATATTTATGTGTTGTGTGAAAAGTTGAAAAAAAAAACAAAATAATTTTAAAAGTTAATAGTTTTAAAAGTGAAGCCTAATATTGGCTTTCCCAAATTACTGCCAACGACGACGCTCGTGTTATGTCCTGGGTGGGATTGTCAAAAACCAGGGCAGCACCACCTTTGCAATGCCTCCTCAAGCCACATTCAATTTGGGCAACAATCCAATTTCCGCAGTCACCATTTCCATCCATGTGACCAGAAATGTTGTTCCTAACTGGAGTGATGCTACATTCGATGTGAGAACTCCGCGCTTAAAATGACGGTCTCATGACTGGGGACAACTCCTTCGAAAAGCCACTTGCGAAGCCCAAGAAGATGAAAGCACCTCCAGTGCCACCAAAATCGGCAAAGGTTCTCAAAGCGAGCGCGTTGGCAACAACTCCAGTTATTGGAAAACCACACGCCCCACTAAGAAGATTCCTTACCACCACACAGCCGTCGGACATAACCAGGAACGCCATCAATGCCGAGAAACTTCCCAACAGTGCATCGAAGGCAATGCCATTTCCCCTTTCATAGCAGGTGGCTGCTTTCAATTTGAAAACCACCAGTTCGGCTTCGTCGCAGTCGTTGTCGCGGGAAAACAGAGAAGACGATCTCATGAAAGGACTCGATAAACTTCAAGTAAGATTTGATTGAATCAACTTATATCTGTGCATGCTTAATACTATTTACAGAAACTGGCTGATGCCGTAATAAGAAACGCGAATTAAAACACCAGCAAGCGGTGCAGCAGCGCGAGGCCAAGGAGAAAGAACACGCCAAACGTCTCCGCAAACTGGTCAAGGAGCGCTAGGAAAAGATCCGCAAGAAGATCCTCGATCAGCAAGGCAGAAAGCCAAATTCTCCTCAGAAGGAAGTTCTTAAATACGGTGGTTCAATCGGTAGGTCTTCGGTTTTAGATCTCCATTCCGTCTTCTATTCCCTACCACAGGCGAATGAAGCATTCAAGAAAGAATCTCTCTTTAGCTATCGACTGATCAAATCGGCCATTGCTCAGCGATTCGATATTGAGCCAACAGTCTGTACTTGACTCATCCAATGCTCTTCTCCAGAATAAAAAATGCGACGGCAAAAACAATTACGACGAGTATTGGCATAGGACAAGGAAACTTATGAGTCAATCCATTACACGTCGCTTTTGTATTTGAACGACTTCAGCAAGGATTTCAATGGAGGAAGATTCCTGTTCATCGATGGGGCTGAGAAAAACAATACAATCACAGCGATGGAACCGAAGATAGGACGCGTGGGAGCGTTAACATCCGGCTCGGAGAATTTACATAATGTTGAGAAGGTCATTGATGGAAAAAGGTTTGTACGGAAATTTTAAAAAGGCTAAATTTTGATTGAAATAGTTTTTCATTTCAGATTTGCTTTAACTATCTCGTTTACTTGCAATTCGAACTTTGCCATCACTGATCTAAAACTAAGCGTGGATTAGTTTGTGAGGTTTTGAGAAAAAAGATTCCAGATAACATTACCATTCCAGTGACAATGCCAGGCAACATCAATTTTGTGTTGTTTAATTTTTAAAACAAAATAAAAACGAAAGAGGAGAAAGAGTAATACGATGGATCGAAGAGATGAATTTGAAATTTGGTAACTCGTTTTTCAAGAAAAAAGACAACAGAAAATGGACGTGGATATCACCGAATGGAAAAATAAAAAACGAAATAGACCTGATTCTGACGAACAAAATTGAGACAGTCAAAGACATATCCGTACTCAACAACGTAAAGTTCGATAGTGACCACAGATTAGTAAGAACAGAAATCATTATAAACCATAAGACACTGAAAAGAAACCGACAAGTCCATTTCATACCAAAAATGATTCCTGACCAAAAAATACAAGATTATAACCAAACATTGACAGCAAAGATAAATCAACTATCATTTTCAAATCGAGACATACAAAGCATATATGACGAATTAGAAAGGATCATAAAAAACTCTGCAAAACTATCAATCATGGATACCAAGACATCAAAAGACAAATTATCCAACGAAACAAAAATCTTAATCTCAAGAAGAGATACTCTTCGAACCAAGCAACAATTACTTGACCAAGAAAAAAATGAACTAAAAGAATTAAGAAAAACTATCAAACTAGAAATAAAGAAAGATATCCACAAGTTCAACGAAACAATAGCTAGAGATACGATTAGACAAACAAAATCAATAAAGAAAACAAAATCATTACTTAACAATCAACAGGAATGGATAATTAGCTTGAAAAATCAAAATACAATCAACATAACAAATAGAAAAGAGTTAAACGAAAATGCCACTAAGTTCTTCGAAAAACTATTCTCCTCGACCAAGCATACAAATGAAGAAGAAAATATTGACATCATAGATACAACACCAACTCTAATGTTTAGCAAAGAAAATATTGAAACGACTATAGACGATTTAAAAAAGGACAAATGCACTGGAAATGATGGAATCTCTGCAGAAATGTTAATATACGGAAGAAAATCGCTCTCCGAAATCCTAACCTCTATATTTAACGAAATCATAAGAACTCAACAAATCCCTAAACAATGGAGAGAAACAACCATTACACTTATACATAAAAAAGGAAAAAAAGACGATTTGAATAACTATAGACCTATAAGTAACATTTCGACAATTTATAAGCTGTTCTCAAAAACAATCTACAGAAACATCAAACAAGACTTTAACAATAAACAACCTAGGGAACAAGCTGGATTCAGAGAAGGTTTCTCAACAACAGACCACCTACAGACGATGAATCAACTAATAGAAAAGTGCAATGAATTTCAACAACCAATATACTTTTTATTCATAGACTTCAGTAAAGCATTTGACAGCGTTGAACACGAAACAATATGGACATCCCTAGCAAATCAAAATATGGACCCAAACATTATAAGAACTATCAAAAATATATACAAAAATAATGTAGCACAAATAAAAACAGAGAGTACAGGACGCAAATTTAAAATAACAAGAGGCGTCAGACAAGGAGACCCGCTTTCACCACCACTATTTAGTGCAGTTTTAGAGGATATTTTTCAAAAGATGAACTGGAAGACAAAATATGGAATAAGGATATGTGGACAACTTCTAAACAACCTAAGATTTGCGGACGATATAGTACTCATATCTACAAAAGCTAAACATATACAAGAAATGACAACAGAACTTACTAGCTTGTGCAAGAACTATGGACTACAAATCAACAAATCAAAAACAAAAGTGATGACAAACCACATCAGAGAGGATATAATTTTGGACCATGAAAAAATAGAATACATAGAAGACTACATATACTTGGGACAACTAAAATCTTTTAAGGACCAAGAGAAAAAAGAAATCAACAGACGCATCACAAACAGCTGGAAGCAATTCTGGAGCCTCAAACAGATTTTAGAACTGGACCAAAGTGCAGAAACACGAAAATATCTCTTCGACTCCGCTATTTTACCGGTGCTTACGTATGGACTACAAACCCTGAGCTTGACTGCGAAATCCCTTGACCAGCTAAGGATCTGTCAATCCAAAATGGAAAGAAAAATCCTCAGAGTAAGACCCAGCGAAAGGATAAGAAATGAAGACATCCGAAACAATACTCGAATAATTGACGTGATAGATAGAACCAAAAGACAAAAATGGAGTTGGGCAGGACACATATCAAGACTACAGGATCAAAGATGGACAAAGTTGACAACAAAATGGAGACCGGAAAGCAAGAGACCAACAGGCCGACCGAACAAGAGATGGAGCGACGATCTTTGCCAAATAAACACAAATTGGTACAATGAAGCGAAAGATCGAGACGTATGGGCCACCTTGGGGGAGGCTTACGCCAAAAACTAATAATAAAAATTGAAAAATAAATAATCAAACAAATAAATATCAATTATCTAACTTTTCTTTTTAGTCTAATTAATAATTTTCTATTTGTAATAAATATTAAATATATCAAATAATTTGTAAAAATTCTGATTAAAAATTCTTAATATTGTAAACTTTAATTAATGAGGCAATAAAAGCTTATATAATAATAATAAAAAAGTAACTAACAAGCTTCTCCAGTCAGCAATGTCTCATTTGACAGCTGTTTTGTTACTTAGTCTTACAGTCAGTCAAACTAATCGGGTACGCCGATGCTTATGACAAAAAAGAAGGAACCCAGCGTGATGTCCCTGGTGCGCTTGTGAATCTTGGGATGAGAGAAGAAGACGGGTCAAAGTAGTTCGATGAAGTAAAAGACGAACCCCATATATGTGGTCATCAGATTTATTTTCTCTTACAATAATACGGTTTTTTAAGTTTCACATTCACATCTTTTAAATTTATCGTAATTATGAAATCCAGCTCGGACTTGTCTTCCTCCAAAGAAATGTCCATTCCAATCCACAACAGCTTTAAGGTTAAATTTATGCTTTACTTTACTGGGTGCCTTTATATTTTCTGTGCATTATCTCCACCGGCTGTAGCTGTATTTGGTGGTGAGTGAATCATCATGCCACTATTAAAAGCTGTTCGCCTCTTTCGAAGTCTCCTGCGTTTCCAAAAATATCCAAAAAACCATCGTCGATAATTTTGAGACTGCAACATCGTTTCGAATGCCTCCTAATTGTTGCAGGACTTTCGACACATATTCCGAGATGTTGCATTGCTTGTCTTCTCAGAGAATAGGATTAATAAGGCAATGTGACCCTTGGTAGACATTGTCATTTTGACAGCTTGGTTTCCCATCTCCCTTTTAACTCATCTGTGCCCTTGGCAACAGCGATTTGTCGATTCGGCACTACTTTGTCCAGGAAAATTGATAAGAGTTTTTCTCGAAGTTTAGGCGCCTGAATAAAGGGAAAATTATGCAAATATCAATTAAAATAATATGACTTCATACAATATCATTAAAATCTCCACTCAAGGCCATTGACAAAAACAATTCGTTTATATGCTAGATTCCAGTTTCATTCTGAGCTGAAAACTTGGCCAAACTGAATTTGGAATAAATCTGACCGAACTTTTTTGTGTTTGCTTTGTTTGTTCGGTTTGATTGAGTCGTTCGATAGTTTTCCCAACGATGACTGTGAAGAGAGAAAAATTGGAAAGACTCATTGGTTGAGGAGTGAACGAGATCTGTCCAGGTATCGTTCACACATGGCACCGCATCACCGTGTCTGTAGTCTTTTTATAGTCAGGTCTTGCAAATTTGTGAATTTTTGGATCCGCAAATTATTGCTCCAGGGTAAGGATTATTTGAAAACCCAAATTCGAATGTCAAAATACCTTGACAAGGCCAAATTTGATGGCGCTGAACCACTGATGAAAAAAGATGAGTTTAACTTCTTGTTGGAATGTTGACTTCCACCTTTAAAAAAGAAAAAAGAAAAATAGTAATCAGATCAATGCCATATGCATTCATTTTTTTACCATTCTATAATCTGAGACATGAGAATACAAATAAACATTTGAGTTTGGTCTTCATTTGGATCGGAATTGAAGAAAGTTTACACAGTGCTTTCCAGGTCTTCATAATTCTCTGTGACTATGGGATGGTTTGGGTGGACCTTCGAAAAGACCTTTTGAACGGTAGCCCTGCAATCGTGCTAAGGCCTTGATCATCCACAAACTAAATTCGGCAAAACTCTTTTGCGTCAAATCGAAATCGTCTGCGGAAGGAATGGGACAGATATATCTCTCGTTTGAAATTAATTTGTGTGAAAATTTACGAGCAATTGATGCAATTGATTTGTATTTTTCCAAAGTCCGAATAAAGAGTTTCCAAAAGGTTTCGCCTTGCCCTTTTTCAATTGAAAGTTGTAGAACAAGCCAAGTTTCTTGAATGCACGAACAGGGGAACGGCGATGTGAACATAAGTTCTGGACTGTTTTTATGAATAGAGACTTTAATATTTGATCAAACTTTAATTAGGTATGCTATTGTTGTTTACTTTTTTGTACAGGAATAAAGAACAGATTGTGAGATCGTTAAAAATACGTTCCAATTGTGTTTCAAACGCTGCAGACTTACAATCAACAGATCCATTTAATTGAAATTGTTGCAAAATTTTTGTTTGACTTGTAATTTTTTTTTTTTCATCTGTCACTTTGGGCAACAGGAAAAAAATTTTACCCACGGCTGAGTTTTTTTTCACCTCTTACACAGATTCACGGACCAGTGATGAAAAACGACATTTTCCGATTGTACTGACAGCTGAAAAAAAAGTGTACGAAATCGAGCGTAATTGTACGGTTTCTCGCAGAAAAAAAATAACGATTACGAAAATTGAAATTTTTTATTTAATTACAGAAATAAATAATAGCCTCTAGCGTTTTCGGGCACTTTATTTGTTTTCAAAACAATTTTGTCGATTTTGACGGACTGTTTTGCTGCTTTTACAGCATTTATGTGGCTCAGCGAATTTTTGTGTCTTTCAATGTGAAATTTTCGAATTACACAAAATGCACTTTTTGGTTTTGCTCCCATGATCTTGTGCAGCCATTCATATCTTTCTTTACAAGCTGATTGAAATTTTTCACTGCGGTTACTGTGAAAATTCTGTGTTGCTCGTTTTATAACATCACTTCGTTTTCTGTTCATTCGTCTTTCACATTCGACTTTCACATTTTAGTATTCAGTAGTAATCAAAAATGTTGTTTTAATTTTTTAAGATTTAGTGCAGTCATTGAAGCGAAAAATTAGGTCTTACCTCCGAATTTTTTTACTGTGAACCGATTTGCATGAAATTTTGGAATTAGGCTCGTCTTACCAAAATTGAAAATGATTTGAACTCCGCCACCACCCTAGGGGTGGTTGCCACCCCTTCTCGGGGGTAATTTTTTTTTTTTCAAAATAACCTCGGATATCGATAGAAGGCCTAATTTTAAGCATCTATAAAGTTTTTCAAAAAATCCAATACTTTTCAAGTTATTGGCAATTGAAAATTCGCAATATTCACACTCCGAAATTTTCAGTTACTAAGTAGAAAAAAAAATTTGATAAGTTTTTGGACCATAACTCCTTCAATTTTCATGCTATCACAATTTATAAAAAACCATTCTAAAGGTAATTAACAGAGCTACAACATCCTTCATTGCAATATTTATCTAGTAAAAAACTTTTTTTCAAAACGGTGAAGGGTTAAAGGGCTTAAGAGAGGCTGTGATTGCGCTGCCACGCGCTCTTTAAACAATCATATCTCCGTCAATTTTTGTTTGACAGAAAAAACGAAAACACCAAATTGTTTGTCAGAAAAATACCTAAATTTTTACTCCTTATACTTTTATACGTATCTGTCGTCATTTTTGAGATATTATGAAAAAAAGTGTTTTTTTTTTTAATTTGAAATTTTGTTTTTTCTTTAATCGTGACTTTTTTGAAAAATATGTGTCCTAAAGCAGCCAAACTGATACTATCTATCAAACTCTTCATAATAAAGTTAATTCTAGGCGCAATACAATTAACTTTAATTTTGGTGGAAAATGCACTTAAGAAACCCATTGATTTAAAAGAAAAAACATTAGATGCTCCCCTTATTTGCAATACAGCTCACTTATCTTACGTGCAAAAGACATTTAATAGTGCTCATTTTAAAGCTAATTAACTATAAAACCCTTTTGTATTAGAATGCATAGAATGCATCTCCTCGCCGCTAGATGGCATTGACCACATCGATTAAATTTCAGACAAAATAAAAAACGGCTTTGATCTTTAATATCTAGCTTAGTATTGCACTTAGAATACTTTATAAAAAACCATTGTTCATTGTTTTACCTGCTACAATTTTGTTCTTAATAAAATTTTCGATAAAACGTATATTTTTGGAGATATTTACAAAAAACCGATGGAAAACCTGAAAAAATTGGGAATTTTCAATTGCCAATAACTTGAAAAATTTTACTGCTTTCAGTATTATTGCCTGCTCATAAAAATCTTTAAATAGGTATGATAATATGTGAATATTTAGATGAATGTAAATGAGTAGCATGAATTGTACGAAATGTTGAAAAGATGTACTTGTGTATATTCTAATATGCAATTGTACGGATTTTCGTACAATAGTAAGCTATTTTTCATCACTGTCACGGACACGAAAAAAAGAGAGGATTGTGAGAGTTCACCTTAGAAAAATTTTAAGGGTGTTTTCGGCAAGGGAGGAAAAGGTCGTGACTCTAGGTATTATATATTCTCTATGGCTCAGATGATGAATCTCTTATACGAACCTACACCACAAGAGACAAGATACTATACAGGCCGTCAGTCCAACCAGAAATTGTGTAAGGCGAAAACATTGGATTAGCCATTTCATTTTTAATATATGATTTCTTTTTACTTAGGTTCAAGCATGCGTCAGCGAATTACTGAAGAAATGGCCGAAGCTGCTTTGGTACCATTATAAGATAAAGACGACGAAGATGAAGATAATAACGATGGGGAAGAGGGGGAGGAAGCTGATACCGATGAACCACAAGATCATGAAGATAATGAAGACGAAAACGAAGATGATGAAGAACTCATTAGAAGATGTTATCATAGACTTTGATGTTGAAATAAAAAACGTTTTATCTCATAATTTAGTAGTTTTAATTTTTCAATAAGGTCATCGGATTGAAATGTTGTAAATGTAATATATTTAGTCACTACTGTGCATTTTATTTCAATTGAAAGGAAGTTGAGGCTAAAGTTGACTGCAGAATTTGTAGAGATGAGCACAGGATGTTATCAGTTATTTGGGGTCGAATCCAACCGTACAAATTGGACGGTGCAGGGAAATTACTCCAAGGGAATCTGCTCCGCATGGGAATTTACTCCACTCAAAGTGGGAATTTGCTCCACTTTTTAAAGTGGAATAGTAGTAGTAGTAGTTAGAGCTCTTGATACCCGGGTACCCGATCCATGGACCGGGTACCCGGGTACCCGATGATTTCGGGAATTACCCGGGTACCCGAGTACCCGGGTATTTGCATGGTTCGGGTACCCGGGTACCCGGGTATTTGAAACATAACGATCGTGTATCCGAGTACCCGGGTACCCGGGTACTCGGTACGCTTACGCGATGAAGCTAAAGTTGTTTGAACAAATGGATGCGTTTATGCATTATTTGTTCTCGGTTATAGTAAAAATAATGATGGTGGTTAATTAATTGTCTATTTCAATTGCAAGGAATTGCAATTTGGAGGTGGATTATTATAAATATGTAGTTTATTATTGTCATTAGATAAGCTACTCTTAGGATGGATTTCGCTAGTCCTTATAGCAATAGTTTTTTGTGCTGTTTTTTTTTTTCATTCATTCATTAAAAAATGTCATTGGTTATGATTTTATTAGGGGTTGAAAAGATATAAAACCGATTTTGTGCGTCGTCGTCGTCGTCGTCGTCGTCGTCGTCGTCGTTGTCGTAGGTAGTCGTAAATAAAGAAGAAAGAAAGCTGTTGGCAAGTGTTTGTTGATTTATTGTTGTTGCAAGATGGTACGAAAAAGAAATGCAAGTTGTTTTTGGATAATGATAGTTGAAAGGGATGATTTTATTATGTTGGTTAATCACTGTCCTGGTATAATCTATGAGTGGAGTTTGCGATCAGTTTTGTGTTATTTTTTTCTCAATTTACCTACATTGTGCGTTACCATTCATCGTAATTGTTAAAAATGCTCTGGTGTCCACGAGTGGGTCATGTAGAGAAACCCAAACATTAAAAAAATTTTATGACATGCAAAAACACAAATTAAAAATCCTGCAACTGAGGTCAGTCTTTACTTTTATCGTAGAGATCCTACAAACACTTGCCAACAGATTTTTGTCTTCTTTATTGACCTGTGGCTAGGAAAAAGACCAATCATAAACAGATGAACAACGACAACACACAAAATCGGTTATCTCAATTTTCAACCCCTAATAAAATAATTATAATCCATCTAATATTTTCTACCAAATGTCATTTTTTATGAATTACAAAAAAAAAGCAAACGCACCAACTACCTGGTCTTATTATTTTGTATTCGTAATTATCTTTCAAATTTTAGTTGGTGACAATCATAGCAATTTTTTATTTGTTTCCTCAGAATCTCAAAATTGAGAAAAAAATAACACAAAACTGATCGCAAACTCCACTCATAGATTATACCAGGACAGTGATTAACCAACATAATAAAATCATCCCTTTCAACTATCATTATCCAAAAACAACTTGCATTTCTTTTTCGTACCATCTTGCAACAACAATAAATCAACAAACACTTGCCAACAGCTTTCTTTCTTCTTTGTTTACGACTACCTACGACTACGACGACGACGCGACGACGACGACGACGACGACGCACAAAATCGGTTTTATATCTTTTCAACCCCTAATAAAATCATAACCAATGACATTTTTTAATGAATGAATGAAAAAAAAAACAGCACAAAAAACTATTGCTATAAGGACTAGCGAAATCCATCCTAAGAGTATCTTATCTAATGACAATAATAAACTACATATTTATAATAATCCACCTCCAAATTGCAATTCCTTGCAATTGAAATAGACAATTAATTAACCACCATCATTATTTTTACTAACCGAGAACAAATAATGCATAAACGCATCCATTTGTTCAAACAACTTTAGCTTCATCGCGTAAGCGTACCGAGTACCCGGGTACCCGGGTACTCGGATACACGATCGTTATGTTTCAAATACCCGGGTACCCGGGTACCCGAACCATGCAAATACCCGGGTATCCGGGTACCCGGGTAATATTGAAAACCTCGGGTTCCCGGGTACCCGGATACCCGGGTATTATTTCGAGTACCCGGTCAGAGTCAAGAGCACTAGTAGTAGTAGTAGTAAAGTGTTTTTTATTTCCAACTTAATATTTTTATACATTTTTGATTTTAACTTGAAAGAAAGTTATGTTGAAAGATTTAAAAAACATACGACAATGACATAAAGAGTCGTCTGTCGGGTAATTGACAAGATACAATTAATTTTACATTTAAGTACATTTATAAAAAAGATACAATTTTTGATTTTAGATAAATTTAAAGAGAAATCCTAAATTTTAAAGTTTTAAAGTGATGTGTACACGTTCATATTTCACACTATTTTCAAATCAAATAAACTCTGTTAATATTTGTTTTCTATACCTTATAGCCACGATAATATAACTCGAGAGTCTGTTCCAATCAGCCCTGCAATTTCCGTTAAGGACAGCAATAATTTCAGCTTCATTTAGTGTTGCCTTTTCAAAATGTCTTATCCTGAATTCTCTTAGTACGGGACACCTGCCTAGGAAATGTTGAATATCTTCTTCTTCTCTCATGTTGCACAGGCTACATAATGTTGATGCGTTGCCTCCACGCCTATTTCCGTTGAGTGAGATAAGATCGCATCTAGCTTTGAAAATCCATGATATTTTGTAAGGCTCCAAATCATCTGTTATGTATTGCGGTCCTATTGAATAATCCAACATCTTAAAAATTCTTGTGCTGCTTCCCCTGGCTCTTTGTTAATAGGATTTTGGTAAGTTGCTTAGGTAGTCTCGCGTCACTGTATTCAAATATAGTCTTTTGTACATATCTAAGGTGTAAGTCCAGTGTGTAATAGTGCCCGTCTTCAGCTGCGGAAGTGGAATAAATTCCCCCTGCAAGTGGGAAATAACTGCACAATTTTTTTGGTGGAATTATTTCCCAGCATGAAACTGAGCTCTACAGGTTTTTACGAGGAATGTTAGTAATTACAGTTTTTTTACTTCAAATTCACCCTTTTACAAATCAAATTCACCTTTTTACAAATCAAATTCACCCTTTTACAAATCAAATTCACCCTTTTACAAATCAAATTCACCTTTATACAAATCAAATTCGCCCTTTTATAAATCAAATTCACCCTTATACAAATCAAATTCACCCTTTTACAAATCAAATTCACCTTTATACAAATCAAATTCACCCTTTTACAAATCAAATTCACCTTTATACAAATCAAATTCACCCTTTTACAAATCAAATTCACCCTGTACTTATAATGAACATTATGGTTAATAATATTACAAATCTTCTCCTGCAGCTGCAGCGGGTAACTTTGCATACATATTCATGTACATAATAATTGTGACAATTTTCGGAAGTTACCGTCTCGACAGAAGTGTCTACTATGTCAACCAAACTTTGGTTATTTGTTGGATCGGCTAATAAGTTTCTTGCATGAAGCTAAATTTTCAAGAAAACTTCTTCTATTGGATTTAGCATTGGGGAGTACGGTGGTAAAAAATGAAGCGTATGAGTTGTTTGATCAACAAGGTTTTGAACTTCTTCCGTTTTGTGAATACTTGCATTATCAAGTATTAACCACACATGGCTTAAATGTTGTCTCTGTAGCTCTTCAAATAATCCATACAAAAATTGCAAAATACATAGGTATTCACCGCAGAGTGTTCGACTATTTTGTGGTGGACTTTTTCTCTAATATTGATAGCCATAATCAATGACACATTTCGGCCTCGTACCGTTGGCACTGTGACTATCTTCATTATAAGTACTGGGTGAATTTGATTTGTAAAAGGGTGAATTTGATTTGTAAAAAGGTGAATTTGATTTGTAAAAAGGTGAATTTGATTTGTAAAAGGGTGAATTTGATTTGTAAAAGGGTGAATTTGATTTGTAAAAAGGTGAATTTGATTTGTAAAAAGGTGAATTTGATTTGTAAAAAGGTGAATTTGATTTGTAAAAGGGTGAATTTGATTTGTAAAAGGGTGAATTTGATTTGTAAAAGGGTGAATTTGAAGTAAAAAAAACTGTATAATGCGCGAATTTTTTTTATTTTTACACCCCAAATTCATTCTCTTTTGGGCAAAATTTTTTCGCTCGTTTCGCTCCCAACCAAACCAAAACGATTTTGAATATTCCAGATCGTCATAATCATAATCCTCAGACGAAAGTGAAAAAAGGATGTTCAAAATGAATCATTGCAATGCAGCAACTGCTTTCCAGACACAAGCGTGCATTACAAAGGTGCGTGGTGGTTTTTTTTTTTAATTAAAGGAAACGGCAGCAGTTAGTTTTGAAAATTGAATTGCTCTGTCAATTTTGTCAATAAAGAGTATAAAAAGTAGTCCTATTTACAGTTTTTTTACTTCAAATTCACCCTTTTACAAATCAACTTCACCCTTTTACAAATCAAATTCACCCTTTAACAAATCAAATTCAACCTTTTACAAATCAAATTCACTCTTTTACAAATCAAATTCACCCTTTTGCAAGTCAAATTCACCCTTTTACAAATCAAATTCACTCTTTTGCAAATCAAATTCACCCTTTTACAAATCAAATTCACCCAGACATCATTTGTCTTAAATAAAAGCGATCTTTTGTGATTTTATTTTAACAAATACATACTATATTCATTATAAGTACAGGGTGAATTTGATTTGTATAAAGGTGAATTTGATTTGTAAAAGGGCGAATTTGATTTGTAAAAGTGTGAATTTGATTTGTAAAAGGGTGAATTTGATTTGTAAAAGGGCGAATTTGATTTGTAAAAGGGTGAATTTGATTTTTAAAAGGGTGAATTTGAAGTAAAAAAACTGTATTTGTATACTTTTTTATAGTTCAAAGAAAAAAAATCACATTCTGAAATTTTTTTTTAAAGTGCAATAATTGTTTCTTACACTTTTTACTTTTAGTGGACTACTTTCTCACACAATTATGCAGTTATTTCCCACTCGCAGTGGGAATTTTTTCCACTTTAAAAAGTGGAGCAAATTCCCATGTGGAGCAGATTCCCGTGGAGTAATTTCCCTGCACCAATTGGTCACAAGCCCTAAGGAGTCCTCTGTTTCGATTCTGAACTTGGCTTGGCTTCTCTCCTTCCTCGATTTTTGATTTGATCAACAATGGTGGCAAATGTAGAATGTACAGCAGTTTGAGTTTTTCGATGTACTTGCTTGATCATAGGATCCTAATTGCGTTTATAACTTGTAAGAACTCCGAGATGCCGGTACTCTATTTGTCAGTCAACTGAAACGCAATATAAATCGATTTAGCGGATTGTCTTGCATTCAACACATGTAACTTACCTGAAACAATTTCTCTGAGGGTCTCAAAATCGACATTATACGGTACGGATCGGCTGCAGATATTGTTCGCGGAATAGTCCTCCCCGCCGCCGGCATGTGGTACTAGAATGGGCGCCTCCCCAACACTGTTTGCTTTTTGTTGAATTTTCTTCGGAGTCATTTTTTCCTCCCGAATTAAAGCCAACAACTTGTGCCATTCATCTTTGTCAAAGGACATGTTGTCGACGTGGAATTTGACCATTGTCTTCTCGTTGACGATGTCGAATTGGCGCTTTTTCAGCCGGCGATGTTTGTTGCTGAGTTCTTCGATTTTCTGAACTGATATTTGACTTCCGAAATGACTGTAGGCTTCATGGATCAATGTGTGCACCGATTGATTGTGGTGCGTTTGCGATTGGCGAGGAACAGACAGTTGGTGGTCGGGATTGTAGATGCCATGTAGAAATTCTCTTAGCAACTACATTGCCTCTCCATCGTCCTTGCACAAAAATAGTTTGTCTCTGTTCCATTCGAGGATTTGCAGCGCATATTTTTTTAACGAGAAGTTTGGAGTGTCGAATCGAATCTTACGACAAATATAATCTTGGCTCCTTCGTAAAAGAAACAGTCAATGATATAAAGTGAACTCTCATAGGCAATAACACTCAGGAATATTGTCAGGAAAAATGATATCGAGATCATCCGTACTATGCCAAGTGGCCGATCTAGAATAACAGTTTTAAGTGATGCCATAGGATTTACATTTGACTTACCTGTGCACCTACAATTTTGTCATTGTAATAAACCGGCAAAAAGTTTTCACACATACTAGCCAACATCCAAAAGGCATTCTTCATCAGAGAACAATAGAAAAACAGACGATACTATATTCATTGCCTGGCAATAGCCAACATGTGGATTACGCAGGCTTGCAGAACATGCAGAGCGCTGAGTCCATTTTTGTGCTGGAATGCAGGATTCTCGGGAAGCGATTGATGTAGATTACGATCGATTTCATCGTGCACCGGACAATGTTGCATTGAAGCCGACTTGGGAAAACAATGAGTGTCTGAAGTGTGATGGAAAAACTTAACTCACCTTTTCACCGGGATTCATTTCCTTCTCTAGGATTGCTCCAGAAAATAGCAGCCAAATTTCTTGTCGCAATTTATCCAGATTATGAGATTGATCACATCGGTTGTCCGGAACATGGCCAAACTCGCGAAAGTGATTTTCCCATTTTCTGATCTGAAACGAAATATTTAGTCTTTCATTTTCTCTTTAATCAGGTGTTGTACCGGTGACACTTTCGCATGAAGCAACTTCACCAAATTATTGCGAAGTAAATATTATTTGAAATTAAAAATATTTGTCATTTCACTTAGGGGCCAGTTATAGCGATCATTGAAATTCATCAGGAAAAATGTTTGAATGGATTTTTAACTAAGTTTTCTTTTGATTACTAATGCAATTTATATACCAATCGACCGAAAAATACTTAAAGAATTTTTCTTGAGAAAAAAATATAAGTTCGCAAACTTATTTTTCGTTAAAAATGCATTTTTCTATTTTCCGTACGGAAATTCGTTTTCCTGAACAGCTGATGGATTTTTGTCAAAAAGTGAAACAAATCGTTCCAATGATTTGCGTTTCAATTTTGTACAATTCCAATGATCTGTGTTTCAAGTTCTCACAGTTCCAATGATAGAATTACGGCAGGAAAAAAATTCCTGACAGAAATTTTAAATGATTGCTATAAACGCTCATCAGGAAAAAATTTCAGATTCCTCCTGTTCCAATTTTTCCTGATGAAAACCAATGATCGCTATAACTGGCCCCTTAAAATGTTTTGAAAGAAATGTCAAAAATTTTAACGATTTCCACTGGAAATTCCAGTTCAATTAACGACGCAAATTTGAGTTAAGGAATGTAGTTAAAGAACACAAACTTTTCCAGGATCGTTAACGAGGGAACAATCTGTTCCATTTTTTAACGATTCGCTAAATTAAGGGGCCGGTTATAGCTATCAGAAAAACGGATCAGAAAAAAATCTTTTCCAAATTTGACTGCTCTAGAACTTCATTTGAGCGAAATATTTATTCAATTCGACGAACATTTATTTGAAATATTTTTTTCAAAAAGAATTAAAACATTTATGACCGAATTTAATTAGAAAATTGAATTTAAATTTTTTTCTGATGATATTTCATTTTTCTGAACAGCTGATTGTAAAAACTTCAAAAACATTCCATTTCGGTTTTCTGATGTGTTTCGATTTTTTTCTGTTCCGATTACATCAGAAAAATTTTTTCTGATGAAAATGAAAATTCTGATGTCATAAAATAAAGCGTGCAGCTAGATTTCTGACCCAAAATTCTTGGTTGCTATAAACACTCATCAGAAAAATGTGTCAAGTTTTCACTGTTCCAATTTTTTCTGATGGATTTTTCTGATAGCTATAACCGGCGCCTAACGACTGAGATACTTACTGCGACGATTGGAAACTGAAAATAAATGTCCAAAAGTCGGAGACAATTTTGTTCCGGACTCCGTTGGCTAAAGCCTCGCGAGATACGTGTAAGAATTGGCGCAAGATGGTCATTGTTGATCCTCACGGACAGGCATTGACGAGCAAAAGTGTAGTGAAGTACCTCGGTATCTGGTTGGACCAGTATCTGTATTTCGACAGACATATAGATGCTGCTCTGACTAAGGCCAGAGGAGCCTTCGCTCTGACGAAACGGCTGTTTTACAGCAGTCGGCTTGACCCCAGAGTGAAGGTAATTTGCTACATGGCCCTCATACGGCCAATGATTGTTTATGGTTGTCCTGTGTGGTTCAACATTGCCCCTTCTCAAATGGAGAAGTTTCGGGTGTTCGAGAGGCAGTGTCTTCGGCGCTGTCTCGGTTGGTATCGGACACCGGAATCTTCTTAGCTGCATTATTATTCAAACGAGGTTCTATACAACGGGGCTCGGATCAATAGAATTGACAATTTCGTGATAAAACTTGTTCGGGGCCACATTGCGAGAGCTATGACTTCGACCAACAATTTGATTTTCGGGCCGTTCTATCCGAACGACAATTACTTCGACAATGCACGCTTGAGCGGCTTCATCCCACCAGAGGCATTCCTCTATTTAGACCAGTGCGGCATGATACAGGATAGATTGGCAGTACCGCTTATCTACCACGTCAGGCGAAGAACCGTAGACCGGCGGCTTCTGTATGAACGAGGCATCCTCGCTCGTGATGGAGCGGAGCTGCTTCGGTTCAGTAGGGCTGTGTCCGAAAAGGACCGCATTGATAGGGTGAAGCAGGAGAACCAGTTCTGGTGGCTTCAAACTGTATCTGACAATGGGTAATCCGGGGTGGGGTATTTTTGCCTTGGCCGGCTTACATACTTGTTTTAGTCTTAGGTTAGGTTTAAGTAGAGTAGGTGGTATGCGGTGGCACTAAAGAATATATATATAAAAAAAAAAGTGAAAAATGCTAACAAAAAAGCGAAAAAAGTTAATAAACAAAAAACAATATGAGAATGTGAAAAAAGCAAAAAAAAAAGACAATTATAAAAATCACGAACACAACATCAATGGACATAGTTTTTGCCGCTGTGGTTGTTCTAGTTTTAAGTAGTTTGTAGGTAGTTTAGGTAATTTTAAGTTTTATTTTAAGGACCCTAGTTTGTAAGTTAACCACAAAAAAAAAGACAATGGCATTAGTTTTTAAAAAATTTTCTAATAAAAACAAAAATAAACAAAATGAAATAAAATTAAACATCCTTAGTTCGTAGGCCGAAAGGCATTAATTTTAACAACCATGAATTACTTAGAGCGCCCGATTAGGGTCAGTAAGTTATATATAAGTAGAATTAATTAGGCTAGTTTCCCATTTTTGTCTAGCATGTAAGTAGATTTAAGTTTAAAATGAATAAAAAAATGAATTACAAAAAAAAAAAAAACGACTGAGATACAGAACCGGGGCACAGAATTTTTTTTTTCATCAGAAAAATTTTTTCTGATGTAATCGGAACAGAAAAAAGTCGAAACACATCAGAAAAACGAAATGGAATATTTTTGAAGTTTTTACAATCAGCTGTTCAGAAAAATAAAATCTCATCAGAAAAAAATTTAAATTCAATTTTCTAATTAAATTCGGTCAAAAATGTGTTTATTCTTTTTGAAGCAAATATTTCAAATAAATGTAAATATTTCGCTCAAATTAAGTTCTAGAGCAGTCAAATTTGGAAAAGAATTTTTTTTCTGATCCGTTTTTCTGATAGCTAAAACCGGCCCCTAAATAAAGTGATAACAGTTGTTTCATTAATGCGATCATTAATGCGAAGCAGCCAGAAAAGGTACCCCTAAGAAGGCTCGCAAGAAGAAAGTCAAAGTTGAAGTTAAAAAAGTTGGTTTTATTCCTTACAAGTTACAACCAAAGGAACAAGGGGTAACAAATGCTTCGAATCCATTTGGTACTTTATTATTATTCCATTGAAATTCCAGACTCAATATAATCAAAGTCAGCAAGCATATTGACGGCTCATGGAAGGCAATTCCCAAAGACAATTGGTACGTTGGGAAGTACTATCGCTGGACCGAGTACACTGTCGCTGAGGCGATCCAATGTCATCATGACACTCACGATCCGTCATTGTACATTAGTCAAATGCTCCACTTAACGTCGAAATTGAATTGAATATGAAAGCGGAAAAGGTTAATCGGTTTGTGAACAACTTCAATCGAATGGCTTTGATTCCGCATAAATTCGATCATGGCGATGAGAAGAAGATTCTGGCTTTCACAAAGGAAAACGTAAGAAGTTACAATATTGTTCGTTCTTAACTAAATTTTTGTGTTCTCCAGAACCTTATCGCCGAAGCCCGTCAAGCTGAAGCGACCCTCGTTGGTGGCGTTGAGCTCATCAAAGACATAACAAACGGAGACCTATTGCCTACAGACTATGACTTCATTATTGCCCATCCTAACATCCTCCCCGAGCTGGGGGTCGATTCCCGATCTGTGAAGCTGTGAAGTGAAAATTTTATCACCGCTTCACCGCAAATGCGATTCTCGATCTGTGAAAATTAAATTTGAAATGTCAAATTTTCTTCATATTGTAATGTGTATACACTTTTCTTACTCTCTTTACTTACTCTGTATCTCTTTTTTTTATGTATAATGTACATACTACTCTTACTCTCTTTACTTACTCCTTATCTCTATAACTCTAATATTGTTTAATTGCAGTAGTTAACACTTGTGAGGGGCAATACCTAGTGATTAAGAGAAACTTGTTGTTTAGCATTGAACGTTAGCCCCTACAAAAAGTAATCCCAGTATTTTTATTTGTAAGTGGAGAGGAACATTGGAACATTCAGCTTCTCCAAGAACCATAGTAGTTTCTAGAACACATCATTTTTGTTATATAAATAGCCGTTTGGCGGCGAAGCAAGATAGTTGATTGCGAACTGAGATAAAGTAAAGATACTGTGTTTGCAAAGTTATAATTGAAAGTGTTGAATAAATAAGTTTGTGAGTGATTTGAATAAAGTGAATTTGTGTTTTATTTAAAAGTGAATAAGTTTTAATTGTCGGACCAAGCCGAATATTACATTGGTGTCAGAATAAGGGATTAAAACTTATTGAGAATAAAACAGTGGACAGTGATTACATTATATTGTGTGAAAAAAAAAATAGTAAAGTTGTGAAAGACTTAACTGTCCTTGAGCTAAAGGCCGAACTAAGCAAACGTGGCTCAAGTGGGGCAGGATATAAAAGCGAACTAGTAAAACGGCTACAGGAATATCTGGAAGAACAAAATGAAGACCCAGATACGTTTGCTTTCGAAGTGGAAGCAAAAGTGCAAGAGGTAAATACAACTGCCATATCTGACATGATGTCTCTTCTTTTAGCCAAATTTGAAGAGAATCAAAAGAAGCAAGATAACGTTCTCAAACAACTAGAAACTCAAAGAAACGAGCAGAAGAACGAGCAAGAGAACGTACTCAAAAAACTAGAAGCTCAAAGAAATGATGTTCGGGAGCAACTGGAAACTCAAAGAAACGAGCAAAAGAACGAACAATAGAATGTTCTCAAACAACTAGAAGGAAATGTCCTCAAGCAACTAGAAGCTCAAAGAAATGATGTTCGGGAGCAACTTGAAACTCAAAACAAGAATGTTCTAGAGCGGTTTGACGAACAGAAAAATCTTCTAGAAGGCAGGTTTGCAGATTTCGAAGAAAAAATCAATACTCTCGATGAGCGCGTCGAAAAACAAAATGCACGTATCGAGAAAATTGACGAACAAATCGACACCATCACAAACGAACTAAAAAAATTGCGAAAGATGAGAGCTCGAGAATCTTCTGGTGAGTGCTCAAGGAAGAGAGAAATGCATCCTCCAAGCTTTGATGGTCAGATTCCGTGGACAATCTACAAGAAACAATTTGAAGCAGCAGCGTTAACGAACGGCTGGGACGATGACGAAAAATATATTGCTCTTACGCTTGCCTTAAGAGGAGCAGCTGCTGAACTGCTACAAACCATCCCAGCAGAGAAGAGTGGTGACTTCAAAGTTCTGGTAAACGCCATTGAACAGCGGTTTGGGGATAGCCACATGACAGAAGTCTTCCGAGTTCAACTAAACAACAGGGCACAGAAAAGAGGTGAAACTCTGCAGCAGCTTCAGGCAGATATCGAGCGATTAGTTCACCTGGCATATCCAACAGCTGGCAACGAGATAATAAATCAACTTGCTGTTGAAGAATTTGTGAGAGCTGTGGGCGATATAAATCTCCAAAGGGCTATTCGCACTGCCGGAAAGCAAACACTACCAGAAGCATTGGCTTTCGCTCTGACAATGGAAGCCGCAGAACAAGCTTCCCAAAACGTGCATCGCGTGAGAGAATTGGAAGTCCAGTAGTAAAACTACTACAATTTTTGAAAATTCACAAATATTTCCACATGATGTGTTTGCATGCTCAATGCCACAATATTGGACACAAAACTCTTTGATCAAGAGTTCGTAGTTTTCCGGAGAGACCGTCATGTGGATGTAGGGAATCCAGTTGGTGGGGGAGTCCTTATTGCCGTTAGAAATAATTTCTTTGCAGCTCAAATTGTTTTCCCTTTTAAAATATCAATTGAGCTCTTATGCATAAAAATAATCTTACAAGAGAAATCTATCTTTATATTAAATGCTTACATTCCACCTAAAAGTCCAATAGCCGTGTTCATGGAACTTTCCGAGGCGCTGGACTTTATTTTTGGAATCGCCAGCATTGATAGTTGTGTCCTCCTTTTAGGCGATTTCAACCTTCCCAACATCGATTGGGTTTATTCTGACGACGAATCCTATTTCGAAGTTCCACTTGCTCACCACAACTGGAACTTCAATCACTGGATAATATTATTTCAGCTGATTTACAGCAAGTTAACTGCATTAAAAATCATATGAATCGAGTACTTGACCTAGTTTTTACATCTGACCCTGTTAATACAGTAGTGGTAGAATCTTCCTCTGCTATATCTAGCATAGATAAATCTCACCCTCCCCTTGACATTTTTCTCGACTTGAGCGATCACTTACTAGTCCATAGTAATGCTCATGATAGCTCGTACTCGTTTGAATTTCGGAAAGCCAATTTTCAACAGCTTTCTGAACTTTTGAGTAATTCCGGTATTGAACAAGTACCGGTACTATCTGATATTGAAACAGTTGTTGAAAGGTTTTATGGTATCTTAATGAAATGCATACATCAAACCGTTCCCATAAAGAGATCCATACAAACTAATGATTCATGTCATCCTTGGTACTCGAAAGAGCTTAAAGCTCTTTGGAATAAAAGAAATAAGGCTTGGAAAAAGTATATCAACTCCATGATCTTGGAAGACCAAGTGGTATACATTTCTCTTTTTGAAGAGTTTAAGAAAGTTTCTTACGAACTTTATAGCGAATATCTGCTCACTATAAGTAGCTCTCTGAAATCTGACCCAAAAAGTTTCTGGAAATACGTTAATTCGAAAAAGAAATGTGATGTTTATCCAGTTAACTTTATCTATAATAATGTAAACCTTACCACAACCCAGGCCCGTAGCCAGGACTTCGGTTCGGGGGGGGGGGGCTTGTTCAATTTCGAAGAAGTAATTCTTTATACAAAAATTTAAAAAAAAAAACTACATAATGTAAATGTTTTATTTTTGTTTGTATTTTTTTTTTATTTAATTAAATAAATAGTTTGGATTTTTACAGCAATAAACGCCTTGTCTTTTTTTAGACATAATGTCGATCACTTCATCTGGATCCACATCAATACCTGAGTGAACAGACAGCATTGCAAGTGCGCTTAGTCTTGGATGGCCCATAACGCTTCGGGATACTGTTTTGATCCTTTTCATCGTTGAAAAGGTTCTTTCAACGATAGCTGTTGTAACTGGTAGTGTGGCCAAAATTGTAAGCAAGTAGCTTATGCTCCTGAAGTAGGTCTTGTCACATATATCTAGCAGTTTCAGAACATCGGAAGAGGGATCCTTACTTACTTTACTTACTTACTTAAGGTGGCGCTACAGTCCGGGGTGGACTTGGGCCTCAACCAACAAACCTCTCCAGCCAGCTCGGTCCCTAGCTCGCTGTCTCCAGTTTCGCACGCCGAGTTGGTTGAGGTCGTGTTCAACTTGCGCGCGCCACCTGAGCGTTGGTCTTCCTCTACTGCGTCTACCCTCTGGGGTGGATTCGAAGACTTTACGGGCCGGAGTTTTGGTGTCCATCCTCTCCACGTGACCGAGCCACCTGAGTCTTTGGACCTTCACTCTTTTAGCTAAGTCAGTGTCGCTGTACAGCCCGTACAGTTCGTCGTTAAATCTTCTCCTCCATTCACCGTTTATGCAGACAGGACCATAGATCTTACGTAGAATCTTTCTCTCAAAACGGCCAAGTGCGTTCTCATCCGTTTTTGACAAGGTCCATGCACCATATAGCAGGACGGGGATGATGAGGGTCTTATAGAGCGTCGCCTTAGTTTTTCGGGAGAGGGCTTTACTACTCAATTGCTTTCTTAGCCCGAAGAAACAGCGATTAGCAAGAGTTATTCTTCGTCTGATCTCGGCGCTGATGTCGTTGTCCGTATTGATAGCGGAGCCAAGGTTTACAAAGTCCCTAACTACCTCGAAATTATATGCGTCTATCGTGACGTTTTGTCCAAGACGTCGGTGTCGGAATAAAACCTACAAAATTTTCCCGAAGCATACTTTTCGTGGGCTCTGTACAGCAGTCAACATATCGGACACATATTGAAAGTTGCTCAGTGCCAGAAACATCCATTGTTTCATCAGCCAGAATGCTAAAACAACTCGATCTTATAACCCGGTTAGATATTTTTCTGGTGACAATATCAGAGCATATATCCAAGATTTCGTTTTGGATATCTGGGCTTGTATAGGTTGCATTTTTTGAACTGGTTACGATGTGGTTACATAAGTAGTGAGGAACTAATAAGAGAATATACAAACTTTTGTTCAAATATTTTTTTTAAAAATCATTTCGGGAGGGGCTTGAGCCCCTCTAGCCCCTCCTCTGGCTACGTGCCTGCGGCACAACCCCTGATATCTGCGAAGGTTTTGCAAATTATTTCAGTACATCTTTTGCTGATTCTCAAAATGCAGTTGACAAACTCTACTTTCAATATTTAAATAACTGTCCTCAAGTTTTGTTTAGTAGCATTTCAATAGAGAGTAACAGAATATTTGAATTTCTTTCACTTCTTAAAGAAGATTATTCATGTGGTCCAGATGGCATTCCACCTATTGTTTTAAAAAAATGCAAATCTGTTTTAGCTCTTCCTTTAAGGAATATATTTGAGTTGTCCCTGAAAACTGGAATATTTCCTTCAATTTGGAAGAATGCATTTTTAACTCCAGTATTTAAGAAGGGAGATAAAACTAATATTATAAATTATAGACCTATATCCAAACTGTCATGTATTCCTAAGCTGTTTGAACAAGTTGTATGTGATACGTTAGCATTTAATTGTAAAAATATTATCTGTAGCCAACAACACGGATTCATGCAGAAACGTTCTACGGTCACAAACCTTCTTGTCTTTGTGAACAAATGCTTAAACTTTTTGGAGTGTGGTCAGGAAGTAGATTGTGTCTATACTGACTTTTCGAAAGCTTTCGACCAGTTATCCCACACGATTATAACGTTTAAGTTGAACGCTTATGGGTTTCCCCCTTTTTTCATAAAATGGATATCTACATATCTTGAAGACAGGTCCTATCAGGTAAAATTCAGACATCATATCTCTAAATCATTTATTGCTTAATCCGGCGTCCCTCAAGGCAGTCACTTAGGACCCCTACTTTTTATATTGGCTATTAACGATGCTCCGCTATGTGTTCAGAACAGCGAAATTCTCATCTTTGCAGATGATATGAAGTTGTTCAAAAACATATCTTCAACGAATGATAGAATTCTTTTGCAAAATTACCTTAACAGGTTTTCACTGTGGTGTGAGAAAAATAGTTTAAAATTGAATCCTAATAAATGTCAAACAATGACTTTTTCTAAGAAGCGAGTACCAACTTCTTATGACTATACAATCTCTCTCGTCCTGTCACTGTCAAAGATCTTGGTGTTTTATTCACATCTAGTTTAGACTTTTCTGAGCATATTAATAGCATTGTAAATAAAGCCAATTCAATGTTGGGATTTATAAAGCGTTGGTCAAAAGAATTCCGTGATCCGGCTATCACTCGTTCTCTATATAATTGTTTTGTTCGTCCTCATCTTGAATATGCTTCCCAGGTTTGGACACCTTTTTATGATACTCATATTGAGAGGTTAGAATCCGTTCAACGGAATTTTACTAGGTTTGCCATCAAAGGTATTCAATGGAGCGATTCTTTAAACATTCCTCCTTATGAATATCGTTTGTCAACTCTTCAGCTGGAAACATTGTCACAAAGAAGAACCAACAATGACATTGTATTTTTCCATCAGATTATTATGGGTATAACTGACGCGCCGGATTTGTTAGGCCTTATTTCATTTAACCATAGAGGAGGAGGTTACAACTTTCGTGGTAGGGACATGATTAAAGAACCTAGGCATCGGACAAATTATGGTATGCATGAGCCCTTGACACGAATGAGCAGACTTTCTAACTGCAACTCAAACTTATTTGATTTTAATTTAAGTAAAAATCATTTAAAATCTTTATTGAAAGCCAGTGTTCCACGCGCTTAAGTGTTTTATTTGTGTTTTTGTATTTTTTAGTTGTTATGTTATTTTTATCTTGTTGTATCGCTTGTGTAAGTGTTTGTTTGTCTTAGTGTTTGCCTACTAACAACTAACACTGCACTAAGTGATGAGCCGGTGGTATAACACAGATTCTGTGTTGGCAAACCATTGGTCGCTAGACAGAGTTTGCTATAAGCTCTCTTCGGCCAATTCTGATAGTGTAAAAAGTCCAAGAATGTTCTTGTCAGAAGGCTACTCTGGAAAGGAGTCAGCGAGACGGACCAGCACGATGCTGGAACTGCAACAAGACCGGGCATCTTCAACGACAGTGCAGGTTACCGCGAAGACGAATCTCATGTCCACACTGTGGAAACAGAACTTACTCAACAAGTCAAAGTAACACCAACAACGTTGCTTCCGAAGCTGTTTTCCCACCCGGGAAACGAATAAGAACCAACTTCGAGGGGCAGAAGCTGGTTTCGGGTATCGATGGCCCCAGAAACACCATCCAGGTTTCTCAAACGAAACGTGACAACAAGAGCCTGACCGTGGAAGCAAGTATAAACGGCAACAAATGTGTGCGGCAGGACCTCGTTAAGAAGACATGGCTCCACAACACCAATAGCTATCGTCTAAGGACTGCAAATGGACAAGCCGCAAAAGTCTATGGTGAGGTACGTCTTAAGATCCGGATGGCAGAGCTGGAATTCTCTCACCTGTTCCTGGTAGCAGATATATGCGACGAGTGCATTGTCGGCGTCGATTTCATGAAAGATTACGGATTAATATTGGACATCGGGAACCAAGTCCTGAAATATCGAAACATCGAGATTCCGATGATCTATGGGATTCACTCATATGAGACCTCGCTATCTGTGAAAACCGTCATCAAAGAAGATCTGACTTTGCCTGCTTCTTCAGAAGTATTCGTGTGGACGAAATTGAAGGGTAAGCCTGGAAGCCATCGATACCTCATGGTCGAACCAGCATCTGTAAAGTCCTCCCAAAACGTCACCATTGGGAAGACTCTTGTTAGACCTGTAAAGAACATGGTTCCCGTACGAATACTGAACATCAAGCCGTACGAAGTTAAGCTTAGAAAAGGTGAGATTGTCGGACAATGCGAATCTGTATCAGCGATAACAAGGATCAGCGAAGAAGAGCCAAGGCAAACATTGAAGTCCAAAGAGCTGAACTCCATAAAGACGAACATTCTCAAGTCCTCTAATCTTGGCCACCAACAACGAAGAACTGCAGAAGGTCTCCTCGAAGAATTTGCAGACATCTTTTCATCATCGCAAGGGAAATATGGCAGAACACAACTGGTTCAACATCGAATCAACACCGGGGATGCAAAGCCGATCCGTCAACCTGCAAGACGCCTTCCACTAGCCAAACAAGGTGAGGTTGAAGAACTGATAACCACCATGAAAGAAGAGGGTCTGATCGAAAACTCTAAAAGCCCTTGGGCGTCTCCAGTGGTCCTCGTAAAGAAGAAAGAAGGATCAACCCGCTTTTGCGTAGACTATCGAAGGTTGAATGATGTGACCAAGAAGGATAGCTACCCTCTGCCTAGGATCAGTGATACTCTGGACGCAATGGAAGGAGCACAATGGTTCTCAACGTTGGACCTGAAAAGTGGATACTGGCAAGTAGAAATCCATCCTGAAGACAAAGAGAAGACAGCGTTCTCGACAGGAAACGGATTGTGGCAGTTCAAAGTGATGCCTTTTGGACTGTGCAATGCTCCAGCGACTTTTGAGCGCCTTATGGAATGCGTCCTTCAAGGACTCACTTGGAAATCTTGCCTGGTCTATTTAGATGACGTCATCGTATACGGGAAAACATTTGACGAACATTGTACAAATCTGAGAGCCGTGTTTCAAAGACTTCGAGAAGCCCACCTCAAGCTCAATCCAGAAAAGTGTTCACTCTTCAAAACCGAAGTGAAATACCTGGGACATATCATCTCATCCCAAGGAGTTAAGACGGATCCTGATAAGGTTGACACCGTGAAGAATTGGCCAACACCACAGGACAAACATCAACTCCGAAGCTTTCTGGGTCTAGCCACCTACTATAGGCGCTTTGTCAAGAATTTTGAGACCTATTCTCAGTATCTTTTTCATAATTTTAGGCCCAGTAGTTTCGGAGATCAGGGGGGAGAATGGTCATTTTTGTATTTTTTTAACTTTTCTCTTTAATAACTTCGAAACTATTTATCTTAAAAACATGAAAACATTTTTAGATTACTACTGAATACTAAATTATGTGTACCAAATTTCATTGCAATCGGCCTACCAGATTCGAAGAAATCGCTAGTGAAAGACGAATGAACAGAAAACGAAGTGATGTTATAAGGGTTTCGTTAACACTCTGTGTACGGAACCCAAAAAACAATTAAACCTTAATTTAAAAGTCCTTTTGACTATTTCCAACTCAAAATTGCTTTAACGAATTCCTAAAGCTAATCTAGTTTTAACAGTCTCGACTTTTTAAGTCAAAGAAACAAGAAGAACCTAATATAATAACCTATTCTTAAACCTAATTAGATGTAAGCTTACTAACCTAGTAAACAGCCTATTAATCAAAATGGGCGGTTCTATCTAGCAAACCTCTTATTCCAAAAATTGATTACTTAAATCCAAATCCTATTTTATTTTTCAAAAACTTGACGAATCTAAATAACAAACCGAGCTATTCACTCTTAAACAGTAGATCCGAATGGTTACTAAATTTCGTTTCCTTTGATTTAGACTTTACTATATTTCTATTTTTGAATCCGGTATTAGAGCTGTCTAACGTTTTAAATTATTGTTGTTTTATGTTTCATTCATAAACTGCGGGGGTATTCGGGATAACCACCTGGACCTGGAGGAACTTCTTTCATGTTTTGACGACTTTCTTTCCGGAATATTGATGAGAACCTAACCACTTTTCTTCGTGAGAATCGTTCTTCGAAAGCAGGCAAGCACAGCGTTCTAACTGACAAAATATTAAACTAAAAACAAAAACAAAAATTTTACCTCGATACGACAATGAACCGGACATGAACCGTCGCAATTGACTATCCTTCTCAAAAGCCATCCAGTCAAGACATACGGAACATGCGAGATCACTACGGAGGTGAATCAAAATTCAAAACTTTACCTTTATCGGTTAACCTCAATCGCCGCCGCGATTTGTTAGTACGTGAATACTTTCTAGCCAAGACTTGCGGAAACTTTGGCCTTACCTACAAAGGCAATTGACAATCCAGGGGCCTGATTATGGGATTCGCGGCGAATCGTTTTGCTAGCGAGTTTGATATTTTTCAATTATTGCGTTCGCATTCGTCTTCTTCGTTTTGAATTCGACCAATTACGAATTCGAAGGCGTATTTGAAATGTCATAATGTTTGCTGGCGAGTTGAAATACGACAGCTTTTCATTGGCGGATTCACAGACGAAAGAGTGTTTATTCAGAGTTACCACCACTCGGCATTTTCTGATTTTTGATAAGCTGGCTCAGGGACTCATGTTATTAAATTTGACTTATCTTTTTCAGTATTCTACAGTTAGTGCATGAAACAAGAGTTTATTTTTATTTCTGCATGCTTATTAACATTCTTCTTCTCATGCAAATTATAAAATGTAAACAATACTCTTGCAAAACAGACTGGATTAATGATAACCAAAAGATGTAGCTTCAAAAAAGGCCGCTTTCAACTGCCAAAGTTCAGAATCTTCCATTAGAAGAACCTTTGTGTGAAAAATAAAATTTATTTTTATTATGACTAATTTTTTCAGCAGCGGAGACTCATTTAAATTTTAACATGTGGCAACACTGTTCACATTATTAACTGGAATATTAAGTGTCAAATCACTGGAATATTGGAAGAAGTTTTCTCGCTTCGCCGCGAGTTCACATTATTAACTGGAATATTAAGTGTCAAATCACTGGAATATTGGAAGAAGTTTTCTCGCTTCGCCGCGAGTTCGATAATAAGGAAATACGACGCGAGTCGAATTTGAAAGGTCGAATTGAAAACGATCCGCCGCGAACCCCATAATCAGGCCCCAGACTTAAGTTGTTTGATCATGAAACAATGACCGACTGCGCGTCGCAAATGACCGAACATTCTTAAGAGCTATTCCGGTCATGACATACGTCATGTACAGCCATGGTGACAGGACAAAACGCCTGGATTGGGGACTGAGACAAGCTCAATACGTTGGGCGCCATTATTTGTTGTGTGTCTGGGGGATTGAATTCGGAAAGGATCGGGATAAGGTACTAGGATGACAATCTTTAAACTAAAAATATGAAAATTAGTCCTAAGTGACCAATTTCGATAGGGAACAGAACGAAAAAGGGAAATATCCGTATACGGAGACTGGCACGCTGGCGAAGCACGGCTTAGCTCGCCGGATCGGGAGGGATCTTGTCTCGCACACGGACGTGACACCAACAAACACATATAAACGTGCCATACTTTTGAAACCGGAACACTAACGAACAAAACCGACTTTAACTGCTTGCGCTTACCTTCTGTCTGCCGAACGTTCTCACGACCCACTACTGCTGTTCTGTAGTGCTTCCCCCTCCCATCCTTGAGCCCTCATCAATTTTACGGGCTCCCCGTTTTGTCGTGGTAGCTAGGCTTTCATACTTCCGGTTCCTCCAGGCCTAGTTCATTCCCTTAAACCCCCCCTGTCAAAATTTAAGACGTCATCGTCGAACGAAATTCAGTTCGAACGAAAAAATATGGTTGTTGATCTCATTTATACAATTATTTTTTTTATTAAAGAAGCTCAAGTTGGGATTTCATTCCATAAGAGCAAACGACAAAATTTACAAAAAAAAACAAAATTGAAAGAACGAAAATAAACAATCATTAGCAAATAATTTCTATTTGGTTCATTATCAGCCTACGTTATCGAATCAAAAACAAGTTTCATTGGAATTCATCCCGTCCTCAAACGCGAACAATCCTTCCACCCCACTTTGACCTCTTACCATGGGTCTCACTTTTCGGACCACTTCTACAAGTCCCTAACCTTATTCCCTGCCTATATAGAGCTCTGTATAGGAGTAGGTACTTTAGGCCGTCTAAATGCGACCTCGGAAGGAATGCTTTGACGTCGCTAATGGGTAGGAGGGACCAATCTGTTCCAACTAGATGGACTCCGATGAAAATCGCCAAATTGGAAATGTTCCTAACGATTTTGTACTACACTATTTGCTAATAATTCACAACAAAAATAATTATGATCAAAAACTTATAAATACGATAGTGATATGATAACTATGAAAAAATGTGATAACGAGTTGTATAATGAATATCATGCAAAAATTATATATATATAAGTATATGTACAAAAAAATTTGGGACAAAAACATGACCTTGAGTGTCGACTTTAACTTTTATGTTCGTGGCAGCGACGGCTGACTCGGGCTTCGTGCTTAATAATTTGGTTCTTGCTTTTCTTCTCACCAAGGGCCTTTGTCGCTCTCTTGGGAAACTGCTGTTGTCGCTTAGTGTAGCCCTTTTGCCATTCGCCCCGGGTCGCTCCTTAGTACAGTGGGACAGCCAAACGGAGTCCACTCAACAGAAATATTCGGCGGCCAAAACTCGTCGTTGGCCGCCAATGTACCTATCAAACCCTCGTATATAAGGAAATCTCTCGCACAGAAAATTAGAAGTACTTACCTTCGTCTTATCTATTTCAGTTGTTCGGTATTCAACCGTAACGACCAGTACGGACAATCACCCTCCAAAATCACTCCCACTTCTTTGGCTCTATTTTTGCCGAACACCTTATTCTTCACTAGGTCACTAGACACTAAATCACTCTAACTAAATAATTAAAAAAAAACCTAATTGTAACCACAATCTTCAAAACAGAAAACCAAAGACTCGTTACCAATGTTACTGAAGCACGACACTTATCATTCGAGGCCTTGGGCAACTAATGTTCTTTCCTCAGAAATGGATTTCCCTAGCACCTAGCCCAGTAACCAAAAAAAAGGTATATAACGACATCATCCGATATCGAACCATCCACACACAATTATCCAACGAACGTTACCTTTAATTTTGATTATGTGATTACTAACATACTGTGACGAAAGTGGATCTAGATAAAATCAAGAAAAACAAAGAAAAAGAATTAAGACTTTTTACTGGTTCCCGAGAGGATTTTATTTTATTTTTTCAACTGTTCTTTTTAAATTATTTGCTTGATTTGGCGCTCACGAGTAAACTCAGCCTTATCATCCACTCCGGCTGCCTTTTATAGGAAAGTCCAAAATTCCAATACTTCCAGTCTGATTTCCAATGATACCTGTCACTTGCACTTCTACGTTCATGTGGGTATCATGTGGAACTTAAAAATTGACGTTTTTTAAAGGCCATGTGGTTTACTTGTCATTGTAAGACAATGCAGGCGCGTGTACCGCTGGTAGGGTGATAACGAAGGTACAAGGTACGAACACAAGTGGACGAAGGTGGTAGGTTCGTCACACTGCCCCCCTCTTAAGACTCTAAGCTCCTGCTGAGTGTTGAATGAGAGTTGTATGGAGCCAGACGATCTATATGCACAACCTTCGTCTTTCGACTCCCTTTGGATTGAATCCGGTACACGAGATCCGACAGACGTTCCAGGATTATGACGGGGCCTTCCCAATCACTTTGCAGTTTCGGTGATATTCCTTTCCTGCGTTTTGGATTATGAAACCAAGCCGTGTCACCTGCAACGAAATTTATAGAGTGTTTTCTAATATCGTACCGTGTTTTCATTGAGTCAGCTGCTATGTTTAGGTTATCTCGTGCAATTTCGTGAGCTTTTACTAATCTGTGTTTCAGTTCCAGCACATAGACAGGGACGCCTTCACTTGAAGTATTCATGGAACCAAATGCGAGATCTGCTGGAAGTTTGATATCTCGTCCAAGATTCAAATACGCTGGGGAAAAACCTGTTGCTTCATGTTGCGCTGATCTATAAGCGAGGAGTGCTGGTTGCAGGTGATGATCCCAATCATTTTGATGACGATCAACAAACTTGGCGAGATAATCTAATAAGGTTCGGTTGAACCTCTCTACCATTCCATCGGACTGCGGATGAAGAGGTGTTGTTCTAGTTTTTTCGATACCCAACAAGTCAAGAGAGGCTTGGAACACTTCAGACTCGAAGTTTCGGCCCTGGTCCGAGTGTATAATCTGCGGGACTCCATACCGACAAAACACTTGTTCAACTAAAGGTCCAAGAACAGTCTCAGCTGTTTGATTTGGTACAGCGAAACATTCTGGCCACTTTGTAAAATAGTCCATCATGACGACAATGTATTTGTTTCCATCTTTTGTCTTAGGAAGTGGGCCAAGGATATCGATGGCAATTCGTTCGAAAGGACATCCTGGTCGGCTGGGTTGAAGTGCACCTCTGGTTCTTTGCTGAGAACCACGTCGAGAAGCACAAGTTTCGCAAGTCATGCACCAAACTTTAACATCAACTGTCCGCCCAATCCAAAAGAAACGCTGTTTAACCTTGGAAAGTGTCTTTTTCTGACCCAGATGTCCACCGGAGGGGCTGTCATGCAAGGACGTTAGGATTTGTGGTACGATTGATTTTGGCACAACGACGAGTTTTCTTTTTGTTTCTTGGCCTTCTTCCCAAACTCTGAGCAAAATTCCGTTCTCTAAACAAAGCTGATCGTATAAGGCCCAGTACGACTTCAACTCGGCGCTTTGGCTTACCATGTCTTCTTTATTTGGACGGGTGTTTTCTTCTTTCCATTTGATCAACATTGAAAGGGACTGGTCTCGCCTCTGCTCGTCATACAGATTACCCGAAATCGAAGTTAACAGAACATGTCTTGAGGACTCTTCTTCTAGCTCTTCGGCTCTTGAGCAATGTTTACAATTGCCACAGACTCTTCGAGATAGAGCATCAGCGTTTCCGTGCCTAACACCCGGGCGATGTTCAATAGTGAAACTGTATTGTTGCAAAATTTCTAACCATCTTGCCATTTGTCCTTCAGGGTGCTTGAAGTTGATAAGCCATCTCAATGAAGCATGGTCGGTTCGCAGTATGAAGGTTCGTCCGAAAAGATAGTGGTGAAAATGACGTGTAGCTAAGACGACGGCCAGGAGTTCCCTCCTGGTTACACAATAATTTCGCTCGGCTCTGTTTAGCGTCTTACTGAAGTATTCAATAACAACTTCTCGATCGCCTTGTTTTTGGCTTAACACAGCTCCGGTTCCGAAATTAGAAGCATCTGTATCGAGGATAAATTCATCGGTGCAGGTAGGGAATGCTAATATTGGTGCAGAGGTTAGTTTTTCCTTCAGCATTTCAAATGCACTGTTGCAGTTGTCGTTCCAAGAAAAACGCCGACTTTCTTCCGTCAATTCCGAGAGAGGCTTAGCAATAGTGGAAAAACCTTCGATGAACCGGCGGTAATAGGAACATAGGCCAAGGAAACTTCGAATCTGTTTCTTATTCCTAGGGACTGGCCAATGTTTAACAGCGTCAATTTTCTGCGGATCTGTAACTAAACCATGCTCAGAAACAATGTGTCCGAGGTATTGCACACTCTTCTGTAAGAAACGGCATTTGGAAGGATTAAGCTTCAAGTTGGCAACTCGAAGGCGTTCGAATATCTGTGAAAGGATAAGAAGGTGTTCATCAAAGGTTCGGCTATGGGCAATGATGTCATCCAGGTAAATCAGGACGGTTTGCCAAGACAATCCTTGGAATACTTTATCCATCAATCGTTCAAATGTTGCTGGGGCATTACAGAGCCCGAAAGGCATCACGGTAAACTGCCATAAGCCCTCGCCAGTAGAGAATGCCGTCTTCTCCCTGCCAATACCCGCTCTGAAGATCCATAGTGGAGAACCATTTGGATCCAGCCATTGTTGAAAAAATGTCGTCTACTCTGGGCAGAGGATAAGAGTCTTTCTTGGTCTCATCGTTTAAAAGTCTGTAATCTACACAAAAGCGATAAGTTCCGTCTTTTTTTTCTTACCAAAACGATTGGAGACGCCCATGGGCCCTTGCAGGGCTCAATCACTCCTCTGTCTTTCATTTCTTGGATGAGCTGCGTGACTTCTTCCCACTTTGCTAGTGGGATCCTACGAGGTGGGACTTTGATGGGCTTACTCGTTCCCGTATCGATAGTGTGTTTGGCTAGACAAGTTCTTCCCTGGTCTTCAGATCCAGATGAAAATACATCCTGATATGAAATGAGAAGATGTTTATATTAAAGTAACTGCTCTTTTGTGATTCCTTCTGGTAGTGCTTCCATAAGACCTTGCATGTAAGTTGCATCAGAATCAGAAGAGATGTAAGGAACAGTATTACAAACCTCGACAGAGCACGCTCTAGCAATTGGGTTATTTTTTGGTAAAATTACCTCTTTTTCCGTGGTATTAATCATTCGTAGCATGATTTGTGGTTGGCGGGCGTCAACCAAGGAACGAGCTAAGTAAACACCCTTAGGCAGAGAATTTTCGGCGCATGGTTCGACTAATGTTGCAGAACTTTGCAGGTCTAAAGGCCGTGATATTGGTAAGATCACTTCGGACCATGGTGGGAGAATCTCTGAGCTTATCGACATAAGTAGTGCGTTACTGGCGTTTCCAGATGACTGCAAAGGTAGTTTTCTACCCTGGACTTCCAATACAAGTTCTGCAAAGTCTAGATGACAGTGGTTGTCTCGCAGAAAGTCGATGCCTAGTATTGTTGGGATATCGCGGTCTAGCACAGCAAATGTTTGCCGGTATTCTCTGTTTCCTAAAATTAAGGTTATCTCTGTTGACCCCAATGACCAAAGAATACTTCCAGAGATTCCTTCTACGCGGAATCTTTGTCCAGATGGTGTTGCGTTATAAATTTACGCAATTTATTGTTAACTTTTAAAAAAACACTTGATGCATTTTGCATCCACTATTCTTTTTTTCTGTTGTCTAATAATTGTTTTTTGACAAATGTCACTTTGTACACGATAATGAGAGAGAGCGGGACGGCCATAGTCCTTCTGACCATGGTTCTCTCTATCATTGTCGTGCAGGAAAAAACAAGTTTCGTTTCAGGTCACAATAGAGGAATGTTTGGAAAAGATAAGACGGACGGTCTTACAGCGTTTACACGAGACAACGATGTGGAACATAAAAGGCTCATGCCCAACGATTTTTTTTTGTTTTGTTTTGTTTATCAGAAACCTAATGTTTATTTTTGGAATATGTTTCAATGTTTGTTTTAATTGCCATATTTATAATTTTGTATAGAATTTTTGTATATCTAACTTTAAGTAAAATTTCATTAAGTATATTTTTTTTAAGACCAGATGGATCCTTAAGCGTTGTTTTCCAACGTTATTATGGATTTCCTCTTTATATTATGAATAATGCGATTCGTCTTAACATTTTCAATTTAAGCCCCGTACGGGTTAATCGGAATAGTTTCTTTCGTCTTCTCGAATTTTCTTTGATTGTTAGTTAGATTCAATTCAAGTCATTTTGTTTTAACCTTAGGATTCGTTCAGAACAAATTGTGTTAATTGTGAATCATCCCCAAACTGTTCGTCCAAAGTCGGCGAGTTTCGGGATGACTCTCGATAATTTGAGAGAAACTGCGGCGAGTAAGCAGGACCGCGAGAATCTTCTCACAAGTTGCTCTCAACAAAGCCAATTATGACTGGCCGTTGATGAAGTGATGAAGATCCGCCACTCCAGATAGGCTGAAAGCGCGGCGAAATGAATTGCGAGTAAGCAGGACCGCGAGAGTCTTATCACAAGTGGCTCTCAACAAGGCCAATTAGGACTGGCCGTTGATGATGTGATAAAGACCCGCCACTCCAAAAAGGCTGAAAGCGCGGCGAAATGAAAAAGAAGGATGGGCGATTTAGGACATAGGTGGGCCTAAACGTCACTCTTGTTTGAGCTTTGAAAAGGAGAAGAACATTTTTAGAATCGAAAGGTTAAACCAATTTGGAAATCGAAAATTTTGGAACACTTTTGGACAGCCATTTTATTTTTTTGAGGAAGTCGAGAATACGAAGAAAATTCTGCGAAAATTTTGAAGGTTTGATTTTGGTAACGAGGAGTGTGGTAAATATAAAAAAAGGTTGTATTTAATTTGGATAATTTTAACAACTTATTTATTGGATTTTGGTTCGATCGCATTTTAATATTATTTTTCTTATTTCTTGAATTAGACCTTAACGGTCCATCTTGGTCTTGTTAAATTTTTCAATCATTGTTCAATTATTCTTCTTTTAATCGAAAAGATCCGAGGTTTTTCCCCTACATTTGCAAGGTTTCCCCGGCCTTAACAATAAAAAGAAACTAAAATATTAAAAAAAATATATCCGCCGTCTTTTTTTATTTCTTAACTCGTGTTGGTTCATTCGTTCCTTTAATTTCCATCGTCATATATATTTCTAGAAGGTTTGCAATTTCCTTTTTTGTGTTTTCAGGAAAAAATTGCTGGCGCCCTTATTAGCCACATTGTGGCAACACTGAGAAAATTTTATATCAACTTGATATAATATCAAACTTTGATTTGATATAAAAATTCCATCTTTGATTAAATTAATTTTTTTTTATCAATTAATTATTGTGACCCACCCCTTTGCTGAGCTGAGCCGAGGTGGCAATACCTTTTTATTGCCATTGTGCACTATTCTTTTCCCTTGCCAAGGGTCAACGGCAACAGCTGTCTGGGTGACAGTTCGTTCAAAACGTGTCTTCACTTATTTGTGAATTTGATTTTTTTGTGCGGTGTTCTTTTATTAAAATTGTTTAAATTTAATCGTTTGGCCATTTCGGCAAAAGAAAAAGTGCAACAAATTGGCGCCCATAACGTGGGGCTTGTAAAAAGGAAAAATAAACTTCTCGTTGTTTGAAATCTTGTGCTGTGTCGTGGTGTGTGTTTCTTAAGATAAGTTTGTGATTTTTATTTCTGTTGTTTTGCATTGAACTTGGTACTTTTAATTCGTTTTGCTTTCTATACAGGATTCCGTGAAGATTTTGATAAATCAAGGAAAAAGTTTGTGAAATTGTGAGTGAACCAGCCAGCGGTGGAAATTGTCCAATAATTAGTTCAATTTGATTGGCACGGTAATTTTCCAATAAGAAGCGGATTGAAGGTTTGCGGTATTTTACGGAGTGAGTCTTTTTTATTTTGTTTTCTTGAATAAAATTTGGAAAATTTAGTTTGATTAAACATACATATAAAGATATATATATATATAATATACATATATATTTATATTGATAGTTCAGATTTGGGGTACATTTTGAAGGTGACCTTTTGATCACTTCTATATACCTATATATGTATATATATTCATATATTCAATTATAATTTTGGCGCGTTAATAGTTTCAAGTCCTTTTGTTGTTTTGTGAAACATTTTAAATAGATCTTTATTGATCGTTCTTTTCTCGAGCTACATTGCATTTTATTGAGTTTTATTCGAAGATAAGATTATCGAATTGGTGTTACCATATTAACTTTTTTTGATTTCTTAAAATTAATTTTAATATAATTTCTGCTGGTGTTACCATATTGTTTTTTTTGTGGTTATCTTAAAATTTATTTGAACCTACTTTGTTGGTGTTACCATATTGTTTTTTTTTCTATTGCGAACTTTTTTTTGCTATTGGATTTAGTTACTGTATTTTTTTTCACATTTCTTATACATTGAGATTGAGAATTAGATTTTCTTTATTAAAAACATCGATCGTTTATTAATTTGATTGTTTTTGGTTTAACGGTTTTCAATAGAATTTTGTTTTGTAGTCTTCGTCTGAAAATAATTTTCTTGCGTTAACATGGATATAAATAGGCTTTCAAAAGAAGAACTCGTTTATGAGTTACGAGCGCGGGGACTAAAAGAAGGGTCTAAGGTCGATGAAATGAGGATGACTCTCAGAGCTAGTCGTATGCTGGAACGGACTGGTTCAATTTCTTCGGATAGTCCTCACTATCCATATTCATTTGAAGAGGATTCAAAAGCGGTTAGGGCGAAAATTTCCGAAATTAGAGATTTACTTCCAAATGTTACGAAAAATCCGAAGTCGTCGGAATATCAGAAAGTTTTGACAAAAATCGAGTGGTCGTTGGGTAGGATTTCGAGGGCGAAGGCCGAATCGTCGGATGAGGTTAACGAAGTAGCAGATTTAAGGGGGGAAATTTTATTATTGATGGCTAAGTTAACTGAGGTAGAAGAGGTGACGGAACCTCCCGAAAAAACTAATAATAATTCAAATGATTCAACAATGTCGAAAGCAGTCGTGGGTGCGCCACCTGCACAAATCGGCCAACGAACGAGCTCTAGTGGGTTCCAACTACAGAGTGACACACCCTGTGACCGGAATCCCGAGCGCCCATACAAGTGGAACGTGCAGTTCTCTGGTGAACGGTGTGGTTCATCAGTGAACTCTTTTATAGAAAGAATTGAGGAATTGAGGGAGGCTCGCGGCGTTTCGGAAGAAGCTATTTATAGGTCAGCGGTTGATTTGTTTACCGGAAAGGCGCTTCTCTGGTTTAGGGCGATTAGGGATACGGCATCAACATGGGGAGAGTTAGTTAGGGAATTGAAGTTGGAGTTTTTGCCCTCCAACTATGATGATCTCTTGTTGGATGAGGTCAGGCGTCGAACCCAGGGTAAGGAAGAGTCAATAGGCATGTACGTTGCGCTCATGCAGACTCTTTTCAAGCGTTTTTCGGAGCCTCTGAGTGAGAGTAGAAAGTTGTCTATTTTCATGAAGAATATCGCTCCATTCTACCAGACACAGCTAGGTTTAGCCGACATTAAGTCGGTCAATGATTTGGTGGCCTTGGGCAGAAGGCTGGAAACCATTAGGGCAAATGTAGAATCGTTCGTTCCTCCACCCTCTCATCGCAGCAGGTCGGCTTTGGAGCCGGATGTTGCTTATGTCGCCTCCGTATCGGAAGCGCGAGTTGCAGTCAATCCTGATTCCCCACCCAATAGGACCATTCGTTGTTTTAACTGCAACAGAGAAGGTCATTTCGCCAATACCTGTTCCGCTCCTAGGCGCTGTTTTGGTTGTGGTACCGTAGGCACCACAAGGCAAAATTGTAGACGCTGCTCGTCGGGAAACGGGCAACGGACTCTTGGGCCAGCAGGGCAAGAGCGCCGGCGTCAGAATTAGGGAGGTTGCCTGCTGGCGACCAGTTGGCTTGTAAAGTTAGGTTAGGGTTTACTTTAGATTCAAGTGGCATAGACAGACGTCCATTTTTAGGGGTTAATATTTATGGCATTAGGTTTTTAGGATTATTAGATTCTGGGGCATCGCGAACCATTATTTGTAGGGACGCATGGCGTATTTTAAAAGATGTAGGCTTACAATTAGATAATTCAGATGTTAGGGAGGTTCATTTAGCAGATGGTGCAGGTATAGGAGTTTTAGGAGAAGTTAAATTACCCATTGTTGTTGAGAGTAGGTCAATTCTGATTGAATGCTTAGTCATTCCCAACCTACCGCATGCTTTGATTTTAGGTGCAGATTTTTGGGCATTATCGGGTATAGTCCCGGATTTACGTTCAAACATGTGGAGTTTTTCGAGCCAGGAGTTAGTGGCCTCGATAGATACTACGTCTATCACAGATGAGTCTGAATTAGACGAGAATCAGAAAGGGAAGCTTAAACATTTAGTCGAGAATGCTTTTGAGAATATGCCAGAGGGATTAGGAGTAACAACAATGGTAGAACATGTCATTAAAACTTCGTCTGAGCCTATTAAACAAAGGTATTACCCGGTTTCACCGGCCATGCAGGAACACATAGATAAATCACTTCAGGAGATGTTGGAAGAGGACGTCATTGAGAAATCAAACAGTCCATGGGCTTCCCCAATTGTTCTCATTAGGAAAAAAGATGATAGTTTTAGGTTTTGTGTCGACTTTAGGAAGGTTAACCAGGTTACAGAAAGGGATGCATATCCGTTGCCGATAATTTCGGCTATTTTAGATAAACTTAGGAATGCCAAATTTTTAACATCGTTGGACATTAAGTCCGCTTACTGGCAGATTCCAATGGCATTGGAATCGCGGAAATACACTGCCTTTACGGTACCTGGTAGGGGTCTTTTTCAATTCAAAAGAATGCCTTTTGGGTTGCACAATGCGCCTGCAACATGGCAGCGTTTCATCGATAGTGTGTTAGGGCCTGAGTTGGAGCCATTCGTTTTCGTGTATCTGGATGATATCATTATCGTCACAGATACATTTGACAAACACTTAGAGATTTTAGATGAGGTTCTTAGGAGATTACGAGAAGCGGGGTTGAAAGTAGGCCGCGACAAATGTAATTTTTGTAGATCTTCTCTTAAATTTTTAGGTTATGTAGTCGACAAAAACGGGTTACATGTGGACCCAGAAAAAGTAGATAGTATGATCAAGATTCCTGCACCCAAGAATGTAAAACAAGTTAGGAGTTTCATAGGGACAGTTTCATGGTACAGACGCTTCGTACCGAATTTCGCAACACTAGTTAGGCCTTTGACAGATTTATTAAAAAAGAGTAGGAAATTCGTTTGGTCACAAGAGTGTGAAGATAGTTTTCGGAAAGCAAAGGAATGCTTAATCACGGCTCCAATTTTGACATGTCCAGATTTCAAGCTTCCATTTGTCGTTCAGACAGATGCATCCGACTACGGCATCGGGGCCGTACTCACTCAAACATTTGAAGAGGGGGAAAAGGTAAATGCTATTTAAGTAGGTCACTTAATAGAAGTGAAAGAAATTATTCCACTACGGAAAAAGAATGTTTAGCAGTTTTATGGGCGGTTGAGAAGTTACGGCCTTATATCGAAGGAGTTCGATTTACGGTCGTAACGGATCATTATTCATTGATTTGGTTGAGCAATCTCAAAGATCCACAAGGTAGACTTGCACGTTGGGCAGTTCGGCTCCAACAGTTTGATTTTGAAATCATTCACAGGAAACGGAAAGAACATGTAGTACCAGACATGTTGTCTCGGGGAGTTCCAGAGTTGGCTGGGATTTCGGATGAGGATAAGGACCCTTGGGTGGCAAAAATGGTTTCTTCAGTTGAGTCTAATCCGTTAGCTTTTCCAAATTGGAGAGTAGACAATGGTAGATTATACAAGTTTGTCAAATCAAACCATGTGATAGTGCATGATAATAACGAAGAGTGGAAGTTAGTAGTTGGGAAGACAGATAGATTAGGAGTTCTTAAAGAGTGTCACGATAGTCCACTAGCTGGACACATGGGGGTTAGGAAAACGTTCGCGAGAGTAGGAGCTAAATATTATTGGCCTAAAATGAGAGTAAATGTCACTAAATATGTTAGGAAATGTAGTATATGCCAACAGGTGAAACCAATCAATGACAAGCCAGCCGGTCTTATGACTGAAAGAGTAGGAGCATCATCTCCCTGGGAGATGATAAGTGTAGACTTAGTAGGGCCTTTACCTAAGTCCAACAGAGGATTTATTTATATTCTGACAGTAGTAGATTATCTAACTAAATTTCCCTTATTGTTTCCACTTAGGTCAGCCACCGCAAAGGCGGTGTGTAAAGAATTAGAAGATAACGTTTTTCTGTTATTTGGAGTTCCCAAAATTGTCATTTGTGACAATGGCCCACAGTTCAAAAGTAGGGAGTTAAAGGCACTTTGTGAGGGTTATTCATCGAAAATTAGGTTTACTCCGCATTACCATCCACAGGCTAATCCGGCAGAAAGGATTAATCAAATCATTAAAACAACTTTGAGAGCATATGTGTCAGAGAATCACCGAGTCTGGGATTCTCAGTTAGCGAAAGTAGCCTGTGCCATACGCACTTCTGAACACGAAGTTTTAGGTGTTAGTCCTTACTATGCTAACTTTGGGAAGAATATGTCAACGAGTGGGAATTATGAAGGAATTAGTAGCGAGACTATCGAAGGGAATAGGACGGTCGAAAGAGGAACTATTGAAGAACGGTTTGGGAAGTTGAGGACAGATATAGCTGCAAAATTAAGAGTAGCTGTTAAGAAATCCGCCGAAACATACAATCTCAGGAGGAGAGATACTCAATATCTCCCTAATGACCTTGTATGGCGAAGAAATTTTGTTTTGTCCGATGCTGCAAATTACTACGCGGCTAAATTGGCACCAAAGTTTGTGGGCCCTTTTAAAATTGCAAAAAGACTATCTCCCTGGACTTACGTTCTTGAAGATGACAAGGGCAAAGATCGTGGCACTTGGCACATAAAAGATCTGAAGCCGTTTACTTCATTATCGGAAAACTAATAAATATTGGAAGTCCCTTTTAAGTAAACTTTCTATCTCGTGATTGTGAAACGAGAGAACTTATTGAGTAAATAGTTTGTGTTATGAACAAACAGCCTTTTCAAGGAGGAAAGGGTGAGATTTGTTGCGTTATAAATTTACGCAATTTATTGTTAACTTTTAAAAAAACACTTGATGCATTTTGCATCCACTATTCTTTTTTTCTGTTGTCTAATAATTGTTTTTTGACAAATGTCACTTTGTACACGATAATGAGAGAGAGCGGGACGGCCATAGTCCTTCTGACCATGGTTCTCTCTATCATTGTCGTGCAGGAAAAAACAAGTTTCGTTTCAGGTCACAATAGAGGAATGTTTGGAAAAGATAAGACGGACGGTCTTACAGCGTTTACACGAGACAACGATGTGGAACATAAAAGGCTCATGCCCAACGATTTTTTTTGTTTTGTTTTGTTTATCAGAAACCTAATGTTTATTTTTGGAATATGTTTCAATGTTTGTTTTAATTGCCATATTTATAATTTTGTATAGAATTTTTGTATATCTAACTTTAAGTAAAATTTCATTAAGTATATTTTTTTTTAAGACCAGATGGATCCTTAAGCGTTGTTTTCCAACGTTATTATGGATTTCCTCTTTATATTATGAATAATGCGATTCGTCTTAACATTTTCAATTTAAGCCCCGTATGGGTTAATCGGAATAGTTTCTTTCGTCTTCTCGAATTTTCTTTGATTGTTTGTTAGATTCAATTCAAGTCATTTTGTTTTAACCTTAGGATTCGTTCAGAACAAATTGTGTTAATAGTGAATCATCCCCAAACTGTTCGTCCAAAGTCGGCGAGTTTCGGGATGACTCTCGATAATTTGAGAGAAACTGCGGCGAGTAAGCAGGACCGCGAGAATCTTCTCACAAGTTGCTCTCAACAAAGCCAATTATGACTGGCCGTTGATGAAGTGATGAAGATCCGCCACTCCAGATAGGCTGAAAGCGCGGCGAAATGAATTGCGAGTAAGCAGGACCGCGAGAGTCTTATCACAAGTGGCTCTCAACAAGGCCAATTAGGACTGGCCGTTGATGATGTGATAAAGACCCGCCACTCCAAAAAGGCTGAAAGCGCGGCGAAATGAAAAAGAAGGATGGGCGATTTAGGACATAGGTGGGCCTAAACGTCACTCTTGTTTGAGCTTTGAAAAGGAGAAGAACATTTTTAGAATCGAAAGGTTAAACCAATTTGGAAATCGAAAATTTTGGAACACTTTTGGACAGCCATTTTATTTTTTTGAGGAAGTCGAGAATACGAAGAAAATTCTGCGAAAATCTTGAAGGTTTGATTTTGGTAACGAGGAGTGTGGTAAATATAAAAAAAGGTTGTATTTAATTTGGATAATTTTAACAACTTATTTATTGGATTTTGGTTCGATCGCATTTTAATATTATTTTTCTTATTTCTTGAATTAGACCTTAACGGTCCATCTTGGTCTTGTTAAATTTTTCAATCATTGTTCAATTATTCTTCTTTTAATCGAAAAGATCCGAGGTTTTTCCCCTACATTTGCAAGGTTTCCCCGGCCTTAACAATAAAAAGAAACTAAAATATTAAAAAAAATATATCCGCCGTCTTTTTTTATTTCTTAACTCGTGTTGGTTCATTCGTTCCTTTAATTTCCATCGTCATATATATTTCTAGAAGGTTTGCAATTTCCTTTTTTGTGTTTTCAGGAAAAAATTGCTGGCGCCCTTATTAGCCACATTGTGGCAACACTGAGAAAATTTTATATCAACTTGATATAATATCAAACTTTGATTTGATATAAAAATTCCATCTTTGATTAAATTAATTTTTTTTTATCAATTAATTATTGTGACCCACCCCTTTGCTGAGCTGAGCCGAGGTGGCAATACCTTTTTATTGCCATTGTGCACTATTCTTTTCCCTTGCCAAGGGTCAACGGCAACAGCTGTCTGGGTGACAGTTCGTTCAAAACGTGTCTTCACTTATTTGTGAATTTGATTTTTTTGTTTTTATTAAAATTGTTTAAATTGAATCGTTTGGCCATTTCGGCAAAAGAAAAAGTGCAACATGGAAACACTGTACTTGGAAGATGCTTGCTGCTTATTATTGACAAGTCGGCGCTAGAATCAATTAGGAAATGATGTAGGTTCCGATCGAGATAGCCTTCAAGCGATAACCCGTTTCTGGTAACAACTCCTACGAAAATAGAGCTTAAGTTCGGTTCGGGGGAAGGGTTTTTGTTGGATGTAGACGAAACAGAGAATGTTGAAGCAAATTCATTGGTTTCTGCTGGTGTTTGCTTCGTAACACCGGCAGATTTTAGTTTTCCGAGTCAATTGAAGTTGAACCACGAGCTGTTGACGGGTTCTCTTTACTTTTGTGGTTTGGCGATGAACTGAGCGCAAGTACAGTTTTGTGCCCACGTCGATCTAAACGTGAAGCAATATCTTGTGCAATTCTCAAGGCCTCCGATAAGTTTTGTGGTCGTCCAACCGCTACCAAGTTTTGGATTTGTTCGTCTCGGATTCCTTCTATGAACTGGCTAAGAACAATTTCTTCTACTACCTTTTCAGCGCCGTTTGGAAAAGCTGAAGTTGCCAAGCGCTGTAGGTGAATTGCGAACTCTGGTAAGGATTCCTTAGGCCGCTGAAGACGATTTCGCAGCAGTGTATAGCTAGTATGATCGTCTAAACCAAAACGCTGTCGAAGGAGATTGCGTAGAACTTCATACGAAAATGGTTTTCCTCTTGGCATAGCGCTTAAGACAGAAAGGCCTTCCCCCCGAAGTTGCATGGCTAAACCATGAGCTTTCTCCGATTCTGTCCATCCGTGAAACTTGGCAACAATTTCAAACTGAGTTTCGTAATCAGTCCAGGAAGCGGTGCCATCGTAGGGCTGCACTATGCTCGGGTTGAAGAATCGTTGTAAGGTCGGGTTTGTAGCAGAAAACGACGACGACGTCGCTGGTTGATTAAGAGGATTCATGGGTCGTTCTCCATATTGTGGAACCTGTCGGCTCTGCCCTCTATTAGTAGTCGCATGGTCGGAAGCATTAGAAGCTGTAGTTGGGAAATGCACAATTCCCAAATCGAGATTTTGAGACATTCGTGTATTCGCAGCCAGGGGTCTCCGCAAGCCATCAGCGTGCGCATGCAGTGGTTCATTATTTCTAATTGATTGGACACAGGATGTCCTAGCAATTGATTCATAAGGGGGACAGATGACTTGGTCTGGTATTGGTTCTGGTTGTGATAGTGGATGAGAGTGCGATGGCTGTGGTTGTTCTGATGAACATGTTGGACGTGGTGGTGGTCTTTGACGTGGTTGTGACGGTTGTTGCAGCAGTTGTTGGCTTAACGATTCGGATGAGAAAATGTCTGGGCTGAGTAAATCTTCCGCTTCGTCTGAACGGAAAGGATTAGTGGATGAAAACAGGTGTGGTGAAGAATGAGAGGGTACCGCTGCAGCGAAATTCCTATTGCTGAGGGTTTTCTCTAACTCCTCCAACCTTTTCTCTACGTTGGTTTGCCTGTCAGCCAATTCAGCTTTCCATTCCCTCAATTTCGTCTCCCAAAACAGAGTCTGGTTGTTTGATTGTTGCTCAAGGAGCGCCTTCATTTCATCTAGGCTCATTTTGCGGTGGTATGAATTAACGAATTCTGGATACCCCACACCTGACACCAGTGTGACGAAAGTGGATCTAGATAAAATCAAGAAAAACAAAGAAAAAGAATTAAGTCTTTTTACTGGTTCCCGAGAGGATTTTTTTTTCAACTGTTCTTTTTAAATTATTTGCTTGATTTGGCGCTCACGAGTAAACTCAGCCTTATCATCCACTCCGGCTGCCTTTTATAGGAAAGTCGAAAATTCCAATACTTCCTGTTGAATGCTGCCATTAATTGTATGAACAAACACAGCCTAAATTATACCAAATACTTAAACGTCATCTGTCAAACAATTTCTATGTTTTCTTTCTTAATTGTATTGTAGTTATTGTCATCTTAATATGTATTAATAAATTTGAATTATATAAGATTTTGAGAAGGTTAAATGAAAGTTAAAAGGAATGTACAAATTATGTAAATAAAGAATGTATATACTTCACTGTTGAACAGATACCCGAGCAATCCAGTCTTTTTATTTCGAAGTTTTACTCACCCACTTTTTTGAACCGAATTTACCCACCCAGTTTTCTTTTGAATAAACATTTTGGTCCTAGTTTTCTTTTGAATAAACATTTTTTGGTCCTTCGAGCCTTTAAAGTTTAAACGAACTAAGTGCCAATACAAATCTGAAGTGACAATACACAATTTAATAAATTCCGCCCTTATTCCAAAAACAGAAGAATTTTGCCGACATTTTGTGGTATTCTCAAATCGAATACATTTCACCCAATTTATTGAAAATTAAAAACATTTGTGCCGACACATACTGTCGTTTGAAAATTTTATTTAAATCCAGTTTAAGTACATTAAAAGCATAAGTTACAATTCATTCAATATAAAAGCAATCATTGAAAACAACCGCCAGCCGCATCGCCGCCGCATCGCCACACATTGCAACACATCAATCGCCAACCATCAGCAACTACGCTCAATCCATCATCGTTCAAGGATTTCATCTGCAAATACATTACGAGAATCTCAAAGTGAGTACAATTTTTGTTCTTTACATATTGCATATTTTGTAAAATCAAATTGTATATACTCATATTAAATTAACATACATACATATAACGCAAAATTGAAATGAGTGCTGCTGCAAAAATTGTTAAGAGCATTTCCATCCAAATCTCAAAAGATTTTGAGAATTTCAAGAAAACTGTTTCTGAAAAACGAAGAACTAAAAACTACGTTAGTACACGTTTGGATACGCTTCAGAGCAATTTTAAAAGACTTGAAGATAATTATTATGAAGTCATTAGCGACGAAGAATTAAAGTCGGAAACCCTTAAAGTGACCGAAGACTGGTACAACGCAGCCAGCGAAAACTACACGATTTATCGTTCAGCATTGCTAGATGAAGTTGACAAGTTTAAGGCAGAGGCTGAAAAAGAAAAAGAAAAACCGCCATGAGATTCAAGAAGCGAAGTGTCTAGTCAAAAGCAGCATGACGTTCGTCTACCAAAAATTCATCCACCCACTTTTACTGGCGAATATGAAAATTGGAGATCATTCCATGATCAATATGTTTCTCTGGTACATAATAATGCAACATTGACAAAGATTGAAAAGTTACATTATTTAAAATCCAGCTGCAAGGAGGGCGCTGGTGTTTTATTAGAACATATCAGTGTAGACGATGCGAGCTACGACCAAGCCTGGGAGTTATTAAAATCTCGCTACGATTTTAAAAGAATCCTCGTCAATAACGAATTGAAGTTATTTTACGAATTACCGATCGTCCGAGAAGAAAATTCAAAAGGTATTCGTGAATTGCTAGACAATGCTACGAAAATATTGCATGCACTTAAGAATCTCGAGCTACCCGTACATCATTGGGATGCAATTGTAATATTTTTACTTCTAAAAAAGCTTCCGGCTTCCCTACAATCCAAATGGGAAACGCAGCTTGGAACCAAAAAAGACATCCCTACGTTCAAAGAATTCTCGGAATTCTTAGAAACGAAGTTCCGAGCACTTAAAATGATGGATCAACAAAATGAAAAACATCACACATCAAACAAGAGACACAACAGTGTATTCCATGTCAACGCTGACTCAAAAGAGAATTTTGCGTGTAAAGTATGTCACCAAGGTGTGCATTCTAAATTTTTAAGGATGGATGCAAGCGCACGACAACGAATTGTCAGACAACTAGGCAATTGTTTCAACTGTTTGGCTTACAGTCATCAGTCGAGTAACTGCCCAAGCAGCAAAAGATGTCATTTTTGCCAGCGAAATCACAATTCGCTTCTTCATCTTGGAAACACAAACAATCTTAATCGGCAATTTTCGCAAAATCCATTCAATCAAACATACACACAAAACAGTCAAATGCCACACAGAACAAACAATAATAATCCAAATAGCGCACACCAGATCAATCGCAGTCAAATACAGTCAAACTCACTCACTCACGCTCAACAACATAATGCACTCAATCACTCAAATTCAAGCAATCAAAACCGCACTCAAACTCATCACGTTACAACAGATATCAACCCAAATGCTCCAGCTTTTCAACCCTACGATTTTCCGCCTTCAACGTCTTCGAATTGTTTTCATCTAAACGAAATCAGGAACACCCAAATATTACTCGCAACAGCAATTGTTAAGGTGAAATCTGCTCATGGAACTTTCTTCAAGTTACGGGCATTAATTGACCCTGGATCACAAGCAAGTTTTATAACGGAATCAGCTGCTCAACTTTTGGGTTTGAAAAAGCATCCGACTTCCTTCGACATCTCTGTCTTAGGACAAAAAAAGACAGGTTCATGTCAGAACTACGTTGAACTGAGCTTACACTCAAACTGTTCAGATTTTGCAACTGTAACAAGAGGCTTCATTTTCAAAACCTTAACAGGACTTCTGCCAAGCCGAGAAATTATAGCAGATAAACTGAACCACATCCAAGGTTTAAAACTTGCCGAACCCACATTCCATATACCTGCTCGAATTGACTTGTTATTAGGCAGTGATGTATATTGTGAAGTGGTCTTACCAGACGTCATCAGAAGTGATGAACTTGTTGCGCCAATAGCACAAAAAACTGAGTTCGGCTGGATAATCTTGGGGAAAGCACCCATTGAAAAAACTTGCTCAGTACAAGTATACACTCAGCTGACCCTAAATGATGTTGATACAGAAATGAGGAAGTTCTGGGAAATCGAAGAATCTCCGTACGCTAAGGTTGAACCTGAAGAAGATGTAGCGTGTGAAAATCATTTTCTACACAACATCAAAAGGTTGCCGGGAGGGCGGTTTGAAGTTGCTCTGCCTTTCAAAGGAAATCAGAGACCTGAACTTAAATCAACACAACGAAACGCACTCAATATGTTCTTAAAACAAGAGCAAAAGTCACTTAAGAATCCTACTTTACATAAAGAATATAATAAATGTATAACAGAGTACCTTGAACTCAGACAAATGGAAGAAGTAGACATTCAGCACGATACCAAATTACTTTCACCTTACGACTATGTGGTCCCACACCACGCCGTCATTAAGGAGTCAAGCACGACCACCAAACTTCGGGTGGTTTTTAACGCCGCGTTTAAAACTTCGGACGGAAGTTCACTGAACGATCACCTGATGACTGGTCCTAAAACACAAACGGACATTTTATCGATTATGTTAAAGTGGAGAACGTACAAAATTACCTTCACCTCAGACATTGAAAAGATGTATAGGCAAATTAAGATCCATCCAGAAGACGCCTACTACCAACTCATTTACTGGCGTGAAGATCCGTCCACACCTGTAAGATTGTACAAAATTCAAGTGTTAATGTTTGGTACTGCCCCAGCACCATATCTGGCAAACCGAACACTAAAGAAATTGGCGGCAGATGAAGAATCCACATATCCATTAGCCGCAAAAATGATACGTGAGGAGATGTATATTGATGACTTAGTTTCAGGAGCTGCTTCCCTAGAAGAAGCCAAAGAAAAATATCGTCAGATTTCGAAGCTGCTTTTATCTGCTGGTTTTCATCTTAGAAAATGGATGAGTAATGAAGAAGAATTTCTCAATCCAATTCCCACAGATGATCGAGAAACAAACGTATCACTCACCCTTGGATCCCTAGATTATACAAAAACTCTCGGGATTAGTTGGTACCCGTCTACTGATTCTTTTTCGTTTCAAGAAATAGCTGTTGAAGAAGTCATCACGAAACGTACCATTCTTTCAACCATTGCCCGAATTTTCGATCCACTTGGATGGATTGCACCATGTGTAATTAAGGCCAAGATCCTGATGCAGCAACTTTGGCTGAGTGGTGTCTCATGGGATGAAACCATATCAGTTGAACTCCAACAAGAATGGCTTTCTTTTCGAGAAGAGCTGAAGAACTTGCAGAACATACGTATTCCGAGGTGGATTAACACAGAAAGCGACGTTCAAAAGGTCAAATTTCACGGTGTTAGCGACGCTTCAACCAAGGCATATGGAGCTGTAGTTTATATTCGAGTTCTTGACTGTAGAAACAGAATACACACCCATCTTCTGATCTCGAAAACTAAAGTTGCTCCGGTAAACACAGTATCATTGCCTAGATTAGAGCTGTGTGGGGCTGTTCTCCTGGCAAAGCTGCTCAAATACACCTTAGATGTCCTCCCATTCAAGAATGTTAGATGTTTCGCCTGGACGGATTCGACTATCACTCTTTGTTGGATCAGTGCGTTACCGTCACTATGGAAAACATTCATCGCCAACAGAATCACCGAAATCCAACGACTCACGAATGTGAGCAGCTGGAAACACATTCCGACGAAACTGAATCCAGCTGATCTTGCTTCCCGGGGAACCCTGCCATCCAAATTAATAGAAAATGAGCTATGGTGGAAAGGACCCTCTTTCCTTCAAGAAAGTTGGGACTTTTCAATACCCGTACAACCAATGCATCTAGACACTGAAGAAGAAAAACGTGTACTGAAGGTATGCGTAAATGTCGCAGAAGACAACTTCATTTTAGACCTCCTAAGCAAGCATGAAAACCTCAACACAACTCTCAGAATCGTAGCTTTCGTAAAAAGATATGTTCAGAATTCAAGAATCGCAAAAGAAAACAGAATGACGTCAGTTCTTACACCATTAGAGCTGGACGTCGCGTTACGAACGGTTATACTTATTGTACAACAACAAATGTTTCCAGATACAATCTGTGAACTAAAGAAATCAAAACAAACAAAACTAAACAAGTCACTCAATCTATTTATTGATCAGTTTGGAATCATAAGAATCGGAGGCAGACTAGAAAATGCAATACTCACTTATGATCAAAAGAACCCTATTGCTCTTAAATCGAATCACCACTTTGCTCAATTGATCATTGGAGAAGCTCATCAAAAGACACAACAAGGACTACAACAAGTTGTTGCGTATATTCGAAACAAGTTTTGGATATTCAGTTTGAAGAGAAGTGTCAAGAAACATCTCAATCGATGCATTGTTTGTTTCAAAGCCAAACCAAAGGCGTTGCAACAATTAATGGGAGATTTGCCAGCCCCCAGAGTAAACATATCTCGACCCTTCACACACACGGGTGTCGATTACGCTGGACCCATTGAAGTTAGAGCTTGGAAAGGAAGAAACTCCAAAAAATTCAAGGGATATTTTGCTATTTTTATCTGCCTATCAACCAAAGCGATTCATCTCGAAGCAGTCACCGACCTGACAACTCAAGCGTTCATTGCTGCTTTTCGACGTTTCACATCCAGAAGTTTATGTTCCAATTTGTACAGTGACTGTGGAACTAATTTTCAAGGTGCCAACGCAGAACTTCAAAAGATGCTCAACGCTGCAAAGCATAGTTTCATAGACATTGCCAATTCGATTAGCCTATTAGGAACGAAATGGAATTTCATTCCTCCTGCTTCTCCCCATTTCGGTGGACTGTGGGAAGCAGGAGTCAAATCCGTAAAATACCATTTACGAAGAATCGCCCAAAACCAAGCCCTCACCTTTGAGGAACTCAGCACACTTCTCGCACAAATAGAGGCATGTCTTAACTCAAGACCCCTCTGTCCGGTAACAGACAGCCTAGACGACTATAGTGTTCTAACTCCAGCACACTTTTTGATTGGCACGTCTAGCTACATAGTTCCTGAGTCAGATTCGACAAACGAAAAGCTTGGGTACTTGGACAGATGGGCACGTATTCAAGCAACATTTCAAACCTTTTGGAAAGAGTGGAGCGGAGAATATCTGACAAGACTCCAAAATCGACCGAAGTGGTTTAAAAAACAAGAACAGCCCAAGATTGGAGATCTCGTTTTATTATTCGACGAAAGGTTCCCTCCGTCGAAATGGCCCCTAGCAAGGATTATCGACACCTACCCGGGAAAGGATAATCTTATCCGCGTCGTAAAAGTGAGAACCCAACACAGCGAATTCAAGAGACCGATTGCTAAAATATGCCCGCTACCTTCGAACACAAACACCGATGAAAGCACCATAGTTTAACTTCAAGTCAAAATTGACTCACTCATAAAAAACACTCTTAAAAACTCACTCAAAAAAAAACAAAAACATTCAAGTCAAAATTCACTCACTCATAAAAAACACTCTTAAAAACTCACTCAAACAAAACATAATTGTAAAAGACTCACTCATGGAAATCTCTCAATAAAAAACATAAATTCTCATTAAGAACACATGCATATAAAACACATTCATAAAATCACAATCTTAAAATCAAATTCAGTAACTGAAAACTCATTCCAAATTTCAACACACTCAATCATACTCAAAATAAACCGCAAGATCATTCATTCGTAACACACAACAATCATTGCACTCAAATAATAAATAAAACAAAATCACTCAAGAATTCTAAACAAGATTTTAAATTACACAAATGCATAAAACTCGTTAAAACTCATACAGTCCACGTTATAAATAGTTTTCAACAACTTAAAACCAAAATCACTCATTCAAATTCCAATTGCACTCACAAGACTGAATTCAAAATACACTCATATATCAACACATTCATTCATAAAAGAAGCCCACTCAACATCACAAAACAAAATATTTTCGAAAAAGAAATTACAATATAAAACAAAACAAAAAAAAAACATTATAAGAATTGAAAAAAAAAAATCATCAAATGAACTAGAAATATTAAATTATTCATAAAAGTAAAAAGTATAATGAATGAAAATAAAATTTTATATGAAATTAATTTCACCTTAACCGATACCATAAAAGCAAAGAAAATGTATTTTTACCTCATATGGCAACCATGAAACTCGAGTTCTAGTTTTACTCGAGGTGTAATACAAAAACAAAATCTGAAAGCAAAATAAACGGATTATAAATTCAAGGCCATGTAATGCAAACAACAATTTACCGATGCAACGAAGCAAAATCCAACCTGTGAAGAAAAAGCAACAACAAAATGTTATGAGAATGGAATTGTAATTTTTTTGAATTACAACAAATACAACACATAGGAACAAGCACATGAGAATATAATTAGTGCAATCAATCAACATAAATATAAGAAGCTAACAATACAATACAATATACTACAGTTTACTTACCTTAATTAACACAACACAAAATATTTAATAAAAACTCGAAACGCGAATATAAAATTACAAAATAAAATTAACACACAATTAACACAATGAATACGGAAATACGACACGACATGAATGAAACCGAGGATGAAAATTTGACGTTTATGAACAATTCAACATCGAGTCTCGATCAAAACATGCTAGGGCTGGGTGATAAGTAGAAACTTGAATATCTCAATAGATGGCGCTAATTTTGTTTTATTTGTTTATTTACGTTTGAATTATTCAAATCATTTTAAGCAAATTATTAATCATTTCTCTCTTTTCATGTGAGACATCATCTATTTTCGTTCACTACGTGCACTGGGGGGGGGGGGGGGAGAATGTTGAATGCTGCCATTAATTGTATGAACAAACACAGCCTAAATTATACCAAATACTTAAACGTCATCTGTCAAACAATTTCTATGTTTTCTTTCTTAATTGTATTGTAGTTATTGTCATCTTAATATGTATTAATAAATTTGAATTATATAAGATTTTGAGAAGGTTAAATGAAAGTTAAAAGGAATGTACAAATTATGTAAATAAAGAATGTATATACTTCACTGTTGAACAGATACCCGAGCAATCCAGTCTTTTTATTTCGAAGTTTTACTCACCCACTTTTTTGAACCGAATTTACCCACCCAGTTTTCTTTTGAATAAACATGTTGGTCCTAGTTTTCTTTTGAATAAACACTTCCAGTCTGATTTCCAATGATACCACTGTCACTTGCACTTCTACGTTCATGTGGATATCATGTGGAACTTAAAAATTGACGTTTTTTAAAGGCCATGTGGTTTACTTGTCATTGTAAGACAATGCAGGCGCGTGTACCGCTGGTAGGGTGATAACGAAGGTACAAGGTACGAACACAAGTGGACGAAGGTGGTAGGTTCGTCACAATACATTGCACGCATTATGCAAATATTATGCGTATTAATCACTGATCTCTATTATAACTGGATAGTGGATAGGAGCAAAAAGTTTGACTCCCATAGAAGACTGTTATAAGTGTAAAGGTACCATCCAGGTATAACAGTTATACCAAAATATAACACTTCCCCAACACTGATATCTATAATAGAGATAGAGATAATATAGATCAGAGATATAGACAAAGGAGATCAGTCACTTTTTTTGTTGAACATCACTTCACTCTGTCTCACTTTTTCGGTTTATATAGAAAGAGATGCACAAGTGTAAGAGTACCATGTCAAAATCAATAGGAGTCAAGAAAAGTGTTATAATTTGTATGGAATCCACTATCCAGTGTATTATAGAGATCAGTGGTATTAATACAGAGCATCAATATCGTGTGTAACTACTAACGAACATTTACGCACCCAAAAAAAATGCATGCGTGTGGTCGGACTATCGTCTCAGTGCAAAACCTTATTATTGTACGTAAGTATGGAATCGATTAATCACTATCATGTTGTGTGTAATTACCACCACGAATATTGTGCGTATCAATATCGTGCGTGGGCGTAATCACAACACGATCCAATTGTGTGATCACAACACTATCCAATTGTGCGTAAGTATGATTCTAGTTTAGTGCGTACACACAATTCAAAACTTTTTGCACATAGATGTCGTCGTTACGGTAAGCCTGTGGCGGCACTGAGTCGACAGTCGCGCCTCTACCAATCAACATCAGCAAGAAACCAAGTTTCTAGAATTTTCCATCTTTTGAAAAAACCAAAGAAACCAATTGCCAACTCCTTGTAATATTTTATGTACCTATTCACTTAAATTTAAAGCGTTGCTTAGTCAGTGGTATTCAACAGACAAACAGCCTTAACTTCAATCGTGCCAAAATTGTTACATTATTACTTTTTGATAAATATATTAGTGCAGAAATAAATACTTATTTTGATTTAAATAAAACAAACAAATAACATTCAAACAAACTCTATTGCTTTTTAATTGTTCAGTGACAGTTCTTTCAGTGGTTGCTTTTTCATTCGCTCAGTTGATTGACAAATTTAGTTGGTTTCTGTGTAACGGCACCACAAATTGGTGACCCCGACCAGTGATCACTTTATAACAAGATTGGAAACCTATCTACGTTTTACCCTCCAAATACCGCAAAAGTTATTTTTTTTCATGCACACATACTCTTGCAGCTAACTTGCTTTTTATTATGTAGGCAACTGTATCTTTATTACAAAAACACGCATACTCTTACAGCTAACCTGCTCCCTAAGTTTGTATTACACGCATACTGTTTCAGCTAACCTGCTCCCTCAGCTTGTAGGCAAATGTCACTTTGACAGCAAGGTTTCCAATCTTGGTATAAGTGATCACTGACCCCGACGTGATTCAACTGAGTTCCAACCATCACAAAAACAATAACCATCAACCAACCACCACAAAAACAAAAACCATCAACCAACCATCACAAAACAATAACAGCAAACACAACAATAAAAAAATAACCACAACACGTAAGTCATTTTATCTTTCATATATTTTAAAATGATTTCCCGAACGCCAACAAAAGAATTGGAGTCAGGAGGAACGGCTGAAGAAGACAAGACCCCAGTCTAGGGATGTCGAAAAAATATCGATATATCGATATATCGATATTTTTTTCTGGATTTGTTGATATTTTTGAACGATATTTAATTTTTCGATATATCGATATATCGATATAAAAATCCGAGTATCGAAAAGGTATAAAAATTCGATATTTTTTATGATTAAAAAAAAAATCTTCAAAAGGAATGCTACACAGTACACACTGCACTCAATAACATGAATAATTTGAAAACACAACACATTCTCAACTATGGTGCTTTGTCTCACCATTCGCACACAATACATTCTCAACAAACTGCCAAACTCAAAATTGTGTTTCTTTTATCGTTCAGAGCACTGATTCTGAGTGTTCGGAGTCGAACCGACGCGCTCGGAAAAAAGTGATCGAGCATTGTGTGCAAAATGCCTGAACAAACAAATGTCAAGCATGTAAAGATTGAGGAAAATTTATTAATACAAATATACAAACAAAAAATTCCTGAATATTAAGTGCTCAATTTTATTTCAAAATTACTCAAACGCTATATCGTTGTTCTTCTTATTTTATTAAAAATTATGTCTCTTGATAAGTCTAGTAATGTTGATGATTGAATTTGAAGTAGAATAGGCAAAATTATTTTTTTTGTCATATTGTACCGATATATCGATATATCGATATTTTTTAAAATAAATATCAAAACCGATATTGATATTTTTTTAAAATATCGATACGATATATATCGATATTTTTTTGAATTTCGACATCCCTAGATTGAACGAGAACTGTGAATTTACCCCCGAATTTGCGCCCTCTTTGTTAGTGATTCGAACATAAAATTTTTGTGTGCGACAACGAATAGCTAGAAAGAGAGAACACAAAAAACTCGAGTATAAATAGAAGCGCGTTTTTTCGTTTTAGCTCATTGTGAAGTGTAAAGTGCTCGATTGTGTTTCTCTTTTTAAAAATCTAAAACTAACTTAAAATGTCTGGTCGTGGTAAAGGTGGTAAAGTGAAGGGAAAGGCAAAGTCCCGCTCAAATCGTGCTGGTCTTCAATTCCCAGTTGGTCGTATTCATCGTTTGCTCCGCAAGGGAAACTATGCTGAGCGCGTCGGAGCTGGTGCCCCAGTTTACTTGGCAGCTGTGATGGAATATTTGGCTGCTGAAGTCCTGGAATTGGCGGGAAATGCTGCTCGTGACAACAAGAAGACAAGAATTATTCCCCGCCATTTGCAATTGGCCATCCGCAACGACGAAGAATTGAACAAATTGTTGTCTGGTGTCACAATTGCTCAAGGTGGTGTTCTTCCAAACATCCAAGCTGTTTTATTGCCCAAGAAGACCGAAAAGAGTGCTTAAATTATACTCGTGCTGCAAAAAAAAACAAAAACCGTCCTTTTCAGGACGACAAAAACATACATTAAGAGATACGTTTTTCATTTCAATTTCCAAAAAAACAAAAACGGCGTCGTTTGTGTGCACATACATCCATACAAAATAAAATTCATATTGAGTTTTTTTTTTTTTTTGTACGTTGAAAAAATAATATGGCGTCATTTCAAAAACAGCACATACGCACACAATTAAGTTTGTGCGAAGGCAATAGAATGAAAAAAAGAGGAAGAACAAACAAAATGTCTGAATTTATTGGAAAACGAAGAAAGAAGCACGCTGGCAACTGTTTTTGCAGCGCGTCCCTTCTGATGAATTTTTTTTTTAACTTGAAATTATCGTTCGATTTGAAACTTAAAATCTTAGATTCATTAGTTTACTTAAATTTTTGGCTTGCAAAAAAAAAATCAGATTCAATTTTTCATTTGTCTGAAAAGAGAAACGCTTGCAGCCGTCGCACCGCTTCTTCAGGTTTTCAATTTTTATTTGAGAAAATTGTATTAAGAATGCGCCATCCATGCTCTTTTTCTTGAGAATTTAAAATTTTAGTTTCTTTTTCACATATTTTCCATGTCTGAAATAGCAGACTAAACACTAGCAGCTGGCCATCGCGCTGCTTCTTCAAGTTTTCAATGTTCATTCATTTTATTTTATTCAAATGCCCCTAGTCTTTTTCTTGTAAATTAAAATTTTTAGATTCATAGCAATTTAAGATTTTTTTGTGGTCCTGAAAAGGACCGATTTTTGAGAATTCTTAAACAAGAATTTAACCTCCGAAACCGTAGAGTGTACGGCCTTGTCTCTTCAAAGCGTAAACGACATCCATGGCTGTGACGGTCTTTCGCTTAGCGTGTTCGGTGTAAGTAACAGCATCACGAATCACATTTTCCAAAAACACTTTCAGAACACCACGGGTTTCTTCGTAGATCAATCCAGAAATACGCTTCACACCACCACGACGAGCCAAACGACGAATGGCTGGCTTGGTAATACCTTGGATATTATCGCGCAGCACTTTACGATGACGCTTTGCTCCTCCTTTGCCCAAGCCTTTTCCTCCTTTACCACGACCAGACATTTTTCAAAATTATTTTTCACTTTTAGCACTGCACACAATGGAAGTCACAATCGAACTATGATTTTACCCATTTTTTTTTTTTTTTTTCATTATTGTTTTATTGAACCAAAAAAATATATATATACAATGTTACTTATTCCTAAAACTATTTAACACTTAACAATACAGGTAATTTGACACAAAATCGGCCTAAAAATCTACAGTGACTTAATTTAAAATATTAATATACTTAATTATAATTGGCTTAAAATGTATTCCATGGCGTGGTTCATCTCAGGGTGTTCAGTCCTGGTTGTCCTATTGTTGGTTGGTTTGGGTTGGGTTGCGGCATCTAGCCGCGTTGATATGCTGACTCCAGGTCAGCATAAAAGGAAACTGCTTCAGCGTTGTCCGTTGTCAATTTCTCGGGGATATCCATGGCACTCAGGTACCTTGGTTCGGGATGTCGTTCCTCGTTGGTCATCCTTCTCATCAGCGGATTGGGGTGGTTGGTAACGTTTTCCATCATCTTTCTAGCTGCGTCAACTAGAAATATGTCCAGTGGCTTGATCCGGGCTTCCTCGTAGAGCCGCTTATTGCTGAAGTACTTGCGCCTTTGCCTATCAAAATGTAGTCCAGTGCAAAACCTTAGCAGCTTCCTTTCGAATAAAAGAAGTTTCTGCATCGCTGTCTTCGAAATCGTAAACCATGCTGGAAAGCAGTAGCTGATCACTGGCCTGAGGAGTTGCTTGTAGATCAGCAGTTTGGTTGGCTTACTGAGTCCGGTCCTCTTCTTCAATAGGGGATTGATGCGGTGGAAGGCTAGGTTGGCTTTGGCAAGCACAGCTCTTGAGTGCGGGTTGAAGCGAAACAGCTCGTTGAAGTTAATTCCCAGGTATTTGGCGTTCCTTTTAGATTTGATGGTTGATCCATTAGGGAACTTCAGTGATAGGTTCCTGCATGCTGCCGCCGATCTACAGCGGCTGCGGTTGAAAACCGGTCTCCTGAAGCAGACCAACTCCGATTTGGCGGTGTTTATCCTGATTCCCCATTTGGTGTAGTACTTGTAGAGTCTGCATACGTGGGCTTCAACCTTTCGGATTGCTAGGACAGGTGAGATGGAGGAGGCGTATGTGAGAGAGTCATCTGCAAAGAGCAGATTCTCACAGTCTGATGGCACAGGTTGGTCCGACGTCATTAGGCTGTAGAGAAAGGGTCCGAGCTTCGATCCCTGCGCTACTCCAGCCAAAATGTTCCTTGTTGTTGATTTCTTATTATCAGCTTCCACGAAGAATTTCCTGGAAGAAAGAAAAGAAAATAATATTTTGTTTAGTGCCTGAGGGATACCTAAAATACGGAGCTTGTGGATGAGAGCCTCAATCCAGACGCTATCGAATGCTTTCTCAACATCCAGAAAGCATCCTACTGTAACACGGTGACTGTTGAGAGCTGAGGTGACGTCGTTTTGGAATTTCACCAAGGGATGTAAAGTGGAGTGACCTTTGCGAAAACCAAACTGCATTGCGGGGATGATGCTGCGCTCGTTGCAAAATGTTTTCAGTCTCCTGAGTATAATTTCCTCCAGAATCTTGCTCATGTTGTTAAGAAGGGATACAGGCCGGTAGTTGCAGACCAGGTTGCTTGCTCCTTTTTTCGGGATGGCCACGATTTTTGCTGTTTTCCACTTCTGTGGAAAGTAGCAGTTGTTTATGCAGTTGTTGATGATAATCGCTAGAATTATCATCACAACTTGCGGAAGTTTCTTTATTATAAAGTTGGAAACACCATCCATTCCAGTTGATTTCTTAGGCCTAAGACTGCCGATGATTTCTGCAATCTCCTCCTGATTGCAGAATTGCTGGTGTTCTGCTGGATCATCAGCTGGGCAAGCATCGTTGAACTGAACTGCTTCAGTATTGGGTTGCTGGATCAATTGGATGGAGGCGTCGATTTCCAAACGGAAGGCTTGGTCTGCTGATGGAGAAGGTGTGAAGCTTTCCTCAAAGTGGTTGGCAAAGGCTTCGACCTTGTCTGCTGTTGTTGTAAGCTCTATGTTGTTGCTGAGCATTACTTCCGGAAGTGGCTTGTTTTTCCCAATAAGGCGGTTTATTTCCTTGAATGCGTCTGGTCCTGGTTTAATGGCCTGCAGCCTCTTCTTGAACGCGATGTCGTTGTGGTGTTGAATAGCGTTTCGGAACATTATGTTGGTGTGCTCCAGTTCTTTTTTGGCTATCCTGTATTCCAGATTGACGGTGTTGAGTTCCCGATGCAGTATCCTTTGGAGGCGCTTCCTTATCCTCTGTCTGTGGGCGTACAATACTTGCACATACTCCGGTAGATGCTGGTAACGGTCCTTCGATGACTTGGGTACTTTTTGTACCTCAAGTGCATTGGAAAGAGCTGATTCCAGGTTGTCGACCGCGCTGTCAATTTCCTCGGTGGTTAGGTTCCTGTTTGTGGGTGGTGGGTCAAGATTGTCTTCGACGTCTCTCTGCAGCCTTTCGATGTTGAGCTTCCTGTAGTTGATAAACTCCGCTTGAGGCCTTGCTGTAAGTATGGCTGGTTGATTCAGTTTCACTGAAAGCAAAACTGCTTCGTGGTCTGAGTCACTTGGCACTATGGAGCAGGTGTAGTTGCAAATCTCTGGAAGTATAAAAACAAAATTAGATGTAACAAGGAAGAAGTCTAATGTTGATGGTGTTCTTGGGAACGTTGGTTTTGGCTGTGAGACCACGACCAAAGAATGCTCTTCGCTGTTGGTATCCATCCAGTCCACAACAGCCTTGCCCTCGGAGCTGTCGGAAGTATCCAGCCAACGTTGATGTCTCGCATTGAAGTCACCGCCAATGAGCCCATATGTCGATTGTTTTACTGCTCGGTTGAGGGTGTGCAGGTCGATATGGATATTTCCAGAGGTGGAGCCGCATTTGAAGTATGAGCTGACGATGGTTAGTGTTTCTCCGTATCCCAGATCTATACGGACAGCTGTGGCTTCACTTGTACGGAGTCCTGAAATCAGTACTTCCTTGCTTGATGCGGAGATTAAGTCCCTCATCATTATGGCGGTTCCTCTTCGGTCATCGGTTTTGTCTTGTCGGAAGGTTTTGTATCCCACGATGTCTATGTTGTTCCTCCTAGTTATGTTGGTTTCGCTGATTAGTATAATATCCGGTTTGTTGTTCCTCATGAACATGTTGAAGGCTGTCCTCTTTTCCAGGCTGTATAACGAATTTACGTTATACGTCAGTATGCGGAGCTTCTTCAATTGCATATTTGGAAGAGGAAGGTGGCCAAGGCCACGGACTTTTCTCCTTCACTCAGTTGGGCGTAGTTCGAGGGAACGGCATTCTTAGCTTTCTGAATTACAGAAAGAAGATTGCCTCCGAAGATTCGTTGGACTTCTGTGTTGAGATTTATCGAAGGGCCTGGGTTTGATGTTGGTCTTGGTCTTGGTTGGGAAGGTCCTGAGTGGGTTGGGGTTGGTCTTGCTGGGGCCTTTGAGGTTGAGGTCTTTCCTGGATGCGACTTCTGTGTGTTGGTTGGTCCATGTTTGAGTGTGTTGGCAAACGATATAAATGGATTAACTCCTTTGCAGGCTGATTGTGTTGCGAATAATTGCCGTGCCTTCTTTTCAGCTTCCATTTTGTTCTTCTCCGTTCGTTTCTTCACAAGGGTTGGGCAGCCCTTGAAACTAGCTGGATGTCCTGTCTTCTGGCAGTTGGCACACCATACGTCGAGTCCTGTGTTGACGGTCCTTTTGCATTGGCCTGGTTCGTGTGTCTCCTTGCACTTAACGCAGACATATTGACGTCCGCAGTTAGTTGCTACGTGGCCAAACCGTTGGCAGTTCCGGCATTGTACGATGTCTGTGGATTGCAACCTCTCCCAATGAACTCGTTGGTTCATTATGAGTGTTTTTGTGAACACTTCGTTGATTTCGTAATTCTTGCTGAGTTCTACAACAAAGTTGTTGTAGATCTTGTTCTGATTCCTCGTTTTGAAGGGAGTCACTTTGATGACTGGCAGCCCTTCAATCTTGAGCTCGTCTTCCACTTCGATGGCTGCAAAGGTACTGTGAATACCCTTCAGAAGAAGCAAATTCTTCCTTTCCTCCCTCGGTGTAAAGGAGTTGAACTCAATTTTCCTGTCCTTGAGGAAGTCCTTCAATTCATCGAATGTACTTCTATTTGCTGCGCTGATAATAGTTGACTTGCTGTTCCTGTTCTTGAATGTCACCTGTAAGTTCTTGCTTCTGCAAAACCTGCTGATTTCAGCAATGTTTGCAGAGTAGCAGAAAATAGGTGGCATCTTTGATGTAGCTGGTGTTGGTGGCTTTGCAGTTGCTGTTAGCTCCTTTGTCGGTGGTTGAGTTGCTACTGTTGCGGGAGCTGGTTGCTCCTTTGTCTGTTGTTTCGATACTGAAGCTGGTGTTGATGAGGTGGCTGCTGATAATTTTGCAGGAGCTGATTGCTCCTTTGTCTGTGGCTTTGAAGATGTGCTTGATGAAGTGGCTGTTGATGTTGTTGCAGAAGCTGGTTGCTTCTTTGTCTTTGGGGCTGCAGGGGCCTTTTTTTCGTTCAGATGTTTCTTGACGTTTTTCCCCTTCTTCTGATTCTTCCGAATCCTCTTTTGTCCCGGTTGGGGTGATTCACCAGCTTCGTTGGTCGAACTGGTACTATCATCCTCACTGGATTGTTCCTCTTCGCTGACAGCTTCGTCTTCGCTGGCAGTCTCTTCTTCGCTGGTGATCGGATCTTTTCCCTGATCCATGGCGTTGCTTTCTTCCTTGGGTTCCTCCATGATGTTTTTAAAGACCTGGTTCATCCTATGTACGAATTGCTGTCCCAGATCAGACCTAATCTTCAAGAGAAGCTTAGTGAGCAAATCTAGGGCTTCGTTCGTGTTAAGCTGATCCATGCTGAAATCGTTCCTGGAATCCACCGAGTATCCGTAATCCTCTTAAAGCAGGTAGCGCAGGTAGAAATGGCACTGCTGAACCTTTTCTGGGAATTACCGGATTACAGATGTTAATTTTGGGTAGTTTTTAAATTTGTGTATTATTTTTTAATCCGCTCACGTCCGTTCGCACTGACTGAAGGGTTAAGAATGACAGCAATATGAACTCCTATGATTTTACCCCAAAACTCAGTGCCTATTTATACGTTTTCGGCCAAAGAGAATCCAATAGGAATTGTGAAAAATGCCATGCAAACGAAACGACTGAACGCAGACAAATCTCATTTGAAATTAATGTTAAAGAGGTGCCATTTGGGCTACTTTAATATTCTGAACAAAAAAGTGTGTCAAGTGTGTCAAGTGTGAAGTGAAAAAAAAGTGAAGTGCTGAAACTATGGCTCGTACCAAGCAAACTGCCCGTAAATCAACCGGAGGAAAGGCACCCAGGAAGCAGCTCGCCACCAAGGCTGCCCGCAAAAGTGCTCCAGCTACCGGAGGAGTGAAGAAGCCACATCGTTATCGTCCCGGTACCGTTGCTCTTCGTGAAATTCGTCGCTACCAAAAGAGTACTGAATTGTTGATCCGCAAATTGCCTTTCCAGCGTTTGGTTCGTGAAATTGCCCAGGATTTCAAGACTGATCTGCGTTTCCAGAGCTCGGCTGTCATGGCATTGCAAGAAGCAAGTGAAGCCTACTTGGTTGGTCTTTTCGAAGATACCAACTTGTGTGCCATTCATGCTAAGCGTGTGACAATTATGCCAAAAGACATCCAGTTGGCAAGACGTATTCGTGGTGAACGTGCTTAAGTTTTATCATATCAAACTTACAACAAAGGTCCTTTTCAGGACCACAAAAAATCAAAAAGAGATACACGATCATTTCAATTTTTTTTTTATTGCTTCAAATTAAAAATAAAATCCATGAGACATATTTATGATGTCATCGTATGTGGATTTGTATGCTGTATTTTATTGCTCTAAGCCAGGCAGTATACTTAGGTTTTTTTTTTTTGTATTGAGATTAGGCATCGTCAACGTAGGTAGAAATATTTGTACTTTATTATACTTCTGAGAATTTATGATTTTGAGCATTTTATGATTATTTTCATATTCTACCTAGAACATGCGAATTCAATACAGATTTACTAGGAAAAAAAAAGATTATTGAGAGAGAGAATGCATTGAAAATTATTCTTGGATGGATGATATTTGATTGAAAAGGATAGTTATCCAAATCCTAAATATGTATTAAAATACATTCTTTGAGGATTTTCGCTTTGTAGTTACAAAATACAAAGCAAATTACAAAAGAAATCTCTAATTTTCGAAAGAAAGAGAATACAGCGCCATTCATACGTTTTAATCTGAATTTTTGTAGGAGCGCTTTCAAGGAGAAAAATATAATAAAACTTTGTTTTTCCACAAGAAGAATATTAAGATTTATTAGAAATATTACAGTTTGAAAAAAAATTATTTATTCCCAGCATTTCTTTTGTATTTACAAATCAAATTCTAAGAAAAAAAAACAATGCTTGAAGTGAAGGCAGTTCCATGTGTCGCATACGTTTCAGTAGGAATTTAATTCGAAGCATTTTCAAGAAACAAAATGTTATCAAACTCTATTTTTCAACAAAAATAATGTAAAATATTAGTAAACTAATAATTTTAACTATTTCAAGCCATACTTTTGGCTTTTTTGCTAGTTTTCAAATGAAAATATTATTTTGTGAAAAAATTCCATTGACGAGAGAAAGCCAATGACGCGTTTCAATTATGAAATAGTTTTAATTATTTCTCCGCAGATACGTAACATATTTTGTTGAAATTTTTTCATAACACAATGGAATAAGCTCTTGACAATCTAAAAAAGTAAAATTCATTGAAAAATTGTTTATAATTGTTAAAATACGAGCGTTTTTAAACAGAACTATTGAAAAAAATTCATCAAACATCGACTTCAAACTTCGTTTGTGAATTGATTGATGGTTATTTCTTAATGAAATTATTGAATAAACAAGCTATTATATTGTATGAATGAAAACCAATACAGCTTTTAACATATTTTCACTTAATTATATTGAAATAAATTAATATTTCACAATAACCTAAGGTGGCAGCAGAGCAAATGCGTTCAAGTAAATGAAAATTTTGTTTACCTTCGGTCTCCTTAATTCTCATCACATCGTGTCGATGATGCGCGTCACTTATGGAATTTTATTGAAAAGAATAAATTTCAAAGTGCTATTTCTCAAGTGAAAAAAGTGTTTAATCTAAAAAAAAAATCAAAATGTCTGAAACCGCCGCTGCATCACCCGCGATTGTTGCTGAAAAGAAGCCCAAAAAGGCTGCAAGCGCTGCAGCAAAGAAGCCAAAAACCGCACCAACACATCCTCCAACTCAGCAGATGGTCGACGCCGCCATTAAAACATTGAAAGAACGTGGTGGTTCATCATTGTTGGCAATCAAGAAATATATTGCTGCTACATACAAAGTTGATGTGCAAAGACTCGCTCCATTCATTAAAAAATATTTGAAAAGTTCAGTGATTAGTGGAAAATTAGTGCAAACTAAAGGAAAAGGTGCAGCTGGTTCGTTTAAATTGTCTGCTACAGCCAACAAAGAACCAAAAGCAAAGTCAGTGGAGAAGAAAAAAGCTGCTGCCAAGCCAAAGGCTGCCGCTGCCGGTGACAAGAAATTGAAAAAGGCCGCTGGTGAGAAGAAAGTGAAGAAATCTGCTGCTATTGCCTCCAAGAAAACCGCTGACAAAAAGAAGGTTGAAAAGCCAAAGGCAGCCAAAAGTGCCAAGAAGACACCAGCAGTCAAAGCTAAGCCAACAAAAGCAAAGGCTGCCGCACCCAAGCCAAAGGTTCCAAAAGCAAAATCAACCGCATCTGTCGCCAAGCCGAAAAAGGTCGTCGCTGCAAAGAAGGCCAAGAAGTAAATTCAAAATTTATTTGAAATACTTGACACAAATCCACAGTCCTTTTCAGGACTACAAACATTTTTTCAAAGAGATATTACTAATCAATTCGAAATTTACACTAAACTACTCAAGTTCCATCAAATTACGAAGAAAAAAAAAACTTGTTTCTTTCGACTCGTATTGTGAAAACTAAATTGTTTCATATTTCTTCAAGTTCGTAATTTCATAAAACCAATTTGTATTTCTTTTTTTCCTTCTTTCTTATACTATACATTCAGAAATTATTCAAACTTCCAGAATTCTATCGAAGGAACACAAAAAAAAAACACATTTTTTCCCTACAGCGGCACAAAATAATTTTCATGATATCGCCATGTTGTTTTTTTTTTCTTCTTTTTCAAATTTCAATGGACGACGACGGCGACGCGTCGCCAATGCATGCAGAATGTATTAAATTCGAAATTTATATTGAAAATATTTCAAAACTACTGAAATTTCATCAAATTAGCAAAAAAAAAAAACTTTTTCTTCGACTCGTAGATGGAAAACTAAATTCCGTCATATTGCTTGGAAATCTTTATTTAAAAAAAAAAAAAAACAATTTGTATTCAGAAAATATTCAATCTTCCTGAATTCTATCAAATTAACACAGAAAAAAAAAAACAAAAACAAGATTTTTTCCCTACAGCGACAAAATAATTTTCATGATAGCTCAATTTTGTTTTTTTTTCTTCTTCTTTTTCAATGGACGACGACGACGCGTCCCCAATGCATGCAGAATGTATTAAATTCGAAATTTACACTGAAAATATCTCTAAACTACTGAAATTCCATAAAATTAGCAAAAAAAAAACTTGTTTTCTCCGACTCGTAGATGGAAAACTAAATTCATTCATAATTTCAAAAAACAATCTGTATTCTGTTAAGAATTCAGAAAATATTCAATCTTCTCGAATTCTATCAAATTAACAGGGAAAAAAAAGCAAAAACAATATTTTTTCCCTACAGCCACAGCGACATTTTGTTTTTTTCTTTTGCAATAGGCGACGACGACGCGACGCCTATGTATGCAGAATGTACAGTCGACACACTCACATTTGTAATTTTGTATGTCATTTTCTTTTTTTAATTTTCGCAGCAAGAATGAATGATTGAATTGAAGATTGAAGTTAGATTTATCTCTTAGTGATATTTTTGCGGCCCTGAAAAGGGCCATTTTTTGTAGAGAAAGATGTCGATACGAATTTACTTCGAGCTGGTGTATTTGGTGACTGCCTTTGTTCCTTCACTAACAGCGTGCTTGGCGAGTTCACCAGGCAACAACAAACGAACAGCGGTTTGGATTTCCCGACTGGTGATTGTTGAGCGCTTGTTGTAGTGAGCCAAACGAGAAGCTTCAGCAGCGATCCTCTCGAAGATGTCGTTGACGAAACTGTTCATGATGCTCATGGCTTTCGATGAAATTCCAGTATCGGGATGGACTTGCTTCAACACTTTGTAGATGTAGATTGCGTAGCTTTCCTTCCTCTTGCGTTTCCTTTTCTTGTCGGTCTTGGTGATGTTCTTCTGGGCTTTGCCAGCCTTCTTTGCTGCTTTACCACTAGTCTTAGGCGGCATTTTAAATTAAAATTCACTTTTCACTTCACTTGTACACTGAATGACGATTGAACTAGGGATGTCGAAAAAATATCGATATATCGATATATCGATATTTTTTTCTGGATTTGTTGATATTTTTGAACGATATTTAATTTTTCGATATATCGATATATCGATATAAAAATCCGAGTATCGAAAAGGTATAAAAATTCGATATTTTTTATGATTAAAAAAAAAATCTTCAAAAGGAATGCTACACAGTACACACTGCACTCAATAACATGAATAATTTGAAAACACAACACATTCTCAACTATGGTGCTTTGTCTCACCATTCGCACACAATACATTCTCAACAAACTGCCAAACTCAAAATTGTGTTTCTTTTATCGTTCAGAGCACTGATTCTGAGTGTTCGGAGTCGAACCGACGCGCTCGGAAAAAAGTGATCGAGCATTGTGTGCAAAATGCCTGAACAAACAAATGTCAAGCATGTAAAGATTGAGGAAAATTTATTAATACAAATATACAAACAAAAAATTCCTGAATATTAAGTGCTCAATTTTATTTCAAAATTACTCAAACGCTATATCGTTGTTCTTCTTATTTTATTAAAAATTATGTCTCTTGATAAGTCTAGTAATGTTGATGATTGAATTTGAAGTAGAATAGGCAAAATTATTTTTTTTGTCATATTGTACCGATATATCGATATATCGATATTTTTTAAAATAAATATCAAAACCGATATTGATATTTTTTTAAAATATCGATACGATATATATCGATATTTTTTTGAATTTCGACATCCCTACCCCAGTCGATGAAAACTTAAATAAAAGCCTCCTTGACTTAGACAGTGATCCATTACTTAATAACTTCAACCACACATCTTCTGGTAGTGGTCCTTTGCATCCTCCGTTGTCTGGTGCCACATATAACGGATCTCGTCAAAACTCCGACCCTTAACCAATAATACGGCCTGGTGCAATGTTTATGCCTCAATACCACAACCACGTGCAGCAAGAGTATGTGTACGCCGTCAATCTGCATCTTCCGCAATTTTCGCCGGAGACCCCAGAACTTTGGTTCGCCATAGCAGAAGCTGACTTTACGGCAATCCGAATAAGCAGCGACGCTCAAAAATATAATCAGCTCCTTAAAGCCTTACCACTGCATATCGCCAGCCAGCTGATCGATATTGTAAACAACACTCCAGCGCACGACAAGTACAAGACACTCAAAACTGCAATCCTCGAGCGTTTCTCTGAATCACGCTAAAAACAAATACAAAAGCTACTCCGAGAGAAGGTCCTCGGCAACAAAAAACCTTCTCAGCTTCTCACAGAAATGCGAGAGTTGGCAAAAAACGCAGTGAGTGATGAAGTGCTACATCAGCTTTGGACAGAACGGCTGCCGGAAAAAATTCGTCCTCTGCTCGTCATCTCAGACAATTTGAGCGACCTTAAAGCCCTAGCGGAGACTGCTGATCGCATCATGGATGCATTGGGTGGTGATTCGATCATGGCTGTAAGTTCAAGAGACATCATGCCTCCGCCAACAACACGAACATCAAGTTCACATGATGTCCTTCCATTGGAACGACAGATTCAAGACCTAACCATCACGGTCAAATCGTTCCAAAACGAACTTCAAGGTTTACACCTGGCGCATCAACAGACCCAAAACCAGCTCCTGGAGATGCAACTTCGGCAACAACAGCCATCGTCCAGTGGAGCGCTGCCACTACGACAAAACACGCAGCAAGGTCAATACGCGCAGAGAAGTCGTTCGAGAGGCAGGTCCGCTACACCCAACCGCAATGGCATTTGCTACTACCACAACAGGTGGGGTAACGAGGCTCGACAATGTACTCAGCCATGTAAATATACTCCTAGTTCGTCCAAGCAGGAAAACTAGATGTGCTGTCACTAATTGGAGCAGTTGGTGACAGCATAGTTACTTCACCTTCACTCGAAATCCGTCTGCATATCCACGACCACTCAACCCAACGAAAATTCCTCATCGACTCAGGCTCGGTGGTATCCATTATTCCATCCAACTTCCTCAACAATATACCGGAACAAGAACAGCTCACCCTCTATGCAGCGAATTCAACCCCTATAACCACTTACGGCTGCAAAACACTCAAACTTGACCTAAACCTCAGAAGAAGTTTTTCTTGGCCGTTCATAATTGCGGACATACCAACTGCAATTATTGGCGCCGACTTCTTGAGCCACTTCAACCTGCTCGTCGACCTCAAGAACCAACGGCTGATCGACCCACTCACTTCGTTCTCAACCAGAGGTGAAACACTTGAGACGTCAACTTACAATATTTCAACGATCGACGGATCACTTCCTGAACAATACGCCCAGCTCCTCAAAGAATACATTGACATCACCAAACCCATCAATAGCCCAAACCTCACCAACGTACAGTACGCTCATCGCATAAAAACATCAGGTCCTCCAGTATCTTCACGTGCTTACAAGCTTGCAGGAGAAAAAGCAGCAGCTGCAAAGACACAAATCTCCGAGATGCTGGAAGAAGGCATCATTAGACCATCAAGAAGTCCTTACGCGAGTCCTATCCATCTCACCAGAAAGAAAAACAATGATTAGCGACTCTGCGGGGACTACAGACAGCTTAACAGCAACACCGAAGCCGATAAGTATGCGCCTCCACTTGTACAAGACCTCTTCCTTCGCCTCCATGGAAACCTCGTCTTCACAAAACTGGATTTGGACAGAGCTTACCATCAAGTTCCTATGCATCCAGAAGACATCCACAAAACGGCAATCATCACACCATGGGGTCTTTATGAGTATCTGGTGATGCCATTCGGTCTCAGAAACGCAACTCAAACGTTTCAAAGATTCATGGACTCCATCTTCCGTGACCTCGATTTCATCTTTGTCTACATTGACGACATACTCGTAATGTCCAAAGACGAGAACCAACACCTCGAGCATCTCCGGGCAGTCTTTGAACGTTTGAAAGCCTTCTCACTGAGCATCAACATCAAAAAGTGCGTGTTTGGTCAACCTGAAACCAACTTCCTGAGCTATAACATCAACGCTCAGGGATATGCACCATCAAGCGATCGAGTAGATGCCATCCTAAAATTCACAAAACCCGAGACGATACAAGAACTTAGACGATTCCTTGGAGTGACAAATTACTACTGACGTTGTATTCCTAATGCTGCACAATCACAACTTCCGCTCAATGCATACCTCCAACATTCAATAAAAAACGAAAAAACCAAGATTCAATGGACTGAGGAGGCAACAAAGGCCTTCGAAGAATGCAAAGAGAAGATAGCAAATGTCACACTCCTCGCTCATCCCACAACAAATTCTGCTTTGACACTCACCACCTATGCATCATCTTCTGCAATTGGAGCCAAACTTGAGCAGCAGAATGGAAACACCTGGGAGCCGCTTGGATTCTTCTCCAGAAAACTCAGTCCCTGTGAGCAGAAGTATTGCACATACGACCGTGAGTTGCTAGCCATCTTTGCCGCAATACAATTTTTCCACCACATGTTGGAGTGTCGCACCTTCAAAGTCAGAACAGACAACAAACCTCTGATTTATGCTTTCAAACAGAAGCATGAGAAAGCACCTGAGCGCAGAATCCGACAACTTGACTACATCTCACAATTTACAACGGATATAGTCTACAGTACTTTCTCCACAAACCATCAGAGACGAACAACGAAACGACGAACATCTTCGTGATCTAATTACAAGTTCATCAACTCTACATCTTCATGAGCTGCAAGCAGAACCAGACATCAAAATATACTGCGACATTTCCACTGGCATAGTCAGACCATACATCCCTCTGTCACTTCGAAGAACAGCGTTCGAAATAATCCACAACACCGCGCATCCGAGTGGAAGAACAACTTCACGTCTGCTGAGAGAAAAATTTATTTGGCCTGGAATACGAAAAGATGCTTTACAATGGTCTCGAGAATGCATAGCATGTCAGAGATCTAAAGTACATCGTCACAACAAAGTTCAACCTGACCACATCGTTGTTCCAGACTCCAGATTCAACCATCTTCACATCGATATAATTTTTCTCCCAATGGTCCAAGAGTTCCAGTACTGCCTCACCATGATAGACCGTTTTTCGAGGTGGCCAGTAGCAGTTCCCATCAAGGACATGACCGCAGATACTGTCGCAACGAATTTATTCACCCACTGGATTGCTCACTATGGTTCTCCTGTAACTATATCAACAGATCAAGGATCACAGTTCGAATCGGCTCTCTTTCAAGCTCTTACCAATCTCGTTGGAACTAAGAAAACTCGAACAACACCATACCATCCACAATCCAACGGAATGGTCGAGCGAATGCACAGAACATTGAAGGCAGCTTTAATGTGCTCACCAAAGCCTTGGATCGACATACTGCCAACAGTCTTACTCGGTTTGAGGACATCATTCAAGGAAGACATCCAATCCACTCCAGCAGAAATGCTATATGGAACGTGTTTGAGGATACCTGGTGAATTTTTCGTGTCATCGGATCTACTGCCAGACTCTTCAACATTCATAGTAAAACACCGCGAGTATATGAGTGGAATTCGACCAACTCCGACAGCTCATCACACCAAATCAAGAATGTTCATCTTGAAAGATCTGAACACCTGTTCACATGTTTGGTTGCGGTGCGACCATGTCAAAGCGCCACTTGAACCACCGTACCAAGGTCCTTACAAGATCCTCGAGCGAACTTCGGACAGAATCTATAAGATACTTGTTAATAATCAAGAAAAACATGTATCTATAGACCGACTCAAACCGTGCTTCATAAGCAAAACCGACAGCGAATACACTGAAGACTCACCTGCATCCAGTCAACAATCAACTAGTCAACAAATCCAACCACATCTTTGGGGTTCAATCATGGATCCACCTCAGCGCACGTACCAGCAAAATTCAAAACGATCCGTGCATTTTCATCCATCCAGATGAAACCCACTCGGGGGGGGAGTGACTGTGGCGGCACTGAGTCGACAGTCGCGCCTCTACCAATCAACATCAGCAAGAAACCAAGTTTCTAGAATTTTCCATCTTTTGAAAAAAACCAAAGAAACCAACTGCCAACTCCTTGTATTATTTTATGTACCTATTCACTTGAATTTAAAGCGTTGCTTAGTCAGTGGTATTCAACAGACAAACAGCCTTAACTTCAATCGTGCCAAAATTGTTACATAATTACTTTTTGATAAATATATTAGTGCAGAAATAAATACTTATTTTGATTTAAATAAAACAAACAAATAACATTCAAACAAACTCTATTGCTTTTTAATTGTTCAGTGACAGTTCTTTCAGTGGTTGCTTTTTCATTCGCTCAGTTGATTGACAAATATAGTTGGTTTCTGTGTAACGGCACCACAAGCCTAGATAAAAAACCTTATCCTAGACAAGACCCCTTCCTAGAGTATAAAATTTCCCTGAATCAAACCTTTCTTCGACCGGTTGAATTTCTTTTCGTCCGAGATCTTACTCTCCTGCCTAGAACACACCGCCGCGACGACTCGCTGCTTAGAAGGCGTTTAATAATATTACAAACAAATTCCATATTGTGTTTATGAGTAAAACTCGTGAAAATTCGTTCGGCTCACTCATTTAGCCGCTTATCTTCCGTAATAAATTACTTCTGTCAAAACTTCAATGCTCCGAACCCTCAATGGAACATGTAAAGTCTGCTTCTGCATTGCGCAGAAGGCTGAACGCACTCCTTTGAAAATTTTGACATACAGCCTTATTACCGTAACCATTGACTTACTATATCGGATTCGTACATAAATTAGCGATGCGTACCGACGCACTTCTTTGTTGTTTTGTGAGTTAAAAAATATTTTTAGTTCCGACACTTTTTTGTTTCGGAGACAATCGGACGAAAAAGAGTAAGCAACAAATCGCGATGCATCGCATGAAATCGCGAAACGTCGGTCGCTCTCAATTTGAAATTCCGATGCAGATTTCAAATTTTTTCGTAGATGTCTACGATTGACCTGTCCGAAAGTATACGGTGGTAGAAAATTCGTGGAAATTGTACGAATCGGAGAGAATTTTTCTCCGATCGGGTACGGTAATAAGGCCGATAAACAAAATCTTTGAGACATTTGTTTATTTCGTTTGCGATTGGAGGTGAGTGGGCGATAAAAACAAGGATTGCAACAAAAGGTGATTTTATTATGTATTTAACTTTTAATACATTCCCTTCTTGGTTCTTTCCCAGGTGTCCGTAACAAGACATACACATCTGGGGCCATGTTCTGTAACTTATCACTCGCAAGAAAAAAGTGATAAACGCAAGGAATCGAAACAATTTCAATGCAATTTGTTTCGATTCCTTGCGTTTATCACTTTTTTCTTGCGAGTGATAAGTTACAGAACATGGCCCCTGGTCATCACTAGAAGGTGGTTCATGGCAGGTTGACCAGCGTCCACTGGTCAGTCATGATGAGTCCGTTGAAGACCTGCAATGCTACCACGAGAGTGATATAAATGTTTTTTTCATGGAATCGCACGGAGCCCTTTATTGCAAGTGGTGGCGACAATGTATTCATTCACATTTGGGATTTGAGACAGTTGCAAACCATCAAACCAATTGCAACATCAAGCACCATACTGATCACATTTCCAAGCGTCACGGCGCGTCGTGGGTTCAATATATTTAGAACGATAAGTGTTTATAGTTAAGGGTCTTTTTATTTGTGCAATAAAATAAAAGTCTGGAATTTTAAACACATTTTTCTTTATTTTTTTTGGTGTCGTCAGTGTCGACAAGTCGGAATATTTTCTGCTATAATCATCGTTGTCCTCTTCTTCTGCCTCTAGCAGCCAATCACCACAGGCTTTCTGCATGCTCTGCAATCAAACGTCGGTCACTCTAATATGAGACGGTCAGCAGAGAGTTCCCCACGGAGCATCCTGGAGCATGAAAATCAACTCATCAATATCAGCTTTTCCAAATTCCCATTCCTATAAGGCTTACCAAGCAATTTGATTTGATCTGTTGGTGGGCCTGCAACAAATCAACATACAAAATTAAGCCCATAAGATAAATTCGCATAAGTATTATCAATGGTAATTTACCATCAGTCTCAAATTAAAATCCATTTTTTTTCGAACACTTCCAAATTATCAATCAACACCATTTCATTGTCTGTGGTCATTTCTAGCCTCTGTTGAATTGTTCTCTTTTGATATGCAATAATGCAATATTGTTGTACTCTGCAACTGCTCAAATTTGAATTTGTAATCCGTCGCATTTTAATCGACAATTAACAAATCCGAACCAAGACGGACTTTTGTCTTTTATCAAACCCAAATACTATACCATTGAATAAGAAGTACAGGAAGCGGTGTAAGCTACACGCACAGTGTACGTGAGTGAAGCAACAAAAATGTCTGATGATGTAAAATAGGGGGAACTCATCTGTCAAAATACGGGGACCTCATCTGTCAAACTGGGCATGTGCTGTCATTTTGCTGAGCTGTAATTGGTCAAATGTTGTTTTGTATTTTCATCTGTCAAAAAAACAAAAACTCGAGTTCAGGGGCGAATTTATTTTTGTTGGTGATCGTTAGGCGCTTCACAATTTCTTGTTTTTTTTAACACTTGATCAGTTTGTTCATAGAATGCACTCTCTAAAACGACCTGAAGAAGGACAATAAATATGACGAATTAAGGATGAAAAATGAAGAAAATGTAACGAAAAAAAAAAATAAATAAAACTCGTGCATGTACAGGTACACCTTGAACGTTAAAACACCATGTAGTCCAAAAAAAGAATTGAAATTGAAAAATAAAATTGATGCACAATCGATACTGATCTCGATTCAATCATATTTCGCTTGGCGCCCCTGAGATTAACCATTCAACTGCCGACCAGCCCTGTTGTAATGCATTTGTATTTGTGAAACTCACACTACTTAGAAAAATGCTTCACTTCTTTTTCATAAGACCCCTTCCTGTACTTCTTATTCAATGTACTATACACAAAAATTTACGAATTGTCTGTATCTGTATTCTATTTTGACAGCTGTGAACAATGAATAAGTAGTGTTCGAAGACTGATTAATAAACAGTCGCAATGGTATCTTTGATCATATTTAAATGGGAAATTATCGATAAAAATAAAAAAAGTGTGTGTGAAATTGAGAATTTCTTACATTTTCATAAAAGAAAATTTAATTTGATAATTGGGGCTATTCTGCCATTTCTGTTATTCTTTTATGAATTTTCTGTTATGAATCATAAAAGATTTAGAAATAAAAGATCTTTTATAATTGGTATTCAGAACTTCGAACTTTTATAAAATTCTGTTATGAATTTTTCGAAAAAGAAATCTGTTATGAGACATCTGTCATTTATCAGCTGTTACCTAAATAAATAAATTAAATTGTTTGTGATGATATTTAATTGTGCAAATAAATGATGCAAAAGGATATCCACGACTGATGGTAAGTTTAATTTCAATTTAATTCAGTTTTAATTTATCTATTTTATATCAAGATGCCATCTTTCCAGAAACCAGCCCCTGCGTTTTCCGGAATTGCTGTTTTCAATGGCCAGTTTTCTGAAATCTCCTTGGCGGATTACAGGAACAAGTATTTGGTGTTGTTCTTCTATCAATTGGACTTCACAAGAACGAAAAGATGAAGGGTATGTAATTATTCAATTTTCGTAAGAAAGCTTTAAAAACCTTTTCGTTTTCTTGGCCATAAAATGGTATTTCTAGATGAGCCCAATGCAAACGTCGATGATGAAGAAGGTTAAAACAACAAAGACGACGACGGCGGCGACGGTGCTGGATAGAACACTTCAGATTCAGATGATTTGTGTGAAGGAAGAAAAAAGCGACTACACACCTACCGATTTTATTTCCTTACCACCAAAACAAGAGCCGCATTCTATCCCGGAAACATTGCGACTCACACAAAGGAATAAATTTAGGTATATATTTGGTATTCTATCACGATGGCTACTTCCAGTATGTAAATAACAAAGATGTTCGACTCGTGTGCCAAGCATCGGAGAATCTCTGATAGGATGTTCACCATCAATCGCGTGAATTCATTCCATGCCAATGGTGCAGACACAGACACAGAAGGGTCAGAGCAGAGGGTTGGTGGATTACAATGGCAAGTGTATTTATGCTCGTGTGATTGATGTTGATTACATGTTTGGTCCAAATGTTGTTCGAGGCACAAAGTCGATCGGAATGGATTTATCGTGGTTCAACACGATTGGGGCATCTCATGTGGCAAGGAGAAAATGCCAATTTCTTGTGTGAACTACTATGACGAATCAATGCCGCCCGCATGCGAAAATTCTGCCGTGCGCATTCCCACCGAAAGCGTTCCCCTCAATTTGGATGAAGAATTTTTGTGGTTGCGATTGCGTCGACGATTGTTCCGTAAGTTAGTCATTTAAGAAGCCATGAAATCCAAATTAATTGAATTTAATTTTTTTTTATTTCAAAAGGACAATACAAAATGTGCTTGCTGGCAGCTACTTTCTTACTTACTTACTTAAGGTGGCGCTACAGTCCGGGGTGGACTTGGGGGCCTCAACCAACAAACCTCTCCAGCCAGCTCGGTCCCTAGCTAGCTGTCTCCAGTTTCGCACGCCGAGTTGGTTGAGGTCGTGTTCAACTTGCGCGCGCCACCTGAGCCTTGGTCTTCCTCTACTGCGTCTTCCCTCTGGGGTGGATTCGAAGACTTTACGGGCCGGAGTATTGGTGCCCAACCTCTCCACGGGACCGAGCCATCTGAGTCTTTGCACAGGAATTGAAGTGGCTAAAAAAAACCCAAATGACGTGCGCTCTCATCAAGCATCAGGGGTGTGTTAATAGGTTTCGTTTTCTTCAGCTTCATGGAGTGAACTGGGACGATTTAACATTTGGGATCTTACAAAACAACTTCAAGCCGTGGAGGATGATCAGATGTTGAAGCAGTAGGAAGAAGAGCTGGCCCATGCAGGAGTAAAGCCAGTGTTTACGTTCACCGGACACAACCAAGAAGGCTTTGCAATGGATTGGAGTTAATTGGCCCAGGGATTCTTAGCCACCCGGGTTGCAAGTAAGTACCTACGGAAATTGTGCATAAAACTTTTCTAATTGTTTATTAAATTCAAGGCGAGACACACACATCTGGTCTCCACTAGAAGGTGGTTCATAGAATTTTGACCAGCCAGCGTCCACTGGTCGGTCATGTTGAGTCCGTTGAAGGATTGCAATGGAGTCCAAATGAAAAGAGTGTACTGGCATCGTGTTCTGTTGACAAGACCATTCGTATCTGGGATTGTCGAGCTGCTCTATAAAAAGCTTGTATATGCTTACTTCCGAGAACGCCCACGAGAGTGATATAAATGTTATTTCCTGGAGTCGCACGGAGCCCTTTATTGCAAGTGGCGGCGACGATCGAATCCTTCACATTTGGGATTTGAGACAGTTCCAAACCACCAAACCAATTGGAACATTGAAGCACCATACTGATCGCATTACCACATTACCGAGAGAAGAGTCTAAAAATGACGATAAGAAAAGCAAGCTTCCGCCACAATCGTTGTTCATTTATGTTTAAAGTTAACGGTGTTTTTTTATTGTACAAATAAATATCAGGTATTTTTGAAAATACAACAAATTTGTCTTTGCTTTTTTTGTGTCTTCAGTGCAGAAAAGTCAGAATGTTCGCTGCTATCATCATCGTTGTCCTCTTCTTCTGCGTCTAGCAGCATGTCAGTGTTAATCAAGTGTCGCATAGTGGGCCGGCCATGTAGACAGTTCTGAAACCGAATTATAAAAATTACCATATTAAACATCTTTTTCCTGTACGAGTTGATTTCAGATGTGTTCTTACCTAAGGCTGCTCCATTTTGCCCATATGATCAATCAAATTGCGCATTGTCAATTGTACTCAAGGGCTTGCCAATCATCACAGACTTTCTGCATGCTCTGGAAGCAAACATCTCTCTAATCCGAGACGACGGTGGTAGCCTTGATACGTTACACTTCTCCCCTATAGCGTAGCCTTTGTATGGTCCGGATCGAGTTGAAGAGCACGTTCAAAGTGCAAAATTCCTTCTCTAGATTGTCACTGTAGTACAGGCACAATCAACGAACATAAATAGCATCGGCTGATGTGGTATCGTTCTTCTTGACCCTGACTCGACTGTCTCATCTGTCAGTCTGTGCAACCTGTACGGTGCCGATGATATTGCCGAGGATGGTGCAGCATTTGGCAATGCGAACGTATTCCTTTTCGATAAATGCAGAACATTATTTGGCATGCAGCACGATTGCCTTAGTACGCGGCCTAATCGGGGCATAGTGAAATTGCATTTTAGTATAGTTTTAGTGCAGCCTTTGCCCTGCTTCTCCACATACTCCATTGTGACAACGTCGCCTCTGAAAGATAAAAGTGATATTCCTGTATAATGAATAAAACTTAAAAAACACGTTGGTCTTAAGACGGCAGTAGTTACTTACCCAAAAATGCCCATCATCACTGGCTATCGAAACAATTTGAAAAGACCATTCTGTCCGAATAAACACCGACAGATCTAGCAGATAAAAACAAATTTGTTATTAAAATGCACCACTTTCACTTCACTGGAAAAACTTAAAACCACTTAAAACATAAAACTATGGGATTAAACATAAAATATAACCATTGCATGTACTTATGAACGAGCTGTGCCTTCCACGCTTCAAATTTAAGTATTAAAAAAATTTGTTTTTAACTGAAATCGTAAGTTTTATTGAAATCTTTTATCATAAAAGGACCGAAAAGTTGTCTGTTATTCTGTTATGATTTTTAACAGATTTCTTAAAAGATTTTGGCTTGCTGAATACCAAATAGGCGATTTATAAAAGATTTTCAGTATGTTCGAATTTTTTGACAGTTCATAACAGATTTCTTAACAGATTTAATAACAGATTTGGCTTGCCGAATACCAAATCTGTTATTCATAAAAGATTTTTTGACAACTTAAACTTTTGTATGGGAATTCATAACAGAATAACAGAATAAAAGAATAAAAGATTTCGCCGAATAGCCCCAAATGTTGCATTTGGATTTAGTTACAAAAAAAAATAATTAATTGAACATAGAAAGAACCATTTTTAAGGGTAATTTTGTTTTATCTTGAGGGAAATTTAATCAAAGTAGTGTCAAAAAAAGTCCCATTTAACCCATTTTAACCCAATTCGCACAGCAAAAATTTTAATATGATCCCTTTTTAACCAAATGTCAAAATTTAATCGTGGTAGGAATTTTAACCCATTTTTTAACTGAATTCGCACACGGCCTTACAAAAAGAATGAACTGTCAAATCCGGCAAACTCACCTCATTACTTTGTTGCTGTAAAAAATTTTATTCACGTACACGAAATAAGAAAAAAAATGAAAAAAAATGAAAAAAATAACTTTTGCGGTATTTGGAGGGTAAAACGTAGGTAGGTTTCCAATCTTGTTATAAAGTGATCACTGGTTCCGGACCGAAGCCGAAAAAAGAACAGCAACAAAAACAACAAAAAACAACAACAACAACAACAACTAGAGTGAAAGTTATTTGACATGGCATATTTTTTTTTGTTGTGCACATATTTTAAAATTTAATTTTCATTTGTTTTATTTATTTACTTTTCAATAATTTTCATACCATTTTGATTTATTTTGTTTTTGTATTTATATATGTTTTTTTGGTTGTTTGAGTTTGATTCGCCATTGGGAGAGGGGCCACGTCTTTGCGTTCCTGGTTCCGAACCACGGACCCTTTGTTAGTGGGGAAATCCGTTGCGGAATCCGCATTTACTTAGAGCTCTAAGGAAATAGGGTTACCATCCTCGATTTTTTCTGAAGTGAAAATTTTTGTATGCGCCGAAAATTAGAGGCGTTTTAAATTTATTTTTGGGAATTCGGGCCGGGACGTTGTCCACATATTCCTTTAGGGAATCAAAATTTTTATGAACCTTTTCATCTTTTTTTTATTTCTGATAATAAAACATAAAAATCCAAAACAAAAAATATCAAGATATACAAAAATAAACAAAAAATTTAAAAACGTTAAGATCATACAAAAAATGTTTTTGAAAAATACAAAAACACAAAAAAAACAAAAATACCAACAAAAAAATTAAAAACAAATATACAAAACAAAATATTTTAAAATTAACAAAATAACTTTAGGATTAAGTTTAATTTTTAATTTTATTAGATTTTGAACAATTTCCATGATTATATGTTATTCATTGATTTTTGTTAATTTTTCTTAAATTTTGTTCATTCAATTTTGTTTGTGATCTACTTATTTATTTATTACCTTTTTTTCTTATTTATTCCTTTTTTTGGTTGTTTATTAACTTTTGTTTATTTATTCATTTTTGTTCTCTTACATATTTATTTATTCATTCAATTTTGGTTTGTGTAAAGTTTTTTGTTCGTTGTTTTTCAATAAAAAAAAAATTCCAATGTTCTGCCACGTCATTAGCGCGTTCTTTATTTATGACATTTGCTGAGGGCCACACGATGGCGTGCTAGGTTCTATTTTCTGGGCATAATGAGCGGCGTGGCGGATGATGTCCTAGAGGAGGACCGAAGGCACCGGAGGCAGCCACTGTAATGGCGTTCGGGGAGTTCCCGGACAATACGGCATCGGAACTCCATGGTAGGGTGGGCAAGCACCCGCAACAACATCAGCGTGGCAAGAGTGGAGGTAAAGTAATGTCCTTGTTTCGTTTTGTGTAGTCCTTTTCTTCTGGCACAATTTATGTTTTTGTGTGCCGGTTCCTGTCCGTCTGGGAACAAGATCCCCTCCATTTCTGACGAGCTAAGCCACGTGTCGCCAGCATGCCAAGGAACCAGACGGATATGGCTGGGGTTATTCCCCGATGACAATGATGTCATCAGGAACCGAGCCGGCAACAAAATGTTGCCAATATCCTCCTCTTCAATTTTTGTGAACAAAAATTCGTTCAACATGGCCCGATAACGATCGCCGTTGACAAACGGCCACTCCTTGCTCATTTTCGAAGAAAAATGGCCTAATTATGCCTCTCGACCAAAATCCGCACCAAACAGTGACTCGTTTTGGGTGTATCGGCTTTTCAAAGCATGCATGCGGGTTTTCTGTGCCCCAAATGCGACAATTTTGCTTGTTTACATACTGCAAATAAACTTATCTGAGTATTCATCGGTCGAATAAATAATAGCGTTTTTCGTCAGATAAAGTCTATCTGACGATTGAAAAATCCAATATTTTAATATTTGTCGAATAAACACTATTTGCTTGTTTATCTGACGATTGAAAAATCGGCTCTAATGCTCAAAACAGATGTGCAGAATTTCTGCACGCAGCGCTGCATGCAGAGCTTCAAGCAAAACACACGTGCAGAAAATATGTCATCTGAGTCTCTGGACCTTGACCCTTCGTGCTAGGTCTACGTCGTTGTACAACCCGTAAAGTTCGCTGATGTATCTTCTTCTCCATTCTCCATCAATGCACACGTGGCCAAAGATGACCCGAAGAACTTTTCTCTCGAAACAGCCTAAGGCACATTCATCCGATTTTGTCAAGGTCCATGCTTCTGCACCATAGAGCAGGACAGGTATGATGACGGTGTTGTACAGTCTTACCTTAGTTGCTCGAGAAAGGGCTCTTCCACTCAATTGCTTTCTTAGCCCAAAGAAACAGCGATTAGCAAGAGTAATTCTTCATCTGAGCTCGGCGCTGGTGTTATTGCCTGTGTTAATAGCGGAGCCTAGGTAGACAAACTCCTCTACTACCTCGAAGCTGTATGCGTCTTTTGTGACGTTCTGTCCAAGCCGTCATCGGTGTTGGGTGTCCTTTCTCGAAGGCAGCATATACTTCGCTTTTCCCTCATATACCGCTAAACCCATTTTTGCCGCTTCTGTCTCAATTTTCACAAAGGTGCCATTGACATCACGGTGTGTTCTTCCCATTATATCAATATCATCGGCGTACGCGAGAAGTTGAACAGATTTTTGGAACATAGTGCCTCTGGTGTTGACGGTGGAGTCTTACACTATCTTCTCAAGAACGATGTTAAAGAAATCGCACGACAGCGCATCGCCTTGTCTGAATACTTTTTTGACGTCGAAAGATTCCGTTAGCTCATTGCCAACCTTGATGGAGCAGAGTGAGTTCTCCATCGTCACTTTGCACAAGCGAACGAGCTTGGAAGGGATGCCAAAACTAGACATAGCTTTATACAGTTCGTCTCTGTAGATGCTGTCATACGTGGCCTTAAAATCGATGAAGAGGTGGTAGGTATCAATATGGAGTTCAAAGGTTTTTTCTAGGATCTGCCGCAACGTGAAAATTTGGTCGATGGTTGACTTTCCTGGTCTGAAGCTACATTGATAAGGACTAATCAGATCGTTGACGAAAGGCTTCAGACGGGCACATATTACGGCAGAGAGGATCTTGTATGCGATGTTAAGTAGATTCCTCTGTAGTTGGCGCAGTTTAGAGGATCTCCCTTTTTCAGGATCGGGCAAACAATGCTGAGGTTCCATTCATCGGGCATGCACTCCTCCGACCATATCTTACAGATGATTTGGTGCATGTTCCTATCTAGATCGTCGCCTGTTGATTTGAACAGCTGGGCAGCTAGACCATCTGCTCCAGCGCCTTTGTTGGATTTTAGCCGTGATATTGCCGTTTTCACTTCTTCTAGGTCGGGTTCACGGAATTGTTGGCTATCATCATGTACGATAAAAGGCTCCTGTCTGACGGCGAGGTTTTGTTCGTCGTCGCCGTTATAAAGTCTACAGAAGTGGTTTTTCCAAATACCCAGCATTGACTGCGATTCTAGTATGATGTTCCCTTGTTTATCTCTGCAGGCATCGGTTCTTGCTCGATGACCTTGAGCCAGCTGTTTTACCTTCCGATAAAACCTCCGAACTTCATTCCTGCTGTTGGCTCTCTCAGTCTCAACATCTTCGATCTGACGCTTCTCATGCTCTCTCTTTTTTCTCCTGAGAAGTTGGCGTTCCTCTCTCCTCTTTTGCCTCACGAACAGCTCTTGTCCTTCTATTCAGCGCCGCTTTGTGTGCCTTCTGCTTGGCTGCATGGGCCTGCCTGCATTCTTCGTCCAACCAGGGGTTTCGTTTTGGTGGCTGCGTGAAACCCAGCACATTAGAGGCGGCATCTCCAACTGCTTTCTGACAATGTTGCCACTGGCCTTCGATACTTGATGTTGGCAACATAGGACTCTTTAAAGCACTATTCACATGAGCACGACCAACGAACGACGAATGAATGAAGAAAAGTGATTTTAGATACCTTTGAAGTCGTATTTCCTTGCAAATTCTCAACAAAACGATAAAAGTAAAGTTTATGTTTGATTTATGATGCAAAAATTAACTTTTTATTCTAAAATGTTTGTAAATTCGAGAAAACAAATTTATTCGTCGCGAAAAGAATTCTAGTTGATACGAACTGCCAAACTTTATTCGCGTTCCACACACCATCCGCACTCCCAACGAACAAAATATTCGCGCGCGTATAACCTCAAATATCATTCTTGCTTTGTATTTTGGTTGTTCATTCGCGACGAATTAAAAACTCTCATGTGAAAGAAATGTCAAAACCGACGAATTTTCGTTCATTCGTTGGTCGTTGTTCGTGCTCATGTGAATAGTGCTTAAGAGGTTATATACAGGGACGACTGGCAACGACTCGAATTGGGTAGACAAAAAAAAAATCAGTTCTATTATATTGTTCCTAGTCGTGGAACAAATAGATAGTGACTAAAAACTTGAAGCCGTATTCATTTCAACTATCGTTATAAATCTTAAAGCACAATCTAAAACCTGGCTTTATTTTAAGTCTCAACTGGAGTTCTTGAGATGTAAAGGAAAAAAAAAACGTTAGGTACCTGATAAAATAACGATAAAAATAAATAAAGTGTTTTTTTTCCATCGATCCGTTTCACAAATTAATTTTAGGTACCTAGATATATTACCTGAACAAGCCATAGTCAGACCAATAAAATTTCTTACTTATGTATTAACAGGTATCCGCAATATGAAAATTATAACTCTAACCTAACCATTACTGAATTACAAAATCATTTGTAATTTATGTTTTTGAAATAAATTTAAACGATAAGTACCTATACGTACCTAGCAATTTAAGACATTTTCAACATTGTCTTTCTTCCGTTTCCGTTCCGTATACAAAGATACAAAAAAAAGTCAATCAAACAAAAAGAAAACATGTCTTCGGCTTTTTTCGTTTTCTTCCCGAACGACCCGAACGCAAAAGGATGAAATGAATGAAAAGAAACAAGAAATTAGACATTTTCAATTATGTCTATTTTGCCCATACAAACATCGAAGAAATCGTGTGCTTGTTCTTCTTTTCCCACAAAAAATTCAATGGAGAACGAAGACATATTTTTGAATGTCTTCGTTTTTTTCCCGAACTCGCGTCGTTTTATTTCGTGTATTGGTTGGTTGGTATTCAGAACAGTATGATGATGAAGTTGAAGTATGATGTATGAAGTATGTGTATGATCATGATGTGTAAGGTGTTTGTGTATCTTCTCTTTGTTCAATGTTCACATCTGAAATAATTTCAATATGGGCGATTTGATTTAAATAAGGGTTGGTCGTTGGTTAATTTTGGGACTTTGGGTAAGTTTATTCTTGTTGTTGTTATTTGCTTCAGCGTGTGATTTTGTTTGGGTAGACACTGTCTTAAATGTCTATACGACGCACAGTGGCCCGTTTAGGCTAAAGTCATTCCAAAATTCATTTTTTTCGTTGTTCCAGAATTCAAAATTTGTTTTTTCGCTGAATTAACAAATATTTGAAGTTCTTGAAACCGAAGTTTTTTTTTGAATTTTCCCAACGGTTTGGTTTTGAGAGGGGGTCAAAGTTGAACTTTTTTTCAGTTTTAATAACAAACAATTTTTTTTTCTTTTTCTTGACTTTGAGAAGCTATATTACGAACGTGGGGAAAGAATTTTTGTTTTTTCTTTCTGAAATTAACAAATACGTTAAAATATATGTTTGGAAAAAATATTACAAAAAAAAAATGTCTATATATGTATTTTTTTCTTTCTTTTTTTGGACACCACTTTTTGTACCTTTTTCTGACTTTACATTGCATGGAAAAAAAAGCTTCAAGAAGCATTAAGCAAAACTCAACGCATAATGAAAGCTGAAGTATTTCTTAATATAATCCTGAAGAAATAATTTGCGCCAACTTGCGCCCAACTGAGCTAGAGCGATTTTATTAATCGATGGCAGGCACTTTTTTTCAATTTTCTGGTTTTTCAATGGCAAATTAATAAAATGTTTAATACTGTAACTTTTGAACAAGTTGAGATATCACCACAATTTTTTTTTTATTTCGAAGAAAATGTTCACGGCTAACAATATGATGAGTTTTAAATTTATTACATTTGCAGGGTGTTCCAGAATTTTCGAACAAAAAATTTTTTTTTTCAAATTCAAAAAATTATCTGAAATGGGGAATGAATTCACAACAATTTTGTTTTTGATGACGGAAATATTTTAAAATACGATATGTCATAAATATATCATAAATCGGAGGCAATAAAAAAATTAAATTGAAGGGTTTATATTATATCCATAATAAAATATTAGCAGTTACTTTTGACTATGTTTTTTTAACTATGATTGACGGAAAAGTTTTAAATGAACTTACAGAAACAAAATCAACGCGGTCATGCCCAATATGCAAAAGGACACAAAAGAGTTTCAATAGCCAAGATGAATCCAATGCAAACATTGACGAACATAACTACCAATATGGAATATCTCCACTGCATGGTACAATCAGATGCATGGAATTTATATTAAAACTTGCATATACACTTCGACGGGATGGAGAGGATTTCGGTGAATCGATTGGGATCAAAGAAGCACAAAAAAGAAGAAAGGAAAGGATACAAACGTGTTTCCGTGATCAGCTTGGACTCGATGTAGACAAACCAAAGCAGGGATTCGGAAATACTAATGATGGGAACACTTCGGGAAGATTTTTCGAGCAATCGGAGATAACAGCTCAAATAACTGGAGTAAACATAGAGGTTATTTCCAGGCTGAAAATAATACTTGATGTTTTGAACTGCAGGGAAGTTGTGAACGCAGTTAAATTTGGGGAGTATACTAAAGCAACAGCAGCTCTGTTGACTCAAAAAAGTATCCTGAAAAACAACTGACACCTACTCTTCACAAAATTTTGGCTCACAGTCAAGATATTATAGAGTATCAATCACTTCCCCTAGGAGAATTATCTGAAGAAGCCCAGGAGTCCAAAAATAAGGACTACAAAAGGTATAGATATCAAAATACCTGCAAAGTTTCGAGAATAAGGCAGAATGAAGACTTATACAACATGCTTGCAGCCTCATCTGATCCGCTTATTTCTTCTCTGAGGCACGTAACGATATGAAAGCACTTTATTCTCCGGAAATGTTGAGTTTATTGAATATTATCACGGACCAAGATGATAGTTTTCAAGAAATCTAATGTTTATACGTACATTTCAACTGTTTTTATTGTATAATTTGCTGTTCAATTTGTTATTTATTATTATTCTAATGTCAATTTACAAAAAAAAAAAAAAAAAAACTTTTTTCGCCACTGTTCCTCTAAAATCGGTGTTTTACTTTTCGCGCTACTGTTAAACGTCAATTCCTTTTGTTTTACGCCAGAAAATGAATTTTCTTGTTTGTTTAATTCACATTTAATCATTTTTATCTCACTTAATATAACTAAGCTTTTTGACAGCTATTTCCGAAACACCCTGTAATGTTTTTATTTTGAAATTCACCATTTTCATAGCGTTGGGTGTAACCTTCAAAATAAAAAAAAAATTGTGGAAATATCTCAACTCGTTTAGGAGCTATGATTTTTGGAACCAAAAAAGCCGAAACGGGCCACTGTGCGACGGTTCGTCACTGGTTATATATATTATATCAAAATTATTTTACGTTCGTATTTAATATTTTTTTCTAAAGGAAAATCTTTTTTTAATGTCAATTTCCATTGAACCACATGAAAAGGACGGCCCCGTTCGCTACGAATAATCAATATTTTTAGGTTTCAGTGGAAAAGAAAAAAGTATCAATATCAGGGATGAAAAATCGTCTTTCAGCATTGTATCGAAATCAGAATAAAAAGTGTATCGAATTGTACTTTTTGATTTGTTAAGTTTTAAGGGCTAACTTTTATGAGCGGAAGTAAAGGGAAGCTAGTATCAGAACCGATAGAAACGCTCCCTTCCGAACTGCCAAGTAAGCAAGTTACCTATAATGGACGGATGTATACAGGAGTATCCTTCAAAATAAAAAATCTGTTTTTCGTTGAATAAACACTTACAAGAAAAAATTACTTCAAATAGACAACAAATCGAATATATCTTGAAAAGGGAGCGCAGTTTACGTCCGTAAGCAAAACATATCGAAAATTAACGAAACGGGGTAATCCGCCATTTAGATTTAGGGCACAATATACGAATTTCTTGTTCTCGCTCAGTAACGGACGGCTCCGTCCACGCCGTTCATTATGAGGATTTTTTTTTCATAGATAAAACATAAGCAGCTAGCCCACCCTCTTCTTCCATGTCTCCCAATTGTTGGCCGACCGACACCATCCGGTTCCGCTCCACAAAGCTTTGGGCGTCCTGGTCTACGCCATCCTTCCAGCCGCACTTTATCCTACTAAGAATTGTACTGCAAAGGACTTTCCGGGCCGGTTCTAGGTGTCCATCGGAGTCTATTTTATTTTTTTATTTTATTTTTATCTGCTTCGTGGCAGATTTGATACACCTCGTGGTTATATCGTCTCCGGAATCATCCTTCCTCAAAAACGGAACCAAATATTCTCCGTAAGACTTTTCTTTCGAACGCGGCTAAGAGTTCAGAGTACCTTTGGCTAAGCACTGAGATTCCGGATGCGTAAGTGAGTACTGGTAAGACTATCGTCTTATACAGTATAGAAGTTTGGATTTAATAAGTCTACCTGAGAGGCTAACGTAGATTCTGTTGGCTTTGAACAGCCGCTCGCATATTTTTTTGTTTCCATATTGTTATCGGCTGCTACTTCTGACTCAAGGTAATTGGAAGATCGCTCTTCTTCAAATTCATGCTCCTCTATCTTAATAGTTGTTCTTCTACTTTTTTGAACGTTTTCAGCAGTCGATGCCACCATGTACTTAAATTTTCCCTCATTTATATGCAGCACTAAGTTTTTTGCCGCCTGCTCGCTCTGGATAAATGAGGATTGTACAGCTTGTGGGTTCCTTTCAAAGTTTTCAATGTTGTCTGCATATACCAATAATTGGGTGGACTTGATGACGATAGTGGTGCTGGTGAATCTAATTTATGATAAATAGCTGTACTTGCAGTGTTACCCGCGATTAAAAGTAGCCTATGTGATTTTCTGACCCCTAAACTATCACTACCTATGCAATGAGTCAATCCTTTGCTCTATGAAAAATTAGGTTAATCGTACATTTTATCAGGATAAAGTTTTAGATGATCGCTTTAGTAGTTTTTGCGTGACTCTCCGACACCGTATGGGCTTTGACATGTTCATTTATAGTAGAAAGTGCACCTTACTCTCCATGTTGTCTTCAAAATATCACAAAACCAAATGAAAAATTGAAAACGGAATGAAAACAAATGAGAATGAAAACGAATAAGATTGATGATGCCTACGGCGTACATGTTACATCGTTACTTAACTTTCTCATTCAGTGACATTTAAACACGCTGCCAAACTAGCAATTTTATTTACTTGCAACAAATGAGTGCGTTAAGAAAAAGGATACTTGGTGACATGGATTTTCGTAAAAATATTCATGATTTAGCAGAATACCGATTACATCAAGTGAAAGACTGAAAGTGCATAATTGTATTGAATTTAGTAAAAGTGTATTTGTGTACTTAAGGAGAGGCAAGTGTATCGAAAAAAGTACAATTGTATCGACTTTTGCAACCGAGATCAATATCTTTCTGTAAGTGTATTAGTGTTCCAGCTGTTAGCCTTAGCATAAAGAAACAAGAGAAACAATATTATTCATTCTTCGTCCTATAATTTTGTTCAACATTTTAAAAACTTTTAATGGAATGTCTTTCGTTCTTGGATAGCAATGCATTATTTGCTTCAACAATCGTTGAATTCATCCCATGATCCAATAGAAAATCAGCATATCTTCGTCCTCGGATGAAGAATGCTTGAAATGATGTCCATGTTATATGTACCTATTCTTGAGAACACAACGATAAACCTTATTTATTTTCATTATTATTATTTATAATATTCACTATTCTATTATTTATTGTAATTATAACACAACAAAAACGCACTCTCTTCTATTTTCTTTTTCATCACATAATTATTCCATTTGCAAAAACTGTCAAGCTTTTAGTATGTGTTAAGATCAGTGTGAAAATCTGTGTAGATTCGTCTCAAATCTCAAAAGACGAATTCAAAACGAATGAATTCGTCGGGAAAAAAACATCAATACCTACTTTTCCCATTGGAAAACGTTTAAGAAAAAATATTGCCGGCCCGTCCGTCGGTCGACGGCACATCAATGTTTTGGTTCACAGGAAACCCACATAAGATATACTTATAAAATATATAAGGCAACTCTTTCGATTTTTCGGAGAGCTTTTAACAGTTTTAGTATATAACCTACGGTTACCCTTGTCAATTTTTTCTTTCACATGACGTAATGGAATTCCTCTGTGTCCTGTGTGAGATATGAATGTCCTATATTCCCTTTACTGCATATTTGATTTGGACAAAGTCAAATTAATAAGATCACAAACAATCAGGAAATAATTATAAATGCAGAAAATGAATTGCTTTATACTTAACACTTAAGTTATTGAGGTTTTTTGTGTTACTGTCCGGAGACTCCATTTAAAATCGTCCGGAGACTAGAACAAGCGTCCGGATAAATCAATGTTTAAAGTTACTTTCAATTCATTCGTATACCAAACTACTGAGAAATATCTATATAGTCTTAGCAAAATATTAAGATTTTACTGAAACACCAACAGATATAAAGATATTTACATTGAAAGTAAAAAAAAAAAGTTATCTTACTGGGGACTGCTGCCGTTACCCTATAACTGAGCATGCCCGATGGAACCTCAGCATTGTTTGTGGTGTGGTGACTTCAACTTTTCTAATGATACCATCTTTGCCCGGATATAATTCAGTTACCTTGCCTCTCAACCACTGTGACCTTGGGGAATCCATGTCAAATACAAGAACGAGATCGTGTAATTTTATTGCTTCCGAGCGTTGACACCACTTAGCTCGTCTGGTAAGGTCCGGTAAATATTGTCGTACCCATTGTTTCCAAAACATGTTTTTTAGCTGTTGTGCGATGCGCCATTGCTTTCTTAAGTTGATGAGTCTCCAGTTGTAAGGTCCAGGTGTTTGAGTAGAATTTGGTTTCCCCATTAAGAAATGGTTGGGTGTTATGGGTTCAGGCTCATCTATAGATACAGGAATATCAGTTAAAGGTCTGCTATTAACGATGTTTTCAGCTTCGCATAAGACGCTCTGCAAGGTTTCTAATTTCGGTGCCTGTTCTGTTAATACTATGCTCAATACTCTTTTTACGCTGCCTATTAATCTTTCCCAACAGCCACCTGCATTAGGATATTTGGGGCTGTTGAATATCCATTCGATTCCTAACGGAGTCAAGGAAGATTGCATAGCCTCGTGGTCGAGAAAATCTGAGACATTTCTAAGTTCTTTGTCCACCCCTATAAAATTTGAACCACAATCACTTCTAATTCGAACGGGAACTCCTCGTCTATTCACAAAATTTCGTAAGCTCATAAGAAAGGCATCTGTAGATTGGTCATGACATATTTCTAGATGTATCGCTCGAGTAGTCATACAAGTAAACAGAGCAACCCATCTTTTTTCTTTGTTTCGGCGGTTTTTAATGTAGACGGGACCGAAGAGATCAACGCCTGTATAACTAAATGGGCTTACATATGGTGTTGTTCGATCTTTGGGAAGAGGAGCCATTAACGGCTGACGTGGTTTGGCGTTAATAATTCTGCATGTAAGGCAGTTTGATTTTGCTTTCCGTACAAGTACTCTTAACGATGGTATCCAGAACTTCCGGCGAATTTCACATGTTACCAAATCTTGGTTTTGATGGTGGAACTTTTGGTGATAGTATGAAACAAGAAGATTTGTGAAGTAATGTTTTTTCGGTAGGATAATGGGGCGTTGGGTGGCGGCCGGCAAAAATGATGCGGTGGAAATTCTTCCATCAGCTCTTAAAATTTCATTCTGACTATCATATATAGGGTTTAGCGAGAGTAGTGAACTTGTTTTTGGTATACACGTTTGCGACTTTAAACAACAGTATTCGTCTCTATAAGCATCTTTTTGTGCCTCTGCTGATAAGTATATTTCCGCGGCTAATTCTTCTTGAGGTGTTAATTCTCCACTTCTATGGTGTATTGAAGAAGTTCGCTTACATTTTGCTATAAAGCGAAAACACCAAGCAACGGTTCTCTTAAGTCTTGAAAAGTTTGAAAATCTGTGAATGTCAATTAGTTTGGGTATGACGGTGGCATGGAACAATGGTGCCCTGATTTCAACTCTTCTTCAAGTTCCAAGTCATTAACATCGATTCTTTCCCGAGGCCAATTATTTTTGTCTAAATATAAGAAGTCTGGGCCAAGAAACCACCTTGAATTGTTTTCCAAGTTTACAGGGAATCGAGCACGAGTTGCTTCATCTGCAATGTTTTCAACTGTAGGAAGCCAGTTCCATTGCGACTGTTCACTTTCTTCTGATATTTCAGATATTCTATGCTCTACAAATTGCTTAAATCGACAGCTGTTTGAATGAATCCATCTTATTACTGTTTTTGAATCACTCCAGTAATATATTTGATCAACATTTATGCTATGACCAGCTAAGATGGAAGCTTTTAAGCGAACGCCCAATATGGCTGCTTGTAGTGAGAACATCGAGATTTTGCTGCCACAAATGCAACATTTGTTTTTCCATCGCTAGAAATTATTCTCCAGTAAGCGACGGCAGCATACGCATTTTCGCTAGCATCCGTAAAAACATGCAATTCAACAAGTCCTTTTTTAAAAAAGGTCGAGTAACATCTTGGTATTAAAATGTTTTGTACGTCATTGAGTTCTGCCACCCACAACTTCCATTTGCTCATTATTCGATCGGGTAGCACTGTATCCCATGAAATTCTACTTTTCCATACTTCTTGCAATAGTATTTTTGCGCTAATAACAAAATGTGCCAAAAAGCCAAAGGGATCAAATATACTCATTATAACGCTTAATATTTCACGTTTTGTTGGAGTTCGAACACCAGATATAATATCTAAAGCAACTTTGTGAAATTTCAGAGAAAAAGTGAATGCGTCTTTTGTGGTATTCCAGTGCATCCCCAAAATTCTTTCTTTTTTATCACAAATGTCAGCGTTCACATCTATTACTCGATTTGCTTCATCAAACTCTCCAAACTCTTTCAAAAATCTTTCAGAATTTGGTACAAAGTTTGTTAGCTCGAAATTACCTCTTCGATGAATCCTTATTACTTGATTTACGACGGAAATGGCATCATCTTCTGATTCAAAGGAATCGACATAATCATCGACGTAGTGTCTTTCTACAATTGCAGTGACCGCTCTTGGGCTCTCATTTTGGAATTGCATAGCGTTCGTATTTTTTACATGTTGTGCCAAACTCGGGAAGCAAGTGGCTCCAAATATCATTGCCCGCATCTGGTAAACTTCCAATGGGTTTTCAGGACTTCCATCGCTCCATAAAAAACGTTGGCACAATTGGTCTTCTGGTCGAATATCTATTCTATGAAACATTTCTTTTATATCGGAACAAACTCCAATGCGTGCTTCTCGGAACTTAAAGAGTACATCCAACAACGTTTGGTTCATATCTGGCCCTGACAGCAACATGTCATTCAGAGAGATGCCCATGGATTTGGCTGCTGCATCGAAAACCAATCTGAATTTTCCCGGCTTGTTCGGATTCCTTACTCCGAAATGAGGAAGGTACCAGATTTTTGAAGGCTCAACCTTATTTGAATTCGAGTTGAGTTTATATGCGTACCCTTTGTCCAAGTACTCACTTATTTTGTTTCTATATGCTGCTTGGAGTTCAGGATCTTTGGACATCTTCTTTTCGATGAATTCCAATCTTCTAAGAGCCATCGTGAAACTTTCGGGTAACTCAATGTCATCTGATTTCCAAAGAAGCCCCACTTCATACCGAAATCCATTTTGTTTAGTAGTTTGTTTCATAATATTTAACGCTCTTTGATCATTTTTTGATAATAATTTACTTGTTGGCTTATAAACACCCATGTTTTCGAGGGTGAAATAATTTCTTACCATTTCATGGATGTTTTGTAAAATATTTTCTTGAGAATACGTTTCTGCGTCACGAATCGTTAAAATTTTTTTAAGTTTAGTCAAACTGTCATTTTGTAGATTTGTTGGCCCATAAACTACCCACCCTAACTTTGTTTCACCTATAAAGGGGCTTTTCGATTTGATTCTACCCCCAAATAAGCATTAGACATACCCAGAAGAATAGTAGGTTTTGCATTCAAATAATCGTAAATTGGCAACACTTGTAATTTGGCATTTTGACAGCTGTTGTTAGAAATCAATTTAGGGGCCAGTTATAGCTATCATTGAAATGGATCCGGAAAAATCTTTGAATTGATATTTAACTATGTTTTCTTTTGAATAGAAGTGCAAATTATATACCAATCGATCGGAAATCACTCCAAGAATTTTTATTGACATAAAAAAGTTCAATTACACACTTATTTTTTCATTAAAATGTGTTTTTCCATTTTCCGGTTGTAAATTAATTTCCTGAACAGCTGATTGTAGTATGTCAAAAAATGAAACAAATCGTTCCAATGATTTGCGTTTCAATTTTGTTCAATTCCAATGATCTGTGTTTCAACTTCTCACAGTTCCAATGATAGAATTACGGCAGGAAAAAAATTCCTGACAGAAATTTTCATTGATTGCTATAACCGACCTTTCAGAAAAATTCCAATGATGTGTTTCAATGATGAAAACCAATGAAAACCCCTTAGGGCCAGAATATATGATAAAAATAAAATTGTTAAATTGTTTAAAATTTTTTCAGCTTTTGAAATCGTTTGTTTTCCTTTTTTTTCAAAAACTGTTAGTCGGAAAAAGTTTATGAGCGCTAACCACTGATCTAAAATGCTGTCCACAGTCATATGGCCACAGCCACAGAATAAAAGTAGTAGATTTTTGAGTGAGTGCATTTAGATCTTGAAAATGGCTTTCGATTAACAAAAAATTAATTAATACAACACATCTTAAATGAATTTTGTGAGTTAGAAAAAATGTAGTAGAAATAGGTTGCTACGTTTTGTCTAGTTTTGATAAGGGTTCTAAAACTTTTTGGAAGGTTACAAAAATTACAAAGAAAAAAAGTTTAAACATTCCACCCTTACGCGTTAACGACAATGTTCTCGTAACACAATTGGAAAAGGTAACCGCACTAGCTGACACCTTTTGCCAAAATCACAATATATCAGCTCACCTCAGTGATATTGATACTGAAAATATTGTCAGTGTTAAACTTAATGAGCTAAATTCCTTATCAAATAACGTTGATAGAAATGATCTTTTTAAAAACAAGTCAGTAAGAAAGTTAATAAAACAACTGAAATCCAAAAAATCATCTGGTCTTGATGGAATGAGCAACAGATTACTCAAAGCCTTACCTTCAACAGCCACAACATTTCTGACAATGGTTTTCAATTGTTGTCTGATTCTTTCGTATTTCCCCAAAGATTGGAAAATTGCAAAAGTTGTAGCTATTTGCAAACCTGGTAAAGCAAAAGATAATCCGAATAGTTACAGGCCAATAAGTTTGCTAAGTACAATAAGTAAAGTGTTTGAAAAGCTTATTAAACAACGGCTTTTAATTCACATTGAGGATGCAAACATATACCCAAATGAGCAGTTTGGTTTTAGAGCAGGTCACTCTACTAACCATCAAATTTTAAGAATAAAAAATCACATAAAAACTAACCTAAATTCAAAGTTATCTACTGGCCTAGTGCTTTTAGACATCGAGAAGGCATTTGACACAGTATGGCATCAGGGGATGATCTACAAACTTGTTATCTTTAATTTCCCAACATATCTCATTAAGATAGTATGGAGTTTTTTACTTAACAGAAAGTTTTCTGTTAATGCAGGAAATGTTAAATCTTCTTTGTATAACATTGACAGCGGCGTTCCACAGGGTTCTGTGCTAGGGCCCATACTTTTCAACATTTATGTGTCTGACTTGCCATCTTTGGACGAAAACACTAAAGTAGCTATGTTTGCAGACGATACAGCCCTTTTTGCATCCAGCGTGTTGCCTCAAGCCGCTCTCGGGAGCTTACAATGTTCACTGAACATCTTACAAAGATTTTTTCATAGATGGAAAATCAAAGCTAATGCTGAGAAATCATGTGCCATCTGGTTTTCTAGGAGAAGGAAAACTGACTTCTTACCACAAACAATGTTACAGCTTAACTCTGCTAATATCCCTTGGTCTGAAAGCTGCAAATACTTAGGTCTTACGCTTGATAAGAAGCTGACATTTGAAAAACATATTTCCAACACGATAAACAAAACAAATCTTGTAATAAGAATTTTATACCCATTCATAAATCGCAAATCATGTCTTAGTATGCATAACAAAATTTTAATATTCAAAAATGTTTTCCAACCTATACTCACTTATGGTGCTCCAGTGTTGTTTGACTGTGCTGAAACCCATTTAAAAAAGATTCAAAGAGTGCAAAACAAAATATTAAAATTAATGTTAAATTTGCCATGGCATTATTCAACAGCTAGGCTTCATGATAAAGCTAATGTTAAGCAAATTAAGCTTGTACTATATAACCTACAAGATAACTTTTTTAGAAGATGTTCCTATTCTGATAATGAGCTAATTCTTGATCTCTCAAATTAGATATTATTTATATCACATTTGGGTTTATGTGCAATTTTATTTTTAAGTGTTATATAAGGGTTTTTTCTCGTAGCTTTTCCCTTGAAAACTTGTTATATTAATTCCATTTCTATTCATTTTAGCATTATATTGAAGTTGTAAAGAATTTAATTTTCTATTTCTCTTAAATACAAAATACATAAATGTAAGAATTATCAAACTACAATAAATAAATAAATAAATAAATAAATAAATAAATAAATAAATAAATAAATAAATTAATGAAGTAGATCTGCTACATATGAAGTAAATACTCATCTCTGCTTTGGACTCATCCTTAAGTAGAAAACTTGAATATGTTGAAGTCAGTCAAAGAGAAAGTGTCGAGAGGTGAACACCTACTGAGGTGCGTTTTTGCGCCGACGATAGTTGACTATAGTTTTTGTGTCAAAAAAAAATGGTTGATGTGTCATAGTTGAAATAGTTAGAAATAGTTGAAATAATCCAAAAACGCTTTTTAGTTAGGTTTGGTTGAGCTGTCAAACAAGAAAAACAAAAACAAATCTTTTGAGGTTACATTTTTCTTTTCTTTTGATCATAATATTATTAAAATGGATAAAGAGACAACAATCTAAGATTTGATTGTTTTCTTTGCTTTGGCAACAAGTTGTGCGAAATGAAGGTCGACTTGACGAACACCCTTCATAAAGAAATCTTTAAGCATTTCCAAGTAAGCCAGCTCCTGACATTCTTCTAATTGCTGCTTCCAGATTCGGTGAACAATATCTAGTTCGTGCTTTTATATAAATAAACGAAAAAGTCTTTATATTCTGAAACTAGTTAAACATTTTTTTATTTCCGACAGAATACATAAAAGCAATGAATTAAATTCAAAACTAAACTACTTATGTACTACTACTACATACAGACATGTCTGCAAATACATGAAATGCATGAATTGAGGTTGTCACAAATCCCGGAACTCCCGGGAGACATCAGAGAAAATTCCGCTCCGACGGTTACCTCGATTACGCCGATAGTCTCCATTGAGACATTAAAATTTTCCTTGAACGCCTTAACCGCATCCAAACTAGGCACTTCCTGGTGTCCTGATTGTTTATCAGTTGCAACAACAAAAGCATTTTACTTCTCACTCTCCGCCACCAAAGTTAGCTTCGAAAATAACTTGGCTTGCCTCTTTTGATGTCCCTTGAAGTGAGCTGCAGAGTGGAAAATACGTTGAACAAAAATTCTATATCCATATCCAAAACAATTACCTTTTAAGACGAACGATTGTCTGAACCTTTTGTTGCACAGCGTGCACTCAAACGGTTTTACTTCCTTATGACGCAGCATATGATTTTTTAGCATTCTATCGAAAACGAATCTCTTGTCACACACTTCACATTTGTATTTAGTGTCTGTTGGATTAAAAAGTGATTTCAGTAAAGTTCATAGTAAGGAATATAAGTCACCTTTATGTCTTGAGGCAATGTGCTCGTCTAGCGCTGGCCTGGACGTGAACATCGATCCACATGTCACGCACTGATGGTCTTTCTTCTTCAAATGCACCGTATCTACATGAACTTTAGGTATTTCTCGAGTTTAAACCTCTTTGGACATGTCGGACACTTGAAAGGTCTATTTTCGTCGTGTTTTTTCAAGTGCATCACGAGTTGGGTATGCAGCAAGAAAGATTCGGAGCATTTGCTGCACTTAAACGGCTTCCCAGGTACAGTAAGACTATGTCTCTTTAGTTTGATTATTTCCTTGACTTCTTGTGTTGGCGAAGCTCCGTGAAACTTATAATTGTGCAAGAGTAGATTCATAGCGGATCGGAAGCATTTTTGACAAATTTCGCAAAACTTTGTACGGGTGTTGATTGTAGTTTGCTGGTCTCCAGAAGTTTCTTTTGAAGGTAAGTATGTGTCCTCGTGGGTTTTGTTGTGCTCAAGTAATTGATCGTTATTTGCAAAAACTGTATTCAAAACATTATTATTTCTTTTTGAGCAAATAAAGGGTTACCACTTACCACTTCCACATTCACAACATTGATAGATGCAAGCTCCGGAGTGCGATTTCTCGTGAACCACCAAATGAGTTACTTGAACGAATTTCTTCTCGCAATACTTGCACTTGTGCAATTTGGCATCGTCATGCCAAGTCATGTGATAGTTGAACGATGTGAGATTAGATCTAGGAAATATCTTGCCGCAGGTCACACATTCACTTTTGTCACATTTGGGACATAAATATGGAAAATCGGTGCAGTGGAGGGCATTGCAATGATCATTTAACTGATCAGGATCATCGAAACTAACTATGTCCATGCAGTATTCACATCGATGTGCCTTAAATTCGGGGATAGTTTCGTCCATGTCTTCGATCTCGTCTTTTTGTGTCTTATTATCGTTAAAGTTTTGTTTCTTGTCTTCATCTTCTGCCAATTCTGATTTTGGACGTTCCTCACGGGGAAATCGATAATGTTCTTGAATTGTTATATTTTGATCCAACTCATCAAACTAAGGAATTTAAAGCAATTGTAAATTTTGTGGTTTATGCTCTTACTTTAAAAGACTTACCTGAAAAGTGCACGAGAGAAATTTCCTTATGATTTGATTGCTTTTGCAAAACATCCGGCGAAATAAAGTTATTTTTTTCCGACAATTTAAAATTTGTAAGGGTAACCTTGTTTTCTTTATTTTGTAATTAAATAATTGAAAACGAACAGAAATCCTTTGATTGTAATTAAATTCGCGGCTACGCGGTTGTAAAAAATGTACAACCAGAATGTTTTTTCTTAGATTCCAGATTGACAATTATTAAAGACGCCATTTTACAAAAAAAAAAAAAAAAAACACTGACACACCAACCACTTTCAACTCACCTCCTGAGATGGATTGGAAATAGTTAGAGATAGTTACGATTTGACACATCAACACAGACCGCAAAAACGACAATTGTGATTACGAATCGTAACTATTGGCGTGCAAAAACGAGAAATAGTCAACCATTGTTGATTATAGTTGATTATAGTCAGCGCAAAAACGCACCTCTGATCTTGCTGTTGCTTCTTTTTATCTATTTTTTTTTTCTTACTTCAACAATCAATTGACATTCCATCAATTAATAATTTATAATTGCCCATTCCATATCATTTGACATAATGCCTTCTAAATGTGCTTTGTGCAAAATTGTTATTGATGCATCAAATACCAAAGTGGCTTGTGTTGATTGCTCGTTGTATTTTCATGGTAAATGCATAAATATTCATGATTCTGACATTGAATACATGCTAAAAAACGGTATACCATATCGCTGTGCTTCGTGTACCTCTCTACGTCCCAAATCTCAATATTTCTCTTCATCACCTCTTGCTGCCCACCGCCCCGCCCCCGCTGCTCTTGCTGCTGGTAATATTTCTCCTGGATCTTCTTCATTTAAAACTGGTTATCAACCTTCAATTCATGTACATACCAGTGATCGCAATTGCAATGCTGAATCTGCTAAAAAAGAGCAAAAACTGACTGATGCTAATGTCACCTAATCAATATCACTCGAAGACATTTTTAAAGAATTTTTGCGCTGACGATAGTTGACTATAGTTTTTGTGTCAAAAAAAATGGTTGATGTGTCATAGTTGAAATAGTTAGAAATAGTTGAAATAATCCAAAAACGCTTTTTAGTTAGGTTTGGTTGAGCTGTCAAACAAGAAAAATAAAAACAAATCTTTTAAGGTTACATTTTTCTTTTCTTTTGATCATAATATTATTGAAATGGATAAAGAGACAACAACTTTCGTTGCTCTAAATTTATTGCAAAAATTCAAGAACGATCTTGATATGGTAAGTTTTTGAAGAAAATTAAAATAAGAAAATATTTATTTATCTTTGAACAACCCACAGCAAGAAAGGCAAATGCAATATTCGAACTGAAGTCCACCCTCCATGATGAAATCCTCAAGCTGTTCCAAGTAAGCCAGCTCCTGATATTCTCCTAATTGCTGCTTCCAGATTCGCTGAAAAACTATCAATAATCAATTCAATATCTATTTCGTGCTTTTATATAAATAAACGGAGAAAGTCTTTATTTTCTGATACTAATGAAAAATTTACTGCCGACAGAATTATGTATATATGTACATTAGGGTGGTTCTTATTTGCTTTTTTTTCGAAAATTAATGAAGACATCTGCTCAATCGTCTCCAAATAAATAAAAAAAAATCCTCTAATTTTTTAAGATTTTTATCTACACCCCTTACTGGCCCTGTAGCGAAGTGAAATTCTAAAGGGACTTTGCGGCTGATTTTTTTATTATTCCCGTATATCTCCATTTTGGCTTTACCGATTTTATTAAAATTTTGCACAATTATACTTAACATCACCCTTAGTGAAATTGCATTCGAAGATTTTATTTAAAATTTATTCTTGAATAACAAAAAAATCGGAAAAGAAGTCCATTTTTGTAGTACCTTTTGGGTTTATAAAACTCTTTTCTAGATTTCTCAAAAATGGCTTTACCGATTTTGTTAAAATTTTGCACGATTATAGTTAACATTATCCTTAGTGATATTGCATTCCAAGATTTTATTTAAAATTTATTCTTGAATAACAAAAAATCGGAAAAGAAATCCATTTTTGTAGTACCTTTTGGGTTTATAACACTCTTTTCTAGATTTCTCAAAAACTGCTCAACCAATTTTTAAGAAATTTCGTCTACACGTTTGTATGCAATATCTTAATAATGTTGCATACCAAAAAATTTCACAAGTGTTATAATTTCCTTGTAAAAAAATCAGGAAAAGTCCCTACTATTAGAATTTCACTTCGCTACAGGGCCAGTAAGGGGTATAGATAAAAATCTGAAAAAATTAGAGGATTTTTTTTTATTTATTTGGAGACGATTGAGCGGGTGTCTTCAATAATTTTATCCTAAGGACCACCCTAATGTACATGCATAAAAGCAATAATAAAAATAAGGCCGAATTTGTTCGCATGTTTCTTGCTGATTGTCTTCCTCAGCTGATGGCTTCGTCCTTCTCCTTCGCCCTTCTTCGGCTTCCAGTATTGCCTCGACTTCGGTCAGCTGGTTGTCGGTGATGGTGCATGCATACTTGAGTCGTTCTTAATTGTCTTCGAGGTTTTTGAGCTTGATTTCGATAGCTGAAGCTGCATCGATGACGTTTGAGGACTTTTCCCGCTCTTCGCTGAGTTCACGAAGGAGTTTCTTGTTCTCCAAACGACAAGCATGTGAAATTTGTTCGACGACCTAAAGAATACAATGAACGTTAAATGAGATCTGTTTGGAGATGAAAAACCTTACCTCAGATTTCTCCTTCAGCCTCTCCTGCTCGGCGTTTTCGCACATTTTGTGCTCCAGTTGCTTCTCCACCTTCCACAGGTTTAAGTTTGCCTTTCGTGCCGACTGACGTTCGACAATCATCTGCTCATGGGCAGCGGCCAACTTGTCCTCCAATTTTTGGTACTGCTTCTCGAGTAGGTATATCGCCGACGCTCTTCGGTCGTTCACTGAACTTCTCAGCCATGTCCTCCCGAAATAGGGATGTTTGCGGATCGCAGTGTAGTCAATTCGAATTCGATTGGAAGGGATTGTTGTAGAATATTTAGGCTTTTAGGCCGTGTGCGAATTGGATGAATTGTGGTTAAAAAATAAAAATGGATGAATTTTTAACCACTACTGTCATATTTTAACCTGCTCAGCAGCTAGTCAAATAATGCGAAGTGTCAAAATTTAACCAAACGTCAATTTTTAACCCATTTTTAACTGAATTCGCACACGGCCTTACATAGCGATGGCTGTGGATTAAGAAGTCTTTAAGAAAAAGTTATTGAACGTCTATTTACAAAGAAGGGTTTTATTCAAGTGAAAGGATATAATATAAAGTATAATATAGTGTGGAAAGATCAAGAATAAGGTGAATATTAGTGAGACAATTTATTCAAATACAGATGGCAGAGTTATAATATTTTTTTTTTTTTTATTTCAATTGAAAAACTTACAGCTAATAACAAAATTCATCATTACTAACCTTTTACAAGTTTAAATTGTTTAATTCAAATATGCATTTAGAGAAACATAATTTTATTCAGAAATGAAAAAGTCGAGGAAAAAATTAAAAAAAATTAAGAAAAAAGAAAAATGAAATATTGAAAAGAATCAAAATAAGCAAGAAACCAAAACCATCAGAAAAACACAGCAATTTCAAGAAGAAAAAATGTATAAATAAAAATAGTTGATTAATATTGAAAATTAGTTGAGTATGGAGATGAACGACGGACCACTTTCTGTTACAATTCTTAAACACTTTTGGAATTTACGTATTCGGAGCACAATACATCAAAATCTGCAAACAGAATATTATGACACTTTTGTATTCTTATGATTGGTGATTTTAGATACAAATTAGTACGATGGAGTGGTATTTTAAACGATATTATATTATTACGATTTGAGCGAGCTGGGCAGTGGATGTTTATATTGTTTAATAGATATTGACAGTCGATTTTTCCGCAGATAATTTTATATAGAAATAGTTCGTCTGTTAGACACCTGGTCTGAAACAAAGATGTCATCTTGAAGATGTTAAGCCTTTCGTTATAGGTGGAATGTTGTCTTAACATTTTATATTCAAGGAATCTAGTAAATCTCTTCTGCGTGCTTTCAATTTTATCTGAATATGTGAGATAAATAGGGTTCCAGATAGCAGAGGCGTATCCCAGAGAACTGCGAACTAAAGAATTAAATAGAGTTATGAATGTTGCAGGGTTTTTGAAGTTTTTTCCAACTCGGAAAATAAAACCTATGTTCCTAGCGGCCTTATTCACTATATAATTGTAGTGCTTATCAAAAATGAGTTTTGAGTCAAAAACAACGCCTAAATCCTTATGTTCAGAGACTCTTGATAACTCAGTACCACCTAGCAGATATTTGAAATTTATAGGATCTCTCAGACGGCTAAAAGACATAACTTTACATTTCCTTATGTTCAGGGGGAGGGCGTTTTTCTCACACCAAACTAACAAACTATCTAAATCTCTTTGTAAATTTATACAGTCTCTTACACAAGAAATGGTCCTATACAGCTTCAAATCATCTGCGAACAATAATCCGGTAGAGGAAATGTTATTCAGAATGTCGTTTATGTAAATAGTGAAAATAATAGGTCCCAGTACCGAACCTTGTGGTACTCCCGACTTCGGGAAGAAGGGAAGAGATGAAATATTGTTCAGAACTACTTTATGTGGTCTATTGTATAGATATGATGAAAACCAAGCTATGAGGTCTTCGTGAAAGCCTATTTTTCGCATCTTTTTTAAAATTGTTGCATGACTTATTTTATCGAAAGCCTTGGAAAAATCAGTGTATATAACGTCAATTTGTTTTGAGTTATGAAAGGCATTTGAAACATCATGTGTAAAACAAGCCAAATTTGAGACCGTAGATCGTCCCATCACGAACCCATGCTGATTAGGAACTATTAACCCTCTCAACTCAAATGATAGTATCTTATTTAAACATTTTTCGAAGATTAAGGATAATGCATTTAAAATACATACTGGTCTGTAGTTGGAGATGTCTGAAATAGCACCATTTTTATGAATTGGTGTTACGTATGCATTTTTAAGAATATCCGGAAACCATACTTCATGTAAAGACTTGTTAAATAAATTGGAAATAGGGCTAGCAAGAATGTTTGCGCAGTTCTTATAAATTATATTTGGAATACCATCTGGTCCTGAGTTTTTATTTCCATCTAATGTTTTTAAGATAGATAATACCAAATTTTCAGTAATAGTTGGCTTGTTGATAGCAGTATTGCAAACTGCGAGATTATTTTCAGAATCATATATATTATTTGTATCTGAATCATTATAGTTATTTTGAGAGAATTTCGAAAATGACTCGCAAATATCTTGTTGTGACGACACATTAACATTTTTGAATTCCATAACTGATGGTATTGAATTTGTTGCTTTTATTTGTTTAGTATAAGTCCAAAAAAATTTAGTATTAGATTTAAGATTTGTTTCAGTATTGTCTAGATATTTGTTATAACAAACTTGCAATTCTTTTTTGCATTGTTTACGCAAATAGTTAAATGTGTTTTTATCGTCATCCCTGTTAAATTGCTTGTATCTTTTATGAACTCGATTTTTGTCTTGAAATAGTTTTATGAGAGAGTATGAATACCAACTTGGATATTTGCTTGCTTTACATTTTTTAATTGGTGTATAAGAGTCTATTGCTTGATTTAAAATTTTGTAAAACTCCGAAAACGAATTTTCGGTATTTAAATTTTCTAAGACAGTCCAATCTGTTTGACTTAAATAGGTATTCATTTCGGTAAAATTAGATTTAAAGAAGTTTCTTTTAAAGGTATCGCGTTCTGGAAGAAATCTGGTAATCGCTATTTTAAATTTAATAACCAAGGGCGGATGGTAACGATCTACATTAGATAATGGATCGGTGCAAAGTTGGACCGAGCAGTTATTGCAGAACGAATTGGAGCAATTGTAAGTTAATTGTAAGTGTTGCCATAGTACAATTATATTCAACATTCCCTCTCAACACTTAATAATTCAGAATATATATAATATATAATTAATAAATAATATATAATTAATAAATTTAATTCAAAAAAGTTATTCCAAGATTTTTAAAAAGATTATTATGCTTTGGTAAAGATACATTTTTAGTGAATGGATCGGCTAACATCTTGTCAGTCGACAAGTATTTAAGGTACACAGTCCCATCTGATATAGCTTCACGAATATAATGGAATCTTATATGAAGGTGTTTAGTGCGTGAACGTCGTCCTTTATAGTTGGCTATATACTGTGCACTCTGACTATCGGTATATAAAATGATTGGCTCATCAGCACGATGTAGACTGAGTTCGGTAAGTAGATGTTTAAAGTATGTTGCTCGTTTTGCAGCTGACGTCAACGTAACGTACTCGGCTTCAGCACTGGACAATGTAACGATAGATTGTTTACGAGATTCCCAATCGATTGGAGCGCCTGATAGAACAAAGACAATGCCAGATTGCGACTTTCTATCATTGACATCTTCGGCATAACTTGAGTCAGCATAAGCAATAATTTGTTTCCCAGATCTGTAATAAGAAATTTTAGTATTTACAGTTCCTTTAAGATATCTAAGAACAGATATGGCTGAATTCCAATGCTGAACTCTCGGGTCTTGGTTAAATTGCGAAAGTATATTTACGGAATATGCAATGTCAGGCCTACTGAATGTAGACAAATGAAGCAGGCTTCCTATAAGTTCCTGATAGGACTTTTGGTTAATTGGTTTCTTTTCACCTTCAATTTGTGGCTCCTTCTCAAGTTTGGTCTTTGGTGGTAATGGAAGAGTTCGTGGCTTACAATTAGTCAACTTGTATTTTGAAATTAAGTTCCTTATGTAACTTGACTGACTGATTGAAAGAGTTTCTCGCTCGCGGTCGCGTGAAATTTCCAACCCTATTGTAAGCTTTGGTTCGCCCATGTCCCTAATTTCAAAGTATTTTTCTAAATGTGATTTCAAATTATCAAATTCAAAATCGTTGTTTGTTGCAACAATTAAGTCATCAACATAGGCTGTGATATATGTCTCTATTCCATGTTGTTTTTTAAAATATATACATTTATCATAGTTTGAATTTTGGTATCCAATTTCTTGAAGTTTGCTATCTAACTTTTTGTTCCATTGGTATCCCGATTGTTTTAAGCCATATATTGATTTTTGTAATTTGCATACTTCTGATTTTTTGTTCACGAAACCTGCTGGCTGCTCCATGTAAATCTCTTCATCAAGATCTCCATACAAAAAAGCTGTCGAAACGTCGATGTGGTGAAGATTCAAATAGAGCTTATCTCAGCTACTGGAGCAAATGTTTCGAAATAATCTACCCCGTACATTTGTGAGTACCCTTTTGCTACAAGCCTTGCCTTCCTCCTCTCCACAGTTCCATCTGAGTTACGCTTGGTTTTAAATACCCACCGACATCCAATAACATTTTTATCTTTGGGACGGTCTACGAGTACCCAGGTTCTATTTTTGTTCAAAAAATCTATTTCGACATTCATTGCTTTCCTCCATTCTTCAACATCTGGGGAAGATTCAATGTCTTTAAGCGATCTAGGATCTTCAATATTAGCTAGATAAGAAGTTTCATTATAATTATGTTTAGGAACGTTTCGTTGAGGCCGTGGACTTCGATCAACTTGATTAGTTGGTTTACTTTTATTTTTTAAGTTCAGTTTTGTGTTTATCCCGTTGTCGTCACAGCTTATATTATCTAAAGCTTCCTCAAAATGTTCCTCAAAGTGTTCCTCATCGGATATTTGTTCTGAGCTGTCACTTCTATGGCTATCTGTTTCCATTTCGTTTTGTTTTTCTTGAAAAACTGCTGCACTTGTTCCTGACTCATCTGATTCTATTTTGCATGTCCCTGCTGCACCTTTTCCTGCTATGTCTGTATCTACTTCATCCGTTCCTGATACACCTGCTCCAGCACCAACATCCAGATAATTGTACTGATTTTCTTTCCCAGAGCCTTCAATGAAAACTACGTCTCGACTTTTTACTACTGATCTAGTGCCTCTTTTCCAAAGCCTGTATGCCTTTGTGTCCTCACAATAGCCTATCAACACAAACTCTTCGCTTCTAGCCTCAAACTTGCTTCTATTTCCAGCTTTATTTAATGCAAATGCCCTCGCTCCTACCTCCCTAAAGTGTGACACACTAGGAATTTTTCCAGACCACAATTCTTCAGGAGTTTTGTTTTGATTTGATGTAGTCGGACACCGATTGCGTATGTAGGCTGAAGTATTAACCAACTCTGCCCATAAAAAGTCTGGAAGCTCAGCTTTAATCTTCATACACCTTGCCATCTCGACAAGTGTGCGGTTGGCACGTTCGGCCACACCGTTTTGCTGTGGTGTGTATGGCGAACTAAACTCTTGGAAAATTCCACTTGATTGACATAAGCTTCTAAAACTATTGCTGGTGTATTCTGACCAATTGTCAGATCGAAGTCTTTTAATTTTTTTGTTCATCTGATTTTCTACGTAATTTTTAAAATGTATAAATTTGTCTATCATCTCAGATTTCTTTCGAATAAAATAAATAAATATTTTTCTAGAGTAATCGTCTATAAACGTTACAAAATATAGCGACTTACTCAGCGATTCCGATTTCATGGGTCCGCATATATCCGAATGGATGAGGTCCAAATAAGATGTGGTTGATTTCTCGTCCTTTTTATTAAATTGTAGGCGGGTTTGCTTTCCTTGGATACATGCTGTACAATTTAATTCGAAGTTCTTAAATTCTGGGAGCCCTCGTACAATATTTTCTCGTTGTAGCTGTTTCAGGGATGCTGCATTTAGGTGTCCCATACTATTGTGCCAAAGTTTGAAATTCTCTGCTGCCTTTACGGATGTTGCAATCTGAGTGCTCTTGGTGTTGCACGCTTTTTCTTTGATAGGATACACAAAGTAAAGCCCTTCCACCTTGTCGGCACTCATAAGTTGTTGACCATTTTTATTCATTACACGTGCATGGTTAGCCTCAAAAAAACTTTCACACCATTCATCGTTGCTTTATTAATAGAGATAAGGTTTTCTTTAAGATCTGGAACATACAATGTGTTAAAAAGCGAACAATATAAGGGTTTTTTATTTACTTCACTGACAATTTTGACAGTTCCAATACCCATAATTTTTACCTGCTTGTCATTAGCTAGCTTAACATACCCGATGTGACTTTTGGAAAGATTAGAAAAAAAACTTCGCTGTGACACATATGGGATGTAGCTCCACTGTCCAAGCACCAACGTGTGTTTTTTCTTTGATTCTGGCTCTCTATCACTTCCAGTGCTCTTGTTGGCGATAAGCTCAAAAATTCTTGCATCATGAAACCACTTTCATATACGTCATCAACTTGTTTTGCCATTTCTCGATGTGAATAACAGTCTCTCGCTTTATGACCCCTTCGTCCACATCGCCGGCAATTGTAATTACAATATTTAGCGCCAGTTGAACCAACTTGTTGTGGTGCTCGACGACACGGCTTAGGCTTATTATAACGAGATGAATACTGATTAAAATTACCTTTAACTCTCATGGCGTTATCATATGACGATGACGACCCTCTCTTCTTGTCTCCAACTTCCATGAGCCTAATGCGAACAGTCTCTAACGATGGAAAGTCTTTTTGTGCTGCGAATGCTGCTTGTACGTCGTTGTAACTCTCATCAAGACTATCTAAGAGAATGACGACTAGAAGATCATCATCAAGTTTTGCATCCAGCTCTGTCAATCGACTTATGATCGCACAATACTCTCGCAGGTATTCATCCATACTCTGCGTGCTGCTCATGCGAATGTTCAATAGTTTCTTAAACTCTTCTGCCTTCTGTCGTAGCTAGACTGCAAGAAATCCCAGATTTCTTTTGAAGTCTTAAAGTTTTTTACGAGTGCTACCACGTGTGGTTCCATAGCTAGTAGAAGTTCACTCCGAGCATCGAGGTCTTTGTCGTCCCATTTCTCTTGTTCTGCCTTTGCTTCTGGACGTATATCCAGCCCCTGCACAATTTTCAGAAAGCAAAGCTTGTGTAAGACACCTTCCATTTGTGCTCGCCAAGTCGGATAGTTATCGCCGTTGAAAATAGCGATTCTGCCTTGCACTGTTGACATCGACATCACTCAAATTTGAAATGATATAGAGATTACAATTTATAAAAATGTAGTTTTAATAATGATCCAAATTAAATTCTACACCAGCTGGGCCCATAACCTGTAGAATATTTAGGCTTTTACTTAGCGATGGCTGTGGATTAAGAAGTCTTTAAGAAAAAGTTATTGAACGTCTATTTACAAAGAAGGGTTTTATTCAAGTGAAAGGATATAATATACCTAAAGTATAATATAGTGTGGTAAGATCAAGAATAAGGTGAATATTAGTGAGACAATTTATTCAAATACAGATGGCAGAGTTATAATAATTGTAAGTTAATTGTAAGTGTTGCCATAGTACAATTACATTCAACAATTGTGACCAGGGAGAGATTAAGATTCTTGAAATTGGTGCTGACTTTTAAGTCACTTGGAAAGGCGATCATTTCCTTGGCGTGACTCTCCTCGCAGTGACTGAGGATTTTCAAGTATGTCTCGTGGACATTGTGGCATTGTCCTCGTGAAATGGTGTGACTTCGCCTATAATACCCATGGACCAGAAGTCACAGCTGACCTGTAAGTAGTTTTTAGCATCAATGTTTTGTTTAAAACTCGAGGTTTGAAAGAACTTACGCTCTGCTGGGATTGGGATTTGGTCAATCTGCAATAGGAAATTGTCTCGAGCAGTTCTGGAGCAATGTAATCAGGTTCCAACCGGCGAGGAACTGTGCACATTCCCGTCACGATTCAAGGCAGCGGGATTTCAAAAATCTTCCAGTTTGATGGCGATCGATTAGAATGTTTTCCGGATTGATGACGCGATGGACATAGCCCATGCAATGGAGAGCATGAATTTATGAAAATTATGAAATTATGAATTTATTCTGATTTTGAAAACAAGAGGATTCCCTTCGGATTTTAAAACCAGAATATTTTTACGAGTAGGTAGGTACACAATACACTACACATTTTGAAACCAAAAAAAAAGTGCACGAGAGAAATTTTCTCATAGATTTGTTTTCGTTTTTCTAATGAAGTTCCTTTTGCAAAATCTCCGGCGAAATAAAGTTCTTTTTTTCCGATAATTTAAAATTTGTAAGGGGAACCTTGTTTTCTTTATTTTGTAATGAAATAATTGAAGACGAGCAGAAATACTTTGATTGTAAAGAAACAAACTACGCGGTTGTAAAGAACAAACAGAATGTTTTTTTTTAGATTCCAGATTGACAAACGCCATTATACAAAAAAAAAAAACACTTTGACACACCAACCACTTTCAACTCACCTCCTGAGATGGATTGGAAATAGTTAGAGAGAGTTACGATTTGACACATCAACACAGACCGCAAAAACGACAATTGTGATTACGAATCGTAACTATTGGCGTGCAAAAACGAGAAATAGTCAACCATTGTTGATTATAGTTGATTATAGTCAGCGCAAAAACGCACCTCAGATGTCAACATTTCGAATGCTTTGGACAAGGCGATTAAACTGTTTTCTGATGGACTTGATCTTAATATCTCTGAAGAACAAATTGATAATGTTTATGTGAAACACATTAAGAATAAACTTTCAGAAAAAAATAGTGAATCTAATGACAACATTCTGTGCGTTAAATTTTGCTCTTACAATAGGGGTATTCACGTAAACGCGGAAAACCCATAGAAACCGTAGAAACCGTAGAATTTTCTATCGGTAGAAATGAGCTGTCAAAATTTGTATGGGAAAAATTTTCTGCAAATCGTAGAATTTTATCTCACAAATTTGAAGCAGAAACTGCAGAAAAAAAAACTGATAAAATTTATGACGTTTATTTTGACGTTTAATTTGGCGCTCATTTCATCTTTTCTCCAACTCTAAGATCCACAAATCATTTAAAGTGATTTGTTCATACAATTGAATGAATTTTGTTTTAAAACTACTTCTTGGCATCTTGAAGAGCAAAAATTAAAATGTGATTAGAATAAAAAAAAAGAATCACTTTAACATAAATTATCGAATGACGTGAATTGAACAAATTCACTTTGACGTGTAACAAACAGCTGTTTGTTTCCCTTGTTTACGCAACTATTTTCTGCTGGGGTGTTCATTTAAATCTTTTGCGGAATTTTCTATTTTTCCGCAAAGTAGAAAATTATCTCGTTACGTGAATACCCTTAATATAAAACAAAAACTGATGAATAAGAAAAAAGTAAACAAACGTTTGACACCTAGTTTGTTTGGATCTGAATATAAAAACAATACACCTATTTATATTAATGAGAGAACTAAGAAAAGCTGCCCTGATTGTTAAAAAATCAAATAACTATAAGTATTTGTGGGTAAAAAATTCAGAACTATTTATGAGAAAAATTGATGGTGATAAAATTATTGGCGCAAAATTATAGTCCGCTAATGAACAAGTTTAGTGTCATACTAGCTTAAAATAACGTTTCAGTCATGTCTCAAACGTCATTTTAAGCTAGTGTCACACTAAATTCTCTTAAAATTGTTCATTAGCGGACTATAATTTTGCGCCATTAAAATTAAATGCTTAGATGATTTAAATAACCTTTAATTATAATGCCTTTTGATCTTTTTAATAACTTTAATTCCATTAGTGCAGTTGCCCGTAGCTTAGTTGGTAAGTGCGTTGGCTGCTAAGCAGAACGTCGTTGGTTCGAGTCCTACTCAGGCCAAGTTTTTATTTCATCTTTCACGGGCACTGCCTCTTGCGAAGACCTGACAAATCTTCCAAGAGTATCAATCTTTCATGAAAAAGTGCTTCTCAACTCTGCCGTTTGGAATCGGCGTTAAATTGTAGGTCCCCTCAATTCTTCACACGCACTTAGAGAATTGTTAATGAGAGTAAACCATTTAGGCTTTGGCTCTTCAAGAGCTGTCGCGCCACTCTATTTAAATTTAATTCCATTAGTAATATTAAATCTTCATGTAACTTTGATTGTGATGTCTTGGCAAGTGTTTTTCAAAATAACCAAAACAATATACATTCTGAAAATTTTTATATTATTCATCAAAACATACGTAGCCTTTGCGCAAATTTCGATTCATTATTGCTCAACATTGATGTGTGTTTAAACAAGCCTGATTTCATTTTTGTATCGGAAATTTGGATTTTTGATTATGAGAGAGATAATTTTATGATTCCTGGCTATGGTTTTTATACTACTTATAATAATGATTATTCTTCTGGTGGTGTTGGTGTGTTCATTAAAATGGAGTATACTCATTCTGAAATTGTTCACAAAAATTTAAATTCTGCAGATGTAATACAAGTTAATTTTTCACTAAACAACGTTAAATTAGTGTTAGTATGTGCGTATAGATTTCAAAATGGTAGTGGAGATGTCTTTATTGAAGAGTTAAATGATTTGTTGTTGCAAGAAAAATCCAAAAACTGTATCTTATTAGGTGACTTCAACATTGACCTTCTCTCAAAATCTAAGTTAGTGGATAGTTATTTGTCGTTATTAGCTGGTCATGGTTTTGATTGTTGCATAAATGTACCTACACGTATCACGAATTACTCCCGAACTTGCATCGACCATATTTTTACAAGATAAAGCAGAGTTCATGATTATAACCTTGTTAGTTCTGTTGCTGATTTTGGTAAAACAGATCACTGTATGACCAGTGTTCACTTTGTAGGAATAAATAAAAATAATAATATTAATAACACTTCCTATCCCAAACCAGTGAAAAAAATTGATTTTGTTAAACTTAACTATTTTCTCCGCTTTGAGTTTTGGGACAAGGTTTATGATGAAACTGATCCCACTATTAGGTTAGGTTAGGTTTGAGTGGCTGTCCAGATGTTGTTGACTCACTTAGACCTCAAGGGTCCGTTGTGATACCATAAAATACTCATGGGAGAGTAATGAGCTTAAACAAACCAATTCGTGCTTCTAATGAAGTTAGAGAGACATTTTGTGTCGATTGTTGCCAGTTCACTGGTGTTATCGAAGAAGTGATTACCTAGAAAGCTGTTCCTTCTAATGGAGAGTGCTGGACATGTACATAGAAGGTGTTGGACTGTCTCCTCTTCCTCCTCGTCCATGCAGCTTCTACAGAAGTCATTTGTGTAGACCCCTAGCCTCAGAGCATGTCTGCCTATGAGGCAGTGTCCTGTTATTACTCCAATTGTAGAGCTTATATTTTGTCTGCTCAGGGATATCAAGCCTTTTGACCGTTTTAAGTCTATGCTTGGCCATATTTGCTTTGTTGCTAGGCAGGTGGTACCCTGTGACCATCTAGCATTGGTTGATTCTAGAGCATATTGTTTGAGAAGATATTTGCATGTAGCGAGTGGTATTCCTATGTTGTGTTTTTGTCTGATCCCACTATTGCTTTCAACAATTTTATTGATATACTTAATTCTCATGTTACTATATGTACTACAACCTATGCTAAATCGCGTAAAACAAAACGTTTAAAAGAATGGATGACAGGTCATTTGTTAAATAGAATTGCACAAAAAAATAAGCTTCATCGTAAATGTAAAAAGTATCCCAATAACATCTCACTTAAGGCAAACTTCAAATCACTTTGTAAGGAAATTAATAACGAGATCAAAATATGCAAGGAAGATTTTTATACAAATGAATTGGCTAAAAACAAAGGTAATCTGAAAGGTGAATGGAATATTGTCAATAAAATTTTAAACCGCAATGATCGTGTTGAAAAACCACTCATAATAGTTGATGGCAATATTAGTGTCTCTGATCCAACACATGTAGCTAATAAATTTAATGAGTGCTTTGTTTCGATTGCCAACAATTTATCAAATGAATTCTTTGGTAAGGCTAATGATGATGTTGTTGTTAATGGTATTACACATGACAGATTCTTATGTCAGAGTTTAGTCTTTGATCATCTAGTGAAGTGCTTTATTTTATAAAATCTAAAAAATTCCAACTCTACAACATCTGATGGAACCTCTAATTTGATCTTCAAAAATATTGCATTTAATATTATCGATATTCTTGCACATATTTTAAACAAGAGTGTCTATCATGGAATTTTTCCCAGTGCACTAAAGAAAGCTGAAGTTATTCCCCTTCACAAAAAGTCAAACACTACGGATGTCAACAATTATAGGCCAATTTCTCTGTTACCCGTTTGTGCTAAATTGTTTGAAAAGTGTATGAAGGTAAGAATTTTAAAATTCTTAAACAATAACAATTTTTTCAATAACTGCCAATTTGGGTTTCGCTCTGGTAGATCTACTGAAGATGCTCTTTTGAAGTTTTGCTCTGAAGTTTATAATTGCTGAAATAAAAGAGAGAGTGTGTTATAGATGGAGATGTCTCGATGCTGTATGTCCGTTGCTGAAAAGGAAAAAGGAAACAGATCGAAGGAAATGTCAAAGCTGACAGATCTGCCACCACCAGGATGAAAGCAAAGAGGAAAAAATCAGAAAAAGACACTAGAGAAGAAAGGACTGAATGACATGAAGGATGTCAGACTAGGAGAATGACAGAAGAAAGAAGTAGAGAAGAATAAGGAGGAAAGATAGTATAGAAAAGAGAAGCAGGACAACCAACACAACACTTAGAATCCACTGCGGCGGTCGTGGCATGCTTGCGGGGCTCGGTTCTGCTCGTCGGAACACGGGGGGGATCTTTCCACCGCAGCTGGATCTCCTCTTACCTCAAAAACATATAACATGCCGAAAAGATAACACAACGAAACCACCACCAAGTGTCGTCACCATACCTCGGGGGCTGCTGATGTTGGTGCAGCTTGGCCTCGTTTTCCCACCCCACCTTTGGAATCCGGGAGGCCTGATTTTGGTCGGATCCCCCTAATATGACTCGCCGCTAGATCGTCGTCGCCGCTACTTACGCCATGTTCCGGTCACTCCCCTTCGCTCACCTTAATCACCCCTGAAAATTTGCCTCACTCTTCCATTGAGCTATTGGCCCACACAAAATTCGAAATTAGAACGCTTGAGGTTTCTTTCCGACATTGGTCGTTCATAAACAATTTATTTGAGAATTTAAGGCCATAGCGTATTAATGAACATTAAAAAGCATTACAATTTACAGAAAATTATTATCAGACGAATGTTTATTGAACAATGAGATGAAGAAAAAAAAAATGATTAGACAATGGGCCTTACTAATAATCAAATTTAGTGTTAAGGTTAAAAGAAAATCTCCAGACTTTAGAAAATTGACATACCAATAACAAATTTAATCTCCAGTTTAGTCGTTAGCAAAACGTCAAAATTTAATACACGGAAATCCATGTTTAAAGTCGAGCATTAAAAAAAGTGTTGCCTAAGTGCTGTTTTATGGTACGTAAATTTGTTTTTAATACTTAAATCTAATCTCAAGTTATCTGGTCGATTGCCATTGGTAAAGGTATATTTGAGGCTGTGAGTGCAAAAGTGGGGTAGGTATCCCACTTTTTGTAATTGGGTTTGAATCGAATATAACAAGCACATAAGCTTTGAAAATAGTAAAGTTATATTTTTTTTTGCAAAAATTAGATATTCAAGAATATAAAACTATGTTTAAAATAATGTATTTCCCTAAGACAAAAATATGAGAGACAAAATAAGCCAATTTTTCAAAATAAGGTTATGGCACTTTCAGATTTTTGTTCTAAAGCCTAGTACGCAGATCACGCTAAATTATAGCTTTCATACAAAATTATCTCAAAAAATGTAGGTCAAGAATTTTGTATGGGAGCTAAAATTTAGCACGATCTGCGTTCTAGGCTTAAAGTAAAAATGAAGTACTTAATTTAGAAGTACTTTATTTACTAGGGGTATTCACGATTCGATGCAATTAATCTAGTATCATTGCAAACGTGTAACGTTGAAACATTTTCTTCCAAACTGACAACGAAACCAGACAAATTTTATACTCCATCTTGCGAATCGAAAAGAAGCTCTCGGGACAGTCAAAAGGAGAAGTTACCCATGTTGTATACTCTTTTTTTCATTCCTACTGAAACTGAACAAAAAGCAACGAAACGCAATTATAAACGCATCATTTGACTTAATTGTATTGGCTTATTTTCGTATTTGGGGCTTTACACTGCAGTATGTAATTTATATATTTCAAATGATCGAATATGATACTAAAAAAGGGCTATGAAGAGATTATTTAATATATAAATATTTAGTGCGTTATAGTATTACGTTCGTTGATTTTACTTTAAATACGTGGTTGATTTGTTGATTCCGTTTTATATATTTAAGAAATATATTTCCTTGTGAAAAAGATGGTGTTATAAATTAAAATTCAATTTAAAAAACACTCCGACACTTCAAATCAACTGTCGTACTAGAATATAATACCTACAAGTACTAAAATACTTGATGTTAAAAAGAACACGGCAATACTTAACTTTGACAGTTTCTACTTTTTTTTGTTTTGTATTTTGTGCGTGTAGTAAGCAATTTTTGTTCTTATTTGTAGTAGATTTTGTAATAGATTCAAGGAAAATCTTGAGACTAGTTAGTGAGAGGGTTAAATTGTTTATTGGTAGCATTTTATTAAAACTCAGAACTTTGTTTTAACCTTCCAGTTAACTAATAGTCGACATTAGCGTTTGATTATTAGTAAGGCCCAATGTGTCGTTCTTTTGAAACAAGAATTCAGAATAATTTACGTTATAGATTGAAAAAAAAACAAAATTTACAAGCAAATTTAAAGAAAACCGCAAAAGCATGAAAAGGTCTCGGAAACGGACCACCGTAATCAAGAACTTGGAACACTGCCCACCGGTTCCTCCGGACGTGATCCTTCCCCAAAAACCAAACTCGCGAATGTACAACCAGCGGTTTTCAATTCCCGCCTTTCAGACCAAAACGATACCCTTACCACTGCCTATATATAGAGCTCTATTTATAAGGGGGGACGTAAGGGGCAAAATCTTGCTTCGTAGCGCGGGTTGGAGAAGATTCCTCCGATGGACTCTTAAAATTGCCGGCTCAAAGATATTCCACTTCCTTTTGATCGGAACTTCCGGAATCTTTGACGCATGCGCATAGAAAACTGTATTTATAAGAACAAAAAATGGATTTCTTACAAAAATTCAAAGACGTCGCTTATGGCAATTCAAACACAAGAAAAAAAAATGAATAACGACAAAAAAAACAGGTTAACAATTAAAGATTCTTCTGCTGATTTCGGCGATTTCTTGAAGGCCTTCTTCTTCTGGCACTTGGCGATTGTTATGCGATCGCTGGGCGTTTTCGCCAGCCGCTGGTGGCTTGCGTTGAGCGACTGTCTTGAAAGCGCCGCAAAATCTTTAGCCGGTCGCGCTGCTGGCGGCTTGCTTCGAAATATGTTATAATTCGTGTTCTTGATCTTCGCCCTTTGAGGCAATACAGAAAAAATAGTCTACAGAATAAATAAAAAGGGGCGGTACTTCCTGATATCAATGACCTAGAGAAGCACCAAGGTCAAAATAGGGGTCTTGAATATCTCTTATATCTAAGTTACTTGATATCCCGGAGAATCACGGGCTTGACGTTTTGCCTTCTCTTGCCGGGAATGGCCGCTGGCCCACACGGTTTACCAATTTATCTCCTTAGGCTCGGAATCTCGCCCTAAATTGTATCACACAAGAATTCACCCAGCATTAGACTCGTCATCAAACAAGAACTACTATCACTACTGATAAATGGAAAAAAACCGGACTCACCCTTTTTCTTTTTTCGTTCGGAAATTTCGGGGTACCTTCTGGAAAAATCAATCAATTCGAATTCATAAAACGACTTCACTTATTGATTTAACAAACTGACAATCACTAACTCCACTGTAAAAACTTATTTTTTTTTTCTCGGATACACTTTGTGCAACGGCTGAACGAAAAATGTCCTCAGGGGAGCTAAGAAAATGTTCGCTAGCCGAGAAATTGACTGTCCGCCTCTACGCACTGTTTTTGACCTTCCGTCGACCGTAGGTTATTGCAGAGCGGCTTATTTTTCGAGCCGATGCGGCGGCTAAAGGCGTCGTCGTGGCCTGACCGCTTTCATCTTAGCCGACCGCAGGTCGTTCTTTTTCTCAACCCTAGCAACCTTCAGACCCAAAAACAAAATGTTGTTGTTGCAATTTGAAATTCAATTGTGGTTGATTATGGACATTTCAATATTAACCATAGTCTAAGCGTTTCCTTTTGTTTTGTTATGTTTGTCGTTTTATTGTTTATACTCTATACATAGATGTTTGTATGTAAGCATTGACCTAAACACAAAAATAACCATGTACACTAGTATAAAACACTCCCAACATGTATTTTAGCTAAACATTACACTTAATAAATTACATTTACACAAAAAAAACACTTTCCCTCTTGTTTACATTTTTCTCTTGCCCCTCCACAGCATTGACAAAAAAACTCTATTACCCTATTCAATCAAACAGATAAATCACAAAATCTCAAATGCCAAAGAAAAACAAAAAAAAAAAATCACTCCTAAACATCAACATCAAAACATATTGCACCATCCCTCAAACTTTCTTCCACTCGACATCATTTTCTAAACTTTCCCCCTTTCCAGCCAACCGTCATCTTTCCAGGCTGCACAGCATGCCCTTTGCCATTGAGCAAATATTTGTTGTTTCCTCTTTGCAAAATTCCGCCATTTTCATTCATTAGCCCTACACTACACAAGCACACTACACAACGTGAGTATTTTTTTCTTATTTTGTGCATACTTTTACAATTATTTTGTTGTAATTCCTTACTAAAACCTATAATCATAAATTTTATTTTCCATTTCAGGTTGTGCTGTGACTCATGGCGAAGGATGGCGCAGATATTAATGGCCCGGCAGCGAGAACAATATTGTAAGTAAACTTACGTCTTTAATGACCAATATTTTTTCCTAATACCTTTCTTTTTGTTCATTGCAGGTCATCTTCCGCGCCGACAACGCCTCCGCTGCCAACCATCGTCCTCCCGCCCAAGAACTTTGTTTACCCACCAGACAGCAAACCGAAAATATTGTAGGTAAGACTGCGTATTGTTTTGTTCATTTGATAATTATCTCCCATTTTCCTCAGGTCTTATCTCTGTGCCGACAACGCCTCCGCTGTCTACACACCTCTACTCCCCTGCACGGCGACTTGCACCTCAATAGCGGCCGTTGGTATTGACGGTCCTTCTCAATATGTCGGGTCTCCTTCCTAAATGGTAATGCCGACGACGAACACCGGCTCATCGCTCGTCTTTTCGTCTGTCTCTTCGTCTCGAACCTGGTTATCAAACAAACAAAAAAAACAGATTTTTTGAGTAGCTGAATACAGCTCGATCAAAAACTCCATTCTCCATTCGCCCTGGTTGCAAACGGCTCAACAAATTTATACCCGGTGACGAACTCTATCCTGATTTTGTGCAGCATGACCTGTCAGCAGGTATGTTTTTAACATCGTTTTCCAATGATATCATACCATCTCCAGAGACATCAACATTTACAGATCGAACTCTGGTTGCCCTGCTGGAACTGTTGCATCGGGAAAAGGTTCCCTGATAATTGCATCGCCGCGGCAGAATGGAGAAACACGAAGACCGAGTGAAAATTATCGGCTCGAATGCTTATGTTCCCCAACAGACTCGGATGCAGAATACTACCCTTTGAGTTAAGGCACTCTTCGGCAAACCGTATGATCAGAAACAATAACCGAGCGTGCGCTACGATCGGATTTCCAAATGTTGGCAACTGGCGATCGGACCGAAATCGGAGAGTGAGATCAGTTGACAGATACGTTATAATCGGACGAGTTGTGTTTCGTGTAGCAAGATTATTTGAGCAATCAGTCGGACGAGATCGGAAAGCATTGATAAAGCAACGTAAGTCTTTCATTATGGAAATTTAAGGTTCCGCATGACAATTAATAATTTCTTTAGATCGGTTGAATCTTTTGGAAGCGGTGACAGAGGTATTCGTTAGCCAATCCGATCAATGGAAAATGGCAGTTTGGGGACTACGTAACTTCCGTCGACAACAATCGACTGTTTCAACAAACTATATGACCAGGCCGCAGCGGGTCAATAAGAAGGCCAATTGGATGGATGTTGAAAAGTCACACCCTGGCGGGGTAAGTTCGAGCTTTTAATTTATGCAATTCTATTCACTAAAATAAGATTTTTTTTCTTTTTTTAAGGTTACTGGTGCCGAATACAAGCCCTATATAAAGAACATCGGATACACGATATATGTAATGGGATAATCAACACTCGCATCAACCCTAGTCTGCCAAGGAATTTCCATTTTCTCGATCTCGCTACAAAATGGCCAGCCGATGCCGGTCCTGCCACTGACACTTCGCTCCGAAACATGTATTTTGACAATTTATTATACGTGTCAATCGTTTGGATTTCTAATAAAGCTCCCTGCAGCCATAACATTGCATTAATAATAATCTGTTTACTGCTGGGCTTTTTATCGATCTTACTAAAGCATTTGATCTAGTTGACCATAGTATCCTCTTAGATAAGCTCTAAAAAGCGGGAATTCGTGGCTTTGTTTATAATTGGTTGGCTTCCTATATATCTAACCGAACGCAAATGGTTAAAATTAATGATTCTTTTAGTAAACTGTGCTACATAAATACTGGCGTCCCTCAAGGTTCAGTCTTAGGTCCTTTGCTTTTCTCGTTTTTATCAATTCTATTTTTGATCAAAACTTTGTTGGTAAACCAACAGCTTTTGCTGATGACATAGCATTCTCCTATGGTTTTAAGTCTCCCCTTAATCTCATTGCTGACATTAACGCTGATATGGACATTCTAAGACGTTGGTTCTATATTCATAAAATGATTTTGAGTTGTAAGACTAAATTGATGTATTTCAGTTTATCAGGATCTTCATTAGTGGATTGTGATATTATCTACCATTCTTCAGATTGCCTTAAATTTCTTTTGAGAATTGATCAGTGCTGTTCGGAAAATTTTTCATTTTGCGCTGATGTGTCTTGTTCTAAATTTTGTTTCCGTATTGAATTTGTACATTCTTTTAAGTATCTGGGAGTCATTCTCGATAGTAAACTAAGCTGGACCGATCATACTGACTCATTAAAAAAATATCTTTTGTGCTGTTCTAGGCATTTTTACAATTTAAGTTCTTATTGCTCTAAACAACTTCTGGTTATGGTTTATTATGGTATTGTTCAATCAAAGATTCAATATGGCTTAACCTGTTGGGGTGGTGCTTATTCAAATAAAATTAATCCACTTGTGATTTCTCAAAAGCATATTGTACGTATTATTTGTAATAAAAGTCGTTTTCATTCTAGTTATGTCCTGTTCCAGGGTCTTAAAATCCTTCCATTAAGGCATCTCTACTACTATAAAGTTCTTAAGATATTTTTCATAAGAAGTGGTCATCTATGTTTAAGAAGGAATGACTTACATAATTTGCGTATTAATCACAGTAATTATGTCAATATTCCTTCTTTTGGTAAAATGCATTTCAAAAGGTTCTTTACAGTAGTAGCTCCTACATTGTTTAACAAATTACCTGATTCCATCCAACGTTTGAGGAAGTTACAAGTATTTCTCGTAAAAATAAAATCTTGGCTTTTAAGTTTCAACACAGATCAAATCGAAAATTTAAATTGATAGAAAAGTAAGAAATAAAAGGATAAAATATAATATTTTAAAAGATAAATATCTAAAAAATTTTACTAAACCTCACACACTTGTTATAAAATGTTTGGTTCTTTTTGTTTAATGTTCTGGTGCATTCGATACTAGCTTTAGCTATATGCTCGCTATAGATTGTATCCATTTCATTTATTTGTATAGGTCTTGGTTTTAACGTGTCTTAAGTTTTTGGTTTTTGAAGAGCACTATGGTGGCTCAGTGGGCCGGCAGCTAAATTTTTTGTCAACTAAAACACCGATTTAGGTTTTATAGGTTTAGTTACAAAATCCTTTATTAAAATATTTAAATTAGTAATTAATTAAATTCAAATTTCTTCTTGTACTTACAATTATTTAGCTTAAGGTTTTGAGAACAATTTTCAGTTTTTTTTGTACAATTAGTTGTTCGCTTCTTAGGTTAGATTCGCTTACTTAGAGGTTAGAGAACAAAGTGAAAGAAAAAAATTAATCGTGACCGGATATCGTAAGTATCCTAAGTGTAAGTTCGTAAATGCATAAGTTGGAAATACAATGAATAAGGTTTAAGGTGGAAGCAATTAAAGGTGTGGGTGTTTACACCTCGCCTGTCAACACTCCCCCTTGGTATTTCCAGACGGTTTGGCATTGCATCCTTCTGGGCTGGCGAGATCAAGGATAGCTAACTTTACAGCAGGCCTATCGTAGACTCCAGATTTAGTCAGTACAGTTGCACTTCTAACTTGGCCATCGTCAGAAACTTTGGTGCGGATGACGCGGCCTCTCAACCAGCAGTTTCTTGGACTGTTCTGGTCCACAATAAGGACAATGTCATTTACTTTTATTGGTTTAACTGGTGAAAACCATTTAGATCGACGTGTAAGCGTAGGAAGATATTCACTTACCCATCGTTTCCAGAAATGATCCGCATACAACTGTGAAGTTTGCCAATTCTTCTTAACCACTGTTACGTCATCGTCGAATATTGCTAGGGGCTTCAGTCCATTAGATGACCCTAAGAGGAAATGGTTCGGTGTTAGCGCTTCTTCGTTTTCATGTTCTATTGGAAGATATGTAAGTGGCCGTGAGTTTACGATGTTTTCGACTTCTGACATCATGCTTTTTAGAAGCTCATCACTCGGGTTCCGTGTGGGCATAATTTTGTACAGAACGGATTTGATAGAACGTACAAGTCGTTCCCACGAACCTCCCATATGCGGGCTGCTTGGCGTGATGAAATTCCATTTGGTGTTGAGCGAAGTAAATGCTTCCATTACCCTGTCTTTATTGACACTATTAAATGCTTCTTGAAGTTCGCGCTCTGCGCCATGGAAATTAGTAGCGTTATCGCTAAACACTTCTACTGGTATTCCACGACGTGCCACAAAGTTTCGTAGGGCGAGTATACAGAAGTCTGTCGAAAGACTGTGCGCAATCTCTATGTGAATAGCTCTCGTAGTTAGACAGGTTAAGAGAACACCCCATCTCTTTTCTGTCCTCCTTAAAACGGCTACGTTGATAGGGCCAAAGTAGTCAACACCCGTGAATGAGAATGGTCTGCTATAAGTGGATAGTCGAGCCTTTGGTAATCGAGCCATTATTGGTTCCTGGGGATTGGCGTTCTGGTTCTTACATTCCTGACACTCCTTTCTAACCTTTTTAAACGTAGCTCGAATTTTGGGAATGTGGAACATCTGGCGAAGCTCGTTGATGACCGTTTCATGACTTTGATGGTGAAACCTTTGATGCATATCCAACATTATGAGACGAGTGATGTGATGGTCTCTTGGGATGATTATCAGCCCTTTGAAGAAGTCGGTCGACTCCTTAAGGAAGTCAGTTCTGCCCTTGGATCGGAGTACGTTCTGATCATCGAGATATGGGCAGAGACGATATATTGAGCTGGTTTTCTCGACAGGCTGTTTAGAGATCAGGTCTGATATTTCTTCTTGATATGCTTCGCGCTGAGCCTCTCTCATGAGCACATTCCATGCCGAGCGAATTTCGTGTTGTTTCAAAAAGCCGGAAGTTCGTTGGTGCTTGAGTATTTTCTTTATTTTCAGATTGTTGATATAACGAATAATGTACGCAGTACTATGTAGCAATCGAGCTCAGCTTGAAAAACGATCGACTTGGATTATGTTTCTTTGAATTTCGATGTGTATATTTATGAATTGTGATTTAAGTTCTTCGTCTGTTGATATTTTGGTGCACGTTTCTCTAGGCCAGTTAGCTGGACTACTTTTAAGGAACTTTGGTCCGTTGAACCATCTGTTGCTTGAAGAGAAGCTTGGTAGACTCTTCCATTTGGTGGCCTCGTCTGCCACGTTGTCCTTCGTCGAAACCCAACGCCACTCCACCAAACTAGTTATATCCAAAATTTCGCTCACTCGAAATGCGACGTATTGTCTGTAGCGCCGATGATCAGAACCAAGCCAACTCAGGACATTTCGTAAATCCGACCAGAAAAAACGGTGAGAGAAGCTGATGTTGTGAGACTTAGCTAATGCTTTTGCGAATCGAGCTCCAAGGAGGGCGGCTTGCAATTCAAGGCGAGGTATGGATAAATTCTTGAGCGGGGCAACTCTTGTTTTCGCTCCTAAGAGTATACATTCGACTTCATCGTCTTCGTATCTATTTCTTAAGTAGGCTACCGAAGCAAAGCCATTCTCGCTGGCGTCTACAAAAATATGAAGTTGTCGTTCTGCAACAACCTTTACCGACTTGGACAAGTAGCATCTGGGGATATTTAGATTCTCAACGGCTGGTAGAGCTGGATCCATTTAGACCACTTCTCAAATTCAGTTTCTTGTATTTGATCGTCCCAATCCACTTTGGATCGCCATATGTCTTGGAGTAGGATTTTAACAAACATAAGGAAGTGTGCTAATAGACCTAACGGATCGAAGATCGTCATTAAGATTCTCAAAACTTCCCTTTTAGTAGGGCGACGGCCACCGAAGAGAATCTCTTTCTGTTTTTCATTTGTTGACAGTTTGAAGGTGAAGCAGTCTTTTGAGGTACACCACCACATCCCTAACACTTTTTCAGTAGTAAGTTCAACATCCGAGTTCATATTTTTGCTTTCAGTTTTTTCAGATTGTAAAGCTTGGAGAACGATTGGCGAATTGGAGATCCAATTTCTTATGTGAAACCCTCCTTGATGGTGTATGTACTTTATTTGCTTTGCTAGCTCGATAGCTTCCGATTCTGTGGCAACACTATCCATTAGGTCATCAACGTAGTGATTGTATTTGATTGACTGTACTGCCCGGGGAAATTTGTTGGCAAAGTCATCAGCATTTTTGTTCTTTGTATATTGAGCGCAGCACGGAGAACAGCTTGCACCAAAGGTCATGACCGTCATGGCATATACGACTGGTGATTGCTCAGGTTCGGGACTCCAGATGAACCTCTGGGACGATTGGTCTTCTTGCCTTATCCGTACCTGGTGAAACATCTCCATAATGTCTCCGCAGATAGCTATTCTTTCCTCTCGAAACTTGCAGATGACAGATACAAGCGACGTTAGCTGGTCGGGGCCTTTCAGCAAAAACGAATTGAGGCTCACACCTTTAACTGTTGCTGCAGCGTCCCAAACGATTCTCATCTTTCCAGGTTTGTTTGGATTGAATACAGGAAATATTGGCTGGTACCAACAGCGGTTCGGTTCATATTGGAGTTCTCTTAGAGATAGCCTACGTGCATACCCTTTTTCGACGTATTCATTCAGTTTTCGTATAAGGGCTTCTTTTAGTCCCGGTTCACGTTTCATGCGTCTATGAAGGCAGGCTAGTCGTTTTTCTGCCACAGGGTAGCTGTTTGGCATCTGGAAGTCGTCGTACTTCCAGAGCAGAGCCGTTTCGAATCGATCTTCTATTCGTTTGGTATATTTCTCTAATAGCTGGCAGGCTCGCTCATCTTCGGCAGACATCAGTACTTTACCGGTACACACTGTTCCGAAGTTGTCATTGACCATAAATTCATTGACGAGGCGCTCTAGATTCGTATTATCGCATTCACACATGTGAAAACTTAATTTAGGCTCGAGTTGCATCTGCGCTTGTTCGTTGCTTGAACAGTTGCCATGAACAACCCAACCGAGACGGGTTTTCGTCGCTACTGGTTCGCAGCTTGCACCTTCCTTGCATTTCAGCGGGAGCCCCAGTGTTGTGTTATTGAGACCGATGAGTAGTCGAGGAGAGGCATTTTTGTATGAATCGGTGTTCACGCCTTTAAGGTGTTCATAACGCTCTTGTAGGGCTTCGAGGTCGAGCGACTGTCTTGGTAAGCTGAGGCTTTTGACGGTGCGTACATCACTCAAAAGGAGAAGGTTTCTGATCCGTTATGAGTGCCTGATATCAGCAACTTAACCACCTGGGATTCGTTCTCTGTTCGGCAAGTATTTCCTGTCCACTTGAGACGTAGCGGCTCGCGTTTTCCCTGCAGTTGCAACTGGTCGGCGATGTCCTGGTCTAAAAGGGTGACCGACGACCCATCGTCCAGAAAGGCGAACGTCTTAAGGCACCGGCTGTCACTATATAAAGTAACTGGTACAATCCGGAAGAGGGGCGTACGACTTTCATCCCGCTGATTATTTCTTTCATGTACAGAAACATTTGCATCTCGTTGAACTATAGCTTCATCATTATGGAGTAACTTGTGGTGGTTAAACCTACAGTTGTTAACACCGCAAGGAGCATCGGAGCTGCACTGATTTGGTGGATGTGTTTTTAAGCAACGACGGCAGAGGCGATGATCTCTTACGGCTCTCCATTTGAGTGCCCTGCTTAGACCTTGAAAGCGTAGACATCTCTCAACTGAGACACAGTCGTGCTCACAGATACAACATTTTCGTTTGTTTGGGTTATTGGACTCTTCTTGATTTGCCATAGGATAGTGAGCGTTCACGAATCCTTTTCCCCTTGTATTCTTTGTAGGTTGTTTTGGTTTCACTTGCAATGGTGTCATTGGAGGAACAACACAGCTCGCTGCCTCAGCAAGCCGCATGAGCCATTCGTTGAAGTGAAAGAGTGTGCACTCTGGTAGCGTGAATTTATTCGATGCCCAGCTTAGGCGAATATCATGTGGCAACTTGTTCTCCAGTTCTTGCAAAAGTGAGGGATGTTGTAGGTATATAGTTAATCTGGAAGCTTCTATTGTGGCACAGTAGTTTTGCACTGTGAGAGAGAAATCTACAATGCTTTCAAAGTCTCCGGCCCTTGGGGCTGGTGATGATTGGATTTTTTGAAGGACCGCTTGAATGATCACTTGGGGTCTACCAAATTTCGTTCGAAGTGCTTTAATGATCTGATCCACGCATTGAGGTTGAATGAGGATACTTCTAACTGCGTTGAGAGCATCGCCTTTAAGAGCTTTTTGTAGCCGTAATAAATTTTCCTCCTCGGTAAACCCACACAAGTTAGTGCTTCGTACAAAATTTGAGATAAATACAGGCCACTCTTCAGCATTGCCGCTAAAGGTTTGAAGATCGCGTGACATCAGTTGCCGGGAGGCTAGTTGGCTCCTCGATAGGCGTTGTGTTATTGTATCTTCAAACAAAGGTTGTCTATTAGTATGCAGAGCCGACGAAAAGGTTTGCGGTAGAGGATGTCGCTGATCATCAAAGATTGTTGGACGAGTCGATGTTATGGTAGGCTGAGGTCGAATCTCGGTTGAAAAATTCGGTCGTGCATTGGATTGGAAGCTTGAAATGTTCCTTACAGGAAGGGACTGTCGGACAAACGAAGTTGGTTCTGAAGCGACTCCCGGCTGAAGTTGCACTTGTGCAGCAGAGACAGAGACAATTGGTTGCGGTGGCGCACAGCAGCCACTCGGAATCGGTCCTTGTGCCGCGAATGCAGTCGCTTGTAATGCAACACCGTGTTGTAGATGGGAATTGTGATTTGTCTTCATTAATACTGACTTATCTTTCTCTTGTTCTCCGCTGCAAGTGTGTAAAGTCTCTTGTGTCTCTTGTGTATGCCGTTGAGATTCGAGCCATTGGCATACATCGCCGTTGGCTACAGAAGAAGCCCAGTCTTCGTCGTCAGAAGAGTATTCTTGAAGTTGGGTAAGCAGCTGATACTTTTTAGAAAGGTACTCTTGGTCTCGTTTGTCCTTAAGCTCTTTTTCTTCTTCCAACCTGTTGAGCTCAATTTGGATATACTTGCCACGTGAAGACTTCGAGCGTATCGACTTCTTGGAACTCTTCCGCTTGGGTGGAAGTGTTTCTGCTTCTTCGGGAATATGAACTTTCGTAGACGTTAAAACGGCACCGGTTGACATTTGTGGATGATGTACTGAAGCTGGAAAGATTTGCTTTATAGTCCCTGAAGGCTTTCCATAAATAGGAGCGTTGGATGTGGAACAAGTTGTTGAGAGAGAGACCGACGATGTAGTTCCTATCAAATTTCTATAAATAGGAGCGCTGGATGTCAGAAAAACTGTTGGCAAAGAGAGCGACGACGTAGTTCCTAACGTATTTCCACAAATAGGAGCGCTGGATATGGAACAAGTTGTTGGCAGAGAGAGCGACGGCGGATTTCCATAAATAGGAGCGCTGGATATGGAGCAAGTTGTTGGTAGGGAGAGCGACGGCGGATTTCCATAAATAGGAGCGCTTGATATGGAACAAATTGTTGACACAGAGAGCGATGGAATGTACTGATCTAAACTCCTCGATGTAACACACACGTTGTTACGGTCAAGAGGAGTGTCAGGAATGCTTGTTGGTAGAGAGTTTTCGGAGTTCGACAGAGGCTGTAGTGTCAGAGCAGCTAGGCTAACAGATATTGTAGGTGGCTTCATTAATGCGAAATTAGCAATAGGGTTAGCATTTATATTTGGAGAACGTTCACGAAATGCGTTCGAGCTTGATGGTATAGCATTGTCAACGAAAACAGGGCTTTGTGATACGATTGTATTAGAGGGGACGGCAGAAGCACATGGCGTGTCTGTGCTCGAGGTTATGGCAATATTCACAGCGTGTATGGGAATCACATCTGAATTTTCTGAATAAGGAATATTCTTACCTTGATTGCATTGAGAGCAAAACCATTCCGTTTCAGCAACAAAACTAGTTACACCAGCACATGTAAAGTGGCACCAAGTTTCACAGCTATCACACTGCACCATGTCTTCTGCAGAGTCAGGCCTTGTACAGATGAAACAATTAAACTCCTCCGATGGCAGTTTCGACTTTGAATTCCTTGCACGGTCGGATCCTGCCGTTTTAGGATTCTTCTTAGATGGCCTCATCTTGAAACGCAATTGATTTTGTAGAATCAATTGATTTTGTAATATGGCGGCTCAGTGGGCCGGCAGCTAAATTTTTTGTCAACTAAAACACCGATTTAGGTTTTATAGGTTTAGTTACAAAATCCTTTATTAAAATATTTAAATTAGTAATTAATTAAATTCAAATTTCTTCTTGTACTTACAATTATTTAGCTTAAGGTTTTGAGAACAATTTTCAGTTTTTTTTGTACAATTAGTTGTTCGCTTCTTAGGTTAGATTCGCTTACTTAGAGGTTAGAGAACAAAGTGAAAGAAAAAATTAAATCGTGACCGGATATCGTAAGTATCCTAAGTGTAAGTTCGTAAATGCATAAGTTGGAAATACAATGAATAAGGTTTAAGGTGGAAGCAATTAAAGGTGTGGGTGTTTACACCTCGCCTGTCAACAAGCACACTTTACAAGTTACTATCCCATAAATGTTAAATTTTTTCTATTAACTCTTCTTTATTACTTTTAAATAATTACTTATTATAAACCTCTACCTATGTAAATGAACGAATAAATATATAAATACAAATACAAAAAAAAAATACCTCGGACCTCGGAGTCCATCAAGCAGATCTGTTAGAAAAGGCGATAGTTTTAAGTTAAGATACCTTGTACCATTTGTTTTTTAAATAAATTGCTCACAAAAATAGTTTTAGTTTACTTTTATTTATGAGATTCAAAACTAACTAGCTCAGAGCTTCACAATATATAATTCCTTACAATCCTTCAAGACTTAATTTAAGCGATTCCAGTGCCCTACTGGCTACCCTTCCCAACATTCCTTCTTGCGACGATGGTTCTTCATACTTCAGTATACTAACACTCCCTCCTTAATTCTTTCCTTGAGGTTCGCTTTGCTTAGAACTTTGGCAATAAATCCAGACTTCGCAAGCAGCACCAAGGGCACATGTAACTCATACAGAAGCATTGCTCGAACCTTACTTATTCCTGGTTCAAAAATATTCAACAAATCCAAAACTTGACGACACAGTTCTTCTTTTCGTTCGAGTAGAATATCAGAGAGTTCGAATATTTCGTAGCCACTCACACGACCGTACATTTCAATGAGACTCTGTTTGAGGCTTGTTTGAATGAAATGAGCTGGATGCAGGATCATACAATGACTCTTGCAGACGTTATGGACTCATGTCCATTGCTTGGACATCGTCCAGTTGGGCTTGCAGATGCTGACGTTTTTATGGTTTCCCTCGGCGGGAGTTTGGAATCTGCAGTGATTGCATCGCCAGTCAGACGAGGAATCTGTAAATCCATTATCGATATAAATGATTGATATGGTTCAAATTCACACTCACCGAATGGGTAAAAACCCAATTCACATGCGATGCATTTGAAGGAACTGAAATATGTTCCAATTTCAGTTGGGTCAGTGCAGCGTTCACACCGGCAAGTGAAGAACTTTCATTTCGAATGTGTTCTTGTCGAGCTACTGTTCCGTTTAGGGTGAAGGTGTACGAATGGTGAAGTTGCTGGCCGGCTCTAAGATCTTTCATGGCTTTTAAGCGAATTCTAAGAAAGAATTTTGTTTAGCTACGGAATATTGGGGAAGAAAAACTCACCGAAATCGATCGCTTGGATAAATACATCTGGCTGTGTTCGCCCAGACCCATGCCTCCTTGGATCAGCAATTGAATGACAACTTCATTTGCCTTAGCCGAACATTGACTGAAATGGACAATCAACACGGTGATATATTCGAGGCCTTCTTCGGAGCAGCTCTTTGTGGTGAGAGAACTTCGATTGCAATTTTGTTTTGTTGAATTTTGCTTGGATACAAAAGAACTGGTCAAAATTTTGTCGAGCGATTTTTTGGACACTGTCGACGATTTCTTAAAGCTATCAATATCATCGTTTTGAGAATGGTCTTCAACCTCATCTTTACTGTCCGGCATAGCTTCCGGTTCACTGTCACTATCATGTACATCAATAACTTGGCTTTTAAAGCTGTGCTAGTTGTTGTTTCGGTTGCTGTTGTAGCAGCAACAGCAGTAGTAGATGTGGTCTTGGGTGCCGGTTCAGTAGCGTCAACTACCAAGTCATCATCGTCCACTACAATTGGGCCAATCTTATCTTCGACTCCCAAGGAGGCGAGTAAGCGTACAAGCTTATCGGTTAGCTGCTGAAATCTTTTGACTACGCTCGTTGGCAGAAGTGACATCAACTCGGCAAATGGCGATAGAGAATGGAGTTTGGTTCTATGGGGCTGTGGATTGAGTAAAAATGTTGTCTTGACATCTTTGTAACTCGACTCAAATGGACGCGTTGTACAGTCAAGTTTGAAGAGAACATCAAAAATTGTTGGTGTCTTCTTCTTCACAGCCGATTTGGATGATTTCGAAGTATTTGATGTACTTGCTGTTCTTGTTCCTTGCTGGCAGCAGCGAGCGATGGAGAGTTTGAAAATTGCGATATACCCAGTCACGTTTAGATTCTGCGCTTCGGCAACTAAATCTGGAGGTAAACTTGCAATCTGCGAGTCTTCCATGCCCATAAGAATCTATGATATTGAGTTGTCATTATTTTTCTTTATAGGTATTGGCTTTTTCAAATACTTACAGTTTGTTGAAGTGATGGTTGAAGGTTTTGGAAAAACGCAGCAGCACCAACTGGGTCGTTTGAATTGGTTGATTGTGCTGCTTGGCGCTGTTCAAAGCGTTGTTGCGATAGTCCTTCAGGTTAAATGCATGGCGGTAGAGAACGGAGTTTTCGTCGTCGCTTGGCCATTTCCTGAAAAGAAAATGTTTGTTTGAGTTTATATCTTTTTTTTTTAAATAAAAAATATTTTGATTTCCTTTGTCACGTCACAAACCTAAAAACGAAATTATTAAGATCAATTTATTTGAGAAAAAATCATTTGCTACTTACTTTTATCTCCATACAAATTTATCTCGCCACATAAAGTCCGGTGGGATAATTTGACAGTTAAAACTAATCAAATTAACGATTTGAACAGTTACAGAACACAATTTAACGACATCTTTCCAGTGTTTCTTTTAGATCTGTTCCGGTAGTTAAAATTAACGATTGTCAAAGTTACAGAAACACAACACATCGTTAATTTTCAAAATGTTTCAATTCGCAGCGTTTAACGACTGATTTTAACGATTCGTAAGTTACAGAACCGGGGCACAGATCAGCATTAAAATCTCCAAGGACGATTTTAATGTCATAGCTAGGGCATTGCTCATAGGTCTTGTCGAGGAGCTCGTAGAATCTGTCTTTGGTGTCATCATCCTTTTCCTCAGTGGGGGCGTAAGCGCAGATGAGGCTGATGTTGGTGAATTTGTCCTTGATGCGCTCATTTACTGAGTTGAAACTCAAGACCTTCCTCTTAACCCTGCGGCCACACCAGCAAGTTCTGGCTTGCCAGTAGCCTACATGTATTATTTGTCAAATCTCTATTGGTGTACTTGGTGTGACGTAGGTGGCAAAAAACTTGCTAGTCAACTTGCCAGCAAGTTCACATTTTTTTCCATTTCAACGATTTTTTACAAGCTTACCTGCTTTTAACATCCAATTTTTAATTTCGAACATCTCGCCAACAAAAAAAGTAAATTAAAATCCTCGCTTTAACTAAGGCCGTGTGCGAATTCAGTTAAAAATGGGTTAAAAATTGACGTTTGGTTAAATTTTGACACTTCGCATTATTTGACTAGCTGCTGAGCAGGTTAAAAAATGACAGTAGTGGTTAAAAATTCATCCATTTTTATTTTTTAACCACAATTCATCCAATTCGCACACGGCCTAATATTCTAATTTAATTTTGTTCATTTTGATAAATTTGGCAAAACCTGTCAAATTACTTACCCGTTTTACTTGCTCGTACTGGCTCGAAAATTCGCAAGCCAGTTGACTGGCCAGTACTAAAGCCAGTGCTAAAAGTTTGAATATGTGAGTAAAACATTTGATTGTATGCCAACTTGCTAGCCAGAACTTGCTCGTGTGGCCGCCGCAGGGTAAGTCGAGTCCCGACTACAAATCCACATCCAAATAGACGCTGATTTTGTTCCCGGTTTTGCTTACTTAGTGATTTTTTTTTTCTTTCAGAGGCGACGCTGTATAAATGGAGTGTGTGGAGAAGCAGGCCAATAACCAATACCAAGCTAATATCAAGTGAAACCATTTTTATTCAAATTTTGTATAGACAATTCAGACGACTAGCATTCCATGTATATTTGTATAAGTCAATGGTATTAATAAATAACATACTTGACTATTTATTATCACAAAATTATAATGCCCTGCCATATCAACTATTTTTTTTTAAATTATTTTATTTATTTTAAACATTTCTTTTCAATTTTCCCCTTCTCACATGCTTGATATTTGTTTTTTAGGTATTTTGCTCTCAATGCTCGGTCCTTTTTATATATACTTGGGCGGTACACGACTTTTCACCACCGCCGGTTCACCACTGCCAGTTCACCGCCGCCAGTAGCAGTTTCAACATTGACATACTATGCATGGACTGCCAGTAGCCAACTTCACGATGATTCCACTTGTAACGGTCGAAACAGTAGCGCTACGGATTAGGCCTATTGTCGACTAGATGAACTAATCTGTTTGACGTTTGATGTTGTTTTTTTTTATTAATTTCTGATTTGGATGTGAAAAATACAATCAATCCAACACGCTGCTATCAATTATTGATAAAACTACGCTCAAATATTATTTCATTTAAAGAACATTTCATTTAAAGAACAAACAAAAATTATTTTGTCTTTTTAAAACAGACCAATGATTCGTTAGCAGCTCCGACTGAACATGCTGCAATTCACCAACGGAAGTCCTAAGGGACAAAAGGCAACCTAGCTCCATTGCTACGGCTAATCCTCAACTTGAAGGGTCTGTACACATCATTGGCTCTCTGCGGAGAAGGTTGTAAATCGCTAAAATGCCCACAATGGCAGCAGACTTTGATTCCACTTGTCAGGATCATAAGCCAAATTATGTAAGACCAAACGCAAACTTTAAAATTGTATTTTTCTGATTCTCTCTTTTATAGTTGGGCCGCACACACGGCAAAATGACTACTTTAGGAGGCCAAAAATCATAGACATGGAAAATTGTTTTTATTTCTGATTTTTATTGGGTTCCTGACCGATACATTATCAAAAATAATGAATGGACACACGGTACACCTAAAACAAATAGAACGGTTAACTTAATAAAAAAAAATATATGAATTTAGGAAAAGTAAAAAAAAAAATAATCATATTTCACTAAACAATAATTTATTAGTGGTACTTATGAAAATAGAAATAGTTAATTATCAATCATCTCCTAATAAATAAAAAAATCGTCTAATTTTTTTCATATTATTATCTATACCCCTTACTGGCCCTGTATTGAAGTGAAATTCTAATACTAGGGACTTTGCGGCTGATTTTTTAATTATTCCCGTATATCTCCATTTCGGCTTTACCGATTTTGTTAAAATTTTGCACAATTATACGAAACATTATCCTTAGTGATATTGCATTCCAAGATTCTATTTAAAATATATTCTTCAATTACAAAAAAATCGGAAAAGAGATCCATTTTTGTAGTACCTTTTGGGTTTATAACACTCTTTTCTAGATTTCTCAAAAACGGCTCAACCGATTTTTTGGAAATTTCTTCAACACGTTTATATGCAATGTCTTAATAATGCTGCATACCAAAAAATGTGTGTTTTAATTTCCCTGATTTTTTATACAACGAAATTAAAACACTTATGAAATTTGTGAAGTATTAGAATTTCACTTCGATACAGGGCCAGTAAGGGATATAAATAAAAATCTGAAAAAATTAGATGATGTCGTCTTCATTAATTTTCGAAAAAATAAGCAAATAAGAACCACCCTAATGTATATATATATATATATTTCGAGTGACTTGGATCACTCCGACTAGCTGTCAATAAAAGAAGATAGTATCACAATGAGTTGGTTTGAGTTCTCAAAATTCACAATAATAATGGTCAACAAACGACTTAATGCAAATATCAAGGACAGAAAGCGGTACCTAGCGGAACTTTTTTTGTAAGTCTAAGTAAACATGAATTTTAAAGAAAAATTTGTCTAGAACCGCAATATAATATTTTAATACTTACCATCACATTGTTTTTATCAAACGGTCTTTATTAAATGTACATACCTGTAGATTTCATACCCTTGATCACTGTTTGTATTTTAGCACGAGATTGAAATAAAAATGCGTGATGTTTCGTTGACGTTTTAGAGAGCAATTAACCGTACCATCACTTCGCTCATTTGCCGGACTCTCGCAGTCTTTTATTTTGAACATAACAGAGGCGACTTATGCTCTTTGTGATTCCTAGACCATCTGACTAAAAAAATACAAGCTTATTTAGACTCTATCTTTATTTTGATAAACCGCTTTTTGGCCTCTTAAAGCAGTAATTTTGCCGTGTGTGGGCCGTCTCAACGTTTCGCTTTTGGACAATGGGGAAACCCACAAAGCCTATGATCTTTTCCTTCCAGAGTGACAAAGGCGTCCTTACCGAACAATTCATGCGGGAGAATATTCTCAAAAGCAATGACGAAGAACTTACCCATAATCAAGCCTTTGCTTGGTGCTACCTGAAAGTCATTCAACTCTTTGAACAGCACAATGCATTGGATCACATAACTTCCATGGCTCAAGTTGTTATCGGCATACTCGACAAATCCGATCCGCAGTTGCCAATGTTCGAGTCAATAGTGTTAAACAATCATCTGATTCTCGAACATTACGAAGAAGCCCATAACTCTCTGATTTACAATGCCGAATTGTCCAGAAGGAAGGACTGCCTCCGACAGCTAGTCGTGACTCTGTTCAATAAGAAACGCTTGGATCTGCTCATGCATTTAGCCTATGTGCGGTTGCATGATGAGTTAGAAAACATTGTCGAATCTCGAACCAGGGTCCATGTTCTGTAACTCTCACATCGAATAAGTTTTCGCATAAACAGTGCGAATCAGAACAAAACTACGACTGAATGGGTCGAAAATTTCTTTTTCGCATTCAACTGTTTCTGTAACTTGTTTTCACTCGATCAGGAATATAATGAAATGAAATTATTGGAAATCCTGGAAAAATGTGAGTAAAACTGTGTCTATAACTCTGAAGTCGAAATAATTATTCGACTTATCAGTCAAAACAACTCGACCACTCTCAAGCAAGTGAGATAATATTTTGAAGCTGAATTCAAGCTCGTTTATTGTTTTTACTCGAGCTATAAATTCTTTATTTATTTTTTGAGGAGGAAATAAACTTTTTAAGAATTATAATTGCATTTTTTTTTACTTTTCCGTCTTGTTTGCATAAATTTTTGTTGCCTGTGTGTTTTGAGAATAATTTTATAATCATCAATTTTGATTTTTTTAGGGCGGTTTAGTTCACTCAAAGTTGAAGTCAACTTTGGGACTTTTGAATTTCTTTTTATTCAGTCAAAGGTTAGTTTTCGACTTTTAATTGTGAACTCTTGAGTTAATCAACTTTACATTTATTCAATTTTCAAAAATAAAAGAAGCTGAGAGAGAAAAACAAAGATTGTATCTATTTTTCAAAAGTTGAAAATGAAAGTCACAAAATTGAATTCAAATTTGAGTGAACAAAATCGCCCTTTAACTGTCACTGTGACTGGAAAACTGGAAATTGTAATTTTCACACAGGCTGTTTTCGCATCAAGTTATAGACACAGTTTATTTTCCAAAATAGAGAAACGTTGGAATATTGTGTTCCACCTTGAATCGAATGGGAAAATTTTCGACCAAGTTACAGAACATGGATACAGATCAGCCATTGACGAAAGTGAGATCTATGTTTTCTGTATGCGTTCCATGTGAACAATGGCATCATGGGCAAGGCCTCGTGTCGGTGATGTACGAACAAGCTATGCGTTTGCATCTGGAAAGTGATTCCATTGGAGCAATGAAGAAGCGCTGTTCATGCCTGTTGGCATGCATAAATTCGCTGCACCTAATCAATCCCCGATATCGATGGATTGCAAAGCCAATGATTGGCGATGAATATGCCAGCAACTCCATGGCCAACGAGAATAAGGAAGTCGATGAGGTATTGTCAAAAAAATCACCATTTGATTTAATTTTAAAACATTTCTCTTTGTCAGGCAAACGGAAAGGAACGAGCAAGGAACTACTTCTAACCGAGTCGTTGGTGATCCTGTCTGAAAATCGAAAGCACCTGAGCACGTTCTTGAAAACCGATGATTTTCAAATGTGGCAAGAACTGCTGATTAATAATTATTGGATATGAGATGCAGAATTTAGCGCTGATTCCAAATATCTGTTCACTGCCTCGTCCGATGGTATTTCCCGTATCTGGAAACTAGAAACCAAGAACGCCGAAAGAAAGTATATTGCATAACTGCGCTCTCGTTTAATGACGAGATCATTTCGGAATAGTAGCGAATGTTGGCTAATTGCAGCTTTGCCGGCAGAACTCATACAACTAGAAACTTCAATAAAATGTCTTGTATTGTTTTTAACTACAAAAGTTGAGTTTTTTCTTCCCCAAGATCAATGAAACACAACAGACAAGATATATAATCTTTCAAACAGTGCTTTATGTTATAAATCTTACTTATTCTTCTTTTCATTCTAAAATAATAAATTATAATTTTATCGATCTTCGGAATAAACCCTAAAAGTACCAACAACGATGTGACTCGAAACGAGACACTCCTTTAGTCTAAGCGATGTTCTTTGCAACGATCCTTTATTGGATCCGGGTCATCGCCCAGTTTGTAGACAAAAATACAAGTAACATCATCATCGGCTTTGGTTGGGTTCAGGAGCAATATTGCCAGATTGATTGGTTGGGCTGGTCGAAAAGGTTTTGTTCCAGGCATCACAGAAACATTCGGGCTTGGCCTGTTCGATGTGATGTTGGGTGTAATCTTTATATCGTCGTCGAACAGAAGTTTCTTATTCGTTGGACACACATTGTCTAGATCTAGATCTAGATAGAATTTTCGTGTCGTTGATGGTTTTCTCTTTTGCCAAATCGTTGAGTGACATCTTTCGGTATCTCTGCATTTTTAAAGAAAAATTATGAGAATCTCGAACCAGAATCGAAAGAAACTTACTTTTTAAAGGAACCGATTCTCTCAGCTTTTTGTAGACTGGCTTGGAGAACGATTCGTCCACAGATCGGCATCTGGAGTACCCAGACTTACGGACAATCTCTATTGCCGATTTGCCGGGATTAATAGAGGGTGTTCTTGCCAACTTTGGCATGGGACACAAATTCTTCAAACGAACACGACTGCTTCTCATGATCGTCGACATATGTGGCTTCCAGCTGAGTCCTGCCCACAAAAAACGCAGTTGTCCTGAGAACATTTATGCACTCAACAAGAAACTTGAGCTCTACGATGAAACTATTCTGCTACATTTGTAGCGTTTCATGTCGATGTGGCGAGAGAGGGTTTCACGATGCGTAAAGCGTTGGTTGTAAACCTGAAATAGAAAATGTATTTATTTTCAAAAAGACAACATAGTCGCAAGACAACCCCTCCAGGATGAGTATTCATGAGGTAGGATCTCATAATCCTGAATCCAATAACATATCGAAACAGAATTCATTACTCACCTTACACGGAAACGGTTTCTCGTCCGTATGTGTCCTCGTATGCACCTTCAACTGTCCTCTTGTCCTCTTCATGCTCTCTTCAACATCTTCTAAGGATGACTTCATGTCACTTTCGACAAATTCCTTTACTGATGTGTATTGCTGGAATGATACGATGCCTCCGGCAGAAAGTGTTCGACGCGACGCAATACACAACCAAGTCGTTTGGACAAATCGAAAGTATGTTTCAAATCAGCATGTAACTCATGTGAACTCCATCGTTCTCCGGTCCTGGCATATCACCCTCCGATTGGGGCTTTATAAAATGTGCCTTGTGACCGAAAATAGCTCGTGCCTGCTCGAAATCCCAAATTTGCACGGAATTATCCTGTGCAAAAATTGCAAAGTACTTTATTGTCGACCAGTCTGGATCGCAGTCTACACCACGAATTGTCTGACGCGTTTGGAAGATTTTCATTTGAGGCCCGGCATGTTTGTCGACTTTTACGGCCGAAATGTAATTTATGGATTAAGGTTTTGTTGCCGTCATAGAGAAAACCTTGATCGGGAGTCGCCACACAACCGGCGACCAGATTCCAATGTAGAAAAATGGGAACCTTTACTGCAGGCGTAGCCATTGTGTAAAATTGTGTTTGTGGTAGTTTTAAAAACAATGGACCTTTTAAATAATTAATATTTAACTTTATTTTTTGTGAATTTCAACTTTTTATTGCGAAACTTTTTGGAATGAAATTTTAATGCATGCGGAGTTTTGATATTTCACGAGATTGACATTTGACAACTCAAAAATAGGCCAGTTCCACCTAACAACATCTCAATGAGATCTTAATGTCACTTTGACTGAGGTAAAATCATTCGGTGGAACATAATTTTAAGTTTTCATTGAAATAAAATGGTTATCTTACAAATTGTTGTTGCACATCTGTCAGTCACGTCAAAATAGCTGAGTGAGAAATCGAATGCAAAATAATTTCATCTCAGAAATCTCAGAAAAAAAAATCTCAGTTCTCAGATGAGATTTTTTGTTCCACCTAAAAAATCTCTGAGATCTGAGATGTTGTTAGGTGGAACTGGCCTAATGTAAAAATGACAACTTAAGGACTATTCACATGAGCACGAAGAACGACCAACGAATGAACGAAAATTCGTCGATTTTGACATTTCTTTCATATGAGAGTTTTTAATTCGTCGCGAATGAACAACCAAAACACAAAGCAAGAATGATTTTTGAGGTTATACGCGCGCGAAAATTTTGTTCGTTGGAGTGTGGATGGTGTGTGGAACGCGAATAAAGTTTGGCAGTTCGTTCAACTAGAATTCTTTTCGCGACGAATAAATTTGTTTTCTCAAATTTACTAACATTTTTGAATAAAAAGTTAATTTTTGCATCATAAATCAAACATCAACTTTACTTTTATCGTTTTGTTGAGAATTTGCAAGGAAATACGGCTTAAAACGTATCTAAAATCAATTTTCTTCATTCATTCATCGTTCGTTGGTCGTGCTCATGTGAATAGTGCTTTAAAATGGCGACACAACAACTAAATAGGAATTTTAGGGTGTCTACCGGCCGCAGGGCTAACAGCGAGGGCTAGTATCGGTGGAACCATTTATTTTCAAATTTTGTATGGGAATTTCGCACGACTAGCAGTCCATATATAGTAAGTCAATGAGTTTCAAGCTTTGTATATAAATTTGGGGAGTAGTCTCAAGATGACAAACGATGGTGGCGCCATCGTGAGACCTTTCACAGAAGCAGTTTTTCGTACATAAGTTTGTATTGCAGCAGAGAACCAATCTTGATAATACTAGTCGTGCCATATACAAATGCTCGGTCTCTCTTTTCCCAGTGCGTCGGTTGAACTTTGACACTCTGAGCAGTGAGCACCACAGATGAGTTAAAAGGGAGATGGGACATTGTATTTCTACCTAGATAGTACCCGCGACCTGGCAATCGATAGTAGTGCCATCTTGAGCTCTGGCGCAATACTAATTTGTTTTACATACGTTTTGTATTGGGATTGTTTTTTTTCTTTGGTTTTAATCTGGCACAAAAAATCGAAAAACCCATTCTTGATTATACTAGGTGGTTTCATATACAATGAGATGGGAAACCAAGCTGTCAAAATGACAATAGGCCAGTTCCACCTAACAACATCTCACTGAGATCTCAGAGATCTCAGAAATTTTTTAGGTGGAACAAAAAATCTCAGCTGAGAATTGAGATTTTTTTCTGAGATCTCTGAGATGAAAATATTTTGGATTCGATTTCTCACTCAGCTATTTTGACGTGACTGACATATGTACAACAACAATTTGTAAGGTAACCATTTTATCTCAATGAGAACTGAGAATTATGTTCCACCAAATGATTTTGCCTCAGTCAAAGTGACATTGAGATCTCAGTGAGATGTTGTTAGGTGGAACTGGCCTAATGTCTACAAGCTGCGGTCAAAGTTTACTGCAAGAGTATGCGTGTTTTTACCAATACTATCTCAGTAAACTTCGACATACCACCTGATTTTTGTTGCTGTTTTTTCTCATTTATTCACATACACGAGTAACGGTAAAATAAAATTTGCGGTATCCGGAGGGTAAAACGTAAGTCAGTTTCCGATCTCCTTTTGTCTCTGGTGAGCACTCAAAATCAGTGCTCTGAACGAAAAAAGAAACACATCAAGATCAAAATTGTGCTCTGTTGTCGCTCTGTTCAAATGTAAAAAAGAAAAACGCTTTTTTTTGGGAGAGTTCAAAAGTCAAAACATCCGTCAAAGCAAAGCTAAATTGTAGAAAAAAACAATTCTGATGACGATGAGTGGCTGGAAAGCTGGCTGATGAATTTTCGTCTTCGTCGATCGTGGCTCGTTTGTAGTTAATTGAGACATGACTGACGTGTACATTAAAGCTATCACCCTTACGGCAATCAGCAAATAGTCAACTACCGCAATTGGAATTTAAACCAAACATTATTATTTCAATTCTTTTTCCACAAAGATTTTATTGCACAAACTTGCAGTTGGACAAGAAACTAGACACTCCAGTCATCGTCAGCGTGGCCCATGAAAACTAGTGAAATTGGAGCATCGAAATGATTCACGACAAATACAAATTCTTCGTCTACTCCGCAGGAATATTCTGTTGTTATTTTTTTTATGGAATAGTCCAGGAAAAAATCACAAGAGGGAAGTATGGAGACATCCAAAATGAGGATGGTACAGCCGGCGAGAGGTTCACATGTGCGCTAGCATTAGTCTGTGTGCAGTGCTTTTGCAACGCTATTTTTGCTAAAGGTAAATATATTGCTTCACCTGTTATCAATAGACATTAATTTAAAATTTTTGCTGTAGGAATGCTCCTAGCCAAACCCCAAAAAGATGACACAACACCCACAAGCTACTATGCTGTTTGTTCACTTACTTATCTTTTGGCAATGGTTAGCTCGAATATGGCATTAAGATGGGTTCCATATCCTACTCAAGTTGTTGGTAAATCTGCTAAGCCAATTCCCGTTATGATATTGGGAGTTTTAATTGGAAGAAAGTCATATTCTTGGATACGATATGGCTGTGTGTTCACTATTGTTATTGGAGTGGTTCTCTTTATGTATAAAGAAGGAAAAGTTAACTCAAATCTGGCACAAGAAAAAACCGGGTTGGGTGAGCTACTTTTGTTGTTGAGCCTTTCTATGGATGGCCTTTTGGGAGCTGTTCAAGAGCGTATGCGATCTTCAAGTGCACCCAGTGGACAGCAAATGATGCTTTCGATGAATTTCTGGAGTTCTATTGCACTTGGATCGGCAATGATTGTAACAGGTAAATTTTTGTCATGAGACTTTTCTACCTACCTACTATTTTTAATTATTTTAAACATTGATCTGATTCATCGACTCTTATTCGCTTTGTTTTGATTTCGAAACTTACTTATCCGGCTCGCAATCCATGAAGGATCTCAGCCTGAGATACTGCAGCCTTCCATCGTGAATGGTCCCTGGCATGCACCCTCCAGTCGCCGAAACCAAGAGCTCTGGCATCCGCAGTCACTTGGTCCTTGTACCGTAGGTTCGGTCTTCCTTGTCGTCTTGAACCTGGGGCTGGGATGAGAAGACTTTTTTAGCTGGAGCTTTGTCGTCCATTCGCTCGATGTGGTCGAGCCAATGTAGTCGTCTTTTCTTGGCCTTCTGGACTACATCCACATCTTGGTACAGCTCATACAGTTCTCGGTTGAACCTTCTTCTCCATTCGCTAGCGTCGCATACGGGACCGAACGTTCTAGCAGACACCTAGCCAAATGGCAATGGTTTATCACTCTGCTCAAGTCCACAAACATTTTGAGCAACTTAAAAACAAATTTGTATCTTCCATGTAGCTTCGTATTCATCCAATGTTTTTTGCCATACATCTGGGCCATATTCCCTCAGTATGGAGAAGTGAAAGTTTTTTTCATACCCAAGGCGGGAAAATGCTCCCAAGTTAATCCTAAAGATCTCAGACCCATAAGTCTACCATCGTTCCTTCTAAAGACATTAGAAAGACTGGTAGATATACACCTCAGGGCAAACATTGACACAAGACTCATGTCTATGTCTCAACATGCCTACTGTAAGGGAAAACCGGTTGAAACGGCGCTACACACTTTAGTACGCACCATCGAATACTCCCTCCATCATAAAGAGTATACTATGGTTGCATTCCTTGATATAGAAGGCGCTTTAAACAACGTGGACACATCTGTCATCTCTGAATGTGGAGAGTTCGCTTGGTGAGTTAATTCATACAATGCTAACTAGCAAAATAATTAACTCAGAACTGGGCGGTTGTTCCGCTAAAAGATTTGTCAGCAGAGGTACGTCGCCGCAAGGTATCCAATTAAAGTTTTCAGAGGAAACGAAATATCTGGGTCTTATTTTAGACAGAAAACTAAATTGGAAGAGCAACATACACGAAAGAATAAGAAAATCTACGGTAGCTCTTTTCACCAGCAAGAAAGCCATTGGCAGTAAATGGGGTCTACAACCCAGAATCACTCACTGGCTATACACATCAGTAATCAGACAGATTCTTCTTTATAGTGTGACAGTATGATGGACTGCCCTGGACGTAAAAATGAACTGCGATAAACTTAGTAGAGTCCAACGCTCAGCATGCCTAAGTATAAGCGGATCACTTCGTACGACCACATCTGTGGCACAAGACACCCTACTCTATCTGACACCTCTGGATATAATCAGCAAACAATTAGCTGTTGGTTCTGCTATTCGCCTGAATGCCTCTTAACATTGGCCACTCTGTTATTCTTAATTATCTAGAATCAATTCCAAAGCACACAGACTACACCATTCCCCAACTACAGTTCGATAGAAACTTTCAAACTTCTATACCTGCCAGATCCTTCTGGGAAAATAGAACATTCCTGGAAGACAAAGCAATCCACTTCAAAAACTAGTGATGGGGTTGGTGTAGGTGTGTACTCCGAACGACTAAAACTAAGTCTCTCATTCAGCCTTCCAAATCATTGTAGCGTGTTTCAGGCAGAACTTTTGGCGATTAAGGAGGCCCTGGCTCAGAGAAAACGCGTTATCCACATCTGATATCCGGATTTTCTCAGATAGTCAGGCAGCTATAAAATCCCTGGACTCTGTCTCTACAAACTCAATTAGAGTCCAAAACTGTCGATCGTCTCTAATGGAGATGGCACAACTGTTTGACATTCACCTTCGCTGGGTGCCGGGCCATAGAGACATTCCAAGAAACTGCAAAGCCGATGAAATGTAATCTTTTGCTAAAACAAGATGCTACAATGAGAACCAACCTACCACCTGAGTCGCGGTCTTCCTCTTCTGCGAAGTCCTTCCGGGTTGGATTCGAAGACTACGAGCCGGAGCATTTTGTTCGCTCTACATGACCCAACCATCTAAGTCGTTGGACCTTAACTTTTCTGGCTAGGTCAGTGTCGCTGAACAACTGGTACAGTTCTTAAGGGAATCTTCGTCTCCATTCTCCATTAATGCAGACAGGACCAAAAATCACTCGAAGAATTTTTCTCTCGAGGCAACCCAAATGGTTTTCATCGGATGTTGTCATGGTCCATGTCTCTGCACCATACATGAGGACCGGGATGATGAGGGTTTTGTAGAGTGGCACTTTAGTTGCTCGGGAGAGGACACTACTCAATTGCCTTCTAAGTCCAAAGAAGCAGCGATTGGCAAGAGTGATTCTTCGTTTGATTTCAGCGCTGGTGTTGTTGTCTGAGTTGATAGCGGATCCCAGATAGACAAAGCCTAAAACTACCTCGAAGTTAAATCTGTCTATGTTGACGTTTGCTCCGAGACGTCGATGTTGGCAGTCCTTTCTTGTTGACAGCATTAACTTGGGCTTGCCATCGTTGACCGCTAGACCCATCTTTCTGGCCTCCGTCTCAAGACTCTCAAACGCTCCACTGACATCACGCTGTGTTCTTCCAATTATGTCAATATCGTCTGCGTATCTTGTAGCTGGATGGACTTTTGAAAGATTGTGCCTCTGGTGCTGACGTTGGAGTTTTACACAATCTCTTAAGAACGATGTTGAAGACATCGCATAACAACGCATCGCCTTGTCTAAAACCTGTTTTGACATCAAATGCGACCGTTAGGTTTTTTCCAACCATAATGGAACAGCGTGAGTTTTCCATTGTCATCTTACACAGACGGACGAGTTTTTCTGGGATGCCAAAACTAGACATTGCTCTATATAATTGGTCTCTATAGACGCTGTCATACGCGGCATTGAAGTCGATGAAAAGGTGGTAGGTTTCGATTTGATGTTCCTGGGTCTTCTCCAAGATCTGCCGTAGAGTGAATATTTGATCGATGATGGACTTTCCACACTGATAAGGACCTATTAGGTTGTTGACGAAGGGCTTCAAACGTTCACACAGCACGACAGACAAGCCTATAAGGCGATGTTAAGGAGACTTATACCTCTGTAGTTGGTGCAGTTCAGGGGATCTCCTTTCTTGAGGATCGGGCATACGATGCTGAGGTTTGATTCGTCGGGCATGCTTTCCTCCGACCAAATTTTGCAGATGAGCTGGTGCATGCTCCTATCCAAATCATCTCCAGCTCCTTTGTATAGATCGGTGGCTAGCCCGTCTGCTCCAGCGGCTTTGTTCGAGTTGAGCTTAGATATCGCTCTCTTCACTTCGTCATGTCGAGTGGGTGGAATTGTTGGCCTTCTGCACTGCACCCAAATTGAATGGTTCTGTATTGCTGGCGGAGTTTTGCTCGTCATTGCCATTATACAGCTTGGAAAAGTGGTCTTTCCATATCCTCAGCACTGACTGTGGTTCCACTACGATGTTCCCATGATGGTCTCTACAGGCTTCGGTTCGGGGTGTAAAAGCCCTGGAGGTTTGTTTCATTTTTTTGTAAAACTTTCGAACCTCGTTCCTGTTGTGACATCCCTCTATCTCCTCGATTGCGCGCTTCTCATGCTCCCTTTTTGTCTTTCTGAGAAGTTTATGCTCGTCTCTCCGTTTCTGCTCGTAGAGTTCACGAGCTGCTCGTGTCCTCTTGTTTAGCTGTATGTGCTCGCCGGCACTCATCGTCAAACCAGGGGTTTCGTTGTGGTATCCGTGTTAACCCTAGCACTTCAGAGGCGGCATTTCTGATGGCTGCTTGGCAGTGCTGTCACTGGTTCTCTACATTTTGTGCTGCAAAGGACTTATGAGGAGATTTTCAGAGATTTTCTCTATAGCGTGGAATCAAAAAGAAAACAGAAAAGTCAAAATCAAATTGTAAACATGAGTTTATTGTTCAAAGGTATTTTTTTTTATCGATAATTTTTTCTACTTTCAGGGGATGGCAAAGATTTTATCTTATTCGCCACTCGTCATCCTCAGCTTCTAGCTCACTTGGCTACTCTCGCTCTCGCCGGTGCTCTGGGTCAGCTTTTTATATTTTTAATGGTTGCTGGGTTTGGCCCCTTGGCATGTTCAGTTGTAACCACAACAAGAAAGTTCTTCACTGTGCTGTTTTCAGTAATAGTTTTTGGCAATTTACTTATTCCCAGACAGTGGCTAGGGGCCATCCTTGTGTTTGCTGGACTCTTTGCTGACATGGTATTTGGAAAGAAAACAATAAACAAAAAACCTGTTGCGGATAACAAAAAGTAGCCACTATCGTACTAGAACTAAATAAGATCAAAATTATTGTACATTTCTTTTTTAGAACATTTTATTTATTGAATAATTTAACTTTCCTGAAAAGTTCGAAGAAAATAAATTATTTATCTATATTTTGTATCAAAACACTTAACAGTATTCTAATTGCAAGGCATCTTTAAAAGCTCGGTCAAATTGCATCCAAAACAATTTATTGGAAAACAATTGAAACAGTTCGCCGAAATTCGGAAAGAATATGCTTTGTGCTCAGCAATTAATACATCATTATATGTTACAAATGAATTTTTCAAGGACTTGATAAGCAAACCGGTGCGTGGTTGGGTGTTGTAGGATCTGGGGCGTATGCTGTATCTTTTCCTACAAACCAAATGCTTACTCTACCTCCACGTGGTAACCACCGGGTACTGGTTATATCTCTAGATATAACTTGCGAAACTTGTAAGCGCGGGTGCAAAACGGAGAAACAGAAGCACCTAATGTGCGAGGGGCTAACAACCCCTCCACAGTAAAAAAAAAACTTTGATAGTTATGAGAGAGATAGTAGCCTCGGATAATGACCCCCCTCTTATGGACCCGGAACGACAACGGACCATGCATTGAGAGTTTGTACCTGGAATGTACATGTACACACCAGGTGCAACTCAGAAACTTGAATCTGTTCTCTCGCAGTATAAGGCAGACATTACTGCGATCCAGGAAATACGATGGATAGAATCAGGGACAATTGTTGAGCGAAAAATATGAAGCGACAATATAAGAGGGAAGAAAATGAAATGAAAGTGAAATGCCCTACCTTAAATTTAAAATGCCCTACCTTCAGAAATTGAGAACAGCCCTACCTTTAAATATGCTCTACTTACAAAAATGTCGTGCTTACAAAACAGCCGTATACATTCAAAAATTATCCAGCTTTATATACCCTGCCTGAAAATGCCCTACCACTAAAAATTCATTTCTTATGAAAATGTTCTACCTTCCAACATTTTTCCAGCTTGCCTTGTAAATGCCCCACCTTCAAAAATATCATGTGTGTTTAGGAATGAGGTTCTATAAAAGTGAACTTTTTGAAAATTTAAGGAATTTAAATTTCAAGATAATCTTCGTGTCGTGCTTAGAGTAAGTTCGGATAATGTGGAGTACCCTTAATATTTTCGGTCATATCTTTGAAATCAAAAGGTATTCTGTACCTATTTCCAGGTTTTATATTTGTCTGGAGATTTGGCCGCAAATTTACCCACTCGTGTAGTTGATTTTTATTTACTTTTTATATCTATATGCAAAAGTTTGAAAAAGTTGCAAAATTAGCCTTTCTGAAAAGTGGCGGCTAATGTGGACCCATGGATTCGGGTATTGTGGAGTAGTACTTCACATTACCCGAAATGAGAAAAAAAGAAAAAGTTCTACGAAAATCACATATTTCTGAGATTTATTACAAACAAAACAGTAAATTAAATTAAGATATTAACTTCATATTAGTATGTAAATAAATAATAAATTTACTTTACATAATCTTAAGATATAAAGTATAAAATAATTGAGGTACAAAAGCAACACAAACAACATAAGAAAACATAAATAAATACTTTAATTGAAAGATAAGAAAATAAAATATAAGAAAATAACTCAAAAATAAACTTATTTTAATGAGGAAATTAGACTGTAACCCATTGATTGAGATCATATCTGTATTGCAATGATTGAATGTAAACAAGTAAAAAATTAAAAAAAAAAGTTTTGTCACATGATGTGCAAATGAAGATCGCTCTTCTATTTGGAATGCATTTCTGATGAGCCCAAACCAAATCACATTGAAGACATGAAAGCCATCGATCTCCACTCTCGTCATCACCCCAAGACACATCACAAAAATTGCATTGGATATCTCTTGATAATGGAAACTCTAACACTTCCTCTTCATCCTCAGAATCTGCAAATAGTATAAGATGAGGGCTATCATCATCTGAAGATGAAGGATGGCGGCGCGGCGTTTTGATGTTGATGGTTTGTCCATTTGGGCCAATTTTGTCTTCTTTGCAGATTTGTTCAGTGTTTTCGTTTTAGCGGGTTTTTCAGCCTTATTTATTTGGTCCTGCAGCTGGTTTTTGTAAGGGGAAGATGTCAAAACCTGGGATTCACATTTTCTTCCTCTGTTAGTTTTTGGCATCTTCTTCAATTTTGGGGAAGGAGAAATTTCCCATGGAGTAACGTGTTCTTCATTCTGATTGTCTAGGCTTTGCCAACACATAAGGCTGCTTGGACTGAACAACGCTTAAGCCGGTCTCATCAACGTTCCATATTCTGGATGCTGAGAAGTTATATTTTTCATACAAAGCCTCTAAAATATTGAAAAATTTATCAACATTTTCTGGTACAAAGCCCTTAGCTCTGTCAATTGAGGTTCCTGTGGGATGTCGCAAGCTGATTTCATTCTTATGGCGTTTTAGAAACCCGTAGAGCCAATCTTTTCCCGCAGTTTTATGAAGCAACGACAATTTATTAGAAATTTTGTTTTTTTTCTGCAACTTGGAATGCAAGGTTCCGTAAATCACTTCGAGTAAGCCCCCAAAAGCGATTTTCCATGTCATGTGAATATTTGACAAGCTCTTCTTCCATTTCTTTACTAAACACAGGTTTTCGCCCAAAGGGTGTAGACAAAAGCTCATCAATGCTCTTACCACTTTGTGCCATGCGTTGCAATGTTGATTTTGGGACATCAAATTTCTTCGAGGCCAACAACACGAACATTTCTTCTCTTTGGACTGCAGCCAAAGCTTGTCTCATTTTACATGGATCATACTTTCGCACAGGAACTCCTTTCTTTGGCATTTGAAGAAGAATCTAAATGTTTGAGCATAATTTAATTTCATTCATTCATTAAATAAGAAAAAAACGGGTAATGTGGAGTACCGCTCCACATTACCCTCTTCAAAGTACTCCACATTAGCCGAAAAGCACAAAATGAAGTAAATTATAAAAACAAATTATTCAACGCAAGAGGAAACTCTAACTCACATTATATTTCTAGAGATCACCGTTTCATAGAATAGAAAAAAACACAGTTTTTAAAAAATATTTGTTTAACTCACTCTCACAAACTTTTTTCTCGAGACCAAAATTTACATCGACTGCACTTCAAAACGAATAATGTCGAACCGCGCAAAACCTGTGACAGCTGGACACGTGGCAGCAACTGATTACTGGTTTGGTGTTAGTAAGCTTATACATGACAAACAAGCAACCACTCATACTTGCTCAGGAAAGCGAATACCATGGTGCTCCACATTACCCGACTACTCCACATTACCCGAACTTACTCTATCCTTTTTAAGAAATTGTCATATAAACTTCATTGAAAGTCTTAAAAATACTATCGATAAGGTTACTAGAGAGTATTTAGTTGCTTCTCTTCAAACTTTTCGATTTAATCATGAGAGTTTTAAGACGAAATTAGATGTTTAAATTTCATTAAAAGCTTTTGATTTCAGCGCATATACTTTAAGATTGATCCTCTATAGTATTTAACAAAAAATCTAAACCGATAATGTACCTACATTTTGAAATTGCAACTCATTACATAACATTAACACATTATTCTTTTAGTTTCAGTATAGGGATTTTAGTTCGTTCAAATCAAAAAAATGCAAAATATCGACTAACTTTTCAGGTCTAACAATTCCAAGAATTCCAATGACGTTCACAGAGGGTTAAATCTTCAATTTGATTATCACAGATTTCCCTTAATTCAGGATTAAGAATCCGTGATTATCAAAGAGCGTTTGTTCACTTTTTTTCCACCTTGATTAACTAATCATGGTTTTTCTACAAATCGTTCCATTTTCCAGTCTATCAGTCAGTTTCACTGTCAATACTTTATCAAGGATTAAGTTTCTTATTTCATTTTGCTGTCAATCGTTATTCTTATTTTATAGTGAGTAAATGAATATACATATTTTAATTACATTTTTAAAAGATAATAATGTGAAAGAAGTCAGAAGAAATTCAAACCAGTTAAATTGGTTTTACTGGAATTCAAAATATTTTCCTTCGAAATCTCATCAGAAAAATCCCACTACAACATAAAATATGGCTATGCGGATTCCCAATTTGGCAAATGTTTCGTAGCCTTTTCAAACGATGCCATTTGCCATCTTCATTTCGTGGACAAAGAAAGCAATACCCATATTCAAGAGCTATTCAAGAGATTCCCAGAAGCCAATATGCAAGAGGACACAAATCATGAAGCATCTGACGTGGTGAACAATATTTTCATCGAAACCAATTCACAGACGATCTTTCGTCTCATGCTGCAAGGACCCGATTTCCAGGCTCAAGTGTGGCAAAAGCTATGTAATATTCCGAAAAGACAGACATGGAGTAAGGAGGATGTTGCTGTTGCAATGAATAAACTGAAAGCTTCCTGACCTGTGGAAAATGCTATTGCAAGGAATGAAATTGCTTATTTAATTCCCTACCATCGAGTTATTGCTTAATAGGGAAAGAGCAAGTACCGATAGGGACCGCACAGAAAAATAAGTATTTTGGTGCGGGAAGGTGTTCATGTGGAATAGTTTTGTTTAAGTTTATTTTTGTAATTTTGTTTAATAAAATAATTTTTTATCCGTAAAAAAAGATCTGTCTACCATATATGTATCTCCTTATAGCTGTGTTCAGTTAGCCTTAACACCTCCTCTTAAGTTGCTGGTAATCGAAGGGAAAACCCTTAACACAAAAATTTAACAAGTTTTCTTCTGAAAAATTCTGGGTTTGGAAAAACTGTGCGCTCTGGACGAGTGGTTCATTTGGAAAGTTTTCAGAAGATGATAAATTTAAGTTATCAAGTAATTGAAGGAGTTCAAATATCATGTCAGTGCGTAAATCAAGTATGAACAAACTGAACTATAGTATATCCTTGATTAAATTGTCCTAATCGAGGAAAATTGGATGATTAACGAAATCTCAGATTAAGGGCCAGTTCGTTCACAGAGGGTTAAATCTTCAATTTGATTATCACAGATTTCCCTTAATTAAGGATTAAGAATCAGTGATTATCAAAGAGCGTTTGTTCACTTTTTTTTCACCTTGATTAACTAATCATGGTTTTTCTACAAATCGTTCCATTTTCCAGTCTATCAGTCAGTTTCACTGTCAAAACTTTATCAAGGATTAAGTTTCTTATTTCATTTGGTTGTCAGATTCCTCCCTGTTTATAAAATCTTGAATGTTTTCTTGTTGTGTTTTTCTTGTGAAATTCATGCAAAATGCCATTTACAGCAGAAAGTGCAGCCTTACAAATTCAAGTAAGTTGATCATTACCCTAATTAATGCATTTTATAAAGAATTCCATTCAAGGAAAACCTCAAAGCCCTCCAAAGAACCATACATGAAATTGAGGATGAACGAAGACGCTGCGAAACGAATCTCAATGGAATAATCCGTGCCCAAATGTCTAATTTGCAACCACAGAAATTAAAAAGCCTCTATAAAACTGGCTTGCAAGACGCCACTCAAGAAGAATTTGTTATTCGACAGGCCCTGGCTCGAATTCAGGAAATAAGAAACATTCGTAACGAGCGTTGCATTCAACGAAGAAATGCTGGCAACAAAGAAGCAATACGTCGCGGAACTCAATTGAAAATGCTGCAGGTATCGGCTCAGACACTGTCACTTTTTGTGAGTAAATCAGGAGAGAAGGTTTCTCCACTTTGTGGTGCTGTACCTGCCGAAAGTAATTATATTGCCAAAGCTGGTGATATTGTTGCTGCTGTGGCCAAAGGTTCCGAAGATTGACGGTCATGCACTGTTTCCAAAGGACACAATGGGTAAGACCGTTAATGACTCATCAAGCACTAAAAATGTATGAATTTGTTGATTTCTCTAGTAATGGCCTTGTATCCACAAACGACATGCTTCTACAAGGCTATCGTCTCGAAACTGCCACAGACATCAACCGAAGAGTATGAGCCGCCTCTTCCAGTAGCTCAACGGTATGTCATTGCCTATAAGCCAACTAAGAAAAATGCATGAGGCGCATCATCTGCCCACAAATCAAAAACAACAAGAATCCATTATTTAAATCTTTAAAATATTGTATTTAATATATGTTTAACTCATATAAAAATAAATCTACTGAACAATTCTATTCATCGTCCTCATCCTCCTTTTCTTCCATCTCAACATCGTTTTCATCGTCGCCTTTCGATTGAAATTTTTTGATATTCATCCCCTTCGCTTTCTTCAGAACTCCACGAATCCCAAATACAATTTCCAGATGCACTAAAATAATAATGAAATTTATATTTTGAAACATGGGTGCAGAAGCTTCAGATCGAGGATGTTGAGAGAGCCAACAGCAGGAATGAAGTTCGGACGAACAGCCTACTTAACATCGCCTACAAGATCCTCTCTGCCGTAATTTGTTAACGTCTGAAGCCTTTCGTCAACTTGGTCCTTATCAATGTGGCTTCAGGCCAGGAAAGTCTACCATGGACCAAATGTTCACGTTGCGGCAGATCCTGGAAAAAACCTATGAACTCCAAATCGATACCCACTACCTCTTCATCGATTTCAAGGCCGCGTATGACAGCATCTACAGAGACGAACTGTATAAAGCTATATCTAGTTTTGGTATCCCTGCCAAACTCTTTCGGTTGTGCAAAACGACGATGGGGAACTCAAGGTTGGAAATGAGACATCCGATTTCTTTAACATCGTTTTTTTTTCGTTGGACAAAAAAGTAAGCAAAAATGTCAGTTTATAAATCAAGCATGAAAAAACTGAATTATAGTATATCCTTGATTAAATTGCCTTAATCGAGCAAAATTGGATGATTAACGAAATCTCAAATTAAGTGCTCAAATCATGGATTTATTAAATAGAGTTTTTGTGAACAAACGAATTCTAGGATTATCAACTGGAATAATCCTTGATTAAAGATGATCAAGCTTGAACGAACTGGCCCTTAATCAATTGATCTCATAGAACTCCTTCGAGTTTTTAATAAAATCAACAATTGGAAAATACAATTATGTATTTTGAGAAATTCTAATAATATTTTATCACTTTTCGTATGAACTTGTTTTTTATTTTGTACATATAATTTATTAGTGCAGGCGCTATGGGGAGTTGAGTGTGCAAAATATGAGGATCGCATTCTGTGAGTGATTTTGAACTCAGAAAAGCTTGCAGATTCTTTTAGATATCAAGTAGATAGACTGTACAGATTATTTCAATGATTTATTTAGTTGCAATATCTGATACTTTCTTATAACTTAAATCACTAATAGCTTTAGTTAATTGAAAAATATACAAAATCGTTAAAAATAGCCCAGGAGCCCCCATACAAGAAATTCCCGTCATCGCGCCCACTAAAATTTTTAATGAGGAATTAAAGTTAAGGCCAAGACGAATAAGATTCGCTTGGTCGGCGTGAATTGAGTTAGCCGGAAAGGCCGCGCATACCTGTTGCAATGTGGTGAAATGTCTCCATTATGACGGATTCTATTTTTGTTTCTTTCATTGCATGCGTCCTAGTGTTAGATGTAGAAATACCTTGGTTTGTTTGCTTTCAAACTGCCGAAAGTATTGCGCAAACCAGATTTTTTATAAACGAAACTACTGTAGTTTGTAATAAAAACACAGTGTTTTAGGTCATAATAAAACCATGTTTGCGCAGAACTTTCGGCAGCTTGAAAGCAAGCAAACCAAGGTATTTCTACATCTAACATAAGGACGCGTGTAATGAAAGAAACAGAAATGGAATCCGTGATGATGGAGCAGGCACGTAGCCAGAGGGGGGGCTAGAGGGGCTCAAGCCCCTCCCGAAATGATTTTTAAAAAAATATTTGAACAAAAGTTTGTATATTCTCTCATAAGTAGTGTTCCTCACTACTTATGTAACCACATCGCAACCAGTTCAAAAAATGCAACCTATATAAGCCCAGATATCCAAAACGAAATCTTGGATATATGCTCTGATATTGTCACCAGAAAAATATCTAACCGGGTTATAAGATCGAGTTGTTTTAGCATTCTGGCTGATGAAACAATGGATGTTTCTGGCACTGAGCAACTTTCAATATGTGTCCGATATGTTGACTGCTGTACAGAGCCCACGAAAAGTATGCTTCGGGAAGATTTTGTAGGTTTTATTCCTGTTGATGACCAAACTTCTGAAAACCTGACTAAAACCATATTGCAGCGATGTGAGGAACTACATCTAGATATGAACACTTGTGTTGGCCAAGGTTATGACGGATCGGCAAATATGTCAGGCCACTTAAGTAGAGTACAGAGTAGGATAAGGCAACAGTATCCAAATGCCAGATATGTTCACTGTGCAAGTCATCGCTTGAACCTGGCTCTGCCTAATGCCATGGCAACACCCTCGATTCGCAATTGTCTTGGTGTAGTAAGCGAAATAGCTAATTTCTTCCGAAACCATTCAAATGCAAATAAGACTTTCCAAATCTTCATCCAAAAATACGCACCAGAAAGCAGAAAAAAACGACTTTTGCGCCTTTGTGAAACAAGGTTTATTGAAAGGCATGACAGCATTCTTTCATTTGTAGAGCTCTTCAAATGTATTGCTATTAGTCTTGAAGAAATATCCACCAAGATTTGGGCAATGTCTTCAAAAGCATCAACTCTGTTAGCAGTTATTCAAAGAAGTGATTTTCTGGTAAGCCTCATGGTATGCGAAAAACTTTTTAGTTTAACGCTACCCTTATCAGTTTTCCTTCAAAATGAATCTTTAAATTTCGTGTCTGCAATAAATCACACGAAACAAGTCTTAAGTTCTCTAAAGATCATAAGAGAGTCTGCCAGAGACTTTTTCAGAGACGCTTTTCAATCCGCATCACAACTTGCCAAGGATTTATTTGAAGTCAGCATAACAATTCCAAGGCTTTCTTTGAAACAAACAACACGCTCTCATCCAGAAACATCATGTCCAGAAGACCATTTTAGAGTTTCTATACTTATTCCCTGTTTAGATTTTCTTATACAAAATCTTACTGACAGATTTATGGTCAACGAGGACGTTTTACTATCGTTTCAAGCTCTGCTTCCAGGTTTTGCTGCCGCCAATCGAGTAAATGAAATGGAAAATCTAACACTCTACTTCGATAACGCAATATCCTTTTCAGCTGTTAAAGCGAAAATATTTCATCGATGGATCCCTCTTCCGATGTTCTGAAACTGCTAGATATATGTGACAAGACCTACTTCAGGAGCAATTGCAAATTGCTTGCAATTTTGGCCACACTACCAGTTACAACAGCTATCGTTGAAAGAACCTTTTCAACGATGAAAAGGATCAAAACAGTATCCCGAAGCGTTATGGGCCATCCAAGACTAAGCGCACTTGCAATGTTGTCTGTTGACTTAGGTATTGATGTGGATCCAGATGAAGTGATCGACATTATGTTCTAAAAAAAAGACAAGGCGTTTATTGCTGTAAAAATCCAAACTATTTATTTAATTAAATAAAAAAAAATTACAAACAAAAATAAAACATTTACATTATGAAGTTTTTTTTAAATTTTTGTATAAAGAATTACTTCTTCGACATTGAACAAGCCCCCCCCCCCCGAACCGAAATCCTGGCTACGGGCCTGTGATGGAGACATTTCACAGTCATTCACCAAATTGCAACAGGTATGCGCGGCCTTTCCGGCTAACTAAATTAACGCCGACCAAGCGAATCTTATTCGTCTTGGCTTTATCTTTAATTCCTCATTTAAAAAGTTTAGTGGGCGCGATGACGGGAATTTCTTGTATGGGGGCTCCCCACCTAAAATAAAAACAAGGATTTTTTAAAATTGTCATAATGAAAAAAAACAAGTTTTATTAATATTTTCTTTGAGAACAGAAAGACGCTAGCGGTTTCTAATTCTATTAACTATTCAACGCTTAAATGTGGATTTCCTAAATTTCTTTTCGTACAGACTCCAACATTGCAGCTTTTAAAGCGTTTTTTTATTTCACATAATAGAGACGAACTGTATAAAGCTATGTCTAGTTTTGACATCCCTGCTAAGGTCGTTTTCTTGTCCATAATGAGTATGGAGAACTCACGCTATTCCATAAAATTTGGCAACGAGCTTTCGGAATAATTCGATGTCAAAAAAGGATTCAGCCAAAGCGATGAACTATCATGCGATTTCTTAAACATCGTGATTGAGAGTGAGAGAATGCAAAATTCTACCGTTAACACAAGAGGCACTATCTTCCAAAAGCCTGTTCAACTTCTTGCATACGCCGATGATATTGATATAATAGAAAGAACCCGGAGTGATGTCAATAGCGCCTTTGTGAGAACTGAGGTACAAGCGGAAAAATGGGTTAAGCGTTAAATGAGGGTAAAACGAAGTATATGCTGTCTTCGAGGAAGGACATCCAACACCGACGACCGACGCAACGGCTCGGACAGAACGTCACAATATACGCATACAACTTTGCGGCAGTAGAGGAGTTTGTCTACCTAGGCTCCGCTATTTACACGGGCAATAACAACAGCGCCGAGAGAAAAATAACTCTTGCTAATCGCTGCTTCTTTGGCCAAGGAAAGTAATTGAGTAGAAAAATCCTGTCTCGATCATCATTAAGTAAAACTATATAACACCCTCAGTATCCCAGTCCTGCTGTATGGTGCAGTGCATGGATCTTGACAAAATCGGATGAATGTGCTTAGGGCTGTGTGCCCGTGTGCATTGATGTGGCCCCGTGTGCATTGATGTAGAGAAGAAGATTCAACAGCGAACTTTATGGGTTGTACAACGACACGGATCTAGCCAGAAGGGTCGAGGTCCAGAGACTCAGATGGCTTGATCATGAAGAGCGCGGATGGACACCAATGCTCCGGCCCGGAAAGCCTTCAACATTATTCCAGAGGGGCGTAGAAGTAGAGCAAGACTGTGACTCAGGTGGCGCACCCAATTGAAAGAAGACCTATTTACATATTTATTCAATTTCGTTAAATACTAACGTGATATGCTTATAAATACATAAGTACTTAATTACTAACTTAAATCTAAATTTAATTTAAACTGTTATAAAACAATGTTTTGAATTTAAGGCTTTTTAAATTGTCATTTGGTGAGTCAATAAGAAAATGAAATTTATTGTATAAGTCAATTAGTTGATTTAGAGGGCTATGTGCACCATAGTTCGATCTGCTAAAAATTTGGTTAATAGGTCTTTGTAGTCGTATGCTTGACCGGCTGAAACTGAAATTAAAATGAACAAGAACTGATGGTGATGATATAGCTCCATTTATTATTTTAACGATGAAACAAAATTGTAGATATTTCCTATGGTTTGACAAAGAAGGCAGGTTAATAAAAGAAAGCCTTTGAGAATACGGGGGCAGAGTAATTCCACGAAACCAAGGAAGAGAACGGAGACAAAAACGCAAGAATCTTCTCTGAATCGCTTCAATTCTAACTATATGTACAGAATAATAAGGTGCCCACACTACACAGGCGTATTCGAGAATTGGTCTCACGAAAGAAATAACAAGTAATTTTAGAACGTAAGGATCACGGAAATCACGACCAAACCTCTTAATGAACCCAAGGACTCTATTTGCTTTTTTAACTACAAAATTTATATGTTCAGTAAATGTAAGTTTGGAATCTAAAACTACTCCCAAGTCAGAAAAAATAGATACTCTACTTAATGGACAAGAATCAAACATATAATCAAAAATAATTGGATTTTTCTTGCGTGTAAAACTCATGGTCTTACATTTGTCAACATTTAATACAAGACGATTTTTATTGCACCATTCCCTAAATAATATTAAATCTTCCTGCAGAAGTAGACAGTCAGATGTAGAATTTATACTTTTGAAAAGTTTAATGTCATCAGCATATATCAGGACAGACGAGTTTTTTATGATCGCAACAAGGTCATTTATAAATAAAATAAACAAAATCGGGCCTAAGTGGCTGCCCTGGGGAACACCAGAATTTACAACAAATGGACTCGAACACTCATTACGAAATATTACACTATAATGTCTATTTTCTAAATACGATGAAATCCAATTTAAGAAATTTTCGTTAAAACCTTGTTGAGATAATTTAGGAATAAGTATTTTATGACACAACTTGTCGAACGCTTTACTAAAATCAGTAAATACACAATCTACCTGCTTACGCTTTTCAAAAACATCTAAGCAAAAGGACGTAAAGTTAAACAGATTAGTAACAGTAGACTTTTTCTTGACAAAACCATGCTGGTTATCACAGATAATAGAACTACAATGAAAGGAAAGGACACTACAAACGATAGACTCAAACAGTTTAGGTATCACAGATAGTTTGGCAATAGGTCGGTAGTTCATAATTTCATTTCTAGGACCTTTCTTGTGTACTGGAGTAATAAATGAGCTTTTCCAGATAGATGGAAAAGTTGAATTTCTCAAAGACATGTTAAAGAGAACACATAACGGATATGATAAATAATGAACACATTTTTTTAGGATAGAGGATGGTACACCATCAGGGCCTGGACTAAAGCTTTCGTCTAAATTCAATATGTTATATGAAACGGTATGTTCACTTATGTTAAAATTAATGTCATTTAAATGTGGATAGTTCAATACTGAAGAAGAAGAATAAGATAAATATTCAGTACTAGGCTCATCAAACGCTTCTTTAAAATGGCTTGCAAACATGTTTGCAATAACTTTAGGTTCATGGCTAGATGACGATAAATAAGACATAGAGTTAGGATACCCACAAGTTTTTTTTCTTAGAGTTGACAAAATTCCAGAAATTTTCTGGATTAGATTTAAGATTACATTCAATTTTATCAATGTATTCTTCATATAAAGAGTTTGAATAGTCATTAAATAATTGCTTAAGAATAAGGAACGTTCTATAGTCATCATCAGTTCTAGTCCTATTATATTGTATCCAAGCTTTGTTTCTTTTATTTTTCAAGTTTTTGAGATGAGAATCGAACCATGGTGGAACATTCGAGATCTTACGAGGTTTTTTGAATGGAATACTTTTACTGAAACAGTCAAAGAGTGTTTTGTAGAAGACATTACACATATTATCAACATTTAAGTTTAAAAATAATTGGTTCCAGTCAATGGTACATAATAAATCAAATAAATTAACATAATCACACTTACTAAAGTTAAATTCGAGTCTATTGTTATCGTAATTATTATTTGGAGAAGACATATTTAATTTAAGTGCAATATCTAAAGTAGGATGAAATCGGTCTTCTACAATAAGTTTAACAGCCGAAGCTATCACTGCAGTTTCAGTACACATATTGTCGGAGAAAAAAACTAAGTCGAGAGCTCTATCCATATGATTTTTCACTCCATTAAACTGGCTAAGACCACACGACGACATACCATCGATAATTGTAAGCTCATTTGAGCTAGATGCATTTATTGGAACAAAAAAGTTGTCGTCATCCATTTGTATCCAGTCAAGGTTTGGTAGATTGAAGTCACCTACGATCAAAATTTCATCTTTTGGCTCCAAGAGGTTATATAGGCTTTCTATACAATCATTAAATTGTTCGTAGATATTGTTATTGCTATTGGGAGGTATATAAGCCGATATTATAAATAAATGTCCGGACTCCAATTTAAGTTTAATACATAGTAACTCGATTTGTAAGGATCGAAAGTCATTAACCAGGTGGCAAGTATGACAATTCTTAATAGCAAAGAGAAGTCCTCCTCCAACAGTTTCGGAATTATCGTTGATCGATCGATCGCGTCTGAAGATTTGATAGGAAGCATCAAAAAGCTCGGAGTCAAGAATAGAAGAATTCAGCCAAGTTTCTGTTAGAACAATGACGTCGTGAGGAAGATTGTTTATATTTTTGTAGACCATATTGGTCTTAGTCCGAAGTCCATTCACATTTTGGTAGTAAATCAATAATTCCTTAAGCTGCGACGTTGATCCCGCGTTGTCTGATTTTGCCGAAAAGGGTTTTGAATTAAGTTCCGGTTGTTTGATTTATACTCAAATTCATGTACTATTACACCATTTGGCCAGAATAACGATGAGTTCAAAACATGAAAAACTGTATTTTGAAAGATGAATATTTGGTGTAGTTCCGATGAATAATTTTTTCCACGTTCAAAATGAAGGAAGTACCAAGTTTATCCGCTAAATATTTCTTGATGTCTAGAGCATTCGTTGACGGAACAAGTTTGGATAAAAAGAGAACTTTATGACCTTCTACTGTTTTAAGTCCTGATACGATAGGTGATGTGGTACAAATTTGTTCAGGTTGCGGTGGATCCAAAGATGAGGTTTTCGTCAAGTACGTCGATATATTAGCTCAATCAACCTGGAGTGCAAAACTGTTGGTTGAGGCCAAAGTCCACAACGGACTGTAGCACCACCTTAAGTAATACAGTAACGCGACAGCTCTTGAAGAGCCAAGGCTTAAGTGGCTTACTCTCATCAACAATTCTCTGAGTGCGTGAGAAGAATTGAGGGGTCCTACAACTTAACGCCGATTCCGAACGGCAAAGTTGAGACGCACTTTTTCATGACAGATTGATACTCTTGGAAGTTTTGTCAATTCTTCGCAAGAGGCAGTACCCGTGAAAGATGAAATAAAAACTTTATGGGCACGAGTAGGACTCGAACCCACGACGTTCTGCTTAGCAGCCAACGCACCTAACCACTAAGCTACGGGCAACTGCCCGTAAGTAAGTAATTATTTGTTTTATTTTATTATTTATGTTCAAACTTGTTTTTTTCATTACAATAATTTTAAATAATTTCTTTTGTTAACAATTCTTGTTTTAATTTTTAACGAGTTTGTATATTTTTCAATTAACTATAGCTATTAGTGTTTTAAATTATAAGAAAGCATCAGATATTGCAACTAAATAAAACATTGAAATAATCTGTTCAGTCTGTCTACTTGATATCTAAAAGAATCTGCAAGCTTTTCTGATTTCAAAATCATTCACAGAATTCGGTTCTCATATTTTGCACATTCAACTCCATCCAGCGCCCGGTTTATATTTGGAGAAATAATAGCTGCTTTTTATTATCCTCAATCCTCACTAACTCATATGGGTTACCCCGTGATAATAAAACGATCTGGGTTAAAAAGGTTGAAGTTTAAGCTATGTTTTTATCCGAGATGCAACCCTCAATGAAATTTTATTTTGCTTTTCCAAAAACAACTCATTTTTATTAATTAATTGGATTGACCGTTATCCTATGGCATTATAAAACTGTGGCTAAGAGTAGAATACGCATTATTTTGTATGAATATGGCTGATATTAATAAATCTTTCTACAATAACTTCTTTTTTGTCTCACAATCGCCATCTATCCGCCATAATTAGAACTAATTTTTGAGTTACAAAATAAACCCCGATAGCTATCGGGGTTCCAGATTGTTTTTGTTTTGTGTGTAAAAAATAAACCCATATGGGTTAGTGAGGATAATAAAACGCGGCGTGAGACAAAAAAGAAGTTATTGTAGAAAGACTTATTAATTTCAGCCATATTCATAACAAATTACGCGTATTCCAATCTTAGCCACAGTTTTATAATGCCAAAGGATAAGAGTCAATCCAATAAATTAATAAAAACAAGTTGTTTGTGGAAAAGCAAAATAAAATTTTACTGGGGGTTGCGTCTCGGATAAAAAAAAATAGCTCAAACTTTTACCTTTTTAACCCAGATCGTTTTATTATGATGGGGTAACCCATATGGGTTAGTGAGGATAATAAAACGCCACTAATAATGAAATATGTTAACCTGAAAACGTTTATGTTTTTTATTTTACCATTGTGAACCTAACGGACATGAGGTCAAATAGAAAATTTACCAATGCCCTACCTGATATGACTGTTGCTTGGAATAGGCTATCCGAATCTTTGTATAAATATTTATAGAGTAGTCTCAAGATGTTAAACGATGGTGGCGCCATCTTGAGACCTTTCACAGAAGCAGTTTTTTTTGTTTCATAACTTTGTATTGTATTTGTAGAGAACTAATCTTGATAGTACTGGTTGTTCCATATACAAAGATCCGGATAGCTTTTGTTTTTGCTTTCCGTGTGAAGAAGAAGCAGAGGCTCAAACCAAACAAAACCAAAGCTATCCAACAATTTCTGGTATAGGTGGCTATCGGACAGAACAACCATTGAAATTCGTAGAGAGCTGATTTTTGTACTCTTGTTTTCACAGCTATCCAAATTTAGCTATCGATCTCGTTCATGAAAATCTAGTTGGATAGGCTATCTAAGAGAGGCTTAGGCCATCAAAAACCAAATTAAACGCACCCAATCTTTGTATATAGAGTGTCGGTACAAAAATTAGCACCACTAATACAACTTTCGCCATAAGAGAAATGGCCGAATTTTTAAGGACCGACGAACGCAAAATTGTTTTGATTGTAGGCAAATGATCACCAATTTTTTGGATCAACACGTTTATGTTGACATTCTCAAAAACATTAGCCACGTTTTATTATCCTCACTAACCCATATGGGTTTATTTTTTGTACACAAAACAACAAGCTGGGACCCCGATAGCTATCGGGGTTTATTTTGTAACTCAAAAACTATGTTCTAAATATGGCGGATAGATGGCGAGTGTGAGACAAAAAAGAAGTTATTGTATAGAAAGATTTATTAATATCAGCCATATTCATAAAAATTAACGCGTATTCCACTCTTAGCCACAGTTGTATAATGCCATAGGATAAGAAATCAATGCAATTAATTACTAAAAACAAGTTGTTTGTGGAAAAGCAAAATAAAATTTAACTGAGGTTGCGTCTCGGATAAAAAATAGCTGAAACTTCAACCTTTTTAACCCACATCGTCATAATAAAACGATCTGGGTTAAAAAGGTTGAAGTTTAAGCTATGTTTTTATCCGAGACGCAACCCTCAATAAAATTTTGTTTTGCTTTTCCAAAAACAACTCATTTTTATTAATTAATTGGATTGACTCTTATCCTATGGCAATATAAAACTGTGGCTAAGAGTATAATACGCATTATTTTTTATGAATATGGCTGATATTAATAAATCTTTTATCTTTCTACAATAACTTCTTTTTTGACTCACACTCGCCATCTATCCGCCATATTTAGAACATAGTTTTTGAGTTACAAAATAAACCCCGATAGCTATCGGCATAGATAAGAATCAATCAATCGTCTCCAAATAAATAAAAAAAAAAACCTTTAATTTTTTCAGATTTTTATCTTTACCCCTTGCTGGCCCTGTATCGAAGTGAAATTCTAATACTAGGGACTTTGTGGCTGATTTTCTTGTAATTCTTGTATATCTCCATTTCGGCTTTACCGACTTTGTTAAAATTTTGCACAATTATACTTAACATTATCTTTATTGAAATTGCATTCCAAGATATTATTTAAAATATATTCTTCAATAACAAAACAATCGGAAAAGAGATCCATTTTTGTAGTACCTTTTGGGTTTATAACACTCTTTTCTAGATTTCTCAAAAACGGCTCAACCAATTTTTTGGAAATTTCGTCAACACGTTTATATGTAATGTCTTAATAATGTTGCATACCAAAAAATTTCATAAGTGTTTTAGTTTCCTTGTAAAAAAAATCAGGGAAATTAAAACATAGGATAATGTTAAGTATAATTGTGCAAAATTTTTATTTTAAAGCCTAAATTCAGATATACGGGAATAATAAAAAATCAGTCCCTAGTATTAGAATTTCACTTCAATACAGGGCCAGTAGGGGGTATAGATAAAAATCTGAAAAAATTAAAGGATTTTTTTAAATTTATTTGGAGACGAATGAGCAGATGGAATAAGAACCACCCAAATGTACACAATAAATAATTATGCAAATTCTAAATTTAAATTCTAAAAAAATCAATAATCAAATTTCGGCTCGTACATGTTTATGTTTATTGAGTCTTTTATTACCACTGTGCCGTATGCGTGTTTTTATTCTGTAACCCGAATTTAAAAAAGTAGGTAAATTAAGTACATAAGTAGTATTCACATAAGTTCTTGAATCTATCTTCTGTCCCCAATCAAAAAAAAAGTGCATGTCTAATTGCCTACATGTTAGGTATGATTGTATGTGTACCGGTACGAAGTCAACGATCAACAAGCCAACGCAATCCGCAACCATTGAATAAGAAGTACAGGAAGGGGTCTTATGAAAAAGAAGTGAAGCATTTTTCTAAGTAGTGTGAGTTTCACAAACACAAACGCATTACAACAGGGTTGGTCTGCAGTTGAATGGTTAATCTCAGGGGCGCCAAGCGAAATATGATTGAATCAAGATTATATCGATTGTGCATCAATTTTATTTTTCAATTTCAATTCTTTTTTGGACCACATGGTGTTTTAACGTTCAAGGTGTACATGCACGATTATTATTATTATTATTATTTTTTTTATTTTTCGTTACATTTTCTTCATTTTTCATCCTTAATTTATCATATTTATTGTCCTTTTTCGAGTCGTATTCGAAAGCGCATTCTATGAACAAACTGATCAAGTATTAAAAAGCACAAGAAATTGTGTAGCGCCTTACGATCACCAACAAAAATAAATGCGCCCCTGAACTCGAGTTTTTGTTTTTTTTGACAGATGAAAATACAAAACAACATTTGACCAATTACAGCTCAGCAAAATGACAGCACATGCCCAGTTTGACAGATGAGTGCCCCGTATTTTGACAGATGAATGCCCCCTATTTAACACCATCAGAAATTTTTGTTGCTTCACTCACGTACACTGTGCGTGTAGCTTACACCGCTTCCTGTACTTCTTATTCAATGTACGCAACCCATGCTCACCGGCGTTACCACTTACCAAAAAAAAAAAACCGAAGTTGATTTGGGAGAAAAGCGATGTTGATTGAGAACAAGGGACGTTTTTATATTCAATATTGACCCTGGATACATTGACGCATAGACAAATGCACGAACAAGAAAATATAAGAAAAAATTGAAATCACTCTACCCCATACACTCGCAGTTTGCTTGCACAGAGACAGCAATCTTCATGCAGGCATGTGTTGTATTCGGCCCTATAAGTTTTTTTCTGAGTGAAGTAGATTTCAAGAAATTAGAGATGGTTCGATTTAAGATGTAAATTTTCAAAAAAATTTCAAAAATCGGTAGATCTACTTCGAAAGGAGTAAAGTGGTAACGCTGATGCTCACACACAATATTGGAAAAGAAAACGAAAAAAGAAATGAAAGAAAAAACTACCAAAACAAAAAAACAAAATTGCTTATGAGAGCTTTCATATGAACAGACAGAGCTTTCATATGAACAGGCAGAGTTTTTTTATGAACTTAAAGAGCTTGACGATGAGCAGGGCAGGCAACTGCCTGTTCATAGTCGATCGTGAATTTAAAAAATTGACTTCATTTTTCTGTATGGAGATGAGACATCTGTATATTTTCTTATCTGTGCTATCGGGGTCCCAGGTTGTTGTTGTTTTGTGTACAAAAAATTTACCCATATGGGTTAGTGAGGATAATAAAACGCGGCTAATAAAACGCAGCTATTATGCTATACTATGTAAGGTAGATGAAGAAATGCCGCTTTTGTGGCTCTTCCAACAGGTTAATGATCCCGAAATACGAGCAAGAAGACTATAGCCGTGTTTTTTTTCACTACTCAGTAGCCAAAACAACAAAATTTCCCTTGACAAGCAACAACAATTTGGATTGCGGTCGAAAAAACTTGCATTACACGTACACCACATTTTTCCCTGTTTATTGCCAAAAAGTCCTGAGAATTTTAAGTTTTTCTTAAAATAAGTCGGCTATTGTGTGCGGACGCTGTGTGTCCGGCTTTCATATTCTTTCCATTAACACTTAGAACATTTAAAAAAGATGATGTCATTACGTCGATTTACTTAGCTGTTTTGGCAATACCCAGCATCCTTGTAAGATTTGATTTGTCCTTTTTCTGTCTCAGTTAACGGCTCTTTTCCATATAACGGCTCTTTTCCAAAACTTGAAATCTAGAAGGACGCAGTGACAGATTAAGGCTTGCTGCCGCCCTAGTCCCCGTTCGATGCACCGCCCTTATTAATAAAATGGATTTCATTAATTTTGATCTAATATTTTTATTTCAAAATAACTTTATTTTATTGAAGTTTTTTTTTTAATATAATTAATATTTATCAATTCAGCTTTGGTCCGCGCAAAAAAACGTCGATTATATCGTCATACTCATAATTATTAATTTCTTGGACTACTTGAGCTTCAATCATTCAATAGACAGCTATGCAAGAGCATTAAATATATTTTGGCCCATGTTTCCACGTAAATATGTTTTTACTCTTTTTAGAGTGGAAAAAGATATTTCTCCTGAACAATTATTTGTAGCCACATCCGGATAAACATCTCGAAGACTCCGTGAATGCAATAAATGACATATTCTTTGTGCAGAGCGTACATTTTCTATTTTTGCTAAGGAATCTTTGAGTTGATAATGGAAATGAATACATTCGTTGCCTAAGTCTCTTCCAAATCGTCAGGATATTTACTGACTTAGTTTATTGGCACTCGTTTGTATCTTTTTCAGATAAATCGTCGAAAAAATGGAAATTTTTATAAAGTTTTTCATATGCATTTTTATGCCCTACCCGGGCACTCAGAGTGTCTAGAATAGGGTAATAAACATTTATGCGATAATTTTCTTGTCCAGAAAAATGTGGTCTCAACGGTGCACAACGGATAATAAATCAGCTTGACATTCTTGAAGCTTCGTACTGGCAGCATTAAAACGACCTAAAATTACATTTCAGACAATGACTTGGATTGCTGTTTCTAAATGTTGTAATTTTCGCTGCAATCCCGCAGCTTCAGATCGCGTAGTTGGTTTCTCATCTATGACGACGACTCTTTTTCTAATGAGTAACATGCATCATGTCGAGCAGACCAACGAGTTTGAGAAAGACTCTTAACTCTTAAATTTGTACGCTGCACCAAGATTTCCCAACGATATGTGTAGATATGGTAAAGAAATTTTATAATTCTTGTAAAGTAGAAAAGAAGTCAACTGCTTCTGTTACCGATTCAACTGCACATGACCCTACTAAATTTGTAGGAATATCATCTGTTTGAGGATTAATTGTTTTGATTCGTGTCTGAAGGTCTGAATATTTGACATACATATTTTCAAATAGATTGTCTTTACTTTTGTTCCTCTCTAAAATTTTAGCATTTCAAACATTTTGCCGCCCTTCAAATTATGCCGCCCTAGGACTGGGCCTCACGGGCCTAGGTGTAAATCCATCAATTCGAAGACTATAGAGAAAGTGATAACTCTGTGAAAGCAAATAGACTTAATAAATATTTTATAGATAGCATAAGTAATATAAGTGATTCAATACCAAAACGTGCAATAGACCTCAGCTATTTACCTGATTCTTGTGCAATATTCGTGTTCCAAGCAACAAACCTAACCGATCTAAAAGCAATATGTAAAAGTCTGAACAAGAAAAGAGATCCCTCAAAACTCAACATTGAAATGATATTAGATAGATTATATTTGAAAGTTTTCCACCTTATTGACCTCAAAAATCGTAATAAAAATAAAAAATAAAATAACAGCGGTGTTTAATTTAAAATTCTTTTCATTCAACACGAATGCATTTCGGTTCTCAGCCGCGGAACCATCATCAGCGAACGACAATTAAACAAAACCAGCGCTGCCGGAACTACTACCATGGGAGTATTTGTACTCCCTTTGCGTCCAGTGTACTCCCATACTCCGCTATACTCGAAAATACTCCTCTATAGAAACTTAAAGGAACATTATATTATATTAACTACCGGGATTACATATTTTCGTTTACCATTATTTGAGCGAACACAAACTAGTCTAGTGGTGTTAAATCGCACGAACAAGGCGGGCAATAGACTCCCATTTCTTGTGATAACTCGCTCATTAAACCTACTCTTATAATAGGCTAGTGTTGGTGGTGCTGGTGCGTGAAGCACTGTTTTCCCTAGGTCTGCGGACTGGCATGCTTGCGAGTGCTCGGCTCGGCTCGCCGGAGTCGTGGGATCTTGTCCGCAAACCTAGGAAACCAACCTATTACATTTTGATTCATGCCATTAAGTTGATCCTAATTTGAACAAGAAAGAGAACACCTAAGAAAAACTAAAGTAGCAGACGGACGTTGCCACTAGAGGGTGCCGTGGTGTTGTTCGGCATGGCCATATCCCACCCGACCGTAGAAGTCTTTGTGGCCGACGAATTTAAGACTTCCCCTAACACACAAATGACTCACCGTTTCCGCCGCTCTTCTGTCGTCACCAAATCATCTTGTCGCCCTCCGCATCCCCTGAAAATAGAAAAACTAGCAGGACATCTAGCTAGTTGCTTGATCCAACAAAAAGAAAAAAAAATATACACATGTAAATTATCGTCTCCTTAAAGGAGTTAAAATACAATTATTTATTACAGATTATAATTGGAAACATAAACATGTTATAGATTTCAATCAGTAAAATCAACTATTGGAATTAATTAGATTTAGCAATAAGGATTTAAGGAATGATAATAAATATGAGTTAAATTGAACGTAATTGGATGAGAAACCTATTCTTTTTCTTCTTCCTTAGAATTGTCTACTATTTTAATAAATTGATTATTCACAATGATTTGTTTTCAATAAAAAAAAAGGAATGAAAAGTATCGCTTAGGGAACCTGACCTAACCTGAGCTCAGCTTTGGTGAAGGTGACCTTTAGAAGCAGTTATTTTCTTAGCTTTCCAATTTTTGAGTCAGCACAACAAAAAAGGAGAAAAGAAATGAATAATAATTTCTTCCAAATAGATTATTTTTTCATTAATTATTATTTCAGACTAAGTAGGTCAATCCTTTATGCTAACCAAAAAAAAACTATTAGCAAAAAGCATACACTGCTTGCAAAATTTAAAAAAAAATGTGTTTATGAATTGCTTAGAATCATTAAATGGCAAGATGAATACATTAACACACATAGATACGAAAAAAAAAACAATCAGGCTGTGAAGCGGCATTAACCATACATTTGTTCTAGCCCAGCTCGGGACGTATTTTTGGGAGAACTTTATTCGTCTCAGCTCTAGAGCTTCCAACACAGGGAACTTTGTTCAGATCTTGAAACAATGCTGATCGAAATTTTGAGGGTTATACAATTTTTGGTGCGGCGATCACCTCCACGGTCTTCTATAGACGATGAGGTCTTCGGTGATCGGCGAATGAGGTTAAAATTCTACATGGACAAAAAAAATAAGCCATATATTTAGCACTTATTGGCATAATGATTTTCCACTCACCCCAAAAACTGTCTTTTTAACAAATCTCCGTGGTGATTGCACCACAAAAAGGAGGAGAAACGCCGCCGTCGACAACGCACATAAATGGCTTTACCACTGTAATGTGTTTAAATACAATTTATAACAATTCAACAAGTTGAATTTGGTCACACTCACGATTTTTAATTGTTTTTTCAGGTATCGGCAAATTCGGTATAGTACCTACACAATCACCCTTATTATGATAGGCGTTTTTCTTAAACGACAATTCTCACTTTTTGAGTCGAGTCACTTTTAAGGCGTTTTAGTGTCGATATTTTGATACTTAAACGCCAGTCGTTGTCGATCAACTGGCGTTCCACAAAAACAAATAAAATTTGTCAAATATAATTTTAAATTCAAATGTCATTTGTTTTCAAAATTATTTTCAATTTTGTAGGATTTCTTCTTCTCCTGGAACTTTTTCTCAGTTTCATGAGCTTTTCCATTACATTTCTGATTTGGGTTACCAAAATCCGCTTTCTGGCCTCGTAGCAGGGACAAAGGCGTTCGTGCAAGAGCTGCAGCGCTCTGGTTTTTTGAAGGTCAGGGTTTTTTGTGTTCTGGACGTGGTATATTCTTCATAAATGCGCACGCGCGCCTGGAGAGATCGTTCGTCTTCAAGGACTGAAACAGGCTGGTGGTGTTGTTGACTGGGGAGAAAGTTGATTTATTGCTTCTTCGGGTTTTTTTTTTCTTAAAAAAGCAATTCCTTCGGAACCGTCAGATGGTCTTCGACACGTTTGCCAAGTATCGAGGATATAGGGAAGGGTTTGTGGTTTTCCACGTAAAAGGAATCTCTGCCGATGTCCCCTTCCTTTGCAAGTCCATCAAGTGTAATTGCTAGTGTCCTTTTCTCTTTCAGCGTGAAAGGCATCGATGTCAGTTGAGAGATTGCACTACGACTACGACACACGGCATTGAAAACGTAACGGCCGTCCAGCCTTCGGCTCCTTACTTTATCTCGTGCTGCCGGGACCAGCCTCATACGGCTGTAGGTATGAATTGTGAGTGTGGTTTACGAGGAGGGGGAAACGTGAAATCCCTTATAATTTGATAACATTCATAGAGGTGAATAACCTTTCTAGCCACTCTTTTCCAACCCGTATTGGCTATGGACTCCCATTTGACATCAGCTCGGCGAGGCGATTCATCTGCTCTGGGCTAGTTATTTTTATGTTTAATTCCAATTCCAATTCCAATTTCGCCAATGAGTCGTTTGAAAATTTGTGTTCGACAAAAAATAGCGTTTTGAGAGTCGTAATAGTCGAGTAAAACGACAGTTATAATACAAATGAGCGCCATTACTCAATTTCTCATACAAAAACTTACGTTCCACTCAGAGTAAGGCGTTACGACTCAATAAACGACTCTTAAACGCCATTCATAATACAAATTTTTGAAAATGAAATTTGTCGTTCAAGTGAAACGACTACTACAATAAGGGTGAATATGTATTTGTTTAAAAAAAAAGTTCCGTTTAGGTATCAAGAATTTTATTTGGTTCAGAACCGTTCAAACTTGCTTTTCCAAACTTTCAACTGGGAAGGCAATTAGTATCCGTACCGGGACAATGGTGGATCTTTTTTCCCTTTCCTTTGCTTTCATAATAATTCTGTTAGCAAAATCATCATCCCATCCCATCAGCCAATCAGAAACTTCGTCCATCTTTAAAAAAAAAAGATGGATTCCGGATATTTTTCTAAAAAAAAACAACGACATCTATTGGGGGACATCAAACTTCACATCAACAATGTCCGATGGACATGTTCACCCACGCCGAGCTAATAATCCCAGTTTGATACCATTAACATTTTATTTTGTGTGACGATATTCGGTTGTCTCATGCCAAAATCTTTCCAAAACTTATCAGTTTTGAGTTTCACCAACATAAAAAGGGATAATTTTGAAGAAATTTGGTGAAAATTGTGAAGGGAAAATAAAAAGGTGCCACATTTATATTCACCCTTTAAAATATTCAATGACTCTTTTAAAGTTTAATGAGCCAAAAACAAATGGAAATTTAATTTTAAAGGTGTTTAAAAGCTCGTTTACTAAAAAAAAACCAATTTCAACAAAAATATACAAAAACATAAAAACAATATTGATTTAGCTTGAATGCTTTCACTTCCACTCAATTCACGAATAAGAATGTAAAATGTACTAGATTAGTACATCGCCCGGGTGACAACACAAAAAAAAAAAAACACAAACAAGAATCGAAGGCAAGATGGCTTCTTCACAGAACAAAAAAGAAGCATCGTGCTTAGCAGAAGTAAAAAGTTTGATAAGTACATATTTTATTTTGTTGTTTTATACCAAAAATAATTTAAACTATTTAAAATTTCTATTTTAGCGTTTAAACGGAGTCTTCCTTCAATACCACCAAGCCATTCACCGCTGCGTGAGCGCTTCAATATGTGCGCCTTCCGAATCAGAATTGATTCCAACCCAAGCTCCTGACAATTCTTCGCCTGGTAAAGACGAAATCGCTGAGCAATATGGATATGCAAGCCTGTTTCGCCTTTCCGACTTCAAACGCTCCGATATTCCCATTTCAAGAACGCTCAAGAGGAGATAAAGGAAATCGTCGGAAAATAACAAAGCCGAAACACCAACTACAAACCGATGGGCGACCCTTTACCCGCAATGGTTTGTTCTATGATCTGTCTCTTAATCTTATATCAAGAACACTTTTATTTTTATAGAACCCGATAAGGAGGTTTGGGATGCTTTTATCGCGACACCCACGCCAGGTGATGATAATATATTCCTTCGCGCTTGCCGGCTCTATGTTCGTATATCGAGTCAATGGCGAAGATGAAGGATCACGACTACTTTGCGAGACAAAAGGGAGAACGCTTTGAATAACTGCACAGAAGCTCTGGTGAGCGCGGTCAACAGTGCACGCGTCAGCCCAATGAGCAAAGAGTTCCTTGTTCGTATTTTGAAGGTTCGAACGTTCAAATTCAAGAAAGTTGATTGGTTGGAATGATTTTGATTTCTTCTTTTAGATGGATCTCTGGGGGAAACCGCTGCGACCTTACAAATTCTGAAGGCGAGGAAATCAAGGAAACCGGAAATATCTTCGACTCCGTTGATGCCCAGAAATCCCAATCGACGACATCGGACACATCCGGCATCGCACATAACAACCTCTTGAAGGCGGTAGCCTACGAACCATTGACCTTGTTCAAGGCAATTCGGGTTTCGAATTGTTTACCGATCCTCCAACGGCCGAACATATCCCTGACAAAAACAAAGCATATGCTGTTGATGTCCACTACACTCTTCAATAATCAATAATGCGATTGGCTAATGTTGCCTTTCGAAGTGCCGAAAATATATATATACACTTTCAAAAGCGTCATAAGGCCATATTTGAGCATATGGCCTTATGACACTTTCCAAAGCGTCACAAGGCCATATACTCATTCGGAACATAAATTTATGTTCTGCATAAAGTTCATATTTAGTATGGAGATTATAAGTAGAACTTATAGAATTCCGGAACGTCCCATATAAAATTGAAATCTTTAAGGGGCCAGTTATAGCTATCATTGAAATGGATCCGGAAAAATCTTTGAATGGATATTTAACTAAGTTTTCTTTCGAATAGAAGTGCAAATTATATACCAATCGATCGCAAATCACTCCAAGAATTTTTAAAGACATAAAAAAGTTCAATTACACGCTTATTTTTTCATTAAAATGTGTTTTTCCATTTTCCGGTTGTAAATTCATTTTCCTGAACAGCTGATTGTATTGTGTCAAAAAATGAAATAAATCGTTCCAATGATTTGCGTTTCAATTTTGAACAATTCCAATGATCAGTGTTTCAACTTCTCACAGTTCCAATGATAGTATTACGGCAGGAAAAAAATTCCTGACAGAAATTTTCAATGATTGCTATAACCGACCTATCAGAAAAATTCCAATGATGTGTTTCAATGATGAAAACCAATGATAGCTATAAACCTCTAAGTTGAACTTAAATTAATGTTCCGAATATGTTTAGACACTAGCTTTCATATTAGGTCCGTTCGTTTACCTCATAAAACTGCCCAAAGCTGCCCAAAACTCCCACTTTTGCGTTCGTTTACTGCCACTAATCCTAAAATCTGTCACTTTTGAAGGAGAAAATATTTCCCCTACCTGCCGATTTTAGCTACAAAAATTTCTTGTGGCAGTTTGTGTAAGTTCTGTCAAACCATAAAAAGTACATTGAATTTTTTTGACGTTTGACATAATTTTGTGCATTGGGCAGATTTTGCCTGTAAAGCGTTCGTTTACTTTTTGGGCAAATCATAAAATTTCATCCCCACTCCTCCATTTTTGACAGTTTTTACACAAACTGCCCAAAAAGTAAAAGAATGGACCTATTATGTATGCCAACATGAAACTGCTTTCCTGAACGCGTTTTTTCGCTGATGATGGTCGGATGCCAGAAATAAATGCTCCGTAGATTTAATGAAAGCAGAATTCTATCCTGTGAAGAGTTCTTCATCTCTATTAAAGAGAATATTGTATTGTTTTATTGTAGATTAATTTGCAAAGTTTTACATTTAATTAATTTTCTTAAGAGCCCCCGCACACTACAGACTTTCTATCGGCCGTTAGTTTAGTCGGGCTCTTGATCAGTATGAAAATATATGAGAGTGCGCACACTAGAACGATAAGGTATCGGCCGACGAAAAAGTTTGTTTTGCTTCTCGATTCCCTTCAAACTAAATAATCGGCAAACTATCGCCCGGCTACTTAATCAGTATAGGGCTTTACGGGCGTGCGCACACTACACCGATTATTAGTCGGCAGACTTTTTCTCATTATATTTTATATTTCAGTTTATATCAATACAAGCATAGGTAATTGCATATTATTTAAATGTATTTTAAGGCTGAATCTTGCACACAGTTTTCCGTGGAATTTAAATAGAATATAATGACGTTACATGCTTCATAAAAAATCGATGTTGCGACCAAAAGCTACATTATAATAATGGAAAAGTTAAAAAAATTATTTTCATGGTGCGTGTGCTATTTTTCGCATCAATTCGTCTTAACATAGAAATAAATCATAAACTGCAGAACGGATGCACTTGCAAATTGATGACAAAGTCACAAATTACATATATGGATATTGTTGTTTGTAAACGTCCAATCATGACATCAACGTCACTGCTGGTGTTGCATTTTAATGACGAATGTGCATTCATATTTACAAAAACTCGAAAATATTTTAAAATAAAAAATATAGTGTAATACAATGGTAAATTCAATTGCATGTTTCCGATTGCAAGAATTGCATTTTCCCTTGGTTAAAAAAGATCAAAACAGTACTTACAAAAAATGTTTGTTTTTCGAAATTTTGAAAACTAAAATGCACATTCATCATTCAAATGCAACATTAACAGTGACGTTGATGACATGATTGGACATTCACAGACAGTAATATCCATTATAAATACTATCACCACCAAATTGCAATGAAATCCGACCATCCGTTTAGGTTTTACCTCGATATTAAGACGCAAAGTTCAAAGCTAAGAGCGGCCGCACACTGGCGATTCTGCCTACATCATCGATATCTCAGTTTGCTGTGAGCTTCAATTCGTATCATTATATTCAATTCCATTCATATTCATTTTCATATTCATATTCGAACGTAACTGACTCATGGAAATTCTGAACTCATCTCTTCTTGTCGATGCTCCAATCGTGAGTTTAATAGAGGAAGTTGAAAAAAGACCAGCGCTATACAAAAAAAAATTAAAAGAATACTCCGATGCTATCCTAAAGAAAAAATTGTGGGAAGAAGTATGTGAGGCAGTCATTCCTAATTGGACCATGCTTAGCACCGAGGATAGAGTAAAAGAAGGTATGTATGGATAAAGATATTTTATTAACGTATAAATTATAGTTAAACTTTACTATATTGACACGGAATGGAGCCTCCAGGCAGCAACCAATGCCCTCTTTTCCAGTGTACCATCGTGAGACTACTATTTTGCCACAGCAATTACAAGGTTATAAAAACAGATCTGCTGTACCTACCAACATACCATTAATTCAGAATGTTCAGACTTTTCCATCACCAGCATATCATCCAGGGAATAACATCATGCCTTTATCACAACCACTTCAATCTTATACAAGCAGTTCTACTTCATTCCCTAATTCGCCCTTGGCCCAGAAAACACAGAACTATCCATCACCATCCCGTTCCAACGACACAACTAATTCTAATTCCTCAGATGATTCCCAAATATATGATTTGTAACAACATACATTTTTCAACATTGTTAACATTCTCAGTTTAATTCCAATAAAAAAATGTTAAAAATATTTGTGGATTATTTTACCGTAGCGTAACGCTCAATCTTTCTTCTACAGGTATCGAAAGTCTTAGGTTGGTATTTTCTTTTGCAATAGCTGGTCCAATTAGTCGCGCAAGTTCATTGAAGCTGGTAATGCTCATGCGATAAAATGCAAATTTTTTTTTGGGGTAATCCAGCAATTTAGTATGCAAGGAGTGAAATTGCCCATTTATTAACCTACAACTATTGATAGGATGGACCCAAAATTCTCTATTTTGCTTGTTGTTCTTTCTTCTTCTCCGGTGTATGAGCGCAATTATTATTTTTCGAGAAAATTTGTAATTATTGACAACTGCCATTGTGCGACTGCTTTCTTCAATGTTTGTTATCAAATACATAAATCCTTAAAAAGCAGTCGGCCGACTGTTTGTCTAGTGTGCGCACTCCTATCCAACCCGACTATTTAGTCGGCCCAGTGTGCGCACCAACAGCTCAGACCGACTAAACTATCGGCCGATAGAAAGTTTGTAGTGTGCGGGGGCTCTAAGAGTTATAGAACTTGACTATTTGTTCTTTTCAGCTTTAATATATTTTTATACAACAAAAAAGTCTATAGTTTTCATAATAAGGGTATTCACGTAACGAGATCATTTTCTACTTTGCGGAAAAATAGAAAATTCCGCAAAAGATTTAAATGAACACCCCAGCAGAAAATAGTTGCGTTAACAAGGGAAACAAACAGCTTTTGTTAAACGTCAAAGTGAATTTGTTCAATTCACGTCATTCGATAATTTATGTTAAAGTGATTCTTTTTTTTTATTCTAATTACATTTTAATTTTTGCTCCTCAAGATGCCAAGAAGTAGTTTTAAAACAAAATTCATTCAATTGTATGAACAAATCACTTCAAATGATGATTGAGCGCCAAATTAAACGTCAAAATAAACGTCATAAATTTTATTAGGTTTTTTTCTGATGTTTCTGCTTCAAATTTGTGAGATAAAATTCTACGATTTGCAGAAAATTTTTCCCATACAAATTTTGACAGCTCATTTCTACCGATAGAAAATTCTACGGTTTCTATGGGTTTTCCGCGTTTACGTGAATACCCCTAATACTAGATTAAGGGAAAATTCTACAAGAAAAAAACCCTTATGTAACGCTTATGATCTAAATTGCACATAGGTCGTTTATTAGACTATTGTCCGAGAATTGGCATTTATATATAAAATCTTGTATATATTTTATAGATAGAGTCGCAACAAGGTTGACATTAGCTTTTTCATGTAATTTTATCGTTGAAAATCGTTTAGGTAAATTAAGGACTATTTTTAGTATTTTGTTTTGCATGATTTGTAATTTCTTTTTATGACAATCTGAGCAATCATACCAGACAGGTACACCGTATAACAAGATGGGCTGAAAAATTGTTTTAAATAAAATAAGTTTATTTTCTGTGCTCAGTTTTGAATTTCTATTGATAAATGGATAAAGTATTCTAATATACATATTAAGTTTTTTAATAGTGTCTGCAGTATGACTTTGAAAAGTTAACTTTTTATCTAATGTTATTCCCAAATATTTCAATTCGTTTCCTCATTGTATATCGGTATCATAAAATTTAAGGCATGTTGAAGGTAAATAACTGCTTTTCCTACGTCGTCGTGTGAAGAAAACGGCTTGAGATTTAGCAGCATTGGCTTTAATTTTCCACTTTTTAAAATAATTTTCAATATCTTTAAGCGATTTTTGCAGAGAAGACGTAATATTTACAGGGCTTACACAGGAAGAATAAATTGCAGTATCATCTGCAAACATTGCCCATTGTGTATTGTTACAGGTGATCCTAAAATCAGCCATAAAAATATCGAAGAGAATAGGACCCAAAACTGATCCTTGAGCAACTCCAAAAGGGATATCCAAATAATCTGAATTATTATTTCCTATGAAAACAGAAAAAACTTTGGATGATTTTTATCAAGAAAAGAGGAAATCTAAACATTTTCATTTTATATAAAAGAGCTTCATGCCAGACAGTATCAAATGCTTTTTCGATGTCCAAAGAAACCAGCCCTGTAGACATTTTAGAAGCCAAACCTTGCTTGATATGATTTTTAATTCTAACAACTTGATGGTTTGTACTATGCCCTGATCGAAAACCAAATTGTTGTTTTGGAAGTACTTGATTTTCTATCATATAATTGACTAAATAGTTTTTAAGAATTTTTTCAAAAATCTTTCCAATATTGCTGAGCAGACTAATAGGTCGATAACTAAATGGATCTGTTTTTGGTTTCCCAGGTTTAGGTATGGCTATTACTTTTGCTTTTTTCCAAAGATTTGGCAAATAGTTCAAGGTTAGACAGGCATTAAATATAAAAGTTAAAAAAATCAACCCTTTTCTTGGTAGCTCCTTAAGATATTTGTTACGAATTTTGTCAATTCCAACAGCTTTATTAGTTTTACTAGGTTTAGAACCCTTTTTGAAAGACGAAAGTAATACATTCCATCTTTTATTTCGGTGGGCAAGAATTTCACTTTGAATTTGCTTGTTTAGTTTTGAAACCATATCACTATAATAAAACTGCTGTATCTAATCCAACATCTTCTTGCTGTGTTCCTTAAACGAATAAGACTCATAATGTTGTCAGGCAAAGGTTCTGGTGATTTGCTTGCTAAAGTTTTTTGAGGAACAGCTTTATCAACTGCTTCATTTATGATATCAACAAAATTTTGTAAATACATATCAATTTGATAATTTTCCTTAATTTCATTTAACACTAAGTTTTGTGTATCGATGTTGTTCGACAAATGTGTCCGATAAAGATTCCTGTTTGCAGCTGAAAATATATATCTTTTTGGCAAATTAAGTCTAGACACTGATTCAGTAAAAGATGTATGTACTGGTAAATGATCAGAACTAAGAGCCGTGAGTGTGACAGGTTGGGTAAAATAATTAATTTTGTTAGTAAAGAAAAAATCTAATACTGATGGAGTTTTATTTCGATCTTTTGGTATATAGGTAGGATTAATAGGGCTAATTAAGTAGTTATTATTCTGTGTAGTTATAATATCGTGTAAAATAACCCCAAGAATTTGCCCTAACACATTTCCATGACTGATGTCTAGAGTTTAGATCGCCACCTATTAAAAAATTTTCTTTGATACGCATAAGCTTTAAAATATCATTTTTAAACATTCTCTTTCTTTTGCTATTACTATTTTTCCCAGGAAAATAAACAGAATATATATTAAGAGAAATGCTTTCATTTATTTTAACCACTAACCCAACGCATTCAAAAACTTCCAAGTTTAATGTTTTCAATCTAAATTGACTAATTTTTTTTTTTAGCCAAAATTTCCACTCCTCCTCCCAAGACATTTTCTCTATCACATCTATAGCAGTTGTAATTCGAATGAGATAAATTTATTTCGGTCTTAAGCCATGTTTCTGTAAGCAAAGCTATGTCAACATTGTTGCGAATTAAGAAGTCAAACAATTCTACATTCTTATGGCGAACGCCTCTTGCGTTCCAAGTTATTAAATTAAGGTTTTTATTAATCATTTTGCTTATATACATATTTTAATGCCAACATAGTGATCACATTAAATTGGTCAGCTTTTGTTCGACATAAATTAAGTTTTGGCATCATTTCATTTAACAATGACATTAATTCATTTGGAGAAAATAAATCGTTTTGATTATTATTACAGTTGTTTTTGTTAATATTATGTTGTTGTTGTTGCACCGATACAGATTCTGGTTCCGCAGTAGTCGGCATCAAATATGTTCCATTCCTATTATTTTTATTTTTATCGGTTGTGAGAGCAGGAAATTCACTCAAAGAGAAAATTCGTTGATTATTTTGATAGGTAATGCCGCTCTTTTGTAAGGTAGGTTTTTTGTTGAGTTATTTCGATTAGTGATTCTGATTTGTTTTCTAATTTCCAAGAAATTTGAGCGCATTTTACATATTGGATCATTAGCTTTATGAGGACCATTACAATTTGCACATTTGGTGAGATCAGGTTTATCACAATCAGCAGCTTTGTGATTCCCGGTACAGTTTGGACAAAATATTTTTATGTTACAATGCTTCTCCCCGTGGCCAAACATCTGGCAATTATAACACTGTGTAACTTTGTTTGGATAATGTTTTTTGTAGTCCCATTTGACTAACATTTTAAATATAACTGAATGTTGCTTTCTAAGGTCACTTAATTTAATTGAACCACGCACTATGTAAATTATATATTTATAATTCACATAATTGGATGAAGTTTGCACAGTAATGGGTTTAACATCGATGCATTGGATACCTTGAGAAATCAATTCATTTTTAAGAGTTTCACTGCTGTAAAGGTCTAGTCCAGACAGCACTGCCTTAAAGGGTCTGTTATTTTTCTTTGATGAGTATAAAACTCGGGATTTTTTCTTTTGAGTTCAATTAAGGTTTTCTCATATGATTTAAGTGTAAGGCACATTATTTTTTGACCCAAAGAAATATTTTTAAGAACATAGTCTTCAACTTTAATTGATCTTGAATCTTATCACTTCACTTTTAGTTTTTAAAATCACTATTGGTGGTATAAATTCGGGCTTTTTTTCTTTGTCAGAAACATCGTTTGTTTGATAACCTTCGTCACGGTCCATGAGACTTTGCAAAGGGCCAAAGGCGCAAAACTATTTCGGCGATTTGCACTCATAATAGGTTTTAACGATTGAGATCGTATTAAAGTATTTTTTTTGCTTGGATTGATGATATCGTCATCCTCCTTGCAATCATTTGCACGTTTTAATGAAAGCGAAATCTTGATTTTTTTGTATATACAATTTGCCTCTGATAACAATACACGTATTGATCGCGTGGGTGTTAGCACAAGACTGATATTAAAGAGAAAAGGGAAATTTTAAAAGAAGTAAAATCTTCACAGAAATATCAGAAATAATAACTCTCTTGTAAATAAATTATTCTAAGTTGCTATTTGTAACACTTACTCTTATGGTTAAGACTTTTTTGATTTTGATTTGTATATCAAGACGAATAAGGCTCAACTATTTATCTGATTTAAAATATGTAATTCTTATTAAAAAACATTTTAAATGGCTATTTTTGCTATCTTTTATCACGGAAACTTAATTTTAATTCAAATAAAAAGATAAATATGGGAAAACTTTTGATTATGTACGTTTTTTCAAGATGTCCCGCTTTCGACGAAAGAATCCCGCTGATTTCACTCAAAAAGTCCCAAAATCCCGACTTGACACAAAGAAAATCTGGCAACGCTGCTGCCAACTATCAAAAATCTACTAGGGTGGGAAATACGAATGAATTTGTGGCTATCGACTCCGCATTTCGGCGGAAAGCCGATGGTGAACTTTCATGATGAAAATGTGAAAGTGTGCATTCACAAGTTAAATTCAAAGCTGTCAAAACTCGATTTTTTTTCTTCTACCTAATCAAAAGTGTCCCTGTTAAAAAATGTTTGTTTGTGTATAATACTCTTCATTAGCAAAATACTCCCCTCTAGAAATTGAAACGGGGCTGCTGCCCGGGGCCTCCACAAAAGAGGGGCCCCCACAAACAAATATAGCTATTGCTCAATAACTGTTAAAGTACATACACAGTTTCGCTCTTGTGTTTCAAATAGCGTGTATGTACATTACAGTATTACCATATCTTACCTTTAACTACCTTTCAATTTTTCACTTGTTTAAATCTAGTTTCCTAGTTTTTATTTTTCTCTACATTCTTAAAATCATAAATTATAATTTGTCATTCTGTAACAATCGCCTGAAACTTTCACTAGTATAAAGACAAATAAGTATTTTGGAAAATCTGATTTTTCTGAAACAAGTAGGTACATTCTGCGGATTTAAGTTAGCGGAGTATGAACCAATTCTGTCATCCCTTTGTATTTGTCACTTATGTTTGCAGCGTTGTCGTATGATTGGCCGCGGCAATTCTTTATATCTATTTTATGCGGTCACCTAAACATTTGAGGGCAGCTATTGTTGTGACTTCGCCACTATGACTGCAGTTTGGTAAAAACATAAGAAATCTTTCTTTTGGCGTTGGAATTCTGATCGGAAAATTGTCGAAGAAAAAAAGCGGACAATTTTACGTCTTGAAAGAGCTTTGTGATACTCGTCGGCCTTGTCGAGCTGAAGCTACTAGTCGACGGATATTCGGAAATCGTTGAAGCTCTAACCAGCATATCTTCCGATAAAGAGCAAGAAAACATTACGAGGAATGAAGCAGCGCACCTTCTTTAGAAGATGAGTGGTTTCGAATCACTATATTCGCAAGCTTTTGGAACTATATCTTGTAGCGTTTCAACAGTACAAACACTCATTGAAATCATTCGTGAAAGCAAAAATAAATGATGTCGATAAATACGAGAAGCTGCCAGATTAACGAATACGTACAATCACGCGACAGGACCAGAAGGAGAAACTTGATGTTGAATCCGCTCGATTACGGAAAAACGCAAGATGCAAATCTTTTACCGAAAGTATCGGTTACAAAGTATCCTTCTTTATTCCTACAGTCATCGACCAACTATGCGTTTCTCTTACAGAAAGATTGCATATTCTTATAAAGCTGTACGTTCGAGGTTTGGATTTCTCAATCACATTGAGAAGATGGGTGCTGAAAATTTCTTACAAGCTGCGGCAGAGGCATTGGTGAAAGTTCATGAAGACGGAACTATTTTATTACGAAATCCTCGAAGATCAAAATTTCAGAGCTACATTCCCAAATCATGATATTACATTGAGAATGTATTTGGTTTTGATGGTATAAAATTGCACTGGAGAGCGCTCATTTTCAAAAATGAGAATTATGAAAAATAGACTTCGAATCACGATGGGACAAAACCGTCTAATCTTTCTCTCCTGAGTACCTATAGAAGCGATCTACTTCGGGAACTGGATTTCGGCGAAATAATCAACTATTTCTCGAAGGAAAAAGCGCGGACGGTTCCTTTCGTTAGCACTAGGTTAGGTTAGGTTGTAGTGGCTGTCTAGATGTTGTTGACTCACTTAGACCTCAAGGATCCGTTGTGATACCACAAAATACTCATGGGAGAGTAATGAACTTAAAAAAACCAATTCGTGCTTTTAATGAAGTTAGAGAGACATTTTGTGTCGATCGTTGCCAGTTCACTGGTATTATCGAAGAAGGGATTACCGAGAAAGTTATTCCTTCTGATGGACAGTGCTGGGTATGTACATAGAAGTTGTTGGACTGTTTCCTCTTTGCAAGAGCTATGACTTCGACGAATAATTTGATCTTTGAGGCGTTCTATCCGAATGACGAATATTTTGATAGTGCACGCTCGAGCGGCTTAATTCCACCAGAGGCATTCCTCCATTTAGATAAATGCGGTCTGATACAGGACAGATTGGCGATCCCGCTAATCTACCACGTCAGGCGGAGAACCGTCGATCGGCTGCTCCTTTACCATCGAGACGTCCTCGCACAGGGCGGAGCAGAGCTCCTTCGGTTCAGTAGGGCTGTGTCCGAACGGGACCGAATCGATAGGGTGAAGCAGGAGCACCAGTTCTGGTGGCTTCAGTCAGCACTTATAATGGGTAATCGGGGTGGGGTTTTGAGCCTTGGCCGGCTTGCATACTTGTTTTAGTCTAAGGGTTTTGGGTTTAGGATTAAGTAGAGTAGGCATGGTGGCACATACAATGACAAGGACAACAAATATAAAATAAAAATACAAAAAATAAGAAAAAAAAGAAATAAAACGAGTGTAAAAAAAAGAAAAAAAAATGAAAAAAAAAAGATATACATAGGTATACAAAAAGTGAAATTAAAAAAAAAAAAAATTGATAGATTTGCTGCTGTGGCTGTTCTAGTTTGTAAGTATTTGTAAGGTAGAATAGGTAGTTTTAGTTAATTTTAAGTTTTATTTTTAAGGACCTAATTTTAAGTAGCACGTAAGAAACAAAACAAAATTGATATGATGTTAGTTTTTCAAGTTTTTCTAACAAGAAATGAATAATAAAAATAAACAAAATAGTTCATAGGCCGAAAGGCATTAGTTTTAAGTAAACCATGAATTCCTTAGAGCCCCCGGTTGGGGCCAGTAAGTTATATATAAGATTTTAGATCATAAGCTAGTTTTGAATTCCTTTGTCTAGTATATAAGTAGTTATAAGTGAATAATGAATAAAATGAATTTTGAAAAAAAACAGTTTCCTCTTCCTCCTCGTCCATGCAGCTTCTACAGAAGTTATTTGTGTAGACCCCTAGCCTCAGAGCATGTCTACCTATGAGGCAGTGTCCTGTTATTACTCCAATAATTGTAGAGCTTATATTTTGTCTGCTCAGGGATATCAAGCCTTTTGACCGTTTTAAGTCTATGCTTGGCCATATTTGCTTGGTTGCTAGGCAGGTGGTACCATGTGACCATCTAGCATTTGTTGATTCTAGAGCATATTGTTTGAGAAGATATTTGCATGTAGCAAGTGGTGTTCCTATGTTATGTTTTTGTCTAACATTGGGCAGAAGTGTTTCGTTTTTGGCGAGCTCGTCGGCTTTGCAATTTCCCGGAATGTCTCTGTGGCCCGGCACCCAAATGAGGTGAATATTAAACTGTTCCGTCATCTCATTCAGAGATGATCGACAATCGTGGACTATTTGAGAGTTTGTGGAGACAGACGCGAGAGATTTGAGAGCGGCTTGGCTGTCCGAGAAGATTCGTATATCCTTGCAAGATATAACGTTTTCTTTGAGCCAGGATAGTGCCTCTTTAATCGCCATTACTTCTGCCTGGAATACACTACATTGATTGGGAAGTCTGTATGATAGACTGAGATTCAGTTGTTCCGAATAGATACCACTTCCAACTCCGCAGTCGGTCTTTGAACCGTCTGTATAGAATTGTACCGCATTGTCTTCCAGGGGTCTCTCTTTTTCCCAGGAGGATCTTGAAGGGATGGAAACATGGAAGCTTTTACCGAATACCATTTTTGGGGTGGTATAGTCTAAGCGATCTGGGATAGATCTGAAATTGTCTAGAATAGTAGTATGACCAATATTGTTATTGTTCCATTCAGAGGTGGCTCTAAGCCTCACACATGAGTTGGCTGCCACCATTTTGGAGAAGATGTCGAGAGGTGTTAGGTTTAAAAGCACTTCCAGGGCTGCGGTTGGTGTTGAGCGAAGTGCTCCTGTGATGCACATACCTGCTGACCGCTGGACTTTTATCAGCTTATTTAGATCTACCATCTTGTCCAGTGCGGTCCGCCATACGACAACTCCATAGATGAGTACCGGTCTGATTACCGAAGTGTATAGCCAGTGGGTTATTTTTGGGCTCTTGAAGAGCCAAGGCCTAAGTGGCTTACTCTCATCAACAATTCTCTGAGTGCGTGTGAAGAATTGAGGGGACCTACAATTTAACGCCGATTCCGAACGGCAAAGTTGAGAAGCACTTTTTCATGACAGATTGATACTCTTGGAAGTTTTGTCAATTCTTCGCAAGAGGCAGTGCCCGTGAAAGATGAAATAAAAACTTGGCCTGAGTAAGACTCGAACCAACGACGTTCTGCTTAGCAGCCAACGCACTTACCAACTAAGCTACGGGCAACTGCCCGTGAGAAATGGGGAGAAGTCCCATTTTGATCCTATGGCCTTTTTACAAGTAAAAAGCGCTACGGTAGCCTTTCTTACTCTTTCATCAATATTTGTCTTCCAATTTATTTTTTTGTCTAAAATGAGGCCTAAATATTTAGCTTGGTCGGAAAAGCTTAATGGTATTCCTTTAATCTTGGGTGGGCTAATCTGAGGAATTTTGTACCTTCTCGAAAAGAGTACTAGTTCTGATTTATGTGGATTGACGTCCAAGCCACATTGCTTAGCCCAATTTGTTAGCCTATTTAAGGCATTTTGTAGTAGTTCCGAGAGAACTTGGGGATGTTTCCCAGATACAGATATTGCAACGTGCGTCGTCAGCATAGGCAATCACCCTGAAACCCTCTGCTTCCAATGATGTTAATAGGTCGTTTACTACCATGTTCCATAAAAGAGGCGAAAGGACCCCACCTTGGGGGGTACCTCGATTCACCGATCTGGTGGTAGTAAAACTTCTCATGCTGGAAGTTATTGTCCGGCTTTTGAGCATTAGACTTATAAGATCTATGAGTGATTTCTATAATTTCAGCTTGTCCATTGCTGCTGTGATCGCCTGGTAACTGACGTTGTTGAAAGCTCCTTCAATATCTAGGAAAGCTACTAGGTTATATTCCTTGTATTTGAGGGAATATTCAATACTACGTACCAGCGAATGAAGTGCTGTTTCTACTGATTTTCCCTTAGAGTACGCATGTTGAGCTGTGGAAATGAGATTCGTTAGCACTAAAATTTAATCATTCTTGTTTCCAATATTATATTTCTCATATGTTTGTTAAATAATAAAATAAAATATTCTTGGTTTCACAATAAATAAGTAGGTATAACTATAAACTCAACTGTAAAAAACTGTCCATTTTACATACTTGGAAAATAATAATTTGGGCCCTCCACTCCTTTGGTTCCAAGTTCATCAAATTGTTGTTTATGTGTTTATGTATGGATTCATATGCGTCAAGTTTATTTGGTTTGTTTCCTTTTTTTAAACGCTTGAAATTGTTGTCAAATGAAGTTATTGTGTGTTGATTGTCATTATTTGGATCAAAGATGTGGGCTGCTATTGCTTTGTCTATCTCTTTCTTTTTTACGGATCGAAGATGTTCGTTGAATCTAACCTCAGCAGCTCTTCTTGTTTGCCCAATATATTTTTTGTCACAGTTAGAACAAAAGATTTGATAAATGCCGCTGCATGGGTTAGTTGGTGTGTTGTCTTTTGTGGATCCTAGGAGAGTTTTTATTTTGTTGTTGTTTGTATGTACAATGCTCATTTCTGATTTCGCAAAGACATGTATCAGCTTGTTGATAACATTCGGGGCGAAGGGTAGAGTGGCACGTTGTTTTTGTGTTTTTGTGCTTTGGTTTAGCTCGAATAACGTACTAACGTTGTCTCGCATTAAAGGCTAAAACACAAACACGCTTCAGCTTCGGCTTCGTCTGCGTTACGATGCACCCGCTTCACATTTGCTTTGAATGACAGTTCTCCCTCCATCATCATCAAACAGATTTGCCACTTTACTCCTTTCGAAGGAGTCTACTTCGATTTTTGAAAAATAATGTTTTGAAATCTACTTCACTCAGAAAAAACTTACATCGATTTTACTTGATATTTCCAAAATCTGCTTTGATTAACTCATTTAGTAATTTTATGCCTACAGTTCTATTATTTTAACCAGGAAAATAGATAATCGACATCTGCATCTGCATCTGAAGTTTCTATCCTTATATACACGAACAATAAGCGGACACACTTTACAAACACGAAATGTCAACCCATACATATACGCAAAGTATGAGTTACGTGATTGTATTGAAGTGTTTAATATTTTAGGCCGTGTGCGACTTACGTTAAAATGTTGGTTAAATTTAACCACTAGTGTCATATTTTAGTCTGCTAGTTAAATTTTAACACATTTTAACGACCATGTAGTGTCAAAATTAAATCAAACGTCAAGTTTTTATACACATATTAACACAATTCACACATGGCCATAATTGTAGATCTGTCTATATGAACTTTTTATAATAACTGTATGTCCCTCTTTGCGTCAATGTATCCATGGACAATATAAAATACGCTATTTTGATATCTACTTCACTTTTTCTCAATTTACTTCGCTTTATTCCCAAATCTACTTCCATTCCTTTTTTTCGAGTGGTAACGCTGCTCCATAAAACAAATGAACAAACAGCTGTTGAGCTGTCGGACAAAGCAAAAGTTCAGCATATTTGAACTAGAGCTTCCGTTTGGAGTCACGTTACGTACGAAACGTGAGGTCGAAGCGTCATTGTGATAGCAAGCATTGAATTCGTATAGGTGAACTCGTAAAAAACGTCAGCCGAAGCCGAAGCTGAAGCGCCTTTGTGATTTAGCCTTAACTTCTTCGTGTGCTTTTTGATCAGCTGAGCTGCGTTTTTGCGCTGACGATAGTTGACTATAGTTTTTATGTCAAATAAACATGGTTGATGTGTCATAGTTGAAATAGTTAGAAATAGTTGAAATAATCCAAAAACGCTTTTTAGTTAGTGAGAAATTTTTGTTTGTTGGGCTTTGATGATCAGTGAGTTGGATGCGATTAATAAGGCCGTGTGCGAATTGGATGAATTGTGGTTAAAAAATAAAAATGGATGAATTTTTAACCACTACTGTCATATTTTAACCTGCTCAGCAGCTAGTCAAATAATGCGAAGTCTCAAAATTTAACCAAACGTCAAGTTTTAACCGAATTCGCACACGGCCTAAGAAATAAAATTAATCCATCTTTGTTTTACCCTACGTTTCGCCAGTTGTTTTCCAGCTTCTTCAGGGGATTTTATTTAGCTACATACTGTGTCATTCACAAAAGTATTCGGAATACACTTATAACAAATTATAACTGTGCTTATTTTTGTTTGCAATTAAATTACTTATTGAAAAAAAACCTATGCTGGATCCTATTCTTTTTCTCTTTCATTTGACCACTGTGATACGATAAATGAAATTAGAAACAAAGAGATGGGTAAGGTTAAGAAAAAAGAGTAGCAAAAATCATCTCACAAAAATATTCGGAAATTGTATTATAACGGTTATATTTTGATATAAACGCAATGACTGTAGCACAAAACTTTGACATTAGGTTTATCACGCATACCTAGAATTAGTTTCAATGCAGAATTCGTGTTATCCGGTTCTTGAATCTTGTTAAAGAAACTGTAACGAGACGTTATTGGAAAAATGGGCAGAAAGTCTAAAGAAACAACCGTGGAAGAGAGAAAAATTATTTTTAAAATGCGTGATGACGGTAAAACATTAAAAGATATTGCTGTTTGTGTAAATAGAAGCATATCAACCGTTCATAGCATTTTACAAAGAAATTCTTTGCAAAATTTACATCGTTGTGGTAGACCAGAAAAATTAACATATAGAAATAAATCAGTGATAATACGAAAAGTGAAAGACAAACCGCGTACCTCTGCAACAGAAATCAATAATGATCTCGCTGAAAACTATGGAATTCATGTTAGTGCCGAAACTATTCGAAGAACGCTTAGAAGTGCCGGTTATAATGGGAGAACTCCACGAGTTAAACCCTTCATAAGCAAAGTGAATCGTAAAAAACGTTTAGAATTTGCAAAAAAATATTTAAACTGCACTGAAGAATTTTGGTCAACTGTTATATTTAGTGATGAAACTAAATTTAACATTTTTGGTCCTGATTGTGGAAATAAGGTTTGGCGAAAGAAAAATACAGAGTGGAATCCTAAAAATACGAGTTCATCAGTTAAACATGGGGGTGGCAATGTGATGTTGTGGGGGTGTATGAATGCAAGTGGAGCTGGTAATATGCAATTTATTACAGATAAAATGAATCATTACCAGTATATCCAAATTTTAAAAGATAATTTGGGGATAAGTGCCGAAAAATTTGGTCTTTCGGGCCGTTATCGATTTCAACAAGATAATGACCCAAAGCACACTGCACACAATACAAGGCTTTGGATTCTTTTTAATACACCAGATACTTTGAAAACACCACCACAATCCCCAGATCTCAACCCTATCGAACATCTTTGGGCAGATATTGAACGGTCGATTCGTAAGCATCCGATCTCTTCAAAAGATACTCTAAAAAGAGCCATTGTGGAAGAATGGAACAAAGTTTCTTCAGAAAGAACACGTAAGCTAGTTTTATCGATGCCCAATCGACTAAGGGAAGTCATACAACTGAAAGGATATGCCACAAGATACTAAACCATACGCAACACATAGATTATATCGACATAGAAACTGAATTCCGAATAATTGTTTGATTTGTTTTATGTAACTTCTTTTTACCATAATTAAATTTGTTTTGTTATAATTTTTTTTTCTTTATAATTTTATTTCTATTTGTGTTGAAATATTATAAAGTTATTAATTTTAAAGTTATAATGAATAAAAACCCCTTAACATAGAAGAAAATTCACGATTTATTGATATTGCGTTTATTTCCGAATACTTTTGTGAATGACTGTATATATTTAAATACATTGTTAGTACAAAACATTTTTTATAATGAAAATTTTACATTTTGAAAGAACTTACTATTAAATATTAAAAAAACATGGTTTAAAAATGCACAAAAAGTGCAGAAGAAGTTAGTTATGGACAACACTGTAATTAAGAAACAATATGAAAAAATAATTTAACACAAAATACAACAAAAATTAACCTAGTATCACAATATTTGACAACTAGTGTATGGCAACACTATACAAAGCACTAATGTTGTCGACGTCTTCTTGATGGTTCATCGTCTTATCAATTTTTTGCTGGATTCTCAAGCTCTCCAGAGTGAAGCGGGTGGTCATGCGCTTTTCTTTGTCTAGTATTTTCACATTGTCAAAATCTGCCATATGGTCATTGTCTTTCATGTGTTGTGAGAGTGCTGTGTATGTTCTCTTCTTCCTTACATCTGTTTCGTGTTCTAGCAGTCTCACACTCAGTTTTCTCTTTGTTGTACCAATGTAAATTCTCCCACATTGTTCTCTATCATTTCCTTTGCATGGAATTTCGTATACAACGTCAGTGTTGCCGGACAAAAATATTAAAAGGTAGTACTGAAGCAAAAAAAGGGGAGTATTTTCGATAAAATAGTAGTACCGACTTTTTTTACTTCCGACTTATTAAATATAGATATGGCAAGTTTGGATTCGTAAAAATTGAGATTTTGATCAAGTATGACATTATCATGACAGAGAAGTCGAAAAAAGTGGGTCCGGTGATTCCGTCCGTCTGTCTGTCTGTAAACGCACCTACAGCCTCAACCACTGGTCCAATTGACTTCAAACTTGAAAATTAGAGGTTTGAGCGAATGCGCTTCGGTCATTTTTTGATTTTTTTTTAAAGATCAAAATTTAGGGTTATCACCACCATACAATTTTTTTGGCCAAAAACCAAAAGTTTCAATTTTCTCAAAAACGGCTCCTACGATTTTTTTAAACTTCCTCAAACTTTTTTTTTTCAAAACACTCACGTATTTTATAAACAAAAATATATTTTTGTATTGCTCCAAAACGGTACCTTTCATAGAACCGTTTTTTTTTTGTTGTAATATTTTCTCAAAAAATAAAAGTTCGATCAACGTATTTCTTTCTGAAAGTACGAATATTATATTGCCTAAATAATATTTTGTATTTTGAAAAAATATTTTGTAATATGAAAGGTCCAATTTACTTATAAAATACTAGCCGACCTGCGGGACGTTGTACCCGCATTCCATTTTTTTTTTTTTGGAGTTATGTAGTCACGGCATGAAAAAACATTTTGGACAGAAAAAAAACCGTCGATCGTCGAATGATATCAAAAGAAAGGTCCACTCCAACTCTATTCGTCGAAATGGGATAACAGTTTTTCGAATCCTTGGTAGCCGAGATATTTGCAAAAATGTTAAATGTGAGCCTTTAAATAGTGTATCAGTAAATATTATTTATTCGTATTTATATGATGGGATTTCAATTAGCTAAGGAAAAAAAGTAATAAAAATGGTTTTGGGATCACAAGGGTAACATTGCAGATTAGTTTGGTTTTCAATGATGGATAGAGGGCGCACAGACCTTGGTTTTCTTGTATCATTTGATTGATGTGAACTTCCTAGAAAAATTGAGCAATCTGGCGATTTGAAATCACCGGAAATTTTCGGAAGCCATTGTAAAGTTTTGGTTGATTTAACAGGGTATAATTGTTGATTAAACATATGGAATATATGTATTAGGAAGTTCTAACTCCTTGCAGCTTAAAATTGAAGTGTTGCTTATTATCGAATTGGCAATCACCGAACCGAGCATATGCTCATGAGTTGGTAAACATGGATAAAATTGGCCATCGTTGGATGCCCGCCGACTGAAAGTGAGTGAGTTAGCATAGACAAAGTAGGCATATCAAAATGTGGAGTACACCTTATCCTTAACAAAAATTTCTGAATGAGAAAGCTGTGCGTAAGGTGGGATCTGCGATAGCTGACAATGACACTTACACAGCGTGGGAAGAATATTTCAAAGTTTGCCTATGTCTCATAGAATTAAAGCCGAATTTATGCGTCATTTCATAACCATTTTCGAAATATGCGTCCTTCACTTCACACATGAGACAAAATAACAGCTGAAACGATGGAATAAATGGGTCAAACCGGCTCTAAAGCTGTGTTGGGCAAAATTTAATTGCAAGGTACAATTAAAAATAACAATTAATTAATTGTTAATTGTAATATAACAATTAACAATTAATTAATTGTTAATTGTGACTTTACAATTAACAATTAATTAATTGTTAATTGTAAGTTTTCCAATTAACAATTAATCAATTGTTAATTGTTCTTGCAAATAAAAAATAAATAAAATAAATAGAGCGGCGCGACAGCTCTTGAAGAGCCAAGGCCTAAGTGACTTACTCCCATCAACAATTCTCTGGGTGCGTCTGAAGAATTGAGGGGACCAACAATTTAACGCCGATTCCGAACGGAAAAGTTGAGAATCACTTTTTCATGACAGATTGATACTCTTGGAAGTTTTGTCAGTTCTTCGCAAGAGGCAGTGCCCGTGAAAAATGAAATAAAAACTATGGGCACGAGTAGGACTCGAACCCACGACGACGTTCTGCCTAGCAGCCAACGCACTTAACCACTAATCTACGGACATTCTTGCAAATAAACTTTATAATAATATAAGGAGGAAGAAGGAGTAGCTCCAAGCTGCGCTAAATCTATCTTTTAGGTGTGATGTGATACGAGAAAGACAGAGACAGAAGTAACGTACGTGGCTTTGAGTTTGAGCGAGAACGTGACAAGTGGCAATAAAAGGGAACATAATATGAGAGTGTAGAGTTAAATATGATAATTAATTGTTATTTTTAATTGCTTCTTACAACAATTAAAAATATTAATTGCAATATTTTAATTGTGTCTCGCAATAGACATGCGTTAATTTAAATAAATTAATTGTAATATGCAATTAACAGATTAATTGCAATTAAAATTAATTGCAATTAAATTAATTGCAATTACTTTTTCAATCAATTACTAAGATAATTAAAATATTAATTAATTAATGCCCAACACTGCTCTAAAGAAAGGAAAGAAATTTGCAACACATCTCACACTTGCGAAATTCCCTATTCGAAGACAGTTTTGAATGCAAAAGTTTTGAGAAATTTGCAATATATTTAAAGTGAATTGAATTTATTTAGGTTGACATTACACTTTTACTAGATGTGTAAAATAGGAGTACGAATGTGAAAGGAGGTGTACGGGAGTACGATGGTGCTGAAAGGAGTACAATACTCCGAAGGGAGTACTTTCGGCAACACTGTACAACGTTGTTTTGGTCTATTGTCTCTTTCTTTGGTTTGGTGTTTGTGAATATTGAATTTAAAGTTGCGTTAGCTTTATGAGCGAAAATTGCATTTCTTTTGTCTATTGGTATTGTGCTGTTGAGTGTTTTGTTGTCAGTGAGATGAGGAATATATGTGACTGAGTAATATTTAGGGTTGCCAGAGTCCATTTTTGTTGTCACTTGGTTATTTTTGTTGAGCATTTTATGTAATTTTTCGTTGATCAGGTTATTGCTTATGTTGTTTGGAAAATTATTCATTTGTAAAATTGTCCTTATTTTTCTGATGTTGTTACTATGGTATATGGTGTCACTTAGATCCAGAACTTTATCTATCAGGTTTTTAGCTGTGTTTGTTTTATATTTTGTGGGTTGTGAGGACAAATAGTTAATTATTCTGCCTGATGCAATTGGTTTACTGTACCAGTCAAACGAAATCTTATTATTTTTCCTTATAAGTTTTAGATCCAAGAAGGCTATTTCATTTTGGTTTTCAAGCTCTATTGTAAATTTCAATTTTGTATGGAATTCATTTAGTGTGTGAAGTATTTTTTGAACGTCATTTTTGTTTACTATGGCAATAATGTCATCTACATATTTATTTATGAATTTGATTTTGGTGTTGCACTTTTTCAGTTTGTCAATGGTTTCGTCAAGAAGATGGTCCAATACGATGTCAGCTATTGTGGGTGATAAGGGGTTTCCCATTGGCATACCGAATGTTTGGTTGTAAAATGTTGTGTCATATTTGAAATAGTTGTTGTCATTTAAGCAGAAGTTTAGTATTTTTAAGAACTGTGATTTAGGTATTTTAGTGCTGTTGCTTAGTCTTTCCCAATTTTGCATAATTATTTTTATGGCTGTGTATGTGGGTATGTTAGTGAAGAGAGATATCACATCAAATGAGACAAGAATCTCTTCTTCTTGAAGTTCTATGTCCTTTATTCTATTTTTTAGTTGAAGAGAGTTCTTAACATTATACTCTTCTGATACTATTGTTTTGAGAATTTCTCCAACGTATTTTGAGAGATTGTAACACGGAACATTGGTTGATGCTGCAATTGGTCTGAGAGGAATGTCAGGTTTGTGAATTTTGGGAAGTCCATAAAGTATTTTTAGTTAGGTTTGGTTGATCTGTCAAACAAGAAAAAAAAAACATATCTTTTGAGGTTATAATCTTCTTTTCTTTTGATCATAATAATTGAAATGGATAAAGAGATAGAACAACCCATAGCAAGAAAGGCAAATGGAATATTCGAACTGAAGACCACCCTCCATAAAGAAATCTTCAACCTGTTCCAAGTAAGCCAGTTCCTGATATTCTCCCAATTGCTGCTTCCAGATTCGCTGCAAAACTATCCATTCAATATCTAGTTCGTGCTTTTATATAAATAAACGGAGTCTTTATTTTCTGATACTAATTAAAAAAATGTTTTATTGTCGACAGAATACATAAAAGCAATAATAAAAATAAGGAATTCGACTTTTTCTTGTGTCTCGGATTATCCGATCAAATTTTTGATACGTCCTTCGGTGCCAAATTTGTTCTCATGTTTCTTGCTGATTGTCTTCCTCAGCTGATGGCTTCGTCCTTCACCTTCGCCCTTCTTCGGCTTCCAGCATTGCGTCGACTTCGGTCAGCTGAGCTTGACTTCAATAGCTGAAGCTGCATCGATGGCGTTTGAGGACCTTTCCCGCTCTTCGTTGAGTTTACGAAGGAGTTTCTTGTTCTCCAAACGATGAGCATGTGCAATTTGTTCGACGACCTAAAGAATACAATAAACGTTAAATGAGATCTATTTGGAGATGAAAAACCTTACCTCAGATTTCTCCTTCATCCTCTCCTTCTCTGCCTTTTCCCACATTTTGTGCTCCAGTTGCTTCTCCACCTTCCACAGGTTTAAGTTTGCGTTCGTGTCGACTGCCGTTCGACAATCATCTGCTCACGGGCAGCGGCCAACTTATCCTCCAATTTTTCGTACTGCTTCTCGAGTATATCGCCGATGCTCTTCGGTCGTTCACTGAACTTATCGACCATGTCCTCTCGAAATAGAGATATTTGCGGATCGCAGTATAGTCAATTCGATTGGAAGAGTTTTTGCCAGGGAGACTGGGAGAGATTGAGATTCTTGAAATTGGCGCTGACTTTTAAGTCACTTGGAAAGGCGATCATTTCCTTGGCGTATAACCAGAATGTTTTTACGAGTACACTACACATTGTGAAACAAAAAAAAAAAAGTGCACGAGAGAAATTTCCTTATGATTAGTTTTCGTTTTTCTAATGAAAATAAAGTTTTTTTTTCCGACAACCGACAATTTCCTTGATAAGAAATACATATGTATAAATATTAAATTTCTTGAACAAGCAAGCTTTAAAATTTGTAAGGGGAACCTTATTTTCATTATTTTGTAATGAAATACTTTTAATTGAACACGAACAGAAATCTTTTGATTGTAATAATTAAATGTGCGGCGGTACGGATACGGACGACTACGCGGTTGTAAAAAAATGTTTTTTTTTAGATTCCAGATCATAAAAAAAAAACTTTGACACAGCAACCACTCAACTCACCTTCTGAGATGAATTGGAAATAGTCAGAAATAGTTACGATTTGACACATCAACACTGGCCGCAAAAACGACAACTGTGGTAACGAATCGTAACTATTGGCGTGCAAAAACGAGAAATAGTCAATCATTGTTGATTATAGTCAACTATAGTCAGCGCAAAAACGTAGCTCTGGTCTATAATTGATGTCTCGTACGTCGTACCCGTTCACATCAGAGGTGCGTTTTTGCGCTGACTATAATCAACAATGGTTGACTATTTCTCGTTTTTGCACGCCAATAGTTACGATTCGTAATCACAATTGTCGTTTTTGCGGTCTGTGTTGATGTGTCAAATCGTAACTATCTCTAACTATTTCCAATCCATCTCAGGAGGTGAGTTGAAAGTGGTTGGTGTGTCAAAGTGTGACACAAAAACTAAAGTCAACTATCGTCAGCGCAAAAACGCACCTCAGCTATGTGAAGTATTTGTTGGTATTCTCATATAGTTTTCAACAGATAGAGGAAGACGGCATAATCTGTAAACCATAGAATGAAAAGCTGCAATTTTTTGACTATATCCTTTGTATATGGAATTTATAGTATTTTCAGCCTCGAGAATTTTTGGTTGGAGAGTCGTCCCGTCTTGGCGCTGTCAATTTTTCTATATACAAGATTTTAGTTCTGTATCGCGTTCCGGACGACGCTGTCGTCCATTCACGAGGCTATATAAATACTATACTATAAATACCATATACAAAGCTATATCCACAATATGAATCCTTTGTTATGTACCGATCTGTGGATGTGGATTTTCTGTAAACACTAAACTCAACTGTTTTCCCTTTTCGTTTGATTTCAACGTCGAGGAAGGGTAATGTGTGAAGTGTGTCGTCCTCCTTCTCAAAAGTAAATTTAATGCTGGGAAATCTATTATTGATTGTTTTAAGAACCTGGTCAACTTCTGATTTTTTCACCATAGCAGATATTAGGTAGCTTCGATATTATTGGTCCCTTACTGTTACATGTTATAAATCTGTCCTTTCAACAAGGTGTGTTTCCTAAAAACTTAAATGAATATATTATAATTCCTATATCTAAGGAACAAAACAACATTAACTGTGATAAATTTAGACCCATAAATATGGTATCAGTGTTAGAACAAATAATAGAAGAAATTGCGTATGATCAGTTTTTTTTTTTTTAAATTCCCACGCCTCTTTCCCCCCCAGATACCGCACGCGCTGGGGTCCATTTTCACCGAGTACGATTAACAGTTACGGTTGTTAGTCGTATCGGCACTTAATTAGAAAAAAAGTTATGGCGATACGAATATTTGGAAGAAATGAGTTTGGGACTGCTTAATGCAAGCAGATATAAAGGAAAAACAAAATTTTAAATTAAAATATTACAAAAAGTAGAAATAAAAGAAAAAAATGCAAAATTTTAAATTCAAAAATTTTTAAATTTTAAAGTCAAAAAATTTGTAAAACATGAAAGAAACAAAGAAAAAAGCAAATACGCGTGTAGAAGACACTTGTCAAGTTAGTAAAAAAAAAATATCAAAATAAGAGTCAGTTTCTTTTTTTCTTTTAAACAAATGAAAAAACATGAAAAGACAACATGCAAATTTACAAAATACAAAAAAAAAGATATTTAAGAACGTGGTACACTGGTCTTAAGAATTTGTTTTAAAATGTATTTATTGATATGAAAATCAAATAAGTTTTCATTCGCATTCAAAAGCTTACTCATTCTTGTCAGTGGCTCATGCATTCCGTAGTTTGTTCTATGTTTAGGAACTTTAATCAAACTATGAGAACGCAAATTATGATCTCCACCTCGATAATTAAAGAGGATAGAATTTAGAATATCTGGAGCATCAGTGACACCAGTAATAATTTGATGAAGAAAAACAATATCATTATTTGTTCTCCTTTGACAAAGTTTTTGCATCTGGAAAAATGCAAGTCGATCATCATAAGAAGGGATATTATTGGGGTCAATCCATTGAAGCCCTTTAAAGGCGAAACGTGTAAAATTGCGTTGAACTGATTCTAGTCTCTCAATATGTATCTCATAATGAGGAGACCAAACTTGTGATGCATATTCGAGATGGGGTCGAACTAAACTGTTGTACAAGCTAAAGGTAACGTTAGGGTCAAGAAATTCCTTGGACCAACGCTTAATAAATCCTAACATTGAGTTAGCTTTGTTGACGATGTTGTTAATGTGTTCTGAAAAATCTAAATTGGATGTGAAAAGAACTCCTAAGTCCCTAACCTTAAAGACACGGGATAAGATGTGTTGGGAGATAACATAATCATATGATGTAGGATTTCGCTTTTTTGAAATTGTCATTGTCTGACATTTTCCTGGGTTAAGATTTAAATTATTCTTTTCACACCATACAACAAACTTATTAATATCATCTTGCAGTTGAATGCGATCTTCATTGCATGAAATATTTTTGAAGATCTTCATATCATCTGCAAAGATAAGAATTTTACTATTACGAACACTTAGCGGTGCATCGTTAATAGCTAAAATAAATAAAAGGGGCCCTAGATGACTACCTTGTGGTACACCCGACTTGGCGACGAAAGATTTTGAGTAAGAGTTTCTGAACTTTACTTGGTAAGATCTATTATCAAGATAAGAAGAAATCCATTTGACGAACCCTGGAGGAAAGCCATATAAATTCAATTTAAACTTGATAATAGTATGAGAAAGCTGATCAAACGCTTTTGAAAAATCGGTGTAAACGCAATCAACTTCCTTTCCACTTTCTACGGAATTTAAACATTTATGCAAAAATTCAAGAAGGTTTGTCACAGTTATTTAAATATGTGTCGGATAATAATATTCTAATTCAAAATCCATCTGGATTTCGGTCCGATCACTCCTGTGAAACATCACTTAATTGGCTAATTATGGTTTATGACATTAAAAACACAGAGACATGACAAAAAATAAAATAATAACAGTTTTCCTCGACTTTCAAAGAGCTTTTGAAACAATTGAAATTAAAAAAAAAAAATATGGCATTAAAAATAAAGAACTTGAATGGTTCCAGTCATACCTAAGTGATAGAACTCAAAAAACGAAAATCAACGGTTTTTTTTCAAGTAGTGAACATAATTCATTTGGTGTACCACAGGGAACTATACTAGGTCTACTACTTTTTCTTTTATATATAAACGACATTAATAAAATAATCAAACATTGCTCGATTTCGCTGTTCGCCGATGATGCTCTTTTGTTTATAAGTGGAAAAGATTTCAATCAGATTTCCGACAAATTAAACTTTGACCTGAATAAAATCTGTGACTGGCTTGAAATGAATAAACTTAAAATTAACTCAAGTAAAACAAAGTGTATGGTGTTAAATTCTGAAGACTTTTCAAATCTACAAATTCATAGCACTCAAATCGAACAAGTTCAATCTATAAAATATCTTGGATATATTATAGATAAAGATTTAAATTTTAAAAATCATTTCGAATATGTGACTAAGAAAATATAAAAAAAATTGGATTCCTTAGAAGAATATATCAACGACATGTGGTGTTAATATTTATAATACAATAAATTATAAAGCCTCATTTTGAATTTTGTTCAACAATTCTCTACATGGCAAACGAGTTAGAAATAAGTCGTCTTCAAAAATTGCAAAACAAAGCGATGAGGATAATCCTGAGATGCAGTTTCTACACACCCATCAATATAATGTTGTCCTGCTTGAAATGGCTCCACATCAAACAGCGAATAAAATTTAATGCAGCAATTTTTGTATTTAAAATAAAAAACAAACAAGTTCCACCATATAATTTGAGAAATAATAATGATTTTAGACTACTTTTTTACAGAGATAATAGAACACAAAATATGATAATAGGCGTGTTAAAGCAAAACCAAATACCAAATTAAAAATAAAATAAAACAGCTGCGGATGGGCAACTGCGGATACGTTTTTTTGGGAAATCGAATTTGGCTGCAGATAGCGATGCCAAAAAAACACGCCTAATGTATAAAGGCGTTAAGTTTTTTAACGAACTTCCATATGAAATAAGAAATGAAACAAACTTCAATATTTTTAAAAGATTGTTAATTAATTACCGAATCAAATGTAAATTAATTCATGTAAACTTAACTTTTACTTTATTGATTTAGTTGTTGTTGTTAATAGTTAAATAATAGGAGTGTTTTTTTGCACGCGTATATACGATTAAAAAATTATTTACATGCAAAATCCAACAAAAACAAATTCCTATATCCGCTTAAGCTAGGCATACACGGTGAACATGTTGGTGTGATTTGTTGGGCAGCGGTTCGCCATACACGGCCCAACATGTTTATAAACTTCATTTTTTGTGTGACTGTCGTGAAGGCAAGATGTGCGATACAAGTGCGTTTTGCTTTGTTTTGCGACATGTTAACTCCATGAAAATAACTACACAAATGACGAATTGTTGTCACACAACGCCATACACGACGAACATGTTGATAAACTTCAAAATTTGTTGTAAACTTGCCCATACACAGCCAACATGTTAGCCGTAAGTTCACGGTTTACAAAATATTTCATAAACCGTGGATTTGTTGGCCAACATGCCCATACACGAATAATTTTCAGCCCAACCCCAACAAATCACACCAACATGTTCACCGTGTATGCCTAGCTTTAGCTAGCGGCGATAATTATCGACGCTTAGAAATAAGCGGATATAAAAACAGTGCTTCCATATATATTTTTCACTGTTTGCGATGAATTTTCAACATATGTCAAAACTTCATTTCGAAATTCATTCAAAATTCATTCCATTTGACAGTTATAAAACTACAAAATCCAAGCAAGCTATGATTTTGCTTGTACATCGAAAAATAATTATTTCGACTTTTAAGCCTGACAAAACAACAATTACAGAAGTTCATCACATTTGGCCAACACTAACCGACGAGGAATGGATAAAGGTTGAAGTGCAGCTGAAGGATTTGACTTTGGCTGGTTATAGTAAAAAGAAAAACGTAAATGTAGCTTCACTAACGCAATCCGAAAATCGTGACATTATTCTTGGAATGGAGATATCGGCTCCATCAGCCCAGCGTCAACAAATTGCCGAAATTGAAAAACAGACAAAGGAACAGAACAAGCATGGTGATGAAATCATCACTTCAACAACGTACAGTATTTTACGGATATAAGAAACACTCATAAAAGAAAAACTCGCTCATAAGAAACGCAACCTAAAACACCATCAGCTGTATTAATAAAAACCGCCTAGTCCACTCTTAATCCACAGCCTAACTGGTCCATAGACTAAGCGTTAGTCCATGGCCTAAAATTTCTCATTAATAAAAATAATTTGATCCCAGAATAGTAAAGTGACGTTTACCAAAATTTCCCCTTTGGGAATTTTCATTTTTGTTGATATTTGACAACCAATTTGAAAATTAAAAACAAAAATGTTTTATTTTCAAATTTCTATCATCGTCGTCTGTGCAAATAGGACGCGTTGTAATAACTTTAATTTATTTCTCATCGTAAGTTTTCGGCACCTCGCCATGGTTCCATGATTTTCTTCCCGAAGAAGCGTACATCAACAAGAATGAAGTTGTTGAAGCCTTCACTGTCTTGGAAACTCCACCAATGATCGTTGTTGGAGCTGTGGGCTACATCGAGACACGTTTGGGCCCAGCACTTGTCTGAAGAATGCCGTTGTCGCTTCTATAAGAACTGGTTCAGGACAAGAAGTAGGCATTTGCCAAGGCCAGCAAGAAAAGGACCGATGATGTTGGCAAAACGAGCATTGAAAACGACTTCAGGAAGATGACTCGTTACTGCAGGGTGATTCGTGTCATTGCACACCATTATCGTACCGAAATCAACAAGAAGATCTACCGTATTGGATCTGGAATTACACCAAAGACGGAAAGGTCATCAAGAACAATGCTTCAACTGAATACGATTTGACGGATTAAAGCATCACGCCCATGAGGGAAACTCATTATGGCGAAGTAAACAATGACTTCGTTATGTTGTTCCAATGTGCCGCCGACAAATTGATATTCATGGGACCCCTCAAGAAGGACCGCATCAAGGAAACAAGCGGCAACTGAAGCTGCCCCAAGTGTTTAAATTTGAGACTAACTTTTAAGCAATCAATAAAGTGGAATTGAATTATTAAATTGTTGCCTTAATTGTACATATGTATGTACATATTCTCATTGTCATTGCCTTTTCGAATTCCAACCCCTCACCCAATCGAAAGATGTTAACAAGAAAAGAACATTATGCCCTGAAATATAGTGCCATTCTCTCTGCCATCCTGTTGCTATTCTTAGAGACATACATATACGTAGCACAAACATTATGTAGAACAAATTTTTGATTTTTTTATTTCAATATTTTATAATTGAAGTTATATCAGTTTTGACAATATGTACATATTTCCACACAGACATTTTCCTTTTTTTCCTTCACGATTGACACATTTCTTGCTTAGTCCTTTGCTAATCCAGGCTACAAGGTGGACTAAATTAGTAAACGTCACTTAAGAGAAATTTTATTTTATTAATAGCATTTTCCATTAGTTCGCAGACTAACTCTTAGTCCTTTGCTAGTCTGTGTTTATTAATTTGGCTGCATGTCTTTTTCTTAAATTTCTCTCTGAAATTGAACGTATATAAGAAACTCGCATATAAGAAAAACACGTTTATAAGAAATACATTTTAATGCACACTACAAATTTTTTTAAGAACAAAAAAGGACGCATATAAGAAACAAACTTCAGCTCTACTTTAAATGAATTTAATGTTGAATTCCGTTACCTTGAACACTTTGAAAATGCAGAATGTTTCGGAGAAATAAACGAAAGAGATCTCAGAAATGAAATGCAAATGATGACAGATGGATCAGATGGGTACGAGGAACCAGATTTAGTTGAACGAGAAGACGAAGGTTTGCAGTTACTACCGCCGCCAACTAGGACCGAAGCAATTGAAGCGTTCTTTCTCCTAATGCGGTTTTTTTGATAGTGACGAAGAACAGAGTTTGGATTCTATTCAAGAACTTCTTTTCAAAGACATTTCTAAGGATAACATTCAGAAAAAAATCGAAGACTATTTTTTATATATTGCTGACATATAAACAGTTCCTATAAATATGAAGCTTGTATAATAATATTACTCTCTGAATTTAATTGTGCAGGTATGCAATATTTTGCTTATTGTAGAAAAGACTTATTTTTATTTATTTTTGTTATATTAAGCGTCTGTTTCACAGTGTATAAATAATATTCTGATTAGTTACCTGCCACTTAAATAAACTGCCAGTTAAATCCTTCTGTTAGTGAGTTTTGTGTTTCACATCAAAAAAATTGTCCAGTTAAAAATGTTTTGACAAACATGAAAAAATCAAAAAAGAAGTATTTGCTATATTTTTTCATCAGAGATTCAACCCTCAGGTACATTTTTTGAAGTGTCGAAAAGAATATCCATTTTATTGGAAGAAATGAAAAAATTTTGCCTTTCAGACTTACGAGGGACGAGGGATTTACCTCGATATCGTTATGATAAATTAATATATTTTGCTTGAAAAAGATTTTTGCCTTTTTCTTTAAATTATCTAATATTTTTTATAATTTTATTTTTATTAAAAACAAATGACAAATCCTTGCCATTGCAGACTTTTAATTCTATTTTTATTGAAAAAAATGGCAAATCCTTGCATTTTCAGAATTTTTATTCTATTAACTGCCAGTTAACTACTTTATAGGGCACTTCATCCTCCCTATAAGTTACTTGACACTTTAACTACTAGTTAACTCTACTCAGATTTTATGAAACGCTATTTTGAATTTAAACTGCTAGTTATCTTCCAAGCTGCTTAACTCGGACTTTGCCTGTATATTGTGAAACAGACGCTAAATATTCTCACGTTTGAAAATAAAAACTTTTAGTTGTTTTTTTTTTTGAGGTCATAATTTTCAAAAACTTTATACATTGTTTTTTATAAGACATTTTTTTTTTTATATCCGTGTTGCTTATGTAAGAAATTTTCTTTCTTATATCCGTTGTTTGCATATAAGAAAAACTCGGATATAAGAAAGAAATGTCCGGGATTTTCAGACTTTCTTATAAGCGCGTTGCACTGTACTACGAAAGAGTACAAATGCTATTGTCCAACAAATTCCTTGGCTTCTTCATGGTGCCGGCGCAGGGTAGTTGGTTTATCGAACAGACAAAAACTAATTGTTTCAATTCAAAACGAATAAAAGATGAATTTGACTAAATAATAGTTGATGAGAGTTCCATAGACGTGATGCAGTTTATTCTTCTTGAATTACAACAACAGATCTTCTTAATGTTTTTCAAACTCTTCTTCGCGTGTAACAGTTTCAATTTCGACTTCTGGTTTGCTCCAAATGTTCATGCTTTCTTCTCCAGTGCAATCAGTACTTTCAGGACAATTATCGCCTTGTGGAACATTCGATTTTGAGGGTAGATTGCACTCCGCCGGCCGGCAGTCCGGTTTGCGTAGGGCAGACGAGTTTTCACCACTGCCAAATTCTTTTCTTGCTTTACAACTTTTGAGTTTTGACATATTTTCAAAAAAATTCGGCTGCTTGTTAAAATTTAAATTTCAAATTGACTTTGACATTTGACTAGTGATGCCAAATTGCTCGTTTGGTCGTTTTTTTGTGCACTGTTCATTTTAAGCGTATATACGCGTGCAAAAAAACACACCTAATACTAAATAAATAAACTAAACTAAAAAAACTAAGACGGAGGAAGATTCGGCCAAAGATTACGGGCATAATCTCGTTATAAAATCATTTCGCTCTCGTGTTATTAGCAGTTGCAAATAGAGTGTACAGGGTGTCCTATTCATGTGGTGAAGAGTGCATATACATATTTGCTATGACAGCGAAAAACTAAGTAAACAACAACAACAAACCCCTGACGCCTGTAAACAGAACATGGTATTTTATATTGTGAACTATTAAAATCGAAATATAAGCATAACTTTTCGATTCACAGGAGAAAATGTCTCAAAATAAATGGAAAGCAGCAGATTCTTGCTTGCTTTTTCCCCTTTATTTGTCATGCGTATTGAACCTTCGTTAGAAAATGTGTCAAAAACGATGTTCGGTAATTGTAATAGTCCATCCTTTTCCTTCAACCGTAAACAAAATAGGAAAAATATAAATATCTTTCGTTTTCTTGTCGAAAAAGCTTCTTTCATTGACATTTCCGTGCTGAAAATAAATTTCAACAAATTTCGTCAGTTCGTGGAGATAATTTCAGTCGAGTTCGCGAGAATTTTTGTTTTGAAAACATTTTGGAAACAATAGGAGTACCTAAACCTATTATCATAATTTTTTGTGGTTTTGAAAATATAGCATAATTTGTTGTGACGAGTGACGACTACGAACACTGATTCATAATTTCATTAACAAAGGTTGAATTTACGTAGTTTTGAATGACTATTTATTTGTTGTTTTTATATTCGGTGTGCCAATATCTCGATTTGGATTTTGAGACTTTTTGTTTTGCATCAAAGTGACATAATTCTGTCTCTTCTAAATAAGTATGTATTTACTTGGAGATACATTTTTAAGAACAAATTAATATATGATATGTTTTACATAGCTTGTAAAATGTACTTTCTTTCTCTTAAGTTTGGCAACCAAGTTTTATTTCATTGAACTTCCTATTTTTGAATGTATAGATAGACATGTGGTCAAGTTTTGAGCATGAGTAATGTTCGCTCGTTATTAGTTATTTTTAACGGAGTTCTTTTAAACTGACCAAGAATTGCTAAATCGATATCTAAGCATGGCTACAATTATCGTCAGCCGGAACCAAAACAATTATGTTGTGATTTGATTACAAAATATGGTAGATCAAGTATAAAAGTTGGTCGAGTTTTTGTTTTCACTTTATTTGTTGATATTTTCGTCTTTTACCTAAAGAGGAACAGGATAAATTGTAAATAAGGTATCATTAGTAAAACCGGTGATTGGACCGACTTGTTTTTTATCCCTGTGGTCGATTCGAATTTTGGTTACTTAACTTAGGTACCCTATCTCTCATAATTTTTAAAGTTAATCTCAGACACAGGTTTGTCTATACTTTAGACATATTTTTGTAGAGGGTCGATCTGGCTATGGTCGGAATTGGAATCGTTTTATAGAATATGATATATTATGTATTGTGATGCTTTTTTATTTAATGCTGAGATAAGCTCAGGGTGTCCAGGATCAATCCCAAAGAAAGCAAATAAACTTGGGTCAAAAAGTTCCAAACTTCGAATAACGACCAACCTTTCCAATGTTTTATGAAATTTTATTGAAGTGTTTCTTATGATCTATACAATAGCAAATTATTTCATGTAAGGCTTACGATCTATGTACAATAATATCTCTCAAAATAACGGTACAGTGCAACACGCTTATAAGAAAGTCTGAAAATCCCGGACATTTCTTTCTTATATGCGAGTTTTACTTATATGCAAACAACGGATATAAGAAAGAAAATTTCTTACATAAGCAACACGGATATAAGAAAAGAAATGTCTTATAAAAAAAACAATGTATAAAGTTTTTGAAAATTATGACCTCAAAAAAAAAAAAAAAACAACTAAAAGTTTTTATTTTCAAGCGTGGGAATATTTAGCGTCTGTTTCACAATATACAGGTAAAGTCCGAGTTAAGCAGCTTGGAAGATAACTAGCAGTTTAAATTCAAAATAGCGTTTCATAAAATCTGAGTAGAGTTAACTAGTAGTTAAAGTGTCAAGTAACTTATAGGGAGGATGAAGTGCCCTATAAAGTAGTTAACTGGCAGTTAATAGAATAAAAATTCTGAAAAAGCAAGGATTAGCCTTTTTTTTAATAAATATAGAATTAAAAGGCTGCAAAGGCAAGGATTTGTCATTTGTTTTTAATAAAAATAAAATTATTAAATTTAAAGAAAAAGACAAAAATCTTTTTCAAGCAAAATATATTAATTAATAGTCTGAAAGGCAAAACTTTTTCATTTCTTCCAATAAAATGGATATTCTTTTCGACCTTCAAAAAATGTACCTGAGGGTTGAATCTCTGATGAAAAAATATAGCAAATACTTTTTTTTTTGATTTCATGTTTGTCAAAACATTTTTAACTGGACAAATTTTTTGATGTGAAACACAAAACTCACTAACAGAAGGATTTAACTGGCAGTTTATTTAAGTGGCAGGTAACTAATCAGAACATTTGGGGCTATTCGGCGAAATCTTTTATTCTGTTATTCTGTTATTCTGTTATGAATTCCCATACAAAAGTTTTATTTGTCAAAAAATCTTTTTTGAATAACAGATTTGGTATTCGGCAAGCCAAATCTGTTATAAAATCTGTTAAGAAATCTGTTATGAACTGTCAAAAAATTCGAACATACTGAAAATCTTTTATAAATCGCCTATTTGGTATTCAGCAAGCCAAAATCTTTTAAGAAATCTGTTAAAAATCATAAAAGAATAACAGACAACTTTTTGGGACTTTTATGATAAAAGATTTCAATAAGTACTACGATTTCAGTTAAAAATAAATGTTTTTAATACTTAAATTTGAAGCGTGAAGGACACAGCTCGTTCATAGGTACATAAAATGGTTATGTTTTATGTTTAATCCTATGGTTTTATGTTTTAAGTGGTTTTTAGTATTTCCAGTAAAGTGAAAGTGGTGCATTTTAATAATAAATTTGTACGTATCGACTATCGACAGTTGAGAAGATTCGAGGAATTCTGCTAGATCTGTCGTGTTTATTCGGACAGAATGGTCGTTTCAAATTGTTTCGATAGCCAGTGATGATGGGCATTTTTGGGTAAGTTACTACTGCCGTCTTAAGACCAACGTGTCTTTTAAGTTTTATTCATTATACAGGAATATCACTTTTATCTTTCAGAGGCGACGTTGTCACAATGGAGTATGTGGAGAATCAGGGCAAAAGCTGCACTAAAACTATACTCGAATGCAATTTCACTATGCCCCGCTTCGGCCGCCTACTAAGCCAATAGTGCTGCATGCCAAATGATGCTCTGCAACTATCACAATGCCCTGGTCAATACGCGCACATCCATTTGAATCGATTCAAATTCGAAAAGGAGTACGTTTGCATTGCCAAATGCTCCACCATCCTCGGCAATATCATCGGCACCGTACAGTTCGTCAACGACAGGGTCAAGAAGAACGATACCACATCAGCCGATGTTATTTATGTGCCTGTACTACAGTGACAATCTAGAGAAGGAATTTTGCACTTTGAACGTGCTCTACAACTCGATCCGCACCATACAAAGGCTACGCTATAGCAGAGAAGTGAATCGTGTAAAGGCTACCACCGTCGCGTCGTCTCGTATTAGAGAGATGTTTGCTCCCAGAGTATGCAGAAAGTCTGTGATGGTTGGCAAGCCCTTGAGTAAATTGACAATGCGCAATCTGATTGATTATATGGGCGAAATTGAGCAGCCTTAGGTAAGAACACATCTGAAATCAACTCGTACAGGAAAAAGATGTTTAATATGGTAATTTTTATAATTCGGTTTCAGAACTGTCCACATGGCCGGCCCACGCTGACATGCTGCTAGACGCAGAAGAAGAGGACAACGATGATGATAGCAGCGAACATTCTGACTTGTCGACACTGGCGACACAAAAAAAAAGTAAAGAAAAATGTGTTGTATTTTCAAAAATACGTGATTTTTATTTGTACATTAAAAAAAGACCGTTAACTTTAAACACTTATCGCTGTAAATATATTGAACCCACTATGCAATTTCATGGCTCCCGGCTGGGAGAAATCAAAATCATTAGTAAATTGTCCCTTCATTATTTGAAAGACCGGATCCTGGAATGTGGTTTGTGTACGTCGTGCAAACGATTCGGAGGCCGCTGAATTTGTCGACGAGGATGCAAGTGAGCCGGAGATATTTTCAATACCGATTCCGAAAGTCGATACAAGTTTCTTGACAAAGTGCAGCGTGTGGGGTGTGATTGTGGCTTTATTTACTGCACTCTTGTTCTCAAACGCGATAGCATAGCATTTGATTAAGCCTTGACGCAGCTGACGGAGAACTTCTTCGGTCCAGCTCTCGCGGAACCAAACCATTTGGTCGACAATTCCTTCGATGGAGCTGAGGATTGTCGGATGGATTTCTCGCTGGACGTGCATTACTTTCGAACAACGCCACATTGACGATGTTGCTTTTATGGTTTGCTGTGTGTTTTGGGATGGATTTGCCCTTTCGCCGGATTGTTCATCAGCTTGTTGTTGCTAAAAACAGAGAAAACAGTGTTTTAGAGCCAGTCCTCGTAATATTCTGATAAATACTCACATAGCCTTGCATCTTATTAGCCTGCTCGGTGGCCTTATGTCGCTCCCTTTGCTCAATCTTCATAGTTAAGAACAGCGTTCTTATTGGGAAGTAGACCGCTTGTGGATACATTCTTCCAACCTTAACGAAAATAATGGACACTTCAAAAATGATATCGCTCAAAAAGTTGCAGAAAAACAAACTTACATGACTCAAAAGATTCAGAATGACCTTGCCCTCATATTGGACGAGACAGCACAGCAATTGTGGAATCCACGGCAGCCAATGCAGCGGAGGCACTCCAACAACATATTTCTCCAACGCGTCCATAAGTGAAGCCTTCGCATCATCGTACGACAGAAGCCACAGCACTTTAGCCAAGTACTTCCTCGTTTTGTTTTCGTTTTGATGCCGACATGCATGCAAGAAACACGTTATCGCACTCACACCAATTATCATCTGCCTTGGCTTAGAAGTGAATATCTGTTCGAGATAATCACCCCACAAGGCCCAAGCTTTGGTGAGACCATCATGCAGCACTGAAGGCTTTATTGGCTTCATCCGAGCGTCCCAGCTGCGCGAGCAGCAATCCTTTGAGAGCATACAATACGGCATTGTTTTCAGAGCTAAAGTATTTGAGATTGGTAGATTCGATGACTTCGAGGGCCTCGTTGAGTTCGGCTCGTCGGCCGACCGATGCCATTTGGATGTTGCATTTGACTTGTTGACGGATTTTCTGGAGGCAATCGACAATTGGAACCGATGGAATCGTATAGATCCTCGAAAGAGACTCCTGGCAAACACTAGTCAGGTTATGTTTCCTTGCAATTTTACCGAAATTGATGATCGCCTGCGCTGAGGCATGCACTCCCAACATTGTATTCCCCTGGTCTGTTTGCTGCTCCAAGTGTTGAGTAATTTGATAGTGATGCTGACGCCATGTGAAAATGTCACTCCAATGCGACAGATCATCAGCAATCACTGGCAATCGATTGCGCCATGCCATGTCTTTACAATAGCCTTCATATCATGCAGCGAAGAGTTTCGTCCCTGGCCCTGTATAAGCCCGTGATGGATCTGACAAGCTTCCTGCAGTTCCATTATCTGCTGAGCCGTCTGCAGATACTGCAAATGAATGTGAGAGACAATCTGTGGCAGACGTCTCCATTCGCGCATGCACATCCCCGATGCTATCTCAACATGACGTTCCACATTCGAAAGCTGCTGTTCTTCCTGATTTTGTTTCCTAAAGATAAATGTGTGAATGTGAAAAGTGTGCAAGAAACAAAAAGATCTTACCTCGCAGTCTGTCACTGAAATCACTAGCCAGCACTTGTAGTCTCTCCCTGAGGGATCCCTTCTTTGAACTTTGGTGCACCACTTGGGAGAGGAGAATGGAAATGTATCGCAGAGCTTGACCTTGCATCTATTTAGACAGAAAATTGTTAGAAAAAAGTAACACCCACACAATCTTGGTTACTTCGACTTACCCCAGCAATGCCATTTCCTAATAAAGCAAAAAAAAAAGTATTTTTTGTGAAATTCCATAAAAACCTACTTACAATGTGATTCAAGCAGGAACGACTTCCGCAAGTTCCATTGAGAATTGTTTAGAATCTTTTGAATGTGTATCTACCCAGTTCTGCGATGGTCCAATGAGGGCGTTAAACAAATTCAATTTTTCCTGTCGCCAGTCGGCGTTTATGTGTTTCCATTGCTGCTTCTGTGCCGATTAGTAGGACTGTGAACTGCAGTATTGTTTTTGTGCAATTTCATTGATTGCTTCACCATTTTTCGGGTGTTGAACATGCAATCATTACACAATGCTGCGGAATTCTTTTGCACGGTAAGATAATGCAATAATCTAAATTGGGCAGACAAAGGTGAAGTCCAATAAATAGAAGAACATACATACTTGTCCTTGTAATCCGCCAAGGCGATTTCAGGAAACTGGAACTCCTGTTTTGTTCCGGAAAATGCAGGGGCTGGTTTCTGAAAAGATGACATCATCATATAAAATAGATAAATTAAAACTGATTTGAATAGAAATTTAACTTACCATCAGTCTTGGATATCCATATTCTTCAGAAATTCCTTTAACAAATTCCATCCTGGTTGACAAATCACAAAATTTATTTTAGGTGACAGCTGGTAAATGACAGATGTCTCATAACAGATTTCTTTTTCGAAAAATTCATAACAGAATTTTATAAAAGTTCGAAGTTCTGAATACCAATTATAAAAGATCTTTTATTTCTAAATCTTTTATGATTCATAACAGAAAATTCATAACAGAATAACAGAAATGGCAGAATAGCCCCAATTATTTATACACTGTGAAACAGACGCTTAATATAACAAAAATAAATAAAAATAAGTCTTTTCTTCAATAAGCAAAATATTGCATACCTGCACAATTAAATTCGGAGAGTAATATTATTATACAAGCTTCATATTTATAGGAACTGTTTATATGTCAGCAATATATAAAAAAATAGTCTTCGATTTTTTTCTGAATGTTATCCTTAGAAATGTCTTTGAAAAGATGTTCTTGAATAGAATCCAAACTCTGTTCTTCGTCACTATCAAAAAAACCGCTTTAGGAGAAAGAACGCTTCAATTGCTTCGGTCCTAGTTGGCGGTGGTAGTAACTGTAAACCTTCGTCTTCTCGTTCAACTAAATCTGGTTCCTCGTACCCATCTGATCCATCTGTCATCATTTGCATTTCATTTCTGAGATCTCTTTCGTTTATTTCTCCGAAACATTCTGCATTTTCAAAGCTTTCAAGATAACGGAATTCAACATCAAATTCATTTAAAGTAGAGCTGAAGTTAGTTTCTTATATGCGTCCTTCTTTGTTCTTGAAAATTTGTAGTGTGCATTAAAATGTATTGCTTATAAACGTGTTTTTCTTATATGCGAGTTTCTTATATACGTTCAATTTCAGAGAGAAATTTAAGAAAAAGACATGGTGTTTTAGGTTGCGTTTCTTATAAGCGAGTTTTTCTTATATGAGTGTTTCTTATATCCGTAAAATACTGTATTTCATATACGGATTTTTATCTTCGAATAAGTGCTTACAATAAAAGTTATATACGGTCTTATAATAAATAAGCAGGTCTCAAAATGCTGCTTCTGTCTCTAGCACCAAACTAGAGAATTAAGGGCTGAGCTGTCCCCGATTTGACGGCTCCTGTCTGTGGTGCGCTTAGAAGAAGGGCAGCCACAGAATAAACAGGCAAAAAGAGCGGATTTTCTGTCCCCGATACACTTAGAGGAAGTGGTGTCCAAGCAGATCTCAAAATGCTGCTTCTGTCTCTAGCACCAAACTAGAGAATAAACAGCTGAGCGGTCCCCGACTGACGGCTCCTGTCTGTGGTGCACTTAGAAGAAGGGCAAGCACAGAATAAACGGATGGATTCGGTCCAGCAATAAAAAAAGGTCAGGAGAAGCCTTCCCTAGTCGGAGATACACTTGGAAGAAGTGGATTTTCGACTGGCAAAAGAAATACACGAAGTGTAGGTTGCTTGCTTCCCAGCGTCTTTCACTTCTCTGTACACGAGATTGGTACAAACCGCAAGAAGAGAAAAATCTAATATGCTTTATGAGTTTTTATGTAATAACACAACGTGAATTGTAAGAAAGCGAATAAACTAAATGCATGCATTCTTCAATGATCGGTCGGTTTGTATGGGATATGACTTTGAATAATAAAATGAATGCTTGGTATATATGTTTATATTGTAAGTAGATATCAAATCAACGTATGAGAGTTGACGTGAGATTCTGGTTTAGAAATGCATGACAGGCGGCTGATAAATTCAAATTTAATTTTCTCAACGGTCGGTTGGATTGTTCGGTTTATTATTTTTATTTTCGGTTTCAGCGATTTGAAGAAAAATTTGTAACGCTTCGTTACAGTATGAAGGTGTGCTCTTCGTATAGTAAAACTTAGTATAGTAAAACTAGGCGTGTTTTATTATTCCTTTGCCGGGGTTATGGTTCTTTTTCACACAAAACAACAACCGCCTGGGACCCAGATACCTATCGGGGTTAATTTTATAACCCAGAATTCAGATTTAATCATGGCTGATAGGCTGATAGATGGCGCGTTTGACACAAAAAGAAGTTGTCTTTGAAAGCTTTATTTATATCAGCCATATTAATTAAAAGAACTCCTAAACCACTCTTAGCCAAAGTTTTTTTAAACCATAGTATATGAGTGAATCCACCTGAGGGTTATTTATTTAAGGAAGCACTACAGTCCGTTGTGGACTTGGGCCCCAGTCAACAGTCTCCGCCAGCCAGCTCGTTCCCTAGCTAGCTGTCTTCAGTTTTGCACTTCAAGTTGATTGAGGTTTTCTTCCATTTGTGTGCTCCACCTGAGTCGCGCTCTTCTTCTCCTTCTGCGTCTCTCGGGAATAGTGTCAAAGGCTTTCCGGGCCGGAGCATTGGTGTCCGACCGCTCTAAATGACCAAGCCATCTGAGTCTCTGGACCTTGACCCTTCTGCCTAGGTCAATGTCGTTGTACAACCCTTAGAGTTCGCTATTTTATATTCATCTCCATTGCCCATCACATCAATGCACACGGGACCAAAGATGATATTAGAATTTTTTTTCTCGAAACAGTCTAGTGCACATTCATCTGATTTTGTCATGGTCCATGTTTCTGCACCATACAGCAGGACTGGGGTGATGAGGGTGATGTACAGTTTTACCTTAGTTACTCGAGAGAGGGCTTTTCCACTCAATTGCTTTCTTAGCCCAAAGAAACGGTGATTAGCAAGAGTAATTCTTCGTCTTATCTCGGCGCTGGTGTTATTGCCCGTGTTAATAGCGGAACCTAGGTAGACAAACTCCTCTACTACCTCGAAGTTGTATGCGTCTATTGTGACGTTCTGTCCGAGCCATCGCGTCGGTGTTGGGTGTCCTTCCTCGAAGACAGCATATACTTCGTTTTTCCCTCATTTACCGCTAAACCCATTTTTGCCGCCTCTGTCTCAATTCTCACAAAGGCGCCATTGACATCACGCTGTGTTCTTCCCATTATATCAATATCAACGGCGGCGTACGCGAGATGTTGAACAGATTTTTGGAAGAGTTTTGCCATATCTTCTCAAGAACGATGTTAAATAAATCGCACGACAGTGCATCGCCTTGTCTGAATCCTTTTTTGATGTCGAAAGATTCCGTAAGCTCGTTGCCAACCTTGATGGAGCAGCGTGAGTTCTCCATAGTCATTTTGTACAACCAAATAAGCTTGGAAAAGATGCCAAAGCTATACATAGCTCTATACAGTTCGTCTATGTAGATGCTGTCATACGCGCATTTAAAATCGATGGAAAGGTGGTGGTTTATCCAGGATCTGCCGCAACGTGAAAATTTGGTCGATGGTTGACTTTCCTGGGCTGAAGCCACATTGATAAGGACCAATCAGATTGTTGACGAAAGGCTTCAGACATTCACATATTACGGCAGAGAGGATCTTGTAGGCGATGTTAAGTAGGTTGATTCCTCTGTAGTTGGCGCAGTTTAGAGGATCTCCCTTTTTCAGGATCAGGCCAACAATCCTGAGGATCCATTCATCGGGCATGCATCCTTCCGACCATATCTTACAGATGATCTGGTACATGCTCCTATCGAGATCGTCACCTGCTGCTTTGAACAGCTCGGCAACTAGACCATCTGCTTCAGATGAGACTCCTGCCTGACAGCGATATTTTGTTCGTCGTCGCCGTTATACAGTCTACAGAAGAGGTCTATCCAAATCCCCACCATTGACTGCGGTTCTACTATGATGTTCCCTTGTTTATCCCTGCAGGCATCCTAGCTCGATGACCTTGAGCCAGCTGTTTAACCTTATGATAAAACCTCAGAACTTCATTCCTGCTATTGGCTCTCTCACCATCCTCGATTTGACGCTCCTCATGCTCTCTCTTTCTTCTCCTGAGAAGCCGGCGTTCCTCTCTCCTCTTTTGCTCGTAGAGCTCACGAGCAGCTCTTGTCCTTATTTGCAGTGCCGCTTTGTATGCCTCCTGCTTGGCTGCATGGGCCTGCCTGCATTCTTCCTCAAACCAGGGGCTTCGTTTTGGTGGCTACGTGAAACCTAGCACATTAGAGGCGGCATCTCTAACTGCATTCTGGCAATGGTGCCACTGGTCTTCGATACTTACTGTAGGGGTCATAGAACTTCTTAAGAGGTTACTTGACACTCGATCAGAGAAGGATCTGGTGATATCTTTTGCGATTGAAGTCGTTTTTTCTTGCAGAATTTGCTTGTTTTGGCCGTTATCGGGATATTCGTTTCGTATCACTACCATATTCCCACGACGAATCCACATCCAAAGAGCCGCTGTTGTTGCTCTCGGTAACAATTACCATAGTAAATGCCGCAGTTGTTCATCCTCCCTTTGCCCAGTCCATCCCTTGTCCTTAAACATTTGCACAATCATATTGTAATATTCGGCTTGGTCCGACAATTAAAACGTATTCACTTTTTAAATAAAACACAAATTCACTTTATTCAAATCACTCACAAACTTATTTATTCAACACTTTCAATTATAACTTTGCAAACGCAGTATCTTTACTTTATCTCAGTTCACAATCAACTCATTCGCTTCGCCGCCAAACGGCTATTTATATAACAAAAATGATGGGTTCTAGAAACTAATATTAACTACTATTGGTTCTTGGAGAAGCTGAATGTTCCAGAAGCTCTCCAAATACTGGGATTACTTTTTGTAGGGGCTAACGTTCTTAATGCTAAACAAAAAGTTTCTCTTAATCACTGGGTATTGCCCCTCACAAGTGTTTACTACTACAATTAAACGATATTAGAGTTATAGAGATACAGAGTAAGTAAAGAGAGTGAGAAAAGTGTATGTACATTAAATATAGAAAGAGATACAGAGCGTAAGAGAAATAAAGTATACACATTACAATAGAAGGAGATACAGAGCGACGAGCGTATGAGATAAATAAAGTGTATACACATTACATTGCCCCCTCCTTAGGATTGATCGTCCCGAACAAATCCATCATTCTCATCACCACTGTAGCGATGTAGTCGGTCGCGATGAACGACTTTAAGTTTACCTCTGACTCCTTTTTGTATCCGGTACACGACGACGTCGTTAATTTTGCTAATCACTGTATATGGACCTTCCCAGTCCCGTTGAAGTTTCGGTGACAACCCTTTTTGTCGATGGGGATTGTAAAGCCACACTCGATCTCCTGCTTGGAACTCTGTTGTTGTCGCTCGTATATCGTAGCGTGTCTTCATTCGGTCACTGAACATCTTTATTTTTGACCTGGTATCGTCGTGGATCTGAAGGAGCCTTTCTCTGAGGTCATCCAAGTAGTCATCCTCGGCTTGCGGTTCCGACGTGGGACATCCAAATTTTATTTCGCTCGGCAATCTGATGTTCCTTCCCATCAAAATCTCAGACGGTGTATGGCCAGTTGAGCTATGTCTTGCACTTCGATACGCCATCAAAAACAGTGGGAATGTGTCGATCCCAATCTCGCTGGTTGTCGTCCACAACTTTGCAAAGATGTTCCTTAAGGGTTCGGTTGAACCGTTCGACCATGCCATCAGATTGTGGATGGAGCGGTGTTGTTCTTGTCTTCTTGATGTGAAGAAGCCCACAAACTTCCTGGAATATGTTTGATTCAAAATTCCTTCCCTGGTCGGAATGCAGTTCTAATGGAACACCGAATCTGCTCACCCAGTTGAACACAATTTGGTCTGCGACTGTTTTGGCTTCTTGATTCGGTATGGCGTATGCTTCAGGCCACTTGCTGAAGTAATCCATGACGACCAGAATATAACGATTTCCATTATTTGTTTCCGGAAATGGACCCGCCACGTCTATTGCAATCCTTTCAAAGGGTGATCCGACATTATACTGCTGCATTTGGCTGTGATTCTTTATGTTCGGGCCTTTGGTGGCAGCACAGGTATCACATTTTCGGCACCACTTTTCGACATCTTCCCTTGCATGTAGCCAATAGAATCGTTGTCGAACCTTTTCTAGCGTCTTGTTTACTCCTAGATGGCCACCCGAAACTCCATCATGCATCTCTCGCAGAACGTCCATAATCTTCGATCTCGGTAAGACTAGCTGCATTACATAGGACTTTCCATCTGCTGATTCCCACTTACGTCGAAGGACACCTTCTTGGACATGCAATGAGTCCCACTGTGCCCAATAGGCCTTCAGAGCCGGACTTCTGTCGGAGATATCAGCCCATTCTGGTTTTTCCTGGTGTTCCTTGCATGCGAGGATGGTTTCAATATCTGGGTCCTCTTGTTGAGCCTTCCTCAACTCGTCGTTGCTCCAGCCATAAATGGGATCGATTCTGGTTCGTTGGACAGTAACCACTTCTTTTTCTTCTTGGCGTCTGCAATGCTTACAGTCTTGCTTACATGGTCTCCGAGACAGTGCATCAGCATTTGAGTGAAGCTTCCCCTTCCGATGTTGAATTTCATAATCGTACGTCTGCAGCCTCTCAATCCATCTCGCCACTTGACCCTCTGGATTCTTGAAATTCAAAAGCCAGTTTAGTGCTCCATGGTCGGTTCGGAGAAGAAACTTCTGTCCATAGAGATACTTATGGAAGTGCTTTGTTGCCAAAATCAGTGCAAGAAGTTCTCTTCTGGTCACACAATAGTTTCTTTCCGACTTCGAGAGTACCTTGCTGTAATAGGCAACCACCTTTTCTTCGCCATCATGTACCTGTGACAATACATCACCAATCCCGACATTGCTGGCATCAGCATCAATGATGAACGGTTTTCCTGGAGTCGGGTAGGTCAGCACTGGTGCATTACACAAGCGTTGCTTGAGCTCTTGAAAGCTGCGCTCGCACTCACCTGACCATTTAAACTGCTTTCCCTTTTCCGTTAGCTGATGTAGACTCTTGGCGATCTCAGCAAAATTCTTGACAAAGCGCCTATAGTAGGTGGCTAGACCCAGAAAGCTTCGGAGTTGATGTTTGTCCTGTGGTGTTGGCCAATTCTTCACGGTGTCAACCTTATCAGGATCCGTCTTAACTCCTTGGGCAGAGGGTAGCTTTCCTTCTTGGTCACATCATTCAACCTTCGATAGTCTACGCAAAAGCGGGTTGATCCGTCTTTCTTCTTTACCAGGACCACTGGAGACGCCCAAGGGCTTTTAGAGTTTTCGATCAGACCCTCTTTTTCATGGTGGTTATCAGTTCTTCAACCTCACCTTGTTTGGCTAGTGGAAGGCGTCTTGCAGGTTGACGGATCGGCTTTGCATCCCCGGTGTTGATTCGATGTTGAACCAGTTGAGAGATGTCTGCAAATTCTTCGAGGAGACCTTCTGCAGTTCTTCGTTGTTGGTGGCCAAGATTAGAGGACTTGAGAATGTTCGTCTTTATGGAGTTCAGCTCTTTGGACTTCAATGTTTGCCTTGGCTCTTCTTCGCTGATCCTTGTTATCGCTGATACAGATTCGCATTGTCCGACAATCTCAACTTTTCTAAGCTTAACTTCGTACGGCTTGATGTTCAGTATTCGTACGGGAACCATGTTCTTTACAGGTCTAACAAGAGTCTTCCCAATAGTGACGTTTTGGGAGGACTTTACAGAGGCTGGTTCGATCATGAGGTATCGATGGCTTCCTGGCTTACCCTTCCATTTCGTCCACACGAATACTTCTGAAGAAGCAGGCAAAGTCAGATCTTCTTTGATGACGGTTTTCACAGATAGCGAGGTCTCATATGAGTGAATCCCATAGATCATCGGAATCTCGATGTTTCGATATTTCAGGACTTGGTTCCCGATGTCCAATATCAATCCGTGATCTTTCATGAAATCGACGCCGACAATGCACTCGTCACATATATCTGCTACCAGGAACAGGTGAGAGAATTCCAGCTCCGCCATCCGGATCTTAAGACGTACCTCACCATAGACTTTTGCGGCTTCTCCAGTTGCAGTCCTTAGACGAAAGCTATTGGTGTTGTGGAGCCATGTCTTCTTAACGAGGTCCTGCCGTACAATGGACGCCGTGGCACCGGTGTCGATGGTAGGTGTGTAGGTGTTGCCGTTTATACTTGCTTCCACGGTCAGGCTCTTGTTGTCACGTTTCGTTTGAGAAACCTGGATGGTGTTTCTGTAGCTATCGGTACTAGAAGCCAGCTCCTGTCCCTCGAAGTTGGTGGGGTGGGAAACAACTTGGGAAGCGACATTATTGTAGGTGTAACTTTGACCAGTTGACATATTTCTGTGTTCACAGTGTTGGCATGCGGTTCCTCTTCGCGGTAATCTGCACTGTCGTTGAAGATGCCCGGTCTTGTTGCAGTTCCAGCATCGTGCTGGTCCGTCTCGCTGACTCCTTTCTAGAGTAGCCTTCTGACAAGAGCATTCTTGGACTTCCAATTCTCTCACGCGATGCACGTTTTGGGAAGCTTGTTCTGCGGCTTCCATTGTTAGAGCGAAAGCCAATGCTTCTGGTAGTGTTTGCTCTCCGGCAGTGCGAATAGCCCTTTGGAGATTTATATCGCCCACAGCTCTCACAAAGGCTTCAACAGCAAGTTGATTTATTATCTCGTTGCCAGCTGTTGGGTATGCCAGGTGGACTAATCGCTCGATATCTGCCTGAAGCTGCTGCAGAGTTTCACCTCTTTTCTGTGCCCTGTTGTTTAGTTGTACTCGGAAGACTTCTGTCATGTGGCTATCCCCAAACCGCTGTTCGATTGCGTTTACCAGAACTTTGAAGTCACCGTTCTTCTCTGCTGGGATGGTTTGTAGCAGTTCAGCAGCTGCTCCTCTCAAGGCAAGCGTAAGAGCAATGTATTTTTCGTCATCGTCCCAGCCGTTTGTTAACGCTGCTGCTTCAAACTGTTTCTTGTAGATTGTCCACGGTATCTGACCATTAAAGCTGGGAGGATTCACTTCTCTCTTCCTTGAGCACTCACCAGAAGGTTCTCGAGCTTTCATCTTTCGCACTTTTTCCAGTTCCTTTTTGATGGTATCGATTTGTTCGTCGATTTTCTCGATACGTGCATTTTGTTTTCCGACGCACTCGTCGAGAGTATTGATTTTCTCTTCGAAGTCCGCAAACCTGCCTTCTAGAAGATTTTTCTATTCGTCAAACCGCTCTAGAACATTCTTGTTTTGAGTTTCTAGTTGCTCCCGAACATCATTTCTTTGAGCTTCTAGTTGTCTGTGTACGTTCTCTTGATCGTTCTTCTGCTCCTTTTGATTCTCTTCAAATTTGGCTAAAAGAAGAGACATCATGTCAGATATGGCAGTTGTATTTACCTCTTGCACTTTTGCTTCCACTTCGAAAGCAAACGTATCTGGGTCTTCATTTTGTTCTTCCAGATATTCCTGTAGCCGTTTTACGAGTTCGTTTTTATATCCTGCCCCACTTAAAGGTAGCCTTAAACGACAAACACGTTTGCCGAACATGCTAGTTTGCGTTATTCCCTACACGGCATTGGCGAACATCATTTCGTGTTGATTCTTGAAAGTGTGAGGATGTGTCAAAAGGAGAAGCAAGTCATTGCGCTTATGGTTATCACATAGAAAAAATGAGATTTGTTCGCGAACATCTCCCTACATGGCAAACAACGAAACGAATGAACACAAGAAAATCGAAAATTTTTGCCAACGGCGAACAGTTGGCAAACCATCCCCTACACGACAAATTTAAAGCGCGCACAAGCATGTTCGGCAAACATGTTTGTCGTTTAGGGCTAGCTTAAGCCACGTTTGCTTAATTCGGCCTTTAGCTCAGGGACAGTTAAGTCTTTCAAAACTTTACTCATTTTTTTTTTAATTTTAAACTTCACTATTTCACACTGTTTTATTCTCAATAAGTTTTAATCCCTTATTCTGACACCAATGTAATATTCGGCTTGGTCCGACAATTAAAACTTATTCACTTTTTAAATAAAACACAAATTCACTTTATTCAAATCACTCACAAACTTATTTATTCAACACTTTCAATTATAACTTTGCAAACACAGTGGCGCAAATTTTGAAACATTTAAAGTCTACTTTAAATCCACTTTAAACTAGGAGTCGACTCTAAAAACAAATTTTAGATTCAGGGTCGACTTTATCTCATTTTTGAACGACTTAAAGTATACTTTATCGTTAAAGTGGTCGTCTAACTTTAAAAGGGAGAAATCATTCGTTTAACTCTTTAAAGTGTAGTTTTGAGGAAGCAGATTTTGAGATTTTCAAAGATTTTGAATATATAAGAAAGCAAAGAGTTTATCAAATTCGTGCATGCTCTTATTTAAATTCAAATATTCATATATCATTTTTGTAAAAGAAAAAAAAATATGAACCACGGGACTACAAATACCAAGCTAGATTTGCTGCTCGTTTTTTGACACTTCTTGCAGTTGTGTGTGTACGTTGTTTGCTTTTAATTTTATTACCTATGTGCCTTTTTTGAGAGTTCTCATAAACAAATTGCACTTGTAGGGAAATCTATTCCTGTTTTAAAGGAATATTTTATACCCATTTCAGAGGACACTATTCCACCTTCACTATGACAAATAAAAACAAAACAAATTGGAACATCATTTGGATATTTATTTAAACACATTTTCACAAAGAAAAACATAACATTTATTAGAACTAAATATACAAACACTAAATAATCACATTTTTTCCTGTTTTGGGGGGATAAATGTAATAAAAACCGATAAAAACTGCAAGCGTAAAATGACAGTTTACTTATTCAATTTATCGATGTGTCACATTTAGGCGAGTTCACACAACGTTATGTTTAAAGTCCAATCTAATAAGAAGACTCGTTTAAAGTGTTTAAAAATAAGAAAAAGTTAGAAGTGCTTTAAGTAGAGTAGACTTTATTGCTTAATCGAGGGCTGACTTAAAATTTGCGCCAGTATCTTTACTTTATCTCAGTTCACAATCAACTCATTCGCTTCGCCGCCAAACGGCTATTTATATAACAAAAATGATGGGTTCTAGAAACTACTATTAACTACTATTGGTTCTTGGAGAAGCTGAATGTTCCAGAAGCTCTCCAAATACTGGGATTACTTTTTGTAGGGGCTAACGTTCTTAATGCTAAACAAAAAGTTTCTCTTAATCACTAGGTATTGCCCCTCACAAGTGTTTACTACTACAATTAAACGATATTAGAGTTATAGAGATACAGAGTAAGTAAAGAGAGTAAGAAAAGTGTATGTACATTAAATATAGAAAGAGATACAGAGCGTAAGAGAAATAAAGTATACACATTACAATAGAAGGAGATACAGAGCGACGAGCGTATGAGATAAATAAAGTGTATACACATTACAATATTTACCCTTTTAGTTATTTTTTCAGAGAGGTGAATTAAGAAAATAATAGTGCTGTTCAAAACTAATTCAGTTTTCATTCCTTTCTAGTAAATCTGTGATAGCTGTCATAAAAATGAAGTGAGATTCGGAGGATGATAACATAATAATTTGGGCAACAATGTTGATTCAACAAAGTCTAATTTTTTTCTATTGGTTCACAATTTGTTTTTAAATTTCGGTTTTTTACTTTATTATTGCTTTCTTTTGTTCTCTAATTTCAGGAGTAGGACTTTTAGTAGTGACTTTTTGCACTTTCCACCTTTCCTCTCTGCTAAGTTGATATTGTCTTCTAAAAAAATTAACTCTTTATTATATTTAGTGTTCCAAATGAAAGACTAGGCTTGGAATTAATAACATATGTACGTTTTAGAGCCGATTTTTCAATCGTCAGATAAACAAGCATATAGTGTTTAAACGACAAATAACAAAGTATTGGATTTTTCAATCGTCAGAAAGACTTTATCTGACGAGAAACACTCCTATTTATTCGAGCGATGAATACTCAGATAAGTTTATTTGCCAGTTTGTTATTTTTAGATTTTTTCGATTATTAAAAATCGGCTCTTAATGATCGAATGAAAAATTTTCAATAATAACGAATTTTAAGAAAACATGCATTTTCAGTTACACAAAATAACAAGTAAGTTCAAAGTAAAAAAAAAAACAAATGTTAAATGGCAATATGTTTCGTTCGTCGGTGAAACTCTGGATTTTGCGAAAGTCTTACCGCCGCAGAATTATCAACTTGAATGACTGGGATGTCTTTTAATTCGAAAAAGTCTTTAAAAAGCCTTTTCAACCAAATTACTTATTTGACTGTAACGATCTCCATTTCTGTTGTTGATGTAGCTACCATAGCTTGCCTTTGTCATAACCATAACCAGCATGCTTGATGATTCTTTTCTCCATAATCTATTGTTCCCGATATATATCGAAAAACTCTCTTCACTCTTGTTACGTCCTCAATTGATGGATTTTCAAGAGTTCTTGATGAAAATCCTACAGTGTATGCAATGTGCGGTCGTGTTCCAAGCATAAGGTACATTAATGTCCCAACTGCTTGTCTATATGGAAAGCTATGTTTAATTTCTTCTTTCCCTGATTTTTGATTCTTCTCTGATTGATCACTTGCATTATTCTTGATCATGGGCATAGAAACTGACTTGCAATCAGAAAAATTAAATTTTTCTAGAATTTTTCTTATATGTGCAGCTTGTTTGATTTTTATGTTCTTCTTTGTGTTTTATCTCCAATCCCAAAAAATAAACAGCTTCTTTCAAAACTGTTCTGTATTGAGACGAATTAAAGACGAAAACTTTAATAATTCATAAAAGGTTTTATTAATTCAATATAAAAAATGTGGGTTATGAATATAAATTAAAGTACACTTTGAGCTTGTTGACTGGAGGCGACTTAACACTTGAGTGCCTGAGCTTTTTATGTATGCAATTTCATAAACCGAATGCCGTACATGGTATGATGAATAACTGGACTCACGTTACGGTTACATTTCGAGAGCGTGAAAGAGAACGACAAATACATAACACTCTCCACCACTCAAATTTAAGAAACCTCTTACATGAACAAAATGATAATGACATTCAATATTTATAAGATTTTACTTTTTTTGTGACAGCTCGTTTAACTTTTCTCCTAGCTATTGATTCGTGATTGACAGCTCGTTTAACTCTTCTCCTAGCTATTGATTCATGATTAACTTTATTTTTATTTACATGATTTTCAATGGGCAATTCAATTTTGACTTCATCGTTGCCAACTATTTCTTTACTTACACCAGGATGTGTACCAACAGTTGAATTTGAATTGAGAGTAGCATGAAAATTTGACTTCGAATGTTTCTTTAATTGGTTTTGATGAACATAACGAATTTTTGAATTTAATTCAACAAGATACGTTAGATTACTCACAACTTTTTTAACAACTGCTGGTATCCATTTGATGATATTTTTCAACTCACTTCTATATAATACCTTCTCCCCTACAGAGAAGTTTTTAATTACAACATATTCATTTTTATACAATTGCAAATCTTGTTTTGTTTTTTTACAAGGTTCTTTAGTTTTCAAATTTCTGTTATTGACTTTATTTACATTTTCATTAATTTTTGGATTTAAAAAATCTAATGGTTTAAGATTTAAGAAAACATGAGTTCCGAAGGTGATTTGCCAGTTGTTGTACACGGAGTATTATTGTACAACATTAGAAAATTAAAAATATTATCATCCAAATTTGAGATACAATTTCGATCTAACGCAAATTTTCCCAAGGAAGACTTAGCCGTTTGAACACCACGTTCAGCCAAACCATTACTTTGGCTATGATACGGCGGGGTCGGCATATAATCGATTTTGTTTTCTTGACAGTATAATCGGAAAGAAGATGCATTAAATGGAGGGCCATTATCCGTGACCATACATTTTGGATAACCGAATATAAGGAAGATCTCTTTAAGTTTTGTAAGTAATGAAGACAAAGTGGTTGAATTCATGACTTTGACTACGAAAAACTTGCTGTAAGCATCCACCATTATGAGACACGTTTTCCCAAATATGTGAAAGAAATCAAGATGAATTCTATCAAAAGGCTGATCTACCTTAGGCCACGAAGTGAGACACTTTTCTTTTGGGACATTTTCCGTTATCATACATACATTACAAGACTTAACATACATTTCTATGTCTTTATCGACACTAGGCCACCATACGTACGACCTACACAACATCTTCATACGAACGATGCCCACATGACCGTTATGCAATATTTCAAGAACAGAGTATCGCATTTTTTTAGGAATGACTAACCGATGACTATAAAAAACACATTTGTCTTCTAAACCAAGTAGATCCCTTTTTAAAAATAACGGACGAAGTTCTTCCTTAACCACTTTAGGCCATCCATAACGAAGGAATTTTGAAATTAATTGCATATCTGGATCTTTGAGAGTTTCGTCTTGGATCAAGGCAAAATCAACTACATTATCTGAACCAAAATAGTTAATAGGAACATGTTCTATTTTTGATTCTATGTTTAAAGGATGCCGTGATAGAAAATCTACATGACACATACTAGAACCTCTCTTATATACTATTTTGTATTGGTACTGAGACAAAATTATTGCCCAACGTTGTAGTCTGGCCGACGCAACAGCAGAATTATGTTTGCTGGGACTAAAAATTTCCTTAATGGCCAAATTATCGGTACACACAACAAATGTATGACCGTAAATGTACGTGTGAAATTTTCTTATCGCGAAAATTACTGCGAGACCTTCCCTATGTAACTGAGAATATTTGCGCTCAGATGCACTAAGAGTACATGAGGCAAAAAATACTGGCTTTTCTACACCTTGCACGACATGAGCTAAGATTGCCCCAACGCCAACTGGGCTGGCATCAGTTGAAATGACAATTTCTTTGTCCGGATCGTAAAGCTCTAATAGACCATTGTTTACTAAGGACTGTTTACATTTTTGGAATGCATTTTCGCACTCGGCTGACAATTCGAATTTCGTTCCTTTACGTTTGAGACAATTTAGAGGATAACTATCGGTAGCAAAATTTGGAAGGAATTGATTATAAAAATTTAAAAAACCTATGAAGGACTCTAGTTGTTGAATATTAGTTGGAGCCGGTGCTTCAAGGATGGCTTTCACCTTTTCTTGGTTCGGCCTTAACCCCTCACCCGAAATATTGTGCCCCAAAAAATTCACAGACGGTTCAAAAAATTTGCATTTCTGCAAATTAATGCGGACATTATGCAATGAAAGCCTACGCAGAACCTCAAATAAAGTTTCCTTGCATTCTTCAGGTGATGAAGCTCCGACCAAAATGTCATCAACATAGCACTTTACTCGTTTCAGGCCCAACAAAATCCGATCCATAATTGATTGAAAAATTCCTGGCGCACTACTTATGCCAAGGACAAGACGAGTATATGCAAATAGACCTAAAAATGTGTTTATAACTAGGAGTTCTCTAGCTGAATCACTAACTTTCACTTGCAGGTATGCTCCTGTTAAATCAATCACGCAGAAGAATGAACACCCTGAAAGCTCGGCAAAAATTTCTTGAATTTTTGGAAACGGATGGTGCATTGTGTATATACATTTATTAAGTGTGACTTTGCAGTCTACACAAATCCGAATTTCGCCATTCTTTTTTGGCACAATGACAATGGGACTAGCCCAACGACTAACCGAAACTTTTACTAAAATTCCTTCACTTATCAAACGACCTGTTTCAGCTTCAACCTTGTCTCTAAGTTTGAAGGGAACACTATATGCCGAATGAAATATAGGCACTGCATCTTCCTTCAAGACTATATCTGCCTCAAAACCGATTATAGGCGACTTTAAATTTAAATTAACAACATTTGGAAATCTAGATTTTATCTCGGCGATAGTATTTACATCGTATTTGACTTGACTTACTGTGAAGATGTTTTTGAAATTATTTCTCCAACCTGGGAAAATTTGGTCTAACCAGTCACGACCCATTAAACACAACCTCGGCTTATCCCCTTTGACGACAACGACTGGCAAATTAAATTTTCGACCGGCAAATTCAACTTCGGACTCCATGACTCCTAATTCCTCGATTTGACAACCTGTTACAGACACAAGATTAGAAATTTTTTTACTGAGATGAGAATTAGAAAAACTTAATTTATATAATTCCTCGTTCATTATGGAAGTTGCAGCTCCGGTGTCAATTTCCATTAAAACCTCGATTTTATTGATTGAGACGACACATTGTTGAGGTTGACTGACGGCATTGACACTGCTGACGACTTTTACGGCTCGACACATGGTAGAGATGTGACCTTTTTTATTGCACGAGAAGCAAGCCCAGTTTACAGCTGGGCAATTTCTATGTGGAGGTCTTCCGCATCGTGGACATTTGTTGGACTGGTTTTTTGACTTATGACGACTCGTATTGCGTGATGACATGTGTGACGATAAATTACTCGATGACGGAGAATGTTTCGATGACTGTGAACCTTTGTTCTGATTTGGTCTCTCAGACCTGTAGACAGCATTTGTTGAAACAGGTTCTTGGACAGATGATGCAGCTTTCTCGGACGCCTCTATGGACAGGGCCTTATCGCAATATTCCTCAAAACTTACATTGTCATGCTCCAACAGCGCCTGCTGAATTTTTTCGTGCTTCAACCCTACTATGAAGCGATCGGACAACTGATCGTCCCATATTTTTAACTTATAAACTCCCAAATTAACATTTGGAGTTTTCTGTTCTTGTTCTTCTTGGTTCGCGAGTACGGTGACTGACAGATTATCCAAGAAATCACCAAATTGACACTCTTGAGAAGCGGCTTTGAGTCTAACGACGTACTCACTTATGGACTCACCATGTTTTTGGGCAATGTGATGAAATCTAAATCGCTCTGCTCGCTTGTTAGGCTTGGGCGCAAATTGACTGCGCAGCAGGGCAATGTTTTCAGAAAATTTTTTCTCACTTGGATTAGCTGGATAGGTAAGTTTTGATAAAAGCTCATATATGGACTTTCCCATTATTCCAATAAAATAGGTATTTTGTTCGTTATCACTTATTTTGTTTAATTTAAAGAAATTAACTAGACGATTTTCATAATCTTTGAAATTATCTCCGATTTCATAAAGCTCGACGTAACCAATTAACTTCGACATTGTAACCCACGTGTTAGACTGACTTTTAATATTAGAAAAACAACGAGTTGACTTATTTTTTTTTTCTTTCGACTTTTTTTTTTTCTTTTTATCCTCGTCGCCAATTAATGTTCTGTATTGAGACGAATTAAAGACGAAAACTTTAATAATTCATAAAAGGTTTTATTAATTCTATAAATTAAAGTACACTTTGAGCTTGTTGACTGGAGGCGACTTAACACTTGAGTGCCTGAGCTTTTTATGTATGCAATTTCATAAACCGAATGCCGTACATGGTATGATGAATAACTGGACTCAAGTTACGGTTACACTTCGAGAGCGTGAAAGAGAACGACAAATACATAACAAAAACAATCTTGAATTCTTGTTTTAGTTTGTTGATGAACATTTCTAAATCTTTCTTTTTTGTAGCCGCAACTAAGCCATCATCAACGTATAAAACGAGGATTAACTTTTTCTTATTTCTCTCGCGTATAAATAAACATGGATCGGCATCACTTTAAAACCAAGATTTGAATATATTTACCAAAACGTTTCCAACATCTAGATTCTAGAGGATTGCTTTAGACCATATAAACTTCTTCGCAGTCTACAAACTTTATTTGTATCATCGTTATAACCCTCTGGTTGCTTCATATATATAACTTCTTCCAGTTCTCCATAAAGAAAAGCCGTTGATACGTCAAATTGTGCAAGATGCATACCTTCACTTGCAGCAATACTTAAAATAGATCGTATCGTTCCACTTTGCCACTGGACTAATCCGTACCGTTGGCTAAAACCTTTTGCGACGAGTCTCGCTTTGTATTTATCTATGGTTCGATCTGGATTCTTCTTTAAGTTATATACCCATCTGCATGATATTGGTTTTGGCCCTCTTGGCAATTCTTCTAAAGTCCATGTTTTGTTTTCTTTGAGTGATTTTATTTCTTATTCCATTGCTAATTTCCACTCATGTTTGTCCTTGCTGGAAGTCGCTTCTTGGTAAGTTTCTGAATTCTCCAAATTATATACAAACTCTTCAGCCATCATAATTAAATCATCATGTGGTATCTTGTTGATATATTTTGATGTTCTTCATTATCAAAATCAGTGTCATTTCCGGTGTTATATTTGTCACTTTCAGAGTCATTGTTGGTGTTATATTCTTCATTCTCTATCATAGTTGGTTCTTCGTCTATTATTGTATCTTCAAGTTCATGTTGAGGTTCTTTGCTGTCATTATTATTTTCTTCAAATCCGCGTAAGGGAATATTGACAGTGCTATCACATGACTTGATCTTCTCTACAAACTGAACGTCCCTTGATATTATCACCATGTTATCTTCTTTAACGAATACTCTATCTATAACGCCATCAAATCCTACGAGATATCCTTTCACAGCTTTCTTATCCATTTTCTTTCGTTTCTGAATAGGCACGTGTGTGAAGCAAGTAGAACCAATTATTCTAAGGTGTTTCATTTTCGGTTTATTTTCAATCCAAAGCTCATAAGGACTGACTTCATTAATGGATGACTTTCCAGTTCTATTCAAAACGTAAATAGCAGAACCAACTAATTCTGCCCAAATAGCTTCAAAGTTCTTGCCATTTCTATAATTGTTCTATTTTCACGTTCGCTTTCACCATTCTGTTGTGGTGTGTATGGGGCTGTGAGTTGCTGTACTATACCATTGTCTCGAAGAATCAAAATTATCAAACTCACCACCATTGTCACTTATTATTTCCTTAATACTCTTCTACAAAGAAATCCTATGTATTTTTAGAATATAAAACAATATTCTCCCAAAAGAAGCGAATAAAATTCACACATTGTTTTAACATTTTAAAATGTTTCCAAACATGTTTCCGAAAGTAAAACTATGCATCTAGCTATCTTAATACTAATCAAACTTCAGAATTTAACTTTGAAACAATACAAAAAAATGTTCACGTGTTGTTTCATTTTGTATTTTTGACAGATGTACATCATCTGTGTACATAAAACTGTTTGAGCTTCTTTCGTTAAGATTAAAGAGGAAGAGAATTATTAAAACGAAACAAAACAAAAATCAACCGGCCGGTAGGTATGTCAAAAAAAAAAACATCTCAAAAAGCTCGTGGAGCTTTTCTACTGCACTGTAAAATGCATTTGTACAGCATACATAGGTTCAGTACGACCTACGAGGTGATTTCCTTGGTTCCTAATAAGGCGAATTCTTGTTTTTTGTTTTTATTTCGCAGTACGTGCATACATACATAACATATGTACGTAATATGGTTATTCTTGTATTCTTGTTTATTCAATGGAATAAATTTATATTTGCGAGATTAAATAGTTTAACAAGCCGATTTACTAAAAAATACAGGATTTGGAAAAAGTTAGTTTGGAAAAATTTGTTTCCGTCAATATTATATATTCGGCACTTAATAAGGTTTTTTTCTTTCAAGTAAAAAAAAAAACATTTCAGATATTTGCCCCAATTCTCTTACTCACTGTACAGTCCTGTACAAATAGGGATAACAATCCACAAAATGCATAAAGCAAAATGCTTTAAGGTAAAAGCTCTTAAAAATTACTGCATTCTTTTAGGGTTAAGCTTTAACGATTTTAAAAGAAAATCGTAGACGACGACGTGGCTAGCCTTCATTACTTATCTTATGGATACTTATTGCTTTAAAAGATACTTGAATTAGTTCAAGTTTATGTTTGTTTGATTTTTTTTTTTTTTAATTTTATCACTGTGAGCTCTGCAAAGTTTAATTTTTTTTTAAAATGAGTTTCGCAGAAGATGTGTACATAAAAGTTTGATTAAACAAAAATCCCACGGTTAAAATTAAGAAATTATATTTACTTAAATAAATCACCCTAAACTTTTGAGGATATATAATTTAAGCCGCTTTCTAACGGTTCGTTTCGTTGTGTTTTCTGTTAGTCTTTAAAACAAAAAAAAATGCAATAAAAATAAAGTCTTGAGAAAGTTATTTAAATTCCAAGTGATAAGAATAAAAAAAGAAAATTCAGTGCCTATTAAAGCTTTAGATAAGCATTATATTTTTGTGCATCCAGTTTAAACTGTAGAAGATTTTAATAAGTCAAGCGGTAAGTGTATTAAAAAAGCAAAATCTTTTATTTCGTATATGCAAATAATAAGATTGTTATCTTAATGTGAAATATGAATTAATAAATATGAAATAATATATGTACATTAGGGTGGTCGTAGCCTCTATGGGAAAAAAATTATGTCGGAATTTTGTTGATGGGAACCCCAGAAAATGTGCAGTTTATCCAGATTTTAAGATAGACGAAGTTTTAGAATGATTGGAGCACGTTAACACGTGCCGACGGACGCTCAAAGTTTCAAAAAACCACGATTTTTCGCTGGCGAACGAGGTTTCGGAGACATAACTCCGAAACCACTCGACACTTTCTCATGAAACTGGTCTTATATGAAAGCTTATGCTCTTCTTAATATTTTATAATAAATGCATTTTTACCGTCACTTTTAGTCTGAACGAGAAAATTAAATGTTCAAATAAAGGAAGCACACCAGCAGTATGTCATATAAAAAATATTAATGCATTCCGTTATTATCAAACATTTAATTTATTTTTATTAATTTTTCATAATGCAGATTAGAATTTATTTTAGATTTTTATTTAGTTTTGAGAAAGTTTTTCAAGTGTGCAAACCGCAGTGGATTAATATTTAGTTTTAAAGAAGTCTTTCAAGTGTGCAAACCGCAGTGTATTAAGTATTTGATCAACTTCTACTTCTAAAAAAAAAGTGGTGTGTGTTTCTTTCATTGCCTTACATTTTCATAGTATATAATTTTTTTTATAAATTAGTGCTAGATCTTCTTAACAATTAATCACTAAGTAAGTTATGGCTTCTACCTCCACTACAACAAGAACTAAAGATAGAATATTTCTGGTCGGTTATCCGGCTCACCAAATTACTGGATGCAAATTGCCTTCTAAAAGACAAGTTTTGGCTACATTGTTCCATAATATACGTTATGTTAAACTAACTTTAAGAGAATCAGCAAAAATCACAGCACAAGAAGTACTTGACACAACGGCGTCGAACACAGGGCGATTTAAAGGAGCCTGCACTATTTTAGAACAGCTGTTGGGCAAAGAGCTGCTTTATTTAGCCTGCCGCCACCACATTCTCGAAGTTTTGCTGAGGGGAGTATTCGACCTGAAGTTAGGAGCAACAAAGGGACCTTATCCTGATTTGTTCCAAAGATTTGAAAAAGCGTGGTCAAAAATAGACAAAAAACAATTCAACCTTGGTATCAACAGTGAGAATGTGAGAAAATATCTACCTGATGAAGTTATTGCCGCCATAACCATTGATTTCAACTCTAAACTCTTGGATAACCAGCCCAGAGACGACTATAAGGAGCTCTTGCAGTTGGTGTTGGTGTTTGTTGGAGGACTGGATGGACGAGTGGTGGGTTTTAAGGCTCCAGGTGCTATCAGCCATGCCAGATGGATGGCCAAAGCTATCTACTGCTTAAAAATATATCTCTTCCGCGGGCAGTTTCAGCTGAGAGATAAGGAAAATAGTTCCTTAGAAGCGCTTTGCATTTTCCTTGTAAGGGTCTACTGCAAGGCTTGGTTTAATGCTCCTAAGGCTCATCTGGCTCCTAAGCAGGATTTGGAAATGTTGCAGAGTCTGATAGAGTACGAGAGCATTGACAAAGAAATAGCTGACCGAGGCTTAGCAAAATTTTCAAACCATTTGTGGTATTTGAATGCCGAGATGGTTGGCTTCGCCTTTTTTGATCCCACAATCTCTGACGATAAAAAAATGCAAATGGCGGAAAAAGTACTAGCTGAAGATGAGATAGAAGGTTCTGAAAGTTCCAGGATCATAAACCCTAAGCTCCGAAGAGAGCAGATGGAATAGCTTTTCTTGCTCAGACTAAAAGTAACGGTAAAAATTTATAGTTATAAAATATTAGGAATAGTATAAGCTTTCATTTAAGACCAGTTTCAGGAGAAAGTGTCGAGTGGTTTCGGAGTTGTGTCTCCGAAACCTCGTTCGCCAGCGAAAAATCGTGGTTTTTTGAAACTTTGAGCGTCCGTCGGCACGTGTTAACGTGCTCCAATCATGCTAAAACTTCGTCTATCTTAAAATCTGGATAAACTGCACATTTTCTGGGGTTCCCATCGACGAAATTCCGACATTGAATTTTTACGACCACCCTAATGTACATATATTAGGCTGAAGCAAATATGATAAAAAAAATCTAATTTTTTTATTCCTGTGTCATAATTTGGTGACCCTATATTAGAACATCATATTAGAATATCAGTTGAATATGACTTTATCTTGAGGTGCCGCAGACGACATCAATTTAAAAAAAAATATTGCAAATTTTAAAAAATTTCTTACTCAAATTAGAGATATTTTGAATCAGGAACCTAAGATTTTACTTTTAGTTGGCGCAAATTATTTGAAAAAAAAAGAAAATAAAATAAAGTAGTGCATCAGAATACAGAATCGCTGTCTACTAATTCTAATTGTGCGTTTTAAAGTACTTTAAATTAAACTCCTTTAATCGTTCCACAACTTTTATAATCATTTCATTGACATCCATTCTAATTATAATAAATTCCTTTGCCGTTGACTCACTAAAATGCCTAAAACTAATGAGAATACCAGTTGTCCTGTTTTTGGTGATCCACAAAAATTGAATGGTAATATACTAATATGTTACCAACTTATTTCGATATAATTAAACATTATTTGTGGATAAGACAAGATTTAATTGCATTGAATTTTGGGAAAGACCCCTCGACCAAGGATGTTAGTGAATTAGTTTCTTTTGACGTAGAAAATATATGGATTAAAGGATCACTTCCTACCATCAGCCATCAACAAGTTGTTGCAAGGTTGATTTCATATTATAATAAGTATAAAAGTATGAAGAAACTTCGAAATAAAACAAAAAAGGCAGAGTTTTATCAAGATTCTCTGCAAAAGTTATTTTATATTGCAACGTGTAAATGTATTTCAAAAGAATTGTGTAAATGAAAGATCAAAATACCCATTGCAGAAGAACCCTTTTTAAAAGATCAACGAAATTCTCGTAAAATGTATGAGAACAAAAACATAAAATGTAAAAAAAGAGCCAAGTTCTCTTATGTGCGAATAACACTGTGTAAAAAGTTAGCCACCAAAAGTATTTTTATTTTATTTATTTCATTACGTTAAATACTAACGCTAGGTTAACAAAAAAAACTTATATATAACAAAAACTTATATCTAAAAAATATGTATTATATACCTACAAAGAAATATATTTAAATACTTATTCTAGTAATAACATCAAACACAAAATTAAGAATTTAAATAATGAAAGTAAAAATGAATTTTGAAGTTATCTGATTTTATACTTTGATTGACAGAATTTAAAAGAAAATTATTTTCATTATAAATTTTTATAAACTGGTTAATTGGACTGTTGGAACCATAGTTTGATCGGCTAAGATTTGCTCGAATTGGCACTCGATTTCTTAAGTAAGTTCGGCTTATATTAAAGTGAAAACGACACAAAACTGATGGAGAGATTGGAGACGAAATGGATCCATTCAAAATTCCAATAATAAAGCAGAGTTGCAAGTACTTTCGGTGACTAGTTAGTGATGGAAGACCTATACGTTGTTGCCTAAGGGAATAGGAAGGCAAAGCTGATTCATGAGACCATGGGAAAAAACGTAGAATAAATCTAAGGAATCTTCTTTGGACACCTTCAAGTCTATGAATATGATTCGAGTAGTAAGGGGCCCAAACTATACAACCGTATTCAAGGACTGATCCGACAAACGATACAAATAGAGTTTTAAGGACATACGGATTTCGGAATTCCCTACCAAATCTTTTTATAGAGCCAAGCGTCTTATTAGCTTTTTTTACAATATGGTTATAATGGTCAGTAAAAGATAATTTTGAGTCCAAAATGATGCCTAAGTCTGAGAAGTGAGTCAAGCAATGAGATCTAAAAGAACGCCAAGTTCTTACATGTAAAAGTGTTACATTGAATATTTTAAATCATAGAAGATAATAACAATATTAAAAGAAAATAGAAAATAGTTTGGATGAAAATTTTTAAGTTCACTGTTCAAGTTTTATAATGTTAGTAACACACGCATCAAACGAAAACTTGCTAAGTGAACTTGTAAATTTTCATCCAAATTTAAACGTTTTCGACCATTTTGATAAAGTGGGAGTATACCACGCCCCTAAATGGAAATTGATTTTTGTTCTCATTTTTTTCATGTCATTCAACCATAGCCTTACAAAAATTCCGAATTTCAACATCCTATGACCGTTATAACATAGTGGGCGGAGACCACGCCCCTAAATGAAATCAAAATATTTTACTTATCTTTTTCCTTATTTTCAACCAAAACCCTATTAGAATTCCGAATTTCAAGATCCTACGACCATTTTAAGAAAGTGGGTGGATACCACGCCCCCTGAATGAGCAAATTGAAATTTTTGATTTTTTCCTTTGTATACAGCCGAAAACCTACCATTGTACCAAATTTCAAGATTCTGCTATTGTTAGAAGTGCTTCATAATTTTGATTTTCAGTCAGTCAGTCAGTGAGTCAATTTCGGTTTTTGAAATGTTTACTGTTCAATATCTCAGGAAGTAGTGGTTCTACAAAATTATTATTACAGGGCCTTTGTGCCCATGAAGTTAATATGTAATTCAAATTTAAAGATTCTAACTCTATGGGTTCAAAAGTTATGGGGGGTTAAGAATGTGCTTGAGTTCGATCCTGTAAAAAGGGAGTAGTGCTAGAACTTGGCTGGGCACTACCTTGCCCTTTGATATAGGATCTGTTGATCTGGTGGCAACCAAGTCTTTGCATCGTTAGGATCTTAGGAAACGAAAATACCGACAGTTTTTAAAAATTATGGAGTATGTATGGCTGATACTCCAAGCAGTTCTACTGCCGCTGCAGCTGTGGAATGTTTTTCTGACAGTTCTTCTACTGAAACTGAAGATAATGAATTTCGACCCTTAAAACTATTTAAGAAGAAGAAAGAAACTCTTCAAATGAGAAATAAACAGAACTTGGCAACAGCTTGTGATAGAACTGAGATTTCTGATGTTCAATATCTCAGGAAGTAGTGGTTCTACAAAATTATTATTACAGGGCCTTTGTGCCCATGAAGTTAATACGTAATTCAAATTTAAAGATTCTAACTCTATGGGTTCAAAAGTTATGGGGGGTTAAGAATGTGCTTGAGTTCGATCCTGTAAAAAGGGAGTAGTGCTAGAACTTGGCTGGGCACTACCGTGCCCTTTGATAGAGGATCTGTTGATCTGGTGGCAACCAAGTCTTTGCATCGTAAGGATCTTAGGAAACGAAAATACCGACAGTTTTTAAAAATTATGGAGTATGTATGGGTGATACTCCAAGCAGTTCTACTGCCGCTGCAGCTGTGGAATGTTTTTCTGACAGTTCTTCTACTGAAACTGAAGATAATGAATTTCGACCCTTAAAACTATTTAAGAAGAAGAAAGAAACTCTTCAAATGAGAAATAAACAGAACTTGGCAACAGCTTGTGATAGAACTGAGATTTCTGATAGATCAGCAGCTATCATAGTTAACGCTGATATGCTGGATTTAAACGTTATAAGTAGTAAAAATTCATCAAAAGTAATAGATTACAGTAAATTACGTAGAGAGCATCAAAAAGCCAGTCTAGGCTTACAATGTGAAGCTGCAGGTTTTAGAAAAACTATATCCTCACTTTATTTTGACGGCCGTAAAGATAAAACATTATATATCGCTAAGGCAGGCAGCATATCACATCGCAAGACTATTACTGAAGAACATAGGTAAATCACTTTTATCAGAGCCAGATTTAGAGTACATCGGACTTCTTCCAGTTGTCTCGGGAAAAGCAATTACAATCAAAAATAGTATAGTTGACTTTTTGGAACAGAAAGTTGAATTTCGTTCGTCTTTGGTAGCAATTGGGTGTGATGACGATTCTCAACTCTCGTTCAGTGAAGACTACAAGCGGAGAAATTTCATTTCTAAAAGTATATTTACAAGTGCAAAACGTTAAAGTACCAAGTTATCCACTTAAATATATAAGAGTTCGATAGCACAGTGGTAGTGCATCGGATTGTCAATCCAGGGGTCGTGGGTTCGTTCCCCACTCGAAGTAGAGTTTTTTTATTTTCTATTTCGACTCGAGATGATTAATTTCGTGCATACGATGAAGAAAGAGAAGGCTAAAGTGGCATCAGGTGATTCTACAACAACCAAATCATCGGTGGAGGAAAACACCGCAAGTGAAATGGAAGGGAAGTTGAAGAGAAGGCGGGGCTTCAAACCGACGCAGAATTTGATGTTTAAAAAACCAGCCACCACCTCAACTATGCTGCAAGCTGGGGTGGATGACATCAAAATAGCAGCTAAAACAACGGTAGCAGTAAATGCACAAAAACAAGTGCAAGACGACTCTTCCGATGAAGAGTCAGTTAGGACAGAGTATGTATCCGAAGACGGAGAGGGGCTTTTCAGGTCCGGAGTCACTATCCTATCAACTGATGCTTCAGACGAGGAGGTAGAGGAAGCCCTCGTTAACAAACAAAAAAAATAAACCAGTGCGAAGAGGTACTGAACCAGCTGAAGGAGGAAATAAAGCCCCTTCTCCTGCACCTTAAACAAAAGCAGGAAGCGCGCCGTCAAACGGAGGCAGCTGAAAAAACAAGAAAGCTTCAGGTGCAACAACAAAACAAGCAGCAGCACCAAAAGCAACAACAACAGGAGCACAAGATCCAACAAACAACAAATTCGGCGCCGGTTGCAGCAAACCAGCAAAAACAACAAATACAACCACAGCAGCAGAGATTAAGTAAAAAGCAAAAGCGTAATGCCAAAAAAGTAAATACAGGAGCGGAACAGCTCCAGAAGCCTGCAACAACTGAAGCAGGCCCCTACGAGGAGGGCCTTACCACGTCAGCAGCACCCAAGCAGCAGCAGGAGCAAATAAATCAACAACAACAACAACAACAACAACAGCAGCAGCAGCAGCAGCAGCAGCAACAACGACAACAACAACAACAACAACAGCAGCAACAAGAACAACAACAACACCAGAAACAGCCACAGTCTACTAATTACAAAAATGTGCCACCAATCAGGACTCATAAGGTCGACCTCGAAGACCTAAAAAAAGTATGTAAGTCGCCCACTAATGGTAGTTTTAACATTAAAATTATAAATGACAAAGAAAAAAGGTATTCTGTGCAATGCTTCACATTGCCAGAATACACCATTGTGAAAGAGTATCTGAAGATGGCCACAGCTGAGTTCTTCAGCTTCACGCCTCGCAGTGAAAAATTGAAAACGGTCCTCTTAAAGGGCATCAGTTCCTGCACGGAACCTGAGGCGCTCTTAGATGAGCTCCGTCGAAAAGCGAGTGACGATCTCGAGATTATCGGGGTCAAGCCGTTTTCTACGATCAAGTCCAGACGTCCCCACGTTACAAGCTCCCAATGTTCTTAGTAACGTTATCGCCCCAAAGCAAGTTGGATAGTCTAAGGAGTATTTCCATCCTAGACTACCAAGTTATAAGATGGGAAAGACTAATGAGGCACGACGACATGCTACAATGCATGCGCTGCCAAAGGTTCGGCCATGCCGCAGCCAACTGCGAAATACAGATGCGCTGCGTCAAGTGCTCAGAAACCCACAATAGGGGGGAATGTCGGTTAGGAATGGAGTGGGTTGAAGACTTAACCCAGCTCAAGTGCGTTATATGCGGGAGCTAGGGGCACCCTGCCAATTATAGGGGCTACCCTAAGGTCCAAAAAATTAAAGAAAAACAGGCCAGTCGGAAGGCCGTAGAAAGTCGACCACTACGACAAGCTCCAAAAGCAAATTCATTCGTAAGGCCCGATATTTCTTACGCGAACTCTGCGAAAGGAATGGGTAAAGCGAGACAGGCTCCACCACCGGTCGCCCCACAGGCCCAAGAGCCTAAGGCACCGGCGGGGCAGCCAGACATTGTGGCTTTGTTGGTTGCCATTCAAGGCCAACTAGCAATACTGCAAAGTCAGATATGGGAGCAAGCCGGAAGAGTAGATAAACTCTACTCTATGATGGCTGGCCAAGCGCAACTTCAGGGTTAAGGGCGCGCTGCCGGAGACGCGCCTAAGGATCCTAGCTGTGAATGTAAATTCACTGATTAGGATTGAACGCCGAGCTAATTTGTTCCAGTTGCTGAAAGACCACAGTCCCGATGTGTTCATGGCTAGCGAAACCAAGCTAAACCAGAAACATAAACTGACGAATAACAATTACAATATCGTTAGAAGGGATCGACCCGGCTCTACTCAAGGAGGCGGTGTTGCAATCTTCATACGTAAGGGCTTTAATTATAAAGTCATATACAATAATGATTTGCGAAAGCTCAGGACGCTAGAAGTTTGCGTCGTATGCATCTCTCTCACTCAAGGGAAGCGGATGTATATGATTGCGGCTTATGCGGCTGAAGCTCCGCAGGCTAATATCTTTATTTCAGAGCTCGAGATTCTTTTCAGAGTACTTAAACTGAGCTTGGAAGAAAACTACTTCGTTATGGCCGGAGATTTGTACGCCAAACATGAAGATTGGGGAAATCAAACTCATAATCCAAGAGGTAATCATCTGTTTAATTTGATGAATCTTTGCAGTGTTGAATATGGTGTCGACCTGCTGGCTACTGAAAGGCCATCGTTCCCAAGGAGCGGTTCCTTCCTGGACCCTTTGTTGTACGATACCAGACTGACAATAACGGACAAAGTGGGTAATCACCCTCGAAACTGCTTACAGACAATCGAGTACGACAGTAATCACTGTGGCTTCGCTGCTGTAATTCAGATTCCGAACGAGCGCGTGGAGTTGGATGAATACGTTCCAACGCATTCTTACAATTACAGTAAGATGCGCTGGCCTCGTTTCACCAACGCCCTAGCGAGAGAACTCCGTTCGAGTGACATAGCCACACCAAATAACAGAAACCTAACGAACAACAAAATCGACCAACATCTACAACAGATGGACGATACAATAAAACGAACGATGGAACGGACAATACCAAAATACAAGGAACGCGACCAAAACGACGTCTACAGAAACGCGACTATAGACGCACTTCACAGACATAAAAGCGGACTACTGACAAGACTGAAAAAATTGTACAGACGCTTCACAGACCCACACGACCTGGAGATTGGGGCGCTGAAGTCGTCGATCAAAAACATCAACCAACTGATTAAAGAAAATTATAGATTATCTATCAATTTGTTTTGGGACAACAAAATTCGGGCCGTTAATTCTAGCGACCCGAGTATGTTTCCCCAAATCAATAAGATATTTAGAAAAAACAATCAGAACGACCTTCCGTGCCTGAAACTCCAGAGAACTCTAGAGAACAGAGACGTACTCCTGACAGCGCAAATTGTTCCTGGGGAAGCCATCTTGGACGATGACTACTTTGTGATTGAAGATCCGCAGGAGAAAGTGGAGACAGTTGGTCCTGCTTTCCAGCAAGTGTATAAGGTGAATGCTTGCACTCGCCCGAACCACGACCTGGAGAACAGAGCCTTACTTCATCACTTCTACCTGAGGAATGATATTTCGCAATGGCGATCCGAGAACCGTGGTTTTACCCGGTTTGATGACGACTTCTTAGCAAACGCTATAATCGCCGAACGAACGGGTCCAAGTCCCTTGCTCATAACGAAGGTAGAACTCCAGCTCATCTTCGATTCAATAAAGAATAAGAAGTCAGCAGGTGTCGACGGTATATCCAACATTGTACTAAGACATTTACCGATTGAAGCCATCGACATTTATACCACACTGTTCAACAACGCGCTGAATAATGCATATTATCCAGAGCGTTGGAAGACAGCTGTGGTTCATCCTCTCCCGAAAAAGGGAAAGGACAGCTCCAATCCTTCAAATCTCCGGTCAATAAGTCTTCTTCCAAGCATCAGCAAGGTATTCGAAAAGGTAATCAATAGGGCTCTGGCTGAGTGGGCTGCGGACAACAGTATAATTCCGGATAATCTGTTCGGGTTCAAGGCGGGACATGACACCATTCATGCCGCGTCTAAGCTCGTTTCTGATATCCAATGGAACAAGTCCAAGAAACAATCCACGGGTGCTGTTTTGGTTGATTTAGAGAATGCCTTCGACACCGTATGGTTAGAAGGTTTGTACCTAAAACTCACCAGACTAGGCATTAGTAAACCATTATTGTATATGCTTTATGGTATGCTCAACGGCAGAAAGTTTGTTGTCAAAAGTGGCAATGTAACTTCTATCACCACCTTTGAAATTAAAAACGGTCTTCAACAGGGAGCGGTGAACTCGCCGATCCTCTTCAGCATTTACACCAGCGATCTGATAGGTAGCCTTTTCCAGGCAATTGCGTATGCCGACGACCTGATTGCGTACAGAACTGCCCCAAAGGTCGAAGTCATTAGAATTCTCTTGCAACGTGACTTCCAGAAGATTCAGCGATATTGCGATGACTGGAAACTGAAAATAAATGTCCAGAAATGCGAAACAATTCTGTTCCGGACCTCGTTGGCTGGGGTCACGAGGGATACGCGCAAGAATTGGCGCAAGATGGTCATCGTTGGGCCTCACGGACAGCGATTAACGAGCAAAAGTGAAGTGAAGTACCTCGGTATCTGGTTGGACCAGTATCTGTATTTCGACAGACATATAGATGCTGCTCTGACTAAGGCCAGAGGAGCCTTCGCTCTGACGAAACGGCTGTTTTACAGCAGTCGGCTTGACCCCAGAGTTAAGGTAATTTGCTACATGGCCCTCATACGGCCGGTGATCGTTTATGGCTGTCCAGTGTGGTTCAACGTTGCACCATCTCAAATGGAGAAGATTCGGGTGTTCGAGAGGCAGTGTCTTCGGCGCTGTCTCGGTTTGTATCGGACACCGGAATCTTCTTATGTATATTACTATTCTAACAAGGTTCTGTACAACGAGGCTCGGATCAACAGAATTGACAATTTCGTGATAAAACTTGTTCGGGGTCATATTGCGAGAGCTATGACCTCGACGAATAATTTGATCTTTGGGGCGTTCTATCCGAACGACGAATATTTTGATAGTGCACGCTCGAGCGGCTTCTTTCCACCAGAGGCATTCCTCCATTTAGATAAATGCGGTCTGATACAAGACAGATTGGCGATCACGCTAATCTACCACGTCAGGCGGAGAACCGTCGATCGGCGGCTCCTTTACCATCGAGACGTCCTCGCGCAGGACGGAGCAGAGCTCCTCCGGTTCAGTAGGGCTGTGTCCGAACGGGACCGAATCGATAGGGTGAAGCAGGAGCACCAGTTCTGGTGGCTTCAGTCAGCACTTGGTAATGGGTAGTCGGGGTGGGGTTTTGAGCCTTGGCCGGCTTACATACTTTTTTTTTAGTCTAAGGGTTTTGGGTTTAGGTTTAAGTAGAGTAGGCATGGTGGCACAAACATTGACATGGACAAAAAAAAAATACAAAGAAAAACAAAAAGAAACAGAAAGAAAAACAAAAAGAAACAGAAAGAAAAAACAAAAAAATTTACAAAAAAAAAAATATATACAAAAAAGTGATATAGAAATTTGCTGCTGTGGCTGTTCTAGTTTGTAAGTAGTTGTTAGGTAGAATAGGTACTTTTAGTTTATTTTAAGTTTTATTCTTAGGACCTAATTTTAAGTAGCTTGTAAGGAAAAAACATAAAATGGATAACATGATGTTAGTTTTTCAATTTTTCTAACAAATTAAAAACATAAATAAACAAAAATATTAAAATAGTTCATAGGCCGAAAGGCATTAATGTTAAGTAAATCATGAATTCCTCAGAGCGCCCGGTTGGGGCCAGTAAGTTAAATATAAGATTTTAGATCATAAGCTAGTTTGAATTCATTGTTAAGCATTGTTAAGTATTAAGTTGTCATAAGAGAATTGAATAAAATGAATTTTGAAAAAAAAACATTTGGATCGTCCTTTACAATGTTTTGTGTGCTTTCTTCATGCAAATGAGCTACCGCTTCGTCATCTATTCGCAAGTCTCGATGGAACCACAACTGGTCCTAATAGTTTTTCCGGAAGCATTAGGAAAATGCTTGAAAAGTGCCTTAACTTCAAAGTGGTGAGTTTTGAAGAAATAAATGCAGACATTTCAGATGTGGATGCTGACTCTTTAAGCGCAGATCAAAAATATTTACATCAAAAGTGCTCAGCAATTTCCAGGGGTTCAATTTTGCCCGCTTTAGCTAGTAAAGATCCAGGAAAGCTGGCATATTCTCGATGGCTAACCTTTGCAAACAGAATCCTTCGGACAACCTCCAAGAACTTGTCGTAAATACTATGAAAGTCTATATGCACCAACCTGTTTTGATATAAAAACAAAGCCATCATGTAAATATGGTCCGATTCACATTTTCAACATGGTTAAAAGATCATTGTACTTGTGGGATGACCTTAAGAACATCGTTGTTCGAACTATACAAAGAAATTCGTTTTTCGTACACCCAGAAAATTTGTTGTTAGCTATGTTGCAGGATGACCAATCACACATATAGTCCAGGCAAATTAACTCATTTACAAAGATAAAAAAAGAAAAATGTTATCCAGAATTTTACGTTTTCAAATGATTAAAAGGGTTAAAGTCAACATAAGGAAAATGAGTTTTGCGCCAAGAAGGTAAGGGGATGATTTTAGGGGTTGAAAAGGGGTGTAACGGGCTGATCTTGTCGAAAGGGTTTTGCTGGCATGCAAGTAGCCTCTTCAGCTCGTCGGTCGGGGTGGTTCTTTACCCTTTTAAACCCGTCACAAAAAAAATTATCCATGCCAGTCTGAGGCATCCTAGATGTTATGGATGCGCGAGAATGCTCCTCTACCCTCCCTACCTGTCGTTTTACCTTGATAACGTGTCTTAGGTCCTCATAGTCCTCTTCCTCAATTCATCATTCTCATCTCTTTATATAATTAAGTTAACCACTCATTGTTTTAAGTTTTACATTCAATTCAATCGTTTTTATTCATTAAGTTATTCATTTAGGTAATTTAAGAATAGAATAATTATTTAAATTATAAGTTATAAGTAGTGTAAGTAGTTATCAAAACGAACAAGAAAGAAGTATTTAAAAGAAATTATATGTGTACGTACTACAAAAATAAAAAAAACTCACCCTCAGCTCCAACGAAGTGGCCACTGCAGCTGTAGCTAGAGGTCGACTCTCTAACGAGTCACTTAATTTTTGATCGCACTTTTGAACTTATTTCTGTTAACAATTCTCTTTCTTATTTTCTTTGTTGTCACTTAACACTTTTCTTGTTTAAGATTTTAATAATTTTCTATTACAATTTTGGAATTTACGTTAAATTAATATAATTTTCTGGAAAAGTAAAGCAATTTACAGAAAGTACAAAAAAAGATAAGTTTTATTAGGGCGGATTCGAACCATCCACCCTGAGATTGAGAGGCGGGCGCTCGGCCCACTAGGCTATGCACAACTTGTTGGAAAGGTTGAATGTTTTGGCAGTTGAAATGTAATTGGGATTTTTTTTGGAGGGGAAACTTCCACGTGATTCTCCGCTTTAGAAATAGGTATTTTTTTCTTAGTTCTTCTATGAATTCCAGAGTCGGCTCACTTAACTCCACTCCCTATCCACTTTCTGCGACCTTATCACCTTCGACTTTTGAATCCTCACTAATTGAAAGGAACTATCGTTAAGTCTTGTTCACACAGACATTTTTTTCCGTAATTACCTGGGATGGTTGGGCAAATTTCTTATTTTAAAAAAAATTCTACTACTTGGACTACTTCGCCTTCTTAGGCTTTTGGTCTAGTTGATCACTTGAATTGAATATTCGAGAATAAGACTAAACAAGTCAGCGGTATTGTGTCGAATGATTATTGGAACCCGCTAATGGTCTGATTTTTGCAACCGTTTGATCTATTTAGCCGCCCACTAACATATTTGCAGAACTACCTATATAACATGATTGCAATGTGCGTAACACGAAGCTAAACCAATATACTCTTTAGGTCTACATAATCTTATTTTCTTGGGTTTGCTCTATATATTGTAATGTGTTTACACTTTATTTATCTCATACGCTCTGTTTCTCCTTCTATTGTAATGTCTAATGTGTATACTTTATTATCTCTTACTCTCTGTATCTCTTTCTATATTTAATGTACACACTTTTCTTACTCTCTTTACTTACTCTGTATCTCTTGTTTATTTAATGTACATACTCTCTTTACTTAATATCGTTTAATTGTAGTAGTAAACACTCGTGAGGGGCAATAATTAATTAAGATTAAGAGAAACTTTTTGTTTAGCATTAAGAACGTTAGCCCCTACAAAAATCCCAGTATTTTTTATTTGTAAATAGAGAGCTTCTCGAACTTTCAGCTTCCCCAAGAACCAATAGGAACCAATAGTAGTTTCTAGAACCCATCATTTTTGATATAAATAGCCGTTTGGTGGCGAGGCGAATTAATTAATTGTGAACTGCGATAAAGAAAAGTACTCTGTGTTTGCAAAGTTATAATTGAGTTGAATAAATAAGTTTGTGAGTGATTTGAATAAAGTGAATTTGTGTTTTATTTAAAAAGTGAATAAGTTTTAATTGTCGGACCAAGCCGAATATTACATTGGTGTCAGAATAAGGGATTAAAACTTATTGAGAATAAAACAGTGAATAGTGATTAAACTATTTTGTTTGAAATAGTGAAGTTAAAAATTTAAAAAAAAATAAAAAAAATGAGTAAAGTTTTGAAAGACTTAACTGTCTCTGAGCTAAAGGCCGAATTAAGCAAACGTGGCTTAAGTGGGGCAGGATGTAAAATCGAACTCGTAAAACGGCTACAGGAATATCTGGAAGAACAAAATGAAGACCCAGATACGTTTGCTTTCGAAGTGGAAGCAAAATCGGAAGAGGTAAATGCAACTGCCGACTTATCTAACATGATGACACTTCTTCTAGCCAAATTTGAAGAGAATCAAAAGAATGTTCTGGAGCAACTAGAAACTCAAAGAAACGAGCAAAAGAAGGAGCAAGATAATGTTCTCAAGCAACTGGAAACTCAAAGAAACGAGCAGAAGACCGAGCAAGAGAATGTCCTCAAACAACTACAAGCTCAAAGGGATGACGTTCGAGATCGGTTTGATGAACAGAAAAATCTGCTAGAAGGCAGGTTTGCGGACTTCGAAGACAAAATCAATACTCTCGATGAGCGTGTCCAAAAACAAAATTCAACGACTAATGCACGTTTCAAGAAAATAGACGAACAGATCGAAACCATTACAAGCGAACTAGAAAAAGTGCGAAAGATGAAAGCTCGAGAACCTTCTGGTGAGTGCTCAAGAAAGAGAGAAGTGAATCCTCCAAGCTTTGATGGTCAGATACCGTGGTCAATCTACAAGAAACAGTTTGAAGCAGCAGCGTTAACAAACGGTTGGGACGATGACGAAAAATACATTGCTCTTACGCTTGCCTTGAGAGGAGCAGCTGCTGAACTGCTACAAACCATCCCAGCAGAGAAGAACGGTGACTTCAAAGTTCTGGTAAACGCAATCGAACAGCGGTTTGGGGATAGCCACATGACAGAAGTCTTCCGAGTACAACTAAACAACAGGGCACAGAAAAGAGGTGAAACTCTGCAGCAGCTTCAGGCAGATATCGAGCGATTAGTCCACCTGGCATACCCAACAGCTGGCAACGAGATAATAAATCAACTTGCTGTTGAAGCCTTTGTGAGAGCTGTGGGCGATATAAATCTCCAAAGGGCTATTCGCACTGCCGGAAAGCAAACACTACCAGAAGCATTGGCTTTCGCTCTAACAATGGAAGCCGCAGAACAAGCTTCCCAAAACTTGCATCGCGTGAGAGAATTGGAAGTCCAAGAATGCTCTTGTCAGAAGGCTACTCTAGAAAGGAGTCAGCGAGACGGACCAGCACGATGCTGGAACTGCAACAAGACCGGGCATCTTCAACGACAGTGCAGATTACCGCGAAGAGGAACCGCATGCCAACACTGTGAACACAGAAATATGTCAACTGGTCAAAGTTACACCTACAATAATGTCGCTTCCCAAGTTGTTACCCACCCCACCAACTTCGAGGGACAGAAGCTGGCTTCTAGTACCGATAGCTACAGAAACACCATCCAGGTTTCTCAAACGAAACGTGACAACAAGAGCCTGACCGTGGAAGCAAGTATAAACGGCAACAAATGTGTGGCTACCATCGACACCGGTGCCACGGCGTCCATTGTACGGCAGGACCTCGTTAAGAAGACATGGCTCCACAACACCAATAGCTATCGTCTAAGGACTGCAACTGGAGAAGCCGCAAAAGTCTATGGTGAGGTACGTCTTAAGATCCGGATGGCAGAGTTGGAATTCTCTCACCTGTTTCTGGTAGCAGATATATGCGACGAGTGCATTGTCGGCGTCGATTTCATGAAAGATCACGGAGTGATATTGGACATCGGGAACCAAGTCCTGAAATATCGAAACATCGAGATTCCGATGATATATGGGATCCACTCGCATGAGACCTCGTTATCTGTGAAAACCGTCATCAAAGAAGATCTCACTTTGCCTGCTTCTTCAGAAGTATTCGTGTGGACGAAATTGATGGGTAAGCCTGGCAGCCATCGATACCTCATGGTCGAACCAGCATCTGTAAAGTCCTCCCAAAACGTTACCATTGGGAAGACTCTTGTTAGACCTGTAAAGAACATGGTTCCCGTACGAATACTGAACATCAAGCCGTACGAAGTTAAGCTTAGAAAAGGTGAGATTGTCGGACAATGCGAATCTGTATCAGCGATAACAAGGATCAACGAAGAAGAGTCAAGGCAAACCTCAAAATCTGAGGAGCTGAACTCCATAAAGACCAACATTCTCAAGTCATCTTATCTTGGTCACCAACAACGAAAAACTACAGAAGGTCTCCTCGAAGAATTTGCAGACATCTTTTCGTCATCGCAAGGGAAATATGGCAGAACACAACTGGTTCAACATCGAATCAACACCGGAGATGCAAAGCCGATTCGTCAACCTGCAAGACGCCTTCCACTAGCCAAACAAGGTGAGGTTGAAGAACTGATAACCACCATGAAAGAAGAGGGTCTGATCGAAAACTCTAAAAGCCCTTGGGCGTCTCCAGTGGTCCTGGAAGAAAGACGGATCAACCCGCTTTTGCGTGGACTGTCGAAGGTTGAAGGATGTGACCAAGAAAGATAGCTACCCTCTGCCTAGGATCAGCGATACTCTGGACGCAATGGAAGGAGCACAATGGTTCTCAACTTTGGACCTGAAAAGTGGATACTGGCAAGTAGAAATCCATCCTGAAGACAAAGAGAAGACAGCGTTCTCGACAGGAAACGGATTGTGGCAGTTCAAAGTGATGCCTTTTGGACTGTGCAATGCTCCAGCGACTTTTGAGCGCCTTATGGAATGCGTCCTGCAAGGACTCACTTGGAAATCTTGCCTGGTCTATTTGGATGACGTCATCGTATACGGGAAAACATTTGACGAACATTGTACAAATCTGAGAGCCGTGTTTCAAAGACTTCGAGAAGCCCACCTCAAGCTCAATCCAGAAAAGTGTTCACTCTTCAAAACCGAAGTGAAATACCTGGGACATATCATCTCATCCCAAGGAGTTAAGACGGATCCTGATAAGGTTGACACCGTGAAGAATTGGCCAACACCACAGGACAAACATCAACTCCGAAGCTTTCTGGGTCTAGCCACCTACTATAGGCGCTTCGTCAAGAATTTTGCTGAGATCGCCAAGAGTCTACATCAGCTAACGGAAAAGGGAAAGCAGTTTAAATGGTCAGGTGAGTGCGAGCGCAGCTTTCAAGAGCTCAAGCAACGCTTGTGTAATGCACCAGTGCTGACCTACCCGACTCCAGGAAAACCGTTCATCATTGATGCTGATGCCAGCAATGTCGGGATTGGTGCTGTATTGTCACAGGTACATGATGGCGAAGAAAAGGTGGTTGCCTATTACAGCAAGGTACTCTCGAAGTCGGAAAGAAACTATTGTGTGACCAGAAGAGAACTTCTTGCACTGATTTTGGCAACAAAGCACTTCCATAAGTATCTCTATGGACAGAAGTTTCTTCTCCGAACCGACCATGGAGCACTAAACTGGCTTTTGAATTTCAAGAATCCAGAGGGTCAAGTGGCGAGATGGATTGAGAGGCTGCAGACGTACGATTATGAAATTCAACATCGGAAGGGGAAGCTTCACTCAAATGCTGATGCACTGTCTCGGAGACCATGTAAGCAAGACTGTAAGCATTGCAGACGCCAAGAAGAAAAAGAAGTGGTCACTGTCCAACGAACCAGAACCGATCCCATTTATGGCTGGAGCAACGACGAGATGAGGAAGGCTCAACAAGAGGACCCAGATATTGAACCCATCCTCGCATGCAAGGAACACCAGGAAAAACCAGAATGGGCTGATATCTCCGACAGAAGTCCGGCTCTGAAGGCCTATTGGGCACAGTGGGACTCGTTGCATGTCCAAGAAGGTGTCCTTCGACGTAAGTGGGAATCAGCAGATGGAAAGTCCTATGTAATGCAGCTAGTCTTACCGAGATCGAAGATTATGGACGTTCTGCGAGAGATGCATGATGGAGTTTCGGGAGGCCATCTAGGAGTAAACAAGACGCTAGAAAAGGTTCGACAACGATTCTATTGGCTACATGCAAGGGAGGATGTCGAGAAGTGGTGCCGAAAATGTGATACCTGTGCTGCCACCAAAGGCCCGAACAAAAAGAATCACAGCCAAATGCAGCAGTATAATGTCGGATCACCCTTTGAAAGGATTGCAATAGACGTGGCGGGTCCATTTCCGGAAACAAATAATGGAAATCGTTATATTCTGGTCGTCATGGATTACTTCAGCAAGTGGCCAGAAGCATACGCCATACCGAATCAAGAAGCCAAAACAGTCGCAGACCAAATTGTGTTCAACTGGGTGAGCCGATTCGGTGTTCCATTAGAACTGCATTCCGACCAGGGAAGGAATTTTGAATCAAACATATTCCAGGAAGTTTGTGGGCTTCTTCACATCAAGAAGACAAGAACAACACCACTCCACCCACAATCTGATGGCATGGTCGAACGGTTCAACCGAACCCTTAAGGAACATCTTTGCAAAGTTGTGGACGACAACCAGCGAGATTGGGATCGACACATTCCACTGTTTTTGATGGCGTATCGAAGTGCAAGACATAGCTCAACTGGCCATACACCGTCTGAGATTTTGATGGGAAGGAACATCAGATTGCCGAGCGAAATAAAATTTGGATGTCCCACGTCGGAACCGCAAGCCGAGGATGACTACTTGGATGACCTCAGAGAAAGACTCCTTCAGATCCACGACGATACTAGGTCAAAAATAAAGATGTTCAGTGACCGAATGAAGACACGCTACGATATACGAGCGACAACAACAGAGTTCCAAGCAGGAGATCGAATGTGGCTTTACAATCCCCATCGACAAAAAGGGTTGTCACCGAAACTTCAACGGGACTGGGAAGGTCCATATACAGTGATTAGCAAAATCAACGACGACGTCGTATACCGGATACAAAAAGGAGTCAGAGGTAAACTTAAAGTCGTACATCGCGACCGACTACATCGCTACAGTGGTGATGAGAATGATGGATTTGTTCGGGACGATCAATCCTAAGGAGGGGGCAATGTAATGTGTATACACTTTATTTATCTCATACGCTCTGTTTCTCCTTCTATTGTAATGTCTAATGTGTATACTTTATTATCTCTTACTCTCTGTATCTCTTTCTATATTTAATGTACACACTTTTCTTACTCTCTTTACTTACTCTGTATCTCTTGTTTATTTAATGTACATACTCTCTTTACTTAATATCGTTTAATTGTAGTAGTAAACACTCGTGAGGGGCAATAATTAATTAAGATTAAGAGAAACTTTTTGTTTAGCATTAAGAACGTTAGCCCCTACAAAAATCCCAGTATTTTTTATTTGTAAATAGAGAGCTTCTCGAACTTTCAGCTTCCCCAAGAACCAATAGGAACCAATAGTAGTTTCTAGAACCCATCATTTTTGATATAAATAGCCGTTTGGTGGCGAGGCGAATTAATTAATTGTGAACTGCGATAAAGAAAAGTACTCTGTGTTTGCAAAGTTATAATTGAAAGTGTTGAATAAATAAGTTTGTGAGTGATTTGAATAAAGTGAATTTGTGTTTTATTTAAAAAGTGAATAAGTTTTAATTGTCGGACCAAGCCGAATATTACAATATCAAAAAAAAATCAAGTGTTGCAAACTTAACAGCTTTTATGTCATGAGATAACAGAAGCGATTGCCTTGCTAGTTTGGGACATTCTCATGTCATGACATTATCTAGCATCCACTTCCACAAAAAAAACAATCATGGAATATTCTATGTTCCCCCTCTGTCACTGTCATCTTTGAACTGTCAGTTCGTTCCAATAAAAAATATTCTCTGGTTTTTGTGTTTATGTGTATTTTATTATTTTTATTCTTTAATTAACATCCTTAAAGTCCCTGAATCAGTTACAGGGCTATGCTGGTTTTCTAATTTACTAAATTGAAAACTATGCATAACGAACCCACAATCATTAATTTCGCGAGTGAAAAGAAAATGCCATTAGGACAAAAAAAATACATTCGAAGTTCAGTTTCAGTGTGACACCGATATCTGGAATCTGGAGTGAAAGTACCCTGAGTCATCGTGGGAGCCGTACCTATCGCCCTACCGTCTCATGCCGCGCCAAGATTTTGCTTACGATAAGTTTTCATTTATATAATAATTTGCTTACAAACGACGATACTTTGTGGTACATTTTTTTCTTTTTCTTCACAGATTATTGCCGTATATCTTTAGAGTGAAACACCCCTATTAGCTTACCTTCCCGAGTTTCTAACTCGTAAAGACAAGTGCCGACAGCCTTCCGAACCCGAGATTTCAAAAATTTTGGTAATAATTTCGCGTTTATACCCTGCGAGAAATTACTTTGCGCGAAGTTTCTATGGAAGACTTCTTGGCCTTCCTTATATATTACTGGTTTGGCCCTTAGATTGTAAGTATTTTTACCTTTTTTGTGTGCTTTATATAAATTTTCTGAAATCTTCTGACGGGCTAATATGGTTTTCACTTCGGTTGGAATCGCGATTATTCCAGGATCAGTCAGTGCTCCTAAATTACGAACAATTTTATATGTAGATCCGTGAACAATCATGTTCTGCCCGAAAAGAGCATAATACGGTTGGCAGCCTATAGCTTCATGTGTATCTGAACGTAGAGAACAAGCTATACTTGCCAGATGTTCATCCCAATCGTTTTGTTCTTTTGAAATAACTACTCTTAATTTACTCAAGATATTTCGGTTGACCCTTTCCGAATTGTTCGCTTGTGGCGAATATAGTGCAGTTCTTCGATGAGTCACTCCGAATTTATTCAAGAAGGTGGAGAACTCTTTCGAAACGAACTGACGCCCATTGTCCGAGTGCAATGTTTCAGGTGTACCGAACGTAAGGAAAATTTCGTTTTCCACAAATTGAATTATTTTTGAAGCTGTGGCCTTAGGCAGTGCTTTTAAAAAAATGAACTTAGAAAAATGATCTAAAACGATACAAACAAATATATTTCCCCGTTTGGTTCTTGGGTAAGGTCCGAGAAGGTCTATAAATAATCTCTGCATGGGTCGTTCGGATAGAGTCTGATTTTTAATGGTAGCGCGTAAGATACTATTGGGAGCTTTCACGGCTTTACAAATATCACATGCTTTTACGTAATTTCTTATGTCTATTGCCATCTTTGGCCAATAATACTTCTGACGGATTCGCTCATAGGTTTTAGTAAAGCCACTATGTAACGCCAGTTTGCTATCATGTGCACTTTGGATAACCGTTGAGGTAAGGGACTCCGGAAGCCAAAGTCTCCACAAAGAATCTTCTCCTACATCCCCAGTTCTAAAATACACTCTTTTGTAGATGTACTTTCCAGACACTACAATATCCGGCAGAGAGTCCTGTTGGGATATTATGTTTTCTCTCAACTTAGAGTAAGAGAGAGAATCGAAATCTTTAGCTTCTAAGTCTACCTCCAGTGCTATGTCCAACTCTTCGCACTTATAGTCTGCAGTGGGTAGGAATGTTGAAATGCCTTCCATGTCTACTCGAGATAAGGCGTCGGGTACTATGTTGAGAGACCCCTTTCGGTGTTCTATACTGAAATTAAATCCTTGGAATTCCAAGCTCCATCTTGCTAGTCTACCACTCAAATCCTTCAGTGACATGAGCCACTTCAGACTTGAGTGATCAGTTATAACTCGGAAAGATAATCCCTCAACATAGGCCCTAAACTTCCTTATACTCAAGACCGCAGCAAGGCATTCCAATTCTGTAACCGTATAATTCTTTTGCGCTTGGTTCAATTTCTTGGACATGTACGCAATTGGTTTTTCATTTCCATCGTCATCGAGCTGAAATAAGACTCCCCCGATTCCTTCCGAAGAAGCATCACATTGGATGGAAAACGGTTTCTTAAAATCCGGTTGGTTTAGAACCGGAGCAGATGATAGTGCTTCCTTTAATTTGTTGAACGCATCTAAAGCTTTGGTTGTAAACTCAAATTTTTTTTTCTTCAAGCAATCCGTTAAAGGAGCAGCTAAGTCTGAATAGTTCTTAATGAATCTTCGGTACCAACCTGTTAGTCCCAAAAATCTCCTGACTTGCCTTTGACTGTTGGGAACAGTGAAGTTCACCATAGCCTCGATTTTATTCGGGTCTGTACGAATAGTACCATGACCAACAATAAAACCCAGATACTTAATTTCGCGCATGCAAAACTTACTTTTGTCTAAGTTGATAGTCAAGTTAGCACGGCGTAAACACGAAGCTACTTCCGTTAAAATTCGAATATGGGTCTCAAAGTCTTCGGTACATACTAACAAATCATCCAAATATAAAAATACGTTGTCCCTTAGATGAGATGGTAGTACTTTATCCAACGTGCGACACAAGGTCTGGGCCGCGTTACTCAAGCCGAATGGCATAACTTTGAACTGGTAAAGTGGCCTACCTGGAACCGCGAATGCCGTTTTTGGTCGAGACTTTTCCTCTAAAGGTATTTGCCAATAGGCATCCTTGAGGTCTATACCTGAGATGTAGTGAGTGTCCTTGATACGACTCAAAAGACCGTCTACATGTGGCATTGGATAGGTGTCCTTCACTGTAACGGCATTAACCTTACGGAAGTCCAAGCACAATCTTACTTTTCCAGGTTTTCTTACCAACACTAGAGGGCAACACCAAGGCGAATTACTCTCCTCGATCACATCCAACTCTAGCATTCAATCCAGCTCCTTATATACCTCTTCTTGGCGCACGGGGGATAGAGGGTAATGCCTAGACTTAATGGGGACAGCATTCCCAGTGTCTACACTATGTAATCCTAAGTGTGTCTTTCCTAAACCCAATTCTACAAAATTAGGGAACATCCTTTTAACGGTTTCTAACTTCATTTTCTGTTCCGGACTCAAATCCATAATCAACGCCGACTCTTTAAAGTCTGGTTCGTTTTCATTATTGACCGCTTCTATTTCTATTTCATTTACTTGTGGTAATAAATTAAATTCCTTCCAAAAATTAATGCCTAAATACACTCTTTGCGTCAAGTTTGGAATTAGGTAAAAACATATACTCTTTGACACGCCGTTATAAGTAGTAGGAATGTCACAAAACCCACTATATCGTGATTTTTGCCATCTGCAGTCCGAACTTGATTTTTATATTGTTTGACTTCAACCCCAATTTTGTCCACTAAATCCCAACATTCACTACCTAACACTGAAATAGAAGCCCCGCTGTCCAACAGCCCAAAGACTTGTTCCTGTTTCAACTTCACATTCGCATATATTCTTCCGTCTGTGTCAGAAGATATAATTGATTCTACAATCATCTTTCTATACCTTCTACGGTTTTTGAACCTAAGCCTACATTTTAAAATCTTTTTATTCAAATTGTTTTCCCTTTTTCCCAAAATTCTCACTCTTACCTTTTCATAATTCATTTTCCTTTCATGTATCGACTTTAATTCATATGTCTGGATAGGGTGACTATCATTTAAACTTTGATTTTCATTCGTCGGGCGCTCCAAAATCCTAACCGGCACCATTTTGGACTTCGAGTTGTTAGTATTTTCTTGGTCCTTACTTAGTTGTTATTGCGAGCAAACCCTCTCGGAATCATGCTCTGAGACTACCTTTATTGGTTTAAAGGGCTTATCATGTTCTTCGAGGGACGATTTTCCCCGCCCTTCTTGTCGTCCCTTCGAAAGTTTTCCGAGTGCTTAGAACACTCCGGCGTACTAATACCTTTCGCCCCGCAGAGATAGCAAAAGAGATTTCTTACGTGGGATGGACAGTGGTAGAAAGAATGCCCTTTGTCATCGCAGTTCCAGCACGCAAAACTGGCTGAAGTTCCTGGCCTGACAGCTCCAGAAATCGCCGCTATTTCTTGACTGTTATACTCAGCTGGCTCTTCTTCCGTACAGGTTTCGATCTCATTCACTGATTTCGCGGTAAATCTTTTAGATAGGAACTTCTCAGCCTCCCGTGCCTTTACTCTTATTTGCTCTAGAGTTTTTGCTTCTGAAGCCAGCAATATTTCTCCTAACCTATCCTTGGCATTGTTCCTAAGTACAGTAATTAACTTGTGCTCATCAAAAGGTTCCCTCATACGGTCATTAATGGCCACGACAACGTTATAAAACTCGTCAAAGGATTCTTTATAGCCTAGCTTCCGAGTAAGCAAACGCATGTAAATATCGATGTCGCTTTCCGGCCTCCCAAACTCCTTCCGCATTTCCCCTTTCATCTCTACAAAATTTGCATTTGGTTTTCTTTTCAGATATCTCCAATACCATTAATTTGCTTCCCCACTAAGCAATACATGTAGATGGGCAGCCATCTGCTCATCGGCATATCCGGAAGAGCTTTGAAGCCTCTCTACTTTAAATAAAAAGTCTCCAGTGCTACTAGTTCCATCATAGTTCAGATGCCATCGATCGAGTCGAACTCTATCTGCCGCATGGGAATTACCAATCGACAGCGCGCTAAAATTCCCCTATGGCGGTGGTGGTGAGCTAAATGGGTGACTAACTGGAGCTGCTTCTCTCGGAGCATGCGTTGGTCTATCCCTCTCTTCCAATTTTTTGTTTACTTGGTCCATAAATTCCCTCATTTGATCGAATACGCGCATTTGATGTTCAACCATTGTTCTCTCCATTTTATCTAGTAAGTCATCCTTCTCTGCTTGCCTACCTGACGGACCGGAACCGTCGGCTACTTCTCCCTCATTTCCGCTTCGACCAGCTTTATCTTCTTCTCCTGGTAAGGTGTCAGTGGTCTTTTTTCCAGCTGGCTCTCCCGAGCTACTACTCTGCGACATGTCGGAGCTATTTTCTGAATCGACTGACCTGAGTTCCCTCGAAAAATCTACTGAAGTGTCTAAATTGAACCTGTCTATTGCCCTATTATATCGCCTCACAAAGTTTTCAAAATTAATTGCAGACACTGACCTTAAACTTTCACGGAAACCAAGTTTTTGTTTCTGGCTCATACTCTGAGCTCCTTAAAAAAAAACTACAAAAAATTCACAAATGCAAAGGAATTGCTCGAATCTGCCAACTCTTTCCAACCAAATCCACTCAATCAATCAAAAAAAAATTACCAAAAAGAAATTTTCTTATTATTTATAAATTATGTTTCTATTGAACTCACTTTTCCAATAATAAAAATCTAAAGACTTATAAAAATCATAAAAATTGCTTTCCTTTTTTCAGAATATTTCATACATATGTATGTATATGCTCTAAAGAGATGAGAATAACTACTTAAGGTTGAGCACCTCGAAGACTAAAAAGACACGTTAGTCCTGCGAGCCAAAAAATTTAAGTTAAATAAAACAAACTAGTGGTATATTGAAATTAAACTCTTTCTCTTTAACTTTAAACGAATACTTATTCATCCTATACCTCTTTTCAGGACCTATACGGACGATCTGATCATTCGCAAGGACTCCAAATTTTGAAAATATAGGATCATGGAAAAATCCGTGAAATGCTTGTTGAAATGTCCTCTGAAGCCGCCTTTACGTGACTGAGTCCTTATCAGCAAGCATTCCCAAGCAAGGGCTAAATATTAGTTCGGCTGAACTGCTACCGATAACGATAGTTTTTGACTCAAACTATCTAGGACCTTCTTGTGTCTCTATTTGTCTATCTACACTTTATTTTGGTTTTGTCTAAACAGTGGCAACGCGATACCGAATTTCAAATATTCAGTCATCTGGACTCACCGTAAAACTTTCCTCAAAACAATCATGTATCCGGACTAGACAATAAAAAAGAATTAAAAAAAACTACTTATCAAAAAAAATTAATCTGCAACTTGATGTGGCTCAAAAAATATCAAAAGCCTCACTATCTTGTATAGTGGGCCACACGTTGGGCGCCATTCTGTAACGGGCTGGTCTTGTCGATAGGGTTTTGCTGGCATGCAAGTAGCCTCTTCAGCTCGTCGGTCGGGGTGGTTCTTTACCCTTTTAAACCCGTCACAAAAAAAATTATCCATGCCAGTCTGAGGCATCCTAGATGTTATGGATGCGCGAGAATGCTCCTCTACCCTCCCTACCTGTCGTTTTACCTTGATAACGTGTCTTAGGTCCTCATAGTCCTCTTCCTCAATTCATCATTCTCATCTCTTTATATAATTAAGTTAACCACTCATTGTTTTAAGTTTTACATTCAATTCAATCGTTTTTATTCATTAAGTTATTCATTTAGGTAATTTAAGAATAGAATAATTATATAAATTATAAGTTATAAGTAGTGTAAGTAGTTATCAAAACGAACAAGAAAGAAGTATTTAAAAGAAATTATATGTGTACTGTAGCAGGGAAATTAAATGTTAATTGGAACAATAAAGAAAATAACCAAACACGTTTATTTTATTTAAAGATTTTTATTAAGCCGTTTTCACAACACGTCCACTTCGTTCGGATGATGCGTATAGAATGAATCTCTTTCTTTCTTATTTTCGTTCTTAAAACTAGTTACACACTAATACATACAAAATGGCAAGAGATACAAAGCGGAATAAAAGAAACTGACGCATGTGTAGATGCACAGATTAGTTTAAAAGGGAGATGGGAAACTGAGCTGTCAAAATGACAATGCCTACAAGCTGCGGTCAACATTTACTGCAAGAGTATGCGTGTTTTTACCAATACAATCTCAGCAAAGTGTGACACCCCACATGGGGAGTAAATTACCCGGAAAATTTGAAAATTTGTAGTTTTAACGTACGAAAGGTGAGTAAAAGTGAGCAGAAGAGGGATATGTTCAAAAAGATAGCAAACAAGTAAAATTGCATAAAAGCAGGAAATGGCATCAAATGTATCAAGCAGTAAGATTTCCGACATCAAAAATGAATAAAAAAGAAAATAAAAACAAATGTTCAGTCTAATTAAGAATGCTGAACATGTGAAAAGCTTTTGTTTGAAATCTTATTTTTTTATATAAATACCTGGCTTTATCAGTAACGAAATGCAAGCAAATCGGGTTTCAATTTATACTTAATCCATGTTCTATGAAATCGGCAGTAAGACTTATAAAGGTATAAACGTGTTATTTGACCTCTACCTGATATAAAATTTAAAGAGTTAGTTTAACTATTTGTGTGTGTTTTTGCTTCAAACAAATCTTAATGGCCTTATACCCTTATTCACACGTGAAGGAAATCGAAATTTTTTTTTGATTAGTGATGGCAAACGGGGTTGCTAGCAGAAAACGTAAGGGGAAGGAAAAAATTAAAAATATTGAGTGTAGAAATTTGAGGCTTTTCCTTGTGTTCTTCTCTTCGGCCCGCATATCCAAAATATTTGTTTGTCGAACACAAGTAAACTGTTTATATCAACGGCTTTAATTCATTTTTCTTTTCTTCTTTTCTTTTTTTTCTGTTTCTGCGTCATCTTAACAGGCCGACTCCACTAGAGATAATTTCTCTCAGAATACTCATCCTGACATGAAAAGTCTAATGGAGTCGCGTTGTTTCGTTTGTCGTCGTCGTTTGTTTCCTGGGCTGGAATCACGTAACGCGATAAGCGATAGTTGATAATCAAAATCAAGGTTTCTGCTCTATGTAAGCTGATTATCAAATTGATAGTCAGCTATTTGCGATAATTTCATTCGACACCTATTTAGGTGTCGTTTTCAAATATTTATGTCGTTTTATTAAGAAATCAAATAAAATATTGACATTGTATATGCTTATAATATATATTTAAACAATATCTGACAAGTTTGAAGCAAAAACAAATCAAATAAAAAACAAAATGCAAACGATCCGGTGCAACGAAAAGGTGTGAGATTGCAAGATTTTATTTTTGTGTGTAAGGCCGTGTGTGATTTGGGTTAAAATATGTATCAAAACTTGACGTTTGGTTAAAATTTGACGTTTGGTTGAAAATGGGATCAAATTTAGGCCCCTATTACCGTTGGCGAGTCGAACGTTCGATGTGAGATGTTCTCATTGGCGAACTAACACATTCGACGTATTACAGTCGGCGAACTAAGCAATTCGAGTTCGAACTGAGTTCGAAAAAAAAACAAATAAATAAAACGTCAAATCATAAATGTTCAGAACAAAACTATTTAAAATGTGTTGTCTATTGCCTTGAAATCAAAAAGGAGAACGCTCAACATTCCATGTTAATTTTTGTTTTTTGTATGCTCCTTTCAGAAACGTTAGTTCTGGTTCAAGACGATTTATTCAATAAGCAATACGCTAAAGCCGCAGTTGCCCGTAGCTTAGTGGTAAGGTGCGTTGGCTGCTAAGCAGAGGGTTCGAGTCTTACTCGCGCCCAGAGTATTAATCTGTCATGAAAAAGTGCTTCTCAACTCTGCCCTTCGGAATCGGAGTAAAATTGTATAGGTCCCCTCAATTCTTCACACGCACTCAGAGAATTGTTGATGAGAGTAAGCCACTTAGGCCTTGGCTCTTCAAGAGCTGTCACGCCACTCTATTTAATACGCTAAAGCAAGAAATATAATAGAAAGGACTTTTGGTGTAATTAAAACTCGTTTTGAATTGCAGATCCTGAGATTGTAAAGAAAGCCATACCATGCCAAGAGCTGGAATACCTACAACACTCCAAGCAATATAAAAGCCCAACGTAGAAAAAACGAAATAATGGAATCCTTGCAGATAATAAAAGCAAACATTGGAGTGCAATTCAAGTTAAGTCTTTACTCTATAAAATCAATAAATCTAATTTGATTTTTCAAATTTAAGGATTTTTCTTTTCCATTCCTAGGTATTTTTTTTTCGACGGTTTTTGTCAAGATTTTCATTTTCTTTTCTTTTTTTTGCTGCCTTTTATACAGCTAGAAGTTTCTCTTTCTGAATTTCATAACTTTTTCTCGAAAACCTAGCAATATTGGACAAAAATATTACTTTCATTCAAGGTTCGAGCTCTTCTCACACAATGTGTAACGTTCGACAAATTAAAACACGAACGACGTTCAAATTAACGAACATTCGATTCTCATAATACAGTGAGATCCAACTTCGAAAAACGTGTGACATTAAAGTCGAATGTAAGGTTCTCGATTCGCCAACCGTAATACGAAAATCTTACACTCACATGTTTTTAAGTTCGACTCGCCAGCGGTAATAGGGGCCTTAGCCATTTGCTGTATGAAATGCGTTAAAAGGGATTTTTTAAATCAAAATTTCTGCGTAGAACTAAGAAATGTTAACTACTCCAGAAAAATTTTACACCATTGTATTTTTCTGTAGCAGGGTTAGGGTGTAGCAAAAGTGCAAAAAAGTAACAAAATTTTAGTCTGTATATTTTGTTGTTTTAGTGCAAGAAAATGTTACACTTTTATCCTTTTGCAACGATACAAGACCATTTGCACCGAATCGTGAATTCCCGTAATATTACTATTGGACTTTGTGTACTTTTATTAGTGAACAGTATGACCTGGACCTTAGAAAATATTTCAATCCCAGTCTGAATCGGGGTTAAGACAAATGTCAAAACAAACAAAAAAAATTTCGTCAAAAACAGTAATGCCAACAAATCAAAGTTTTTTTGGATCAGCTTACATAGACCAAACAAAAGTTGATAATCAAAAACGATAAATAATTTTTGATAATCAACTATCGCGTTACATGATTCCGGCCCTGACTTTTCATGTCAGGATGAGTATTCTGAGAGAAATTATCTCTAGTGGAGTCGGCCTGTAAAGAAACCAAAAAAAAAAATTAAGGAGTAAGCAAAATCTACAAAAAATCTAACACAATCGTTCTTCACATGGGAACAGGGCCAATGTAAGGCACGAGTAGGTTTTCGGCCAAAAGTTTCGGAACTCATCCCCAATCATGGATTCTAGTATTTTTGTGGTGAGTTTAAGAAAAACGTGTTTGCCAATTTGAAAATTCAATCTAGCAATCTACGCTAAATTTGGAATTGCGAAAACAAACAAAAGAGAACTGTAAAAATATAAAAATCCCACCTCATCTTTTTGTTTTTGTATTTTTCATGTACAAGGAAGAAAATAAAATGAAAGAAAATGAAAATTGCGGGATCTAGGGAGTGAAACGTAAGTCAGTTTCCGATCTCCTTTTGTCTCTGTGTAGATGGCTATCGGTTGTTTTAAATATAAAGGTATTCGGTTTGGGTTTGACTCAACATGTGTATAACAATGTCTTACGGGAAGAGTAACAATAACTAATACATGTGTAGATGACTATCGGTTGTTTGAATATAAAAGCGTTCAATTAGGTTTGACTCAATATGTGTACAATAATGTCTTAAGGGGAAAAGTAACGATAATCATTATAGCAATACGGTAGCGTGCAATACCTTAACATAAATATGTGCTTACTACTACAATTCGGCCATCCTGACCTTTGAGATCACCTGATCTCTACTTTGTTTTACATTTTTCACTTAACCAAGGTTTCATATTGCCGACCGCCCACACCCCTTGATATGGTAACCGTGACTGTTGAAAATTGTCTACATCTTCGAGCAGATATCTGTCATTTCGTAGGACTTTAGCGACCCGATACGGTCCTCTAAATTTCGGGATCAACTTCTTAGATGCGCCGGGATGTGAGTCAAAATTTTTTATCATTACATAGTCTCCTGTTTCGTAGGATGTAGGACTACACCTTTTCTTGTCCACGTAATTTTTGTTATAAGTCTGAGACTTTTCTTGTTCTATCACCGCTTTCTGTCTTATCTCAGTTAAATCCCGTTTTCCTATCCCGTTTTCAACTTCGCTTAAACTTTCAACGATTCTGTCTATTGGCTTACCTTTCTGACTTACCCCAAACAACATCACGCTCGGATGTTCTTTTATCGTTCGATTTACTGTATTATTTAGTGAATACTCTACCTTTTCCAATATGTGATCCCAGTGTATACCCTCTTCTGGTTTGACAAGTTTTGCTATCATTGGCCCTAAACTCCTATTGACTCTCTCTACCTGTCCGTTTGCTTGAGGCGATCCTGTTGCAATTTTTACATGCTGAATATCCCTTTCAGATAGAAACTCTTTAAATTGATTTGCTGTGAAGCAACTTCCTCTGTCTGACACTACGCATTTTGGCTTACTATATGCCCTAAAGTAATCAACCAACGCTTGCATTACTTCTTTAGTGTTTGTTGTCTTAGTAGGGTACAGTCTCACGAACTTTGTAAAAGCATCTATTACTACCAGTATATATTTCTTTACCTGTCTTGAATTATCCACCGGTCCATAGTGATCTATGTGTATTACTTCGAACGGAACTTTTCCTTTCGGTATAATATGGAGAAAGCCTTCTTCTCGACCTTGTTTAGCGGAAAAAGAAATACACTTAAGACAGTTTTGTATATGCGTACCTATCTTTTCTCTCATTTTAGGGAACCAATAACTTTTTGATATTAACTCAATTACTTTGTCTGTTCCTACATGACCGACTTCATCATGGTATCTATACATCACGTGATCTTCCATTTGTTCTGGCACTAGAAATACTACATTACCATCATTTTTCTTTTTATATATCACTCCGTTTCTCATTTCATATAAACCATGTTCTGCATTCTCTAACATTTTTTTCAACTTAACTATTTTTTCATCTTTTCCTTGACATATAATTAAATTTTCTTCAAAAGTATTAGTTTCCAACGTTAAAATATTCGTCGTTCTACTTAATGCATCAACATGTTGCATGCGAGTGCCCGCCCTGTGCTCCAACGTATAATCGTAATTTTGTAATTCCAATGCCCAACGAGCAATTCTTGGGTTGAGTTCTTTCTTGTTTAAAGTAAGGGTTAGAGAATTGCAATCTGTAACTATTTTAAACTTTCTGCCTTGAAGATAAATTCTAAACCTACTCAGGGCATTTATAATTGCGAGCGTCTCCAACTCGAAGCTATGGAATTTTGATTCAGCGTCTGTCGTTCTTTTGGAATAATAGAAGACTGGATGCAACTTTTTGTCTTCTTTTCTCTGTAATAGAATTGCTCCAAACCCTAGGGCACTGGCGTCGCAATGCAACTCTGTCTCGTCTTTTGGGTTATAAATTGCCAGTACTGGCATTTCTATCAATTTAGTTTTTAGTAACTCAAAAGCTTCCAATTGCTCTGGACCGAAATTAAATTTTCTATCTTTTCTAATCAAATCGTATAAAGGTTTTGCAATAGTCGAGAAATCCTTAACGAACCTACGGAAGTATGAGCATAAGCCCAAGAAACTCTGTACTGTGTGAGCATTTTGTGGAACCGGAAATTTTTGTATCGCTTCGATACCCCTATCATCAGCCTGAATACCTTCACCAGTAATTGTAAAACCCAAATATTTAATTTTACTTTGAAGAAACTTACATTTGTCTATTCTAAGCTCCAGTTTATTTTCTACCATTCTCTTAAAAACTTCCTCAAGAATCAAAAAATGTTCGTCATAGGAATTCGTAGCTATCATTAGATCATCCAAATAGACTATCACCTTATCGTTTCTTATCATGTCTGCAAATATTTTGTTTATATGTCTTTGAAACGTTGACGGCGCGTTTTTGAGTCCGAAAGGCATTCTTAAAAATTCGTATTGGCCTAACGGTGTAATAAACGAAGTAAACTTAACCGAATCTTCGTGCATATATACGTGGAAGAACCCATTCTTCAAATCCAACTTTGAAAAAATAGTTTTACCCGCCATTCTGTCTAACAAATCGTCAATTATCGGTGAAACCATCAATAATGTACTCTACCAGCTCTTCTTCTTCCATCTCCAGACCCGCAGCCAGTCTCAACTTGTCGCTATAGTACTCTCCAAACGTCTCCGACAACGCCCACTTTCTTGCTTCGAACCTTTTTCTTGTCGCCATTCTATTTTCTTTCACCCCGAAAATTTCCCTCAACGACTGGGAAAGGGTTTCGACACTCTCGCACAAGAAATTCGGCTGTGCGTGCAACCACTCCTCCGCTTTCCCTCTTAACTTCGACACAAAAAGTGTGCGCAGCATGTCTTCGCCTACATTGTACATTTGTTGCACATTTTTTAACTGTGTCAACCAAACGTCAATATTGGCACCACCGTTGTAGTCTGGGACGAGGTCTTTGTATGCCGTGTACGGTTGAATGTTGCTTGTTGTCGTTTCTGTTGTTACTCCCATCGGTCCCGTTTCCATCGCTGCTGTCGATCCTGTTGCTGTTGCTGTTGTCGCTCCTGTTGTCAGTTCTATAGCACCATCCGTTGTCTCTCCCGTTTCCACTCTAGCTGTAGTCATCTCCGTTGCCACTCCCGTTGTCAAGCTCATCATCTTTCTTAACAGCTCGTTTTCCCTTCTTGCTACATCTCTTTCTCTTTTCAAAATAGCCACCTCTTGTTGTAGTAACTCGTGGTCAATCTGTTTTTGACGATCCGTTAATGTATGCTCAGTTTCTTCATGTGTTTCGTTTTCATTAGGAACACGTTCCTCCTCGTCGCCGTCGTCGTCGTCGTCGTCATGTGATTCTTTCTCGGGAGCATTTTTCTTCGGCGCTTCTCCACGTTGTTGCAATGGGATTTCGCTGAGACGAACAGCCAACGTCGCCTTCTTTCCACTACTCTGTTTTCCTAACCGTTGTAGCCACTCGCGCAGCTGGGCAGCTGTGTAGTCTGATGCATGGACTATATCTTCCATTTTACCGAAAAGCGAAAAGTGTGCAAACAGAAAACAACCACCGAAAAAAAATTTCACAGCAAGGGAAAAGAGAGAAAAAAAAATGTACGACGCGTTACTTGACAAGAAAATGTGCGACGCGTTATTAGGCGAGAATGGATTCTAGAACTTTTCACAGCAGAGGCAGAGATAGAGAAAAAAAAATTTAACAATCTGTTTTTTGAGTTTCGTTTTTTTTTTTTTTTACTTTATTGGATCTTGAATCCCACTTCTGATATTTGTAGCAGGGAAATTAAATGTTAATTGGAACAATAAAGAAAATAACCAAACACGTTTATTTTATTTAAAGATTTTTATTAAGCCGTTTTCACAACACGTCCACTTCGTTCGGATGATGCGTATAGAATGAATCTCTTTCTTTCTTATTTTCGTTCTTAAAACTAGTTACACACTAATACATACAAAATGGCAAGAGATACAAAGCGGAATAAAAGAAACTGACGCATGTGTAGATGGCTATCGGTTGTTTTAAATATAAAGGTATTCGGTTTGGGTTTGACTCAACATGTGTATAACAATGTCTTACGGGAAGAGTAACAATAACTAATACATGTGTAGATGACTATCGGTTGTTTGAATATAAAAGCGTTCAATTAGGTTTGACTCAATATGTGTACAATAATGTCTTAAGGGGAAAAGTAACGATAATCATTATAGCAATACGGTAGCGTGCAATACCTTAACATAAATATGTGCTTACTACTACAGTACGTACTACAAAAATAAAAAAAACTCACCCTCAACTCCAACGAAGTGGCCACTGCAGCTGTAGCTAGAGGTCGACTCTCTAACGAGTCACTTAATTTTTGATCGCACTTTTGAACTTATTTCTGTTAACAATTCTCTTTCTTATTTTCTTTGTTGTCACTTAACACTTTTCTTGTTTAAGATTTTAATAATTTTCTATTACAATTTTGGAATTTACGTTAAATTAATATAATTTTCTGGAAAAGTAAAGCAATTTACAGAAAGTACAAAAAAAAAGGTAAGTTTTATTAGGGCGGATTCGAACCATCCACCCTGAGATTGAGAAACGGGCGCTCGGCCCACTAGGCTATGCACAACTTGTTGGAAAGGTTGAATGTTTTGGCAGTTGAAATGTAATTGGGATTTTTTTTGGAGGGGAAACTTCCACGTGATTCTCCGCTTTAGAAATAGGTATTTTTTTCTTAGTTCTTCTATGAATTCCAGAGTCGGCTCACTTAACTCCACTCCCTATCCACTTTCTGCGACCTTATCACCTTCGACTTTTGAATCCTCACTAATTGAAAGGAACTATCGTTAAGTCTTGTTCACACAGACATTTTTTTCCGTAATTACCTGGGATGGTTGGGCAAATTTCTTATTTTAAAAAAAATTCTACTACTTGGACTACTTCGCCTTCTTAGGCTTTTGGTCTAGTTGATCACTTGAATTGAATATTCGAGAATAAGACTTAACAAGTCAGCGGTATTGTGTCGAATGATTATTGGAACCCGCTAATGGTCTGATTTTTGCAACCGTTTGATCTATTTAGCCCACTAACATATTTGCAGAACTACCTATATAACATGATTGCAATGTGCGTAACACGAAGCTAAACCAATATGCTCTTTAGGTCTACATAATCTTATTTTCTTGGGTTTGCTCTATATATCAAAAAAAACTCAAGTGTTGCAAACTTAACAGCTTTGATGTCATGAGATAACAGAAGCGATTGCCTTGCTAGTTTGGGACATTCTCATGTCATGAAATTATCTAGCATCCACTTCCACAAAAAAAAACAATCATGGAATATTCTATGTTCCCCCTCTGTCACTGTCATCTTTGAACTGTCAGTTCGTTCCAATAAAAAAATATTCCCTGGTTTTTGTGTTTATGTGTATTTTATTATTTTTATTCTTTAATTAACATCCTTAAAGTCCCTGAATCAGTTACAGGGGGGAAAATGGATACATCTCGTGTTTTTTGCAATTTCACGCGAAATTTGATGTCCTACTGAAAAATGTTATATACAAAAGTTGTAGATCTTGGAAAAATCTACAGCTTTTGTATTGGTCATTTTTTAATATAACCTCAAAATTTTAGAAAAAAATGCAAAAAAAAAAAAATTTGTTTGTTTTTTACTTGTCAATTTCTCAAAAATAAATATTTTTTAACCAAACTTGCTGAAAGTACTCCTTTTTATGTCTCAAACAATAGATAAAAATTTTAGATTGAAATAGGGTCGTGGCACCAGTTACCGAACAGTTAACGGACTATGAGGAAAGAACATGTTGCAAAAAATACTTTAACTGAGTTTAGTATTGTAATTTTAGTTTTTTCTGAGTTATTATCTCAAATATTTTCAGGTTTGATACTCTTTTTTCCATAAAAATTATCAGTAAATATTAAAAAAAGATTTTATTGAAAATAAGCATTTTTTTCCTATTCTCGAACACCTTATTTTGATTGTTTCCTAAACCCGAACACGGAGTTTCCTATTTTCGAACACTGGAACCAAAAAGTCGTTAGTGGTTAGAAAACCATTTTAAAGCCAAAATTTTCTCTGTTTTTGCATATTTTTCATTAAATAAATATTGGCAAAAATAAAAAAAATAAAAATCTCATTTGAAATATCTTTATAGGTACTTAGTTTCATCTTAAAAATAAATATGTACTTAAGTTCTATTTTTGAAATAGTTAGTGAGATTTATATTTGAAAATCTTCAATATAGGAAGTAGTTGTCACATCAAGTTTCGAGAAACAAATGTTTAATAATAGTTAGGGGCTTGAGAGCTTTTTTAAACAAACAACATTTTTCAAAAAATTAATTTTGTTAATTTAATAGTTTTTTAACGTTTATTTTTTTATAAATCTCTTAGCAGGAATTAATTTGAAATTTGTATGGATTTGACAAAGTTTGTTAAAACTGACTTATAAATTATAAGCCATACTCTTCGCAGAGCTTCTTAAGCTCTCCTACAAATCCGTAGCTTCTTCCTTCTCCATAAATTCTCCTGTCTTTTATTACCCAAAGATTCTGTATCTATGAGATTAACATCGGGCAGTTGCATCAATGTCATTGAATTAAGCTCCAAATAATGAGTTGTTTCCCGATTTGTATGAATTTTGGTATTGTCCCGCCTCCCGCTGAAAAACCATAGTGATCAGCCAAACAGGTATCAAACTGATGCGCAGCACTTAAAAATAATCCCGACTGTTGATTTTTGATGACGTAAATCGAATTTCGAAGCACCCTCCTGAAGAGAAAGCTCATCATCACCATATCATCAGTGAACCTCCACCAAAATTAGGCCATCGAAATATTTCGGTTCCTTTCGTAAATCACTCAAGTATCCATGTAATCCTTCAGGATAATTTAGGTTCAATTTCTTCTCATCAGATGTCCTTTAATCGAATTTGAAATAAGTAAGTAGGTATTGAAAAAAACTCTAATTGAAACTTACAGATTCCAATCCCGATCTCGAACATGAAAGAAAAGGGTGTTCGAAAATAGGATTTTGTCTTTTTTCACCGATTCCTATTTCCGAACACACTTGTTCGGAAATAGGCAACTCGGTAATATTTAGTTTCCTTTCTTCGAACAGTCAAAAATTAAAGCATAATTTTACATATTTTCATAAAACAATTTAAAATATCAATAATCTGGCATACTTAATTCTTTTAAAACACTGGGAAAAGAATTTACTGAAATATTTTTCCTTCAAGGCAACTTTTCAGGAAGTCCAAATCTAATTTTTTTTCCTGAAAAATGTATCAAAACCGTATCGAGGGAAACCTACCACTGAACTGTATTTTTTGCTCTCTCAAGATATATTAGTTTTAATGAAACGTTTTACCTATTTGTAAAGAAAGAATGCCCACAGGTTTTTGTGAAGTTTTCATTACGAAAAATGTTAAAATAACAAAACTAGAACCATATTTCTCAAAAGTGTTCGGTAACTGGGGACGTTCGGTAACAGGTGCCACTACCCTATTAAAAACTGTTTGAAATATTCATTTTTTTCGGTCCGAAACACGTTGTTTTCAAAGTTACATTTTACTACATACAATCATCGTAGAGAGGTCATACAGGGCTCATTTTTTTCGTTTTGACGTCTACTTTTCAATGAAATAATAAAACAATACAGCTTCTATTTAAAAACGTGTCTTAAAATTGAAAAATATAAAAAAAATAATTTTGCAAAAACAAATTTTTTGGTTGTTGTTAATAATTTGTTATAAATAATTTTTTTTTAAACTAATAAGACCATTGAATTGTTCGGGAAAAAAACACGAAGAAACTTATGTTTTCCTATTTAAATAATTTTTTATTTTTGTACAATACTGCTATAAACATTGTAATAGCATATTCCGTGTAGTTGAAAGATGTCAGGTAAGTACATACAATGCCATCGACTTTTACGATGAAATTAATTAATTCAATTATTTTCTACATATTTTGATGAATAAATAGTCTTATAATTAACTTTCGTATACAATTATTTAAAACATGCTTTTAAATAATTGAATAATTTTTTTTAAAATGAATTCTGAATCTAGGTTAGGTTAGGTTAAGCGGGCTGATAGTTGATGTTGTTACCATCACACTTAGATCAATGTAGATCCATTGTGGTAACCTGAAGTGTTGTTACTTCCTGAAAAGTAAATAACCTATGAATCATGTGGTTCGTTTAACCATTTAGAGGTCTTGGCAAAGTTTAGTAAGCTTTTGCCTGGCAGTTCTGATAGTTCCTCTAGTTCATTGAAGAAGAAGTTGCCTAGAGTTTTCTTCCTAGTAAGACAAAGTGAAGGACAGTGGCAGAGAAAATGAGCAGTGTCTTCATGCTCATTCTCATCACCACAGCCTCTACAAAGGTCATCCGTACTGAGCCCCATCTTCTTCTTATGGTAGTCGAGTAGGTTGTGTCCTGTAATAATGCCGATAAGGGATCTTAGGGAGGGTTTATTAAGAGTTAAAATCCAATCGGATCTTTTCTTATCGTATCTAGGCCATAGCTTCCTGGTGTTAACACAGGTTTCTAGGAGATTCCATCTGTTGTTGGATTTTTGAATGATGATCTTACTGACGTTATGTTTCAGTTCACATAAGGGGATTCCTATATGATGGTCTATGAGAGAGGGTTCCAGTGTAGAGCCTTCCCTTGCAAGTTCATCTGCCTTTTCGTTGTCTGGTACATCACTATGGCCAGGAACCCAGCAGAGACTTACGTTATGCTGTGTGCCAAGAACCTTTAGCTCTTCGTGACAGCAAGAAACAAGCTTCGACTGGGTGGCAGAAAGAGCTTTTATTGCTGCTTGGCTATCAATGAAAAAGGTGATGTCCGCGTGTGATATCGCCATCATGGATATATGTTTAGCAGCGTTTTTCACTGCCAAGATCTCAGCTTGGAAGACGCTGCTATGGTCAGGGAGCCTGAATGATTTGGCAAAGTCGAGGCTTTCGGAGTAGAAGCCTGCACCTACTCCAGTATCCATTTTAGAACCATCGGTGTAGATGGTAATGGTTGAGTCGCTAGTGTAGGGCACACTATTTTCCCAATCAAGTCTATTGGGGAACCTAGTACTAAAAGATTTGTTGAAATCTAAGTAGGGGGTCATATTATCTGTGCAGATATTGATATCTACGTATTTCGTAAGAATAGCTGCGTGGCCGCTCTGGCTAGTTTTCCAGATGTTAGTTTGGCTGAGCCTGAGGGCGCTGTTTGCTGCTGATTCTTGGACGAATAGGTCTATTGGGGGGAGATTGAGGATCGTTTCTAAACCCGCAGTTGGGGTAGTCCTCATCACACCACTAGTACAGATGCAAGCCATTCTTTGTACTTTGGTAAGTGTTTTTAAATTCGTGGATTTCTCCAGCGCTTTGCACCAAACCAAGCTGCCATACGTTAGAATCGGTCTGACAATGGCAGTGTACATCCACATGACTATTTTTGGGTTTGGTCCCCAATTTCTATCCAGAATCTTGTTGCATGAGTAGAGTGCGATCGTGGCTTTCTTATATCTTTCTTAGATATTTGGACCCCAGTTGAGTTTTTTGTCCAAAATAACTCCGAAGTATCTCGCTCGGTCGGAGATTTTTAGTGTGGTGTTATCTATTTTTGGTATTGCAAACGGAGAGATTTTCCTTATGTTTGTAAAAAGAACCAGTTCTGTTTTAAGGGGGTTTACATTAAGACCGCATTTCTTGGTCCAGTTGCTGACCCTTGATAATGCGCTTTGTAATTGTTCGCTAATAGTGGTAAGGTATTTACCCCAAAAGCGCTAAGTCATCAGCGTAGGCTACCACTACTATACCGTAATTCCTAAGTTTTATTAGGATCTCGTTCATCACTAAGGTCCATAATAATGGTGAGAGAATTCCGCCTTGCGGGGTTCCTCTAGATGCGTACATCTCTAAGTGTGCGTTACCAAGTTCACTATGTATTTGTCTGTTTTTCAGCATACACATGATCCATTTGATAACTACTTCTTCTATGCGTTGATCATTAAGTGCTTTCTCGATTGCATTGCTGTGGACGTTATTAAAGGCTCCTTCAATGTCCAGGAATGATGCAAGAGTGTATTCCTTAACGTCAAGTGATTTTTCTATGGTTCTAACTACGCAGTGTAGTGCCGTTTCTACACTTCTGCCTTTTGTGTAGGCGTGTTGAAAGGGTGATATGGTCTCAGGTTTTAAATTACTGCGGATGTATATATCGATAAGTCTTTCAAGTGTCTTGAGTACAAAACACGTAAGACTTATAGGTCTGAAGTCTTTGGGTTCAATGTGGCTAGGTTTGCCGACTTTTGGTATAAAGACGACTTTTACCTCACGCCATGTCTTGGGAACATACCCCCATTTAATGCTACTTTGAAAAATGTTTATCAGGTGTGGAGTGATAAATTCAGAGCTCTTTTGCAGCATCATTGGGAAAATGCCGTCTAGGCCCGGCGATTTATAAGGGGAGAAAGAGTTAATAGCCCAGATTTTTTCTTCCGTTATAAAATCCGTAGGGATTTCATATTCGAGGATTAAGGAGTAATCTGGTTCACGTTCAGGGCTAGGTTTGCTGCCTGGGAAATGTGTTTCCACCAGGAGTTCTAGACTTTCGCGACCTGATTCAGTCCAGCTATTGTCAGGTTTCCTTAGAGAGCCTACAGAAGTGGAGGTTTTCGAAAGGATTTCCCTGAGCCTAGCTGACTCGTTGGTGCACTCGATATTGCTACAGAAATTTTTCCACGAGCTCCGTTTAGCTCGTTGGGTTTCTATTTTGAATTTTCTTTGACTAGTCTTATAACAGTCCCAGTCACTTTCGAGTCTTGTTCTTTTAGCAGCATTGAAAAGTTTTCTCGTTTCCTTTCTAATGTTGGTTAGTTCTGTTGTCCACCAAGGTGGTTTATTGTTTTTCTTCACAGTCGTTTTGATTGGACAACTGATTTCGAACGCCTTACGCAGAGTCTCAGTGAGATCCTCTGTTGCCTTCTCTAGACTGTCTGGTCCTAAAATGGCGTTGGTGTTAATGTGCCTGATGTTGTTACTAATTTCCCTATTGAAGATAAGCCAGTCTGTACGCCTATTATTTCTAAAGGGTGTGTGCTGGCTATCAACGTTAGGGATATAAAATTCTATGAGACGATGGTCAGAAAAGGAAGGTTCTTCTAAAACCCTCCAATGATCAATTTGACAGGAGTCAGAATTATTTGAGTGGGTAATATCTAGCACCCCTTTCCGATTTTTCGTGACAAAAGTGGGTGTATTACCACGGTTAGCCACACATAGATTATTGTCTATGATGAATTGAAAAAGGGATTCACCTCTAGTGTTAGTATCGGTGCTACCCCATTGCGCATTATGTGCGTTGGAGTCGCACCCTAAGATATTATTGAAATGTTTCTTACTTGCGAATGATACTAATTCATTTGTTATATCCGCCGGTGGTCCTTCAACTCCATCATAGGGCATGTATGTGGAGGTTATTATGAGCGTTGGGTGCTCCTTACGTTCAAATATGACCGCGGTCTGGTCCATGTTGCTGTAAGAAGTTAGAAGAAAAAGATTAAACCGTTTTCTAGCTAATATACATGTTCTGGGGTTACTATTTTGGCTGTCAAGATTTGACTTATACAGCATGAGGTCTTTTGAGTTTAGGCCCTTGATCCTGCCGCCTACAATCCAGGGTTCTTGAATCAGGGCCATGTCATATTGCCTACTCTCCATGAGGTAGACCAGGTTGGCGCTGGCGGCTTTACTATGTTGAAGATTGATTTGTAAGATTTTCAATTCCATTTGCATAGTAAAGATTTGTTCATCGCCTTACTAACCTGTTTTCTTTTATTTGATGTCAATCTAAGTTTGCATCTGGTAATCCCGACGCGCACTTTGAAATCCACTTTCCTCAGTAGTGGTATTGATTTATGGACTAGCCTTACCATCACTTCGGTGCCTTCGCTGGTCTTCTCGCACTTAACTATTTCCCACTCTTGGCTGAGGAGGTCATTGTTGAGAGACATGATATATCTCTCTATAAGATCATTTGGTAGGGTTGGACTTTTCACCAGTAGTACGCCAGTTGGTCTGGAGATATTTTTAATCTCCTTCACATCGATAAGGCGCAGATCCGCATTGGGCCATGGTGCCGAGGTGTTCTTAGTGAAGTCTTGAAGCCACTTGAGTGTGGCTTCGTTTTCACAATCCATCACCTTGAACCCATGGATGGTTGTTAAATTTCCGAAGAGCGGGGGGGGCCTGTTTTTGACTATGGCCTCATTGACTTCTTCCAGGATTCTAAGCTCCAGAAGTTGCCATTCATCCTCAGACAGCTTCCGTGAAGGTTTACCGAAATCGGCAATGGCAACTTGTTGCCCCTTCACGGTTGCTCGGGAGATCTTAATTCTCTTAGTTGCCTTATTAGGCGAAGAGTCGGTAGGGGAAAGTTCTTTCCTTGTTCTTTTAGAAGAACAAGGTTCATCTAGAGGTGTTATTGCATCCCTACATGTCGATGTTTTTTGTGTGTTTAGTTCTTGTCCCGTAGCGTTAGTCTGTAAGCGCTGTTTGGATCTGTCCAACGCTGCCTTCTCTTTTGCAGTCAAGGACTCTGGTGTCCTATTAGCAAATCGGCGGACAATCCTCTCAGCGTTACGTCTCTGTCGTCGTCTGATTTCCTTGTCATCACTAACTTTTGCCTTACGTTTTGACGTTCTTCTGTCTATAACCGTGGCTACACTGTTGATCGTTGTGTTGATCGTACGGTTTTCGGGTCCAGATTCAGCGGTCATATTTAGGTCAACGCTGTGGCTGTGGCCAGTAGCATTGCCTACGCATTCCCTTTCATCTTTCCCCTCATTGAGTGTCTTCTTCTCACCTACCTCACTACTTACTGATATCGGAGCGATCAGCGGCGGATCGGTAGGTGGTACGGTAGACGACTCAATGTTTGTCCGTACGACCTGTCTTTCCTGATTGTTACCCTCCTGAGGAGTGGCTGCAACCGTTGATGGGGGGCACCCTTCCTTACGCTGTATTGTTACAGCGATGGGGGCAGGTGGTCCCATCACGGTTTGAACGCTCGCACTCCCCGAAGCGAGAAGTTCTGGTGCTTGATTAGCGGGGTGCCTATTTTTTCCCAGACCCTCCCTATCCAGAAAAGCACATGCGTTATGCAGCCTCTTCCTCTCTTGCTCTGTCAGCTGATCCCAATCTAACTGCCCTAGTCTTTTAACAGTCCTCTTACTGTTCGTAATACGACACCTTCTGGATGCCCTTGATATATTTGAGAGGTTGGAGCTGGCAACCGAGCAGACTTCACTGACGTTATCATCAACGTCGATCTCGCTGGCGCCATCCCCCATACCAAGGTTTAAGAAGGGATTCAGGAGAAGATTTTCCTCTTCTTCAGTTAGACAATGGTCCTTGATCGAGCTCATATTTTTGAGAATTTCTGTGTGCTTATGATTTTCCGAAACTGAAAAGAGAAACGAAAATAAAAAGAAAAAAAAGAAAAAGAAAAAAGAAAATAGAAAAAGAAGAAGAAGTTTCAAAATTATAAGTTGAGTCATAATAAAATAAAATTTTATGAAAGGAAAAATTGTCATTGGCGACTTCTCCTCTCGGTATTGAGACCGCGAGGCAAAGCCTAAGCCGATAGCCGTGACTTCTACCGACCTCATAGCGTATATCCCCGCTATGGTTTTGTTCTGTTTTTGTAATTCTTCCATATTCATAGGGGTGGGCCTCTCTTAGTTTGCTTAAACCTAAGTTGGTGGCTGAGAGTCTGCTCAAGAGCTTGAATCTGCAACTTAACCTACTTGAAGTTCTCGCGTAAGCCTCCTTACCAACGGCAAGGTGGAGACCCGTCGGTCGAGGAGGTAATAAATCCCATTATAAATATATAATATTTGTGTATATAAAGTGTAAATGCATGATATTTATCAGTACTTGAGCATATTTCATTAAAAAATCAACTTGATTAAAATTGAGTTTTTCATTACATATTGTCATTTATCTCCATTATTTTTTATTATTATTATTATAAGTAGTTAACAATCTATTTTGTTGATATAAATTTCAATTATAAATTCGGTGCAAGTTAAATTAGATTCAGAATTCATTTAAAAAAAATCATTCAATTATTTAAAAGCATGTTTTAAATAATTGTATACGAAAGTTAATTATAAGACGATTTATTCAAAATATGTAGAAAATAATTGAATTGATTAATTTCATCGTGAGAAATGAGGAACTTTTCTTATTAAAGTAAAAGTCGATGGAATTGTATGTACCTATACTACCTACTTACCTGACATCTTTCAACTCCACGGAATATGCTATTACAATGTTTATAGCAGTATTGTACAAAAATAAAAAATGTATTTAAATAGGAAAACATATGTTTCTTCGTGTTTTTTCCCGAACAATTCAATGGTCTTATTAGTTTAAAAAAAAAAATTATTTATAACAAATTATTAACAACAACCCAAAAATTTGTTTTTGCAAAATTATTTTTTTTTATATTTTTCAATTTTTGGACATATTTTTAAATGGAAGCTGTATTGTTTTATTATTTCATTGAAAAGTAGACGTCAAAACGAAAAAAATGAGCCCTGTATGACCTCTCTACGATGATTGTATATAGTAAAATGTAACTTTGAAAACAACGTGTTTCGGACCGAAAAAAATGAATATTTCAAACAGTTTTTAGTATTTCAATCTAGAATTTGTTTCTATTGTTTGGGACATAAAAAGGAGTACTTTCAGCAAGTTTGGTTAAAAAATATTTATTTTTGAGAAATTGACAAGTAAAAAAACAAAAAAATGTTTTTTTTTTTGATTTCTTGCATTTTTTCTAAAATTTTGAGGTTATATTAAAAGATGACCCATACAAAAGCTGTAGATTTTTCCAAGATCTACAACTTTTGCATATAACATTTTTCAGTAGGACATCAAATTTCGCGTGAAATTGCAAAAAACACGAGATGTATCCATTTCCCCCCCTTTTCAACCCCTAAAATCATCCCCTTACCTTCTTGGGCGCAAAACTCATTTTCCTTATGTTGACTTTAACCCTTTTAACCATTTGAAAACGTAAATTTCTGGATAACATTTTTTTGTTCTCCATATTCAACGTGCCTGGACTAATAAGAGAGCTAGCTCTTAGAAGATTAATTAGAGCAAGACAACAGCAAAAAGGCAACCACGTTCGTGAGTTTCAACTTTTTTAATTACAAATAGAAGCACAAAATTACTACGACTTAAAAGACAGGGCAAATTAAAAAGTAACCGAACCACCGATGACAATGAAATGCAGCAATACAGAAATATCGAACATGATTTCTTCAAAGGACAATTTATTGTTTCTGCAGAAATTCCCTTGTCACACTTAAGCAGTAGAACGATGCGTTAATCTGGTTACCGAAGCATTATTATCTGTTTGTGGACAAGAGGCAAGAGATGGCTTCATTAGAGCGAAGATCAAATTCAGGTAAGAATTACCATGTTTTGAAACAAAATCGCAATATTTCAACCGTACCGCGTACTGAAATTGTAACAAGTTCTGATAGACACAATTAAACTTTTTTTAAATCTTGTATCTTTTTATATACACAATATATTATATAACATTACAAAAAAAATGTTTTAATTCATTTTATTTCTACCGTTTTGAGATAGCATTTTTCGCTTATACTTCAAATTTCTAGTCTAGCGCGCCACCTGAAGATGTTGACGTAGAAGTATAAAATTTGGGATTTATACATTTAAGACCACGGGTCAAACATTTATAATATCTACAGGAAAAAAGAAATATTGAAAAAAAAAACTCGCTCCACCCTAATATATATGTAACGTTTTTAAACATAAGACTTTAAAAAGAAAGGCCCAAAAATTATTCGACAGCGAATATTTTCACATGTTTCCGCCATTCACATATACAAAACTTACATACCTACGTCCTAAGCTTGAGTACAACTCTCAAGTCTGGGCTGGTGCTTGGTGCTCCAGTGACGAACTCAAGTTTTCTGGACAGTATCCAAAAAAGAGCAATCAAAATGATTGGTGACAATACCATCGATGAGTCATTTACATCTATAGAACATCGGCGTAATATCTCATGCCTCACCCTATTTTACCGATACTTCAACTGCATATATGCTCTAGTGAAATAGCCAGTTGCATTCCTCCTCTTAAGATATTCAACCGTAATACCCGCGCCACCAGGAATGCCCATCACTTCACCCTTGAGCCCAGCTTCGGTCGTATTTTCATGTACAGAGAATCGTTTATTAGCCATACTACGCGAATGTGGAACTCTCTTCCACACTCTGTCTTCCCCAGTCATTGTAATGTTCAAGAATTCAAAACCAATGTTTACCGACACCTTTTACATCCTCTATCCTTTCTCTTATACTTACTCGCACTGTGCCCTTGGCATGTACCTAATGGGCAATCAAAAAAGCCCTTGAGTGCGCGTTGCGTTAATTATAAAAAAAAAACAATCACATAACATTAGAATAGGTTTATAAGAATAGATGTGTACAATTTTAAATGAAAATTGGAAGTGCGTTTTATTATCCTCACAAACTTATGTGGGTTATCCCGTGTTAAGAGACGAAACCCTGAGGTAAATTTATGTTTGCTTGTCCATAAACACTTTAGGAGAGCGGAGCATAAACTTCTCAGAACGAGGTTCGAAAGTTTTACAAAAAGGTGAGACAAACCTGCACGGCTTATACTTATACACCCCGAACCGAAGCCTGTGAAGACCATCATGGGAACATCGTAGTGGAACCGCGGTCAGTGCTGAGGATATGGAAAGACCACTTTTCCAAGCTGTATAATGGCGATGACGAGCAAAACTCCGCCAGCAATACAGAACCATTCAATTTGGGTGCAGAAGGCCAACAATTCCACCCACCCGACATGGACGAAGTGAAGATAGCGATATCTAAACTTAGGTCGAACAAAGTCACTGGAGCTAGCCACCGAACTGTACAAAACAGCTGGAGATGATTTGGTTGAAGCATGCACTAGCTCATCTGCAAAATTTGGTCGAAGGAAAGCATGCCCGATGAATGGAACCTCAGTATCTTTTGCCCGATCCTCAAAAAAGGAGATCCCCTGAGCTGCACCAACTACAGAGGTATAAGTCTCCTTAACATCGCCTATAAGATCTTGTCTACCGTGCTGTATGAACGTTTGAAGCCCTTCCTCAACAACCTGATAGGTCCTTATCAGTGTGGTTAGTACCCGGAAAGTCCACCATCGATCAAATATTCACCCTACGGCAGATCTTGGAGAAAACCCAGGAACTTCAAATCGATACCTACTACCTTATCATTGATTTCAAGGCCGCGTGTGAAACCAATTAGAGACCAATTATAAAGAGGAATGTCTAGTTTTGGCGTTCCAGAAAAACTCGTCCGTCTGTGCAAGATGACAATGGAAAACTCACGCTGTTCCATCATGGTCGGAAAAAACCTAACGGGCGCATTTGATGTCAAATAAGGTTTTAGACAAGGCGATGCGTTGTCATGCGATTTCTTCAACATCATTCTTGAAAAGATTGTGCAAAGCTCCAACGTCAACACCAGAGGCACAATCTTTCAAAAGTCTCCAACTACTAGGATACGCAGACGACGTTTACATAATTGGAAGAACACAGCGTGATGTCAGTGGAGCGTTTGTGAGCTTTGAGACGGAAGATGGATCTAGCGGTCAACGAGGGCAAGACCAAGTTAATGCTGTCAACGAGAAAGGACAACCAACATCGATTTCTTGGAGCAAACGTCAACATAGACAGTTTTAACTTCGAGGTAGTTAAAGACTTCGTCTACCTAGGATCCACAATTAACTCAGACAACAACACTTGTGCTGAAATCAAACGAAGAATCACTATTGCTAATCGCTGGTTCTTTGGACTAAGAAGTCAATTGAGTAGTAAAGTCCTCTCCCGAGCAACTAAAGTCACACTCTACAAAACCCTCATCATCCCGGTCCTCACGTATGGTGCAGAGACATGGACCATGACAACATCCGATGAAAACGCTTTGGACTGCTTTGAGAGAAAAATTCTTCGAGTGATTTTTGGACCTGTCTGCATAAATGGAGAATGGAGATGAAGATTCAATCAAGAACTGTACGAGCTGTTCAGCAACACTGACCTAGCCAGAAAAGTTAAGGTCTAACGACTTAGATGGTTGGGTCATGTAGAGCGAATGGAAAATAATGCTCCGGCTCGTTGTCTTCGAATCCAACCCGGAAGGACGTCGCAGAAGAGGAAGACCGCGGTCGAGCACACAGGTGGTAGAGGAACTGAACCAACTTGGTGTGTGAAACTGGAGACAGCTAGCTGGGGACCGAGCTGGCTAGAGACGTTTGTTGGGTGAGGCCCTGGTCTGACCTGGACTGTAGCGCCACCTTAGGAAGTAAGTAAGTAAATACTCTGTTGCATTGCAGATGTTGTTTATCTATTTTCCTGATGAAAATAAGAGGAGTATAATGAAGGCATATCATTTTCCACTGTAAACTGGGTTAAAATTACTTAAGCGTGCTTTACACGATATGGATTTTCCATATGGACTGTCACTTTTCATTTCCAAATGTATTTTCATATGTATGTCAAATTGGATTTTGATTGTAAAATCAGAAAAGCATTTAGACGATTTGGATTTTTCGTTTGTAGTTTCAAAACAATTTTTTTGTCCAAAACACCTTAAATGTGTTATATTATTATTATTTTTTTACGAAAAACACAAAATAACATAACAAATCACCTTTTTCGCGCTCTCCATGTTTAAATGTAAACTTTTTTTGCCGTTTAAGAAATCCGATTTCGTCTGTATACAGATGAAATTTAGAAACAGTTCTAAATGAAAAAAATTCCATATGGAATTTTCATCTGTATTTCGATATGGATTCTTAATACGTTTACACGATTTGTATAATTTTCCATATAGAAAAAGTGACAGTCCATATGAAAAATCCATATCGTGTAAAGCACGCTTTAATGAGTTAATCGAAGAAGATTTTGGAAATATCAAGTTAAATCGAAGTAAGTTTTTTCAGAGAGAAATAGGTTTCAAGAAATTCTTGATGGTGCGAAGTAAGAAGTAGATTTTCAAAGTTTTAAAATATCGAAATAGATGTACTTCGAAAGAAGTAAAGTGGCAAAGTTGTTTTAGACAGGGCAGGGATGATGATGATGGAGGGAGAAATGCCATTTAAAGCAAACTCGACGCGGGTGCATCCTAATGCAGACGAAGCCGAAGCTGAAGCGTGTTTGTGATTCAGCCTTTACTGACAGATGTGGAAACATTTGCAGTTCTGAAAATCGTGTACACGTAGCTTTAGGCTTAGTCTTAATTCGCATAATCTTAATATCAAAAAGAATCGGATGCTTTTATCCTGTGCCAACTCATAATTTGTTTATAAAATTGGTATTTTAACCAATTTAATATTTACAAATTCATAACCCATATTATGTTTGTTCACATTAACTTGATACGATTTTGTGATAGTAATCAATATTTTTTATTAAAGCTCATTTCAGTTTGATTCTAATAAAAAATGCCGGGTGGTAGTGGAGGCTATGATGAAGTTGCTGCTGCTCGCCGCGGTCGTTTTCGTGTCACTTCAACTTCGACTGGTCCTCCTGAAACTACACTCGGGAGGTTTCGTTTGATGCCAGCAGGTAAATAACATTTTAAAAATTGCATTTTTTAATGAATGCTTATGCTATCCGCTTGTGAATTATTTTCAAGATATACATTTCAGTCAAACTAAAGGTTAACGATTGATTAACTTAATTCATAGAGATGGTGTTAATAAAATATTTTTTACTAAAAGCTTTTATTTCAACAATATTTTTGATTGAATCCAATTTTTGTATAAACCATTTACATTTATTTAAAATAATTACCATAATCGGACCAGCCGACCCCTTTACAAACTATCCGAATTGAATTGGTCGTATAGGCATATGGCAAACACCATATTACGACCAATGGTTTGCCAAAACAGGGACTGTGTTATACCACCGGCTCATCACTTAGTGTGGTGTTAGTTGTTAGTAGGCACTAAAACAAATAACACAACACACATAAATAATTAACATAGCTGGGCATTAACGGGCATTTTTTCGTTAATCCGTTAATCGTTAATTAACGAAGTTAACATTCCCATTAACGGATTAACTTTTCAGTTAACTTCAAAAAAATGTTAACGATCGTTAAATTTTCCAAAGTCCGTTAATCGTTAATCGAACACAAAAATACCATACAGATACACATTCAAATTAGATTATTGGTAATTATTTTTATAACTTATAAAAAATTAGTCAACACCCTTCAGGAAACACAACGGCACGCGACTTGTCTATTTCACTGCCTGTCTGTGTTTTTTGTTTTTTTTTTGGTGCTATAGGTATACAGAATATAATTTCGCAAATTCAATTCACTGCCGAGCGTTTTCACCGTGTGCACCGCCGGCCGCGGCTTCGCGAAAAAAAACAACAGTTCTCATACGAATCATGCCGGCGATGTTCGTCCCTAGTAAAATTTGAAATGCCACTATTATTCCGGGTGCCGTTATTATTGCCGTTATTGAAATACCACTTTTTTCCAGTCATATACATGACTGAATAAATTGTTGTTTTAACACTTATGTGGCTTTTCTTACAACCAAGAAGAATTGCTACTAAAATCAATGTTTTTTGGCGTGTAAGAAATGTGCAAAATCGAATCAATCCCTTTTTTGAAAGTCTGTGTTGTCTGGTCAGCTGTTAAATAGTTTTGTACATGATAATTACAACAATAGAAAACTCAGAACTAGTATATGTGTAAAATCTGTGTACAAGTATGTGTAAATCCGTCTCCAAAAAGAGATTTGAGAGAAATCAATCCTTCGAGCAAAAAATTCAATTTCTTTGTGAAAGAAATGCGTTTAAGGGGAAAAAAATTGCCACTTTTACGTCACGGATCAGTTCTTGGGTTGTAAGAAAAGCCACATTAAACTCTTACATATAAAATATAATTTAATATATTAAGAAAAAATATACTTGTCTTTTCTTGTTTCCAACTTCCAATTTTTATTAGAAAATAAAATTTGTATGGCGTGTTAACGGATTAACGATTAACGTTAACTTGCGTTAATTTTTCTAAAATTTAACGTTTTAACTGTTAACGAAGTTAAATTTTTAATTAACGGATTAGCGATTAACGAAGTTAACTTTTTGATTAACGGTGCCCAGCTATGATAATTAACATAAAATAAACAAAAAAACATGACAAAATCAACATTAAACATTTAAGAAAGTGGAACACTGGTTTTTCTCTCCATAACGAAGGACTGTTTCCCACCAAGGCACTCCCAACGAGGGACGGCAGCGAATGAATTTCTTTTTTGGAATCAACGGAACCACACAACCTCGTCGTAGCCAAGGTAGTGCAACAAATATCCCGACAACGGCCAAAACAAGGAAATGCTACAAGAAAATTTGACGTCCGACGGCTACAATCGCAAGATCCTTCTCTGATCGAGTGCCAAGTAAACTCTTAAGGAGTTCTATGCCACCAACATCAAGTACCTAAGCCCAGTGGCAACATTGCCAGAAAGCAGTTAGAGATGCCGCCTCTAATGTACTGGGTTTCACACAACCACCAAAATGAAACGAAGGCCTATGCAGCCAAGCAGGAGGCATACAAAGCGGCGCTGAATAGAAAGACAAGAACTGCTCGTGAGCTCTACGAGCAAAAAAGGAGAGAGGAACGCCGGCTTCTCAGGAGAAAAAAGAGAGAGCATGAGAAGCTTCAGATTGAGGATGTTGAGAGAGCCAACAGCAGGAATGAAGTTTTGAGGTTTTATCGGAAGGTGAAGCAGCTGGCTCAAGGTCATCGAGCAAGAACCGATGCCTGCAGAGATAAAAAAGGGAACATCATAGTAAAATCGCAGTCAATGCTGGGGATTTGGAGAGACCACTTCTGTAGACTGTATAACGGCAACGACGAACAAAACCCCGCTGTCAGACAGGAGCTTTTCAATCTTGGGAATTACCAGGTTTTTACAACAATTTTCTTAGTTCTCTAAAGACGGCTATCGATTTATTTGTTCCTAAGACTAAATTGAAAAATGTCTCAAAGCCTCCTTGGTATAACAGACGTTTAATCAATTTAAATAATGAAAAAAATAAAGCATACAAATGTTTACGAAAGTGTTCTTCTGATGCCAATATGCGCAATATTTATAATGAATTAGAAAGGAATTTCAATGTTCTAAATAAGTTTCTATATAAAAACTATATTTACTCTATGGAATCCAAGCTAAGAGTGAATAGTAAATGTTTTTGGAGTTTCATTAATAATAAAAGGAAATCTAATGGAATCCCTAAAAGTATGCAATATTTAGGTTCGACTCTAACAAGTCTACCATCTATCTGCGATGCCTTTGCTAAGTTTTTTAGTTCAAATTATATAGATTCTAGTAATGTCACTAACACCTCTTTTTACCAGTCCTTAAATAGTCTAAACATAGGTAATTTAAGTATTACCTTATCGGAAGTAGAATTGGCTCTATCTAGTCTAACAGAAGACAATAATTCTGGTCCGGATAAAATTCCACCTATTGTTTTAAAAAAATGTTCTGTCACTCTGTCTAGAGTTTTGTGTTTTATCTTTAATTGTTCGTTAACATATGGTGTATTTTTGTCAGAATGGAAAGCATCCTACGTTACTCCTATTCACAAATGTGGTCCAAAACAGGAAATAACTAACTACCGACCTATTAGTAAATTGTCCGCAATACCTAAGGTATTTGAAAAAATTGTTTGCGATAAACTGAAATTTTTATTAAAAGAGACCATATCCCCGTACCAACACGGTTTTGTATCCGGTAGATCAACTTCTACTAACCTAACCATTTTCACGAATTGTATTCTTAATTCATTAGAAAAGGGTTACCAAGTGGACGTTATCTACACGGATTTTGCTAAGGCGTTTGATAGGGTGCATCATAAAATTTTATTACAAAAACTAGAGAATATAGGTTTTCATTCCAATATGCTTAAATGGCTGAGAGCTTATCTTACAGGACGCAGCCAGCTTGTTTCAATTGACTCGTTTACCTCTTATCCCTTTTCTGTCACTTCTGGCGTTCCGCAAGGGAGTCACTTAGGTCCAATGCTGTTCCTGATTTTTATAAATGACCTACCTGATGTTCTTACTAATTCAATGCGTCTTATGTTTGCGGATGATTTAAAATTTTTTAGACGTGTAAAAAATTTAACAGACTGTTCACTTCTCCAAAATGATGTAAATAATCTTATAAACTGGTGCAATATGAACCAATTAGCCCTAAACATATCCAAATGTCAATGTTTTTCGTTTACCCGTCGTTTGTTACCTATCGTTTACGATTACAATATGCAAAATCATGTCCTTGATAGAGTTTCTATTAAAAAGGATCTTGGAGTAATTTTTGATTACAAGCTAAACTTTGTTCATCATATAGAATTCATGGTGAACAAAGCTAACTCTATGATGGGTTTTATTTTTCGTAATTCGTATGAACTTAGGGACCCTTACACACTAAAAGCCCTTTATGTTGCGTATGTAAGATCGATCCTAGAATACTGTTGCGTAGTTTGGAATCCTCATTACAACGTTCATATTACAAGAATAGAACAAGTCCAAAAAAAATTCACAAGATTTGTAGTGCACAAATTAGGTTGGAATATTGAAATGCCTACGTATAACGTAAGATGTCAGCTTATTGGTATTCAGTCATTAGAAAACCGCCGTAAGATGTTCGCTATAAATTTTATCAGAGATATCTTAACATATCATATTGATTGCTCTTATTTATTATCTTTAATTGATCTTTACGCTCCTTCTCGAGAACTAAGAATCCGTACCTTATTCCGTGAAAACATTCATAGAGTTTGTTTGTGCCTAGCCTCTTTGTTTGTGCATTTCTTTTTCTTTTGTTTTCTTTTCTAATATTTATTATTATTCTCAAACGGTGTTCTTTTAATGAAATTTATTTCCTAATTGAAAATTTATAGAATTTGTTCATACAAATATTTCAACGACGAAAAACAATATGTATATATTAAGTTATTGTAAAGTGGATCCGACTTCCTTCTGGCTGCATTGGTATTATAAGAGTTAATTACGCATTTAATGAACCCATAACTCGCAGTGTTAGGGAGATTAATAATGTGTCAAACAATTTAGATTTTAATTTCCATTTGAGTAGAAACTCATTCAAAAATATGTTAAACTTGTATTTTTTAACAAATTAAATAATGTCATCAAATAGCTTTCATTTTTTTTTTGTATGGATATAGCTTTAATTTTATTATGATGTTAAATTTCGTTAGTCTATTTGAGGTTGTAAACTCTAATTGATGTAAATAAATAAATAAATAAATAAATAAATAAATAAATAATAGCCAACAATTCCGTGAACCCAACCTAGAAGAAGTGAAAACAGCAATATCACAGCTGAAATCTAACAAAGGCGCTGAAGCAGATGGTCTAGCTGCCGAGCTGTTCAAAGCCACAGGCGACGAGCTAGATAGGAGCATGCACCAAATCATCTGTAAGATATGGTCGGAGGAATGCATGCCCGATGAATGGAACCTCAGCATTGTTTGCCCGATCCTGAAAAAGGGAGATCCTCTAAACTGCGCCAACTACAGAGGAATCAGTCTGCTTAACATCGCCTTCAAGATCCTCTCTGCCGTAATATGTGAACGTCTGAAGCCTTTCGTCAACAATCTGATTGGTCCTTATCAATGTGGCTTCAGGCCAGGAAAGTCTACCATCGACCAAATTTTCACGTTGCGGCAGATCCTGGAAAAAATCAATGAACTCCAAATCGATACCCACCACCTCTTCATTGATTTTAAGGCCGCGTATGATAGCATCTACAGAGACGAACTGTATAAAGCTTTGTCTAGTTTTGGCATCCCTGCCAAGCTCGTTCGCTTGTGCAAAATGAGGATGGAGAACTCACGCTGCTCTATCAAGGTTGGCAATGAGCTTACGGAATCATTCGACGTCAAAAAAGGATTCAGACAAGGCGATGCACTGTCGTGCGATTTCTTTAACATCGTTCTTGAGAAGATAGTCCAAAACTCCACCGTCAACACCAGAGGCACTGTCTTCCAAAAATCTGTTCAACTTCTCAGGTATGCCGACGATATTGACATAATGGGAAGAACACAGCGTGATGTCAATGCCGCCTTTGTGAGAATTGAGACAGAAGCGGCAAAAATGGGTTTAGCGGTAAATGAGAGAAAAACGAAGTACATGCTGTCTTCGAGTAAGGACACCATCGACGGCTCGGACAGAACGTCACAATAGACGCATATAACTTCGAGGTAGTTAAGGAGTTTGTCTACCTAGGCTCCGCTTTCAACACGAACAATAACACCAGCGCTGAGATAAGACGAAGAATTACTCTTGCTAATCGCTGTTTCTTTGGGCTAAGAAAGCAACTGAGTGGAAAAGCCCTATCTCGATCAACTAAGGTAAAACTGTACAACACCCTCATCATCCCTGTCCTGCTATATGGTGCAGAAGCATGGACCCTAACAAAATCGGATGAATGTGCCTTCGGCTGTTTCGAGAGGAAAATTCTTCGGGTCATCTTTAGCCCCGTGTGCATTGATGGGGAATGGAGAAGGAGATACAACAGCGAACTTTACGGGTTGTACAACGACGTGAACCCAGCCAGAAGGGTCAAGGTCCAGAGACTCAGATGGCTTGGTCATTTAGAGCGCATGGACACCAATGCTCCGGCCCGGAAAGCCTTCGACACTATTCCCGAGGGACGCAGAAGGAGAGGAAGACCGCGACTCAGGTGGCGCACACAAGTGGAAGAGGACCTCAATCAACTTGGAATGCAAAAGTGGAGACAGCTAGCTAGGGACCGAGTTGACTGGCGGGGACTGTTGATTGAGGCCCAAGTCCACAACGGACTGTAGCGCCACCTTAAGTAAGTAAGTAAGTAAATCAGTGCACCTACAATTTCTTGCCATTTTCCCTTTGAGAACCAATGAGTTTTCCAAGTCTTTCATCAAGGACTTTCTATTTTCCATTGGAAAACCCATTTTGAAACAAAAAAAATCCATGCAAAAAAATCAAATTTCTGCCCTTTGTTTAGTTTTTATTTAGCCATGATTCCGTTTTAGTGTACGCGAGACAACTACACTAGTCAAAACAATTAAAGGAACACTTGAAAAAACTCAAAAATGGAGTGGTTTTTTATAAGGCTGTATCTCAGTAGAAATTGGTCCGACAAAGTCATAATGATAATGAAAAAAAAAATAATAAACAAATTCAAAAGAACAGAAAAATAAAAAAAAACTTTGCCTAAAATTGAAAAAAAAGTATTTTGTAAGTTTGATTCGAAACAGAGAAACGGTTAATCTTATTAATGTGCAATTTTCACCAAAATCAAGGAAATTTTATGAGCTTAAATAATTAAGCCTCAGATTAGTTGTATCACTGAAAACCACAAAATAACGGAAGTTTTTATGAAAAAGTTGAAAAATGCGTATTTTGGACCTTTTTTTAAAGTGATAGAAAAGATTGAAAAAAGCAATATTTTTATTTTTTCAAGATGTTTTTGTGTAGAATTTTTTTTTCAAATCTGCTTTTATTTTTTTTGTAAGTCAATATTTAGCAGAGTTATTAGGGTCCAAAGTCAAAATTGTGTTTTTGCATGTAAACCCATTTTCTGATTAGAAAAAAAATTGTAGTTTTTTTTTCAATTTTGAAATTGAGTGAACATATTTTACGCTCAAGCGAAAACGACTTACGGTACTTTCTTAACTCAAAATAATTTGAAAAGAAAAAATGATAATCTTTGAAAAACTTTTTATTTCACTTCAATCCGACTTTTTTCTACTGAGATACAGACTTATAAAAAACCACTCAATTTTTGAGTTTTTTCAAGTGTTCATTTAATTGTTTTGACTAGTGTATAAGGACGACTCAACAAAATTTGAGCAAGAGCTCACAAAAGAAAGCAAAAGCTTGTTCTTATGCGTATGAAAATGAGCACAAGCTCATGTAACTTAGTTCCAAGTTCCATCTGAGCAAGACGAGATCAAACGTAAGCAGTGAGTAAAAGCAAATACATCAAAATTTATTATGCATACGACAAGCACCTTTTACTCAAAAAATTGAGTTCGAGCTCAAGCTCAAGTTTAATGCATGAGAACCACTGTGTTGGCTAAAGTGAAAAATCAAAGTGTTGAATAAAGTTTGAGAGTGATTGAATAAAGTACTTTTGTGTTTTATTTCCAAAAGTGTGAATAAGTTTTAATTGTCGGACCAAGGCGAATATTGCAATATAATATGAAGGTACATTGTGCATAGTAACAAAGAAAAAAACGAAAACTAACAATAAACATTGACTCACAACATACCTATTCAACCTAATTGTTTTTTTTTTCTAGAATCAAGTTGAAAAATATTCACCAAAGTTCACAATTATTCAAACCGTTTTAACATTAATTTGCTCTGTTTGAACATTCGATCAGTCAATTTGAGTACTCAAACTGTTTGAATATGTCAAGTAAGTTCAAACAAACCATCTATTTTGCTCGTGAGTAAAAAAAACGAAAACGATTTCTGAAGACAGTTTACTCATTTTGCTTGCCCGTAAACAATTGTGTTTGTGAGCAAAAATGATTGTGAGGAGTTTCTTTGTGAATAGGGGTCGAAAACGATCAAGTCTGAGCGATCATTGAAAAGTTGTGTTTGAATTTGAACTTATTTTAACGAACTTGTATTAATCTCTGTTTCCTATACCCTATTGGTGTTCTTCTTTTTTTACATCTGAGCAGATCACAGAAATGTAAAAGAAAAATGTGATTCTTTTTAAGCTCAGACGTATAAGAGCTAAAAAATGTTATGCTCGGAGCTAAATCTATTCGCTCAGGGCCGAGCAATTCGGACAACTTCACTTCTTTTTTCTGATTTTATGAATTAAAAACAACACATAATTAAAGATGGATTCCAAAGACAGTAGGGAGTCTACTGTAGGTATTAAGGTAAACAAAAAAAGTAAAACAAATAATTAGTAAAAATTTTATTTCAGTTCTCGGGTTTCTTTCTTGTTTATATCGGAGGACTTTATATATAATATGATCTGCTTAGAGCTTTGCCTTAACACATCTGTGATCTGCTCAGAGATTAAAAAAGAAAAACGCCATAATTATATTTTCTTGTTTGCTCATGACAAAAAACATGGGAGCGGGTCGTAATTCTGGTTTCAAAATTCTGCTTTTTAATCGAAAATTATGTTTTTCAAAATTCTGCTTTGTTTGCATTCTGGTCACCAAAATTCTGTTTTTTTAAATTATTCTACTTTTCAAAATTCTGGCTGTTTTAAATAATGTAATATTCGGCTTGGTCCGACAATTAAAACTTATTCACTTTTTAAATAAAACACAAATTCACTTTATTCAAATCACTCACAAACTTATTTATTCAACACTTTCAATTATAACTTTTCAAACACAGTGTACTTTACTTATCGCAGTTCACAATCAATTATCCCGCTTCGCTTCCGAATCGGTTATTTATAGTTCTGATAATGGTTCTAGAAACTACTAAACCGAATGTTCCAGAAGTTCTCTTTTTAACCACTAGATGTTGCCCCTCATTTTTAACTGTCATACACAAGTGTTTACTACTACAATTAAACTTATTGCTACATACTTATTTCCTATAAAATGATATTAGAGTTATAGTGATAAGGAGTAAGTAAAGAGAGTAAGAGTAGTATGTACATTAAATATAAAACGAGATACGGAGTAAGTAAAGAGAGTAAGAAAAGTGTATACATTAAATATAGAAAGAGGTACAGAGCGTAAGAGATAATAAAGTATACACATTAGACATTACAATAGAAGGAGATACAGAGCGTATGAGATAAAATAAAGTGTATACACATTACATTGCCCCCTCCTTAGGATTGATCGTCCCGATCAAGATCATCACCACTGTAGCGATGTAGTCGGTCGCGATGTACGACTTTAAGTTTACCTCTGACTCCTTTTTGTATCCGATACACGACGTCGTTGATTTTGCTAATCACTGTATATGGACCTTCCCAGTCCCGTTGAAGTTTCGGTGACAACCCTTTTTGTCGATGGGGATTGTAAAGCCACACTCGATCTCCTGCTTGGAACTCTGTTGTTGTCGCTCGAATATCGTAGCGTGACTTCATTCGGTCACTGAACATCTTCATTTTTGACCTGGTATCGTCGTGGATCTGAAGGAGTCTTTCTCTGAGGTCATCCAAGTAGACATCCTCGGCTTGCGGTTCCGACGTGGGACATCCAAATTTGATTTCGCTCGGCAGTCTGGTGTTCCTTCCCATTAAAATCTCAGACGGTGTATGGCCAGTTGAGCTATGTCTTGCACTTCGATACGCCATCAAAAACAGTGGAATGTGTCGATCCCAATCTCGCTGGTTGTCGTCCACAACTTTGCAAAGATGTTCCTTAAGGGTTCGGTTGAACCGTTCGACCATGCCATCAGATTGTGGGTGGAGTGGTGTTGTTCTTGTCTTCTTGATGTGAAGAAGCCCACAAACTTCCTGGAATATGTTTGATTCAAAGTTCCTTCCCTGGTCGGAATGCAGTTCTAATGGAACACCGAATCTGCTCACCCAGTTGAACACAATTTGGTCTGCGACTGTTTTGGCTTCTTGATTCGGTATGGCGTATGCTTCAGGCCACTTGCTGAAGTAATCCATGACGACCAGAATATAACGATTTCCATTATTTGTTTCCGGAAATGGACCCGCCACGTCTATTGCAATCCTTTCAAAGGGTGATCCGACATTATACTGCTGCATTTGGCTGTGATTCTTTTTGTTTGGGCCTTTGGTGGCAGCACAGGTATCACATTTTCGGCACCACTTCTCGACATCCTCCCTTGCATGTAGCCAATAGAATCGTTGTCGAACCTTTTCTAGCGTCTTGTTTACTCCTAGATGGCCTCCCGAAACTCCATCATGCATCTCTCACAGAACGTCCATAATCTTCGATCTCGGTAAGACTAGCTGCATTACATAGGACTTTCCATCTGCTGATTCCCACTTACGTCGAAGGACACCTTCTTGGACATGCAACGAGTCCCACTGTGCCCAATAGGCCTTCAGAGCCGGACTTCTGTCGGAGATATCAGCCCATTCTGGTTTTTCCTGGTGTTCCTTGCATGCGAGGATGGGTTCAATATCTGGGTCCTCTTGTTGAGCCTTCCTCATCTCGTCGTTGCTCCAGCCATAAATGGGATCGGTTCTGGTTCGTAGGACAGTGACCACTTCTTTTTCTTCTTGGCGTCTGCAATACTTACAGTCTTGCTTACATGGTCCGAGACAGTGCATCAGCATTTGAGTGAAGCTTCCCCTTCCGATGTTGAATTTCATAATCGTACGTCTGCAGCCTCTCAATCCATCTCGCCACTTGACCCTCTGGATTCTTGAAATTCAAAAGCCAGTTTAGTGCTCCATGGTCGGTTCGGAGAAGAAACTTCTGTCCATAGAGATACTTATGGAAGTGCTTTGTTGCCAAAATCAGTGCAAGAAGTTCTCTTCTGGTCACACAATAGTTTCTTTCCGACTTCGAGAGTACCTTGCTGTAATAGGCAACCACCTTTTCTTCGCCATCATGTACCTGTGACAATACAGCACCAATCCCGACATTGCTGGCATCAGCATCAATGATGAACGGCTTTCCTGGAGTCGGGTAGGTCAGCACTGGTGCATTACACAAGCGTTGCTTGAGCTCTTGAAAGCTGCGCTCGCACTCACCTGACCATTTAAACTGCTTTCCTTTTTCCGTTAGCTGATGTAGACTCTTGGCGATCTCAGCAAAGTTTTTGACAAAGCGCCTATAGTAGGTGGCTAGACCCAGAAAGCTTCGGAGTTGGTGTTTGTCCTGTGGTGTTGGCCAATTCTTCACGGTGTCAACCTTATCAGGATCCGTCTTAACTCCTTGGGATGAGATGATATGTCCCAGGTATTTCACTTCGGTTTTGAAGAGTGAACACTTTTCTGGATTGAATTTGAGGTGGGCTTCTCGAAGTCTTTGAAACACGGCTCTCAGATTTGTGCAATGTTCGTCAAATTTTCCCGTATACGATGACGTCATCCAAATAGACCAGGCAAGACTTCCATGTGAGTCCTTGCAGGACACATTCCATAAGGCGCTCAAAAGTCGCTGGAGCATTGCACAGTCCAAAAGGCATCACTCTGAACTGCCACAGTCCGTTTCCTGTCGAGAACGCTGTCTTCTCTTTGTCTTCAGGATGGATTTCTACTTGCCAGTATCCACTTTTCAGGTCCCACGTTGAGAACTGTAGGAAATGCCTCCTGTTATACAAAAAAATATGTAGCATCAATGCCCCATAGAATTACCATCTGCTAACACTAGCCATAGTCAGTGAGAGAGATTGATTTCTTAACACTTGATTTCAAACGCACTAATAAAATCCGTAGCAAAAGGGAATCAAAAATACTGCAGTGGTACAATTGAAATCGAAATGCCGCAGTGCAGGTGGACCGTTTTGATTGTGTTTTTTCAGTAAATAGTTGTTGGTAGGCATACATTTTAAGAAAAAGAAAGCTTGAAGGTTTCAACAATTAGTTAGTCGGTGATCTGAAGTCAAGCCACCCAGACTGGCAGTATCCAAAATAACAAGCTACATATAGTTGTGTCACAAGATCAAAACAGCTTAACAAAAAAATAACATTTTAGTAGAAGTTGGTGTGAGAAAAGAAAATAAATTACATTTTTTTTATAAAGCATTCGATAAGTGCGTGAAGAAAAAGCTATTCAGAGCTGGGACTAGGAATTAAACCTAAGACACCAACGCCGTCACCGACGCACGCGCCGGTGTTTTCGTCATTCAAAGAAAAAAAAGGGGATTGTCAGACACTTAACTCCCACACCTATTCCGCACTTAAATAATTAAAAGCGAATGCCATTTCTACCAGCGAAGCGAAGTCTGAACAGGACATAACACGCCGACGCACGCGGTCACCGACTCCCAAAATCCGGCATCAAGAAATACCATTGGGATCGATTCCCAGATTTTAATACCAAGGCCCCATAAGAAATTAAAAAAAAGTGGGAAATACAAATAAGGAAAACCGTAAGAGTTTAATGAAGAGACAAAACATACATTTTACATTCATTTGTGAGACGACCGACGTCGGTAACGTTTAAGTTAAAAATTAATAATATTAGACCTCCACAGAACACTATTCGAGAAAAACAACTTCAAAGCCTCCAGCTCGACGATCCAGCAAAATTGTGCACACTTTCGCCAGGATCCCCGAAAATTAAAGCGTAAAACACTGAGTAAGTCATATATGAATTTTATTTTTATCTTAAGCGTTCCGATCCTCACTTATTGGTGAGAGAAAAACTTAATTAAAGAAAAAAAAAAGCAACGATAGAACTTGTAACTTCATTAAATTCCTTACATACCCTACCAAAAAGAAAAAAAACATATTATTAATTGATAGTAATTGTAAGCCTTGCATCCTAAGATTTTGAAATCAAAAGAATACATTATAACCTTAATAAATCGAAGAAAAAATATTGTAGAAATTAAGACGAATTAAAAACAAAAAAAAACAAAAAATTTATATTGAAAATTTGAGTCATTTTTTTTAAAGAAACCCATGGTGCCCAAATTACTTTTGTTTGCTCCGCCTCTGATTTGTTTTTTTTTTTTGTTAAAGCAGTGGCATATTATCCTAAAGGCAAACTAGGCACGTGCCTAGGGGCGCGACAACAAAGGGGCGCACCGGCCGGCGCAGTAATTCTTACAAGTGGCAAATAATGCGAGTTCATACGGGGTTGTTAAAGTAACAAACTTGTGAACTCGAATTGCACTTGCATCGCTTGTTAAAATAAAAATCGGTCCTGAGCAATTGCTCTTACAGTACCTACAGATAAAACTCGGTTTGGACTTGGAAATCGACTTAGCTTTCTTTTAATTTTGTAAGCGTTTTTGAATAGGTATTCATTTTACTTATTGTAGGAGCAAATAACTTAATGGTCGAGTTCATCAGCGGATGGCAAAGGTTTCGGCGGATTTAAAACCTAATTTTTCTGCTTTTTAAGTTCTTTCTAGATTGATTTTCGGGGCAATCCGATTTGAGAACCTCGGTTTGCATAAGAACCAACTCGAGTTAACTTTGTTTACAAAATTTACGTTTCGGCAGATCATTAATTAACCAAATACTAATAGATCTCATGTTAACTAAGTCTCTATTTCCTTGGCCCCTATTTCAACGACTTTTCTTTAGGCGCGGTGCATCGATTTCAGTCAAACTATAGCACGAGATATTTCTATATAGGGGCGCCAGTAAGATGCTTGCCTATGGCGCCCTGAACCTTTAATCCGCCACTGTGTTAAAGACAAGTGTTTTTGATATCAGAAGTAAAGGATCAGTAATCGACATTAAAGATCGTTTTCTCTTCTTTTTTATTTGAGCTGCAGTGGCCTTGACTCAGTTCATTTTTGATCAAGTGTTCATTTAACCTTGATTTTTTTTTTAGTAATAGGATGCGTCAAGCTGAGTGAAGAGAACAATATGGCACTCTAAAAGTTTTTAGTTTAGGATGTGAGGAAGGAGAAAGATAAAGAAGAGATGAAGTGAAAGCTTAATTTTTCTTATTTAATCAAATGATATAAAGAGAACTAAAGACTCCTGTTTTGTTTAAGGGGTTAACGTTCAAATTAAGAGCAAACGCGTTAACCAAGGCGTGCTTTAGAATAGAAGGTAATTCTTACAGAGGCACCGGGGGAGGGCAATAGCTCAGAGAACATCAACATCTATGTTCTCGAACAGTGTGACCATCTACTCAAAAGCAACTTCATTTCGGGTTCTTACATTTTTCTCTATATTTAAACATCAAAAATCCATCTTTGATCACAGGCCTGAATTAAAAAACGTAACGTCGTCGCCTTATTTCTTTTAACAAGATCCCACCCGTCCGACGAGCTAGGACGTGCATATGCTAGCAGGCCTAAGGTTAAATAGAAGTAAGGCAACCCTTTCATGCTCCTGCTTGGTCGATTAGAAAGACCTGTAACCTTCCGATCACTGAGGGGGGTTGAAGCAGGAAGGGTTTGATTTGCGCTAAAAAACTAAGCTTAAAGAGGAAAAAATAAAAATGGATCGAGAGTGCTCTTTGAAACCGGGTGTTCAGCATACGTTCATTCATTTAGTTTTTTTTCTTGGGACTTATTTAGTAGCGCGCCTCAGTTACTTTGCAATTTAGTTAAACGCAAATTAATCCGTTACAGGTGGCGCCCATCGCGTGGGGCCCGAAGTTGTTGCTATATTGAGTAGTATTGTAACTTTGATAGATTGACAGATGTACACATACCTATATTTTTTTGTTTCAGTACTGTTTGGCGGAATGATCTCATGTGGATCGGGAGAATTATTATCCGATAGGCATAGGCTTTCATGTCTAGCTTAGTTCGTTGTAATGATTTTTTCTTACCGTCAATTAGTTAAGTAAAGACAGTATTCCTTCTCCGTCCGAAATATGAGTGAATAGTCCTCATTTTTGTCAGTTGCGTAGATTGAATACTTGTTGCTTTTACTAGAAAAAATAGTATATTTTGATTAAAAGATCTATGTCCGATAGATTAGTTGACGTTGTCCTGATCTATGACTGTAGGGTAGGCGTTTAGTTAAAAGATATTATAAACAAAACAAAAAACAAAAATATCCATTAGATTACGTTCAGAGTGCAACAGTTTTTGATAAGCGTTGTCCAGTCAGCTAGATCAAAGACATAGCTTTCGTCGTTGCAACGGTTATAGGAACTTGTCAACTGAAGGGTCATTGGTTGATGATGTAAGAATCTTGAATCATTTCAAAGTTACTTATCAATCACACATACTGCGTTTCTTGCAATTTTTTTAAGTATTTAGCTAATCTCAAATCTTTTTCTCTCAACTCACATCCTAATTTTGTAAATGAAAAGTTAAAGTTAATATTAAGTTAGTTATTCATTCGATTGTTAAATTCTCGATTTAGACTTAGCAGTTTTTTTTTTGGGAAAAATTTCTTAGTTCAGTTTGGTCTTTGTATAGTATCTATAATATATATATATTTCGAGTTTGAGTTATAGTATTCACACATTTCTATAAACATATTTTTTTTAAATTATTTAATACAATTTTTGTACGGTTTCAATGACGGGTAACCGTCGAGGTCGACCTTCCAAGGCAAGCGTATATCAATTAAGTAATAGCGGTCGTGTAACAAGGTCAAGAAATCAATCTGAATTAGATAATATGGCTGGACCAAGTAATTCCACAGCCAACAAGGTGAATTTAGAACAGCATGAAGAGGAAGATAATTCAAGTGGTAGGAGTGAGGAACGTGGGGATGGTATCTCCGGAAACGAGAATCAAAACGGAAGAGACCTTTCCCAAGACGCTGAACAATTCGAAAATTATGTAAGGGATGTGGTGTCAGCCACGGTTGGTCTTAAACGTTCAGAAGACAGGCAATTTATCCAAGAGGAACCTGCTAAAAACCAGGAGCGTCTTCTACAACAAGTAGGGAACATTATTCGAGATTCATTAACAAATCTAGCCCATAATATACCATCTAACTCAAATAACCCCAGAATAGGCGTTGAGACCGTAGCCAACGACCCCGACGTTAGGTCACAAGAAAGGGAAGCGCACCAACCAACAACGATTCAAGGGGAAAATCAGAACGATCGTGTAGATCGAGAACAAGTTGTTCATCCGGTTGACATGACACGAGCTTCAAATTTAGATAATTTCCTCGCTCGTTTGAGTAGTATGAATCTTAACAATTCACCTCAGTTGTCCCATGAGCCAACCGTAGCCCCATCCCCCTCCAATTCATTTAACAGATTCCAAAACTACCACAAATGGGGAATTAAATTTAACAACAAGAATATGTCTATAGATGATTTTTTATTCCGCTTGGAAAGAGTCAAGAATAGCTATAATGCAACGTGGCAAGACATCGTAGCCAATTTTCATCACTTTGTCGAAGGTCAAGTGGAGACATGGTTTTGGGTATTTTTAAAAAGCAACCCAAGGGTAACTTGGACAAACCTAAGATTTGCTCTCCTCGAACAGTATCGGACTCTGGAGACAGACTTCGAGCTCTCTCGAAAGTTTCGATTCGTTTTATGACGATCTCATGCAGATGAACTCTAGGTTAAGAAATCCCAAGTCGACGAAGGAGATTATTGAGCTAATTAAACTAAACGTACGACGTAGAATTGGGGAATTATTGGTAACTTTTAGCACACATAGCCTACCAGAAATGTTGTATGTGTGCAGAACAATTGAAAAATTCCTAAACGGAAACGAGCAAAGACCGATAAATAGAGCACCTATTGGCGGAACTAGTTTTCCGATGCGTAGAGCTATCAATGAACTAGATTCTTTGGATGAAGCTTCATCATCTTCAGGGCAAGTTCAAATTGAGGCATTGAATAATAATATGAAACCAATTGTGTGCTGGAATTGTAAGGGCTTAGGCCATACTTTCCGAGAGTGTCTCGATTCACGACGTAACCTTTTTTGTTTCCGCTGCGGACGAGAAAACGTCATAACACCTAATTGTGAAAAGTGCTCGGGAAACCGGCAACAGAGCAAGGCTGTAACCGGGGAGAATTGCTCGAAGGACAGAAGCCCGGAATCTTACAATTAGAAACTCAGCCCAAAATCTCTTTACTTAAACGTCCACCTGATGATCAAATTATCCACCCCAATAACACTGTAAATGACAATCTAACTCACGTTAGAAAGTCTCTTCACGAACGCCAACTAGACTACTTCAAAGCGCGAGAAAGAATTTTTAAGACCAACCAAATTTCGAACCGTATTCAGAAGCTTCGAGACCGGCATACCAAATCAAAAAACATGTATAAGGTTATCTCCTCCGCAAAAGTGAATACTTCGGTAGATGATCCTCGTCTTTTTCTGTCGGTTGAAATTTTTGGTAAGCAATGGCTTGGCCTACTCGATTCGGGAGCTAGCATTAGCTGCATGGGGGCGGGATCCTTAAAATATTTGCTAAACCAAAATATACCTTTCAAAAAGTTGTCATCCTCATTAGCTACGGCTGATGGACAAAAACAAAATATCGTGGGCTTAATAACGACCAAAATTCAATACAAAGGGTTGAGTAAGGATATCGATCTTTTCATTGTACCGTCTCTGACACAACAACTCTACCTAGGCATTGACTTTTGGAGAACTTTCAATTTAGCTCCAAATCTTATCTCCGAAATTGCGTTGAATTCCGAAATTGATTCAAACAAGTGTAACTTAACTCCGAAGGAGCATAAGGCGCTTCAAGGTATAATCAAATTATTTCCTTCATTCACGGAAAAGGGGTTAGGAAAAACGAATCTCATGGAACATGTGATAGACACCGGGGACGCGGTACCTATAAAACAAAGACATTACCCCGTTTCTCCAGCGGTACAGGCCGTATGATTGAGATGGATGTAATTGAAGAAAGTACTAGTCCTTGGAGTTCCCCAGTGGTACTAGTTCGAAAGCCGGGGAAAAACCGTCTTTGCCTAGACTTTCGCAAGGTCAATCAGGTCACGAAAAAAAACGCTAATCCAATTGCACAAATAGAGGGCTTGCTAGCGCGTTTTTCAGATCCTCACTTCATCTCAAGTGTGGACCTGAAGGACGTGTATTGGCAAATACCGCTGGAGAAAGGTTCTCGGGAAAAAACAGCCTTTACCGTCCCCGGTCGTCCTCTCTATCAGTTCAAGGTTATGCCTTTCGGTCTTTCGAATGCCGCCCAAAGTTTATCTTGCTTGATGCATCGAGTAATTCCTCATGAATTACGAGACAGAGTTTTTGTGTACTTAGACGATTTGTTGGTCCTTTCCCGCACATTTGACGAGCATCTTCAAGTTCTGAAAATAGTAGCCGAACGGTTGACTGAAGCCGGGCTAACAATCAATGTGGAGAAATCCAAATTTTGCATGCGAGAACTGCCGTATTTAGGGTATATAGTTGGACAGGGGGGCATCAAAGCTAGCCCAGATAAAATAGCAGCCATAATCGATTTCCCAGTACCGAAAACACCACGCCAAGTCAGACGATTTCTAGGCATGGCCGGATGGTACCGGAGGTTCGTAAAAGATTTTTCCACCCTCGCTTCCCCGTTAACTAACACTCTTAAGAAAAATCTAAAATTCAACTTTGACGATCAAGCACTTGAAGCTTTTAACTCTATAAAAAAAGAGTTAACTTCAACTCCGATACTAGTCAATCCAGACTTTTCAAAACAATTTATCATCCTCTGTGATGCTTCCGCAACTGGAATCGGCTGTGTCCTCTGTCAAAAGGATGAAGAAGGGACTGAACGTCCAATCTATTACTTTTCCCAGAAACTGAATCCGGCTCAACGGAATTATTCGGTGACGGAACGCGAATGCTTGGCAGCAGTGAAGGGGATACATAAATTCAGACCGTACATCGAAGGTTACCGGTTCAAAGTCATTACAGATCACTCCAGTCTGAAATGGCTTATGAATCTGAAAGATGCGACGGGTAGATTGGCTCGCTGGAGTCTAAAACTTCAAAGTTTCGATTTCGAAGTGGAGCATAGAAAAGGGTCTCTAAATGTGGTCCCAGACGCCTTGTCCCGTGTGTATCAAGTTGATTCACTACAAGTAGGGGATAAGGACCCTAAATACGATCCGATCAATCCCGCAGATATTCTACATGTCGATTTTGACGACCCAAGTTTTAAGTCTGAAGAGTATTTACAAATCATCCAGAAAATCGAAGAGAACAAGGACCAACTCCCAGATTTAGTAGTTTCCAATGGTTTCATGTACAAAAAAGTGAAATTCTGTACAGGAAATCCCATTCAGGACGATTTGGTTTGGAAACTGTGGATTCCCACAAATCTTACGGAAAAACTTGTGTCTCTAGCTCATTGTCCTCCACGCGCGTCTCATGGAGGCATAACAAAAACTTTATATCGCCTCCGCCAACAGTGTTATTGGCCAGGTATGGCAACTCAGGTCAAAGCCTTCATTTCTAACTGCACGATTTGTAAGACCACTAAAGCTCCAAACATCACATTAAGAGCAAAAATGGGAAAAGCGTTTGAAGTGGACAGACCATTCCAACACCTTTATATAGATTTTATTGGACCCTATCCACGGTCAAGAAGTGGAAACACCGTCATTGTCATAGCACTCGACCAGTTGACAAAATTTGTCCTAGTCAAACCACTTAAAAGAGCCACGGCTGAGACGGTGTTGAAATTCCTGAAGGAAGATATATTTCTGCTCTTTGGTGTTCCGGAAAGTATTCTTTCAGATAACGGCACACAATTCACTAGTCGTGAATTTTTGAAAATGATCGATGTTTTTGGAATTAAACATTACAAAACAGCTGTTTATTCACCCCAAGCGAATGCCAGCGAGCGGGTGAATAGGTCAATTCTTGCTGCTATTCGATCATACGTTGACCCGAACCAAAGGAACTGGGATGAGTATTTAAGTTCTATTAGTAGTGCTCTACGAACGACCATACACTCTTCTCTGGCAATGTCGCCTTATGAGGCCCTTTTCGGCCAACGTATGATAGAACACGGAGCAGATTATAAACTGCTAAGAGAATTAGGGGGTCTAAACCATTCCGAAATAGATTGGCTTCCGAAAGTGGCGAAGATGAACTCCATTCATACCTCAAAACAGCCTTAGAAAAAGCTCATGAAGCGAACGAAAAAACATATAACCTTCGAAGTAGAATAATTTCGTATAAAGTGGGTGATCAGTTGTACAAACGAAATTTCATTCAAAGCGACGCGACAAAAAAACTGAATGCCAAACTCTGCCCCAAATTCCTCAAGGTCGTAGTAAAAAAGGTCGTGGGTAACAACCTCTATGAGGTAGTAGATTCAAAAGGACGTACTTCAGTAGCCCATTCAAAAGATTTGAGAAAATAAGTGATTAATTTGTTGTAGTTCGCCCGGTCTACTCAGCTGTGCATGAGACCAAAGTCTTCTTATTATTTTACCTGCGTTGCCTTGTTTAAAATAATAAGTGTTGTAGGAAATGCCTCCTGTTATACAAAAAAATATGTAGCATCAATGCCCCATAGAATTCCCATCTGCTAACACTAGCCATAGTCAGTGAGAGAGATTGATTTCTTAACACTTGATTTCAAACGCACTAATAAAATCCGTAGCAAAAGGGAATCAAAAATACTGCAGTGGTACAATTGAAATCGAAATGCCGCAGTGCAGGTGGACCGTTTTGATTGTGTTTTTTTCAGTAAATAGTTGTTGGTAGGCATACATTTTAAGAAAAAGAAAGCTTGAAGGTTTCAACAATTAGTTAGTCGGTGATCTGAAGTCAAGCCACCCAGACTGGCAGTATCCAAAATAACAAGCTACATATAGTTGTGTCACAAGATCAAAACAGCTTAACAAAAAAATAACATTTTAGTAGAAGTTGGTGTGAGAAAAGAAAATAAATTACATTTTTTTTATAAAGCATTCGATAAGTGCGTGAAGAAAAAGCTATTCAGAGCTGGGACTAGGAATTAAACCTAAGACACCAACGCCGTCACCGACGCACGCGCCGGTGTTTTCGTCATTCAAAGAAAAAAAAGGGGATTGTCAGACACTTAACTCCCACACCTATTCCGCACTTAAATAATTAAAAGCGAATGCCATTTCTACCAGCGAAGCGAAGTCTGAACAGGACATAACACGCCGACGCACGCGGTCACCGACTCCCAAAATCCGGCATCAAGAAATACCATTGGGATCGATTCCCAGATTTTAATACCAAGGCCCCATAAGAAATTAAAAAAAAGTGGGAAATACAAATAAGGAAAACCGTAAGAGTTTAATGAAGAGACAAAACATACATTTTACATTCATTTGTGAGACGACCGACGTCGGTAACGTTTAAGTTAAAAATTAATAATATTAGACCTCCACAGAACACTATTCGAGAAAAACAACTTCAAAGCCTCCAGCTCGACGATCCAGCAAAATTGTGCACACTTTCGCCAGGATCCCCGAAAATTAAAGCGTAAAACACTGAGTAAGTCATATATGAATTTTATTTTTATCTTAAGCGTTCCGATCCTCACTTATTGGTGAGAGAAAAACTTAATTAAAGAAAAAAAAAAGCAACGATAGAACTTGTAACTTCATTAAATTCCTTACATACCCTACCAAAAAGAAAAAAAAACATATTATTAATTGATAGTAATTGTAAGCCTTGCATCCTAAGATTTTGAAATCAAAAGAATACATTATAACCTTAATAAATCGAAGAAAAAATATTGTAGAAATTAAGACGAATTAAAAACAAAAAAAAACAAAAAATTTATATTGAAAATTTGAGTCATTTTTTTTTAAAGAAACCCATGGTGCCCAAATTACTTTTGTTTGCTCCGCCTCTGATTTGTTTTTTTTTTTTTTGTTAAAGACAAGTGTTTTGGATATCAGAAGTAAAGGATCAGTAATCGACATTAAAGATCGTTTTCTCTTCTTTTTTATTTGAGCTGCAGCAGTGCTGTCGTTTCAAAAATGTAATGGGGAGTATTTTTGAATTATTTTGAGGAGTATTTTCAATGTTTGGGTAGTAAAATTTTTTAACTATAGGAACTTAGCCCGATAAATTGCCTCCGGAAAAAAAGTATCACTTATAATGGGCTTTGCAGATCGTTTTGAAGTTTCAAAAATGATGTGGTTGAAGTTTATTAGCAAACGATAGTTTCTTATTAATTTTTGGGAGTTCTAAAACCCAAATTGTGTGTTTGTCGGATAGGAGTAGCCTTTAATACAATCGAAGTTGATATCAACTTGAGGATTTTATCCTTAAATTTCGATTTAAGTTGTCTTCATTAGAAGCTGTCACTGTCAAAAAACTAAATTAGATCATTAAACATACGTACAATTTTCTGTCAGATATTGTGTGTTTTCTGCATTTAGTAAAAAACTTTTTTTAATTAAACAAATATTAAAGTTATCATCATAAAGCGAAGAGAAAATTACGAAGACTTGAGCTTTGAAAGTATGAATAGAGTAGGGAAAAAAAAGTTTAAAAATCTAACTGACTAGTGACTATGCACTATCTGTATGCACACAATTATGTATTGCGTTTGCTTTTAAGGGTTTATACTCTTTCCCAAGAGATTTCTTTGATTGGCGGGTCTTCGAACACAAAAGTAGTTTCCTGTATGGTAGTTTTGGCCTGGTACTTCCTAGAGAACATTTTTGCCGGAGGAGGCTATTATGTCATTATGAAGAGGTATCTGTCGTCTTTTTTCTTCTTGATTCAGAATTTCATCGCGCAGCTGCAATGTTACTAACATAACTACTCCAAATTGTTATGAGTTTCCCAGTGGCTACTACTTTCAAATTCAAAACTCTGAAAAGTTACGTAAGTAAAGAAAAACAATCTTCAGCTTGACTTTAAAATTCAACTCTTGAGTTTGTCAACTGCAAAGGTTCACAAGTTGAAATAAGTGAAGAAAACGGCTCCAAATCAAATGTTTTTGCCTATCATTCTTTTTCGCTAGTTTCCCACTTTTCTGACGAATTGAAAAAGGTTCCCCAAGTTGTCCCTTAATTATAAATTTCACTTCAGATTTGAAAAAGTTGAATGCATGCGACAGAGGTCTTGTGATTAAAAAGGTTAGGTTTTCTAACAGTTCTTTTTATAGTAATTCCACCAGTTGAATTTTATTTATTTCATTACAAAATGTTTAATCTAGTTTTCAACTTTTACCTTTCTGTTAATGCTTATAATTTTGTTTCTGGATCTTCAGTGCAGGTTGTAGTGATCCAAAATCATCCTTGATCCATAAAAGCGTGTTTAAAAAATGCAGGCTCATTTTTTCAACATTTTCGAGTAATTAAGGTGTGGAATTAGGTGCGTAGTTTGGAACCTTAAAATGTACGTTAAAATGTTTGGCAATTTTCGTAAATTGGTTACTTTGACTTAAATTAAGGCCAACTATCTCACTGATTGAACATAAATGAGCTAAGAAATGTGAGAATTTTGATTTTCGATTCTTGTTTTATCTCATACAACATAGAATATAGGTAGATTTTGTTTACTAAGATTGGGGAGTATATTTCGTCTAAGGGTAGTAGAGTAGCATTTGACTCTCGAAAGGAGTAAAATACTACTATAGTAGCAAAAACGACAGCAGTGCTACCGAATGAACTTAGCACCTTGGTTTGTGGCTTCGCTATGTATATTGTTTCGGATATGAAAAATTTCCCTACGGCGATCACCTTCTGCTCGAACCACAGTGATCGCCGTATAACACCTAGTAATCAAATGTCTTCGTGTTATACTTTGAATTTTTTTATTATTTCGTTCTTATAAATTATAGTAAAACATCTACTAATTTATTTGTTCAAAATGAAAACTAGTCTTAGGACCACTAATACATTATTGCATACTATAATTATTGATGATAAAAAGATAATTTCATCACTCACCAAAAAGAAGCTTGTGTGTGAAACACGCTTGTGCCTCTGTGTCGTATGTCGTTTTACTGTTTGTGTAATCAATAGGGTGGGTTTTTGAATTTTTTTTAATGTTCGCGTTTGTGTGTATTATTGCACTTAAGTTGCACTTTGTTGTACTTTTGTGGCACTATGGTAGTACTTGGTTGTACTTTATGTTAATTTAAAAAAACTTAAAAAGCGCATACAAAAAATATGTAACGAACAACAAAAAAAATTATCGTACAAAGGTACTCTCAACACAATGGTTGTTTGATCGACTTAGCAGGCACAATTGAACGTACATTAGCTTTCATAATGCCAACAATCCCAGCGGAGCGAATTGGTGCTCTCAAAAATTAACCGTCGGATTCCGGTTTTCAAATTCTATCATCCGATTTTGATGCCCAATCAGACAATCCCATGATAATTTAAGAGATTTTCAGACGAAAAAAACTTTTCCCTCAATTTCCTCGATGGGTTGCAACAACAAAACCACCCTATTCTAATGCATTTCTAATTGCATTCACCCACACCAAGCTACATACTCATAAATCAATATTAGCTGCGTTTTATTATCACAATGATCCAGATCAGATCATTGATTTATATGTGAAACAACAAAAAATCGAAATCCTACTTTTTACTTGGATCAATTTTTGTGATCCAAATATTAGTTCTTCTTCCGCACACAAGTTAAAATGTTGGCGTTAATTTTCAATAAAAACTGTGCTGCCACTTTCACACATTTATTATCCGGGAATGAGATATTTTTCAATTACATAGCAAAAGCTTTTTTCCATTAAAAAACAACAGAATAATCGTTCAACAAAATTATCGTAGGGCAACTCCGATGTAATTGACAGAATGAATAAATTGCAAACTGCTGCCAAACGTGACGTAATAAGTAAATTGATGATCCAAAGCTGTTTTATTATCATGATCTGATCCGGATCAGATCATGGTGATAATAAAACGCAGCTATTGACAATTTCGATCATTAGATCAATACACATCCCAAAATTGGGGAATTTATGGATATTTACTCAAACATTGACATGAAACAGAGTATAAGAGTCAATGACACAATACAATCACATAAAAAGACTAGATCGTAAAAAATACCCAATGGGAAATTTTAGATCGTATAGATCTTTACTATCCCTATTTATTATCCTATGGCAACATTCAGTCAAAACAGCAACAAAAATTAAAACGTCAAATGGAAACAAATGAACAACAGGTAAGTTTGGTTGAATTTGCTCTTTTCTTTAAATTAATCATTTACTTAAAATAGTACATTTGATAAAACGATAATAATTCCTATTTGCAGTTTTAACTATCGCCTAATGTTTGATGTGAAAAAAAAGAATCCAACAAACGCCCGATATAAAGTAAAAGGTAAGTAAACAAACACAAATTCGAGAAAATTTTGCAAGCAATATTTGGAGTTTCAGCTTGCCTTTTCAATATTATTCCTGCGAGCCTTCCGAGCCGAAAAATAACGCAAAATGTGAGGAATTTCATGGACCCTTGCTGTTGTTAGAAGTATCTCAGCCGAAAGGTGTAAAAGCTATAAATACAGTCACTATTGTGCGACCTGTTGGTGCTGATCCTCAACTCAATTAGTGATGATTGAAAATACCCAACCTGTGAAATTTTAGCAGATAATGAAATTTCCATTCACTATCTGTTAACGACAAGCCAAATAAACTGTGAATGTAAACAGTGAACGCAATATTCCTACAACGAAAATCACGAAATATCAGTTTCGACTCGAATATCGAATTCACAACTCATTCACGATTTAGCAAGTCGCAACATAAATCACGAATTAGCATTTTAGCAAGATACAACGAAAATCACGAAATATCAGTTTCGACTCGAACTCACAACTCATTCACGATTTAGCAATTCGCAACTAAAATCACGAATTATCATTTTAGCAAGACACAACGAAAATCACGAAATATCAGTTTCGACTCAAACTCACAACTCATTCACGATTTAGCAATTCGCAACTAAAATCACGAATTATCATTTTAGCAAGACACAACGAAAATCACGAAATATCAGTTTCGACTCAAACTCACAACTCATTCACGATTTAGCAATTCGCAACTAAATAGTCCAGCCAATAAAGGTTTTCACCTCAAAAAAAATCCAACAGTTTTGAAACTTGGCACACTTACTAAGGGATGTCTGGTGATGACCCAAAAAAAAGTCCCCAAGAATCCGACGTGAGCTCTAGCGGCAGTTAAGAGAAACATACGGTTTTTTCAGTTTTTCACGTTTATCTCAAAAACTATTTGTCGTATCAAAAAATTTTGTTCTACAAAATTAAAGCTCATTAAATTTTATAAAAAAAAGCTTCCATGAACTTTTTCGTATCTCTTATAGTTTATAAAATAACTCTAGCGGCAGTGAAGAGAAACATACGGTTTTTTCGGTTTTTCGGGTTTATCTTGAAAACTATTTGTCGTATCAAAAAATAATCTTCTACAAAATTAAAGCTTATTAAATTTCCGAAAAAAAAGGTTATAAATAACTCGACCCACATTGACGGAAAACAAGTAATTTTTTCATGCTTATCTTGGAAATGGTTTCTCGTATTAGTCCAGACAATAAACAGTAAACATTCGCATAGAGCTGAAAATTGGTACAGAGCATTAGAACACCGATTAAAGTAAAATGTCAAAAGTCCCCAAAAATCCCATGCGTGCATAAAAAATTATTCAAGGTCAAATGTCGAAAATGTTGGTTTTTCATGCATATCTTTGAAACGGGGGAAGCTATCAAAAAAAGTATATCAAAGGCTTATACGTCTTGTAATTCTCTAAAAAAGAAATTATGACACTTTTTTTCCTACGAGCAAGCGTTTAGAAAATATTGTATTAAATCTGCAGAGTTAAATATAAAAAAACAACATATTCGACATTTAACCTTGAATAATTTCTTATGCACACATGGGATTTTTGGGGACTTTTGACATCTTATAAAGAGAGATGTCCTTATGCTCTGTACCAATTTTCAGCTCTATGCGAATTTTGTACAGGGCTTAGGAGCTAATTATAAAAAATTCGAAATTTTGAGTTTTGACCAAATTATGTTTTTTTTTTTCTGACGGCTTTAAAAAAAAATGTTTTTATATAGAAAACCACATAATCTACAAGTTTTCCATAGAAATTTTTTCAATCGGACTCACCGTTTAAGAGTAATACGCAAAAAAACCATTATTTTCGACATTTGAGATTTGACACATTTTAAAATCGCAATATTTTCTAAACGCTTGCTCGTAGGAAAAAAAGTGTCATAATTTTTTTTTTAGAGAATTACAAGACGTACAAGCCTTTGATATACTTTTTTTGATAGCTTCCCCCGTTTCAAAGATATGCATGAAAAACCAACATTTTCGACATTTGACCTTGAATAATTTTTTATGCACGCATGGGATTTTTGGGGACTTTTGACATTTTACTTTAATCGGTGTTCTAATGCTCTGTACCAATTTTCAGCTCTATGCGAATGTTTACTGTTTATTGTCTGGACTAATACGAGAAACCATTTCCAAGATAAGCATGAAAAAATTACTTGTTTTCCGTCAATGTGGGTCGAGTTATTTATAACCTTTTTTTTCGGAAATTTAATAAGCTTTAATTTTGTAGAAGATTATTTTTTGATACGACAAATAGTTTTCAAGATAAACCCGAAAAACCGAAAAAACCGTATGTTTCTCTTCACTGCCGCTAGAGTTATTTTATAAACTATAAGAGATACGAAAAAGTTCATGGAAGCTTTTTTTTATAAAATTTAATGAGCTTTAATTTTGTAGAACAAAATTTTTTGATACGACAAATAGTTTTTGAGATAAACGTGAAAAACTGAAAAAACCGTATGTTTCTCTTAACTGCCGCTAGAGCTCACGTCGGATTCTTGGGACTTTTTTTTGGGTCATCACCAGACATCCCTTAGTAAGTGTGCCAAGTTTCAAAACTGTTGGATTTTTTTTGAGGTGAAGGCTATTTTTTTCGTTCATTGACTGGACTATAAAATCACGAATTATCATTTTAGCAAGACACAACGAAAATCACGAAATATCAGTTTCGACTCAAACTCACAACTCATTCACGATTTAGCAATTCGCAACTAAAATCACGAATTATCATTTTAGCAAGACACAACGAAAATCACGAAATATCAGTTTCGACTCAAACTCACAACTCATTCACGATTTAGCAATTCGCAACTAAAATCACGAATAACGAATTAGCAATTTCAACTCGAACTAGCAACTCAAACATTAACAGTTTTCTTCTCAAACAAAATTTTTTCCCATTTGTGAGCAGCGTTGCCAACCGTTTGAATTCAGATCGAAATATTGAAAATCGTACTAACATATTAAAGTGTTATGAATAAAGAGTTTTACAATAAGAGGTGTTATTTTGATATTCAAAGAAAAATGGCATTGTTTGAGATAAATGATCGGATGTTTATTTCGTTATAAAGACGAAGTTATGCCGTTAATAATGGAACACAACATCAGCCAAATGGCCGCCACGGCTACTCTTACAGGACCATATCCTTTTCATGAAATTTTCCATAACCAAATCGCAAAGTGGCTGCCCTATGTTCTCGATAGCCTCACGTATTCCATCTTTGAGGTCTTGAATCGACGCTGGGCTGTTGGCGTAGACCTTATCTTTCACGTGGCCCCAAAGGAAGAAGTCGCAAGGTGTTAAATCGAATCTGTCCACCAATTTCTGTATTGCGGTCCGACAAGGTGCCTAACGAATATGTAAGTAAATGAACAAAGCGCAATGAATACAAAAACGGTTTAATTTCAGTTAACTCACTAGAAGTAGAGAAGTAAGTGTAAGGATAAGGAAATTTCGAACAGTTTTTATTTTTCAGGTGAAAGCTCAATATTTTAGGGGCGAATTTATATTTTACAATCTTATTGGTTTAATATTTTAAGAATGCTTTAATAAAATCAAAAAGTAAGTAGTTTGAAGATGAAATGAAAAAAAGATGCCTTTTTGCAAAATAAAAAGTCTTTAAGTCTTAGCTGCTAAATAATGCCTCAAACAAAGGCATGAAAATTCCAAGGTTGGCATCGCTGCGTTCGCATTGTAACTTGACTTGCGCTTGCATGTAACTGTAAGGAAAGAGTTGTGACTTGTCGCAACTCGAACTCACTTGTTTTTGAATTTCAAATTGATAATTAATAAAAATCATTCCCATTCGACATTCTTCATTGTTCATTCGGTAATCGCCTAATCGGTAAAGTCTAAAGTTTTTAAAAGAAAGTCAAAGTAGTGAAGTGATAGTGAAGTAAAAGTAAAATTTACAGTGTACAGTGTCAGTGAAAGAAAAAATTGTTTAAAAAGATCAAAATGCCAAAAAGCCGCAGGAAGACAAGCCAAATGTGGAATTTTTTTACGGAAGTAGACGACACATTCGCAAAATGTAATTTATGTCGGGTAAGACTGTCTTACAAGACGTCTACTTCCAATTTAAAAAAACACATGGACATCAGGCACCCAACTGTGTCCTTGACTCCATTCCTACCGAGATCGATGGAAGTCGATGAGAACGTAAGTAAATTCAAATCTGCTTATTATTGTATATAAATCCCAATTCCAAACTTAATAAATAATTTCTATTAAATATGAAAATTCAAATACTTGGTATTTCAAAACGGCCAACGGGTGATTTTATTGAAAATCGGCAATCGCTACTATTTAGTGTTTAGTATGTATGTGTGATGTGACATCGACATGTGAGGTGTGCCATTGAAATTTGGAATTGAAAATTTGAAATAACAGTTATCTAGCGGGGCTTACATGGTCCAACATGGTTGGACAACTTGGTATGACAACACTACAACAGCAATGTTTGATCATCTAAACGCTAAAACAACCGCTTGACAAACCATGTTGGCCAGGGATGGAAATTGACATTTTCCAATTGTATTCAATTTTTTAAATTGTATTTATTCGGTAACAATTGTATCGAGAATCAATTTCATAGAAAAGAATTATAAGAATTAACATTTTTGATTTTGTAAATGTAACACAAAATAAACTTGCAACTTTTTTTTGTTGCAATGTTCGGGTTTGGCTAGATGGGCTTATTGAAAAATAAATGGAAAGCTTTGTCATAGCCTCTTATTTTGATTTTGCTGGAGATAAACAAATACATAGTTAATTTATTGCTCCATAATTTTAAACGCGTATTTTTTGTAGGACGGTAATCCATCAGTCTCTGCAAATGCAATAGAATTAAGAAGAACGGAAAATGTGCCGCCACCAAGAACAGAAAATGTGCCGCCACCAGGAACAGAAAATGTACAGACCGACATTCGAAATGAGTCAATTATGCCACCACCATCCGTTTTACCTTCGACATCAAGACAACCCTCTCAGCAAACGCAAATGACGTCTTTTCTTCCTAAAAAGTTTACGACAAAAACCAAAGAGAGAATTGACCAAAAACTGCTTTCACTTTTCACTCAAGGCTTGCAGCCATTCAGGATTGTTGAAGAGCCTTCGTTTAAGGAATTTGTTACGGCTCTTAATCCTTCGTATCAGCTTCCCAGTAGACACCTGATTTCCCAAACATTGATACCTGCAATGTATGAGCAATGTGTGACTGAAACCAAAGAATTGGTCAAGACAGCTAAAAAACTTTGCGTGACAACTGACTGCTGGACATCCATAAATATGGAAAGTTATATGGCTGTAACGATCCATTTTTTAAATGCCAATTTCGAACCAATATCACTCCTACTTGAATGTGCTAGTTTGCCAGTCAATCACACCTCAAAAAACTTGGCCTTTGAGTTAAGAAGAGTTCTGACGGAATGGAATTGCATACAAAAAGTTTTGATGGTAGTTTCAGACAACGCAGCCAATATTGTCGGAGCTGTTACAAATGAGCTGTTATGGAAACACTTCGGTTGCTTTGCACATAGTTTGAATCTTGTGGCTAACGATGGTCTTAAGGAGCCGAATATTGCAAAAATAGTTTCTAAGGTGAAGTCCATAGTTGGTCATTTTAGAAGAAGCTATTTGTCCACTAAGAAGTTGCTGGACTACCAAAAAAACCAAGGCTGCACAAATCCGCTAAGACTTTTGCAAGACGTGCCAACACGTTGGAATTCAACTTTCTATATGCTCGAAAGGTTTGTGATATTGGAAGAAGCAATCAAAACGACATTGGCATTGATTGATTTTGATTCGGCAAGTCAACTTACTGCTTTGGAATGGGAAATAGTTAAACAGCTTTGTTGTGTTCTACGACCATTAGAAAAAATTACAAAAACTGTGTCGGGTGAAAAGTATTTGACAGCCTCACTTGTCATTCCGATGTCTAATGGTCTCTTATCTGTTTTAAAAGCCTTTGAAGCCAAGGAATTTGATTCAAATGTCAAAAGGGTTGTTAAGAATTTGAACACATCAGCTTCTGAAAGGTTCGACAGGGTAGAACATAGCAACACGCTAAGAATAGCTACATACCTAGACCCAAGATTCAGGCATATTGCATTTAAGACCAAGGCAAACGCTGATTTGGCAAAACAAAGCGTAATAACATTGGTGACATCAAAGATATCGACTGATCCAACAACAACAACAACTGCACCTCAGCATTCTTCAACACCAGAAAGGGAAGAAATTGATTTGGAAAATGATGAGGATATTTGGTCGGACTTTGATAAGGAAGCTGCTAAATACAAACCAATTGGCACTGCCAACAGTAAGGCAATAACCGAGGTACAACGGTATGTTGACTGTGGGATTTTAGGAAGAAAAGAAGATCCATTGAAATGGTGGATGGAAAATAAGTTTATGTTTCCTCACCTCGCAGAAGTGGCTCAAGAGCAACTTAGTGTAATTGCTACTTCAGTGCCCTGTGAGAGACTGTTCTCTAAAGCCGGCCAAATTGTATCGGAAAGAAGGAACAAGCTAAGCAGTACAAAAGTGAAAATGCTGCTCTTCCTAAATTCGAATTCAAATTTTGTACAACAAACTACATCTACCTAAACATTATCGACAAGGCAACCGAAGATGAAAACAACTATGCTACAAAAGGATCAATTGTAAGGTTCTTATCAAAACAAAATATAATAACAAAGAATTAAATAAAAATTTTGAAACTTCATAGTGATCCAACCTACGTTCCCATACGTACACCTACACCGATATTTTTCGTACTTAATTTTCTTCAAATCGAAACAATGAAAATCAATTTGCTGTGCTATTTCTCAATGCTCTTATTGGTACCGAAAACCGAAGTATCCGAAGCTGTTTGGCTATGGTAAGAATACTATCTTTATTCTCTACTTATGTGTTTAATTCAAAATTTATGTTTGATTTTTTTCAGGGGCTGTTTTCTTACATCATCGCTTATGGGAACACTTGCAGTGGCACTACTAATTTCACTATCTAAGTGTCCATACTGTTTGATCTCGTCCTCCTCCTCGAAAAGAAACCCTATTCATCGTCATTCTCATTCCACATCGGTTCGATTACAATATTTCGAATCGAACACAACCAGTTTGACGTTTGACACAATCCTCCTGGCAAAAAAGTAAACTGTCAAACTGAACGTTTTGGAAATTTTCACAAAAATTATTAAAAATGTAAATGTCACTCAAAATTTACTATCTAGCCAAAAACAAATTCAATCCTTTAAACAAAACAATTCAACAAAACATGTGCGACGATGAAATTTCATACATAAAAACAAAACGAACAAAACCTATACCTACATTATGCTTCATTGGAAGAAACCGAAAGCAACCGGCAAACTGCTTTGGAACACATCGAATCGGATTTATCTGTGGTTGCTTCTGTTGACAACCTGCATCTGCACCACCTACAGCAAATTTGGGTGAAAATGCCATCAAGCAAAAACAAATCGAAGAAGAGCAACTCAATTGCATTGATATTAGTTGCTTTACTATTGCGAAACGACGATGCAAATTCAATAAATTGCTTCTTTCAAAAGTGCTCTCGCTGTCTCAAGCCGAATATCGTTAGGTAAGTCTTCTCTACTATTTTTTGTTACCTTGCAAAATATTAAACTATTCTTTTATTTTGTTTTAAAGAATCAACGACGATGAACAACAGGAATCTCTGATTGGAAACCACGATAAGGAATGCATTGTTCCCTCTAATTCTGAAACACAGAGTAAATAATACAAAAGCTCTTCAAAAACTGTCAGGGAGAGAATGTTCAACTAATCATGCGTACCTTGTTTTTGCTTATTAGCTGGATAACATAACACAGTACAAACAGATAAAATTAAGTTTTTTCTTTTAGTGTTTTTTGGTCGTTTATTTTTGTATTAATTAAATGTTAATTCCAGTTTTATAAATCTCATTTTAAAGTTTTCAAAAGTAACCCATTCTTAGAAATACTAGTTTATGCATTAAAAATTAATTCGTAAAAAATTAAGACTTCTCTGCCTCCTCTTACTAAATAATTATGACATTATGTATTAAAATATTATGCATATGTATGTATTTTCATATGTATTACCCAATGGTAATCAATTTTAATGTATTGAAAAACCAAAAATGATAACAATATAAAATATAAAATGGAATATTCTAAAAAATACATTAAACTTCAATAGAGATTGAATATTAATTCCAATCCGAAATTTATTTGGTCTCTTTTTTTCCTTTTTTCTGTACGATGACTTCTCCTCGACAAAGAATTCCAACAGCTTTGAATTTGGAATGTCGTCAGTTTAATTACTTTCTTTATCTTTATTTTCTTCTTATTTAAATTTAAAAGACAGAGAAAGTCACAATGGATTTCACTGTTTACGATCACAGTTTAAATTAGCAGTGAATGAAAAGTAGCATTCACAGTTATACCTGTGAATGAAATTTCACGACTTAGCTCAACTCTAAACTCAATGACAACAAGGAACTTCGCGTTGTTAATTTTTTGGTAGTTGACCATAAAGCAGCGACTGGCATAGTGTTTAAGCGTTTACACCAGCTCTACTTGACACAGTGATGGAGTGCCAGTAGGGAACCGGGAAGACCAGTGTGTTTTGACTAGAAGTGTTTTCGCCGATAATATTATTGACTTCCAATAAAACTAGAACTAGTGCATTTCTTGTTGTTGATTCCGTCTCGATTTAAAATAAAGGTGTTTTGTTTGTCATTGCAACCAGAAGCAAGTTTGTATTTTTATTAACTGAAGAGGGCGAATGATTCCAAAGGAAGTGACACTTGACAAGCAACGATATGGTATGTAATATTTTATGTTTCGTGTGGTTCTCATTTTCATTATTACTATTTCATAATCAGGTCCACAACAACTTTGTATACCTTGGCTCCGCTATCAATACGGACAACGACATCAGCGCCGAGATCAGACGAAGAAAAACTCTTGCTAATCGCTGTTTCTTCGGGCTAAGAAAGCAATTGAGTAGTAAAGCCCTCTCCCGAAAAACTAAGGTGACGCTCTATAAGACCCTCATCATCCCCGCTGTATGGTGCATGGACCTTGTCAAAAACGGATGAGAACGCACTTGCCCGTTTTGAGAGAAATATTCTGATTCTACGTGAGATCTATGGTCCTGTCTGCATAAACGGTGAATGGAGGAGAAGATTTAACGACGAACTGTACGGGCTGTACAGCGACACTGACATAGCTAAAAGAGTGAAGGTCCAAAGACTCAGATGGCTCGGTCACGTGGAGAGGATGGACACCAATACTCCGGCCCGTAAAGTCTTCGAATCCACCCCAGAGGGAAGACGCAGTAGAGGAAGACCAAGGCTCAGGTGGCACGCGCAAGTTGAACACGACCTCAACCAACTCGGCGGGCGAAACTGGAGACAGCGAGCTAGGGACCGAGCTGGCTGGAAAGGTTTGTTGGTTGAGGCCCAAGTCCACCCCGGACTGTAGCGCCACCTTAAGTAAGCAAGTAAAGTAAGTAAGGATCCCTCTTCCGATGTTCTGAAACTGCTAGATATATGTGACAAGACCTACTTCAGGAGCATAAGCTACTTGCTTACAATTTTGGCCACACTACCAGACCAGTTACAACAGCTATCGTTGAAAGAACCTTTTCAACGATGAAAAGGATCAAAACAGTATCCCGAAGCGTTATGGGCCATCCAAGACTAAGCGCACTTGCAATGCTGTCTGTTCACTCAGGTATTGATGTGGATCCAGATGAAGTGATCGACATTATGTCTAAAAAAAGACAAGGCGTTTATTGCTGTAAAAATCCAAACTATTTATTTAATTAAATAAAAAAAAAATACAAACAAAAATAAAACATTTACATTATGTATTTTTTTTTTAATTTTTGTATAAAGAATTACTTCTTCGAAACTGAACAAGCCCCCCCCCCCCCCCCCCCCCGAACCGAAATCCTGGCTACGGGCCTGACTTTACTTATCGCAGTTCACAATCAACTATCCCGCTTCGCTTCCGAATCGGTTATTTATAGTTCTGATAATGGTTCTAGAAACTACTAAACCGAATGTTCCAGAAGTTCTCTTTTTAACCACTAGATGTTGCCCCTCATTTTTAACTGTCATACACAAGTGTTTACTACTACAATAATTAAACTTATTGCTACATACATTGACTTATTATACATGGACTGCCAGTGGCCAACTTCACGATGATTCCACTTTTTGCGGACGACAAAGAGATCCAGCGGAAAAATCGTGTAACATTTTTGACAATTGAAAATGGCGCTTCTTAATTTTTTTTTCATGTTTATTCTGTTTGTTACATCACAGCTACACAAAAGTTAAAAAAAAAAAACTTCTTGCCAAGAGATTCAGCTGGATATTTGATTTGAATCATATAAAACGTTGTGTTAAAGAAGAAATCGTCAAGACTGGTTTGTTTCTAAGGAAAACATTGCTTCTTGGTTTTATCTGTGTACTTTTCTTGCAGGTTTGGATGCCATGAATGTTAAGAATGTAAGCCACATCTCGGCAAAGACTGGCTATGGAATCGAAGAGCTAATAACTCAATTGCAAAAGATTTGGGGCCCATAAAGGAGATGTGTACCTTGTTGGCTGCACAAACGTTGGCAAAAGATCATTGTTCAATATTCTATTGAACTCTGATTACTGCAAGGTTAGCCTCTGACTCCTTCTAGAGAGAGTTGTGATTTATGTTTTCTCCCTTAGCTTGAAGCAACAGACCTCGTTAAGAAAGCAACATGTCCATGGCCGGGAACGACATTGCAAATGCTCAAATTCCCAATACAACGTCCCTTGGAGAGTCTACCAGAGATCTCGCAGGCTCTTCTCTGAGCGCGCTCAACGTGCTGCCGAAGATAAACTCCGACGACGGGATCAAGCAAACGAGACTGGAAGCATCAAAGCAGCCTCACTCATCGGGCATATTGGTAAGCTTTTTACATGAATGACGAAAATTTATTTTATCCATTTCAAATTTTAAGGACGGGCGGCGATATTGAGAGTACCAGTATAGTCTTCTCATCTACTCCTCATCGTAATCACTCCTATACAAGATGCTTCTGTTGTCTATCAGGCGTATCTAGGTTGTGATCTCTTTGGACTTCCCACCAGCGATAAAGAACTCCTACATTCTGTCGCAAGGCAAAGAACCGGCAAATTTGATGAAATCAACATCGACGTCCATGGAATACAAAGCTACAGGGAAAATCAATTCCACCAACAAATGATTCCTTCAAATACCAATCGGCCACGTTATGGAGGATGTTGTGCGGAATCTCTTAAAGACCCTGGATGAAAAGATACGCGCTGTCAAAGGGTCTGAAGGCTAACAAGTAGGTCCAGCATATCTCTGCGACTCTGGGTGGCAAAAGAGATGGTAAAGCTGAATCTGCTCAAGCTTCTGGACCAGACACGACCGAGTCGATGGAGTGTTCCATTTGCCATCGGTATCGCTAAAGCTAAATTGGGCTCTTAATTCATAGATATAAGAAATTACAATTTATGTGGCATTTTATTTTTCTCAAAATGTATACATTATCCGGCTTAGAGCAAGCTGTAATCAATAAAGATCATTAAGGCTTTTTCTATTTATATTTTAATTCTGGGTTTTATTGGTTTTTGTTTTCTTCTATCCATTGCACAGCTTACGGGCTTACGCGAAGTTTTCTTTGGCGGCGGTTTGGCAACGACGTTGTAGTATACTCTCCAGTTTGAACGTGATTGCTCTTCATTCCTAGTCCTTCCGCCAGGGAGCCTTTGCAACGTAACATCCTTACACCTCTTACATCACCAACCATAACACACTCATCAGCTTTGAGGCCCTTTGGTATTGCGCTTTCAAAAACTAAACGATTTGGCTCGCCAATGAGAATTGCATTAACTGAAGGTGTGTATTCCAGTCCTTTGACGAAGCACCCAGGACCGAGGGCTAGGCTATCACATTCCGCGAAAGCGAAACAAAACCATACACCCAAGGTTAGGATGGAGTGGCTGTCTAGATGTTATGGACTCACTTAGACCTCAAGCGTCCATTGTAATACCACTAAAAAAGTTACTCATGGAAGAGTATAATGAACTTAAACAAACCATTTCGTAATTTTAATGAAGTTAGAGAGACATTTTGTGTCGATCGTTGCCAGTTCACTGGTATTATCGAAGAAGGGATTACCGAGATAGTTATTCCTTCTATTGGAGAGTGCACACAGAAGGTGTTGGACTGTTTCCTCCTCCTCCTCGTCCATGCAGCTTCTACAGAAGTCGTTTGCGTAGACCCCAAGCCTCAAAGCATGTCTGCATATGAGGCAGTGTCCTGTTATGACTCCAATTGTAGAGCTTATATTTTGTCTGCTCAGGGAAATCAGGCCTTTTGACCGTTTCAGGTCTATGCTTGGCCATATTTGTTTGGTTGCTAGGCAGATGGTACCCTGTGACCATCTAGCATTTGCTGATGATATTGTTTGACAAGATATTTTCATGTAGCAAGTGGTGTTCCTATGTCATGTTTTTGTCTTACATTAGACAGAAGTGTTCCGTTTTGGCGAGCTCATCGGCTTTGCAATTTATCAAAATATGAAGGATAAGTAAAAAAACCTGCGGAAAATTTTGTAACTATATGATCATTCAAAAAGAAAAAGAGACCGATAACTTTTGACTGTTTTTATTTAATTTAAATAATAGTCTAATAGCCTATTCCCACCAACGTGATTTAGCTAAAACAACTTGATTTAGCTAAAACACATAATTTATTTCATGATTTGCCATACATTTTCAATCATTTGAAATTACTTGATTTAGCTTGTTTATTTTTTAATTAGGTATAAATCACCTCGATGATTCCAGGCTGAATGATTTCATGCTGAAGTAATGAATAAAATTCATTTTTAATTCATTTTTTTTTTTTGACAGTCAAAATTCAAATTTTGTGTCATATGTTGATATATTTTATTGAAAAATTCAAAAAAAATGTCAAGATTGTGATAAATGTCAAGCTAAATTAAGTAAAAAGTTCAGTGGGAACGCTTTCTTGATTTATAAATCAAATAAGCTAAATCAAGTCGGTGGGAAAAGGCTATAATACAACTTTTACTGACTTATTGAATTTATGTTCCTGATGTTCAATTACACTCACAACATTGCTTATGTATGTATGCTGGCTTCGCATTTGTTTCCGTTTACATTTAAATCCTCTCTAAAATAAATTAAATATTAATTAAGTAAAATTTATTAAAGCTTCGATGATCCACAAGAAATCATACTCCATGAAAATAGGTTTGCAATGTGATCATAATCACCTCATTTTAGACTGAATACAATTTATTTTGCGTAGCCAAAAAAAACACAAAAGTAGATCTTGAAGAAAATAATTATAGCAGCAACAGAATGTAGATGTAGATTGTAGACTCTTAACTTTGTATTTCATAGTTTGTTTACAATGTTTGGTTTGCGCTCGGGATGTTATGTTATAATTGCATAGGACCTTTGTATAGGTACTACTCTAATACTGGCATCATCGAAGAGCGAGTTCCATGCCAATACTAGAGCAGTATTCATACAAAGATAACATCAAGTCAATACAATATGTTTGGATAAAATGCAAACACTACGGAGCTAAATACTTAAGGAGGCAACACTGCTTTTGAAATTTTTGTTTTGATTCACGTCTGCTATACATACTAGGATGTTGAACTATGTATACCTATTTAAATATAGTTTAGATTGAACTAGGAGGGGGATGATGAGCGTGAGGTTTGTTGGGTCGTTTTGTTGTTGGTTTACTTCTTAACCATCTTCATAAGGTCGGTGGAGAGTGATTTTGGTCGTTCAATTGGCAAGCCAAGGGCACGATCCCATATAAGTCCAGCTAATACACCAAGAGCTCGGGAAACACCGAATAGTACGGTGTAGTAGTTCATTTCCTTCATGCCGTAGTATTGAAGGAGAACACCAGAGTGAGCATCTACATTTGGCCATGGGTTCTTGACCTTGCCAAGTTCAGTTAGAATTGGTGGAACAACCTTGTAGATATTTGAAACCAATTGGAAGAGTTCATCATTGGGCAGATGTTTGAGGGCGAACTCGCGCTGGCAGGTGTAACGTGGATCTGTTTTACGGAGGACAGCATGACCCGGAACAACCTACATGCGAAAGGAAAAAACAAATTCCATTAAAAATACAAAATACAAGCAAATACTAAGAAATAGTTTTACCTGTCCTGACTTGAGTGTCTTCCAGATGAAATCTTTAAGTTCTTGTTCAGTTGGGTTCTTCTTGCCAACTTGTTGTTGGAGTTTCATCAGCCAAACGAGTACTTCCTGATTGGCCAAACCCTGGAGTGGACCAGCCAAACCATTCATACCAGCAGCGAACGAAAGGTAGTAATCGCTCAGAGCCGATCCAACCAAGTGCACGGTGTGGGCAGAAACATTACCACCTTCATGATCACTAATTTTTAGGAAAAAGTCATTTTTGTTTTTCTTTTCAAAAAATAAATGTCAAACCTGTGAATGGTCAGGTAGAGACGCATGAGTTCTGTGAATTCGGGATTATCATAACCCAACATCTTCACGAAGTTAGCAGACCAATCCAAACAAGGGTCAATTGACTTGGAGCCTTTGCCTCCTCTGTATGTGTTGCAGTAGATAGTTGCGGCAACAACTGGCAGTTTTGCAATCAAATCCATGGTATCCTCGTTGACACATTCCCAGTACTTGGTCTTGTGAACTCCCTAAAGTTGGATGATTAGTTTTGTTCGTAGTAAGAAGAATATAATTTTGCTTACCTGGGCATAACCCTTGGCGAATTTGCTGTCGTGATTCCAATCGTCACTTCTCATAGAAACTATGTAAAACCTCGTAGGGACACGGAAAAAATTAATCATTTACCGAAAGAGAAAATACTCACCAATGGAAAAGTTGCTTTGTAATTTAGTCCAGAAATTTGCGGCAGCAGACGTGCATTTAAGACTTCGATGAAAATTGGATTCGGATCCAATAAGGATAAGGATTCTTGCTATTTCAGGGCATTGATAACTCCGTTCTGAACGCCGGGCCAATTTAAATGGAAACAGCTCTTTTCCCCAAGGCCAAATAAATCTGTGAAAGGAATTCAATGAAATTACAGTTTTTGGGTTTTTAGTTTCTTCTTACCAAAACTCAGAGAATGGATAAAAGTGCTCTTCCAGTCATTGAATTGGAAGAGCGAAATTGTACTCGAATTGAAATACATGTGCAAAAAATAAAAGCCCGGCACCATGAAGGAAGCCAGACAACTCGGATCTTCACGCCAGTTACCAATATAATGCATTTCTTCTTCGTACCATTGTTTTCGAAGAGGAGTACCTCAGTTTTGAGTTCTTGTTCTTGCTTCCAACTAGGGACGGGATATAGCTTTTTCATTGCCTTCGAAATGCCCTGGCAGGCAACTGGAACACTCTTGGGGCAGTTCAGTGGAAGTTGCAACCTCACACTTGATTGAAAATCCTATAAAAGTAAAAAAATTGGCTGAAAAAAGTAAGAAATTATTTAAAAAAAATAATTTACAAAGAACTTACTGCTACTGCCTGCTTGCTTTTCCAGAAATGTCAAAATTTTCATAATTACATAAAAAAAAACATGGCATGCATCGTTTATCTCAACAAATTAAACTAGATGTCAGTACTTTCTATGCGATCAAAGCTTATCGCAACTTAAAGAAAGAGATGTCGCTAAGAATTTTATTTTCTTTTTTTGCCACTTGGTATTTTTACGCTAGTGTAAAGTGGAACCATTTTTTTTCGAATTTTGTATGGAGAATTCAGACGACTAGCAGTCCATATATAGTAAGTCAATGGCTACATACTTATTTCCTATAAAATGATATTAGAGTTATAGTGATAAGGAGTAAGTAAAGAGAGTAAGAGTAGTATGTACATTAAATATAAAACGAGATACGGAGTAAGTAAAGAGAGTAAGAAAAGTGTATACATTAAATATAGAAAGAGGTACAGAGCGTAAGAGATAATAAAGTATACACATTAGACATTACAATAGAAGGAGATACAGAGCGTATGAGATAAAATAAAGTGTATACACATTACAATAAAAACATTCTGCTTTTTTTATGTTTTTTTTCTTATTCATAATCACAAACAAATTTCGGGTTGGGGTCAAAATTCTGCCGCGGGCAAAATACAATTTAGTCACTATTCGTCCCTTGCACTTGTCTTTAACTTGATTAGTACTGGCCCAATTATAAGTTTTACATTTGTGTTACTTTTCAAGTAAAACATAAAGCCATCAACACGAAGTTTATGTTTTCCCTTATTGGATCTTACAATCGAAATATTCATGGTAAAATTTGAACACTTACTCGAAGGCATAACAAATTAGACTAACCTTACAGCACAGATAATAAATTTATACAGATGTCTCATCCCTGCAGAAAAAAATGAAACATATTTTGCTCTTAACTGACAACGCCTTAACTGACAAGGAGCTTTTGGAAACATTTTTTCCTTGCCTAAGTATTCATTTATGGGCAATGAGGTGAGTGAAAATAGATTTTTAATACATTAAGTGAATGCGTTAAAGCTTTTGGAAAAAGGTTTTTTTGGTAGCTTTCAGTTTCATATATCATTTCTCGCCATAAGGGTGAGACATCTGTATAAATTTATTATCTGTGCTTACAGCTTACAGGAGATAAAGAAGGTACATATTATACATACTGATGTAACTATGGTATGCAAACATAAAATAATGTTCTGCTAATCTCTAATGAGAGAAGGTATTCTGCGAATAATATATAAAAGAAAGGTTTGAAAATATTAAAAAGCGCGGGTTTTTTTTAATTTTTTCAAACCTTTCTTTTCTATATTATTCGCAAAATTTTGGTAAGCAGAATTTAAGAAATCAGAATTTTGAGCAGCAGAAATTTGAAAAGCAGAATTTTGAAAGCACAATTTTGACAAAATAATTTTGACCCCGGCAGAGTTTTGAACCCAACCCAAAAAACATGTGATCGACTTTAGCTATTTTAGACCATTTCAACGATTTATGACCAGCGTTGCCACTTCAAAAGCAGAATTGCTCCGTGAAACAGTTGCGAAAATGCAGTAAATCAACATCAGTAGATTTCTTATTTCACAAAAAAGAAAAACTTAAACATATTATGTAAATGTCCATACAGAATATAATATATAACAAATTTACATAAATTATATTTTTCTTTTAGCAAATTCCATATTTTTAAAATTAAAATTTTGAAAATATTCGCTTAATCCAGGGTAATCTGATGGTTTCTAGCAACCGCCTGTTATAATTTATAATCATTTTTTTGCATAGAATTATGTTTTCAACTTTTAGTGTCCGTGGCTTAGTGGTTAGGTGCGTTGGCTGCTAAGCAGAACGTTATGGGTTCGAGTCCTACTCGTGCCAATAGTTTTTATTTCACGGGCAGTGCCTCTTGCGAAGAACTGACAAAACTTCTCAACTTTGCCGTTCGGAATCTGCGTTAAATTGTAGGTCCCCTCAATTCTTCACACGCACTCAGAGAATTGTTGATGAGAGTAAACCACTCAGGCCTTGGCTCTTCCAAGAGCTGTCGCGCTACTCTATTTTTATTTATTTATTTTCTATTTTTTTATTTATACCTACATTACCTCAACATTTGTCTATGATTTGAAATAAGTTTATTACATATAATGCTTTGTTCATGCAAACCATCTTGAGATAACTGGCTTTCAAAAATAATAATGATAGTCAAAACCGGTGCAGAATAACTCGTATTTATCGCGTACATATACACACAAAAATAACAATGTATGATTTTTGCGTTTAGTAATAGGGATAAAAGAAGAGACTTAATAAGTCGTATGATTGTTAATTTAATTTTATCGCAACAATACAAAGCAAAACAATGTACCGTATCGTTATCGTATTTCTTGCAGCCAATTATGGTGCTATTTCTCCTATTCTTCAAAGAGGTCGTTTTGCCGTTATTCCAGAGGAGCCTCATGGCTCGCCAGCGCAAGGGACACCTCCTCCTGATAGAATAGAACGATCTCCATCACCAGAATGGGATTTTGACATTGAACAGGTAAGCATTTTTTTTTAAATTTGTAAATAAAATTTTAAAGCAAATCATATTTCACTATAGTTTCTGATTCAGTTTAGCCGTTAGACCCGATAACTTGGTTATAGTTATTTTACTGTTGTAATACAGTGACTGGTTATCGTGGCGTAATAGATGATAATGTTATTACTTCTTTCGAAGTACTCACATAGCTTCCAAATGCATTACTTGCCACTTTACGCGCAATGAAGACTATCATAGTGGTAAAGTTATAATTTCCGAGTTCCAACTATAATTGCTTATGTGAACTTAAGCTTATGTCAAAAAACCTTTTCTCTTTTTTGGCGTTCTCTTCTTAACGCTGTCAAATTCATTTAAAGCTGAATTATAATACAATTTTGCTCACGCAAGCACGTTAAAGTGAACCACCGAATACACACGAACCCTATGAGCAAACCATATTGTCCTTAAGCAACGTTCGTTAACGTTTCGTTAAAATTTTACTAGTGCAGATTTATTCGCTAATTGCTGAATTGCATTTGAAAATTTGAAGAAAAGAAGGCCAAGCCTACTTTTTTTGCTTACTTAGGGGGCCAACCCATAGAATCCGTCAGTCCATCAGCGTTGACGTTGACGTTTTCAACTGACAGCACAATAGAATACATAAATGTTCTTATGGAAGTCGTCTCATAAGCAACGCATGTGGACACGACGAATAGAGTTGGTTAACTTTCTACTTTTTGCGTCCATTGATCCGTTGAAAAATAAATTTGACGAGCAGTTAACTCAATGTGTTCCCACAGCAGACAGTAACAAGGAAAAGCAATGAATGATCAAAATTTTGTGCAAAAGTAGCATTTTGAATAGTAGGTTTATTCCATATAGTAACACTGGAAAACTAGTTTCCACAGCTGATTGGTGATATCTGTTATAGATGCCAAAAGATAATAATTTAATTTAAAGGCCTAGAAGAATAAATACATTTATTGTCGAGGGAAATTTCTTAAATCATGGGGGAAATTTCTTAGTTCTACGCAGATATGTTGGTTAAAAAAATCGCTATTTCAACATATCAAATTACCACTGCGAAATTGAGGACAATAATGACTTTTTATAAACTTTGTTTGACATAAAGTTTGGTTTTGTAGGCGAAATTATTTTACCTAAAAAAATAAACATTTTTTGTTGTGGGAAATTTCCTAAATCATTAGGGGCATTTCTTAAATCTATAGCCGTGTTTTTTCACTACTGTGTAGCCAGCACAGCAAAATTTCCCTTGGCAAACAACAACAATTTGATTTTTTTTGTTTCTTGCTTTTTGCTCTCTTGGGTTCTTTTTTGTTATCATTCACCACTGCTTTATAAACTCTCGGGTTGGCAAACGAAAAATAATAAAACTACATTTAACCGGGCACACTTTTTGTTGAGATTTGTTTAAAATTATTAATGATGGCATATTTTTGAAATTAGATTTTGAAGTTTTTTGAAATTCAAATTGAATTTGACAGATAGAGTGAGTTGGAGCGTTTTTTTCGCACTTGATTACTTTACTGGCTACCGAGTAGTGAAAAAAACACGACTTATATCTACGGAAAACGCTCCAACTCGCTTTATCTGTCAAATTCAATTTGCATGGCAATAGTTATGGGTGCTTTCATAAATGCATGGTTGCTTTGTTTACATGCGATCAATTGCAATCATATTAACGTCACACAAAATACTTGCGCATGTGTTTTACGCTGCATTTATGAAAACTTTTTTATGATTTGCGTCATATGTCAAAAGACACCCTGGGAAATCGTTTTTACTATATACCTGTCTCTTTTATTGAGAAAGAAATTCAGATTGCATGCGAGTTTTTATAGTTGCACATTTGCGCTGCAAATATTTGCCTTTTGCTTTTATGAACATCTGACATTTATCATTTGCATTTATGAAAAATATGCATTCGTAAGACTTTTGCAACCATGCATTTATGAAAGCACCCTATATAAAACGTCGCAAAATGGACCTGAATGTTTCGCCTCGGATAAAACAAAATTAGCAAATACTTTAACCTAAGTGAGTGCATAACTCAGATAAGCTCAGATCATTAGATTTGCGTATCAAAATAATTCTTCTTCTTAACGCTATCAGCGCTGTCTTCATTTCAATAATTGAAATCTCTATCGCCGCGCCGGCACCACTGTCATTTTTTTTACTGGCCTTTTTATCGACTGCAATCCAAGTTGTTGTTGCTTGCCAAGGGATATTTTGCTGTGATGGCTACTGAGTAGTGAAAAAAACGACTATAGTTGTTTAAAAAGCCTTTTTAACGAAATTCACACAGGTATTATTAGATGGCATTTACCACTCTTGCCATTGAGTCTTGTTCACACGTAAAGAAAATCGATTTTTTTCCTTGATTAGTGATGGCAAGTTGGTTTGCTGGCAAAAGGCGTAAGGGGAATTAAAAATAACAAAAAAAATTAAAAAGGTTCAGTGCAGTGATCACTTATACCAAGATTGGAAACCTTGCTGTCAAAGTGACATTTGCCTACAAGCTGAGGGTCCAGGTTAGCTGAAACAGTATGCGTGTAATACAAACTTAAGGGGCCAGGTTAGCTGTAAGAGTATGCGTGTTTTTGTAATAAAGATACAGTTGCCTACATAATAAAAACCAAGTGAGCTGCAAGAGTATGTGTGCATGAAAAAAATAACTTTTGCGGTATTTGGAGGGTAAAACGTAGGTAGGTTTCCAATCTTGTTATAAAGTGATCACTGGTTCAGTGTAGAAATTGGACTTTTTTCTTAGTGTTATTCTTTCATCGTATTTTGTCGTTCTTTCTCTTTCTTTTGTCTTTCTTTAATTTTTATTCATAATTTTTCAGCATTAGCCTAGTACGCAGATCGCGCTTAATTTTAGCTCACGCATTTCTCTCCAAACATCAGCTAAATTCCTGGCTAAATTTTGACACAAGATTATTTTGGAGACTGTGGAGAATGATTTTTAGTACACAAGCAGTGTGTTCGGGTACTACTCCGCAACCTACAAATTCTACCATTTTTATATGAAGTTTTACAGACTTTGAGCTAAATCATGTAGAATCGGGCAGTAATCAAACAAGGCTACAAACTTTGTGGAGAATATTTCAAAAACAGCTGTTTTTTTTAAAGAAAAATTTATAACTTAATTATTTACAAAAATTTATTTGAAAAAGTGGGGTTGTTTTTGGAAAAAAATAAATAAAATGGACAACCGAATGAAACAAATTGAAATTGAAGAAGATGTTATAATTTGTGCAGTTGTTCAAGTTGTTTCAATAGCTGCAATGCAGACAAAAAATTTGCCATCCATTCTTCTTCTAAGGTTGCGATCGAAGGCATTGCACTGGTGTATTTTCTGGAAATAGTTTTCAAGTCTTATAAATCAACAGACATTGTATAGCGAAATTAAATATACACATTACACATACCTTCTTTTACACAAAGCCGGTGTGAGGAAAGCCAAATAAGAAGAAAACTCCTAATCAGCATTATCCTTAGGAAGAATTTCCTCGGTGAAATTCACTGCGGCACTTCCAGACTTCCCTTGTTTTTGAGGAGCATTGTGGTAGCGATGGCTATCCTTAAAGGATTTCCATGTCGCTTTGCAATCGTCAACTAAAGTTTTACAGCCGTATTCATAGCCAAAACTTAAAGGCCGCTTAAATTTAATCGAGCTCTAATTAGTACTTAAGCAGACAATCCTTATTCATAATCAATTTTCTGATTTAAGCAAGGTTGACTAAAGGTCGCTTAAGTTAAACGCAAATTTTTGTGTTTAAAGGCTGATTAAATCCAGATGAAATTTTTAGATCTGGCTGGACCCATGTTCCAGCAATGAAAATATCCACTATGGCGGAGAAGTGTATCATGTCAAGGCTACCACAGACACTGAGAAGGTATCAAAATCAAATAATAAATACAATATTTTATTTTATTATTTTATTTTCAACGTTGTTGTCTTTAAAGAACAAGAAGCAGTCTGCACTCATTTTCTTTTTTTTTTCATCGACATGGCTGCTTTCTCCCGTCCAACTCTGATAATGATCGAACCTTTGTCATAGCCTAGGGCAACATTGTTGGTTCCTCGCAATGGCGGCAGGTTCTCGAGTGCCAGAACCTCAGGGTTCCGTCCTCGGATGCGGTCAACACAATAGGCAATTCAGGGTAGAAATAGACAGCAGAAATATTTTGAGCGTGACCCTCGCCTCGAAAGTTTGCACAACTTTACCGTGCCTTGACTGTGCGATCCAATGACACCGAAGCGAATGTGTTATTGTCTTTTGGATTGAATACAATCTGCATCACATAGTTCGTGTGTTCCCCGAAAACGCGCTGGCAAGCCCACAACTTTTCCCTATTCCAGAGTTTTAACAACATGTCATCTAGACAAACAAAAACTACTGGTCACAACCAAAGGCGGAGTTGGATGCACGGCAACGCATCGAATATAATCCGCATGTGTTTCAAACGAATGCACCTTCGCCAGTGAGTTATAGTTGAATAACCTGACTTTCATATCATCGGAAGCGTTGATAAGCAAATTCTTGCGAGCTACAAATCGTTTCGAAATCACCGGAACATCACAAACTTCGAAATCTTTGACCAATTTTTATTTTATTATTTATTTTATTTTTTTAAGCCAAACCACCGGGATGCGGGATGATTTTTTTTTTATTAATTTCAGTTTGACAACTAAAACGTAATAGCATTCAGTAATAGATTTTCAGTTTCTACTAAATTTTTAACAGGGACGTTACTTAGTTAAGTAAAGGTCGCAAATCAGGGGCCGAATCACCGCGTCAGTGAACGAGTGAGTGAGTCTCATCAGTTATCGAACGAACGAGTAACCATTTTGGGATGATGGCATTCGATTGGTCACGTATCGTTTGGGAATTAAAAATTGTAGTAGTCCTTATTCTACTACATCGAGTCTCTGTTTATTTTGAGCGAGTCTTGAGTATTTTGACAGGTAAAATTTGCATTTATAGGGTGCCTCAGTAAGAGTGCACTTTTTCATTTTAAAATAAAAACAAGTTTTTATGACAGAGTTGTGATTTTTTTTATAGTATTGTAAAGAAGATATGTTCCGATTAAGTATGGAATACAAAATACGGCAAATGACCCCGGCTCCGGTGACCGGCCGGCGGCCATTACTCTTTTCATGAAATTTTCCATGACTTTTGCACAGAGATGGGGCTGTATGTCACCGATGACAAGTTGGAATTTCTTTCTGAGTTCAGAAATTGTTTCTGGTTTATTCGCATAAGCCCGAGATTTCACCAAACCCCAACGAAAATAAACGCACGGCGTTAAACCGCACGATCTTGGTGGCCATGGCCAGTTGACATAAGAATTTCGTGAGATAATGCGTTCTGAAAATCGTTGCAGCAATAAGTCGATTGTTTCTTGCGCGGGTTTGCAGGTTGTGTCGTGGTGCTAAAACCACATGTTGTCCAAATTCATGTCGTCCAATTGAGGCCACAAAAAGGCCGTTATGATATTAATGTAACGAATGCCGTTCACAGTCACTTTTTTTGTGTAATGAGTTTTCACAATTATAATGCGTTGTTCTTTTTAAGAAGAGCTCCATTTTCAATAATCGGAATAAATAGAGGTGACACTATAATTTCAGCGTTGAAACTTGCATGAAAAAAAATATTCCAATTTATAAAAGTGACACCCTATACATCTTTTCAAATAAATAACAAAACAGTGAAACGAAATGGATAATTTTCATTTATTTCGGCCATCCTATTTTTTTGCTGGCTATTTAATGTACTTAAGTTTGACCTAAAAAGATTGTTGGTTAAAATTTTCATAATAAATAAATCAAACAAATATTATTTACACATTTTCCTCCTATCCGTGACCTCTTTATGTATCGAATGAAATTCAGTTCGATAACTGAAGACAGAATTCAAAATTATTGTACTAGTTGCTCGATAGATAACTCGATAACGTGAGAGGTAGTACCAAATGCACACAATTCAGTCACGTATTATTCGATCACTGATGCCGTGATTCGACCCCAGTTATGAATAAGAATTTTTAGTACAGCTACTTAAAGGTCGCTTAAAAATTGAAGCCTGCTTCATAGAGAATATATAATACCTAGAGTCGCGACCTTTTCCTCCCTTGCCGAAAACACCCTCAAAATTTTTACGTGGTGAACTCTCACAATCCTCTCTTTTTTTCGTGTCCGTGAATCTGTGTAAGAGGTGAAAACAAAAAGTGAGTACTCTGCCGTGGGTAAATTTTTTTTCCTGTTGCCCAAAGTGACAGATGAATTTTGTAAATAAAAAAAAAATTACAAGCCAAAATCTGTTGTATGATTGATCGACAAGCTGCGTATAATTAGAGAAAAGCTAAGGTTTGTCTTTATTCCTCCTTCGAGACTTCTTTAAAACGAATTTTCGTTCAGCGATCCCTCCAGAAGTCGAACTATTCGAAGTTTTCAGCATCCACTGATATGCCTCTGGAAGACACTATCTCGCTGTTAGTCGCTCTGCTGAGTCTCGCCCAAGAGGTCTGTCAGGATCGTGTCGATTATGTTGACAAGGTCCTGGAAACTACAACTCAAATCCTCGACCGAATGAATATGAATAAGTGAGTTCATTTGTCCTTACCATTTGTTGTGACCAATCTCACACTGTTCCATTTTAGCATTTCTCACTTGTAAACGGTGAATCAAAACCAAGCGAAGATACAAAACAAATCGAAATGCACTTCAAAAACACACTGGGCCATATAAAGAGCCGCATAGAATCAAATGACGCCGGACTGGAAGTCTCATTCGCTGGCATTTCTATAATTTGATGGAAAAAATAATCCGACATGCTGGTTCGGTTGACGGTGATCTTAGTGAACAGTTGATATCAGTTATTCCAACTCTAATCCACCCAACTGCCAAGGTTTGATGCATTGCAGTGTGTGCAATTCAACCCTAAGTACATGATGTTGGCGTCGGTCGGCGTGCACTAACATCTCATTTTGGTTGCCGACATCTGAAGGATTGTAAAAGCTGGACGAAAAAACGACAATTTTGTATTATTATTTTTATTACAATAAAAACAGTTCTAATGCAAACAAGAATTTCAGACCTACAATTTTATTCAGATGTTTAAAGTGTCCCCGGATTCTTTTTTTCTCCGTGCATCATAGTACTCGCGGATGACCACCAAGAGCTTTGCTAGATTTGTACCATTCTTCACACTGATTCAGATTACTGGTTGGTTAAGTCGCTGTTCGAGTTCCTTTCAGTTCCATTCAGTTCGGCTTCTTGTTCGTCGACCTTATTTGCAACAATTATTCCCAACTGTTGGCTAAATTGATTGATTTAATTATAAAGAATCTCGTAACGCTTCCAGGGCTCTTCGCTAGAAGCGTCTAGCCCGAACATCAATACCGAACACCTCTCAGCGTACTTGAGAAACTGAATACCCAAACCCTTGTTTTTAATTGAATCTGGAATGAGTCCTGGGGCCCTACTCTGTAATGCGTTTCGAAAGCCAATCCGATTCGAATCTGATATTCGATTCGTTTATGAATTCGTACTCTGTAAAAAGTTCGAATCGAATAAAAAAATCATCTAGTACTATTTCTATTTATAGAATAGATTTGCAGAGTCTCGAAGTATTTCTTATTAGATTTGCGGAGTCTCGAAGTATTTCTTATTAGATTTGCTGAGTCTCGAAGCAATTCTAATTAGATTTGTCAAAAAAAAATCTAAAGGAAAAAAAATCAAAACAAAACAAAACACAAACAAGACGAGAATGTTCAAATTAATTTTTAAAGAAAAAATATATAATTCCATAAAAACTTAATAAAATGGCCTCGGTTGCTCTTTGAATGGATGAAGAAAATAGAGAAGAACACCGTCTCTCATTGGTGGTCCTTCTGCATTAAAAGATGGTGATAGCCTGTCCCAAATTGTTGGAAGTGTTTCTCGCGTCCGAGGCGTTCAAACGCCCCTTGGTCAGATCGGGATGAGCAAATTTTTGGCTGATGATTCCCTGTAATGAGATTTATTTGCTTAAATTTTGAATAAAATGATTATTTCCTTACTTACATTTTATCTATTTCACACAACTAAACACAATTTTCCTTTTGTGTCCTTTAAAAACGGCATTCGAATTGCAATCCGTTACCTCTCTTGGTGTAGAAAGAAAATTTCCGTTTTCCAACCAAAATGACTTTCGGAAACGGATTGCCAGGTACGAAAAATCCGAATGCGGATTTGTCAATCCGTAAGTACTAGATTTCTTATCCGAATTAGAAATAGAGAGTACAAAATATTCGTTTTCGAAAATATTTGCTTTCGAAACGCATTACAGAGTAGGGCCCCTGGCAAATGTACGACTACTACTTGTTCGTAGTCATCGTACTGGAACATTCCGATGTGAGGTTTTAAAGTTGTGATATGAGTATGATTGGTTGCATCAGCTCCAGTGGATAACACCCACGGCTGCACCGGATGCCAACAAACATCCAGAACGCCGAAGTCATCACGTTTCTCATGCGTCTGTAGTTTCACTATAAAGAAGAGAAACATCTCTGTAATCCTTAGAAAAGAAAAACAGCTTAGACGAACTTTGACGCCACTAACTTTCTAATTGGATTATATTTTACACTTTAATTAAATTCCCTAAACAATTACATGGTATCCTAACAGTTTAACAGTGTTCTTTCAGTGAAGAACTATTTGGTGTTCGCACTAATGTCTGTTGACTTGCCAGCGTCGTCGTCGTCATCATCATCGACGCCTCCTTCGTTCATCATGCGAACAAATCCCTCGGCGAGTTTTTCTGCATGATCGACTACTTGGTCTCTGGACCATGAGGCGGTTTCTGTGCGAAATGACTGCACCTGGGATAGCAGATTTTCAAATATTTCTAGCTGAGCTTCCACAAAATTCTCATCCGAGCTCGTTTCGGGGGCGTTATTCGGCGACGCCAGTCCGATGGTTTTAAGAAAGTTTTTATTTGCTGAAAGGGAGATTTTGGATTGAGTCACTCAATTGAGAATAAAGAAGCAACTTACCACCAGAACTATTATCGATGTTAGACCAAACGAAACTCTTTAAGGCCTGTTATACTTCGTCATAACCAAGTGGGTCGTTCGGATTGTCCTCTTCGTCTTCTTCGCGGGACCGCTCCAGCTCTATCACATCGAAGAGGAGATTTGAGCCCTGTTTGGCATCTTTGTAGGGTATGCCTTCGTTTGAGTCATCGTACAGCCGGTCGCACAGCAGAATTCCCAGTTCAATTTGGTGGGTTTTCACAAAGTTAGCATAGAAGCCAATGCGCTTGGAGAATCCTCGCTTTAAAACTGATATTTAACATCGATTCAATTTCTGACTTCAAGAACTTACATTTCCTGAATCGAAATAAATAAAAAAAGCTTCAACACTCTCGATGATTTCTGCTGGCATATGGTCAAGTTCGGTGTCGAGTGGAAGCAGCAAGAGATTTGTTTTGTAGTATTTTGTCGTCAAGTGGTATGATTTGTAGTTGAGCGGTGTTCCGACGTCAATTGATACATTGTCTTCATTTTCATCGATTTTACGAATTTCTTTGAAAGACGTTTTTTGTTGATGGAAGTCTCGAATTCACGAATTTCTTGATCGACTTTGGCCAGATCACGGCCAATTTTGCCAGACTCTTTTTTCTTCTCTTTGAGAACTTCGTCGGCTTGCTCCTTTTTCACTTCGACAGCTTTGATTTCTTCTTGTTTGACGTCCAGGTCGGTGTCAAGCTTTTCGATGTCCTTCTCGACATGATAGTCTGAATAGTTGGTATTCGACTTGTTTCTCATTCTAAGAGAGATAGAAGCAAAAGTTATGAATCCTTGAATGTTGCGCTTTTCATTTTACTTACGTATTCGGTCTTGAGTCGTGCGTAGCGATCGGCTTCCATTTTTTATGTCTGGCTTCCTTGAGCGTTGTTCCGACGTCAATGGATACACTGTCTTCATTTTCATCGATTTTACGAATTTCTTTGAAGGAATATGATTGTTAATTGATTGAAATGAAAGAAATATTGTATGCATTTTTCTTACTGTTGATGATTTCTAGAGGGCTGACCTTTCCTTTCAGTATTCTTACCTGATGATAATTTCCCAATGTCTTAAAACATATCCAGCAAATAAGTATATAGAAATAGAATTTGCATTTTTGCAATACTCCCTTTCTTTGCATTTTTCTATTTAATTGCCAATGTCAAATATTGTTGACATTAGCTGTCAAAAATTTCACCACAGCAAATGCGAGACTAAAGGCACGATCTCATTTTCCTTGTATGCTCTCAAGGTGTAAGCAAACCATTTCGACTTTTTCTTGTGTTCTTTTTAAGATTTATTAATTTTTTTGATACAAATATTGGTAAATAATGGTGCAATTATTTGTCACAGGTGCAAAGAAACAATATAATGTATTTATTTTTTATATTACATGCATTTTTTTGTATGTTTAAGTTTTTTTGAAAATTTTGAGCTCAATGGAATCTTATTTTTGAAATCTGAGCCCAGGACACCCACCTCGACTCAAACCTGAGCACTGTACCTAGGTCAGTGCGAATGTATTGGTGCAGTCTGCCATTTAAAAAGCATTGGAAAACTAACACATTCTCACTGGGTTAGTATAAAACGAACAAATTTCAGCTTGTAGGCAAAAAGAGAGCGAACACCCGAAGTCGCGACTCTAGGTATTATATATTCTCTATGGCCTGCTTGTTGCACTTTATTTTTCTTTGCCGAATTGGCCAATTATTTGATTTCAATCAATTAATTTGAAAATTGAAAAAAAAACAAGAATTCTAAGGATATAAAAGTAAAAGTAAACTTCACTTCAATGATTTGCAAATGACAATAGGAACCACGTTATGAAATGTCAATTCAACAGCTGTCTGACCCTTGGCAAGGAAAAAGAACAGTGCACAATGGCAATAAGAAGAGTATTGCCACCATGGCTTAGCTCAACAAGGGGGTGGGTCACAATTAAATGGAAAATTATTTTAATTGAACTTTTGATTAAACTCAATTAATCAAAGTGTAATCAACTTACTTTTGATCAATCCAGGAGCGTCTCACCTGAAAAATGAAAAAGGGCGCCAGCAATTTTTTCTTGTGAAGAAGGAAATTACAAACCTTCGGGGCGGAACCGACGATGAAAATGTTGAAAATGATTTTCTTCCACGAGTGGAAAATGAAAAAAATTAGAGTTAAGTTTTAATATTTTATTGCTTGGAAAACCTTACAAGCAGGATTAAAAACCAAGTCTTTTCGACTTAATAGGGTTTTAACAAAGGCTTTTAAAAACAGTTAACAAGAGGGAAAGATGGACCGTTAAAGTCGCTTACGGAAAATTCCGTGAATTTCTCACAAGTAAAAAAAAAACAAACGAAACCAAAAGAAAATGACCAAAAATCGAATACCACCTGATATATACTCAACCAACTCCTTTAGGTCTTCTTTGGGTGTCTCCTTTTTAATTATCTCAATCCAATCCGAAACCAAAATCCAAATTTTTAGATTCCCAAAATTTCTTTGTTCGCTCAAATATGCTTCTTGATTTCTCCTCAAAACTTTCACTATCAACTTTTTGTTTGACCCGACTGGTCGCTTTCAAATCTCTAGCTCAAGTGACGATTCAGACCCATTGTGTCCTGAATCGCCTCTTGCATTATTCCCAATTCGCCCGACTTTCAGCCAATGCGGAGTGGCGGATCTCGGACACGTCATCAACGGCCAGTCATGATTGGCTTAGTTGAGAGTTAGTAGTCCTGCTTACTCGCCATTTACTCTCTCTCATGAATCGCAAGTCACCCAGCGAAATTTGTCGCCCGCTGGAAATTCCAGGTTACGACCATTTCGTGGGTGTATTCACAATCATCCTGTTGCCCCAGTAGTAGTTGTAGTAGTTGAAATGGTGGCCACGAGCAGTCTAGCTCGTTGACACAATTAGCGCTGAGTTGCGCCGTTTTGATACCATAAAATACTCGCTTGACCTATAAAGTTAAAAGAGGGATTATATATAGTACTGAGTTTTGAGTGCGCCTCAAATCCACTTTGTTGCGTTTAGAAAGGAGATCAAATCTTTGACCTCCAGTTCTGAGAGCTCATTGAGGTCGTTGAAGAAGGACTTTCCCAATGTTTTGGCTCTCGTTTTGGCTAGGGCAGGACACTTGCATAAGAAGTGAAGAACAGTTTCCTTTTCTCGCTGGTCCTCACAACTACGACAGAAAGTATTGTGGGGGATGCCCAGCTTAGATGCGTGTTCTCCAACAGGCCAGTGTCCGGTGCATGTAGCAACGACCCTGGCTATGTCTTGCCTGGGTCTGCAAATAAGATTATTAGTACGGGATTTGTTGTAGGTGGGCCATATCCTCCTAGATATGATACAGTTGGTTAGGCTGTTCCACCTGTGGTTTAATTCAGCGAGGAAAATTGAGAAGATCTTGCCCTTCATAGCACCAAGAGGAATGTTGACTCTTTCCGCGAGTGAGCTATGAAGGGCTGATCCTTGCCTAGCCAGCTCGTCAGCACGTTCATTGCCCTCATAGCCTCTATGACCCGGAATCCAGATGAGAGTGACCCTGAGTCCAATGTTCATGCCCGCTAACTCACTTCGGCATTGTTGAACTAATTTGGAGGATGAAGTGAACGAGCCAATCGCTTGAATAGCCACCTGACTGTCCGAAAAAATAGCTGTATTGCGGTTTTGATTTGGATCTAGTTTTAGTAACTTGCATGCTTCCTTGATCGCGAGTAGTTCAGCTTGAAAAACACTAGCAAAGTCAGGAAGTCGCAAAGACCTGGAGACATTTAAAGACTCGGAGAAAATTCCTGCACCGACCCCACACTCCATCTTCGAGCCATCAGTGAAAATAGTTGTGTCGAAGCCTCTCGTCACTAAGTCATCATCCCATTCATCTCGAGATGGAATGATTACTTTAAAATCCGCACTGAGGTCCACAGTAGGGGTGCAGTAGTCGGTTTCTGTCGAAAAGATGTCCGCTGGGATGAGGTTAGTAATATTACTATGACCATAGGGCCTAGAATACCAACTATTCGATTCCCTAAGTCTCAACGCGCTGCAAGATACTAAGTATTTGATATGCAGGTCTATTGGTAAGAGGTAGAGAAAAACGTTTAGGGCGTCCGATGGACACGAGCGCAAAGCTCCAGTGGAGCCAACACTAGCTGTTCTCTGAACCTTTTTTAGTTTAGTTATATTGTAGGCTTTACTAAGCGCGGGCCACCAAACAATCGAACCATAGGACAAGATTGGACGGACCACGGCTGTATACGTCCACAAGATTATCTTCGATTGCAAGTCCCACTTTTTGCCAAAGGTTTTACTGCAGGCATAGAAAGCTATGCTGGCCTTCTTGACCCTTTCTTCGATATTAAGTTTCCAGTTTAACTTTGGGTCAAGTATTACTCCCAAATATCTAGCGCTGGAAGACAAGGAAAGAGTTTCACCATTGAGGCGGGGGAGGGTGAAGGGTGGTACTTTTGTTTTCGTTGTAAAGAGCATCAGTTCAGTTTTGATTTTATTGACACCCAGGCCACAGCTTGTAGCCCAGTTGCTTACTTTTAGCAATGCCATCTCCGTAATCTCACTAATCACGGAAGTGAACTTTCCTGATACCAGTATCACCAAATCATCTGCGTAAGCAACGGCCTTCACACCACAACTTTCCAGTTTAATAAGAATTTTGTTCATGACCAGAAGCCAAAGAAGGGGGACAGAACACCCCCCTGAGGTGTACCCCTGTTTACGCGCCTGGTCAAGTAAGTGTTACCTAAGGTAGCTTGAATTCTTCTATCACTGAGCGTGGATACAATCCAATTTCTGATGTAGTCCTCTTCACCCTGATCAACTAGTGATTCTTGAATAGATTCTGTTAAGACGTTGTTAAAAGCTCCTTCTATGTCTAAGAAGGTAGCGAGAGTAAATTCTTTGTAATGTATGGTTTTTTCAGCTGTACGCACTACCTCATGTAGGGCTGTCTCCGTAGACTTGCCCTTAAGATAAGCGTGTTGAGAACTCTCAAGAGGACATACATCTAAAATGCCTCTGATATGGTAATCAAGAATGCGCTCCATTGTCTTAAGCACGAAGGAAGTAAGGCTTATTGGTCTAAAATCCTTCGCGGATTCATGTCCTCGCCTGCCGACCTTCGGGATAAAAACTACTCTAACATGTCTCTAAGACTCGGGAACATGATTTAGACAGAGACATCCTTTAAAGATCATCTCCAGCCAAGGAATCGCCAGAAATTGCGTTTTCTGAAGCATGATCGGCATTATGCCGTCCAGGCCTGGAGACTTGTACGGGGAAAATGTGTTGATTGCCCAAGCAATATTTTCCTTGTTTATCAAGGTATCGATGTGTTCTATATCCGCCGTCGACGCGCCATTAGAATTAAGAGTTTGAGGGTTGTTATTCTCACAACCCGGAAAAAGCGCCGCCAACAGCAGCTCTAGGGATTCTGCAGGAGAGGCTGCCCAGGAATCGCCAGACTTTTTAAGAAAGGAAGGACAACAATGGTCTTTCGATAGGATCTTACTAAGCCTGGCGGATTCTTTTATGTTTTCTATTTTGTGGCAGTAATCCCTCCAGCTGTTTAGAATTGGCAATGGCTCGCTTGTAAACTCTTAGACAGTCTTTGTACGGTTGGTAAAATTTGTGTTTGTGGCAAATATTAAAGATCACTCTAGTCTTTTTCCTGAGACTAGACAGTTCTTCATTCCACCACATAGGGAGTGATTTGCGACTGTATTTAATAGGGCACGAGAATTTGTAAGCCGTGTCAAAAGCTGCCTCGAAGGTCTTTACTTTAGACTCGAGATCGCTTACCGACTCTGGACACCGACTTGGTGTATTACGCAGTTTCGTGCTGATTATCAGTTTCCAATCAGTTTTTTTGGGATTTCTGTGGGGGTGGGGAATTTCAGACTCAAAATTTATATTGAAGGGTATCCACCTGTGATCAGAGAAAGAATTCACAAGTGAGACTCTCCAATTTTCCACCATAGAATGAAAGATTGTAATTTGATAGAGTAACGTCAAGTACATCTTCCCAACCTTCGAAGTTATCCGAGCTCGGAAAAATTAAAGTTGGGGTGTTACCTCTATTGCATACATTTAAATTATTGTTAATAATGAAATCAAAAAGTGACTCACCTCGTTCATTAATTACCGTGCTGCCCCAAAGAGAATGCCGTGCGTTGGCGTCGCACCCAATCAGGAGGCCTATCTTTTGTTGTTTGGAAGCGGTTACCAGGGTCTCCAACTCTTCCGGCGGTGACTGCCGGTCGTGGCCACAATAAGCCGATGCCAGAAGTAAGCCCGCATTCCTTCCTTCAGTTCAGACAACTTTCAGATCGGGGGTGCTAAGGTTGGGACACAAAAAAGCTTTTAAGTGGTTCTTAGCTAGAATGCAGGTTCTAGGCTTACCTTGGTCGATATTGGGGATTTTATATAAAAGGTCGTATTTGTGATCAAGAAGGCCTCGAACTCTAAGGCCATTCACCCAAGGTTCTTGTACAAACGCTACGTCCAAGTCTTCCTGACTCAGGAAGACCTTTAGATTATCTGAGGCACATTTCGAATGCTTCAGATTAATCTGTATAGAACGCAGCGCGTTTTTTAATTGCCTGAAGAAGGGCCTGCACCTTCAGGGCCCGGCGACGCGCCGGGGACTTCGGCAACAATGATGTCATCGTCGGTCGTGACTTTGCCATCATTATTGTCGCAGTCTGCTCCCTGACTATGCAGGACCTTAATCTTGGCATTTCTAATGCCGAACCGAAGCTTGTATTCAGCCTTCTCAAGGGCCCCCAAGCTTTCCTCGCTAATCCTCAAAAGATAAGACGCGCTGTTCTTCTGCGGCTCTTCAGCCTTGATGACTGTCCAGTCACGCATTGGAACCAACGGGTTTAGCCTCTGAAGACCACGGATCAGCTCCTGTCCGCTTGGCTTGATGCTCATGAGGGGCAACCAAATGCGAGCCTTCGGTTGTCTGGGGATGTCCTTAGCTGGGATAAGCTTAAGTCTCAAGCCTTCCCAGTCATTGCTTATCTTAGCAATGCATGATCTAAGGAAATCCCTGGAAAACACGTCATCACATTTGATTACCCTGTGTCCCCTGAGCACCTCGCCAGAGTCAAAACTAGGGTAGGGACCCTCTATTGCCGAGATTGTGTAAGAGAACACCATCTCCGAGAGCTTGGCCTCGATAGAACTCCACACAGCCAGCAGACCTCTGCTGTTTGTGGAGAGCTCATCCACAACCGATACTTGGAGGTCGTCTCTGACAACCTCACTTAAAGTACGCTGTTGCGCCGCTCTGGAAGATGATGCCTTCTCATCTTTTTTAGAGTTTGGTGCATTTGGTTTTGGCTTTTTTGAGGGTTTTACGGTCTCTTCACGAGACCGGTTTCTTTTGTCGGCCTTCTTTTTTGTAGCCAAGAGACTGTTGTATTCATCAACAATCTTTTGGTACATGATCTTGTCCTCGCGATCCTTCTCCAGCACAGTTCCAGCCTTCTCATTATCAGCAATCTTGCTAAGAATGAAAGAGGCCTTCTTGAACTGGTTCTTGATGTGGACACCAGACGACTTTTTATTATTTCCTTTAGCAGCATTGCTATGGCTGGCATTGCTGGTAGAGGAATTTGGATTTTGAATTGGTTGAGATCGAGGCACAGGAGTACTATGGCTGGTACTCGCTGCACTTCCAGTTTTTGCAGGTTGCCCCACAATGGTCTCCTGACTGGAGGCCAAAAGTTCATCCTCATTGTCGGCGGATGGTCCTAAGCTCGTCATGTCTGAAACGTCCTGGAAAAAATTATGAGAGTTAATGTTGGTCCCACGAGTAGTACGGAAAGGGAAAGGTCAGCCCCGGCAGAGCCGATATACCGGGGCAAGGCAAGATGTAAGACGGACCCTGCCAAGGCATCCGAATGAGCTCGTTAGCGACTGGTTTACCCCCAGCCTTCCATTTCTTCGGTACGGATTATGAAATCGCTCACACCACCACTGAAAATTAGGGACCCCGTATCTATGGTCAAATTGCATTGCTGAGGGTTTAAACTATTGAAGAGCTTAGAAACGCCTCAACAATTCAACCTGACCTTAGCTGATCCCCTTCTTGACATCGCACAAGAAAACTGTGGTGATCATTACCGCCCGGCACCCACTTGGAGGGTTTGATACGAGGATTTTTGCCCCAGAGTTATATTTTAAAAGTTTTAAGAGTTATCAAAAAAACTATTTGAGCTACTACCAAACAATATCTCACCTAATAGCTATTTTACCAGCACCACAAAGAAAACTTAAAAGAATCGATAGAAATTAGCCAGTCTCTGGCCGAAAACCTCATAAACGATTTTTCCTCATATTGAGGATGAATATTTTAAGGAATCGTCTTTGACGTTCCATCTTTCCCTTTAAATTATTAAACTTAAAATTATTACAAACAAAATTATTACAATCCAAATTATCCAAATTATCAAGAAAACAAACAAATTTAAGTTAATAGGCATTCGTTGGGCATTAGCCTTATGTTTATCGGATTGCACCGCGTGTCGTGTAAACGATCAGACCATCTCATGTAAACGATAAGACCGTCCGTCTTATCTTTTCCCAAAAATCCTTCTATTGTGACCTGAAAAGAAACTTGCAACGCAACTTGTTTTTCCCTCACGAAAATGACAGAGAGAACCATGGTCAGAAGGACTATGGCCGTCCCGCTCTCTCTCATTCTCGTGTTGAAAGGGTTGACAGTTGTCAAAATAAAATTATCAATCAAGTATAAAAGTGGATGCAAAATGCATCAAGTTCAATATAAAATCTAATTATAAATTAAAAGTAACTTGTTGCGAAAATTTATAACGCAACATGCTTAACTAATTAACCTTTAAGAGCCTGCTTAAGAAATCATTATGAATACGGCTGTTAATTATTAGGTATAGGTTCCTATTTTAATTCCTAAATACACTGAACTTATCACTTTTGTCAAGTTCCAAAGCAATCTGTCGCCAATCTGCATTGATGGCTTCGAGATTGCTGTGCGACTTCTCCTCGCCAACAATTCCGTGAACCCAACCTAGAAGAAGTGAAAACGGCAATATCACAGCTGAAATCTAACAAAGCCGCTGAAGCAGATGGTCTAGCTGCCGAGCTGTTCAAAGCCACAGGCGACGAGCTAGATAGGAGCGTGCACCAAATCATCTGTAAGATATGGTCGGAGGAATGCATGCCCGATGAATGGAACCTCAGCATTGTTTGCCCGATCCTGAAAAAGGGAGATCCTCTAAACTGCGCCAACTACAGAGGAATCAGTCTGCTTAACATCGCCTTCAAGATCCTCTCTGCCGTAATATGTGAACGTCTGAAGCCTTTCGTCAACAATCTGATTGGTCCTTATCAATGTGGCTTCAGGCCAGGAAAGTCTACCATCGACCAAATTTTCACGTTGCGGCAGATCCTGGAAAAAATCAATGAACTCCAAATCGATACCCACCACCTCTTCATTGATTTTAAGGCCGCGTATGGTAGCATCTACAGAGACGAACTGTATAAAGCTTTGTCTAGTTTTGGCATCCCTGCCAAGCTCGTTCGCTTGTGCAAAATGACGATGGAGAACTCACGCTGCTCTATCAAGGTTGGCAATGAGCTTACGGAATCATTCGACGTCAAAAAAGGATTCAGACAAGGCGATGCACTGTCGTGCGATTTCTTTAACATCGTTCTTGAGAAGATAGTCCAAAACTCCACCGTCAACACCAGAGGCACTGTCTTCCAAAAATCTGTTCAACTTCTCAGGTATGCCGACGATATTGACATAATGGGAAGAACACAGCGTGATGTCAATGCCGCCTTTGTGAGAATTGAGACAGAAGCGGCAAAAATGGGTTTAGCGGTAAATGAGAGAAAAACGAAGTACATGCTGTCTTCGAGTAAGGACACCATCGACGGCTCGGACAGAACGTCACAATAGACGCATATAACTTCGAAGTAGTTAAGGAGTTTGTCTACCTAGGCTCCGCTATCAACACGAACAATAACACCAGCGCTGAGATAAGACGAAGAATTACTCTTGCTAATCGCTGTTTCTTTGGGCTAAGAAAGCAACTGAGTGGAAAAGCCCTATCTCGATCAACTAAGGTAAAACTGTACAACACCCTCATCATCCCTGTCCTGCTATATGGTGCAGAAGCATGGACCCTAACAAAATCGGATGAATGTGCCTTCGGCTGTTTCGAGAGGAAAATTCTTCGGGTCATCTTTAGCCCCGTGTGCATTGATGGGGAATGGAGAAGGAGATACAACAGCGAACTTTACGGGTTGTACAACGACGTGAACCCAGCCAGAAGGGTCAAGGTCCAGAGACTCAGATGGCTTGGTCATTTAGAGCGCATGGACACCAATGCTCCGGCCCGGAAAGTCTTCGACACTATTCCCGAGGGACGCAGAAGGAGAGGAAGACCGTGACTCAGGTGGCGCACACAAGTGGAAGAGGACCTCAATCAACTTGGAGTGCAAAAGTGGAGACAGCTAGCTAGGGACCGAGTTGATAGGCGGGGACTGTTGATTGAGGCCCAAGTCCACAACGGACTGTAGCGCCACCTTAAGTAAGTAAGTAAGTAAATCAGTGCACCTACAATTTCTTGCCATTTTCCCTTTGAGAACCAATGAGTTTTCCAAGTCTTTCATCAAGGACTTTCTATTTTCCATTGGAAAACCCATTTTGAAACAAAAAAAATCCATGCAAAAAAATCAAATTTCTGCCCTTTGTTTAGTTTTTATTTAGCCATGATTCCGTTTTAGTGTACGCGAGACAACTACACTAGTCAAAACAATTAAAGGAACACTTGAAAAAACTCAAAAATGGAGTGGTTTTTTATAAGGCTGTATCTCAGTAGAAATTGGTCCGACAAAGTCATAATGATAATGAAAAAAAAAAAATAAACAAATTCAAAAGAACAGAAAAATAAAAAAAAACGTTGCCTAAAATTGAAAAAAAAGTATTTTGTAAGTTTGATTGATCGAAACAGAGAAACGGTTAATCTTATTGATGTGCAATTTTCACCAAAATCAAGGAAATTTTAAGATCTTAAATAATTAAGCCTCAGATTAGTTGTATCACTGAAAACCACAAAATAACGGAAGTTTTTATGAAAAAGTTGAAAAATGCGTATTTTGGACCTTTTTTTAAAGTGATAGAAAAGATTGAAAAAAGCAATATTTTTATTTTTTCAAGATGTTTTTGTGTAGAAATTTTTTTTTTCAAATGTGCTTTTATTTTTTTTGTAAGTCAATATTTAGCAGAGTTATTAGGGTCCAAAGTCAAAATTGTGTTTTTGCATGTAAACCCATTTTCTGATTAGAAAAAAAAATCGTAGTTTTTTTCAATTTTGAAATTGAGTGAACATATTTTACGCTCAAGCGAAAACGACTTACGGTACTTTCTTAACTCAAAATAATTTGAAAAGAAAAAATGATAATCTTTGAAAAACTTTTTATTTCACTTCAATCCGACTTTTTTCTACTGAGATACAGACTTATAAAAAACCACTCAATTTTTGAGTTTTTTCAAGTGTTCCTTTAATTGTTTTGACTAGTGTATAAGGACGACTCAACAAAATTTGAGCAAGAGCTCACAAAAGAAAGCAAAAGCTTGTTTTTATGCGTATGAAAATGAGCACAAGCTCATGTAACTTAGTTCCAAGTTCTAACTGAGCAAGACGAGATCAAACGTAAGCAGTGAGTAAAAGCAAATACATCAAAATTTATTATGCATACGACAAGCACCTTTTACTCAAAAAATTGAGTTCGAGCTCAAGCTCAAGTTTAATGCATGAGAACCACTGTGTTGGCTAAAGTGAAAAATCAAAGTGTTGAATAAAGTTTGAGAGTGATTGAATAAAGTACTTTTGTGTTTTATTTCCAAAAGTGTGAATAAGTTTTAATTGTCGGACCAAGGCGAATATTGCAATATAATATGAAGGTATATTGTGCATAGTAACAAAGAAAAAAACGAAAACTAACAATAAACATTGACTCACAACATACCTATTCAACCTAATTGTTTTTTTTTCTAGAATCAAGTTGAAAAATATTCACCAAAGTTCACAATTATTCAAACCGTTTTAACATTAATTTGCTCTGTTTGAACATTCGATCAGTCAATTTGAGTACTCAAACTGTTTGAATATGTCAAGTAAGTTCAAACAAACCATCTATTTTGCTCGTGAGTAAAAAAACGAAAACGATTTCTGAAGACAGTTTACTCATTTTGCTTGCCCGTAAACAATTGTGTTTGTGAGCAAAAATGATTGTGAGGAGTTTCTTTGTGAATAGGGGTTGTGTTTGAATTTGAACTTATTTTAACGAACTTGTATTAATCTCTGTTTCCTATACCCTATTGGTGTTCTTCTTTTTTTACATCTGAGCAGATCACAGAAATGTAAAAGAAAAATGTGATTCTTTTTAAGCTCAGACGTATAAGAGCTAAAAAATGTTATGCTCGGAGCTAAATCTATTCGCTCAGGGCCGAGCAATTCGGACAACTTCACTTCTTTTTTCTGATTTTATGAATTAAAAACACATAATTAAAGATGGATTCCAAAGACAGTAGGGAGTCTACTGTAGGTATTAAGGTAAACAAAAAAAGTAAAACAAATAATTAGTAAAAATTTTATTTCAGTTCTCGGGTTTCTTTCTTGTTTATATCGGAGGACTTTATATATAATATGATCTGCTCAGAGCCTTGCCTTAACACATCTGTGATCTGCTCAGAGATTAAAAAAGAAAAACGCCATAATTATATTTTCTTGTTTGCTCATGACAAAAAACATGGGAGCGGGTCGTAATTCTGGTTTCAAAATTCTTCTTTTTAATCGAAAATTATGTTTTTCAAAATTCTGCTTTGTTTGCATTCTGGTCACCAAAATTCTGTTTTTTAAATTATTCTACTTTTCAAAATTCTGGCTGTTTTAAATAATGTAATATTCGGCTTGGTCCGACAATTAAAACTTATTCACTTTTTAAATAAAACACAAATTCACTTTATTCAAATCACTCACAAACTTATTTATTCAACACTTTCAATTATAACTTTTCAAACACAGTGTACTTTACTTATCGCAGTTCACAATCAATTATCCCGCTTCGCTTCCGAATCGGTTATTTATAGTTCTGATAATGGTTCTAGAAACTACTAAACCGAATGTTCCAGAAGTTTTCTTTTTAACCACTAGATGTTGCCCCTCATTTTTAACTGTCATACACAAGTGTTTACTACTACAATTAAACTTATTGCTACCACTGATCTCTATTATAACTGGATAGTGGATAGGAGCAAAAAGTTTGACTCCCATAGAAGACTGTTATAAGTGTAAAGGTACCATCCAGGTATAACAGTTATACCAAAATATAACACTTCCCCAACACTGATACCTATAATAGAGATAGAGATAATATAGATCAGAGATATAGACAAAGGAGATCAGTCACTTTTTTTGTTGAACATCACTTCACTCTGTCTCACTTTTTCGGTTTATATAGAAAGAGATGCACAAGTGTAAGAGTACCATGTCAAAATCAATAGGAGTCAAGAAAAGTGTTATAATTTGTATGGAATCCACTATCCAGTGTATTATAGAGATCAGTGATTGCTACATACTTATTTCCTATAAAATGATATTAGAGTTATAGTGATAAGGAGTAAGTAAAGAGAGTAAGAGTAGTATGTACATTAAATATAAAACGAGATACGGAGTAAGTAAAGAGAGTAAGAAAAGTGTATACATTAAATATAGAAAGAGGTACAGAGCGTAAGAGATAATAAAGTATACACATTAGACATTACAATAGAAGGAGATACAGAGCGTATGAGATAAAATAAAGTGTATACACATTACATTGCCCCCTCCTTAGGATTGATCGTCCCGATCAAGATCATCACCACTGTAGCGATGTAGTCGGTCGCGATGTACGACTTTAAGTTTACCTCTGACTCCTTTTTGTATCCGATACACGACGTCTTTGATTTTGCTAATCACTGTATATGGACCTTCCCAGTCCCGTTGAAGTTTCGGTGACAACCCTTTTTGTCGATGGGGATTGTAAAGCCACACTCGATCTCCTGCTTGGAACTCTGTTGTTGTCGCTCGAATATCGTAGCGTGTCTTCATTCGGTCACTGAACATCTTCATTTTTGACCTGGTATCGTCGTGGATCTGAAGGAGTCTTTCTCTGAGGTCATCCAAGTAGACATCCTCGGCTTGCGGTTCCGACGTGGGACATCCAAATTTGATTTCGCTCGGCAGTCTGGTGTTCCTTCCCATTAAAATCTCAGACGGTGTATGGCCAGTTGAGCTATGTCTTGCACTTCGATACGCCATCAACAACAGTGGAATGTGTCGATCCCAATCTCGCTGGTTGTCGTCCACAACTTTGCAAAGATGTTCCTTAAGGGTTCGGTTGAACCGTTCGACCATGCCATCAGATTGTGGGTGGAGTGTTGTTGTTCTTGTCTTCTTGATGTGAAGAAGCCCACAAACTTCCTGGAATATGTTTGATTCAAAGTTCCTTCCCTGGTCGGAATGCAGTTCTAATGGAACACCGAATCTGCTCACCCAGTTGAACACAATTTGGTCTGCGACTGTTTTGGCTTCTTGATTCGGTATGGCGTATGCTTCAGGCCACTTGCTGAAGTAATCCATGACGACCAGAATATTTATTTATTTATTTATTTATTCGTCTTAAAAGTTATACACTCTATTTAGACTACAATTAAAGATCGTTTTTTTTTTAAGTATAAACTTAATAATAGTGTTATAACAAATTTAACAAACAGTTTTTTAATACATTTCTATTTACATTAAAATCTATGGCAAAGTCAAATTCATTAAAATCTTTACATGCTTGTGTGATTGGATTATGCATAGCATAGCTAGTACTGTGAAAGGGAACATTAAGAAAATCACCATTACGTGGACGCAAATTTCGATGAGGTACATAGATAGAAAACAAAGATAACAAGACTGGACAGTCAATAACACAATTTAAGACATCAAAGGCAAAAAAGTATAGAGTTAAGTTTTCTTCTTTTAGCGAGTGGCTTAAGATCTATTAAAGTACATCTCAATTCATAAGATGGAATATTTGAATAGCCAAAAGTTTTTCGTAACGCGAATTTGGTGAACCTTTTTTGAACTTTTTCTAACCGGTAAATGCTAGTTTGCGTATAGGGGCTCCATATAATGCTGCAGTATTCTAGGTGTGGCCTAACGAGGCTAGAATAAAGAGCTTTAAGTGTATATGGATCCTTGAAATTTTTTGAATTTCGTAACATAAACCCAAGCATAGAGTTTGCCTTGGAAATAGCATAATCTATGTGGTTCGAAAAATTTAGCTTTGAATCGAAGATTACTCCTAGATCTTTTTGAGTTTCAACTCTTTGTAACTTTTCGTTATCAAGGTTATAATCATAGTATAAGGGATTACGATTTCTAAAGTATGTAACAACACTACATTTCTTGTTGTTAAAGTATAACCCATTTTGATTGCACCAATTTATTAAATTATTTAAATCTTTTTGAACATTCATTGCGTCGTTTATCGAATAAATAGTACTAAAAATTTTTAAGTCATCAGCAAATAAGAGGCATCTGGAAAATGAAAGATGCAATGGTAAGTCATTTATAAAAATAATAAACAGAAGTGGTCCAATGTGGCTACCTTGTGGAACACCTGAAAAATTTATTATTTCTCTAGAAAATACGTTTCCAATTTTCACTATTTGCTTTCTACCTATTAAATAACTTTTTATCCACATCAAGAGTTTTGAATGGAAACCAAATGTCTCAAGTTTCTTTAAAAGAACACTATGTTGAACTCGGTCGAAGGCCTTTGAAAAATCGGTGTAAATTGTATCAACTTGTGAGTGCAATTCTAAGTTAGTCAGACAGTAATTTGAGAATACAGTTAAATTTGTAGTTGTCGATCTTCCTCTTAAAAACCCGTGCTGGTGTATCGAGATGTTGTTATGTATAAGATTATATAATTTGTTTTTTACTGCAGCTTCGAAAACTTTTGGAATTATCTGAAGTTTTGCAATTGGTCTGTAATTAAATATAACGATTTCCATTATTTGTTTCCGGAAATGGACCCGCCACGTCTATTGCAATCCTTTCAAAGGGTGATCCGACATTATACTGCTGCATTTGGCTGTGATTCTTTTTGTTTGGGCCTTTGGTGGCAGCACAGGTATCACATTTTCGGCACCACTTCTCGACATCCTCCCTTGTATGTAGCCAATAGAATCGTTGTCGAACCTTTTCTAGCGTCTTGTTTACTCCTAGATGGCCTCCCGAAACTCCATCATGCATCTCTCGCAGAACGTCCATAATCTTCGATCTCGGTAAGACTAGCTGCATTACATAGGACTTTCCATCTGCTGATTCCCACTTACGTCGAAGGACACCTTCTTGAACATGCAACGAGTCCCACTGTGCCCAATAGGCCTTCAGAGCCGGACTTCTGTCGGAGATATCAGCCCATTCTGGTTTTTCCTGGTGTTCCTTGCATGCGAGGATGGGTTCAATATCTGGGTCCTCTTGTTGAGCCTTCCTCATCTCGTCGTTGCTCCAGCCATAAATGGGATCGGTTCTGGTTCGTAGGACAGTGACCACTTCTTTTTCTTCTTGACGTCTGCAATGCTTACAGTCTTGCTTACATGGTCTCCGAGACAGTGCATCAGCATTTGAGTGAAGCTTCCCCTTCCGATGTTGAATTTCATAATCGTACGTCTGCAGCCTCTCAATCCATCTCGCCACTTGACCCTCTGGATTCTTGAAATTCAAAAGCCAGTTTAGTGCTCCATGGTCGGTTCGGAGAAGAAACTTCTGTCCATAGAGATACTTATGGAAGTGCTTTGTTGCCAAAATCAGTGCAAGAAGTTCTCTTCTGGTCACACAATAGTTTCCTCCTCAAGGCACCATGTTGCCGGGAGCTGTTTCACCAGGACGGCCAACATTTTTTTCTCATCCACGGAAAAAGATGATTTTTTTCCGCGCATCTATTTTTGTGCTTGAGGCACTTTTTCTCCTTCAACTTCCATCTTGCATTGTGGCTAGTCAAAGGAAAAATGAAGCAAATGTCAAAATTTAGCTCGAGAATAATATGCCGGACGTTTATTTCACTCGCTAAATTTTGACAGATGATTATGTAGAGTGACGAAAAAAAGAAAATATTTTTAGAAAGAGCTGCGTACCTCTTCGCTGAAAAGCTCAGCTAAATCTTAGCTCTGCTAAATTTTGGAGAGAATTTTGTATGGCAGCTAAAATTAAGCACGATCTGCGTACTAGGCTTAATAGAATTTCAAATCTTCAAGGGAAATACAATGTGCTAAGGCGTCAAGCCATCAAATAGTCATCAAGCAAATTTGTCAAACATATTAGATAATGTGAGCCCCCCTAATCAGCGACAAGCTCAGAGAGAGAGACAGGAACTCCCTAATGTCTTCTCTCTCATAATTTGAGGAAACACGTTTTAAGCTAGCTTCCGTGCTCTATTATAATTATCTCTATGGCCCCATAGCCATATTGGCTACGTTTAATCACGTATCGGATAGGCTATCTGAGATACCCGTATCTGGCATGATACAACTAATAAAGATAGCGCATTGCGCATGTAAGGTTTTTCCTGTCAAACTATCGTGACGTCACGAGCACTCAATCAACTGAGGAGAATAAGTATTTTTGGCGCAATTTCACTTTATTTTCTGTTGTGAATTAGAAAGGAAGTGAAATTTGAAAGTGTTGAGCAATAAAAATATTAAAAGTGGTATAATTTAAAATTAAAACTAAATAAAAATAAACATTTGATAATAAACATGGTTGTTTGTTCAGTTTTTGACTGCAACAACAGTGAAAGAAAGAAGATCACGAGAGATTCCAGCTTTCATACATTTCCTAAAGGAAATTTAAATCTCTCTATCTAATCCTTGTCGTTGTCAAAGTGGACAATAGCATGCCTATTGCCCCTGAGCCAGAAGAAAATCTCCCATTTGCTTACGACGGTTTGGAAAACTTGGCTGGCTACATTTGCCATCGTTTTAAAAACACCATACCAAATCTGGAACAAATTGAACCAGACGAAAGCTCTTGGGTCAATCATTTGGGCGAAGGAGGCTTGTCTAAAGCAAATTCCACAATGATGGCTCACTTCGCTGCATTAGAAAATGTTTTTAATGCAGTAAATGGAGAAGGTGAAGGCATTTACATAAGTCCAAACTACACCCAGCATTTAGTTGAAGTTGCCGAGAAAGGAAAGATCGAATGCGATGAGAAGGTAATGAAGCTTTTCTTTCGTTATCGTATGTTCTTCCGAATGCGTAAACTGAACAGACAAATCACAGAAAAAAAGCTATCAAGGAAATGAAAATACAAAAAAATAATAAATTAAATAAAAAGTTGACAAACCACTGTTTTCAAAAGACCGTCATTTCTTTTATTTGATCATTTATTACTGATAAAACAATCTGCCAATAAATTCTATGGTGCAAATGCATCCGAATGAAAATGAAAAAAAAATGCACCAATTCTTCATTCACTTCCATTTTTTATTAATTTCCTTCACTCAAACACACAAGTTTTCTTTAACTTAAGGATAAACACAAATATCAACTATTGAAAACCATTTACCTAAATGAAAAACATTAGAAATACCAACATTTTACTAAATAAACAAAATATCTTAACAAATAAGAGCCATTGTTTTGGTTTGATTTCACATACTAAATAATAAACGTCAAATTCGTTGAGTGCTCGTGACGTAGATGCGCAGAACGAAACAAAAATAGAAACGCGAATGCGCTATCTGTTTTAGTTGTATCATGCGTATCTGGGATATCTTTTTGAACGAGACAGATACCTGTATCCAGGGGGTCAATTCCCGATCTTTGAAAATGTGATATGATAAAAAATTTATCATTTTAGTTTTCACAGAGACTTTTCATTTTTTCTTTTCATAAACTCGATTTATGCGATTCTCTATTTTTTTTTGTACTAAAAAGTACTAAATGATAAATTCTGTATGAAAAAAAAATCAAAACAAACTTCAAAACTTTTCATTTATTAAAGCTCGACTTTAATGTTTTTATTTTGGTTTATTAAAATATAATTTTAGATTTTTGCTTGGCGGTTCTTTTCGCGCTCAAGGATTGAATAAGAATGAGTGAAGTTAAAACTCTCTCTGTCTCCAAACGTCAAACAGCATCGATGACGTTTCGCAATTCGAACATTAGTCGATGATGTTTGACGTTTCGAATATTGAGGGGTTGCTTACATTTTAGAACAAAAAAAATTATAATAGCTCGGCCAATCCTGACATAATGATTGACCTCAATCATTTACTGATAATAATTTATGAGAAAGCTTATTATTTAACAGGATAATGTTTACAATATGTGAAAGTCTGGTTCGAATGGGTACATCAGACGAATCAGACAAACGCTGTTTTTTTTTTCAACAAGGACGGTGTTACCGCTCCGAACCACCACTGGGGTCCTCCCGCGCATCCGTCCTCCAGTCAGCCCAAGGCCGTATTCTTGAAGCCTCTAAAATTCCATCGTATGGTATTTGAGTTACCTGATAATTCTCAATGTCCCTGATTATGTATCTATCATTCGGAAGGGTTTGGTGGATTACGTATGGCCCACGATATTTTGGAATTAGTTTTTTATTCGTTCCTACCGTCATGTCAACATTACGAATCATAACGAAATCTCCAATTTTAAATGCGGAATGAGGTTTGAATTTGGTAGAGTGGAAAGCAAGAGTTTTTTCTTGGTTCAATGCGATTTGCGCATGAGCTTGTTGGCGTTGTTCAGAACGGTCTATGGAAGGTGCCGGTTGCTTGCCTTCGAGGTATTCAGCCATTGTATCAACAACGGGACCACGCTGGTTTACACCAAACAGCAGCGAGCTGGGGGTATAACGTGTAACGGAATGAACAGAGTTGTTTATAGCGTACTCGACACGCGATAATTGTTTTACCCAATCGGAATGTTGCAGAGGCTCAACGACTTTAGATAGCATGGACTGCTGCGGAGCGGCTGTGGCCACACGTATATGTTCAATGTTCTTATCGGACAAAAATTGTTTAAAGTCGAGGTGGTTGAAACATGATCCGCGGTCGCTGATGAGTCGTCGCGGGCGACTATAGTGATCGAAGTAATGTTCAAGCGAAGAGCAAATCTCTTTGTAGCTGGTTGTATTGACGGGATATAGCTTGACAAACTTGGTGAAGGCGTCGACCACAACAAACAAGTATTTTCGTTTCGAACAAACAGACGGAAGTGGACCGAAGTGATCAACATGTATTGTATCGAAAGGCACCGGAGCTTTGGGAATCGGATGGAGCGTTCTAGCACGGCTTTGAGGGGGAACGGAGTGCATAATGCACTGTAAACAGTTTTTGATAAATGCATCCACTTTTTCTTGCATTCGTGGAAACCAATAACTTAATCGGATTTGATCCATTGTTTTGGTCACACCCAAATGGCAAATGGTTTCGTGGGCGACACGAATTATATTACATTCCAACTCGGAAGGAACATACAGAAGTAAGCGATTGTTATATTTCCGGAACACAAGACCGTCACGTAATTCGTATTGGAGGGAAAATTCCTTTTCTAGGGTTTCACGAATGTTTAGTATCTTTTGGTCTCTATTTTGTGTGATTAGGAGCTGTGCATCTACATCTTTGGGTTCTACAAGAGCGATTACAGGCGGGGTAACGGATTGGTCGGAGACGGAATTCGCGAAAGTTTTATCGAGCGCGGACTGGTCGTGAAAGTATCTGCTTAGAGCGTCAACGTGAGGCATTAGAGCACCACATCGGTGCTGTATCGAGTAAGTGTAGTTCTCGAGCAGTAGTGCCCACCGGGCTATTCGGGAGTTAGTACGTTTATTTTGAAGCGTTAGGGCTAGGGCCTGACAGTCAGTAATGATCTTAAACGGTATTCTATCTAAATATATCCGGAATTTTTCAATTGCGTAGACAATTGCGAGTGTTTCGAGCTCGTAACTGTGATATCTCGATTCAGCTTCGGTGGCTCGCCGCGAGAAATAACCGACGGGATGCATTCGTTTGTCATCCTGCCGCTGCAGGAGAATTGCGCCGAAGCCAAGAGCACTGGCGTCACAGTGCAGCTCGGTTTCTCGATGAGGGGAGTACAGAACCAAAATAGGTAGGGAAGTTAATTTGTCTCGTAGGGTTTGGAAAGCGGCCTTGCAGCTTTCATCAAAGTTAAAAGTGACGTTTTCTTTGAGTAACTGGCGTAGTGGCCGTTCAATGGAGGAGCATCCAGGAATAAATCGTCGGAAATATGAAAACAAACCGAGACATTTCTGCAAGTCTTGTTTGTTTTCAGGCAGCGGGAGATGACGAATATTTTCTATATGACTATCGTTGGGGCGTATCCCCTTGTTACTGATATTAAAACCCAATAAATCTATTTCCTCATAGCCGAATTGGCATTTTTTGAAATTTAATTCTAACCGATATTCAGCCAGACGTCGTAGAACTCGTTGCAATACAGAAAGGTGATCGATAATATTCGCGGTGGCTATCGTAATGTCGTCTAAATAAACGACCACTGAGCCTTCTTTGATAAACGGAGATAAAACGTGATTTATAAAACGCTGGAATACAGCTGGTGCATTTCGGAGGCCGAAGGGCATTCGAACATATTCGTACTGTCCGGATGGGGTAACGAAAGCGGTGTAAGGGATTGATTCGGAGGATACTCGGATTTGATGGAAGCCGCTCTTCAAATCTAGCACCGAGAATATTTTCTTACCTTCCAGACGTTCAAGACAATCGTCGATAAGAGGAAGCGGAAAACTGTCGCGGATCGTAATTCTATTTAGCGCACGGTAGTCGATACACATTCTTCGCTCACCATTCTTTTTAGTAACTAGCACTAAAGGAGATGCGTAAGGTGACTCGGATGAACGAACGTGGCCCTTTTCAATCAGATCCTGAACAATTTGGTCTACTTCCAAACGATCAGCATATGACAGACGGCGCGGGGTTGAAAAGACCGGAATTTCGGAGTTAAGTCGTATTTTCATTTCGTAATTATGGATTGTTTCTGGGATCTTGGAATGATTCAAATAATGATTGACAATCAGGTCGCTTATTGCTCGTTGGTGAAATTGATTTAACTTATTCGAAATATCATAATCAGAGACGTTTGAAAGCTTTTCGGATATCGCAAAAATATACGGAAGTTGCTCCAGTTGATTTGGAGTTTCTTTAATAATATCTGAATCTGAAGAGCTGGATGCACAAGAAGACAACAGCGGCTTAGCAATATTGGAAAGTCGAATAACGCACTGCAATACCTTTTGAATATTTTTATTTAAACGTATACGGTCGAATTCATTACAATCACTTGTCATGCTTAACGAAATGTTACAAAGTTTAAGAAAATCACGCCCTAGCAGAAGGCTATAGGGTAGAAGTGGTCGGGGACCACGTACAGACTGATTGGTTTATTTAGATGACGGAATCGTACAAAAGCGGTAGTTCGACCATATACGTTTAGTTGATTGTTGCCTAGGCCACGGAAACGACTTGATTGTAGTGTATTACCAATTAGCGTAGCCGGGACAAGCGATCGCCGGATCATACTAATTGGGCTGCCGGTATCAAAGAGAGACGAAAACATACTACAGCGCATATTCGACCTTATGTTCGGAAAAGCAACACCTACCTTATTTACTTCAGCTACAACATCAGTCGTCTCATCCGGATCCTTAATTGGCTCGACAGTTAACTGGCGGAAGTCATCTGCCAAAGCAATTCCATCCTTGTTCTTGGGAGCAGGCTTCGGACACTGGCGTATGGTGTGTTGCGTAGAACCGCATCGAAAACAACTTTGAGGCTGCCTCTTCGGCTCGGGGCACTTGGCGGATATGTGACCAAACCCATTACAATTAAAGCACTTCGTTTGATTGACAGAGGTCGGATTGGTAGTGAGTTTGGTCCGCTGGTCGGAACGATGAGTGAGGGCGGCATACGATTTGCGCATTTGGATGTATCTCGGAATCAAAGTTATAAATTCGTCTAATGTTTTGGCCGGAAATAAAACGGAAACATTTGCTGTTCGGTCGCGAAGACCCTCGATGATGTACCTTATGGTATGCTGTTCATCCAACTTTGCCCGAGAGGCTAACTCTTGCATCTGAAGAACGTATGACATGACAGTGTTTTCAGGTTTGTACAGCGTTTCTTTCATTTTCTCTATAATTTCCGGAATGGAGTAAGCGTGTCCAAAATTGATAAGGAAATTTGTTCGGAACTCATTGTAATTGGTGGACGTATCAACACGCAGAAAGCTTTCAGCTTCGGAACCAGGTTTCATAAACCGCTTAATAGAACGAAAACGGAATGCGTCATCACCGCCGACGGAATCGCAATTTCGTTCGAAATCGGATATCCATTTATATGCATCATAAGTCTCACTCGATGAATATTGCAAGATCGACTTTTTGATGTCCTTAAACGTCGGCCCCGATGTAGTTTGAGTTAACTGACTGTCCGTTGCTTGGAGATTAGGCTGGTTTACTGCATCAAAGTCACCTGTTTCGAGCATTCTTTTCAAGCGTGCTATCTCCACTCGTTTGCGAAGTAATCTTAACTCCGTGTCCAACTCATCTTCTTCACTCGGATGTAAGGGCTTTCCGGTTTGTTCCATGATTGGAGAGCTTAGGTTTGAAGTGTCCGCGACAGATTGGGCAGCATCGGCTTTTCCAGCCTGTGTGCGGTACGCTGCAACTAACCTCTTCAATATAGTCGTACTTGTTGCATCTTCATCGGTATACGGAATTCGATGTTCATCCAAGAACGCCATCAACTCTTGGACTGACTGTTCTTGTGAGTTAGGCATTTTGTGTATGCAAATTTGTGAGAAATCCTCGACGATTATGCGTTCCACGTTTGCAGCGGATCAATTCTGGTCGACCTTAGCACCCAAAAATGTCGGATGGTTCTGATTCGTTCGGATTATGTTTGGATGGTTCTAGATCCAGCAGATGAAAACGGATTCCAAAAAAAAAAAAACACGTGCTAAGCACACATAACGGATGTGATTTTACGGATTCTAATTTTATTTAGAAATCACTGGAATTAGATGTATACGTAGTTCTAGTTTGTGGATTGATTTGGGTGAATCCCACTTCTGAAATATTAAAGCTCGACTTTAATGTTTTTATTTTGGTTTATTAAAATACAATTTTAGATTTTTGCTTGGCGGTTCTTTTCGCGCTCAAGGATTGAATAAGAATGAGTGAAGTTAAAACTCTCTCTGTCTCCAAACGTCAAACAGCATCGATGACGTTTCGCAATTCGAACATTAGTCGATGATGTTTGACGTTTCGAATATTGAGGGGTTGCTTACATTTTAGAACAAAAAAATTATAATACATTTGATAAATTTCTTTTCACAAAATAATATAGCTGTGAAAAGAAATTTATCAGATGAAAAGTTTTGAAGTTTGTTTTGATTTTTTTCACAGATCCAGAATCGAATTTATTGTGAAAGTGTGATAAAACTTATCATTTCACATTATCACAGATCGGGAATTAACCCCCAGATAGCTGTCAAAACGTCTATGAAAAAAACAACAAATCAAACGCTTAAGAACAGGGAATAGTTTATGGCTGTAAATTCGTAGGCAAACATCTTCCGAGTCATCTAAATTATAAAAAATATTGTTAAAAATAACATCGACACTTATTCTGTTTATATTTCATTCAAATCTCTTTTAAATTGGAAGCTGGTAAAATAGCGCGCCAAACAATACAAGACAAAAAATCATGTGTTGATCAGCTGATCACTCGGATACCCGAGGTATACCAAAAATTCTCAGATACCTTTGGATTTTTTTTTGACAGAAAATGGTTCATGTATTTGCTATTTTTTACTATGGATTACACTAACAAAAAGCTATCCGATACCTTTTGGTTACGTGATTGAACGTACCCATTTATGTAGCGACAGTCAAAAATGTCATATTGGTAAAGATAGGAGAGCTTGCTGTCAAAATGACATTGTCCTACGCTTTGTATATGGATTTACCAATATCAAGAATGGTTTTCTGCTTGGTTTGACAGTTTTTTGACATAAGTTTGTAATGTGTGTTCTCCGCTTGCTACTGTCAAACCAAGCAGAAAACCATTCTTGATAGTACTTGGTAAATCCATATACAAAGGTCCTACGAACTAAAAAGCAGATTTGCTGCAAGAGTATGCGTGTAGTACAAACTAAAAAAACAAGTTAGCTGGAAGAGTATGCGGGTATAAAAAAATAAAATTTGAGGTATTTGGAGGGTAAAACGTAGTTAGGTTTCCAATCTTGTTATAACTGATCAGTGGTACCAGTCAAATATTATAGAAATAACACCTTTGTATATGGAATTCCATATACAAAGATAACACTACTGTATTTTAAGATTATTAAGATTGTACAGCGCTAGTAAAAAACCAATGCGATAGCGATACCCTGCGGCAAAGATAAGCAACTGTGTGTGGGGAATAACATGGAAATTGATTGTGATTTCGTGTTTCTCTGGAACTGGAATCCAAATTGCTCACATTTCAAAAATGAACCCATTCAGTGCGATACAATCAGAACACTACATTACCGTCATTTTTCCAACAAATTACGAATTGTGACTGGAAGTTTGGGTCTGGTTTCCGAGCTGCTGACACAGTTATCTCTTTTATCAATTATTAAGATCCATTCCGATTTGGTTTTTTTGCGTTTTTTGTTTTTTTTTTTTGTTTAGTAATTACCTCTTCCATTCTATTTACCCAAAAAGTTCTGAACTGCAAGTTTTAATTTCAATTCAATTTGTATAATTATTTAACAAAGAAAAGATTAGATCATAGTATTAGCGGTGATCTGTAAAGCCTGTTCGTACCATTTTGTCTTGTTTCCAATGTGACAGTACGAAATAGAGTTATTTCCTAATTCGCAGATCTAAAAATTAAATAGAAAACTTGAAATTTTGTTCGAAAGATTTGCCAAAAAAAAAGAACCTACTCCATTCGTATCACCAGTGTTTGCTTGTCTTTAATTGGTATCCATCGAAATATCAGATTGGAACTTCAAGAAGTACATTATGTACTTTTGCTTTTTTTTAATTCGACGCTCGTGAGTTCATAACAATTATAGAAAAAGTGTAAAAATTATTCAGTTCGTAAACAATCAATTAACGAAATAGATAAATTATACAAAAAATTATCGGAAAATTCCTTTACAAGGGGAATGACGGCAAACGCAACAGCAACAGCTGACTTAATTGGTTTGTGGGTTAGAATTTAATTTCGTTTTATTGTTTCTGTGACACAATTAAATTCGAGATCTTTCAACCAGTATCGACGATTTATCCCAATTGTTTCTTTGTTTATATTAAATCTTTATCGCGTCGTGTCTCGTGTGAGCTTTCGAAGAAAAGGTCACTTTAATCTCACAAATTATTTTCACTTCAACACTGAAAACGAGCCTCATGCAATGTTCGGAATATCTAAATAAATCAAATACTGTTTACTTAATATGTTTGCGCGACTACTTAAGTTTCCTTCTACTGTAGATAAAATTGCCAACAATCGTGTATCATTTTAATTGATAAATATTCCAAGTCAAGTAAAGAAAAACAACAAACAGAAATAAAAATTGCTCAAAAAGAGGGTTAAGTTAAAGGTTAATGATAAACAATCGTTTGTTTCTTATTGATTTGTGTGACCAACAATTTCATTCAAACCACGTCTGCGAGGAAGTAGGGTCATTGGTCCATTACATCAACTTGTTTTGGTAAGTATTGAAACGATTTACTTTTTTAGCTGGTATAGCTTTTTGACTACAATCGAATTTCAAAATCAAAATAGGTATAGGATCATGAAAAAAAAGTTTATCAATTCATAGTGTAAATGAAAATCAATGCATAGGTTAGGTTAGGTAAGGTTAAGCGTGCTGACAGTTGATGTTGTTACCGTCACACTTAGATCAATGTAGATCCATTGTGGTTCCCCGAAGTATTGTAACTTCCTGAAAAATAACCTTTGAATCATGTGGTTCGTTTAGCCATTTAGACCGCAAGCTTAGTAAGCTTTTGCCTGGCAGTTCTGATAGTTCCTCTAGTTCATTGAAGAAGAAGTTGCCTAGAGTTTTTTTCTTAGTAAGACAGAGTGAAGGACAGTGGCAGAGAAAATGAGCAGTGTCTTCGTGCTCCTTCTCATCACCACAGCCTCTACAAAGGTCATCCGTACTAAGCCCCATCTTCACTTATGATAGCCGAGTAGGTTGCGTCCTGTAATAATGCCGATAAGGGATCTTAGGGAGGTTTTATTAAGAGTTAAAATCCTGTCAGATCTTTTCTTATCGAATCTAGGCCATAGTTTCCTGGTATTAACGTAGGTTTCTAGGAGATTCCATCTGTTGTTGGATTTTTGGAGGATGATTTTACTGACATTATGTTTCAGTTCACATAACAGGATTCCTATATGATGGTCTATGAGAGAGGGGTCGAGTGTAGAGCCTTCCCTTGCAAGTTCATCCGCTTTTTCGTTTCCTGGCATATCACCGTGGCCAGGAACCCAGCAGAGTCTTACGTTGCTGTGTACCAAGAACCTTTAGCTCTTCGCAACAGCAAGAAACAAGCTTCGACTTGATTTGGGGGGTGGCAGAGATAGCTTTTATTGCTGCTTGGCTATCAATAAAAAAGTGATGTCCGCGTGTGATGTCGCCATCATGGATATGTGCTTAGCAGCGATTTTCACTGCCAAGATCTCGGCTTGGAAGACGCTGCTATGGTCGGGGAGCCTGAATGAATTGGCAAGGTTGAAGCTTTCAGAGAAGAAACCTGCACCTACTCCAGTGTTAATTTTAGAACCATCGGTGTAGATGGTAATGGTCGTTTAAAATGACGTTTGAGTCATGACTGAAACGTCATTTTAAGCTAGTATCACACTTAAATTGTTCAATAGCGGACTATAATTTTACGCCAATTACTGTGCCTGGTTGTGGTTTAATCTTTGTTGTTCTTTTAAATTTCAATTCAAAACTAAACTACTTATGTACTAATAAGACTACAGAAGCAATGTTCCATGTAACGATCGATTGTTGTTTGCAGGTCGAAAAGTCTTTGTTCCGGCCATCGAGTCATCACTTGCTTGCAAAAGTCTCACTTTACTTGGCTACAAACAAACAAAATGACTTCACTGTATGGTCTATAAGCTCTTTCGATAGCTGAAGCCGCATCGATGGCGTTTGAGGACTTTTCGCGCTCTTCGTTCAGTTCACGAAGGAGTTTCTTGTTCTCCAAACTGAGAACGTCGTGCCTCTGTTGAGTCCGGGTTAGTTGCTGGCGGAGTTCAGAGACGCGTTCTTCCAAACAATAAACATTTGAAATTTGTTCGACGACCTAAAGAATACAATAAACGTTATATGAGATCAGTTTGGAGATGAAAAACCTTACCCCAGATTTCTCATTCATCCTCTCCTGCTCGGCCTTTTCCCACATTTTGTGCTCCTTCTGGATCTCACACTTCAAAATGCCGATTTCGTCCTTCAATTCATTGATTCCTGTTTCCTTATGCTTGACTTCTGCGAGAACGTCATTGAGCTTCCTCTCCGAATTGTCCTTCTCTCCGGTGATCTTTTTAATCTTCTCCTCAGTCAGCTCCATTCGCCGCTGTGTCAATTTCTTCTCATGCAGAGCATCTACCAGTTGCTTCTTCACCTTCTAAAGATTTAAGTTTGCCGTTCGTTGTTCTTCTTCGGTTGAACTTCTCGACCATGTCCTCGAGTTTTTCGATAACTTTTTGTAAATTATCCTCCCGCTGAGGCTGACTGTCATTTTTGGCGGCCTGCAGGTCGGCCCGCAGTTACTCTTCGCCATTGATATTCGGAATTTGGGTGGAACTTGGTGGCGCAGTGAGTCCCATTTGATATTGATAGTCAATTCGATTGGAAAGGCCAGGGAGAGGATCAGACTCTTCAAATTGATCAGTCTATACTTGGTGTGACTCTCCTCGCAGTGACTAAGGATTTTCGAGTATGTCTCGTGGACATTGCCCTCGTGGAATGGTGTGACTTCGCAGATGAGTTCATAGCCTATGATACCCATGTACCAGAAGTCACAGCTGACCTGTAAGTAGTTTTTAACTTCAGTGTTTAAAACTCGAGGTTTGAAAGCACTTACTCTATGCTGGGATTTGGTCAATCTGCAGGTGGAAATTGTCTCAATCAGTTCTGGTGCAATGTAATCAGGAATTCCAATCGGCGAGGAACTGTACACATGCCCGTCGGCCCCTTGATAATCACAACAATAGAAAATTCAGAAATGTCAAACTCGTAGTATATGTGTAAATCCGTCTCCAAAAAGAGATTCGAGAGAAATCAATCCTTCGAGGAAAAAAATCAATTTCTTTGTGAAAGAAATGAGTTTAAGGGAAAAAAAAATTTCAACTTTTAAGTCACGGATCAATTCTTGGGTTGTAAGAAAAGCACAATAACCTTTAGAAATGATGGAAATGAGAAGCTGGCAATGTTATCAACATTAGATTTCGTCAGCCGAAAAAATAACCTACTTAGAGCCTCAGCGTCAGCACTATGAAGTAGGTACGCCTACGCTCAATCGTGTTTCGTATACCGTTGTTTAGAATGTTTTCAAGTTCACTTCAACTCTTGCCCAGTGAAGTGACTATAATTCCTCCTGGGCGACAGCTGTCACAAAAAACGAACGTTCCTTGACCTCTCAAGTGTTACGGACGGCCATATAAGAATACGGATTCTACATATTTGTATCTTAAGCTGAGAGAGTTAATTTTTACAGTATCCTAAAAACTGCCGTTGCTTTCCCGATGCTTTTCTTGATATCTCGGTAGAGACAGGCCCGTAGCCAGAGTTGAATTCAACGTAGGGCAACAGTCATATCAGGTAGGGCATTGGTAAATGTTCTGTTTGTGCTCATGTCCGTTAGGTTCACAATGGTAAAATGAAAAACAAACGTTTTCAGGTTAACATATTTCATTATTATTTCTCCAAATATAGACCGGCCGCTGGATGGAGTTGAGTGTGTATTCTGTGAATGATTTTGAACTCCGAAAAGCTTGAAGATTTGTTGGTCCAATTTTTTTTTTTAGATATCAGAACAAATTATTTCAATGTTTTATTTAGTTGCAATATCTGACGCTTTCTTATAATTTAAATACATTGCCACTATATACCGAATCGGTTTTTTTGCCGTACGACCAAAAACGATTTGCAGTGACAAAACCGAATGACAAAATCGACCGAAACGGTGATTTTACCGTGTACGGTTTAATGCCGTATCGTCTGAATATACTCATTTAAATTATATTGCCACTGGCTTATACGGCAAAATCGTCGATACGGCAAAACCACCGATTCGGCATCGTGTGAACGGGCTCTTATAGCTATCGTTAAAAATAAGAACAAAAATTGTTAACGAAAAAAATTATTTAAAATTATTGTAATAAAAATGCAAGTTTGAACATAAATCATTAAATAAAACAAATAATTACTTACTTCAGGTGGCGCTACAGTCCATTGTGGACTTGGGCCTCAACCTCCAAGTTAACTTAGGTCTTCTTCCAATTGGGTGCGCCACCTGAGTCATAGTCTTGCTCCTTGCTTTACTTCCACCCCCCTCTAGAATAGTGTCGAAGGCTTTCCGGGCCGGAGCATTGGTGTCCATCCGCGCTCTACATGATCGAGCCATCTGAGTCTCTGAACCTTGACCCTTCTGGCTAGGTCCGTGTCTTTGTACAACCCATAAAGTTTGCTGTTGAATCTTCTTCTCCTCATCGCACACGGGGCCACATCCATGCACACGGGCACACAGCCTTAGGCACATTCATTAAATTTTGTCAAGATCCATGCTTCTGCACCATATAGCAGGACTGGCCAAAGAAGCAGCGATTAGCAAGAGTTATTTTTCGTCTGATCACGGCGCTGGTTTTATTGCCCGTGTTAATAGCGGAGCCCAGGTAGACAAAGTCCTCTGCTGCCTCGAAGACGTATGCGTATATTGTGACGTTCTGTCCGAGCCGACGCGTCGTCGGTGTTGGATGTCCTTCCTCGAAGACAGCATATACCTACCTCGTTTTGCCCTCATTCAACGCTTAACCCATTTTTCCGCTTGTACCTCAATTCTCACAAAGGCGCAATTGACATCACGCTGCGCGGTGTTCTTTCTATTATATCAATATCATCGGCTTACGCAAGAAGTTGAACAGACTTTTGGAAGATAGCGCCTCTTGTGTCGACGCACAGTGGCCCGTTTTCACTTTTTACCTTGCAAAAATCATAGCTCCTAAACGAAATAAGATATGGCTTCAATTTTTTTTTTATTTTGCAGGGAATTTCCAAAGCTATGTTTCGTGAAAATTTTAACAAAATATGTTCACAGGGTGTTTCAGAATTAAGTCCCAAAGTTGGAAGTTTTTTCAATGTCATAAAAATTGTTAAAAATGTATCCATAATGGCGAAAAATTTGTTTTTGTGAATGATTAGAGAACAATTAGTTTTGGTATAGCAGGAAAAAGAAAAAAAATAACACTTGAATAGTCATAAAAGCAAAACAAAATTTGTTTTTTATTTTAAGTTAAAGTTTTTAAGTTTTATAATTTTTGATATGCAACCAATCAAACCATCAATATTTACATTCAAAATCAAACAGGGTGTTTCAATTTAACAGAAAATTACCATAATTTCTATATTTCAATGAAAAAAACAACCCTCAAATTAGAAAAAAGTGTTTTAAAAGTACGAATATGGAAAAAAATAAAGCATAAACGTTAGATTTTTATCTTGTTTTATTCTTAATAATTTACTTATATTATTTCTTGAAAACTATCATCTAAATTCAATGTTGAATCTAATAGATCTAACATTTCTGGGGAGTAGTGTGCTTTCAGTTCTTTTTGATTTCTAGCATGCCTTTTGGAAGAAATAAGTGGATCTGATGATATTGCTAGCATAGTAAACAGGTCTTCATTTTGCCGAATTCTTGAAACCTTGCATATATTTTGATACCTGTATCTTTTGTAGTCCTTATTTTTGCATTCCTGAGCTTCTTCTGATAATTCCCCAAGTGGAAGTGACTGATACTCCATAATATTTTGTCTATGAACCAAAATTTTATGAAGAATAGGGGTGAGTTGTTTTTCTGGATAAAGCTGTCTTAATAACACTTTTGTTTCTCTTGTATACTCCCCAAATTTTACTGTATTAACTTTTTCTCGACAGTTTAAGACATTAAGTATTATTTGAAGCCTTTTAATAATTTCTTCATTGACTCCAGTTATTCGGGCAGCTGCATCCGGTTGTTCAAAGAATCGCCTGGAAGTATTGCCATCATTGGTATTTCCAAACCCAGGCTTAGGCTTATCCACATCAAGTCCAAGTTCTTCATGGAAACGCTTTTGAATATCCTGCTTCCTCTTTTTTTCTAACTCTTTGATTCCAATAGAGCTATCCTCTCCTTCCTTAGCAATCGTATCTATAGCTAAGTTTCAAAATGAATTCCATGCACCTACTCATACATACTCGTTGTTATGTTCGACCGTAATATCTGCTTCATTCTGTCCATTAAACTTCATTTGAGTTTTTTTGCAAATAGGACATGACCGTGTTGATCTATTTTCCGTTAGTTCATTTAAAACTTTCCCATCAATCATAGTTAAAAAGAACTCATGTTTAACTATTAATGTTACTTCTTCATTCACTTTATAAGCTGTTGGTTGAATATTTAATATTTGATTCCGGATATCGTTGACTGTCATATTTATAAGATCGCCAGTTTCCTTAGAATATTGAAATTGAATAGGTCGAAAGAAATGAACTGATGATGGGCGAGGGTTTCTCCAAATTTCACCATTTGGGCAATTTAACCTGAGTGGAAGAACTGATGCCATAAACATGTTTTCGTCCGATTCATTTCCTATTGAGTTAATTTTTTGCTTGTACGCACTTTGGTAAGATGATCCATCGCAACCCCATTTGCTCCTTAATGTAAGATCTGTTGGTAGTTCAAGAAGCTGATTCTCGGTTTTGGTATGTAACAACCTCTTTGCTGTAAGATCCATGATGTCCTGAAGCTTAACTTTTGCCGATACTTCCGTGATCTCTAATTTTTTTTTAGCTATTCCACTCATTGCACTTATTTAAATACCTAAATTAAGTCATGCAAATCCAAAATAAAGGTTGCGACAAAAAGATTAATTATATTCTTTTCATATGAAAAAAACTATAAAAATGAATAATCACTGACTTGAACCAATTAAATTGCCATAACTCGGCTTTATGCAACTTTACGCAGCTGAGTTTTTGAGGACATGTTAAGGAATATGTGGGCATTCATCCCTCACTTAGTTTGGTTTGACGGGTTTTGACGTTTTTTATATGAGCCAAGTTAAAATTCAAAAATAGGTGCAAAAAGTGATTTTTTATTTTTTTCATTAAAAAAAAGATATGCATTTTTTGTTTTTTTTTGTTTCCAAAATTTGATTAAAATAATGTCAAACTTTTCAACAAAAAAAAATAAATGGATTTACTTGCACCGTTTTTCTAATATTCAAGTTCGAAGTGCAACAAAAAACAAAAAAAAATATTTTTTTTTTTTTTAAATATTTTCTGACTTTGATCGGCTCCTCAAGCCAAACCGTTCATCTAATATTTTTTTTATTTTGGATTCTTACACTTTAAACAATTCTAAACAAAATGTGATTTTTACTTTTTCAAAATAAAATCACTCGAAAAATGATTATTGCCACGTTCCTCGCCTAAACGGGCCACTGTGCGACGGTAGAATTTTGTATTCTCTATCTCAATCACGATGTTTAAGAAATCGCATGATAGTTCATGGCTATGGCTGAATCCTTTTTTGACATCGAATGATTCCGAGAGCTCGTTGCCAAATTTTATGAAACAACGTGAGTTCTCCAAAGTCATTATGGACATGAAAACGACCTTAGCAAGGATGCCAAAACTAGACATAGCTTTATATAGTTCGTCTCTATATGTGAATTAAAAAATGCTTTAAAAGCTGCAATGTTGGAGTCTGTACAAAAAGCTCTAAGAAATTTAGGAAATTCACACCTTAGTGTTGAACAGTTAATAGAATTAGAAACCGCTAGCGTCTTTCTGTTCTCAAAGAAAATGTTAATAAGACTTGTTTTTTTTTTCATTATAACAATTTTAAACAATTCTTGTTTTTATTTTTAACGATTTTGTATATTTTTCATCAGATATTGCAACTAAATAAAACATTGAAAGAATCTGATCGGTTTATCTACCTGATATCTTGAAAAAAAAAACTGGACCAACAAATCTTTCCGCAACATCCGGAATCAAAATCTGCAAGCTTTTCTGAGTTCAAAACCATTCACAGAATGCGGTCCTCACTTTTGCACTCTCAAATCCCCATAGCACCTGCATTAATAAATTATAGCTAATAGCTATGAACAAATTAAAAACAAGTTCATACGAAAAGTGATTAAATATTATTAGAATTTCTAAATTGAATTTTCCGATTGTTCATTTTATTAAACATTCGAAGGACTTCTATGAGATCAATTGATTAAGTTCTTTTTTTCAAACGCTAGAAATACATTCTCTCATGTCCCATTGACATCCTTTGAGGCCTATTGATGGCAGTTAGAATTGAAAATTTGGATTCACATATGTACTGCTCTGCTACATCCTAAAGTCGCTACAGACGCAAACAGCTCGTAAGTATTCTTAAACACCTTTTGGTACCTGTATAAGATCTGCATTTGGTTTTCGGATTTATCTTCCAGTTAACTCAAATATAATTTTTTACCACAGAAGCCTCTTCATTTTTTCTATATGAACGAACTAAAATCCCTGTACTGATGCGAAACTAAAAGAATAAAGTGTTTATATTAAGTTTAGTTTATAAGACGAAAAATTTTATCGTATACGTTGAACATAATATGATTCATTTATAATTCGTTCAATTTGATGAAAGAGTTACATTTTCAAAATGTAGGTACATTATCGGTTTAGATTTTTTGTTAAATACTAAAGAGGATCAATTTAAAAGTATATGCGCTCAAATCATTAGCTTTTAATGAAATATAAACTTCAAATTTTATCTTAAAACTGTCATAATGAAATCAAAAAGTTTGAAGAGAAGCAACTAAATACTCTCTAGTAACTTTATCGATGGTATTTTTAAGACTTTCAATGAAATTTACATGACCATTTCTTTAAGCACGACAGGAAGATTTTCTTGAAATTTAAATACCTCAGATTTTCAAAAAGTTCACTTTTATAGAACCTTTTTCCTAAACACACATGATATTTTTGAAGGTAGGGCATTTACAAGGCAAGCTGGGAAAATGTTGGAAGGTAGAATGTTTTCATAAGAAGTGAATACCTTTAGTAGGGCATTTTTAGGCAGGGTATATAAAGCTGGATAATTTTTGAATGTATACGGTTGTTTTGTAAGAAGGACATTTTTGTAAGTAGATAATTTTTGAAGGTAGGGCTGTTCTCAATTTCTGAAGGTAGGGCATTTTAAATTTAAGGTAGGGCATTGCCCTACTTTGCCCCCCTCTGGCTACGGCCATGGGTAGAGATGATACTTTGGTTAGGTTTATTTCAATACGTTAAATACTAACGTTAACAGTGCTTTTAAATACTTTGGCGCAAATTTTGAAACATTTAAACTCTACTTTAAATCCACTTTAAACTAGGAGTCGACTCTAAAAACAAATTTTAGATTCAGGGTCGACTTTATCTCATTTTTGAACGACTTAAAGTATACTTTATCGTTAAAGTGGTCGTCTAACTTTAAAACGGAGAAAGCGTTCGTTTAACTCTTTAAAGTATAGTTTTGAACGAGCAGATTTTGAGATTTTCGAAGATTTTGAAGTTAAAAGAAAGAAAAGAGTTTGTCAAATTCGTGCATCCTCTTATTTAAATTCAAATATTCATTTATCATATTTGTAAAAAAAAAAATATATGAACCACGGGACTACCAAGCTGGATTTGCTGCTTGTTTTTTGACACTTCTTGCAGTTGTGTGTGTACGTTGTTTGCTTTTAATTTTATTACCTATTTGCCTTTTTTGAGAGGTCTTATAAACAAATTACACTTGTAGGGAAATTTATTCCTGTTTTAAAGGAATATTTTATACCCATTTCAGAGCACACTATTCCACCTTCACTATGACAAATAAAAACAAAACAAATTGGAACATCATTTGGATATTTATTTAAACACATTTTCACAAAGAAAAACATAACATTTATTAGAACTAAATATACAAACACTAAATAATCACATTTTTTCCTGTTTTGAGGAGATAAAAGTAACAAAAACTGGTAAAAACTGCAAGCGTAAAATGACATTTCACTAATTCAATTTATTGCTCTGTCACATTTAGGCGTGTTCACACAACGTTATGTTTAAAGTCCAATCTAATTAGAAGACTTGTTTAAAGTGTTTAAAAATAAGGAAAGTTAGAAGTGCTGTAAGTAAAGTAGACTTTAATGCTTAAACGAGGGCTGACTTAAAATTTGCGCCTTTAAATCTAAAACTTAAACTAGGCTGTTAAAAATCATTAATTTACATTTTATGCTTTTAACATTATCGTTTGGCGAGTTTGTACAAAAATGTAATTTAATACAATAAATTACATTTTCAATCAATTGGTTTAGAAGGCTATGAGCACCATAGTTTGATCTACTATAATTCTATTCAGTGGTTTCTGCAGTCTAATGTTTGAATTACTAAAACTAAAATTTAAACTACTAAGAACTATAGTAAGTATTTTCTATGATTCGTCAAAGAAGGAAGGTTTATGAAAGATAGTCTTTGCGAGTAAGGTGGTAATAAAGTACCTTGAAACCAAGGGAGAGATCGTAGACAAAAACGCAAAGAACGGCATAGAAAGGTGACCACATTGTACATGCATATTCGAGGATTGGTCTCACAAATGAAATAAAAAGTAATTTCAGTACATATGGATCGCGGAAATCTCGACCAAATCTTTTGATGAATCCAAGAACTTTGTTTGCTGTTTTAGCTATGAAGTTCATTAAAAGTTAGTTTCGAGTCTAATATAACACCAAGGTCAGAAAATATAGATACTCTACTTAGAGGACAAGAATCAAACATATAATTAACTAGCAGTACCCTGCCACGCTTCGCAGTGCCTTCACTTTTTTACGCTGCTACCACACTATCCGCTAAAGCTACCTGCTACCCGGTAAACCTCTACCCCACTACCCGCTTCCCGCTACCTACTACTTCAACACACTAACCGCTACCCCTTTACCACGCTACCCGCTACTCACTCCCGTTACCCATCACCACGCTATGCGCTAACCGCTACCTACTTCCCCGCTACACCACTACCCGCTTCCCACGCCCATTATAACTCAAAAACAACAAATCTAAAAAAGAAAATATATCGACTGCAAAAAATGTCAAGTGTACGTTTTTTTGTCGATGGAAAACAATATTTTACGAATATATATTTTCTTGACTGACATAAAATAATACATTTTCAATTTACATGAATAATTTCAGATCTGACATCTGACAAACATAATTTTCAATATTTGAAATTGATCATATTTTTTTTTTGATGGGGTGGAAAAAGTATGTTTTTTTAACATTGGCAAGGATCCCTAATTTTTTTGAAAATGAAACATAGCCTATGTTACTTGGGAATGGTGTAGCTTGCCAACGGTGAAAGAATTTTTTAAATCGGTCCAGTAGTTTCGGAGCCTATTCAATTCAAACAAACAAACAAAAAATCAAACCTTCCCTCTTTATAATATTAGTATAGAAAACTAATGGAACTTTTTTGCGTGTAAAACTCATGGTTTTACACTTGTCAACATTTAGAACACGACGATTATTATTGCACCATTCCCTAAATAAAACTAAGTCTTCTTGCAGAAGAAGACAGTCAGAAGAAGTGTTAATTCTTTTAAAAAGTTTGATGTCATCAGCATATATAAGGACAGACGAATTTTGAATGATCGAGACACCAAGTCAGAATAAATAAATAAAACAAATAGAATTGGACCAAGATGGCTACCTTGGGGGACACCAGAGTTCACAACAAATGGAATTGAACACTCATTACGAAATAAAACACTATAACGTCTATTTACTAAATATGATGAAATCCAATTAATGAAATTATCGTTAAAACCTTGTCGAGTTAGTTTCATAATTAAAATATGACATAACTTGTCAAAGGCCTTACTAAAGTCCGTAAAAACACAATCTACCTGGTCACGCTTTTCAAAAACATCTAAACAAAAGGACGTAAAGTTAAACAAATTAGTAACAGTTGACCGTTTTTTGACAAAACCATGCTGGTTATCACATATAATTGAGCTACAATGAAAAGACAGGATATTACATACAATAGACTCAAACAGTTTTGGTATCACAGACAGTTTCGCGATAGGTCTGTAGTTCATTATTTCGTTCTTGGGTCCTTTTTTATGTACCGGTATTATGAATGAGTATTTCCAGATAGATGGAAAAAGTGAGCTTTTTAAAGATTCGTTAAAGAGAACACATAACGGATACGCTAACGCTAAGTAAGCAACACATTTCTTTAAAATGAATGATGGTACACCATCAGGTCCAGGACTAAAACATTCTTCAAGTTGAAGGATACTTTGTGCAACAGTATCTGTGCTTATTACAAAATTGATATTATTTAAGTGGGAAAAATTTAAAACAGAGGAAGGAGTGTTAGAAGAGTAAGAAGTGTTAGAAGAGCTAAAAGAGTTGGATTCAACAAAAGCATCTTTGAAATAATTTGCAAACATGTTCGCAATTATCCGCGGCTCATGACTGGATGTTGACGAATCAGTCATCAGGTTGGGTTATCCACTTGATTTCTTCTTGCAATTGACAAATTTCCAAAAACTATCAGGATTAGATTTAAGGTTAAATTCAATTTTACTAATATAGTCATCATATAGAGTATTAGAATAGTCAGTAAAAAGTTGTTTAATAATAGCTGTGTTTTATTATTACAATGATCTGATCCAGATCAGATCATGAAAATAAAACAACTCCGATCATCTTAATTTTTATTACTTAAAGGTTGGTAGTTGTGTGAAATATTTTCTTTGACATTTGACATTTAAAAATAAAAACAAAAAATGGATATGACTCTGGTTGATGTATTTATTTTGTTCTTCCTTTTTTATGTTAAGAAATGCAGTAGATGTACAAAAATTCCAACTCTCACACACCTGTTTTATTGTTTATATTTTCATTTTATAAAATACAAATTTTTCATCATCATGTTCTTTTAATGAGTCTTAGCATCCCATCGCTTCTCAGGCTCCTCAGAAATTTCCAAATTAACACCCTTGTCCTTTGGCAATGCAATGTAAGGCTTGTTACCTTTACCTACATATGATTAAAACGCTTGTCAATTTTGTGGCAAAGACGTGACCTTGTGTGTCTTTGACGTGTACAGTATAGAAAGCAGCTGGATCGCGGTTGACGACTGGGCCAACACATGACTCAAATTTCTACCTCCGGAAATCATCGAAATTGATGTAGTCGTTGGCATTTCCGTTGTTAACCTCAACTTGAACGCTGTGGTTGGCCTTGATCAATGGATCTGGGTAACGGATGGTCCTGCCGTTCTGTATTGCCAAGAAAGGAATTCCCTTGCGGAGCCTTGAAAAAAAAAATACATTAGCAAGACGCTAACAATTTAATTTCGAAAGACTTACGGCAGGATTTGAACATTAGGTACCTTTTGCAATTGCCGAACTCTCCACGGACCAAAAATGAATTTCATTTAAGCAAATTAGCTACTTACGAATTATTTTTGTTTTTTTTTCTCATTTTGACGGCAGATTTCACTTTTTGACTTTATTTTTTTGAAATTTAATGGAGTTGTTTTATAAAATAAGTCAAAAAGAGTTATAGCCTATTCCCACCGACTTGATTTAGCTCATATGATTTATAAATCAAGAAAGGCGTTCCCACTGAACTTTTTACCTGATTTAGCTTGACACTTACGACAATCTTGGCTTTAATTTTGAATTTTTCAATAAATATGACACAAAATTTGAATTTTGACTGTCAAAAAGAAAAAAAAATGAATTTTATTCATTACTTGAATATGAAATCATTCAGCCTGGAATCATCGATGTGATTTATACCTAATTAAAAAATAAACAAGTTATCAGGTAATTTCAATTCATTGAAAATGTATGGCAAATCATGAAATTTATAGCGTTTTTTATTGTACAAAAGAATTGCCCTTTTTCAATTTTTTTTTATGTTTCATTGTCAAAAAGAATACTTCTAGATCAATTCTGAAGAGGAAAGAATTGATCTCCCAAATTTGAGAGAATTGCTCTTTTTAAAACACACAAGAAAACATTCTAGCTTGTCAAACCTCAAATTAAAGATTTTAATTTGTTTATACTGCTCTACCGACCGACCAAAGTGCAGTTTTTTATTTTTATTTTGAAATGAAATTGGAAATAATAAGAAAAAAAGTAAAATAAAGAATGGGTGTAAGTCCTTGCTAAACAAATTATATTACAAAACCAAAAAACATGTTTTATTGAGAAGTGTTCTAAGGGCAATTCTTTCAGGTTACAATGAAAAACGCTATAAGTATGTTGATCAAGTTGATTTAGCTAAATCACGTTGGTGGGAACAGGCTATTAAATAAAAAATGTTACACATATCGTTAATATTCAAGTTAATAAATAACTGCTCCCAGTTTATCGTAGACAATAAGTCAAAAAGATACATAAAATTGCACTTACTAAAGTTAAACTCAAGTTTGTAGTCGGATAGCATATGAGGTGAAGACAAGAATAAATTGAGCGCAATGTCCAACGCAGGATGATGTCGATCTTCGTCTACAAGTTTGACATGAGAAGCTATCACGGCCACATCGCAGCAAATGGTTTCGGAGAAGAATATCAAATCGAGTGTTTTACCACAGCGGTTCTTCACACCATTGAGTTGACTCAAGCCACACGAGGACATACTATCTATTAATGACAGCTCATTTACAGATGACGCGTTGATAGGAACGTAGAAGTTATCGTCGTCAATTTGAATCCAGTTTAAATTCGGTAAATTAAAATCACCAACAACTAGTAGCTCGTCTTCAGGTTCCAAGAGAATATGAATACTTTCTACGCAGTCATTAAATTTTTCGTAAACCTCTTTCCTAGAACATGGAGGTATATATCCTGATACAATAAACAGATGTCCGGATGCCAATTTAATTTTTATACAGAGTACTTCAATATCAGCAGATCGAAAGTCATCAATCAGGTAACATGTGAAAGTAAGTAAGTAAGAAAAGAATTCCTCCACCAACGGTGTTTAAATTGTCATCGTTATGACGATCACGTCTAAAGACTTGATAAGAAGAGTCAAAAAGCTCCGAGTCAAAAATTGAGTTGTTGAGCCATGTTTCCGTCAGTATAATGACATCGTGAGAAAGGTTATTGCAATTTTTATAAACCATGTTGGTCTTTGTCCGGAGTCCATTCACATTCTGGTAGAAAATTAATAACTTTTTAAGCTGCTTGGCCGGTGGTTCAGCGTTGTCCAAATTTGGCGAAAAGGGTTGTTTGGTTTATTCACAAACTCATGAACAATGACTTCTTTGGGCCAGAATGATGGCGAATTCAAAACGTGGAAAACCGAGTCAGGGGCTCGTATTAGCGTGGTTACGATGTAGTATTTTTTCAACATTTGGCAGAAGTGAGGAACCCAGTTTTGCGGACATGTGATTTTTAATGTCAAGTGCATTGGTAGACGGTGCAAGTTTAGAGAGGAACAATATTTTTTGCCCTTCAACAGCCTTTAGTCCAGATGTGATTTGAGACATTAGTGAATTATTTTCCTTGGTGATTATTGGCTTCAACTGTTGTAGGAATTTGTTTTTTGGCAAAGTAGAAATCGACGAATCCATATTTAGACACTCCATGTTAGGAGACGATGACGGAGTAGTTACTTATGGTGTTGATAATGATGGTAATGGCAATGAAGTCACTGATAATGAAGCTGGTACTTTAATGTTGGAATTAAAAGTAAAGTCCTTAATTACGGAGATTGCAGCTTTCTTCGGTAATTGGCTTACTTCAGAACTGTCAACGTCTAGATCATCATTTCTTCGTTTGGTTAAGGTCGTAGTCTTATTTCCAGAATCCGGAGTTTTGTCCTTAGTCAAAATATTTCCAGTATTATCATTGGTGCAGGTCAAATTTTCAACTTTACTTGAAAGAAAAGTAAGTTGTCTCTCTAATTTTTCTAAGTCCTTGATATTTTTTATGACGTCACGAACAATATTCTTTTCGGCGATCGGGTCGCATTCGTCACAGAAATAGTAAAAGAATTTCTTTTCAAAAAGTCTTATGCTGCTAAACGGGTCGTCAATACAATGCACATGAAATACTCGACGACAATTACCACTACACATAATAGAGTCGACCATGTAGTCAGCGATGGTATTGCAAAAGGCACAATTAGCCATGGTTAAAATCCAAAAAATCCAATTTAAAATTTATAAATTTTAACCCTTTCGATCCGGAAAGCCGCTAATATAAGAACTCTTCAATTTATATGCTTACCTGCCATGTTATTCAAACATAAAATGATTTTTTTAGACAAATGAAAAAAATAAGTTGTGGAAGTGGTGGGCGTGGCTGGGACATATATGTCCCGACCGTTTTTGTCAATGGGACATATGGTGTCCCGGTCAGTTTTGTACGTACTTTTTTTTATAAGTATAAAAATATGATTTTTCATATAAAAAGTATTTATTTTATATATTTGGTAGAATATTGATAAACATAAATACAAATAAATGTGAAGCATAACGTTTCATTTATGATAGGGTGCAAAACATGCCACGCAAAGAGGAATTTGGCATTCCTCGCATATAGATTTGGTTCTTTTCTCTATATTGTTTTCGCTGCATCTTGCACAGCGTCTCCGTGTGGGAATTGTAACTGGTAAGTGTCCAGTGGACAATTTCCTTTTTCTCCCAGATACACCGCTTCTTTGAAAAGCCGCTGTTTCCTTTCCCTTTTTTATGAGGTTTTCAGCCAAATCAACCATGAAATCGATAAGTGGTCTTTGTTTCCGTTCTTATTGAGACTGTATGACCCAAGAATTCCCAACACTCATCATGAGCAAACGATAAAACACCTTTTTCCACCATTTATTAGATTTTCGATCCAATTCATACTGCCCTGCCATTCGGTCTGCTCGATCAACTCCACCCACTATCTGCCTGTAGAACTTTATCATCTCCGGACACGGTATATTGATTTTCAGACCATCTTTTTGCTTCTTATCAACAGTACCCATATAAGATGAATGACAATTACTCACGACAATGACTTCCTTCGTATCATGCCACTTGGCGTATATAAGTCCTGTGTTACACTCCCGAAAAACATGCTCACCTTTCCGAAGCTTTTCATTCACAACTGGCAGTTTTTTTCGATTAGACACAACTGTTCCTAGTGCAGCATAATCCAAGGTTTCAAGAAGATGAATACTCGCGAAGAAGCGATCGAAGCATAGAGTTACATTGGGGTTTCGAATCGAACTAGCTAATTGATTGATGTTGAAGTCGTATGTATAGCCAGTAAGAGCATCACATCTTAGCCACATTTTTATGCCTCGTTTAGTAGGCTTCAAGGGCATGTATTGCTTCATTGATGAGCGTCCTTTGAACTTAGTCATGCTTTCATCAATGCTTTGGAAAGCGCTATCGTCTCTGGCTTTCAAAAACCGAGATTTCAAGCATTCAACAACATCCTCAATGTAATAAAGCTTTGATGCTTGGGCTGGCTTCTCGGGAGGAGCAAAGTACATTTTCGAAGACAAGAGCTGAAACCTGTCTCGAGAAATAGCAGATTTTATGGCATCATTTCCCATAGAAGGATGCTTGGACCAATAATGCCTGAAGGCTGGGAGATGATTGTAAGACATAATTATAATGCAACCAAAAACAATCTTCATTTCTCCGATGTCAGTTAGCTTGATTTTTCGGTTTGTCTGTTTTGACTTACGCAAAATTTCAATTCGTTCATTGGTACATTGAGTAACATACACTAGTCAAAACAATTAAAGGAACACTTGAAAAAACTCAAATATGGAGTGGTTTTTTAAAAGGCTGTATCTCAGTAGAAAAAAGTCGGATTGAAGTGAAATAAAAAGTTTTTAAAAGTTATCATTTTTTCTTTTCAAATTATTTTGAGTTAAAAAAGTACCGTTAGTCGTTTTTGCTTGAGCGAAAAAAATGTTCACTCAATTTCAAAATCGAAAAAAAATAAACTTTGAGGTTTCATAAAATGAACGGAAATTTTTTTTCAATCCAACAAATCTAAGATTCAATTTTAGAATTTTGTTGGCTATAATTCACTCTTTGGTTCAGATCGCTACGATTTTTTTTCTAATCAAAAAATGGGTTTACATGCAAAAACACAATTTTGACTTTGGACCCTAATAACTCTGCTAAATATTGACTTACAAAAAAAATAAAGGCAGATTTGAAAAATTTGTTAAATTTCCTACACAAAAACATTTTGAAAAAATAAAAATATTGCTTTTTTCAATTTTTTCTATCAATTTATAAAATGGTCCAAAATACGCATTTTTCAACTTTTTCATAAAAACTACCGTTATTTTGTGGTTTTCAGTGATACAACTAATCTGAGGCTTAATTATTAAAGCTCATAAAATTTCCTTGATTTTGGTGAAAATTTCACATCAATACGATTAACCGTTTCTCTGTTTCGATCAATCAAACTTGCGAAACACTTTTTTTTCAATTTTAAGGAAAGCATTGTTTTTTCTTATTTTTCTGTTCTTTTGAATTTGTTTATTTTTTAAATTTTTTTTATTTTTTTCATTATCATTATGATTTTGTGAAATTCGGACGAATTTCCTTGATTTTGATGAAAATTCGTCCGAATTTCACAAAATCATAATGATAATGAAAAAAATAAAAAAAATTTAAAAAATAAACAAATTCAAAAGAACAGAAAAATAAGAAAAAACAATGCTTTCCTTAAAATTGAAAAAAAAGTGTTTCGCAAGTTTGATTGATCGAAACAGAGAAACGGTTAATCGTATTGATGTGAAATTTTCACCAAAATCAAGGAAATTTTATGAGCTTTAATAATTAAGCCTCAGATTAGTTGTATCACTGAAAACCACAAAATAACGGTAGTTTTTATGAAAAAGTTGAAAAATGCGTATTTTGGACCATTTTATAAATTGATAGAAAAAATTGAAAAAAGCAATATTTTTATTTTTTCAAAATGTTTTTGTGTAGGAAATCTAACAAATTTTTCAAATCTGCCTTTATTTTTTTTGTAAGTCAATATTTAGCAGAGTTATTAGGGTCCAAAGTCAAAATTGTGTTTTTGCATGTAAACCCATTTTTTGATTAGAAAAAAAATCGTAGCGATCTGAACCAAAGAGTGAATTATAGCCAACAAAATTCTAAAATTGAATCTTAGATTGGTTGGATTGAAAAAAAATTTCCGTTCATTTTATGAAACCTCAAAGTTTATTTTTTTTTTCGATTTTGAAATTGAGTGAACATTTTTTTTGCTCAAGCAAAAACGACTAACGGTACTTTTTTAACTCAAAATAATTTGAAAAGAAAAAATGATAACCTTTGAAAAACTTTTTATTTCACTTCAATCCGACTTTTTTCTACTGAGATACAGCCTTTTAAAAAACCACTCCATTTTTGAGTTTTTTCAAGTGTTCCTTTAATTGTTTTGACTAGTGTACATGAATAAGCTTTCAGGTAAAATTTTGTTGAAGATTTGTAACGGATCGTCAGTCCTATCGAAGCTCTGATCTATTTTGGGAACTCTAAGGGTACTTACAGTCTTTCGTGGCACAAAATTGGCTTGAGGTCTTGACCAAATCGTAGACAAATTTCTTGAACTACTTTCAGAAGGTTGAATTTCAGCATCGATTTCTTCTTCAAAGGACTCGATCGATTCCGTTTCGCTGTCAGTGGGCTCATATTCATCTTCACTTCCATTTGAAAAGTCATCGTCATCAGAAAACTCCTCTAAATTATACGTAACATCTTGATTTCGAGGTCTCGGCATATTGATAAAACTGTAAAATATAGGGGTATAAGAACCTAACTGGGACAAATTTCACCCACTCTAAAATACTGATGGGACATATACGTCCCGCAGTATAAAAAGTGAAATAGCAAGGAAATTATGGTAATAAATACCTACCCACCAGCTTCAGATTATGATACAAACACTTGCACAACACTTTATGCATAAACTATGGAGATATACCCGTTATAAATAATAAATTTTGGATAAAACACAAGTCGCACTGAAAATCCAATCACATGTGATCTTTTTGTTTCGCCTACTGCGTGAAAATTTCCGTTGAAAACAAAACAGTTTCAAAGGAATACCGTTAGGAATATTATAAAATACGGCGTGGACAATAACATCCCAATTTTAGTTCTTATTTTCATGATCAGGTTTTTTTGAAGATCTACCGGGACATATATGTCCCGATCGGATCGAAAGGGTTTTAAAACGTATTAATTTTAGTTCGATACACCCTGTGTTGAAATTGATGAAGATCGGTAGATCAGTTGATTCTATGTCCCAACAGGTGGCGCTGAGCAATATGACAGATGTCAACTGCAGGTTCAAGCAGCTGATCGCTGAATGTTAGATTTTAGTGACGTATAAAGAGAAAACAAAACAAAAAATGTGTTGTGTAGTTTCTCAAACAATTACAAACGGCAGAACATAGACTAAATGTTGAACTCACCGGGAGAAGAAAATAGAATTATGGTGAGATCGATGAGTGATGAGTCTTATGTAAATGAGAGCAAATTATGGCTGAATGCTCACGGAGTAATTATGTAAAATGTCCATATAATTCACAAAGAACAAAGAAAACAAAAAAGTGAATTTCAACAAATATTAATTTTGACTAGATTATTCAGATTGTCATGAAAGAACAGCTGTTTTCAGACAGATATAAACTTATCTTTATGTAAACACACGAAGCTTGAATATACAAATATAATAAATATGTTGAAGCAGAAAATAACAAATTAATTTAACAGAGTTGTAAGAAGTTGGTATTCGCTTCTTTGAAAAATTCATAAGTGACATAAGATATTGGAAACCCTCTTCTTTTCTAACGGTTGTTGGGAAATAATAATTTTGATTTTCCAGACTGATCATTTATGACCGAGCCATCTGAGTCTCTGGAATTTGACCCTTCTGGCTAAGTCCAAGTCCCGTAAAGTTCGCTGTTGTATCTTCTTCGCCTTTCCCCTTCAATGCACACGGGGCCAAAGATTACCTGAAGAACTTTCCTCTCGAAACAGCCTAAGGCACATTCATCCGATTTTGTCAAGGTCCATGTTTCTGCACCATACAACAGGACTGGGATGATGAGGGTGTTGTACAGTTTTACCTTAGTTGCTCGGGAGAGGGCTTTTCCACTCAATTGCTTTCTTAGCCCAAAGAAACAGCGATTAGCAAGAGTAATTCTTTGTCTGATCTCGGCGCTGGTGTTATTGCCCGTGCTAATAGCGGAGCCTAGGTAGACAAACTCCTCTACTACCTCGAAGTTGTATGCGTCTATTGTGACGTTCTGTCCGAGCCGTGCGTCGGTGTTGGGTGTCCTTCCTCGAAGAGAGCATATACTTCGTTTTTCCCCCATTTTTTGCCGCTTCTGTCTCAATTCTCACAAAGGCGGCATTGACATCACGCTGTGTTCTTCCCATTATATCAATATCGTCGGCATACCTGAGAAGTTGAACAGATTTTTGGAAGACAGTGCCTCTGGTGTTGACGGTAGAGTTTTGCACTATCTTCTCAAGAACGATGTTAAAGAAATCGCACGACAGCGCATCGGCTTGTCTGAATACTTTTTTGACGTCGAAAGATTCCGTAAGCTAGTTGCCAACCTTGATGGAGCAGCGTGAGTTCTCCATCGTCATTTTGCACAAGCGAACGAGCTTGGCAGGAATGCCAAAACTAGACATAGCTCTATACAGTTCGTCTCTGTAGATGCTATTATACGCGGCCTTAAAATCGATGAAAAGGTGGTGGGTATTGATTTGGAGTTCATAGGTTTTTTCCAGGATCTGCCGCAACGTGAAAATTTAATCGATGGTGGACTTGCCTGGTCTGAAGCCACACTGACAAGGACCTATAAGGTTGTTGACGAAGGGCTGCAAACGTTCACACAGCACGGCAGACAAGATCTTATAGGCGATGTTAAGGAGACTTATATCTCTGTAGTTGGTGCAGTTCAGGGAATCTCCTTTCTTGAGGATCGGGCATACGATGGTGAGGTTCTATTAATCGGGAATGCTTTCCTCCGATCAAATTTTGAAGATGAGCTGGTGCATGCTCCTAACCAAATCATCTCCAGCTGCTTTGTACAGTTTGTCGGCTAGCCCGTCTGCTCCAGCGGCTTTGTTGGACTTAAATTTAGATATTGCTATCTTCACTTCTTCAATGTCGGGTGGGTGGAATTGTGTACCCAAATTGAATGGTTCTGTATTGCTGGCGGAGTTCTGCTCGTCATCGCCATTATACAGCTTGGAAACGTGGTCTTTCCATATCCTAAGCACTGACTCTGGTTCCACTACGATGTTCCCATGATGGTCTCTACAGGATTCGGTTCGGGGTGTATAAGCTCTGGAGGTTTGTTTCACCTTTTTGTAGAACTTTCGAACCTCGTTCCTGTTGTGACATCCCTCTATGTCCTCGATCGCGAGCTTCTCATGCTCCCTTTTTTTCTTTCTGAGAAGTTTGTGCTCCTCACTCGTTTTCTGCTCGTAGAGCTCACGAGCTGATCATGTCCTTCTTTGCAGCGCCGCACAGTGGCCCGTTTAGGCTAAAGTCATTCCAAAATTCATTTTTTTCGTTGTTCCAGAATTCAAAATTTGTTGTTTCGCTGAATTAACAAATATTTGAAGTTCTTGAAACCGAAGTTTTTTTTGAATTTTCCCAACGGTTTGGTTTTGAGAGGGGGTCAAAGTTGAACTTTTTTTTTCAGTTTTAATAACAAACAATTTTTTTTTCTTTTTCTTGACTTTGAGAAGCTATATTACGAACGTGGGGAAAGAATTTTTGTTTTTTCTTTCTGAAATTAACAAATACGGTAAAATATATGTTTGGAAAAAATATTACAAAAAAAAAAAATGTCTATATATATATATTTTTTTTTTTTTTTGACACCACTTTTTTTACCTTTTTCTGACTTTACATTGCATGGAAAAAAAAGCTTCAAAAAGCATTAAGCAAAACTCAACGCATAATGAAAGCTGAAGTATTTCTTAATATAATCCTGAAGAAATAATTTGCGCCAACTTGCGCCCAACTGAGCTAGAGCAATTTTATTAATCGATGGCAGGTACTTTTTTTCAATTTTCTGGTTTTTCAATGGCAAATTAATAAAATGTTTAATTCTGTAACTTTTGAACTAGTTGAGATATCACCACAATTTTTTTTTTTATTTCGAAGAAAATGTTCACGGCTAACAATATGATGAGTTTTAAATTTATTACATTTGCAGGGTGTTCCAGAATTTTCGAACAAAAATTTTTTTTTTTCAAATTCAAAAAATTATCTGAAATGGGGAATGAATTCACCACAATTTTGTTTTTGATGACGGAAATATTTTAAAATACGATATGTCATAAATATTACATAAATCGGAGGCAATAAAAAAATTAAATTGAAGGGTTTATATTATATCCATAATAAAATATTAGCAGTTACTTTTGACTTAAGGAGATTAAATGTTCAGTGATTATTTATGTAGGTATTAATTTTTAATCGGATTAAATGTTTATTTTTTATTGCTCGATGTCATAAAATTTTAGGTAAAAAAAGGTTTTTTTTTTTAAGGATTAAACAATTCCAATTTCAAAGACTAGGTAGACAGGTAGAATTTATAATTAATGGTAGAGGTAATAATATAAGGTATAAAAGGATAACTTAGCACAATGAAGTTATCATTTCTAGTTTGACTGAGCATAGAAACAGTAATAAGGAAACGTTATAGAAAATGGATATACCATATAGCAGTTTGTTCGACATTTTTAGTGCCAATCTGAAAGATGTCAATAAGTTTATATCCGCGGTTATGACTGAATACGAAATATCCGATGAAAGGTTTCTTGATTTTGAAAGAAAATTGAGTACCTTTTTCATAAACGCTAAGGCAAAATGGAATGCAATGGGTAGGTCGAGAGTGAAATTCGTGAGCAAACATGAGGATTGGCTTTCCTTGTCCCTTCATTTAAATACCATAGAAACGGAAGAAATTATTGATCTGCCATCTACATCTAGTTCATCAAGAGGGAGGCCAAAAAAAACATTAGAAGAGTGCGCAACATCTACAAAAAAAAAAAAAATTTGCCATATGACTGAGGGCTTAAGCACTGAAAACCTAATTGAAGCGCTAGTCATTAGATTAAATAGTGACCACGAAAAGAAGAAAGGAGAAATAGTCAAGGCATTATCAAATGCAAGCCCAGTTCGGATCAAAAGAGTCAGAGAAAGCTTTCCAACTCCACAACAGGATCCTATAAAATATACCAATGACAGTGCATTAGCTTTGTTTATGGACCTGGGACTATCAAAGGAAAAATATAAAATTCTGAGGGGCTCGTTGAGGAAGCATAATGTTGACATTCTTCCATCCTACAATATGATAACAATTGCAAAAAAAGAAGCCGTTCCACAAAACTGCGAAATAACGGAAGTATCAGCTAGAGTGAAACTTCAGGATGTAATGGACCACACTGCAAGAAGGTTACTTGAAGCTAAAACGCGGGAACAAATGGCAGCACTACCAATATATCTGACGTTACAGAGCAAATGGGGCTGTGACGGATCATCTGTACAAAGCGCATACAAGCAAAAAATAAACTCTGTATATGGTGAAACAGATGCAAATATGTTCATGGCATCTGTTGTTCCACTCAGGTTAAGAAGTTCAAGTGAAGAGCATTGGAGGAATCCTCGCCCATCATCTGTTCATTTTTGCCGACCGATAATGTTCCAATATGCTAAGGAAACTGGGGACCTTATTTCTTCTACTGTCAGCGACATCAAAAAACAAATTTCTGAAATTCAACCAACCATTTACAAAGTTAATGAAGAAATAACTTTGATTGTGAATCACGAGTTTTTTTTAACTATGATTGACGGAAAAGTTTTAAATGAACTTACAGAAACAAAATCAACGCGGTCATGCCCAATATGCAAAAGGACACAAAAGAGTTTCAATAGCCAAGATGAATCCAATGCAAACATTGACGAACATAACTACCAATATGGAATATCTCCACTGCATGGTAGAATCAGATGCATGGAATTTATATTAAAACTTGCATATACACTTCGACAGGATGGAGAGGATTTCGGTGAATCGATTGGGATCAAAGAAGCACAAAAAAGAAGAAAGGAAAGGATACAAACGTGTTTCCGTGATCAGCTTGGACTCGATGTAGACAAACCAAAGCAGGGATTCGGAAATACTAATGATGGGAACACTTCGAGAAGATTTTTCGAGCAATCGGAGATAACAGCTCAAATAACTGGAGTAAACATAGAGGTTATTTCCAGGCTGAAAATAATACTTGATGTTTTGAACTGCAGGGAAGTTGTGAACGCAGTTAAATTTGGGGAGTATACTAAAGCAACAGCAGCTCTGTTGACTCAAAAGTATCCTGAAAAACAACTGACACCTACTCTTCACAAAATTTTGGCTCACAGTCAAGATATTATAGAGTATCAATCACTTCCCCTAGGAGAATTATCTGAAGAAGCCCAGGAGTCCAAAAATAAGGACTACAAAAGGTATAGATATCAAAATACCTGCAAAGTTTCGAGAATAAGGCAGAATGAAGACTTATACAACATGCTTGCAGCCTCATCTGATCCGCTTATTTCTTCTCTGAGGCACGTAAGGACCCAAAACGATATGAAAGCACTTTATTCTCCGGAAATGTTGAGTTTATTGAATATTACCACGGACCAAGATGATAGTTTTCAAGAAATCTAATGTTTATACGTACATTTCAACTGTTTTTTAGTGTATAATTTGCTGTTCAATTTGTTATTTATTATTATTCTAATGTCAATTTACAAAAAAAAAAAAAATTAAAAAAACTTTTTTCGCCACTGTTCCTCTAAAATCGGTGTTTTACTTTTTGCGCTACTGTTAAACGTCAATTCCTTTTGTTTTACGCCAGAAAATGAATTTTCTTGTTTGTTTAATTCACATTTAATCATTTTTATCTCACTTAATATAACTAAGCTTTTTGACAGCTATTTCCGAAACACCCTGTAATGTTTTTATTTTGAAATTCACCAATTTCATAGCATTGGGTGTAACCTTCAAAATAAAAAAAAAATTGTGGAAATATCTCAACTCGTTTAGGAGCTATGATTTTTGGAACCAAAAAAGCCGAAACGGGCCACTGTGCGCCGCTTTGTATGCCTCTTGTTTAGCTGCATGTGCTCGTCGGCACTCATCGTCAAACCAGGGGTTTCGTTTTGGTGGGCGTGTAAACCCTAGTACTTCAGAGGTTTCTCTGATGGTTGCTTGGCAGTGCTGCCACTGGCTCTCTATATTTTGTGCTGGCAGCAAAGGACTTCTGAGGAGACACGATCGGAAAAGGATCTAGCAATCTCTTGCGATAGTAGCCGTTTGACGTCGAATTTTCCCTTAGCATTTGCACGTGTTGGCCTTGATATCCGCGTTCGTACCTTGGCTACAACAAGGTATTGGTCCGAGTCGATGTTGGCACCGCGGAATGTGCGGACATCTTGCATGCTAGAAAAGTGTGTTGCGTCGATCGCAATGTGATCAATCTGGTTGAAGGTTGATTGATCAGGAGATTTCCGTGTCCCCTTGTAGAATCTAGATGTTGGAATCGCATACTTGCTACCATAGGGAAACACCACGGGAGTAACAGAACAATAGCTTAGGTAAAGTACGTTTCAACAACAAGTGGTAGTTTTGCTTCCAAATGTATGTATGTTTATTTCGGGATCAAAAATGAATTTGACTAACAAATATCGCCTTTGAAGATCACGAATTGGCCAGGAAGGCTTTAGCTAATGAAACACGAAAACAAAGGTCAATAAGCCCTCTATCACTATCAGTCACTGAAAACCAAAACTATCTGCGAGGTCGGGTTGCAGAGTTATGGTCTCAGACTATTTTTCTTGGTTTTAGCCCTTAGCTTAGAGAATCCCTTTCTTGAGGATTGGACATACGATGCTGAGTTTCTATTCGTCGGGCATGCAAGACAATATGTGAATCGATTTATGTTAAAAACAAAAATTTAAGAAATTGTATTGAAGTTGAACAAACTAGATACGTAATGTTCATTCATTGTATTCATTTCATAGACAAATATAAGCGTCCTAAAATAAGTAAATAAACTGATAAGAACATTCATAGCAAACAAAATATGATGAGAAGAAAAAAAAATGTATGGCAATAAATTTTGAGCGACCTTAGATAATGGACAACCTTTTGAGATAACATCTCATACATAATTGTTGACGTAGGAAGGCGAACTTCTCTATAGAGTACCTATGAGAAATCTTTGTGGGGGAGGAAAATTGAAAATTGCAATATTTGGTATTTCCACTATTCTTGCCCGCTACTCACTACCCTTCCGTGCACGCTTACCGCTATCCCGTTACCCTCTGCATACTCCCGCTACCCATCACCACGCTACTCCGCTACTACACCACCCGCTACTCTGGCCATATATCATAAACGACAATGTAAATTAACATTTTCGGTCATTTTACAAACAAAAATTATCCAACATTTTCAATAAATTTCACAAACTAACCAGTCTATTGCTTGCTGCAAACAGCTTAACAAAACAAAAGCAACAAATTTAAAAAATCTGACCCAGCAGACTTCGTACTGTCTCATTCTATAAAAAAAGGTCTTAACTTTTCCACCCCGCTACCACACTACGCGCTACACTCTATCCACTATCCAACCCTATTACCCTCTAACTGCTACCCGCTTCCCGCTACTTTTACCTTCTATTTGCCACCCCAGTACCCCGTTACTCAGTTACCCCGTTACCTCACTACCTCACTACCCTCTACCCCACTACCCGCTACTTCTACGCGCTAAACGCTACCCCGTTACACCTCTGCCCACTCCTGCTACCCGACAACCCGCTACCCACTACCTCGCTACTCCACTACCCGCTACCCTGGCCATATTCATAATTCACTTGGTCAACTTAAACACTTCACTTGTACAAAAGTAGTGAGTCGAACTAAGCAACAAATCTCAGAAAAGAAAAAATTTACGACAAAAAATGTTTTTATTGTCGATGAAAAATAATATTTGACGAATATTTTTTTTTTCTTCACTGACATTTTATTTTCTTTGTTGATGAATATAATGTAGATATGTACATGACGAAATTTTCAAACGATTGAGTATTCGTAGGTACAGTCGACTCCCTCTAAGTCGAATTTTCACGGAATGTCTAAATTAGTTCGAAGTTTTTGAAATATTCGAGTTAGAGAGATCAATATTTTTGTTTGCTTAAAAGCATTTATTGAATACTAGCTGACCCGGCAGACGTCGTCCTGCCTTGATTTTAAGAATTAAATAAAACTCCGTCAAGGAGTTTTTGAAATTCATTGCAATGACTATGGAGCCAACAGCTGAAAATTCATTGTACCATCCCAGAAACCTTCGGGAGTTTCATTTAATTCTTCAAATCGAAATATATTTAATTATCAATTCAAATTAGAAATTGTTGTGAATTGTAAATTCAAGCAAGGGTGCCGATGAAAAATTACATGAAACATAAGGTGAAGATTGTTAACTCGCCACGTTGTCCCGTTGTTATAAGTTCTATAGCACAGAGTACATACAGAGCGGAAACCTCCCCGAAAAACATTATTTCGCCGCGAAAAAAAGGCAGGAACCATCCCGGGTTTATGCACAACAACTTTTCCAATAATAATTTTCCCTTTGAAAACCAATGAGTTGTCCGAGTTTTTCATCAAGAACTTTATATTTTCCATTCGAAAACCCACTTTGAAATTTTACAGTTTTCCATTTGAAAACCAATGCAGCTGCAATAATATGCAGTTTTCCCTTTGAAAACCAATGAGTTGTCCGAGTTTTTCATCAAGAACTTTATATTTTCCATTCGAAAACCCACTTTGAAATTTTACAGTTTTCCATTTGAAAACCAATGCACCTGCAATAATATGCAATTTTCCTTTTGAAAACCAATGAGTTTTCCGAGTTTTTCATCAAGAACTTTCTGTTTTACTTTCGAAACCCCATTTTGAAAATTTCCAGTTTTCCATTTGAAAACCAATGCACCTGCAATAATATGCAATTTTCCCTTTGAAAACCAATGAGTTGTCCGAGTTTTTCATCAAGTACTTTATATTTTCCATTCGAAAACCCATTTTGAAATTTTCTAGTCCCAATTTTTATTTGCGAAAATATCGATAAATCAACGAAATTATCGATAACAATTTACAGGTACCCAATTTTTATTTGCGTTTTTCTCGCACGTTATTAAATAAAAATTAGTTTTTCCAACTCAGGAACCATCCCGGGTTTATGCACAACAACTTTTCCAAAGATTATTACATGATCAATTGTGTAGTTCATGAGTCTATAGGTAATATACAAACAAACATTCATTTTTATATATATAGAAGATAAAAAAGGATAACAAAAAATAAATAGAAAAATTAAATAAATAAACAGAAGCTTCTAGCTTTTATGGTACATTAATTCATTCTTATACCTTGTGAAATTACTGTTTCAACAAAATTAATTAAAAAAAAATAATTTTTGATTGATGCATCAAAGTGGCTGGAGTGTTCACTCGTTTAAAAAATGACTCTACTTTGAAAAGGCAGTGTTGAACCTCATCCGGTACATTTTCTATCATTTCAATCGCAGATTTCACTATTCGAAATATTACATTTTCGATTTCATTCTTTTCTGGCACTTCAATATTTATTGTTACGACTTCGACTTCTTCATCTACAGCTCCACTATCATCATCGATAGCATCAGCATCATGATTTATGCTTACTGATTCCAAAATTGATTCGGGTTCATGTATTTCTGTGGCCACAATACCGTCATCGACTTCCACATAGTCCCTCCAATTCAAGTCCTCAATATTGTAATCAGTTTCAGTTAGCCTGTTCCAGGTCCTCTCGATTTCATTTGTGTCGTCGGAGTTGGTTAAGTGGAACATCATCTTCATCATCCCATGCATCGTTCTTGAAGCCGACTTTTTTGAAACAATTCCCTATTGTCAGCGGAGTGACATCCTGTATCCACGCCCTCGAAACTTCGCCTACACAATCAAGCAGAGTTATTTTATAGTCCTCTTTTTTACTTTCCCAAACCTTTAAGATGGTGGTTCAAATACGGGGTTTGTAGTGAACTTTTAAACTTTGGATTATACCCCTGTCCATCGGTTTCACTATTGAGGTCATGTTAGGTGGAAAATACTCAAGTTTTATAAATTTTAATTTATCCTTAACTTGTTTTGGGTGAACCGGTTAGTAATCGATGATAAACAATACCTTGCGCATTGATCTTCCAAACTTTGCATCTAGCTTCAAAAGCCAATTCGTAAAAAGATCTGCCGTCATCGAAGAAAGTCGGTTGGCTACATATTTTTATTAAAACAGCGAGGATTTTTGCTCTTTCCGATCAGTAAAAGCTTAAGCTTTTCCGAGCCAGTCATGTTGGATCCCACAAGGCATGTCACTCTTTCTTTACTGTGCTTCCCTCCAATACATTTTTCTCCTTTAAAAGCCAAGGTACGTGTCGGCAAACATTTAAAAAACAATCCCGTTTCGTCAACATTAAAAATGTGATCCGGTTTGAATCCTCTGGCAACCTCTGGGATCTGTTGTTTCCATTCATCGGCCTTAGTCTTATCAACAGAAGCACTTTCACCAGACAAAACTTTCCCTAGGATACTACGTCTGCTTTTAAATCTGGTTAGGCAACCATCGCTTGCCTTGAAATTAGGAAAACCTAAGCTGCCTGCAAATTCCAGCGCTTGTTTTTTTAAGATTCGCTAACTGGCAATGAATTGTCCCACATACTTATAACATATGAATAAAAAAAACAATACAAGTTACGCGAGGGTGATTTTTTTTTTTTTGCAAAAGAGACATTTGACTTAAAGAGGTTGGAAATAGTCCAAGAATCTAAAGAATCTATTCGAGTAAGAGGGAATTTCGACTTAGAGGGAGTCGACTGTATATTGATATATATTACTGAAGTGAGAAAAGCATTATTTTTTAGCATTTGCACCATTTGCGATTTGAAAAATATACATTTTTTTTGTTATAAACCTTTTACCCTTATTCCTTTTTAGTTTAAAACAAAAATTTAGAAAATCGGTCAACCGGTTGTCAACTGATAAGATAACCAGGATTTTAGCGAATTAGTCTTTTACATAAAGGTTTTTTTTTTTGAAAATGCTATAAAAAAAAAAAACTGAATATTTTCTCAAAATTCTTTTTTTTTTGAAAGTACAATCCTTCCGGTTAATAATGAAAATTATTTCATTCAAATGGCTGCCTCGGCTGGCCATGCAGTAGCCTAACTGTAACGGCCACTCCTTGCTCATTTTCGAAGAAAAATGACCCAAATATGCCTCTGGAACAAAATCCGCACCAAACAGTGACTCGTTTTTGGTGTATCGGCTTTTCGGTGTATGCGTGCGGGTTTTCTGTGCCCCAAATGAGACAATTTTGCTTGTTTACATACCCGCCAAGGTCAAAATGAGCTTCATCTGAAAAGATGTTTTTTTTTGGTAAAATCGGCATCTCCCCAAGTCGATCGTAGGCCCACTTAGCGAAAACACATTGGATTGTCAGTTGGCTTCAACTCCTGAACCAATTGGACTTTGTATGGATGGCATCATACCAAGGTCTTTCTGCAAAATTCGTCTCAATGATGTCTCCGAAATGTTCAATTGTTGAGAACGACGGTGAATTGATGTTGATGGCGCTTCACGCACACTTTCTGCCACAGCAGCAATATTCTCGGGTGTACGCACTGTTTTTGGCTTATCACGCTTTGGTTTATCGATGAGGATGCCAGTTTCTTTCACTTTTTTCACAAGACAACGAATATACGGAGCTGACGGTGCTTCTCTTCTTCCAAAATCCGTACGCAATTTTCGCACACATTCTGCAACATTACCATGATTTTCAAAGTAATGTCGCAATATTTCCAAACGTAAAACTAATTATCTATCAAATCAGACTTGAGGTAAGTGTTACCATTCACGAAATAAGCACTATTTGAAAAAAAAACGTTAGATGGCGGACCCTTTATATTGCCTAAACTGGCATTACGTATGCAAACATTATTTCAATCCTTTGCTCCATGAAAAATAGTTTGTAAACTTTCCCACGGGAACCATACATTTTATAAAGAGTTGCCTTTGTGCTTTTCCATACAAACCTATCTCTGTGCTCAATTTCATTCTGATTCGTTCAACCCGGTATTCATTGAGCATCAAACATCCATCCATTCATCTAAACTTTCACACATTTATAATAATAGTGTGATAAGGTGAAGCTGCTCAACGAAATCTGTAGATAATTTTATCAATGAGTTTTATTTCAAACCGACAAATTTCAAATCCTCAATTTCCATAGCAAATTCGTAGGAATGGTATAAGAAGACTTAAAACTCTGGTTTAATGGATGTTGCAGTACTAACAATATCGATCTACCTCAAATGAAAAGGCTTATTACCACAATTGAGGGATGAAATCAAATCTGCCTAGAGTAAGAAGCTGGACGGCCCTTGCATTCCTTCATATAGAAGGCGCTTTTAATAACGTAGACACATCTGCAATCACATCTGCACTGTCATCTCTAAACTAGGTGGCTGTTCCGTTAGAAGATTTGTCAGCTGAGGTACGCCTCAAGGCGGTGTTCTCTCCCCTCTACTGGAATCTGGTAGTTAATGAAATTCTTACCTGTCTGGATAGGGAGGGTTTCAGAGTGATATCCTATGCTGATGACGTTGCTAAAGCTGTTTCAGGGAAGCATCTTAATACCTTAAAAGAACTCTTACAAAACGCTCTAAATAAGCTAACACTTTGCGTTTAAGCGTTAACCCACACAAAACCGATTTAGTCCTATTCACTAGGAAATATAAAATTCCGCAAATCGACCCCCTTCTATAAACGGTATCCAACTAAAGTTTTCAGAGGAAACTAAATATCTGGGTCTTATTTTAGACAGAAAACTAAATTGGAAGAGCAACATACACGAAAGAATAAGAAAATTTACGGTAGCTCTTTTCACTTGCAAGAAAGCCATTGGCAGCAAATGAGGTCTACAACCCAGAATCACTCACTCGCTATATACATCGGTAATCAGACCGATTCTTCTTTATGGTGTGACAGTATGGTGGACTGCCATACCAAAAATGAACTGCGATAAACTTAGTAAAGTCCAACGCTCAGCATGCCTAAGTTTAAGCGGATCACTTCGTACCTATTTCTATACCTTCCAGACCCTTCTGGGAAAATAGAACATTCCTGGAAGCGGAGGCAATCCACTTCTATACAGATGGATCGATAACTAGTGATGGGGTTGGTGGAGGTGTGTACTCCGAACGTCTAAAAATTAGTCTCTCATTAAGCCTTCCAAATCATAGTAGCGTGTTTCAGGCAGAAATTTGGCGAATAAGGAGGTCCTGTCCTGGCTCAGAGAAAACGTGGTATCCACATTTGATATCCGGATTTTCTCAGATAGTCAGGCAGCTTTAAAATCCCTGGACTCTGTCTCTACAAACTCAATAACGGTCCAAAACTGTCGATCGTCTCTAATGGAGATGGCACAACAGTTTAACATTCACCTTCACTGGGTGTCGGGCCATAGAAACATTCTAGGAAACTGCAAAGCCGATGAACTCGCCAAATATGGTACAACATTACCCATTAAACCACAAATGGCTAATGTTGGTATACCAATCGCTACATGCAAACTTTTGCCACAACAAGATGCTATTTAGAACTAACATCAGGTGAAATAACATAACCACCATTCAGGAGACGAAAAACATTTGGCCTATGCCCTAATCTGGACTTAAAGAGATCTAAGTGCCTGATATCTCTAAGCAGATTGCATATAAGCTCGTTAATTGGTGTCTAATAGGAAGACACGCCGCGCGACTGGGCGTATTTTCTAATGATTTCTGCAGAAGCTGCATGGATGAGGCACCTGTCCTACTCTGGCTCATAAACGTATGATTCACTTAAGAGAATTCTTTTATAATGATCTAATGTCCTTTCTTTTCATTGTAGTTCAATTGTGTGTGATAGTCAGCATGGATTTGTTAAAAAAAGATAAACAGTTACTAATTTATTTAACTTCGTGTCCTTTTGTTTGGATGTGTTTGAAAAACGTGAACAAGTTGATTGCATATTTACCGACTTTAGTAAGGCATTTGACATGTTGTGTCATTATACACTTATACGTAAATTAACGCTTTTAGGATTTAATGATAATTTTTTAAATTAGATTGGTTCATACTTAAAAAATCGTAGTTACTGTGTTTTGTTTCGTAATGAGTGTTCTAACCAATTTGTTGTGAACTCTGGCGTCCCTCAGGTGAGCCATTTAGGACCTATTTTATTTGTTTTATTTATTAATGACTTGACTACTATCATCAAAAACTCTTCTGTTCGTATTTATGCGGACGACATTAAGATATTCAAAACTATAAAATCGAACACTGACTGTTTACTATTACAAGAAGACTTGCCAATAATAATCGTCTCGTCTTAAATGTTGACAAATGTAAAACCATGTCCATTGAGTAAGGTTTCTGTCTTTTCTGACTTAGGTGTAGTTCTTGACCCAAAACTAACATTCATTGATCATATAAATTATACAATTAAAAAAGCAAATAGGGTTCTTGGATTCATTAAAAGATTCGGTCGTGATTTCCACGACCCTTATGTTCTCAAGCTTTTATTTGTTTCATTTGTAAGACCGATACTAGAATACGCATGTGTTGTATGGTCACCATATTACTCAATACATATAACAAGAATTGAGTCAATCCAAAAAAAGTTTCTACGTTACTGTCTTCGATCTCTTCCTTGGTTTAGAGGGATTCTCCTCCCCCCTTATTCTGATAGACTAACTTTTATCAACCTTCCATCTTTGACTAATCACAGAAAATATATTCAATTTTGTTTTGTTGCTGCAATTATTAATGGGTCGATATCTTTAACGTCAGTTCTTAGTCAATTAAATTTCAGTTTTAGTCGCTCAAGTTTAAGACGGCAGCAACCTTTAAATCAAATATTTAGTAGATCAAACTATGGTGTATAAATAGCCCGCTTAATCAATTAATAACAATTTATAATGAATTTTATGTTTGTTTAGAATCCGCTAATGATAACTTAAAATGCAAAAAGTTTAAAGATTCATTTTTCAATAGTTTTATATAATATATAACCTAGATTATAAGAATTAGATTAAGCACTGTCACTTTAGATATTAACGAATTGAATAAATAAATAAATAAATAAATGATCTAAACGATCTCAAACACACTAATATAATTAAACATCTTCGTTTCGTTAGGAACTCTAATTGGTTTCATTGAGCTTTCGAAGAAAGCCTTTTAGATTCATGTGGTATCACAATGGGTCTTCAATTGGCCTAAGTGTATCTCTTCACTTCCATGACAGCCACTTTAACCTAACCTAACCTAACCATATCGATGTAGCACAAGTAAAAAAATAATAAATAAAAATATTCCAAAAGAAATAATGTTCCATAGTATATTTTCCAGCAATGATCTAATAATAATTACTTAAAATGTATTTGGTATTAAGTTGTTACTGTTATGTGCTGCCAAACTGTTGCATTTTGCGCTGTCAAAATATCAAGTCTTGTTTTTAAATCCTCCAAGGTGTTAAGTACCTTAGCAAATTTCTCTTCATAGAATCTTACTATTGTCTTGAGCTCATTGCGTAACTCGTCAACTTGTTCCATTGAACTGGAAAGTTTCCTTTTCGGTGTTACTAGCTCCACGTTATCGTCCTCTATATCCCTGTACATACATTTGATTCCTCCGATGTATTCTCCTGGGAATAACGTATCAACCTTATCACAAGTAAAAGCCATGTGTCTTGGTTTTACTAACAAATCCATCATTAATTGAAGATGAAAACAGTTCCAATCATTAGCGTGAAAGTAAAAATTTGTAACGTTTTCCAACCGAGACAGCAACATTGGATCGATCCGTCTGATGGAGTTGTTTGAAATGTCCAGGGAAGAAAGCTTTAAATGAGTTCCTTTCGGCCCAAGAATCGACTCAGGAAATTTTTTCAAACCCGCATTACTCAAATCGAGTTTTTCCAAAGAGTTCACACCCCAAGGATCCGGTAGCGTTTCAAGTTTCGGATTATAAGAAAGATCCAAAAATGTAAGATTTGAAGCACGTGAGAGCGAGGCTATCTGCTGCAACGAATTATTTCTCAATTCTAATCTAAGAAGAGATTCCGGACGAGAGAAATATAGTTCAAGAATTCGGTTTGCATTCAAATGAGCAAAATGTATCCGGCCATATAGATTAACTTGGCGTAATGAACATGAATCAGCGTAAAAATGAGATGCATCAACATTTAACATCAAACTTCGCAGAGGTTTGTTTTGTGATATGTCCAAGTTCATAATATGCTCCAAGCCCTTGAATGCGTAATCGGATATATTATGAATACGGTTACCCTTTAAGTCGATCGACAAAAGGTTTGGGCTTTTGGTGAACAAATTATTTTGAATGTATTTAATTTTATTGTCGGCTAAAATAATCACTTCTAGGCTTTGTAAATCGCCAAACAAACCATCTGGTAGATAACTGATCCGGTTTTCTGCCAAAGATAAGTATTTGAGCTGTATAAGGCCCTTAAAGCTCTCGCTCACTAAATTCCGGATTTGGTTGTTTTCTAACCACAAAAACTGCATATTAAGAGCATAACCAAACGTCAATTCATCAATTTTATTCAAAGTGTTATTCGACAAGAAGAGTACTCTCAAAGTAGTAGCCCAGAGAAAATTCTCCCAAGTTATGTGACTGATTGAACAATTTCTCATGTCTAGTTCCGTTAAATTTGTAAAAGCCAAGAATAAATTGAGCGGAAAATTAAAAAATACTGAATCTTCAAAAAGCAGTGAAGTTCGTTGATTTTGATTATCTGGTTCGAAAGTAACAACCTCTTGTCTGGATGGAAAATGCATTCCATGACATGACGTTTGCGAACAGTATTTTTCACTTATGGTTATTTCTACAGTAGAATTTATTTGACTTTTACATAGCGAAACAACTATCAGCAGAATACATATCCGAACTAACATTTTACAATTCTATAGAAGCAAATTATAAAAAGATCTCGACGCGACAAATATAAACAAATGACTGAATATAAGTCTATTAAAATTTGTATAATCGCGTTTCAGACAGCGGAACAGTAACATTAAAAATGATTACAAAAAAATAACAACAAATACCTAATTGACCTTTCTAGAATGCAAAAAAAAGTTAGAAATATAATTTCAGCAAAAAAAGACTCAAAACAATTCGGTCAACCAATATATTCCTGGCCGATAGATGTATGGAGCGAGCGGTGTATTTTGCGAAGATACAATACGATTGACAATGATTTCTGTTTCAAAAGTGATACATTTGTGTGTTTTTATGAAAACTTATTCATTGGAAACAGTAATAGTGTTTATATGAGTTTACGTAGTGATGAACACTGATCACTATCGGCAAAGATGACTTATTTATTACAATACGTTAAATACTAACGTTAACAGTGTGACGCATGACAATAAATATAAATCATTATTATCTGCACCTCTCCTCATTCTCGTGCCAAGTCAAACAAATAGGAACACTATCATAAGAAAAACAAACACGAATAAGGCTGAGATAACGAATTCTCCAAAAATGTGCTTTAAAAAAATTGTATGACATGGAGAGATAGAGTAAAATAATAATAATAATAAAACTTACTTACTTACTTATCCGGCTCACAATCCATGAAGGATATCAGCCTGAGATACTGCAGCTTCCATCGTGAACGGTCCCTTGCATGCACTCTCCAGTCGCCGAAACCAAGCGCTCTGGCATCCGCAGTCACTTGGTCCTTGTACCGTAGGTTCGGTCTTCCTTGTCGTCTCGAACCTGAGCGCTAAGATGAGAAGACTTTCTTGGCTGGAGCGTTGTCGTCCATTCGCTCGAAATGTCCAAGCCAATGTAGTCGTCTTTTCTTGGCCTTCTGGACTACATCCACACAGGGATGAAAAATCGTTATGGTAGGCCGAAAGGCATTAATTTTAAGAATCATGAATTTCTTAGAGCGCCCGATTAGGGCCAGTAAGTTATATATAAGTAGAATTAATTAGGCTAGTTTCCCATTTTGTCTAGCATGTAAGTAGAGTTAAGATCAATTGAATAAAAAAATGAATTTGAAAAAAAAAAAATGAAAAATCGTTTTTCAGCTTGTATCGAAATAAAAATAAAAAGTGTATCAAATTGTACTTTTTGATTAGTTAAGTTTTATTGATAATAAATAGAATTAGAATAGAATAGTTGATTTAGAAATAGAATTGATTAGTTAAGTTTTATTGATAATAAATAGAATTAGAATAGAATAGTTAAGACATAAACAACTAGCCGACCCTCTACATCCATGTCTTACGATTGTTGGCCAAGGCCATCCAGTTCCGTACCACAAAGCTTTGGGTGTCCTGGTCTATATCCTTCCAGCCCAAATTTGGTCTGCCGCGCTTTATCCTTCTAAGAATTGTAGGTACTGCAAAGGACTTTCCGGGCCGGTTCCTCTTCGCTCACACGAGCAAGGTGTCCATCCGAGGCTACCAAGATTTATTTTCGTCATCAAGTCTGCTTCGCGGCAGATTTGATACACCTTGTGGTTATATCGTCTCCGGAATCGTCCTTCCTCCCAAACGGGGCCAAATATTCTCCGTAAGACTGTTCTCGCAAACGCGGCTAAGAGTTCAAAGTACCTTTGGCTAAGCACTAGGTCTCGAATCCGTTAGTGAGTACTGCTAGTACTTTCGTCTTATACAGTAGCAGTTTCAAAGTAATGGTAAGATTTTTGGATGTAAAGAGCCTCCTTGAAAAGCTTAAGTAGAGTAGAGCAGCCGTCCGCATATTTTTTGTTTTTATATTGTTATCATCTGCTACTACTGACCCAAGGTCATTGGAGGATCGCACTTCTTCAAATTCGTGCTCCTCTATCTTAATAGTTGTTCTTCTACTTTTGCCAACGTTTGTTCCTAGTTTTTCCCTCATTTTTATGCAGCACTAGGTTTTTTGGTGCCTGCTCGCTCTGGATAAATAAGGATTGTACAGCTTGTGGGTTCCTTATAAAGTTTTCAATGTCGTCTGCGTATGCCAATATTGGGTGGACTTGGTAACGATAGCGGTGCTGGTGATTCTAATGACAAATAGCTGTACCCGCGGTGTTACCCGCGATAACCGAGATAAAAAGTAGCCTAAATGATTTTCTTACCCCTAAACTATAACTACCTATGCAATGTGTCAATCCTTTGCTCTATGAAAAATTATGTTAACCGTACATTTTATCAGGATAAAATGTTTCTTCTAATACCTCCAATAATATATGTACAAAGTTTCACGATGATCGCTTTATTAGTTTTTGCGTGACGCTCTGACAACGTACGCACCTAACCCTCCATGTTGTCTTCAAAAAATCACAAAACCAAATGAAAAATTGAAATGAGAATGAAAACGAATAAGATAGATTATGCCTACGGCTTACATGTTACGTCGTTACTTAACGTCTCATTCAGTGACATTTAAACGTGTTGCAAAACTAGCAAATTTATTGACTTGTAACAAATGAATGCGTCAAGTAAAAGGATACTTGGTGATACGGATTTTGGTAAAAATATTTATGATTTAGCAGAATACATATAACATCAAGTGAAAGACTAGAAGTGCACAATTGTATTGAATTTAGTAAAAGTGTATTTGATTAATTATTCCCACGCCTCTTTCCCCCCCAGATACCGCACGCGCTGGGGTCCATTTTCACCGAGTACGATTGCACTTACGGTTGCTAATCGTATCGGCACTTAATTAGAAATTATTTGTAATAAATAAAATAAAAAAAGTCATGGCGATACGAATATCAGGAAGATAAGAGTTAGGGACTGCTTAATGCAAGCAGGTACAAAAAGGAAAAACAAAATAAATTTAAATTTAAAATTAAAATTTTACAAAAAGTAAAAAAAGAGAAAATGCAAAATTTTAAAATCCAAAAATTTTAAAATTTTAAAGTCAAAGAAAATTATAAAAAGACGAAGAAAAAAAAAATAAAAAAATAAATAAATAAATAAGCGTGTAGGAGACACTTGTCAAGTTTGTGTACTTAAGGAGATGCAAGTGTATCGAAAAAGTACAATTGTATCGACTTTTGCAACCCAGCATCCACATCTTGGTACAGCACATACAGTTCTCGGTTGAACCTTCTTCTCCATTCGCCATCGTCGCATACGGGACCGAAAATCCGTCGAAGAATTTTTCTTTCGAAAGTACCCAGTATCAATTCCCCTTTTTTACTTATTGTCCAGCACTCGGCGCTGCCGTAGAGTAGGACTGGTAAAATCAAAGTTTTGTATAGCAGACACTTTGTCTTCCGAGTGAGGAATCTTGAACCCAGATGTTTTGCCAAACAGAAGCAGCAGCGGTTCGCTAGGTTAATTCTTCTTCGGATCTCTACTAAGATGTCGTTTGTGGGATTGATGTTTGTTTCAAGGTAGATGAACTCCTTAACTACCTCGAAATTGCTGCTACCAACAGTGACGTTTTGTCCTAGGCGGTGGACAGACGTTGCTTTGTTTGTTGATAGCATGTACTTTGTTTTGTCCTCATTCACTTCAAGATCAAAGAGTTTCGCCTGTTGTTCAATCGCTGTGAAGGCCTCAAGCACAGCTCTGCTGGATCGACCGATGATGTCTATGTCGTCTGCATAGCCTAGGAGCTGGCTGGATTTGTTGAAGATAATGTTTTCCGTGCTCACACCTGCCTTGCGCACTATCTGCTCCAGGACTATCTTGAAGAAATCGCATGACAACGCACCTCCTTGTATAAACCCTGCGCATGTTTGAAATAACTCGGTTGAGCTGTTACCCATTTGCCCACTGGATGCTATCATAAGCAGCTTTAAACCCGATGAAAAGATGGTGGGTTTCGATTTGAAATTCGTTGGTCTTTGTCAGGATCTGCCTCAGGGTGAATATTTGGTCTATCGTTGTTCTGCCTGGCCTAAAGCCACACTGGTACGTGCCGATTATTGTGTCGCAGAAAGGTTTAAGACGCTCACACAGTACGTTAGATAGGATTTTGTATGCAACATTAAGCAGGGATAAGCCACAGTAGTTTTTGCATGACATAGGATCGCCTTTTTTGTAGATGGGGCATATGGAGCTTATCGACCAGTCAGTGGGCATGCATTTTCCCTCCCACACTTTGGTGACCTGGTGCATGTGGTTCATCAAAACATATCCGCCATATTTAAAGAGTTCCGCAGGTATGCCATCCGACCCGGCGACTTGTTATTTTCTAGTTTTTGGATCATTCACTGGTCTTGCTTCTCTTTCGTCATTAGCTCGCTCGACATTTTGCGCATTCAGCAGCTGTTGAAAATGCTGCTTGAAAACATCTATAATTCCCTGTGCTTCGGTGACTAGATTTCCTCCACTGTTTCGAAGAGCCTGTGTCCCGGTTCTGAAACCAGAAGCTAATTGCTTCGACCTTTTAAAGAAACGCCCGCCGGTTGTTTTTCTTGGCCCGAGACTCTTCGGACATTGAACCATGTAACAAAAGTTATTTCATAGAAAAAAGAGATTTTTTCTCGAATAGGTCCCTACATGGCGAAGAACGAAGCCGACGAACAGGAACAGTGCGCGAAACATCCCCTACACGACGAACTTACAGCGAGCACGTGCATGTTCGTCTTTACCTTAATGCACGCAACAATTTTGGCCCATTCATGATAAATTTTTCTCAAGTGGCAGTGCTTACTTTATGGGTGTAGATAAAACAAATTGTTACACTAGAGAACGACAAACGACATGTCTGCAAGTCCAAATTATGCTATGAAAAATGTTTCGGTCTCTTAAAACATGTATCCCTCTATTTACATTGTTTTCGCTAAAGTTTAATCAATGCAGGTGTTATCCATCAGAATACACACATGTTTGATTAGTTTTACTTTGAAATATTTTTTTTTGACACCTTGCCATTGAACGGGTACCACAAGTCAGTACGTTTCTGTTTCTTAATTAAACTCTTCAATATATTGTTCAGATGTAAATTATATTTTATGTGGTGTAGTGTGTAGTAAACAAAAGCAATCATTGCCAATTCTTTTTGTCACGAGAGTGTTTTACTCACCTTCTCTATGAATCACAATTTTCATTGTTTAAATAGCTATTTTGCTTTGTGTTAGTCGTCTATGGCTGCCTCTCATGGTGAAAATACCGTCTACTTTGACGGTAACAGAATGTGACATTTTATAGGTTCCAATTCGTCTTCTCAGAAAACCATTGTTAATACTCTATTAATGTTTTATAGACCGCAAGCCGATACACTTTATGTGCATACTTTATATATTCTGAGGATTGAACTATCCAATTATGTTTATGCACACACGAAACAAGCATTATCGCGAACGATTATGTATAAACATTAATAAAATATACATGCATTTGTGTTAAAATAGGGAATTCGGTATTTCTAAGCTGTTTCAACAATGATTACGTCATATACATATGTACTTATACTTATAATATCTAAGTTACCTAAGGCCCGGTGCACACATACTAAGGGTATTCACGTAACGAGATAATTTTCTACTTTGCGGAAAAATAGAAAATTCCGCAAAAGATTTAAATGAACACCCCAGCAGAAAATAGTTGCGTAAACAAGGGAAACGAACAGCTGTTTGTTAAACGTCAAAGTGAATTTGTTCAATTCACGTCATTCGATAATTTATATTAAGGCCGTGTGCGAATTGGATGAATTGTGGTTAAAAAATAAAAACGGATGAATTTTTAACCACTACTGTCATATTTTAACCTGCTCAGCAGCTAGTCAAATAATGCGAAGTGTCAAAATTTAACCAAACGTCAAGTTTTAACCCATTTTTAACTGAATTCGCACACGGCCTAAAGTAATTCTTTTTTTTTATTCTAAGGCCGTGTGCGAATTGGATGAATAAAAATGGATGACTTTTTAACCACTACTGTCATATTTTAACCTGCTCAGCAGCTAGTCAAACAATGCGAAGTGTCAAAATTTAACCAAACGTCAAGTCTTAACCCATTTTTAACTGAATTCGCACACGGCCTAATTACATTTTAATTTTTGCTCTGATGCCAAGAAGTAGTTTTAAAACAAAATTCATTCAATTGTATGAACAAATCACTTTAAATGATGATTGAGCGCCAAATTAAACGTCAAAATGAACGTCATAAATTTTATCAGGTTTTTTGTCTGCAGTTTCTGCTTTAAATTTGTGAGATAAAATTCTACGATTTGCAGAAAATTTTTCCCATACAAATTTTGACAGCTCATTTCTACCGATAGAAAATTCTACGGTTTCTACGGGTTCTATGGCTTTTCCGCGTTTACGTGAATACCCCTACTATTTTTTGAAGCTGTGAAATCGCTGGATGACACTTTTTCATCAGCAAGCAAATGGAGGGGTGCGGTAAGCAGTAACGCTGCGTTGTTAGCCGATGTCATTAAGGCCTTTGTCCGGTCCGGTCCGCCAAATAACTTCTTTTTTTTTTGAAAATGCTATAAAAAAAAACTACTGAATATTTTCTCAAATTTCTTTTTTTTATTTAAAAGTACAATCCTTCCGGTTAATAATGGAAAATAATTTCATTCAAATGGCTGCCTCGGCTGGCCATGCAGTAGCCTACACGATCAGTTTAATTTTTAGGGGTCATATTCTAAAAGATGAGCAGGAGCTCAGAGTCTGAGCTGACGAGCTTGAACTCACCTGTGAGATCGATCGAGCAAGGCGGAACTCAGAATTAGTTTTGTATGCAACAAAACGAATTCAAGCTCAACAGCTGTTACTCATTGAAATTGAGATCGTTATCAAAGCTCTTTACGTGGCCTAGTTATAAATATAATTATAAATACTTTATGTGAAGCGTGTGAAAAAAATGCCGTCTGAAAGTGAAAATATTGCATATATAAATAGTGAATCGGAAAATTTCAATAAGTTCTTAGTAAAGGAAGTTGAAAACTTCCAAGAAGAGTAAACTTTTATTCCGCATTGCATGAAGCTTGAACATTAATGGAGTAGTATCCCTTACGATTAATGTACTCCTCATCATAGATCAAAAATTTCCTTATACGGACATGAGTGCAATGTAGAGCACCAATTGCATAAGGAAAGTCATACTTCCTGCTTCATAACCTTTGAGCTTCTTCTATTTCTTCCTCAGTATATGGGAATATAATTTAATTCTGCCGATGGCTTGCTATTTCTGCAGAAGCTTGCTGCACCACTCTAGACACTGTTGATTGATGAACTCCAACGTCTTCATATACTCCAATTTGGAACCTGGGGTCTCCTACGTATCGCAGAAAGAATCTTATTTTTCTTGGTTTGTGAGAGCACCACCACGTATTTCTGAGCGCGGCCCCGAAAATTCTTCCATCAACAATCGCACAGCTTCTTCACTAAACCGATACGACCGACGAAAATCTTCACCAATTGGACACCTTCTTTTCTTATGAATTCTTTGTCCAACATAATTAACAATAAATTCGGCCACCCTTACTGCACAGAAAATAAATTTATACATATGTCTCACCCTTATGGCGAGAAATGATATATGAAACTGAAAGCTACCAAAAAAAAAGCTTTTTTTTAAAAGCTTTAACACATTCAATAAATGCATTAAAAATCTATTTTCGCTCACCTCATTGCCTATAAATGAATACTTAGGCAAGGAAAAAGCTTGCGAAAGCTCCTTGTCTGTTAAGGCTTTGTCTGTTAAGAGCAAAAAATGTTTCATTTTTTTCTGCAGGGATGAGACATCTGTATAAGTTTATTATCTGTGCTTACGGTTTTATGTGAACTGAGTCCGAGAGAGGCCATGCTTAAAAATTTGTGAGATCGATCTCATGTAACCAAGTGTTTTCTCATCTTTTTGCATATGAAAACGAGCTCAATCTCATAGCGAAATTTCATTGTGAGATCGATCTCATCCCTCTGAGATTGGACTCAAAGATTGAGATCTAACTCGGTTAGTATTTTTTTTTTTCATATCACCTTAAGAAAGTTCTCAAAAAAGTGAGTAAAAAGTTTGATCTCATCTTTTTGGATACGACCCATTATCGATTGTGTGCAGCTGTATTTCACCAATGGCTTCACGAATATTGTCCTTTAAAGCGTCAATTGTCTCTGGTTTGTCGGCGTAACACTTATCTTTTACGGCACCCCACAAATAATAGTCCAACGGTATCAAATCGCAGCTCCGAGGTGGCCAACGACATCAGCTCTACGGCCGATAATGCGATCTTCAAAAACAGGGCGCAAAACATCGAGTGTAGCTTCGGCTGCGTGACACGTAGCACCGCCCTGTTGAAACCAAATGTTGCCAAAATCCTCGTCTTCATTTTTTGTGAACAAAAATTCGTTCAACATGGCCCGATAACGATTGCCATTAACTCCTTGCTCATTTTCGAAGAAAAATGGCCCAATTATGGCTCTGGACCAAAATCCGCACCAAACAGTGACTCGTTTTGGGTGTATCGGCTTTTTACAGTATGCGTGCGGGTATTCTATACCTAAACCAAATGCGACAATTTTGCATGTTCACATTCCCGCCAAGATCAAAATGAGCTTCATCTGAAAAGATGATTCTTTTGGCAAAATCGGCAAAATAGCAGGCCCACTTAGCGAAGCGAAAACGCATTGGGTTGTCAGTTGGCTTCAACTCCTGAACCAATTGGACTTTTATGGCGTCATACCAAGGTCCTTATGCAAAATTCGTTTCAATGATGTCTCCGAAATGTTCAATTTTGATAACGGCGGTGAATTGATGTTGATGGCGCTTCACGCACACTTTCTGCCACAGCAGCAATATTCTCGGATGTACGCACTGTTTTTAGCTTTTCACGCTTTAAACCAAATCGATTAGGATGCCAGTTTCTTTCACTTTTTTCACAAGATAACAAACATACGGAGCTGACGGTGCTTCTCTTCTTCCAAAATCCGTACGCAATTTTCGCACACATTCTGCAACATTACCATGATTTTGAAAGTAATGTCGCAATATTTCCAAGCGTTGTTCAAGCGTATACAACACAACCATATTCGTTCAGCGGAAGGATAAAACTAATTATCTATCAAATCAGACTTGAGCTAAGTGTTACCATTCACGAAATAAGCACTAGTTGAAAAAAAACGTTAGATGGCGGACCCATCAACGTTAGAAGTGTCGCCATCTAGTTAGAGTCAGAGAAAGCCATTTTAGTATTGTTTAGTATTGAGACAAAATGGCGAACTTATATAAAAGAAAACGGCTTTCTCTGTCTCTATCTTCCTATCAAATATATATACAAAGCACACATGCGATTTTTTGATGCTGCAATGACGCAACAACAACAGTTTTGCAAATGATTTTCAAATGAGTGTGTTAAATATAATATTGTTGACATCAAGTAGTCAATTAATACTCCAACAACAAATTCTTCCATATTTTTCATTTTCAATGAGAATGGAACTTGTGGTACAATGACACATGTCACTGCTCAATAGAGAACAATGGGTCGTATGCTAAAAGATGAGATCAAACTCTTTACTCACTTTTTTGAGAACTTTCTTAAGGTGGTATACTTACTTACTTACTTAAGGTGGCGCTACAGTCCGTTGTGGACTTGGGCCTCAATCAACAGTCTCCGCCAGTCAGCTCGGTCCCTAGCTAGCTGTCTCCAGTTTTGCACTCCAAGTTTATTGAGGTCCTCTTCCACTTGTGTGCGCCACCTGAGTCGCGGTCTTCCTCTCCTTCTGCGTCCCTCGGGAATAGTGTCGAAGACTTTCCGGGCCGGAGCATTGGTGTCCATGCGCTCTAAATGACCGAGCCATCTGAGTCTCTGGACCTTGACCCTTCTGGCTAAGTTCACGTCGTTGTACAACCCGTAAAGTTCGCTGTTGTATCTCCTTCTCCATTCCCCATCAATGCACACGGGGCCAAAGATGACCCGAAGAATTTTCCTCTCGAAACAGCCTAAGGCACATTCATCCGATTTTGTTAGGGTCCATGCTTCTGCACCATACAGCAGGACAGGGATGATGAGGGTGTTGTACAGTTAAACCTTAGTTGCTCGAGAGAGGGCTTTTCCACTCAGTTGCTTTCTTAGCCCAAAGAAACAGCGATTAGCAAGAGTAATTCTTCGTCTTATCTCAGCGCTGGTGTTATTGTCCGTGTTGATAGCGGAGCCTAGGTAGACAAACTCCTTAACTACCTCGAAGTTGTATGCGTCTATTGTGACGTTCTGTCCGAGCCGTCGATGTTGGGTGTCCTTACTCGAAGACAGCATGTACTTCGTTTTTCCCTATTTTACCGCTGAACTCATTGTTGCCGCTTCTGTCTCAATTCTCACAAAAGCGGCATTGACATCACGCTGTGTTCTTCCTAGTATATCAATATCGTCGGCGTACGCGAGAAGTTGAACAGATTATCCCTGTGTCGTTCCTGATTGATTCGTTCATTTTGATTCGTTCACTTCAAAGAACGATTGATTGCAATCACCCGTTCAATAAAGATTCGTTCAATCAAAGATCGAATCCATCTTTTTTCCATCTCGTTCATTCAAAGATTGAATCAATCAATCGTTCAATACAAGGTAGAATTGGTCTTTTTCCATGTTGTTTCGTTCATTCAAAGATCGAATCTTTTTTCCATCTCGTTCAATACAAGATAGAATCGGTCTTTTTTCATGTCGTTTCGTTCGTTCAATCAAAAACGAACGGAACATATTAAAAAGAAATGTCTCGTTCATTCCATTCAGTAATCTGTCACAGTTTGAAGTAGAACACTTCTTGTTCTATATTGAGAGATGAGAGCGAATTTGAATATTGGAAAGAATTCTTTATGGTACGATCATCTAATGATGTGCCGAACCGTAAATTTTGCAAACCGAGTTAACTCGGTTTGCCCAACACTTAAAAAGCGGAAAAATGAGATTTTTAATCCGTCAAAATCTCTGCCATCCGCTGATGGAATTTGAATGTTAATGGCGCAATAGAGAGATAAAGTACGAATCTAGGTCGCTAGAGGGATATTTCGTTCTAAATGTTACCGGGTTACCCCGAAAATCGATCTAGAAAACACTTAAAAAGCGGAAAAATGAGGTTTTTAATCCGTCAAAATCTCTGCCATCCGCTGATGGAACTTGAATGTTAATGGCTCAATAGAGAGATAAGGTACGAATCTAGGTCGCTAGAGGGATATTTCGTTCTAAATGTTACCGGATTGTTCCGAAAATCGGTCTAGAAAACTCATAAAAAATGGAAAAATTAAAAAAAAAACTTACAGAATTAGAAACAAGTTAACTCGTTTTTTTTTTTAATCGGCGCCGGCGAACCGAGTTGCAAACCGAGTTGGCGAACCGAATAGGTAAACCGAGTTGGACCGTTCAACTCGGGTTGGCTAACTCGAGTTGAAAAATAAACAAACCGAGTTAACTCGAGTTAGGGCTAACTCGAGTTGACTCGAGTTAGCAAACCGAGTTGACCCATCACTAGATCATACTATTTAGTTTTCTTTGAGAAAAATTAATGCTGAAAAATTAAAATGAAACTGCAATTTTTTCCTCATTTTTTCCTCATCGGTTATAGCGAACATTTTCTTTTTTTCAAACAAACAAACAAACCTAGCAAAAACATGGAACAATTGTAAAAAGAACCATAGAAAAGGAGAGCGAAGTGCAAAATAATTATTGATTGAAAAAGGGAACGATCCGAAAAATGAGCAATTGAAAAGGAGAAATGATTGGTAAAATGAACGATTGGAAAGATTGAATCTTTGAAATGAACGAGATGTGAACGATTGAATCTTTGAAAATGAACGATTGACACAGGTCTAGAACAGATTTATAGAAGATAGTGCCTCTGGTGTTGACGGTGGAGTTTTGGACTATCTTCTCAAGAACGATGTTAAAGAAATCGCACGACAGTGCATCGCCTTGTCTGAATCCTTTTTTGACGTCGAATGATTCCGTAAGCTCATTGCCAACCTTGATAGAGCAGCGTGAGTTCTCCATCGTCATTTTGCACAAGCGAACGAGCTTGGCAGGGATGCCAAAGCTAGACATAGCTTTATACAGTTCGTCTCTGTAGATGCTGTCCTGTCATACGCGGCCTTAAAATCAATGAAGAGGTGGTGGGTATCGATTTGCATTTCATAGGTTTTTTCCAGGATCTGCCGCAACGTGAAAATTTGGTCGATGGTAGACTTTCCTGGCCTGAAGCCACATTGATAAGGACCAATCAGATTGTTGACGAAAGGCTTCAGACGTTCACATAATACAGCAGACAGGATCTTGAAGGCGATGTTAAGCAGACTGATTCCTCTGTAGTTGGCGCAGTTTAGAGGATCTCCCTTTTTCAGGATCGAGCAAACAATGCTGAGGTTCCATTCATCGGGCATGCATTCCTCCGACCATATCTTACAGATGATTTGGTGCATGCTCCTATCTAGCTCGTCGCCTGCGGCTTTGAACAGCTCGGCAGCTAGACCATCTGCTCCAGCGGCTTTGTTGGATTTCAGCCGTGATATTGCTGTTTTCACTTCTTCTAGGTCGGGTTCACGGAATTGTTGACTGTCATCACGTATGATAAAAGGCTCCTGTCTGACGGCGGGATTTTGTTCGTCGTCGCCGTTATACAGTCTACAGAAGTGGTCTTTCCAAATCCCCAGCATTGACTGCGGCTCTACTATGATGTTCCCTTGATGATCTCTGCAGGCTTCGGTTCTTGCTCGATGACCTTGAGCCAGGTGTTTTACCTTCCGATAAAACCTCCGAACTTCATTCCTGCTGTTAGCTCTCTCAACATCTTCGATCTGACGCTTCTCATGCTCTCTCTTTTTTCTCCTGAGAAGCCGGCGTTCCTCTCTCCTCTTTTGCTCGTAGAGCTCACGAGCAGCTCTTGTCCTTATTTGCAGTGCCGCTTTGTATGCCTCCTGCTTGGCTGCATGGGCCTGCCTGCATTCTTCCTCAAACCAAGGGTTTCGTTTTGGTGGCTGTGTGAAACTCAGCACATTAGAGGCGGCATCTCTAACTGCATTCTGGCAATGTTGCCACTGGTCTTCGATACTTGATGTTGGCGGCATAGGACTCCTTAAGAGGTTACGTGTCACTCGATCAGAGAAGGATCTGGCGATCTCTTGCGATTGTAGCCGTCCGACGTCGAATTTTCTTGCAGCATTTCTTTGTTTTGGCCGTTGTCGGGATATTCGTAGCACTGCCTTGGCTACGACGAGGTAGTGGTCCGAGTCGATGTTGGCTCCTCGGAAAGTTCGAACATCTTGAATGCTGGAAAAGTGCCTCCCGTCGATCGCAATGTGATCAATCTGGTTGACGGTTGATTGATCAGGAGATCTCCATGTACCTTTATGGATGTTGAGATGTGGGAACCAGGTGCTTGCTACCACAACATTTCGCCCCGCAGAAAAATCGATCAGCCTGAATCCGTTGTCGGAAGTGGTGTCGTGCAGGCTGTGCTTTCCGACTGTTCTTCCAAAGATGCCTTCTTTTCCCAGCTTTGCGTTAAAATCGCCGAGGACAATTTTCATGTCATAGCTAGGACATTGCTCATATGTTTTGTCGAGGAGCTCGTAGAATTCGTCTTTGGTGTCGTCTTTTTTCTCTTCTGTGGGGGCATGCGCGCATATTAAGCTAATGTTGCCGAATTTAGCCTTGATTCGGATGGTCGTGATGCGTTCGCTTACGCATTTGAAGCTCAAGACTTTTTGCCTGAGTCTGTTTCCCACGACGAATCCGCATCCAAAGAGTCGCTGCTCCCGGTAGCAATCCCCATAGTAGATGTCGCAGTTTTCCATCTTCTTTTCGCCCGGTCCATCCAATCGCATTTCCTGGATAGCGGTAATATCTGCTTTGTAGCAGTTGAGGGTCTCCGCTAGTTGTTCGGCAGCACGCAGTCCATTAAGGGACCTAACATTCCACGTGTATATCTGAAATTCGTTGTCCTTTATACGTTTGCTTGGGTCGTCATCAGTGTATCCGTCCGTTTCCGAGGCCTGTTGTCGCTTCGCAACTAACTTTTTTCTACATAGTCGGGAAGTTACCCCGACGTACAACCCCCAACCTGGAGTACCAGGTACTTGATGTGACTCCAAGTACAAAAGCCGGAAAACCGCTCCTTTTACGACCTGAGCTTCAAATATGTCGATGTAGCCCGTAAAGGTGTTCACCAAGTAGTTCGACCTAACTGGAACTGAGGACGCCACCGTTCATTCCAAAAAGAAATTCATCCGCTGCCGTCCCTCGTGGGAAGTGCCTTGGTGGGAACACTCCTTCGTTGTGGGGTAATTAGTAGTAACAGCCTACTCCGCTTCGACCTGTCGACCATGGGAGGCCCTGCTGCGAAAACAAGTTTCGCGATCGCATAGCTCTAAGCATCGCAGTAGTAGTTACCGTAAGCCGCTCCGCCACGTCAAGGCTTACCCCATGGAGGGTGGTTTGCAAAAAAAAAAAAATACAGTTCCTTTACTAAGATTTAATTAATCTTTTATCTTGGATTTGAAGTTTCGCGTATTTTTCTTCGAATCTTGTTCCAAAGAATTTTTAGTCATCAACAGGGGCGAACGCAGGGGGGGTGGGGTTTTGGGGGTTAAAACACCCCCCGAAATATCAGAATATGTGCAGTTAGCAAATATCCATTCTTGTTCAAAAGAGAAAAAGAAAGAAATGGTATAAAATTATTTTCCAACAAAAATTCTCAAACTATGTTAAACGAAATTTTTTAATAAATTTGCTACGATTGGTAGGTCCCAAATAACGTGAGCTGAGACGAAAATGTACAAAAATTCACTTATCTGCTTGCAAATACATTGAATCGGTCGTTTCGAATCTAACGGGGGTTGCGAACAAAATCTACGATAATAAAAAAAACCTTCGTCAAAATAAGTAGATGGTTCGCTGTTGTCAAAAATGTTCGATTTTCTCAAATTCCTCGGTTTCATTGTTCGCATGTAGAGAGATGTTCACAAGCAAATCTAATTTTTTCTATGAAATAACCATTAGCGCAATGGCTTGGTTCTCTTTTTGACACATCCCCACACACACACCTTAAGGAATCAACACGTACGAATTACGAAATGATGTTCGCCAATTCTGTATTCGCCGTTTAGGGAATAGAAATTGTTGAACTGCGACATAATTCCCAAACAAGATTTGGTAACATATTTACTGCAGCTAAGGAAATGGCTGATAAAATGGATTAACAATTGGTAGTGGAATTATTGCCAAACGGACAAAACGATGCGGGTGGTCCGGAAGTAAATTTTCGTCGGTCTGTCTATGTTTCTTTTTTGGACCATTTGTTGGTTCAGCGCAAAAATCGGTTCCTCGACCATCGTGAATTAATTTCCAAAATTCAAAATATTTTGCCAAACAAATGTTGCAAACTTGATGAAGAATAGATGAAAAGAACTGTTGAGGTATTTGCTCATGAATGGCCAGATGATATAAGATAAGATATTTGGATGATTTTCTTGTTGAAATGAGAATTTGGCGTAGGTAAAAATTTAATTCTTATTTCTTATAAGTTCTTTGAAGCTGTCAATGTTAAACGAACTCTTGTTGCAGACATTGCATTAGTATGTCAAATGAAAAACAGCCCAAAAACTGTATAGACATAGACACCTTAAATGTTTGCGATACGTCTTTATTTAAGACAGTTCATCGCTATATGATATGCAAATCGGTGCGACACTGCCAGTGTCTGTGGCTACAAGTGATAAGGATATTGTGATTGACTGAAAAATTGACAAATTCTAATTTTTTTTTTTGACTAATAGTACCGAATTTATGAATATGTCTATTCACAGTAGTTCTTAAATCTGAACTCGTATCAAAGAAATTGATACTTAAAAAGGATAATACCGATTCATCAATTTTTTTTTTATTATTGTCAAATATCGTATTGAAAATTGACAACCGAAATAAGGCTATGCATATGTTTCTGTTTTTCGTTGTCTTGTTTATTTTATTTTAAGTTTTTTAAGTTATGTGCGTCGATATTAAAAAAAACATGCTATGATTCAAATCGAAACATCTTACTTTAAGCACTCAGTGTTGGCGAACAACCTCAAAAACCACAAAGTTAGAAGTAGTTGTTGTTTTTCTAAATCAATTTGAGGACGCCTTTAAATTATAAAGCCCCTTTTAGACGATCAGTTTTCAGTTCAGTTTTCGCTTCAGTTAAAAATATTTTGTCCTTTCATCGGACACGCTGATAGCCAACAATTCCGTGAGCCCGACCTAGAAAAAGTGAAAACGGCAATATCACGGCTGAAATCCAACAAAGCCGCTGGATCAGATGGTCTAGCTGCCGAGCTGTTCAAAGCAGCAGGTGACGATCAAGATAGGAGCAGGCACCAAATCATATGTAAGATATGGTCGGAGGAGTGCATGCCAGATAAATGGAACCTCAGCATTGTTTGCCCGATCCTGAAAAAGGGAAATCCTCTAAACTACAGAAGAATCAGTCTACTTAACATCGCCTACAAGATCCTCTCTGCCGTAATATGTGAAAGTCTGAAGCCTTTCGTCAACAATCTGATTGGTCCTTATCAATGTGGCTTCTTACCAGGAAAGTCAACCATCGACCAAATTTCCACGTTGCGGCAGATCCTGGAAAAAACCTATGAACTCCGAATCGATACCCACACCTCTTGATCGATTTTAAGGCCGCGTATGACAGCATCTACAGAGACGAACTGTATAAAGCTATGTCTAGTTTTGGAATCCCTGCCAAGCTCGTTCGCTTGTGCAAAATGAAGATGGAGAACTCACGATGATCCATCAAGGTTGGCAATGAGCTTACGGAATCTTTCGACGTCAAAAAAGGATTCAGACAAGGCGATGCACTGTCATGCGGTTTCTTTAACATCGTTCTTGAGAAGATAGTGCAAAACTCCACCGTCAACACCAGAGGCACTATCTTCCAAAAATCAGTTCAACTTCTCGCGTACGCCGACGATATTGATATACTAGGAAGAACACAGCGTGATGTCAATGCCGCTTTTGTGAGAATTGAGACAGAAGCGGCAACAATGAGTTCAGCGGTAAAATAGGGAAAAACGAAGTATATGCTGTCTTCCAGGAAGGAAACCCAAAACCTTCGGCTCGGACAGAACGTCACAATAGATGCATACAACTTCGAGGTAGTTGAGGAGTTTGTCTAACACGGGCAATAACACTTGCGCAGAGATCAGGCGAAGAATAACTCTTGCTAATCGCTGTTTTTTGGGCTAAGAAAGCAATTGAGTGGAAAAGCCCTCTCTCGAGTAACTAAGGTAAAACTGTACGACACCCTCATTGTCCCAGTCCTGCTGTATGGTGCAGAAGCGTGGACCTTGACAAAATCGGATGAATGTGCCTTGGGCTGTTTCGAGAGGAAAGTTCTTCGGGTCATCTTTGGCCCCGTATGCAGTGATGGGGAATGGAGAAGAAGAAACAACAGCGAACTTTACGGGTTGTACAACGACGTGGACCTAGCCAGAAGGGTCAAGGTCCAGAGACTCATATGGCTCGGTCATTTAGAGCGCATGGACACCAATGTTCCGGCCCGGAAAGCCTACTGTGCTGCTAAAAAAAACTAAGATTTTTAAATATTAACTTCAAAATGAGAAATATGAAGAAATATATAAATGGTTTCTTCAATATTTCAACTCTCCCATGAATAACTTTCCATAGTGATGTCACAATGGACCCTTCGGGTCCAAGTGAATCAATAGGTCCAGACAGCCACCTAATAAATGCAAATATGAAGTTTATTAAGAAAAATGACAATCACTACATCGAATAAAATCGTCCTAAAGGGTTATTGTAACAAATAAATCATTCGTATATGGAATTAAATCACCATTATTGGAAAGAGTACATACCAAATTAATCAAAACGCATCATAAATGGATACATTCATACTTGCATACGTACAGTGCACGAAAAAAGGCTAGAACCAGCAACATTTTCCTAGATAAACGAATAACTATCATGAAATTTTTTTGAAGTTTTTTAACAGATTACCGAAAATAATTATTAAAATATAATGATGCACAAATTTATTTAGGTATTTTAATATCAAATCAACTCATTTTTTACAAGCTTTTTAAATTTCGCGCCCTGTAAGTGCGAAATAAGGTTAGAACCACTTAACGTTTTGAGCTAACTGTAAGGTTTTATTGGGAGATGAATGACTTGTGGTGTGATTAACAGTTATAGGTTAGGTTAGGTTACAGTGGCTGCGGATACGGGATCCACACACTTAGGCCAAAAGAAAAGGCCCATTGTGATACCACATGAATCTAGAGAATTACTTCTTACTAGTCGAACCATTTTGAGCTTTTTATAAAGCGAAGAAGATATTTAATATCCTTATTAGCTAGTTCACTGGGATTATCATAAAAGATGAAGTTTGCGCCTTAATGAAAGAGCAGGGCAAGTGCAGAGAAGGTGAGAGACTGTTTCCTCTTCTTCCTCGTCCAAACAGCTCCTGCAGAAGTCATTTGAGGCTATACCAAGTCGTATTGCGTGTCTGCCTATAAGACAGTGTCCCGTAAGGAGCTAATATGAAGTCTGCTTTGAGATAACAAGTCTTTAGAGCGCTTTAGGTCCAGTGAGGGCCATATGAGTTTTGTAGCTGCGCACGTTGGTAAGTTGTGCCACCTAGAGTTTGTTATCGTTAAGGCTGTTCTTTTAGGAGAAGTTTACATGTAGCTATCGGTATACCTATCTTCTCCCTTTCAGGTGAAATAGGCAAGACGGTTCCATTTTTAGCGAGCTCATCAGTTCTACAATTTCCTTTGATGTCTCTGTGACCCGGCACCAACAGAGGTGAATGTTAAATTGCTGCGCCATCTCCATAAGAGACGATCGACAATCGAGGGCCGTTTGAGATTTTGTTGAGACACCGTCGAGAGATTTGATAGCAGCCTGACTGTCAGAGGAGATGCGGATATCAGAAGTTGATATCACGTTTTCTCTTAGCCAGGAGAGAACCTCTTTGATCGCTAAAATTTCCGCTTGGAAGACGCTACAATGATTAGGGAGGCGGAAAGAGATGCTTAGATTAAGCTTTTCTGAGTACACACCACTACCAACTCCATCACTTGTCTTGGATCCATCTGTATAAAAATGAATGCTTGTGTCATCCAGAAGTTTTTTGTCTTCCCATTCATCTCTGGATGGAATGGATATCTGGAAGTTTTTGCCAAATTGGGGTTTTGGAATGGTGTAGTCTATGTACTTTGGTATAGAACCGAAGAAGTTCAAAATGATGGAGTGTCCCACATTATTGTTGGTCCATTGAGATGAGGCGTTGAGCCTTATAGCTGTACTCGCTGCCACTTGTTTGCTAAAAATGTCGAGGGGTGTTAGATGGAGGAGAGTGTCTAACGCTGCTGAGGGTGTGGTTCTCAATGCCCCGCTTATGCAGAGACCTGCAGTGCGTTGGACTCTGCTCAGTTTGTCGCAGTAGGTGACTTTCTCCAGTGCAGTCCACCATACTGCAACCCTGTACATGATAATTGGTCGGATGACCGATGTGTATAGCCAATAGGTTATGCGAGGTTGAAAACCCCATTTGCTACCTATGGCTTTCTTGCAAGAGAAGAGAGCTACTGTAGCTTTCTTAACTCTTTCCTGAATATTAGGTTTCCAACTTAATTTTTTGTCTAATATCAGACCAAGATATTTGGCTTCATTGGTAAAAATTAGTGGTACACCTTTTATTGAAGGGGGTGCAATTACTGGGATCTTGTATTTCCGTGTAAAAAGGACGAGGTCTGTTTTTTGAGGATTAATACTAAGTCCGCAGTGATCAGCCCATCTAGTGAGCATATTAAGTGCATTTTGGAGGAGGTCTCTCAGTGTATTAGGATGTTTTCCTGTGACGGCGATAGCAACATCATCTCAAGGGATATTAGCAGTTCGTTAACTACTATGTTCCACAGGAGAGGGGACAGAACACCACCTTGCGGAGTGCCTCTATTGACAGACCTTTTCGTACAAAAATCCCCCATCTTAGAGTTGATGATCCTGCTTTTTAGCATAAGATTAATCAACTCACAGAGTGAGTATTCGACGTTTAGGGTCGTCATAGCAGAAGTGATAGCAGATGTGTCAACGTTGTTGAAAGCACCTTCAATATCCAGGAAGGCAACAATAGTATATTCCTTTTGCTCTAGGGAGTATTCGATAGTTCTTACCAGAGTATGCAAGGCTGTTTCTACCGATTTCCCTTTGCAGTAAGCATGCTGAGACATCGATAGTCTCTTATCAATGCTATTACGTATATGGATATCAATCAGTCTTTCCAGCGTTTTAAGAATGAATGATGATATGCTAATAGGTCTAAGATCTTTAGGGTTGACATGCGAGCATTTGCCCGTCTTGGGAATGAATAGGTTAGGTTAGGTTGTAGTGGCTGTCTAGTTGTTGTTGACTCACTTAGACCTCAAGGATCCGTTGTGATACCGCAAAATACTCATGGGAGAGTAATGACCTTAAAAAACCAATTCGTGCTTTTAATGAAGTTAGAGAGACATTTTGTGTCGATCGTTGCCAGTTCACTGGTATTATCGAAGAAGGGATTACCGAGAAAGTTGTTCCTTCTAATGGAGAGTGCCGGACATGTACATAGAAGGTGTTGGACTGTTTCCTCTTCCTCCTCGTCCATGCAGCTTCTACAGAAGTCATTTGTGTAGACCCCTAGCCTCAGAGCATGTCTACCTATGAGGCAGTGTCCTGTTATTACTCCAATTGTAGAGCTTATATTTTGTCTGCTCAGAGATATCAAGCCTTTTGACCGTTTTAAGTCTATGCTTGGCCATATTTGCTTGGTTGCTAGGCAGGTGGTACCATGTGACCATCTAGCATTTGTTGATTCTAGAGCATATTGTTTGAGAAGATATTTGCATGTAGCAAGTGGTGTTCCTATGTTATGTTTTTGTCTAACATTGGGCAGAAGTGTTTCGTTTTTGGCGAGCTCGTCGGCTTTGCAATTTCCCGGAATGTCTCTGTGGCCCGGCACCCAAATGAGGTGAATATTAAACTGTTCCGTCATCTCATTCAGAGATGATCGACAATCGTGGACTATTTGAGAGTTTGTGGAGACAGACGCGAGAGATTTGAGAGCGGCTTGGCTGTCCGAGAAGATTCGTATATCCTTGCAAGATATAACGTTTTCTTTGAGCCAGGATAGTGCCTCTTTAATCGCCATTACTTCTGCCTGGAATACACTACATTGATTGGGAAGTCTGTATGATAGACTGAGATTCAGTTGTTCTGAATAGATACCACTTCCAACTCCGCAGTCGGTCTTTGAACCGTCTGTATAGAAGTGTACCGCGTTGTCTTCCAGGGGTCTTTCTTCTTCCCAGGAGGATCTTGAAGGGAGACATGGAAGCTTTTACCGAATACCATTTTTGGGGTGGTATAGTCTATGCGATCTGGGATAGATCTGAAATTATCTAGAATAGTAGTATGACCAGTATTGTTACTGTTCCATTGAGAGGTGGCTCTAAGCCTCACACATGAGTTGACTGCCACCATTTTGGAGAAGATGTCGAGAGGTGTTAGGTTTAAAAGCACTTCCAGGGCTGCGGTTGGTGTTGAGCGAAGTGCTCCTGTGATGCACATACCTGCTGACCGCTGAACTTTGATGAGCTTATTTAGATTTACCATCTTGTCCAGTGCGGTCCACCATACGACAACTCCATAAATGAGTATCGGTCTGATTACCGAAGTGTATAGCCAGTGGGTTATTTTTGGGGAGAAGCCCCATTTTGATCCTATGGCCTTTTTACAAGTAAAAAGCGCTACGGTAGCCTTTTTTACTCTTTCATCAATGTTTGCCTTCCAATTTAGTTTTTTGTCTAAAATGAGGCCTAAATATTAAGCTTGGTCGGAAAAGCTTAATGCTATTCCTTTGATCTTGGGTAGGCTAATTTGAGGAATTTTGTACCTTCTCGAAAAGAGTACTAGTTCTGTTTTATGTGGATTGACGTCCAAGCCACATTGCTTAGCCCAATTTGTTAGCCTATTTAAGGCATTTTGTAGGAGTTCCGAGAGAACTTGGGGATGTTTATCGTCCTGCTTTTGAGCATGAGACTTATAAGATCTATGAGTGATTTCTCTAATTTCAGCTTATCCATTGCTGTTGTGATCGCCTGGTAACTGACGTTGTTGAAAGCTCCTTCAATATCTAGGAAAGCTACTAGGTTATATTCTTTGTATTTGAGGGAATATTCAATACTACGTACCAGCGAATGAAGTGCTGTTTCTACTGATTTTCCCTTATAGTACGCATGTTGAGCTGTGGAAATGAGACATGGTTTTAAGTTATGTCTGATGTGAATTTCAATCAATCTTTCCAAGGTTTTAAGAAGGAATGATGATAGGCTGATTGGTCGTAGATCTTTAGGGTTAACGTGGGAGGGTTTCCCTGCTTTAGGAATGAAGACTACTTTTGACATTCTCCAGGCTTTGGGAATATATCTCAACCTTAGACAGCTTGTCAGAATGATTTCCAATGGTGGAATGATCATATCTGAGCATTTTTGTAATTCGGCCGGAATGGTTCCGTCTGGTCCTGGAGATTTATATGGATCAAAGCTATCTACGGCCCATTGCAATTTTTCCCGCGTTATTAGATCCACTAAATCGCTTGTAGAAGCTTGAGACTCTGATGTTAAGTCGTTAAGTATGTTAGAGCTACCTGGAAAGTGGGTGTCTAATAACAGATTAAGAGATTCTTCATCTGTGGTAGTCCACGTACCTGCATCTGTCTTTAAAGCACTGGGTATTGTTGGACTTTTTGAGAGAATTTTCCTGAGTCTTGAGGCTTCTGAAGTATTTTCTATTTTTCCACAGAAGTTTCCCCAAGAAGACCTCTTACTCTTCCTTAATTCTTTTTTATATTGCTTTAGAGATGTTTGTATAAGTACCAGTCAGAAGGAGATCTAGTGTACTTAGATCTATTGAAGAGCTTGCGGCAGCACTTCCTGAATGGTTCTAGTTCCTTGTGCCACCAATGAGGTTTCTTTTTACCCTTTGAAATGGTTATAGGGCAAGAAGCTCTCATTGATTCGTTGAAGGCGTCGGTGAGATGATTCACAGAAAGGTCTAGTTCAGCTTTAGTGGAGGGACTTTTAAGAAGGTTGTGATCAAGCAGTTGTGCTAGTACCTCCCTATATCGTTCCCAGTTTGTATTACGATGATTGCGAAAACCCGTAGATATATTTACCACATCATTGAGCTCAAACTTTATATATCTGTGGTCAGAGAAGGAATTCTCTTTTGATACATGCCAGTTTGAGATCATATTATGGATCGAGTCAGAGGTAAGTGTAATATCAAGTACCTCTTTCCTGTTCTTGGTTACAAATGTGAGCTCATTACCAATATTACTTATGAGTAGGTTAGTGCTTAGTAAGTAACCAAATAAGGACTCACCTCTCTCATTTATATCAGAGCTACCCCATACCGTGTGATGGGCGTTAGCGTCTGAACCAATTAGGAGACCCACTTTTTTCAATTGCGCGTCCGCAATTGCCTTCTTTAAGATGTCTCCTGGAGCTGGGCTGTCGTGGCCAAGATATGAGGATATGAGCCAGTAGGTGGCTTTATCCGTTGTTAAGACAGCGGTGGTAGTGTCCTTGTCGCTGTAATTGGGGAGTAAAAATACATTTAAGTCATTCTTTACTAACATGCATGACCTTGGTTCACCTTTCTCCGATGCATACAAAAGTTTATAGCCAGGAGTCCTGAGGCCTCTGATGATGGAGTTTGAGACCCACGGCTCCTGTATTAAGACGATGTCTTCTTTGTTCCTGTGCAATCGGAGTACCAGGTTGTTTGTGGCAATGATGGCGTGATGTAGATTAATCTGAACTAATCGCAGCATTGCTACTTTTAGTCAGATCAACCTCCACCACTGTTTTGTCGGCATTTTCATCGTCTGAGGAGGAATGAAGCAGGTCTTCCTCACTCAGAGTGATGCCTAAGGTAGCGTCTTCAGTACCCATGTCGGAATTGCTGTCGACTATAGGGTTAGCCTCCACGTCGGATGGCTTGTTTGGGGCTGTGGAGGTCGATGGTTCCACTTGTGGTGTTGCATCGACTTCCATTTTTGGGGGTAGTGAAGCGTTTCCTTCCGCTGAAGGGGCTTCTATGGGGGGCGCGTTGAGCGAGCCTTCATCTTTTTTATAAATGCGGACTATGATTTCATCAAAACCATACCTAATCACGCCTTCGGTCGCGGCCAGTGGAGCCAGTGATTCCCTATTGATCACCAAGAGAGCTGATCTATAGCGACCCACTGTCTCCTTCTCAACCTTTGGGACTTTCCAGTCGTGAGTAGGCAGGTTTGGGTTGCTGGTTTTGATTAATTTCATTATCATGTCTGGGCAGTTGTGTAGAGCCGTGACCATTATACGTGCTCTCGGTCGGCAAGGGATATTCTCCCTTGTAACAACTTCGAGCTTGGCACCCGGCCAGACTTCTGGCAAGCCATTAACAGCAGCCCTGTACAGATCGAAAGATCTCTGATCACCACAGGCGATGAGTTTGATACGATTTTGGTACCATCCTGCATCGGTTGTGTCTGGGAGAGGCCCCGGATTCTCCTCGATGACAGATAAAAATCTGAAACCGAGGTGAGCCTTGACGTCTGCCCATTGATCATGAGAGATGTTACCATCCACATGACTCCTGTCAATGACCGCGGCTATGATCTTGCCTTTGAGCGCGTCGCTGAAAGAAATATCTTTATTGAAGGCTGTTGTGCTGCTGGAATGCACTTTCTGCCTTTTCGGTTCAGGCTTGTCGCCCTCGAGAGACCTATTGCGCTTTGACGTTGAGTCGCTGCCGGTCGGTTTGGTATTTCTGCTAAGAACGCCACTAGCCCACTCGAGTTTTCGCGCTTGAACCGGGGTTCTTTCCGCCGCCGGTATGACACCGACTGCGGGTAGAATCCTCTCAGCATTGCGTTGGTCTCGATTGGCCTGTGACTTCTTGGACTTCTTGTTGGCCGGCCCAGAGCTATGTCCGTGTGACACAGATGTGGGTCGACCACCAGAATTGGTCGCTACCGATACCAATCGGGGTGTGCCCTCACCCTTCGATTCAATTCCACACGTCGCAGATTTTGTCTCTCCGGATGGGGTGTCCCTTCTTGGGGTCGCTTGCAACGTCCTAGCAGGAGCGGGGAAGATGTGGGGTGTGGAATTGCCGCCCTTGGGACAGCCGAGCGTCACAGCTGTTCCACTGACGGGTAATTCATTTAAGTAAAGGTTGCGGCTAGTAGAGGGAGAAGGACTCCCGCTACTAGTGGCAACCACAGGGTTGACAACCCGTTCACACCTCTGAGTTGGCTCGACAGCCTTTTCAGGAGATGTGACCGCATTGTCAGCCCTGGCTCTATTTATTTTTTTTATTTTTTTTCTGTTTGATTGTTTGTTTGTTTGTTTCATTTCCCACGAGTGAGGTGGAAAGACGGTCAGCCCCGGCAGAGCCGCTTACCGGGGCAAGGCGAGAAATATGACGGACCTTGCCACAGCATCCGAAAGAGCTCATTAATGGCTGGTTTATCCCCCAGCCTTCCATTCTTCGGCACGGTTTTCGTACAAAGTACGCTCACACCACCACTGAAATTAGGAACCTCTAAACTATGATTGAATTAGGTTTCCGAACGTTGCACTATTGAGGAGTTACAACAATTCAGCGACCCAACTCAACCTTAGCTAATCACCATCCTGCCAAAAACGCACAGGACTCTGTAGTGATCATTGCCCGCCTGGCACCGACTTGGAGGGTTTGAATGAGGATTTTTGCCGGGCCAAAAATTGGGAATGAATACTACCTTTACTTCTCTCCATCGCTGAGGTATATAGAACAGATCTAGACAACTTTTGAAGATCATCTCAATGATGGGCAAACTTATATCGATGGTATATAGTAACTCAGCTGGTATGATTTGATCTGGACCTGGAGATTTATAGGGTTTGAAACTATTCAGAGCCCATGTCAGTTTTTCCTTTGTAACAAGACCTTGAGGAAAAGTTAAATTAATACCCGACAAAGGACGGTTTGTTGTATTAACGGATTTGGAGCTATCTGGGAAGTGGATGTCTAATAGCAGGTTTAGCGTTTCTTCGCAAGAGTTAGTCCAAGTACCATCTGAGTTTTTAAGACAACTAGGCATGGTTGGATTTGTCGAGAGAATCTTCCTTAACCTCGATGCCTCCGAGGATTCTTCTATTGAGCTACAGAAGGATCTCCATGAGGATCTTTTGGCTAATCTCAATTCTTGTTTATATTTTTTGAGGGATTCCTTATAGGAATCCCAATCTTGGGGGTGTCTAGACTTTTTTGCACGATTGAAAAGCCTTCTACAACCTTTCCTGAGTATTTCTAAATCAGCAGCCCACCAATATGGTTTCTTCTTTCCCCGCACTGTAGTGAGGGGGCAGGCAGTTTCCATGGCTTTGTTGAGGGCTGCTGTAAGCTCATCGACTTTTTGATCAAGTTCGAGAGCGCACAAGGGAGGATCAGAAAGTTCTGGTTTAATCAGACTTTTTAGGGTTGTCCTATATTTTGGCCAATCTGTCTTCCGATAATTACGAAATTGGATTGGTTTTGGGGACTCTTCAATAAGGGTGAATTGGATGTATCTATGATCGGCGAACGAGTGTTCCTAAGATACTCTCCAATTCAAAATTTTATTTGAGAGATGTAACGAGACAAGATTGATATCTAATACTTCTTGTCGATTTTTAGTAACGAAGGTTGGTTCATTACCTACGTTACTCACTACCAGATTAGTTGTTAAAATGTAATCAAAAAGAGACTCACCTCTGTCATTGATATCGGTACTACCCTACGTAGTATTGTGCGCATTGGCGTCACAACCGATAATTATGCTGGTTTTGAGTCTTGTTGATTCAACGACCGTCTTCTCCAGAGTGGTACCAGGCAGTGGGCCCTGGTGGTCGTGGCCCAAATACGCTGATACCAGCCAGCAGGTATGGTTGTCTTTTACCATACTGGCTGTGGTGACGTCTTTATCACTGAAATTAGGGAGTAAAAATACATTTAGACTACGTTTTACTAGAATGCAGGACCTTGGGTTACCTTTTCCTGTTACATATATTACGTAGTAGCCAGGAGTTCTCAATCCTCGAACCAGGGACTTCACAATCCAGGGTTCTTGGATAAGAACGACATCTTCCCCAGTTTTTGACAGGCGGAGAAGAAGGGAGGCCGAAGCCTTTTTAGAGTGTTGAAGATTAATCTGTACTATTTGCAGCATTTTGGCTACAACTAGGCAGATCAACCTCCACCACTGTTAAATCCAGCTCATGCAGATCAGATGAAGAGGAACCTAACAGTTCATCTTCTTCCTCACTGGGGAGAACTTTGTCGGATGAGTCATCAGTCTCCATTTGGGATAAACTTCTGACAGTTTCGGAAGAAGATTGTGCCGCGACAGAAGAGGGCCCTGGTGCATCATCATCCACATCCAAGGATGGGAAGGTGATGGTAGCACTGGGACCCCCCACGTCTTGCGACACAGCTTCTGAAGGGGGTTTGGAAGAAGACTGTGCTGCGACAGAAGAAGGCCCAGGTACACCATCATCCACATCCATGGATGGGAAGGTGATAGTAGCACCAAGACCCCCTACGTCTTGCGACACAGCTTCTGAAGTGGGTTGTGGAGGCTCGCATAAAGCGTCTACCTCATCTTTTTTGTATATGCGGAGAGTAATCGTCTCGAACCCGTATCTTTTCACTCCCTTGTGTCGCGCCAGAGAGGCCGCAGAGTCCTTATTGATTACGATGATCGCACTTCGATAAAGACCCTTCGGCTCCTCCAGTTTCGCGATCTTCCAGTCGTGAAAGGAGAGGTCCGGGTTGCTAAGCCTGATCATCTCATGGATGTCTTCAGGACATGAAGGTTCCATCGGGATCCAAGCACGAGCTCTCGGCCTGCAAGGAATATCTTCCTTTGCAACAACCTCGAGTTTTGCGCCTGGCCAAACTTCGCCCAGCATGCCGACAGCAAGCGTATAAAGATCGCGCGACCTCTGATCGTTACAAACGATGAGTTTGACATGACCTTGATGCCAATCCCCATCGCTTGTTAAAGGTGGTGGACCCGGATGCGCTCGCATGACTTTGAGAAAGCCAGCCGAGAGCTTTCACCATCTGCCAACGGTCAGAGGTAATCGTGCCATCAATATTGCTTCTGTCAATGACCGCAACCACGATTTTGTTGTTCTCCTTAAGCACATCACTAAAAGGTTTAGTGAGAGGTACTTTAGGAATGTTAGGAGTGCTGGTGTTTTGCACTTTGGGTTTCTTAGGGATGGGAGTGGACTCCTCCAGAGACCTTTGTCGCTTTGACGTGGAGTCGCAGCTGGTCTTGGTTTTGGCTAAGATGGATTTAGCCCACTCAATCCTCTTGCTATGGATGGGATTACTTCCATCCCCCAATGTTGCACCAGGGGATTTTAGCACTCTCATGGCATAGCGACGTTGCTTGTAAAGGACCCTAGGTTGGATGGCGGTCTTCGTAGTGGAGGCAGGGTCGTTATTCACGACTCTGCTAACACCACGGAGACTACCACTAGAACCATCCTGGAGAGGTTTACTCTCTTTGGTAGTGGAACTACCGACATGAGGAGGCGCTTTCGCCAGGGATACCTCCTGTACTGCACTAGAAGCTGGGCAATGAGTTGGCACAGACCCCTCTCCTATGTTTGGCACAGGATTAACGACAGCCTACATTGTCGCCGAACTGTCGCCCGGTGTAGATACAACCTGTACCGCACTAGAAGTTGGGTAGTGACTTGAAACAATCCCTTCTCCTTTGTTTGGCACAGGTGTAACGACAGCCGACGACGTTGCCGCCGAACTGTCGCCCGGTGTAGATGGAATACCGGATCCTCCGTTAATGACTGAGCTATTTTTAGAAATTAGACCCTCAGCCTGGCTGATCCTCGGCACGGGTCGTATAACACCTTGAATCCAGCCCAATTGGGAGGTTGAAAGGGAGGATATGATTAGGAAAAGGAGAGACGAACAGCAATTAAGCCATAAGCGTCCCAGGAAGGAAACTAGGTACTGACAGAAGTGATACAATATACAGTCAGGGGATAAGGAGACATCAGCCAGCATAATAGCACAAAGCCGACGGAGGAGGGGATAAGGATCGGGAAGGGGAGGGGCGAGCGACCTTTGGTTTCAGGGCTCTTCTGGAGAAATAATTCCCGAGAATCATTGACCTTACTCAGCTTCTACAGTTCGACGCTCAGGTAGAAGTTACAGTTATGCACTCTTGTTAGATTTTGTCTGTGCAGTTTCACAATAGCAATCACTCAGTTGTTTTCTTCAAATCAAACAATTAACAATGGGTCGCGGTAAACCATTGACGGAGGCCGAAAAGGCCAAAATATCAACACTAAAAGATTTTACACCTTTGTCAATTCGTAAAATTGCAATAGAAATAAACCGAAGCAACCATGTAGTGCACAACTTTATCAACGATCGCGAGAATTACGGAAAAAATTATACTAGTGGTCGGCCATCAATGATTTCTGCAAGGCAAAAACGTGGTTTGATTCGAAGTGCATCGAATAGTTTTAAGTCTGCGCGGCAATTGAAGTCTGAAAACAATTTACCGGTTGGTATTCGACGTGTTCAGCAAATTTTGAGTAGTACCCACCACCTCAAGTTCAAGAAAATTAAGCGTAAACCAATGTTGTCACCCGGTAATATTGAAAGCCGCAAAAAATTCGCTTTGGATCACATTCATTGGACAAATCGATGGCGCAAAATTGTTTTTTCCGATGAGAAAAAATAAAATCTAGATGGTCCAGATGGATTTTCCTGTTATTGGTACGATCTACGTACAGAAGAAAAGATTTTTAGTAAACGACAATCAGGAGGAGGTTCAGTCATGGTTTGGGGTGCTATTGGTTACCTGAAAAAGATGCCGCTGTCATTTATTACTACCAGATTGAACGCAATACAATACCAGGAGATGGTCAGCCCCTATTTTCCGGCATATGGGTACGAATGCGCTGGATTAAACTGGCAACTTCAACAGGACAACGCTCCAATTCACGTAGCCAGGTCAACTTTGGCCTGCCTCGAAGAATTATTGCATTACATGATGCCAGAGGCAAGTGGACAAAATATTAATTATGATTTTACAGAAAGTGTGACCTTAAAACCAAAAACAAGAAGCGGTTCTAATCTTATTTCGCACTTCATTGACTTCAAAAATTAAAAAATCAAATCCAAAATTATTTTGAACAAAAAAACGTTTTCTTATTTAAACTTATAGCGTTTTTTATTGTACAAAAGAATTGCCCTTTTTCAATTTTTTTATGTTTCATTGTCAAAAAGAATACTTCTAGATCAATTCTGAAGAGGAAAGAATTGATCTCTCAAATTTGAGAGAATTGCTCTTTTTAAAACACACATGAAAATATTCTAGCTTGTCAAACCTCAAATTAAAGATTTTAATTTGTTTATATTGCTCTACCGACCGACCAAGGTGCAAAGTTTTTTTTATTGTGAAAGAAAATTGAAAATAATAAGAAAAAAAGTGAAAAAAAGAATGGGTGTAAGTCCTTGCTCGACAAATTCTATTACAAAACCAAAAAACATGTTTTATTGAGAAGTGTTTTAAGGGCAATTCTTTCAGGTTACAATGAAAAACGCTATTAATCTCAAATTAATAAAATAAAACAACAAAACCAACAACTTTTGATGACTTTTATTTGCAATCATTCTTTTTTAAATGTGGTTCTAACCTTTTTTCGTGCACTGCATATTTTGTACTAATAATACTTTTTAAGCGTGCAATATTGATGTTATAGAATAAGTTTAATATATTTTCTCGTGCTAAAATTTCTTTTCATCTTTTTTTTCCGACGCCGCCGTTGAATTTTCGTGTTGAATTTGTTTAATTGGTAAAACATTTGTGGCTTCCGGTGCAGTTTTAACTGGAAAAGTTAAATCAACGCTCTTAGACTTTTTGTAGAAATGATAGCCACTGAACATCAAACCAAGCAATCCAATGCTCAAACTTGTCCAGCGAATTGTAGAATTTATTTTCAAGCCACTAAAACGATTATATTTGATAAAGAAATCGATTACAATGAGTTCTGTTCAAATGTATAAGTAGCAAATTGATACATACAGGAACAAAGTATATTTGAGCATATTTGTCCAAGTTTTGTTTAAAGCCACACTCTCTTGTATCCAAAACAATGGCATAACGAATTCCTTGACATTTTTCATTGGCTCGATTTTGGGCACTGGTTCAACCTCTAAATTAAACTGCAAACGTTTTGCTGCTTGAAATGGTGTCCCAGACGTCTATGGAAAATAAAGTGGTTTGTAAGTTTCCGTATAACGACTGGGGTACGCTGCTGAAGCAGAACGAAGTTTGTCTCCATATCCCCAACGAAATCGTTTACAAAAAAAAAACACATAAAGTTCACCTTTTGTATGGGGTTTTTAAGTAGAACTTATTGAATTCCGGAACGTCCCTTATAAAAATGAAAACTTTAAGTTGAACTTAAATTTGTGTTCCGAATCAGCGAACGGGTCTAAGTCAATTAAATTAATACCGGATAGATGAATAGTGAACGAAACACTGTAAACACTGTACAGTGCTACCATATTCTTCTGAATGGATTATCATACTGTTTGATAGAAATGATCATACCGGAGGGAAAATTATCATACACAAACAATTTGTTCGTGGTGAAGGGATACGTTCATAAATTGTGCCAAATTTAATTGAATTTTTTTTTAAATTCCGTGTAATGATTTTTTTTTTTCAAAAATAAATACCTACATCTGGTTGTCAGATAGGTAATGCGTAGAATGGTGGATCGATTTCAAGCCAAGCTGCAGCTATTAAAAGGTTCGTTCAGTGTAACCAGCCCTGGTGCTTGTTACTGCCCTGAACGGAGCTGTCAAAAAACTGAAAAATCTCGCTGGGTTTCGTTTCACATCGAACACATTAGCAGTGCTCTGTGTTTTCTTAACTTATATAATATATAGTCCAGTCATTTTAGTAATTTTAAACCCTAACCTGCGAAAAAATTCCTAGTTTGCTGAATTTTTGTATACACTTTTATTCCTAGATGTCAAAAATCGACATTGATTATGTGCTGGCTAAAAAAGGTATAATGGTCAAAAGGTCGCGAAATTCAGTTTTTCGTGAATATTTTGCGACCTATTGCCCGGAGGTAAACAGTGGTCAAGGACAAATTGTTCGTCTTGCAATTATCTAAAACAAAACGCTTTAATCATTTTTTCTGTAAAACTAACCATTTTCGGAGTAGAGGGACTAGAACGCGCTCACATTTCCTCTAATTTTTGTTCTCCTTTTATATCAAAATCTTCAGTTTCTATTTCAAAATTTCGTTTTAGGTTGACTCTTTGTCTTTGTAGACATTGCCGTGGCCAACACGGCAATGTCTTCATATTTTTGAATATATCAATCCAATTTTCCCATCCACATATGCGGCCACACAGTAGATCATCGTGTGATACTGTGATTTGGCCTCTTAAGACTTTTTCCGTGTGGCTTTTTTAATTCGCAGATCTACTCGATTTTTCCGCAGATAAAACCAAATGACTGGAGTAATATAGCAACAGCTGTTTCGAACAACTCCGAAATTCTCGCCCCGAAAAAAAACTTGGGGCGGTACATTGCGCCTCCGTTGCGAGCACTGAATGCACACCGAACACGGTGGAAATACCACCGGGCGAAAAAAGAGCGACATCGAACAGCTCAGTGCGGAATCAGAGCTCCACAGAGCGACCCAGACGGCACATCGAACAAACCTTCTTTGTATGTGAAACAAATTTGCTCATGAGCGACTGTTAAAATACATATTTCAGACTGAAAAAAGGCGTTCACTATTATTAACTTTCGGAAGAACCCAGTTAAGAAAAAAATTTAAAAAAAAAGTTTGACTTGGGGGTCTTGCAAATTTTGCGAAGTATTATGTTATTTTTGCGTGAATGTGGTCGTTTTTAGAATGGAAGTTGCTCACATACACATAGTTCACTTGATTAATAAGTCACATAGTGATGGAAATGGAATCAAAGAATGTACTTCTAGTACATATTCCTAGAGAATAGAAATTGTAATTTAAAGTGAAATGAAGTAGATCTGAATTTTTTTCCATATTTGAAAATTATCAAATTATCATACATTCTGCGTATGATAATGGTTTCCAATCTTACATCATACGGGAGCAACAATTATCATACATGTAGCATAATTATGCTACGAATGGCAGCACTGACACTGTAGGAAAAAGAGATGTAATAATTACCCACTTACAGTTATAAAACCTTTCGTATACGATTTCGTTTTGCTTTTTTTGTAGGTGATTTTTCTATTCGTTTCAGCTGCGTAATAAACTTGTTATAAAGGGTTCGCCATCTAACGTATTTTTTTTTTCAACCAGTGCTTATTTCTTGAACGGTAACACTTAGCTCATGTCTGATTTGACAGATAACTGGTTTTATCCTTCCGCTGAACGATATATGGTTGTGTATACGCTTGAACAACGCTGGAAAATATTGCGACATTGCTTTGAAAATCATGGTAATGTTGCAGAATGTGTGCGAAAATTGCGTACGGATTTTGGAAGAAGAGAAGCACCGTCAATTCCGTTTGTTCGTTATCTTGTGAAAAAAATGAAAAAAACTGGCATCCTCATAGATAAACCAAACCGTGAAAAGCCAAAAACAGTGCGTACACCTGAGAATATTGCTGCTGTGGCAGAAAGTGTGCGTGAAGCGCCATCAACATCAATTCACCGTCGTTCTCAACAATTGAACATTTCGGAGACGAATTTTACATAAAGACCTTGGTATCACTCCATACAAAATCCAATTGGTTCAGGAGTTGAAGCCAACTTCGCTTCGCTAAGTGGGCCTGCGATCGACTTAGAGAAAATGCCGATTTTGTCAAGAAGCTAATTTTGATCTTGGCGGGTACGTAAACATGCAAAATTGTCGCATTTGGTTTAGGTACAGAAAACCCGCACGATACACCCAAAACGAGTCACTGTTTGGTGCGGATTTTGGTCCAGAGCCATAATTGGGCTATTTTTCTTCGAAAATGAGCAAGGAGTTAATGGCGATCGTTATCGGACGGTGCTACGTGCCACACAGCCGAAGCTACACTCGATGTTTTGCGCCCTGTTTTTGAAGATCGCATTATCGGCCGTAGAGCTGAAGTCGTTGGCCACCTCGGAGCTGCGATTTGACACCGTTGGACTATTATTTGTGGGGTGCCGTAAAAGATAAGTGTTACGCCGACAAGCCAGAGACAATTGACGCTTTAAAGCACAATTTTTGTGAAGCCATTGGTGAAATACAGCTGCACACAATCGATAATGTGCTTAAAAATTGGACCGATCGTGTAGGCTACTGCATGGCCAGCCGATGTAGCCATTTGAATGAAATTATTTTCCATTATTAACCGGTAGGATTGTACTTTCAAGTAAATAAAGGAATTTGAGAAAAAATTCAGTAGTTTTTTTTATAGCATTAAAAAAAAAAGTTATTTGGCGGACCCTTTATAATATTTTCCTCACTATTTCGAAATCAATAAATACTGCATGATCTTTTTCATTTGGATTGAGTCCGTTTACATTTTCCAACAATCTTGGATCTCCGTGAAAGAAATGAGGCATTGATGCAAGAAGTGGACCTCCAACACATGCAAATAAACTCATAGTTCCCTTAGGTGGACAAGTCTCAATGTCTTCTGGGTCGTCACAAAAACAATGGAGTTTTGGATCAGCCTTTATTTACAGTTGTGTGAAGTTAAAAGTTTGAAAAACACTCAAAGTTCTTGTCTTTTCCAAAAGTTACCTTAATATCACCCAAATCCATTAAATACCGTATTGCAGGTAAACCTGCATATTTTGACTTTGAACTATATACAGCTCCTAGAGATCTACAAAGATCCGGTGTAAAGGCCCACAGACCATCTTCTTTTGACATAAAAGGAGGAAACACAGTGGAATCGGTTCCGATGAATTGGTTACATTCATCTCCTGGCCAAGTATCCATTTCTGGTTCATCTGCGAATCTTATGACTTTTCCCAATTTATGAACGTTTTTCACACCGCGACAGACTGTGAATCGACCTGCGTCACTGTTGTTAGACTTTAATTAAAACAAACAAAGTCCAATTTTTAGTAATTAATGAATTTCAAAATACTCACTCCCCCCAAAAAAGAAAATAAGAAATGCGTATCGTTAACTTGTTTAGCTTGCTTGACTTCTCCAGTATAGAAAGCAGTGCAAAGAGCTTTAGCGGCAAATTCTTCTGATGAACAATCAACAGAAAACCCACGGAAAAAAAGGTCCATAAATTTAATTTCAAGAATAGCTGACTGGTTTGGAAATACTATTTTTATTGCTTTTGCTACCAGATCAAGCATAGCTGCTCGATCACGTTGAACGACTATAGCAATTGACTAAAAAAAAGAGTTTGTGTCAAAACTGCAAAATCTGTACAGTATCAGCATATTGCAATAGGTTCACAAAATTATCTCCTTTTGGGAGAATTTGAATCAAATTGCAATATTCATGCAAATCTTAAAAATAAAGGGTTTTTCAAAAGGGACGCTACAAAAGTAGAGCGACAGGGACAGCAAACGACGCCATATTTCTTGTCGCTCTTTTGACATTTCTCTTCAGTAAGGATGAAGGAAAGATATACGAGCCACCAACGAGTCGAAATTATTAAAATTTACTACCGAAATTCGGAGTCAGTGGCCTCAACGTTAAGAGCGCTACGTCCAATTTATGGTCGTCATAATCGTCCTAGCAGATCAACAATTGAGTGTCTAGTGGAAAAATTTGAATCCACAGTCACAGTACAAAATGTTCCCTTGCCAGTGAGTTAAAGAAGTGCCCGAAGTGTCACTGAGGCTTCAGTTGCAGAAAGTTCAAATGTGTCTCTCACACATCGTTCTCAAGCGTTGTCGAATTTTGTGAAAAGATCTTGGCCTACATCCTTACAAGATTAAATTGACGCAGAACTGAAGCCACTTGACCACCAGAAGCGTCGTATGTTCGTGAATTGGGCTGAGCAACAACTTGAAAATGATTCGGATTTTCATCGAAAAATCATCTTCAGTGATGAGGCTCATTTCTGGCTGAATGGCTTCGCAAATAAACAAAATATGCGGTATTGGTCAGGCAGCAATCCACACGTAATCCATGAGTCATCATTGCTTCCCGGAAAAATTACGTTTTGTCGTGGTTTATGCGCCGGCGCGCCTGGTCATTGGCCCGTACTTCTTCCGTGATGATCAAGACCGGCACGTTACTGTGAATGGGGATCGCTACCGTTTAATGATACGCGAATATTTTTGGCCACATTTGGATGATATGGACTTGGAGGACATGTGGTTCCAACAGGACGGCACCACAAGCCACACAGCGAATGTGACTATCAATTTATTGGAAACCAAGTTTGGAGAACGTGTCATCTCACGAAATGGTCCAGTCGCTTGGCCGCTTCGGTCGTGCGATTTGACGCCGTTAGACTATTTCCTATGGGGCTACGTCAAGTCTATGGTCTATGCTATGCCAACAAGCCAGCGACAATTGATGAACTTTGTAAGAATATCGAACGTGAAATTGCAGCAGTATCGGCCGATTTATGCTTGAAAACCGTCGAAAATTTTTTTCAGCGTCTGGATTTCTGCAAGCGTGGTGGTCATGCAAAAGTAATCGAGTTCCATACATAATGGCATCGAACGTACTTTCACAGGAATTAAGAATTTCATTGATATCCAAAACCGTTTTTATTTTATTTAAAAAAGCTTTTGTAGCGCTCTTATTGAAAAACCCTTCAGAATATGTCTTAACATTTTTCCAACTACAAATATGTGGTTACAAAAAAACAAAAAAGTTCAGAAAGATTTACCTGAATTAATGGATGCGGAACTGAAATTAGTTCTTCTCCCGTCAAGCCATTTGATAAATCAGGCCTAAAAATAAATTTGTTTCTCATGTGGTAAGTAACTGAGTCTTCAACAACGTCATCATCCAGGTCGTATTTATCTTTCCATTCCCTAAAATTTATAATAAAAAAGTTAAACTAAGCTTTGAGTTTCTTAGCAAAAAAAAAATACTCAAAGTAATATGGTCCAATTTCTTCGAGGTTTGGCTTTCCTACAGTTAACACTTCATTTGGAATAGTTATGTTGAACACATAAATCAAAAAGTCTAAGGGAAATGGTGTACTCTCCCACAATGCTCGAATATCAGTTCCTGGCTTTAAGTTTATTTGCTAAAAAAGAATTGAGTTTTTGTCGTATTAGTTTAGTCAAGAAAATATAACTCATATTCAATCTCCTGAAGTTCGTCCTTAGACTAGAAACATACAACTGATTGTAACACAAAGCAATCGAATTAAACGTGCTGAACCACAACGTTTTGTCCAGAAATTCCTAATTTGCTGTTTGGAGCAGCATACAATACATTTAATAATAACTATGTACATAATTAAGAATCATATTCTTTTGAGCTTGCACAGGAATTTAAGTTATCAATTATTGTACTGCTTACATAAGATACTTAAAAAATAATCACAAAATATAAAAAAAAAGATTGAAAAATGAATTCAATTTTTGTTATGTATAGAGAAAGATGAGGAAGAGGGAAATTATGAAAAGTGAAAAATAGGGAGTCAACACTACAGTCAATGTTCAAAGATTCTTGTATTCAATTCAGTATCTCTTTTAGGTCTCGTCTGTTTTGGTCTGTTTTTGTTCTTTAACGTATAATGATTGACAAATTCAGTGTTGATTATTGTAATATTCGTGGGCTAAGAATTAATTTTCTAGCCGCGTACATCCACACTGTTTCGAACAGGCCAGTAGGTGAGAATTCCGACCCTACTGAATTTCTCATTCATGGGTATAGCTTAGTGCCACAATTCCTCCTCCACCATGGTCTCGCCGTTTACATTAGAAATGATGTCGCTTATCAATTTCTTCCACAATATGGGAACTGCTCCGACCCTTTTTTCAATTCAATGTGGTTCAAGTTCACCGTAAATAAGCACATCATTCACTATTGTTTTCTTTATCGAAGCCCAAATTTGGACAGAGCTTCAACTTCTCGAGAATTTGACGCTCTGCCTGACTCCATCCAAAGAATTGTATCCTTATATCCTCACACTGAAATCGTTATTACGGGCGATTTCAATGTACACAATTCCTCTTGGCTTCTCCATTCGGGCCCGAGAACACCCGAAGGAATGTGTGCTGAGATCTTTGCTGAGTTTAACCACCTTACTCAGCTTGTCACCGAGCCCACTCGAATATCGAATATTGATGGCCAAGCGGAAAATACTCTTGACTTGTTCCTTACGTCTGACCCTGATAAATGCACTATCAATGTATTAACGCCTCTAGGCAGATAAGACCATAGTATAATATCTGCAAATTTCTCGTGCCAAACTAATCCAGTTAAAGAAAGAGCTCCGAAGAGAACCGTATGGCAATACGAGAAAGCCAACTGGGACGGTCTGAATAACTTCTTCCGGATCTTTAACTGTTCACTATGCTTCCTCGATAGTGACGTAGACTCCAGCGCAGATATGATTACTAATATGATTATCTTGGGAATGAAAACTTTTATCCCGAATAGGGTTAAAAGCATTAAACCTAAGGAAAAATCATGGTTTGATTCAAGCTGAAAAGAGGTTATCAGGGATAAAGAAGTAAAGTTCCGGTGTTTTAGAGCCAACCCAACTGAGGAAAACCGGAACAAGTTTAAACAAGCCAGGAAGGATTGCAATGCCCATATTCAACGGACAAAGTTTTTTGCATGACCAAAAATTAAGGCAAAAAATACTGCAATGTCCCAAAGGCAGTAAGAATTTTTGGTCATTTGTTAAAAATATGAAGAATTCGTCTTCTTCCTCGGTCCCAACGCTCGTTGACAATGGCACTCCAGTTGTTAGCTCTCTCGCGAAAGCTAACCTTTTTGCTAGGCAGTTCGCCGCCAACTCTTCGCTGCCAGAGAGTACCATGACTCCGCCTGTTCTTGAGCGCGTCAATGATTCCATGGGACAAATCTTTTCCGCACTCGTGCTGTGGCGAGAGTCCTAATGGATCTCAACATACATAAGTCCGCTGGTCCGGATGGTATCCCCGCTATTATTCTGAAGAGGTGTTCTTCCACGCTGGCAAAACCCTTGCGTAAGCTTTTCCATCAATCCTATTTTTCTGGGCTCGTTCCGAGCAGTTGGAAAACAGCATTTGTCCAGCCTATCCCAAAAAAGGCGAATCTTCTTCTCACTCCAATTATCGTCCGATTGCACTTACGTCCCTTCTTTCTAAGGTCATGGAAACGCTGATAAACTATCAGCTCAAGAAATATCTCGAAGACCGAAAGCTTCTTAATGACCGGCAGTACGGCTTTCGCAGCAACAGGTCCACTGGTGATCTGATGGTTTATCTCACCGAACAGTGGAACAAATCTTTACATCGTTTTGGAGAAAGTAAGATTGTTGCACTTGATATTTCAAAGGCATTTGATAAAGTCTGGCATCTTGCTCTTTTATCGAAAATGCGTGCCTTCGGTATCGACGAATCCCTCCTTCGTTGGATTAGAAATTTTCTTTCGAACCGTTCAATACAAGTTGTTTTGGATGGATTCAAGTCTGAAACCCATAACATAAATGCTGGTGTGCCCCAGGGCTCCGTTTTGTCTCCGACCCTCTTTCTCATTTTCATAAATGATCTCCTGTCTGTAACTTCTAATCCAATTAATTGTTTTGCTGACGATAGTACCCTTAGCATATTCGTTTCCAGACTTACATCCCTCCTCTTCGGATGTGGAACTGCAACGGCAAAATATGATAAGCTCATTAAACTCTGACTTAAACAGCGTTGTACAATGGGGAACACAAAATCGCGTAGAGTTTAATGCTTCGAAAACACAATGCTGTCTTGTATCGTCTAAGCGAGACATACCCTTGCCACTGTCCATGAGTGGCACTTGCATCAACGAGACCGCACATCTCGAGATTCTCGGTATGTGCATCACAGACCACCTCTTGCGCAAGATGTTTAGGTCTGATGTCTGATCTGGCTATTATTTACAAGACTTATATCCGTCCAAAGCTTGAGTACAATTCCCATCTCTGGGCTGGTGCTCCAGTAACATATTTAAGCCTCTTGGACGGTATACAAAAAAGAGCCCTACGAATGATCGGTGACAGAGACATCACTAAGTCATTCCAATCATTAGATCACCGTCGTAACGTTTCATGTCTCTCTTTATTCTACCGTTACTTCTACGGTAAGTGCCCTAGAGAAATAGCCAGTTGCATTCCTCCCCTCAAGAAATTCACCCGTAATACTCGCGCTTCTAGGAATGCCCATCAGTTCACCCTCGAGCCTAATTTCGGACGTACGCTCAAGTATAGAGAATCGTTCTTTAGCCGTACTACGCGAATGTGGAACTCTCTTCCACACTCTGTCTTTCCCAATCATTATAATGTTCAGGAATTCAAGACCAATGTACACCGACAGCTCCTTTCTCACCCCTTCCTTTCTTCCTAATGCACTCACTGTGTCTGTGGCATAATAATAGCTGTGTTTTATTATCACAATGATCCAGATCAGATCATTGATTTATATGTGTAACAACAACAAATCGAAATCTTACTTTTTACTTGGATCAATTTTTGTGATCCAAAAATTAGTTCTTCTTCCGCACACAAGTTGAAAGTTTGGCGTATATTTTCAATTAAAACTGTGCTGCCACTTTCACACATTTATTATCCGGGAATGAGATATTTTACAATTACATGGCAAAAGCTTTTTTCACTTAAAAAACAACAGAATAATCGTTCGACAAAATTATCGTAGGGCAACTCCGATGTAATTTACAGAATGAATAAATTTCAAACAATTGCCAAACGTGACGTAATAAGTAAATTGATGATCCAAGTTGTTTTATTTTCATGATCTGATCCGGATCAGATCATTGTAATAATAAAACGCAGCTTATAAGTCCCTTGAGTGGAAGATATATTGTATTCTTCGGGGTTTGAGCCCTACCAAAATGTATTTTCCAACAGATGTTAAAATGCAGTTGGTTAAGAGTTATGTTGTACCCATCATCATATATGGCTGTGAATTATTCTCAAATCTGGACTTTGAATCGTTTAGGAATCTGAATACTGCATTTAACAACTGTGCAAGATACGTTTTCAACTTGGGCCGTTACGACCACGTTTCATTTTATGCTTAGCAAATAACTGATTGTTCTCTGTATGCTCTTTTACGGTATAGAACGGTTCTATAATCCACCAAAAAGCCGAAGCATCTTTTTTATAAAATTCAATTTAGCAACTCTGAAAGAACGCTCACATTAATTCCACCTAGACATCGGTCTTGAGTCAGCAGCAGACAATTTTTTGTACATGCGGTTCAACTATGGAATAAGGAACCTTCAAAAAGTTATTATTTGAATATTTCGCGAACACCCTTTAATTTTTTTTTTTTTTATAATTTGCACCCACATTACATGATTTATGTGATTCTTCCATTGGTTGAAATAAATGCCAAGATTCGCTTACATAACATTAGAGCTTTGGTTTTAGGTGCGTTGATTTTATTTTTTTACGCTGAGACCAAATGTGGATTTTGCTAAATCATTATTCATGTTTTCAACAGCAGATGAATAGTTGGATTTATTGAATTTAAGAGTCAACTGTGCTTCATCAGCAAAAAAATGAAATTTACAATTTTCGATACATTTTGAAAGGTCATTAAGATAAAGCGTGAAAAACAGTGGGTACAAGTAGCATATCTGAATGGTTATTATTATTATTATGGTAAACTGCTTGCCTTCTATTGATTGCATAAAATTGGAAACCGAATCATAAAAGGCGAATTGAGTTTTAAACTTGTGTAGTAAAACTGAATGGTTTACCGAGTCAAATGCCTCAGAGAAATCCAGCAATACCATAAAAGACAAAGAATCAGTGGAAAATGTGGAAAAAACGACAAAAAAGTATTCATTTTTTGTTTGTTTGAACGCGCTAATCTAGGGAACTCCTAATCAAATTGAACAATTCTTTTTGTGTGGAAAGTCCATTTGTCAAGGAAGGCTTTAAACTATTTAAAATTACGATATGACTAATAGGAGCGAAGAGATGAGAAAATGTAAAAAAATGGAAAACATTATTTATTGTTGAAGGCTTCTGTTGTTTGTATGAACGCGCTGATTCTAGGAATAGTCCATTTATAGAGGAAGGCTTTAAGCTATACAACGTTACGCTGCGAATAATAAGAGCAAAGCATCAGTGAAAAGTGTTGCTTAAACTGGAAAAATTATACCTATTTGAAGGCTTCGAGTTAAGTAGAACTTCGACTAAGGGAGAGTGGATTGTTATACAACTTTAAAATAACTTCGCAACAAAATTCCCACGCGTGCAAGATACACCTCTGGCTGGTGGACAAGGGAAGGGCGGACGAAGTTGCGGGCAACTGCTAGTGTATTATAAACATGATGTTTCCATTTTTTTCACCAAACTTAAACACAATGAAACTTTTTTTGTCGAGGAATGTGTTGCAACGTTTTTTCGACACAATCCTTGAACAAGCGAAAACTAAAAAACGGTTACTTTATTGTGCTTTCATTCGAAATATGCGACCAATAACATTGGTTTTTAAAATTCAAACTTAAGAAAAGGAAAACATTAGTTTTAGGCACGAAGTTTCACTTCATTGAAGACATTGAAAAGACGCCTAATATGAAATTGTACATCAATATAGCTCGATTATTTGCGAATATTAATTATTCTGACAACAAATTTACTTATCTAATGAAAGTTCGATGCATGGAGCGTCGGAAGAAAGTAATAGCATCTACATTCTTCTTATTTCTCAATTAAAAAACAACTGCTTCTCAATTTGTGTTTTCATTTCTTAGTTCCTGCGACTTCGTCTGCAAAACGTGCGTCTTGACTTATGCATCACGCGCGTGGGTATTTTGTTGTGAAGTTATTTAAAGATTGTAACGGGTGTTTTTTTCGAGGTTTAGAACTTTAACTCGCCATTACTTTTCAAGACGGCGACCGATTGCAAATTGTGCAGTTTTATTTCGAAAATAATGGTTCTGTGCGGAATACGTATCGCGCACTACGTCCATTTAATCGTCGACAAAATCGTCCATCAGAGCAGTTAATTCGATTAACCATGGAGCGTTGTCGCACCACGTTTACTCTAATTGATAACACGCATCCCCAGAGACGCCGCGCCGTACGGTACGTACAGAAGAAGCTATTGCTACTGTAGAGCGTAGCATTGAGGAAGACCCGAATGAGTCCATCCGCCGTCGAGCACAGGAATTGGATCTGTGTCCATCCACTTTATGGAAGATGGTTTGCGTGCTTACAAAATCCAACTCGTGCAAGAATTGAAGCCAAAAGTTCATCAAGCAAGGCGTAGATTCATCGAATGGGCCCAAAACGAGATTGCCGTTGTTCCAGATTTTTATAAGCGAATTTTGTTTAGCAATGAAGCGCACTTCTGCTTGAATGGCTACGTCAACAACCAAAACTGCCACATTTGGAGTGAAGCTAATCCTCAAGTGTATGACGAAACACCGTTACATCCAGAAAAACTGACTGTTTGGTGCGCTTTATGGGCTGGTGGAATCATTGGTCCGTACTTCTTCCAAAAAAGGTTGATGGCCACAACGTTACAGTCAATGGTGATCGGTATAGAGCCATGATTACTAACTTTTTCATTCCTGAATTGAACAATCATGATGTCCAGGAGCTGTGGTTCCAACAAGACGGCGCAACATGTCACTCGAGCAACATTCGATTTATTTAAAGACACGTTTGGTGACCGTCTAATTTTACGTTTTGGGCCTGTAAATTGGCCTCCAAGATCTTGTGATTTAACGCCACTAGACTATTTTCTGTGGGGTTATGTAAGGTCATTGGTCTATGCGGATAAGCCACAAATGCTTGACCATTTAGAAGACAACATCCGCCGTGTTATTGCCGATATACGTCCACAAATGTTGGAAAAAGTCATCGAAAATTGGACGTCCAGATTGGATTACATCCGAGCCAGCCGTGGCAGTTATTTTCAAAAAATAACAGAAAAGGAAATAAACAAAATTCATACCGATAAACCCGGATTGTAAATTAAGAGAGTAATTAATAGATTTGTCGAATAACACGAAACAAATAATAATTTTTTCATTAATAAGTTTCTTTTTTTTTTTATTTCTGCATGGTGTGCCATACCTGATCCGAACCGTAAAACTAATATTTCTTGAGTTTTTCACAGAAAAAGAAAAATTCTGAAATACGCGTCTTTTCTTTTTTCATCGAAAAAAAACATGCAGCACGGGGTTAAAAAATAAACCAAAAGATCAACGATCTCTAAGGACAAAATCTTGTTACAGAATACCTTTTTTAACATAAAATTTAATATTTTCGGGAAAAGCACCCAACCAAATATAATTCCGAATGCAAAAATGCCACCCGAATACATCATTAACTTGTTTCGGCTCAATATCAACCTCATTTTAAGGGAACTGACAAAATACTTTTTAAGAAAATATATCAGAACTAATCGCTTCAAAATCTAATCCCACACTAAGTTTAAAGAAATTTCAACAAGGACTGTTATTCATTTTTACGAAAACTGTCAAGACTATTATTGGAATTCGTCTTAAAGTCTATGCGTGTCGAAATCACAATTGTGTTTTGTCTGCTATATTGCAAAATACTGTAATTAAGACGGTAAATCGCAATATACAAGTATAAGCAACTTGCATACGCCCCCTCAATAAGTCATAAGAAACTTTTATTAAATTATTGCATTGCTGTAAGCAGATGGTGTTTTTCCCCCTTTTTCAATGAAAGAATTTTTCTGCAAGGACTATTGTAATACTTATACAAAATTTAAAAGCTAACACCTGGTAAATGTTTCATTATTATAAAGTTGAATGCAACACAATAAGACCTTTTGCTTTCAATGGAAAAGTGTCCAATACAGATGCAGTCTTATTTGTTTCTTTTAAATTCTTTATATTTCTAAATTGACCAGCACATTTATATTTTTGTTCTATATACTAACAAGCTTCTGTTGTTATACATGTTTTGCATGTAAACTTTGTGCAATCGGTCGGAACAAGCGATCAAAGTTTGAAATGTTCGAATGCATGCTCAGTATTGAAAAGCATTTTTCATTTAATTGTGTTCCCAGGTGGGAGTTCTTACAAAATTCAGCTCAATACGTCTTTTAACATTTAAAAAATTGCCGTTTCTTTTAAACGTTAGGAAAATTCTGCCGCCAGTTTGAGTTGATATTGGATGTGTGATAACTAATATGTATTATGTATAATTATTAATTACTAATAAAATATTGCTTAAACGACATAATAATAAGGGCGCATTGTCAAAATGTTGTTAGATCGTATTAATAGTGTTTTTATTTTTTACCCCTGAGCAAATCGTAGAACTGTTAAGGAAAGTTCGGAGCAGATAATATTCAAAGTCTTCTAATTTAATAAAGAATCGAACCTGAGCATCGAAATGTATTTTTTTGTTTACAAATAATTTGTTTAATAACTTTTTCCCACCTGAAATATACGCAAGACTGTCTTGAGAAACCATTTTAAATTTTGTGTTTGTTTTTATCTGTGAAATGAAAAAAAAAAACAAGTGAAATTTTCTTCGCTCAGCTATTTAGCTCCGAGCATAAACATTTTTAGCTCTGATACATCTGAGCTAAAAAAGAAACACAGTTTTTTTTACATTTCCGTGATCTGCTCACAGATAAATAAGAAAAAAATACCAAAACAGCCAAGTTGCTTACGCTATATCAATTTAATGTTTCCTGGGTATTGCCTTCTGTGAATGACTAATTAAATTTACAAGAGTATCAAAGGGCACGGTAGTGCCAAGCCAAGTTCTAGCACTACTCCCTTTTTACAGGATCGAACGCAAGCACATTTTAACCCCCCATAACTTTTGAACCCGAAGAGTTCGAAGCTTCAAATTTGAATTACGTATTAACTTCAAGGAGACAAAGACCCTGTACAAAATTTTGTAGAATCACTACTTCTTGAGATATTGAACAGTAAAAATTTCAAAAACCGTAATCTATTGACTCGCTGACTAACTGACTGATCATCAAAATTATGAAGCATTTCTAACAATAGCAGAATCTTGAAATTTGGTACAGTGGTAGGTTTTCAAGTGTATACAAAGGAAAGATAGATAGATATATATTTTATTGTTTGTTATAAAATTACAATAGCTTACAATAATTTATAAGTCATTGCACAGCACAGAGATATGATAACAAATTGTATCTTACTACTGAAAATCGATATTTGGTTTCTGAAAGGCATATATACATAATTTTAACATTAATGATTTGAAGGAAAAATAATAACAAAAAAAAAATTCATTTGAATTTGATTATAACTATATCACAGGTAATGCTTTAATCATGAATTAAAAAAATAACTAAATAAGAGTGAAAAGCAAACAAATCATAATTAAATAAATTAATGAAATAAATAAGCCATTAAATAAATAAATTAATAAATAAACAAACAAAATAAATTAATTGTATAAATAAATAAATAAATAAATAAATAAATAAATAAATAAATAAATAAATGGGAAGATAAATAAATAAATAAGTAGATAAATGTAAGAAAATTTAATAGTAAAATGATTGTATTAATATATTATTTAACACACAAGTTAATAAATAATATTTTATAATTATGAATAAATAGATACAAACAAATATTTCAACAAAGAATTACATAAAATGAAATTACATTAATATATGTATATACATATTTTTTTTTTTTTTAAACAATAAGGTCTCTAATAAGAGAATTTCCGCTCAGTTCACATTTTTTAAAGAATTTTTCATTGAGAACTTCAATTTTGTTGTTTATTTTAAGTACATTTGCCTGTTGGTGTAAATCATGAGTTGAATAATGCCATGGGAGCTTAAGCATCATTTTTAAAATTTTGTTTTGCAGTATTTGCAATTTTTTCTTATGCATTTCAGCACAATCTCCCCAAACGGGTGATCCATATAATAAAATTGCTTGAAAAATTACTTTGAAAATTATAAGTTTGTTATGTTTACTAAGTAATGACTTCCGGTTAATAAGCGGGTATAGCATTTTAATACTAATGTTTATTTTATTTGCTGTCATATTTGTGTGTTCCCTAAAGGTCAACTTCTTGTCTAAGTGAACACCTTAGTACTTGACAGAGTTGACCCATGGGATATCACAGTTATTTATGTTTAAGTTACTGCTGGGTAAGAAACAATCCTTTCTTTTTCTTGTAAAAAAGATAGCCTGACTCTTTCCAGCATTAATTTTAATTTTCCAATGTTTATAATATTCAAAAATAAGGACAAGGGCATTTTGGATATTGTTTATTATATTCGTAGGATTTTCATCGGATGAGTATATCGCAAGGTCATCAGCGTACATACCAAAATCACAGCTGCGTAAGACTGGGAAGTCCGCTGTAAAAATATTGAACAGGGTAGGAGATAAAACTGATCCTTGGGGAACACCCGCAGGAATTGTTTTGGGGACTGAATTTGCTCCGTTTAGTGAAACTATGAACTGTCGGTCGCTCAAATAACTTTGTATTAGTTTTATTAAAAAACTTGGGCATTCATTCAAAATGAGCTTTAGTCCAGTAAATAGAGCAATTTCTCTAGTGATCAAATGGAAAAAAATAGAGGCAAGCTGAAATTTTGCAGGTCGTTTCCGGTATATGTAGTGAACTTAAATCCAAAATGGCGACCACCTACCCCTTGCAGCAGCGTAGTTAGGGGTGGATTTGCACTGTCACGCCCACTTTTGCTCTATTTGCGTTTCTTGGAAACGGCTTGAACGATTTGGATGAACTTTTCTGTATTCATTCTTATAAGCAAGGAAAAAATAAAAAAAATGTATTTTCTAAAATCCGCCCACTGACACGCCCACTTTTCTTAAATCTTTGTTTCTCAGAAACGGCTCCAACGACTTGAATGAAATTTTCAGGGTTTGTTCCTTTAAGCCAAAAAAATGTTTTAAAAATGCTTTTTGTAAAATCCGCCTACTGCCACGCCCACTTTTTTTAAATCTTAGTTACTACTCAGCAATGGCTCTAACGATTTGAATGAAATGTTAAGAGTCTGTTCCTTTAAGCGAGAAAAATATGAAAAAAGTGCTTTTAGTTATATCCGCCCACTGCCACCCCTAATTTTGTACATCTTTTCTAAAAGACATCTCTTTTTATTTGAGTAAAATTTTCAGATTTTGTTGAGAAAAGATTTAATACTTTTTATATAATATATCAGTGTACAAAAGGAAGCGGGAAACCCGAGCGTGTTGATTAAGCACATCACTCGTTTCCAAACCACCCTGGAGATAGAGTTCCCGGCGCGTTTTTTTTTAAGTGGTCTCCCCAATAGGCCTAATCCACACATCTTCTTCATATTTTTATTGTTTTTTTCGTTTTTGAGAAGGACCTGGTAGTTCATTCTCAGTCACAGCCACAGCATCACTTTTTATTTTATTATTAATTTCATCGCCATAATATTCGTCGTCTTCGTTTGGAATAAAAATCTGACGACTGTTGTCGCAGATTTCCCCACTGCAATTTTTGCAAATTGGTGTACATTTGAGGCCAGCTTTTCGGCAACCACAAGCGGGTCCGCAATTCTTTGAACATTTGCATGCAATAAGTTTCAGAAGTGAGTCTGGAGCAGGGTTTTCGGTGGTTCTGCAAGGTGTCCATCCTTGCAAACTTTTGTTCCATCCCCATTCTGCTGGGTCTTTCCAGTGTCCAAGCCACGCTTGAACCTGGTGATAAGTTCTGAGGATGTGTTGTTTTGCCGCCCCTGCGGTTGGAGGAAGTGTTGCAAGATTTAATTTTTTCCCTACTGTTTTCATAAATCGCTGGTATCTGAAGGAGTTCAGTGACTTGTTTGTCGAATTTCCTCCATACAATGCAATCATTATCTTTTCTCCCGCAGAACATAAAATATCCGTCGCAATGTTCTTATCATAGAACAACTGCACAGACAATTGAAGATCAGGATTATTCTTCAAAACTGAAATAATTTTTTCTTTCCCCATGTTAAAAAATGCGGAAGTAGTGTCGCATCCGCTGAATGCATGTATGAACAAAATGGACTTTGCAAGTTGAGCTCCATGTTTAAATCCAGACGGTGAGAAAATTTCTTGAGGACTTCGGCCTTTATTGGGTTTTTTTCAGAAAAACGTTCATAACTTCATTGGAAAGTAGACCCGTGAGTAAAACGAGCAGATCTATGTCTTCTCCAACTATAAAAACTGCATCATGTGAGCTAGCTTTCTGGATGGCAGTGTCCACAATAACAGTGTCAGCAACTTCGATTGCTTGTATGACGGCGATTCCGTTGTTTCGTAAAAAACCGGTTAACATTTTGATGAAGTTTGTTTTGTTTTTATCATTGGAAAGGAACCTTTGTTGGCTTATGAAAGGAATTGAAGACTCTCTGAAAACAATGTCTACTGTACGCTGTTTTACAGACCGTCTCAAGCGCTCGCATGTTTTTGTTCCCCAAAATGCAGGATCAGATGGATATCCATCAAAAACAATGACGATTTCTCCAACAAAATGTTTTCGTATGTAAGCAACATACTTTTGGCAAGTTTCTTGCAATGTTGAGTTCGAATCCCAAACAACTTTGTGTAAAAGCCAGCCACCGTCTATAACATCAACGTGATTTTCTGAATGAAGTATGTCTGTTTCTTGAGGTATAGACCAAAAAGAATTGTAAAGATTTGATTTCGTTGTCTTTCTCATTCCTTCCTCTGAAAATAAAGCCATGGGATACGGTGTGATTTCGTAAGACAGAAAAGATTGCAAATCACTCTCTGAATTCTTTATAATACACATGCGTTGATAGAGTAGCATTGGGCCAATGAGAACTGGCGTCGAATCTACTTTGATAACATTAGAAACAGCTAAGGGTAAAACTTTACTTTTTCGCTTGAAAGATATTGAATCGAAAGATTTCCCGTTCACTTTTGAAAGAAGTTGCGAGCCAATTTCAAAAGAACGATGGCAAGTGATACTCTCATCACCTGTCACTCCAGTGCTAATTGAAAAGAGACTTTCACTTTCGGGGAATGGGTGATGGTTTGCAAACCAATTCTTTAATTTGTCCACATCTGCATTATAACGAACAATTCTTCCAGGTCTCATGTCAACATGCTGCTCTCCTGTTTCTGCAGTGACACCACAAAATGATTCAAAGTCCGTGCAGACATCCATCATATGAACCATGCCCTCTGTCCACCTATGCGACGTACTGTCCGTAATACCCCGGCCTTGTGTAAGTCCTCCTCGGGTCTTCATAGCCCTCATCAGGAAAAACTCTATCACTTGATCCGAGTGGAAACCACTCCAAAATTTATCACTGGTTTTTATCGCAAAGAAACCGTCTTTAGTAAATTTTTCAAATTCTTCTCGTGGAAATTTTGTTTCAAGAGATCTCATATTTTGTAAGTACAAATGCACGCTTTTGGCATACAAGAAATGCCCGCTGGCGTGGAAAATTGGGAGCATTTGTTGAACAGTATTTAGATGCAAATCCCAATCTCCTAATCTTTCGGCTTCTATGTACCGCTTTACCAAATTGATCATTTTGAAATACTGCATCCACAATTTACTGTAAGACTCTTGCTTTCCAGTTCATTTTGTGTTGCTTCAAATTTTTGTCTGGTGCTTGCAATTACGCTGCTGCTTGCAGCAGCAGAAATATTATTTGCATCAAGGTTTACATTCAATCTCATCACGTTCTTCGTCTGTGAACTCTACTGAGTCAAAAATTATGGTCGCCAAGCTGAGGTACACTAGGAAATGTCCTCGAACAGCTCTTGAGTATGCATGGCCACCTAAAATTTTATCGACGCAATTTGGGGTATAAATCAATTGGAATGCTTCTTCAAGCCCGCTGCTGGCCATTATATACCCTATGGCGCCAAAGAAAGACATTAAAATGTGTAGTCCTCCCAGTCTGAGAACGACATTTTTAAGATCTGATGTTGAGTCTGCAGCAGCGATGATATCTGAAGCTTTCCAGAACAGAGGTTGATCAAAAGTAACCACGCACATTGTCTGATTACATTTTTGAGATTTGGAAACTGCGAGGAGTAATGACGTATGAATTGTGTTATAGTCTGATGGCTGATCGTTGATGAAAGGTAAATAGAGTACCTTGGTTTTTTCGTAACATTTGTTCATTGTGATTTTTTCCATGAAGCCATTCCAGCCAGGAATATCAGACAAACAATTCCATTTACTATTCAACCACAGGTAGTCACAGAGAGTAGGCACAATGATTTTCGGGAGTGCATAAAGAGAATTGAGATCAATCGCAACAATAGTCTTCAAACCTGCATTTTTCTCACGCAAATATGGAATTACTGAGACTGTTTTTGCTCTGGCTGTAGAACTAACTAACGCTTTCGAATCGCGTTTAACAGAAACATCTGGTTCGATGGCATTTTTTGGTGCTACGCACTGGATACCGCCCATTGCATGGAAAGTACCGTGTCCATCAAGAGTATTTGTGTTGAAGTCCGCATTATCGAACACAAATTGAGTAAAAGCTGGTTTAAGTATTTCACGTTCTGGTCGATTGATTGAACATGCTTCGTAAATGCGTACTTCAGAGTATGAAGCTGAAATACCCAAGGACGATAGAACGTCAACTAGTAACCTGGAACCGAATTTTTTGTATAGAAAAGCACCAACTCCTAGTTTTAAGGATGAAAAAAAGATCGAGGTCTAACAGCTGACAAAATAGAGTGGGCGATCGTAGTTGCTATACGTTTCCAAGGTTCGAGTGAACCTTTCTTGTCAACAACTATAAGTTCGTCTAAGAAAGCTTTGAGAGGTTCTGGAATAACAGTTTCAACATCTTGCAAGAAATTATCTGAAGGAGGATATACTGTCGTATAGTGCACCGTAACGTTGAATACGCTGAGGGTTTTTCCTGCCTGACGCATTAATCGTATTGTTTCATCTCCAGCAGTATTTGTATCCTCGAAAAATTCTTTGAAAGATAACTTGTGCCAGACAGATCGTAAACAAACGATAGTTTCCCTTCCTTTAGCATCAAAAAATATAATTTCGTCACCATATTTCCTTCGCAAAAGAGCCTTTACAGTCTTTATGCAAGGTTTATAAGAGTTTGGTATTTGGTCAGTCAAATCAGTCAACATGAATTGACATTCGTCCGAGTTTTTATCGAGATATGAATAAATATATTCCATTGCAGTGTCGATATCGTCTGCAATAGGTCGGCCATTCTGTGGATTTAAGAGTGGTTGCTTATGTAAATTTCTCGCACATTTTCTGTGATAACGCGCATTTACAGATGTCAAATCTGGGACATTGGCAATACGACTGAGAACCAATCGAGAGAAATCATCAGTGCGGCCTTCCAAGCGATGTACAATAGAATCTCGGTAGCTATTATTCCATATTAGTGACATTGGCTTTCGCGTATCATCAACCGATTCACCACATAACATGCAAAGGCTTTCAAAAAGAAATGAATTGGGTGTCTGAGTCTCCAATGTCAGCGATGTTTCTTATCGAACACTCCGTCGCCGCACGTATACTGAAATTAATTTGCGGTTACAGTAGTTCTTTTGACAAGCCAAGTGCACCGTAACGTTGAATACGCTCCGTAGAAAATTTGTATTTCCTTCATCGCCTCTGCTGATACTTGCTGCTAAAAGCGAAGCCACCCCTCTTTCTTTCACAACTGTGATACTTCCTTTGCTTAAATTTTGTTCGCATAAAAAACATACATTTTCCATTTTGAAGCGCACGTAATTCGTCCAATTCTAATCAAGAAACAATTTATTTATTGAGGACGGGGTTTCTTATTATAAGCAAACCAATTTTTTTTAGTAGGTACTCCTATTTAATAAACCTTCTGATATAAAAAGCAAATACCAAATGACGCCAAATTTTTAATATTTTGAGAGAACGAACTTGAAAAAAAATTCGTGTGCCATGAAAGAAGTCAAATACAATATACTTTTATAACATATATAACATATAAATGGGCGTGGCACTAGGCACATTTTAATAAAAAAGGCCTTCTTAAATTTGTTTCTTGCTAACAAAATAAAACTGCGAAAATTTCGCCTTAATAGTAAGAGCGAAAATGGGCGTGACAGAAGGCGGATTTTACTAAAACGAATTTTTTTTACATTTTTCTTGCTTAAAAGAACAAACCCTGAGAATTTCATTAAAATCGTTGTAGCCGTTTGTGAGAAACAAAGATTTAAGAAAAGTGGGCGTGGCAGTGGGCGAATATAACTAAAAGCACTTTTTTCATATTTTTCTCGCTTAAAGGAACAGACTCTTAACATTTCATTCAAATCGTTAGAGCCATTGCTGAGTAGTAACTAAGATTTAAAAAAAGTGGGCGTGGCAGTAGGCGGATTTTACAAAAAGCATTTTTAAAACATTTTTTTGGCTTAAAGGAACAAACCCTGAAAATTTCATTCAAGTCGTTGGAGCCGTTTCTGAGAAACAAAGATTTAAGAAAAGTGGGCGTGTCAGTGGGCGGATTTTAGAAAATACATTTTTTTTATTTTTTCCTTGCTTATAAGAATGAATACAGAAAAGTTCATCCAAATCGTTCAAGCCGTTTCCAAGAAACGCAAATAGAGCAAAAGTGGGCGTGACAGTGCAAATCCACCCCTAACTACGCTGCTGCAAGAGGTAGGTGGTCGCCATTTTGGATTTAAGTTCACTACATATACCGGAAACGACCTGCAAAATTTCAGATTGCCTCTATTTTTTTCCATTTACATTTCTAATTTTACTGTACTACTTGTGTATGAGTGCATTGTGCCACACCGTATCAAAAGCTTTTTCTACATCTAGTAGAACTAATGCTGTGGATTTTTTTTCCTTAAATTTCTCTTTCACGTGTCTACTGATTCTAAGTACCTGATGGGACGTGTTGTGTTGCTTTCTGAAACCAAACTGCTGCATTGGGAGAATATTCTTATCAGTTAAAAAAGTTTCTAATTTGGTTAGAATAACCTTTTCAAAAATCTTGCTGATACTACTCAGTAGGCTTATTGGCCTGTAACTAGCTGGATCATTACGAGGTTTTCCCAGCTTCAAAATTCTAACAACTTTTGTCAATTTCCATTTCAGTGGAAAATATTGAATCCTTAAACAAGCATTTAATATCCCTGTCAAATAAACAAATCCACTCATCGGAAGTTCTTTAAGAAACTGATTTTTTATACCATCAATTCCCGGAGCTTTATGATTGTGAAGATCACATACAAAATACTCTATATCTTCCACTGTTATTTGTTCACCATCTGGGAAATTTATTAGACTCCTATTAAATTCATTGATCGACGTATCTTTGATGTTTGTCACAGCTGGGTTAAGATTAACAGAAGCAATATGATTGCTGAAAAAAGTATTTGCAAGAGTATTTGCTTTGTCTTCATTTGAAGTGAAAACTATCCCTGTTGACTCGAGAGGTGGTATTTGCGAATTTTTCTTCTTAGTAATTTTGTAAATATTCCAAAATGGTTTCGAACTAGGATGTAAGGAAGAAAGTTTATCATTCCACTCTTTGTTTCTGAACACCAAAATTGATTCTGTTATTAATTTATTCAAATGGTTCATTTCCTGAAAATCATATTGCTGTCTGAATTTTTGCCATTTTCGTCTGAACATATTTCTCATCTTAATTAGATCTAGGATTAATTAGAACGAGGAAGAACAATCGCTCGTTTGTTAATTGATTTCTTAGGGACTGACACATTGATACTATCTAAAATGTTTTTTTCAAAATACTCAACACAGACATCTACATCTTGACAACATGTAACAGTTTCAACACGATATTGAGATTGACGAATTTTAGAATTTAAATGGGAACGATAAAGGTGCCAGTTGGCATTCTTGAAATCTAAATATTGAAGATTTAATAAATTTGTCCTAAGTGTAGAATCACAGCAGACAGGAAGATGATCCGAACTAATCGCGTTCGCAGTAATAGGGGTCGTAAAGCATTGGGGAATATTTGTAATAAAAAAATCTATTGTAGATGGTGAAGATCTCCTAGAAGCAGGGATATACGTTGGACCGTTTGGGTACATGAGAGTGATTGGATATCTCATCGTGAAATCTAATAAATTGTTACCCCACGAGTTCGCCCTAAGACAGCCCCATTCCCGGTGTTTAGAATTAAAGTCTCCACCTGTAATGAATTGGTCATTACTTATTAATTTCTTTAAGTCCTTCTTAAAATGTCCCTTTTTAATATTATTGGTTCTACCTCCGGGAAAGTAAATGGAATAAATTTTTAATTTATTGGACCTTTCTAGTACCAATTCGATTCCAAGTAGTGCTCTTGACTCTGACCGGGTACTCGAAATATTACCCGGGTACCCGGATACCCGGGTACCCGGGTATTTGAAACATAACGATCGTGTATCCGAGTACCCGGGTTTTTAATAACATTTTGCATTATTTGTTCTCGGTTGATAAAAATAATGATGGTGGTTAATTAATTGTCTATTTCAATTGCAAGGAATTGAAAGTTGGAGGTGGATTATTATGAATATGTAGTTTATTATTGTCATTAGATTAGATACTCTTAGGATGGATTTCGCTAGTCCTTATAGCAGTACATAGTTTTTTTGTGCTGTTTTTTTTTTTGTAATTCATTAAAAAATGTCATTGGTTATGATTTTATTAGGGGTTGAAAAGATATAAAACCGATTTTGTGCGTCGTCGTCGTCGTCGTCGTAGTCGTAGGTAGTCGTAAATAAAGAAGAAAGAAAGCTGTTGGCAAGTGTTTGTTGATTTATTGTTGTTGCAAGATGGTACGAAAAAGAAATGCAAGTTGTTTTTGGATAATGATAGTTGAAACAGGGATGATTTTATTATGTTGGTTAATCACTGTCCTGGTATAATCTATGAGTGGAGTTTGCGATCAGTTTTGTGTTATTTTTTTCTCAATTTTGAAATTCTGAGGAAACAAATAAAAAATTGCTATGATTGTCACCACCTAAAATTTGAAAGATAATTACGAATACAAAATAATAAGAACAGGTAGTTGGTGCGTTTGCTTTTTTTTGTAATTCATAAAAAATGACATTTGGTAGAAAATATTAGATGGATTATAATTTTATTAGGGGTTGAAAATTGAGATTACCGATTTTGTGTGTTGTCGTCGTTCATCTGTTTATGATTGGTATTTTTCTTAGCCACAGGTCAATAAAGAAGACAAAAATCTGTTGGCAAGTGTGTAGGATCTCTACGATAAAAGTAAAGACTGACCTCAGTTGCAGGATTTTTAATTTGGGTTTCTCTACATGACCCACTCGTAGACACCAGAGCATTTTTAACAATTACGATGAATGGTAACGCACAATGTACTGGGATGGGATTTTATTGCATGTATTATTGTTTTTTAGAAATGGCATAGATTAAAAAGCGTTTGGGTTTTTTATTAGAAATTTGGTGACAAGCCGGCCGCCGGCGACAGCGCCGATGGCTTAATTGCTGCCAATCCTTTTATGGTAATCATAGCAATTTTTTGTTTGTTTCCTCAGAATCTCAAAATTGAGAAAAAAATAACACAAAACTGATCGCAAACTCCACTCATAGATTATACCAGGACAGTGATTAACCAACATAATAAAATCATCCCTGTTTCAACTATCATTATCCAAAAACAACTTGCATTTCTTTTTCGTATACCATCTTGCAACAACAATAAATCAACAAACACTTGCCAACAGCTTTCTTTCTTCTTTATTTACGACTACCTACGACTACGACGACGACGACGACGCACAAAATCGGTTTTATATCTTTTCAACCCCTAATAAAATCATAACCAATGACATTTTTTAATGAATTACAAAAAAAAAAAAAAAAAAAACAGCACAAAAAACTATGTACTGCTATAAAGACTAGCGAAATCCATCCTAAGAGTATCTAATCTAATGAAGTAATGACAATAATAAACTACATATTCATAATAACCCACCTCCAACTTGCATTTCCTTGCAATTGAAATAGAAAATGTTATTAAAAATGTTATTAAAAACTTCCTTCATAAACATATCCATTTGTTCAAACAACTTAAGCTTCAACGCGTAAGCGTACCGAGTACCCGGGTACCCGATCTTTGTTTCAAATACCCGGGTACCCGAACCATGCAAATACCCGGGTACTCGGGTACCCGGGTAATTCCCGAAATCATCGGGTACCCGGGTACCCGGTCCATGGATCGGGTACCCGGGTATCAAGAGCTCTAATTCCAAGTGCTTCAATAAATATTAGTATTAATTTTTGGGAGTAGAACGTGTTTTATTTCTTTTTTGAGGACGGTGGCAACACCGCCACCCAAGCCCTCTCTATCTAATCTATGACATACATAGTTAGTATTTGAAAAACGAACACCAGCATCGAGCCAGGTTTCACACACAAGGCAAATATCAATATTAGAATTTAAGAGAAAATTAAAGAACTCAGTACATTTTTACGAATACCTCGGGCATTCCAACATGCAATTTTCATATTATTTAAATTACTTTGCATTTTGAGAGTATAAGTACTTACTAGCTAGCTGTGCAATGACATGAAATTGTTCAAACTTGGATTTACATTGACCAAGCTTAGTAATCATCTCCATTGTAAGAGAAGAGATTTCTTCTTGAGAAAAGAGATCATTCTCTTTTGAAAAATTATTGCTCAATGTGATTGTTGTTGTTGTTGTTGTTGTTGTTGTTGTTGTTGTTGTTGTTGTTGTTGTTGTTGTTGTTGTTGTTGTTGTTGTTGTTGTTGAGGTACCTGTGGCTGCTGAGGTTGTTGTGAAGAGTTTGGCGGTATCTTCCAATGATTTCGTGGTTGGGGGAGCGAGGGAAAACTATGCATACTCCCAAAATTGGTAGTATTCACTTGCCTATTTGTGTTAGGTACCTGCTGTTGTGGAACAGGCAGGTTGCGTTTGTTGTTTTTGAAGTTCTATCTTTCATTTGGATGTACTTTAATCGACTATCACAGTTGATCGACGGCTTTGCTGGCAATTTGCACATTTTGGAGAAGCACTTTCTTTCACAGTGCAATCTAAAGTCTTATGGGGACCGGAACAATTAGCACAGCTCGATTTGATGTTGCAATGTCTCTCTCCGTGGCCAAACATTTGGCAATTATGACACTGAGTAATTTTATTTTTAAAACGTTTTTGGAACTCCCAACGAACACGGGTGCGAAATATTGTTTTTATATTGTTTCTTAGCTGTGCGATTCGGGGCGAACCATTTTCTAAGTAAACAATATAGAAAATATCAACAAATGTTTCATGATTTTTTGTTATTTTTTTAATGTCTACGCACTTAAGGCCTAGTGATATTAACTCAGTTTTAAGAGTATTAGTGTCAATTGAGTCCAAACCGAACAGAACAACTTTAAATGACTTTTCGTTGCGAAAGTCATTTGAGAAAAATTCACAATTTTTATCTTTTAAAGAATTTATCACTTTGTTATAAGATTCTAACGAATCGCAGAAAACTTTGATGCCAATCGAAATTTTTTGTATGGAATAGTCAGTTATATTAAGTTCTTTCATCAACGTATGAATAAAAACACCAGTTTTTTTTAAGCACTTTTATTGGAGGAATCGATAGTTTTTTCTCTGGTAAGGGTGCCTGAGTGTTAATGGATGGGTCATCCATTTCATCATCGACTGAAAGACTTTCAAATGGATTAATGTTATCCATTATGGAGCAATTTGATCTTCTGGATTTGTTAACTGAGGATTCAAGATCCTCTTCGCCACGTGAGCGCTTTCGTTGAATTTTGATGGTTTTAAATTACTATGTGTAGGTATAAGTACTCGATCGCACGTCTGTCTCGGACAATAGCACGACTATGACTGATACAACGGAAAGAATCGAAAATTTCATTTTGATCTTCCAGGGGCGTGTGGGCGGAAAGCCCACTTTCTTAAAATTGTCTTAGGATGTTGAAATTTAGAATTCTGGTTTGTTTAAGTTCATAACACTCCCATGAGTAACTTTCTTAAGTGAACTCTTGGGGTCTAAATGAGTTAACAACATCTAGACAGCCACTCTAACCCAGCGTTGCCCGCTTTTAGCGCGACGCGACGTCCCGATTTTTAAATCAAAATTCAATGTCCCGCGCGGGACAGGCTCAGTCCCGCTTTTCAGGGATAACTCGACCTGAATCTTCAGAGCATGCTGAACACGCTCTGAACAAATTTAGCTTTGAAAATTTTCTGAACTCTGATTTAATTTTGAAATGCAATTGAGGACTTAATATTCAGGAATTTGGTATTCGTATACTTGTTTTAATAATTTACTAGACTATTTCTTACCATATCAACTTGATTCTTTCGCTTTGCTTTAATTAATTTGAACATTTCTTTTCTTGTTCCCCCTTAACCATTTCGAGCCCTTATCGCCAAATTATCGTAAGCGACACTTCGTTTTTCCCAGCTTTGTAAGCGCAATAAATAACATTTATTATTTATGTTTGTGTTTTTTCTATTTAAAAATAAAAATATCTGAATGTTTAAAAATGGATTAAGTACTTAAAATTCTAACTTGCTTGCAAATCTTTGTTTTAAAACATGTTTGATACAAAAATTGGGTTTTGTCGCTTCCCATAATTTGGCGGTAGGGCTTGTTTGTTTGTTTGTTTGTTCGGCCGTTTTGCTCACAACGCTCGGTCTCTTTTTTCTCTGAACACTCCTTAGAGATTGCACATGCGAACGATAAGAATGTATCTATTTGTAAAAAACAAACATAAACTCCAACCGTTTACACTCTTAGGCCCATTTGCTCAATCGGAACATAAATTTATGTTCTACTTAAAGTTCTCCTTTTGTATGGGGATTTTATGTGGAACTTAAGAATTCCAGAACGTCCCATATAAAAATGAAAACTTTATGTAGAACATAGATTTATGTTTCGATTTAGCAAATGGGCCTTAAAGTAATAAAAGAGTTTCAGGAAAACGATATTGCAATAACAAAAATGCATGAGTCATTGTGCCTCTTGACTCAAAGGCTTAAGGATGGGTTTTTCGACTACCAGGTTAAACAGATTTTAAATAAATTGTTTGAATTTGAGCGGAGTCATTGAAGACTTCAAAAATTTTTATACAAATTGCCAATTATATTGAAACAATTATTATGATTTTTCACATGAAAATATTTTTTCTAGACTTAAATGTTTAAACCTAGAAAGTGTTAGTGTTAAAGTTAGTCTTGGCATAATTGAAAAAGCTGTATATCTTTAGAAAAATTGACAAGCGATGTTTCGGTAGATAACTTGTATAAAGAATTTAACTTGTTAAAATCATCCTTGGACGTGCTAGTGCCACAGCCACTACCGCACAGAAATGGTACCAGCTTTTTCAGCAGTATCGAAAAAAAGATATCAGGAATATGTTTAAACAATAATGTCCGTCATATTAAGTATCCCAACATCAAACTGCGTTCTGAACGCGTTTTTTCCCAGATGAATTTAAAATGGTCGGATGCCAGAAATAAATGCTCCGTAGATTTAATGAAAGCAGAATTAATCATCCAGTTTAATTTTTATTGAAATACATTTTCTATGGCTATTATAGCAAATATCAGTTAAACTTAATTTTAATTTAAATAAAAAGATAAATATGGGAAAACTTATGATTATGTACGTTTTTTTTTTAAATGTCCCGCTTTCGACGAAAGAATCCCGCCGTGATTACTAACATTTTAAAACTTGAACAGTGAACTTTTAAATTTTCATCCAATCTATTTTATATTTTCTTATTACATATGGAAGTGAATACCATGCCTGCTATACAAAAAAAAAAAAAAACAATCAAACACGGAGAGGTATGATGTCGGTCCAATATTCCTCATAAAAACCATATTAACAAAATACGGTTATAGGGACATGTAGCAAAATGTCATGCTTCCATTTTCTGTACAAAACGTGCCCCACCGGTGGCATTTTCTACATTTACAACGATCCAAAACATATAATGGGTCTCGTTAAAGTAAATTCTCTGACTTCAATCCCATTGAGAACTTTTGCAATGAATTCAAGCGAAAGTAAGGCGGACAATATTTCAGAAATAGAAACCAGTACAAAGATAATGATATTCCATACCCCAGCAGACCATGCCAAAATCTGTGAAATCAATGCCACACCGAATCCGAAAAGTTCATGGTAACACTGGAGGATACTCTGGTTATTAAAGTTAATCGAAAATTGAGAAATCCCACACTTTTTTTTAATACTTTAGGAAAACGTACCTATTTTTTTGACCAGCTGTGTATATGCTTGTTTACAATTTATGGTTTGCATCACTGCCTAATTCATTGAGCTGTTAAAAGTTTGTCTGAAATACACAAATTTTTCGCATTTCTATTATATGATGATAAGTTGAGGGTGCTGTTGTCAGCTCAATATAAGCAATTACGTCAAACAGCAAAGCAATTATCATCAATTACATATGTATATTGAATTTGATATCAATATTTATTCATTCATAGGTATACTTATTGTTTGCTGTTTCAATGACGCACAATATTTAATTAAGCTTTTTACATCGATTAAATTCAGTAGCTAGGTTTCGTGAACTGTGTCTGGTTTTATTGCAATACAAGGCACAGCTAACTTACAGAACTAATAGTAACTTAAACGGAAAGTAATTGGTGTTACATTAAAGGCATTACAAAAAAAAATTAATAAAGCTGGATTCCCGAAACAATAAAATTGAATTCCTTCGCGATCGATAAATTCAACCGAGAATTAATTTCTAATTCGATCGCGAATTTAATTTTTTGATGCTTAATTGTTATCTTCTGGCCCCTCTAGTTGGTTTATTAGTTCCTTTGTTCTCAATATTCATAGAATTGAAATTGAATTGAATTGTAATGAAAGTAGCATATTATATCAAGTATAACCAAGCAGGTCAAAACCACTAGAAAAATAGGTGAATGAGATATGAGTAGGTCAAAACCACTAGAAAAATAGGTGAATGAGATATGAGTATATTATCTTCTTCTTTATACAGGGTGATTCACGAGCGTTGTGCCAAAAAGCTAGAGCGTGTAGGTTGAGTTGAGACAAGAAAAAATTCGTATGGGAGGGGGGGGGTCTATTCCCCCCCGTTTAGCCGGGAGGGGCAATTTTCTGAAAAATTGACTTATTTTGTAAAAAAAAATATTAAAAATCAACGGCTTAGTTTACAACACCGTGATATACCTTTCTGAAAAGCTGAAAACTTCTTCTTTCACTTTGTTTTTAAAATAAATTGTTTTAACGAATAGTTTTAAAAAAATAAATTTTCAAACTCAAAATTTTCAAAAAAAAAGCCAAAAAAAAATTTTTGAACTAATTTTTTTCAAAATTTTATGTAATTAAGTACTAATTTTGTTTTAAAATTTCAATGTCTTTGTTAATTTTTAGTCGAAAACAGAAAACCGGATGCAAAAATGTCTTTTCGTTTTTGAGAAATTAAAAAAAAAACACTTTTTTATAAGAAAATCTCTGTTTTTATTTTTACCTATCTGGACTTTTAGTATAATTTACTAGTTTAATTTATAAATTTAATTTTTTGTAATTGGAGTTTTATGAGGACTCAATAAAGTAGAAAAGTATTGGATTTTCCCTGGATTAATCATTTTGTTCATTGAAAACGTCTGCCATTGACCTTTCACTTCTAGCTCTCCGTGCTCTCGTCGGCGGATTCTTGAAAACATGCTACGACTTGAGCGCCATCTATTGGGATATCTTTCAGCGTAGAGTCTTTCGGCTTCCCGATCTCGACAACAAGTTAAACCGTAGCAGAAGTTCCTGTCCGCTAACTCTTCTCGAACATATGAGTTTGTTATTGTTATGTGTTGATGAATTAATATTTTAATTGTAAATGGTTGTTAAGTAAATATGCCATGCCTTTTATTAACCTTTAGGTTGTTAATTGTTTTTTCATTCAAGAAAAATTGCGGTTTAATTATCTTAAGCCCCCAGCAGGTAGAACCCTTCGCCGGCGGGTGGCCGCGGCCCCAGGTATAGTAAGAAAAAATTGCATTTCAGTTTTCAGACGTTATCAATGAATAAAATGGTTAATCCATTGAAAATCCAATACTTTTCTACTTTATTGAGTCGTCATAAAACTCCAATTACAAAAAATTAAATTTGTAAATTAAACTAATAAATTAAACTAAAAGTCCAGATAGGTAAAAATAAAAACAAAGATTTTCTTAGAAAAAAGTGGTTTTGGTTTTTTTTTTAATTTCTCAAAAACGAAAAGACATTTTTGCATCCGGTTTTCTGTTTTCGACTAAAAATTAACAAAGACATTGAAATTTTAAAACAAAATTAGTACTTAATTACATAAAATTTTGAAAAAAATTAGTTCAAAAATTTTTTTTTTGGCTTTTTTTTTGAAAATTTTGAGTTTGAAAATTTATTTTTTTAAAACTATTCGTTAAAACAATTTATTTTAAAAACAAAGTGAAAGAAGAAGTTTTCAGCTTTTCAGAAAGGTATATCACGGTGTTGTAAACTAAGCCGTTGATTTTTAATAATTTTTTTTACAAAATAAGTCAATTTTTCAGAAAATTGCCCCTCCCGGCTAAACGGGGGGGGGAATAGACCCCCCTCCCATACGATTTTTTTCTTGTCTCAACTCAACCTACACGCTCTAGCTTTTTGGCACAACGCTCGTGAATCACCCTGTATATAAAAATGAATCGCAAAATGTGTTGGTAAGCCCATAACTCAACAAAGCCTGGACCAATTTGGCCAATTCTAAATGTTTGTTGAAGTTCAAAGATGGTTTTTACGGCGAGAAAAATTCGAATAATTGCCGGAAAACCCTAAAAACAGCCCTTTTCTTTTTCCCATACAAACGTTTTCTAACTAAAACGAGCTTAAGGGAAAATTGCATGTAATTGTAGGTGCTGTGGAAAATTTGTGATGGGGAACTAGAAAGCAAGAAAATTGAAAATTTGAAATGAAAAAAAAAAAATGATTGAACAAAAATCTGAAAACACTTTTTCAAATGAAATGCATTACTTTTGAAATGGTAAAATGGCAAGTTCGTGCTGGCCCAGTTCCCCAGCACGAACTTGAAGCAGGGATGAAAATTGACATTTTAAATTGTATGTATATGTAGGAATACAATATCGATAAGTTTTATTATAAATTTGTAACTTGATTCTTCAAAGTCGGTCTCGAATGGTGGGTTGTTCGAATTAAGAACTCGTTCACAAATTTTCTTTTTAAGACTTTGTTTATAAAAGTTTAATAATTTAAAGTTTGATACAATTTTACTTTTCTGTGTTGGTAACTTTCATAGTGACTTTATTTGGTCATTCAAAAATTCGGTTTGATAAACCAATGTTAATGAATGAAGAATTATTGTCACGACGTAAGCTTTCAGAGAAAAAGAAAAAGGTTAGAAAGCGATATGTAATATCACTGAAACTACACCTTTTCAGATTCTTGATCCAGTTCGAAGTGATCTTAGAAATAAATTTCTTCGCCTTTTATAGCAAAATTATATACAAAATTTCTTAAGTAGGCTATGAATAAATACAGTAGAAATTGAAATTAAGTTCAAGGAAAATATGAAAAACAAACAAATAAACAAATAATACGAAAGGCAAGTTAATAATATAGTCTAAGTAAAATTTTGTATTGAAATATCTTATGATGTTACATTCTCCCCCTCTGGAGCTGAAGTCGTCCCGACGATGCGACAGGATTTCTTCTTAAGTGGTCTTCCTCGTTTTCGCAATATTCTCACTGGAGATATAGATTCGTTTGGTTTAGCTGGATTATATTTAGTTAGAGAAGAGGCATGGTATGTTCCTAATGGAACCGTTTTATCGTCTTTTGCAGCAATTTGATAAGTCGTTTTGCCTAGTTGCTGGAAGATGAGATATGGGCCGTCTCTCCGCGGTACAAATTTTGATGTCATTTGTTTTGAAGATTTACTGAGAACATGTGTCTTAACCAGGAATAGATCACCTACTTGAAGGTCAACTTTTGTACGACGTTTCTTGTCAGCATATTTCTTGTTATGATCTTGAGATTTCTCAACAGTATCTTGAACCTCTTGCATTATTTTAGATAGACGACTAAGTTGGGGACTTATTTGGGGAATAAAGTTTTCGGATTGTAGAATTCTTCTTGTATCGTGAGCAACATCATCTAGGGTTCTTAGGTCTCTACCAAAAGTTAGAAAGGAAGCAGTGTGTCCAGTGCTTTGACATTTCGCTGTGTTCATTGCAAATCTTATGGATGGAATATCATTAGCCCAGTTTTTGTGATTATTTCCAACTAAAATGCCTAATTGCGTTTTTAAATCTCTGTTCTTCCGTTCCACTGGGTTAGCTTCTGGGTGATAGACTGGAGTTAAAGTCTGCTGAATACCTAAGACATGAGTCAGTTGCTGCATTATTTTTGAGATAAATTGTAGACCATTGTCAGTGATTAAACGTCTTGGTGTTCCAAAACGGAGAAAAATCTCGTTTAATAAGATAGTTGCACAATTTTCAGCTGTTGCTTCTTCAAGCGGAAATATCTCAACCCATCTACTGGCAAGATCCTCGGCAATAAGTATCCATTGAAAGCCTTCCTTAGTTACAGGTAAAGGTCCAAAAAGATCGACTGACAGAACTTCGAAACGCTGATTACTAGCAACCGTCTGGAGAAGTCCCATTGGTTTCATGTTGCTGGGTTTTAGAGTTTTAAAGACTGCAGTCATTTCGGTACTTTAGTTAAGTCACGAATAAGACTGTTTTTTTTAGTCTTTTAACTTACAAAAGCACTTTAACTGGAAAGGATCAGTCGCCAGTCAGTACTTATTTTTTAACTTGCAGTCAATTATATAAAGTCAATTGACTAAAAGTTAATTAACTGCAGTACTTTTAACTGGCTTTAGTCAGTTAAGTCACTAAAAAGTCTTTTAACTTTAGCGATTTTGGTTTTAGTCAATAAGTCTTTTGACTGTAGTCAATTAACTTTAAGTCAATTGACTTTTTTTAGTCTTTTTGACTAAAAAGTAATAAATTGAGTTTGAGTCAATAATATTGAGTCAAAACTATTGAGTGAATACTATTGAAGTACTGAAGTACCACAGTAATTTTTTTCGTTTGAATTCACATTGTGAAGAATCCTGTTTATGGATTCGTCCAATAATTGACCCCAGTGTGAGATATGAATGTATGCATATGCTGTTCAACTTTCAGAGGCCAGGGCCGTATACTTCAGGAGATATAGACGGTCAAAGGGGCGACATGATGCACGAGGTATAAAAAAAAGCCAAAAAATCGTAGAATCGTAGAAAAAAACAATATTTTGAAATTTATAAACACAAATTTTTTTTTCAACAATTTAAAACAAATTGTACAACATTTAACAAAAAAATTAAATTCAAATTCTGAACATTACTGAACATTTGTGCAATATGAAAATCCAAATTACATAAATGGAACGCTCGTAAACAAACATAAAAAGTCTCTTTTTTTAATGACGTCAAATAATTGAGGAGTTAGCTTTCAAGAGCAGCAATTTCTCAAAATTGCTGTCTGAAAGCGCTCCTCTTCTAGGGGTGTTTAGTAACCCCGCGGTGGAAAATAACCTCTCAACAGCTGCTGATGAAGGCAGTGGAGTGTTGTAGCGCAAAAATGTACTTTTTAGCAGTGGAAACTTTTCCAATGATTCTAAAGATGTTGATTTCTGAACGAGGTAGAGATCAAAAGCCTCATCCTCTTCGAAGATTTGCGAAGGAGTTTCCAAATCATCTGGAAACAATAGAAATATATGATTAAAGTTTAAACATCGTGCCAAAGACTTAATAATCATGATAAAGTTTTTACCTGAAACAGAAAATTCAAAAAAGGAATATCTCGGCATTGCAGGGCCACAAGAGTCCTGGGTCCTATTAGTTGCACCATTTATGAAGGACCGCACTATCTCACTTACTTCAGCCACTTTTCCTTCTCTAAAAGAAGGATTGAGGGCTGAAATCCATCTTAGTTTAACAGATGGACACAGAACCGCGGCAACAATTGCTTCATTGACGTCTGGTGACAAGTTGAAATACGGTTCGAATCTTTCCACCAAACAACTTTCCAATTCTGCCACTACCTCGATGGGGATTACATTAAGTGCATTATTTATTGTAATTTTTCTTAATTTTATCCGCAGTGTTGCTAATGTTGGAAGCAGGAAGCCGAAGAACATTCCATTTTCCTTCTGCAGGAAGTCGATAGCGTCAGCAATTGGTTTCATTATTAATAAAAATTCCTCCAAATACTGGAATTCAACATCAAAAAATTTTTGTGTTGCCAGTTTCCTGCACAGGTCATTGATAACAAACTTCTTGTTGATAATATCAGTGATGGCATCATAAAGTGAGTTCCACCTTGTAGCAACCGGGTATTTCAATTGCGACCCTAGAGTTGCCACAATCACTTCGCTGCTTTTCGGCCTATTGACCTTATGCCACAAAGTGGAACATTTTTGCAATATCTTAAAAAAAATATATATTTTTTATTTAACAAAATTATTTTTATTCCTAAAGTTTTTTTTTTTTGTTTTGTTTTTTTTTTTTTTCTAATAAATAATGAAATAATAGAAAAAATTGGAAACTACTTACATTTTTATGTTTATTGTTGATGTGTACGTTTTCTCTTATTATTTTTGTGAAGTCTGTTGATGCAAGTAGGTTTAAGGTGTGGGTAGCACATTTAATATGCTTGGGCAGCGAGGCATAGAAAATGTCATTACAACACGCAACCGATTCGGGGTCATCATCCTCTTCCATATTTTCGTGGTCATAGCGCTCAAAATCGGTGGCAATGCCGAATTCCTTGAAGGCTTTTATGAAATTGGACCCATTGTCCGTCACCGTTGCTACAATATTTTGGCAATTCAATCCATATTTTGAATGAATCTCTTGTATTAATGCGTTGATTCGTTCAAAAGAATGAGAGCCCGAAAATCGCTGGCACGACAACGCAACTGACCTCCTTTCAAATGAGTCATCAAGCCAATGGCAAGTATACCCAAAGAAACTTCGGTGTTTTGTTGACCAAATATCAGCGGTTGTACAAAAGTATTTGTTGATTGATATTATATCTTTTATTTTGTCAACCATTTTCAAATACATTTCATCAATTTTTGTCATTGCCGTTGGACGACTCATAACCTTCACATGAGGGTTTGCGAATCGTATCACTTTTTTGAATGAGTCACTTTCAATGACCGACACTGGCAAGGTATTTTCAGCGATCATCTTAACAATGAGGTCCTTAAATGACTCATTGGGTGAAACGTTACTTTTCCTTTTTAATATTTTATTATCATTATATGATTTAAAAACGTCCTGGTGTTTGGACTTTATGTGCCGCTTAAAATTTGAAGTAATGGTTTTAGAACCTTTAATCCTTGCCTCACAAGAAGTGCATTTTGCCAGAATGCCTTTTGATCGCCGGTTAAATTCCGTATCGTTCAACTTAAATATCAGAAAAAAAACACAATGTTTTAAATATTCTCCCTAGTTATGTTTTATGGGGAAGTTTGCATAACAATCGATAGTTGAGGAGTTAGTTATGTTTGCTGGTCACAAAAACTTATATTTTTGGTTTTATTTGAATAATAATAACTTACATTTAGTCGTATTAATTTTTTTTTTTTATATAAAATATGGATAATAAAAAGGTTACGTATACGTCACAGAGGCCATATATGTTTTCTCAATTTAAATAATGTTCAAAGGTTGATGATGAATGAATTATAAAAACTGGAGAAGTGAGAAACAAAGTCTCTCGAGGAGGGTTCCGTACTCGTATATCCGACTATTTTTTTCCTTAGTTTTTTTGAGAAATATTTCCTTCCTTCTTTCCTTCTATCTTCAAATTCTTACAAAAATATAATAGAAAATTGGTTTTATTGCAATACACTTTTGAAATAAACATTAACATTAAATGAAATGAAATTTGTCTATTCCTTTGGTCTTAAACATCAAACTAAAGTTTATATTTTCATGGAAATGTGTCCAATGCAATGATAAGAACAGCTCGCAAGCACCCAACCATCAAGCTGTTTTTTTCTGCTTTCTTTAATAACTTCGAAACTGTGTGCTTATTTTAAAAAACAGAATTTTCGGATCACAATTCTTTTCTCGAATATTTGTACCAAATTTCTATGCAACTGGCTTAGCAGATTCTAAAAAATCGCTTGTGAAAGCGGAAAACAGAAAAAAACTAAATTATCTTAAAAAAATTTCGTTTTCACCTTTGTGTACGGAACCCTTAAAGTGTTAAGAGCAGTTTTGACTAACGTGGGTTGACTTAGAGAGCTTAAACAGAATTATGTTAATACCAAAAATACTAATTTAAATCACAGGATTTTCGTATCAAATTATGACAACTTGTCAAGAAGTTCACATTTAAAGTTAGTTAAATGCAACAAACTACTTACATAAAAATAGGAATAATTTTCTTACCTCTTTAATAACGAGAAAGTCTGTATTACAAACAACGATTTTATTTAAACTATCACCATCACTGTTAACACTTGGACTTGTCACGTCCGGCGAAGTCTCAGATGAAGATAAATCTAGTCTTGGAATTTTTCGACTTGCTTCAGGACTTTTATCTGAAGGATAACGTCTTTTGATGCTATAATTTTGTTGATTACTGCAACTTGGACCAGATTCATATTCATCTGAAGACATAATTCATGATTTGTTATAAGTATGAAGTTACACGTTTACTAGATAATGTGATCACTTTCGCGCTACTTATTGCAATGATAAACTTTTGCATGAGTTATGCCGGTTAAATTTGGTAATTTATTTATGCTAAGCATTTTGGCCCCGCAATATAACAAGGTGTTTCATAAAATAATAACTTTGTAAAACACTTTTTTTTCTGGAAAAAAAAGTATCAATTCAAAACAAAGCCTGCATAATTCATAATGTTAGTTAGAAATAAATGTCAACTTTATATTAAAAAGAAAATGAATTAAATACCGACTGCATGCATATTTCAATTACTTATTGCAAAAAAAGCTTTAACACGACTATAACTACATATTAAGATTAACATTTCTTGACATGTGCACCCTGTTGCACTTTTAATTGCCGTTGCTTAAAAAAGATTAAAGGCATTAAAAAAAATGTATTAAAAAAAAATTCCGTTTTCAACCAACTTATTATCCCAAATTATAACATGAAGCGATATTTTCTTCTCAAACAGACTGTTTAATAGTGTAGGAATATCATTGCATACCGTTGAAGCCGCTCTTTTTAAGTTTTTTGCTCATTCTCAGAATAAAAACTACGAAATTGTTTTAATTCTTCTGCAGAAAAAAAGTACATATGTTCAATTGAGCATGCGTATTAAACTCAAACTCATAATCTCGTTGCTATGCGTCTTCGTTTTTTATGGGGATTCAGTGCTGACATTTCTATTGATATTAAACCACTTGATCTTTTTAACATTCAAGTGCTTTAGTAAACTTGGACTCTTTTCGATTTTAGTTTTTAATTCTCAACTTTGAAATTTCTTCTGTTTATTTCCAAGATAGTGGTCGCAACATCCGTTTTAAAATTCTTTTATTCAAATTTAAACTTTTACATTTTTTCGAAATACAGATTTTTCTTAATTTTTTTTATTTGGAATTTTGTTGTTTTTATACCTCGTGTATCATTTCGCCCCTTTGACCTGTATCTGTATCTGTATCTCCTGAAGTATGCGGCCTTGGCCTCTGAAAGTTGAACAGCATATGCATACGTTCATATCTCACACTGGGGTCAATTATTGGACGAATCCATAAACAGGATTCTTCACAATGTGAATTCAAACGAAAAAAATTACTGTGGTACTTCAGTACTTCAATAGTATTCACTCAATAGTTTTGACTCAATATTATTGACTCAATATTATTGACTCAAACTCAATTTATTAGTTTTTAGTCAAAAAGACTAAAAAAAGTCAATTGCCTTAAAGTTAATTGACTACAGTCAAAAGACTTATTGACTAAAACCAAAATCGCTAAAGTTAAAAGACTTTTTAGTGACTTAACTGACTAAAGCCAGTTAAAAGTACTGCAGTTAATTAACTTTTAGTCAATTGACTTTATATAATTGACTGCAAGTTAAAAAATAAGTACTGACTGGTGACTGATCCTTTCCAGTTAAAGTACTTTTGTAAGTTAATTAACTGTAAGTCTTTTTTTAAGTTAATTAACTGCGACTTTACTGACTGCATTACCAAAGTACTGCAGTCTTTTAAATCTCTGGGGTTTATATCTTAGACAAGCAAGGCAATTACCAATATGTTTTATAACATCGTTGCACATTCCCGGCCAGTAATAACGGGAAGCAATTCTGGACAATGTTCTTTCTACACCATAATGACCAGCTGTGTTTGAGTCATGGTAGTTTTGTAGTACATCTAGGCGTTCTTGTTTTGGTATCACTAATTGTGCGTCTTCTGCATCGGATTCAGATGAGAACTTGTAGAGAGTTCTATCATTCATCAGGTATCCTCGAGACGTCCAGCGTGAAATGTCCTCATCATTGTTTTCGAAGGATTTTATAATGGCTTTTAATTGTTCGTCTCTGAGTTGACTTTCACGAATTTCATTAGGCCTTCTTGTAGGGAAATCGATTTGAAAGTTGCAAACCTGGCAAGTATTTACATCATGTTCGTCGTTATTACATGGAGGCCTTGATAACATATCAGCAACAGTGTTAGTTTTTCCTGGATTGTATTCAATTTTAAAGTTATAAGGTTGTAATTGGAGAGCCCATCTAGCAAGCCGTCCAGTTGGTGACTTCAAACTCATAAGCCATTTTAGTGGCTGATGGTCGGTTATGAGATTGACTTCACCACCTTCTATATAGCCCCGGAACTTGTTAACAGCCCAGACAATGGCTAATGCTTCTCGCTCTGTTGTTGAGTAATTTCGCTCGGTTTTTGTTAAGAGTCTTGAAGCATATTCAATAGGGTGTTCCTCATCTCTCTCCCCCTGGACTAACACAGCTCCCAATGCATAGTTACTCGCATCCGTTTTGAGACAGAAGGCTTTAGTATCGCTGGCTTGTTGTAACGCAGGTGCAGAGATGAGTTTAGATTTTAATGTGTCGAACGAAAATTGTTCATCTTTACCCCATTTCCACTTGGCGTTCTTCTTGGTTAAATTGCTCAAAGGTTTTGCGATGTCAGCAAAGTTCTTAATAAACCGTCTGTACCATGAACAGGTCTGAAGAAAAGATAGAACTTGTTTGCAATTTTTAGGTTCCATTCGTTCAGATATTGCCAATGTTTTTTCTGGATCTACTTGTATACCGTTTTTGGTTAAAAGATGTCCCAGGTATTTTACTTCAGCGCAACAAAAACTACATTTCCCTCTATTAACTTTAAGGTTGAAAAGGTTAAATCGATCGAAAATTTGTTTTAGGTCTTCAAGATGCTCTTCAAAACTGCTTGAACAAACAATAAGGTCATCCAGATAGATGAGAAAAAGAATACCTGGTAATCCGTTGCGAAATCTATCTATCAATCGTTGGAAGGTGGCTGGAGCATTTCGTAAACCAAATGGCATCCTTTTAAATCGAAACATTCCAAACGGGGTAACGAACGCAGTTTTATCTTCATCTTCTTCAGCTATCTTAATTTGATGATAACCTGATTGAAGGTCTAAAGTACTTTTATATTGAGTTTTCTTAGTGGAATGTAAAAGATCGTCGATTCTTGGAAGGGGGTATGGATCTGGGACTGTAAGGCTGTTGAGTTTTCTGTAATCAACACACAGTCTTATATTTCCATCCTTTTTGGGAACTAGCACGACTGGTGCAGCCCAAGGGGACTCGCATTCTTCAATGAAGTCGGCTTCAAGAAGTTTTTCCAATTCAATTTTTAATTGAGCCTTTCTTGCAGGTGAAAGTCGGTAAGGTGTAGTTGCAATAGGTTCATGGTTACCAGTATTTATTCTGTGTACTGCAAATGGTGTAGGATCAGATAAATTACCAAAAATAACATCATAATTTTTAAGCAGTTTATTTAAATCATTTTGTTGAGATAAGTTAAGGTCTTTAGCTTCATTTTCTCTAAGTTCTACGTCTACAAGAAGTATCTCAGTGAACCAAGTTTCTATTTCGTTTTTTCCTGTTGTACGAACCAATGGTGGGAATAGCTTGGTGTTATCATCATTTCGTTCTGGAGTGCTTTCGTTGCTTCTAAGTGAATTTTTGAAAATGTTTTGGATAGAGTGGTTAGGTTAGGTTAGGTTTAGGGGCTGACAGTTGATGTCATTACCGTCACACTTAGATCAATACAGATCCATTGTGATACCCGCGAGTATTGCTACTCAAGCTAATAAGAAAAACCTATGTGTTCAGTAAGTCAAGCCATTTAGAGGCTTTGACGAAGTTCAGGATGCTAGTACCTGGCGTACTAGAGAGTTCCTCTAAATCCTCAAAGAAAAAGTTGCCAAGCATTTTCTTCCTTTGATGGGAAAGTGCGGGACAGTGACACAGAAAGTGCGAAGTATCTTCATGCACCTCCTCGTCTCCGCATCCTCTGCATAGATCATCTGAACTGATTCGCATCTTCTTCATATGATAACCTAACAGATTATGTCCAGTGATTATGCTTACAAGAGATCGAAGTGATCCCTTGTGTAGCTGCATAATTTTTTCTGTTCTTTGTTTGTTAAAACAGGGCCAGATCCTTCTTGTTGTGCCGCAGGTGTCAAGAAGGTTCCACCTTTCATCGGCCTTGATAGTTATTCTTTTTGAGATTTCCTGTTTTAAATAACAGGTAGGGGTGCTAACTAGCTGAGCTTGGCTTACGTCAAGCATTGACCCTAATCTTGCTAATTCATCGGCTTTCTCATTGCCTAGTATATCGCTGTGGCCCGGGACCCAGCAGAGTCTAATGTTGTGCTGTGCGCCAAGAACCTTAAGCTCTTCGCGGCAGCATGAAACAAGCTTTGATTTTACCTCAGTTGCAGTAATCGCTTTTATTGCCGCTTGGCTATCAATGTAAAAGGTGATATCAGCTCGTGGTATCGCCATCATTGATACCTTTTTAGCAGCTGTTGTCACTGCCAGGACCTCCGCTTGGAAGACGCTACTGTAGTCTGGAAGCCTAAGCGAGGCGGCTAGCTTGAGAGATTCGGAATAGAAGCCTGCTCCTACACCAGTGTCCATTTTAGAGCCATCAGTATAGATAGCTATTGACGACTCACTGGAGTACGGTATATTATCTATCCATTCCTCTCTGCTTGGGAAGGCAGTCTGGAATGGTTTGTGAAAAACAAGCTCTGGTGTTTTATAGTCCGTTGTAGTACTATGACCCATAACCTTATCGAGGATCTGGGCATGTCCTATGGAACTATTTTTCCAGATTTTAGTTTGACTAAGTCTCAGGGCACTTTTGGCCGCAGATTCTTGCACAAAGAGGTCTAGGGGGATAAGATCGAGTATAACTTCCAATCCCGCAGTTGGAGTGGATCTCATTGCCCCCGTAATGCCAGTGCACGCCAGTCTTTGAACTTTTGTCAAAGTTTTCAGGTTCGTGCTCTTTTCTAAAGCTTTCCACCATACCAAATTACCGTAGGTTAGTATTGGTCTAATTATTGCCGAATACATCCATCTGATAATTTTTGGGTTTGGTCCCCAGGTTTTCCCGAAAATAGAGTGGAGTGAATAGTCAGTCTTCTCCATGTTTTTTGTGTTATTCTTGTTACTGTTGTTGTTTATGTTGTTCTTCTTTGTTGGCAGTTTTCTTTTGAGGGTGGTAGGATCAGGTTCATAGTATTCTTCTGAATTTGGTGTTTCACTGATAGGAGAAATGATTTTGATATTGTCAAACCAGGTGAGAAAAGCTGAATTTTCTTTCTTCAATGTTTTGGAAAATGGTGAATCTTCGGAATTGTGTTCAGGTGTCATTTTATTTGATGATTTAATTGGTGTTGATGCCAGAGAAACGATTTGGTTTGGCAACGACTTTTTGGTGAGTTTTGAGGATGTTGTGTCGAAAAAGTCGAATTTTTCAGTCATTTTGGCAAAATACCATAACCTCTGACCAAGATCAAGAACGATGCCATTCTGTTCCAGGAAATCTATTCCTATCAGGGTTCTGTTGTCCTTTGCTTTGGGAAGTGCAATGAACTTTATTGGCCTTGTTCGATTTCCGATTTTTATGCGTGTTTCTCCGATGAAAACTTCTTCATTTGTTTGAATGCCGTCTGCCAGGGTGATGTCGGCATTCATCTGCGAAAATTTTGTTCCATTTTTCAGTAAATATATAAACAACTCCCGTCCTGCGACACTTGTTCTGGCAGCTGTATCCAAATGAGCTATCCCTAATTCGCCATAGGAAACGATCGGAATAGTGGGAAGATCCGTGCCATGTGTTGTTTTAATACTGTTGAATGATACAGTTGTAGGGCCTTTGGGAAGTTCTTTGCAGTTTGGACAGTTTGAACGGACATATCCAGGTGCCTTGCATTTGAAACAATGCAATTTTGGTTCCTCTAATTGCTTGCTTAGTTTTTCTTTTTTACGGCATTCATTTGATATATGGCCAATGAAATTGCAGAAGTTGCATCTTTTCTTGGTGAATGTCTCTTTAGGATGAGCGTTTTGAACTTGAGCTGCTTTTTCAGTCATCGACATCTCAACTGCTCTGGCTTTCGATAGCAATTCTGCAAACGTTTTTACAACATCTCGTGGGACTCCATCTCGAATATGTAGACTCAGCAAACCGTAAATCATGTCGATCGACAATGATTCTGACAAAGCAGGTTGTGGAAGCTGTGACAGTAGGGCTCGTTTGGTGGCAATAAAATCGTCCGTTGATTCGTTCCTCTGTTGTCGGGTTTCGAAAATCTCAAGAAAAATACGGTAAGCAGGTTTTGGAGGGGCAAAAGCACTTCTGAGGAGGGAAATAACGTCATTCCAGCTCCTTGCCTCATGTTTCACACCTTGCCACCAGGTTATAGCTCCGTCTTGGAGCAGCAGTTGGAAACCTTTTATGGCGTCATAATCGCTTATGTGTTCTATTTCTTTATAAATACAAATTGTAGATATAAAGTTTTCTACAATAGTTGGGTTTCTCTGCCCACGAAAACGTTCGCTGCATTTACTGAAACTTCCGGTTGCAGCCATGTTGGGTTGAATGGCTGACAAAAGTTGTTGCAATTGTTCAGCTGTGAGTACCATGTTGTTTTTTGTTTCTGACTCTTGTTGTTGATTATTGAGACGTGTTCTAAGTCTTGTTTCCAGTTTGATTGATTGATGTGTTTTCTTCGTTTGTTTTGACTTCAGAGTATTCGATCCACTAGTTGGGCGCCAATTGTAACTTGATTCTTCAAAGTCGGTCTCGAATGGTGGGTTGTTCGAATTAAGAACTCGTTCACAAATTTTCTTTTTAAGACTTTATTTATAAAAGTTTAATAATTTAAAGTTTGATACAATTTTACTTTCCTGTGTTGGTAACTTTCGTAGTGACTTTATTTGGTCATTCAAAAATTCGGTTTGATAAACCAATGTTAATGAATGAAGAATTATTGTCACGACGTAAGCTTTCAGAGAAAAAGAAAAAGGTTAGAAAGCGATATGTAATATCACTGAAACTACACCCTTTCAGATTCTTGATCCAGTTCGAAGTGATCTTAGAAATAAATTTCTTCGCCTTTTATAGGGGCCAGTTATAGCGATCATTGGTTTTCATCAGGAAAAATTGGAACAGGAGGAATCTGAAATTTTTTCCTGATGAGCGTTTATAGCAATCATTGAAAATTTCTGTCAGGAATTTTTTTCCTGCCGTAATTCTATCATTGGAACTGTGAGAAGTTAAAACCAGATCATTGGAATTGTACAAAATTGAAACGCAAATCATTGGAACGATTTGTTTCATTTTTTGAAAAAACTCCATCAGCTGTTCAGGAAAACGAATTTCCGTACGGAAAATAGAAAAATACATTTTTAACGAAAAATAAGTTTGCGAACTTATATTTTTTCCTCAAAAAAAATTCTTTAAGTATTTTCCGGTCGATTGGTATATAAATTGCATTAATAATCAAAAGAAAACTTAGTTAAATATCCATTCAAACATTTTTCCTGATGGATTTCAATGATCGCTATAACTGGCCCCATAGCAAAATTATATACAAAATTTCTTAAGTAGGCTATGAATAAATACAGTAGAAATTGAAATTAAGTTCAAGGAAAATATGAAAAACAAACAAATAAACAAATAATACGAAAGGCAAGTTAATAATATAGTCTAAGTAAAATTTTGTATTGAAATATCTTATGATGTTACAAATTCATTTAATTAGTACAAAATAGTGTAGAGATCATTTAATGGAAAAAGATGAATATTATCAAAAGAGTTACGGCTTTAGGTTAGAACCTGACTGCTTGACGGCTGAATTGGAAAAAAGGCAGATGTTGTTCCTTTCACGATTACTTCCATGTCGCGACATCACAACGAATTTGGAGATAGATAATGATGTTGAGGCGTTGTTTGGAGATAGATAATGATGTTGAGGCGTTGTTTGACGTAAGGTAAAGGTGAAGGTGCGTTGTTGCTTTAGGGTGCATATAGAGTGTAGGGTGTTCCTGCTTTCTATTCTACTCTTTCTATTCTATTCATTCGGTACCAATTGTATCGAGAATCAATTTCATAGAAAAGAATATAAGAATTAACATTTATTGTTTTCGTATATTATACAAAATGTCACACAAAATAAACTTGCAACTCGTTTTTGTTGCAATTGTATCAATTTAAAGGCTTATTTTTGCTGCGATACACCTTTTTATGAGTTGGTGTTGATTCATGCCTATCCAGATGAGTTTATCCTCCAGCAATATTTGTTTTGCAATATTTACATCTCTTAAATTTTTCTTGACGATCTTCTTCAAGCCAAGGATAGTGTTGTATCCACTTGGTTTGAAAATGAACAACTTTTTTTTCTTTTTTGCAGATTTTCAAATTGTATCAAATAGAGGCCAATTGTATTTTCGTACTTCGACAAACTCAATTGTATCGAATTCGATACAATTGTATCCCATTTTCCATGCCTGACTTTAAGTCCTGGAAAACAAGCATTATTAAAAAAAAAACACAAACATTTTTCAAAATCATAACAAATTCGCAATGGAAATCTTTTGAAGAGCAAGTAACTCCAAGTCATATTTTTCATGGATTTCAAATAATGGGAAAATATAGAATTCGTGTGGGAAAATCTCCTTAAGAGATTAGACCGTAGTACTCGCGGCTACTGGAATGCTTACGAACCAAACTTCGGTTGTACTGTCAAGTACAGACATATGTTTGTAGCCTAACAACACGAATATGAATCTGAATACCATACTCTGCTTTTCACTTCATTTCAATATCAAGGAATTCAATACTAAATGTAAACCGAAACCTCCTCCTAAGCTCTTTCCGTATTCTCCACCTTTCCTTATGCTCGCACTTTGAACAGTAAAAACATACCAAGTAATGTGTAATGCAATGTGTATAATAATAAAATAAATCAAATTCAAATAATATCTGGGAATCAAATAATTGCAATTTAATTAGGCAGTACCAAGTCTGCCGGGTCAGCTAGTTTATTATAAATTGAGATCGTTTGGTTTAAAGGACTATTTGCACCATAGTTTGACCTGCTAAAAATAAGGCATAAGGGTTGCCTAAGTCTAATGCTAGATTAGCTACAGTTAAAATTCAGCCGACAAAGAAGTGAAGTCAATATCTTACCATTTATAATACCAGCAATGAAACAGAGTTGGATAAATTTTCGATGATTTTCTAGTGATGGAAGATTTATCAAAACAAGCCTTTGCGAGTACAATTGAAGTGCAGATCCCTGTGACCAAGAGAGAAAACGAAGACAGAATCGTAAAAACCTTCGCTGAATTTGCTTCAATCCTCAATATATGAACAGAGTAGTAAGGTGCCCAAACCACGCAGCCGTGCTCAAGAATGCGTCTCATAAACGAAATATAAAGAGTTTTGAGAACATACGATACGGATCCTTGAAATCCCGTGAAAATCGCTTAATAAATCCGAGTGTTTTGTTGGCTCTTTTAATTATAAAGTCTAAGTGGTCATTAAAAGTAAGTTTAGAGTCTAAAATAATTCCTAGGTCGGAGAAGAGTGAAACTATTCAAAGGGTCCGAGATAAATGTGTAAAGCTCATTTCATTACTTTACACTTGTCAATATTAAGAAAAAGTCTATTATTATTGCACCACTTCCTAAATCTTTTTAAATCGTCTTGCAAAAGAGTACAGTCAGTTTCTAATCTTATTCTTTTGTAAAGTTTAATGTCATCGGCATAAATAAGAATATTTGAATAATGGACAGTTGAGACGACCTCATTAATAAAAAAGATAAACAAGACAGGTCCTAAATGGCTACCCTGAGGTACATCTGACCGCCTTAACAATAAAGTTATTGCAACAAACATTACGAAAAACTACACGACAATTTCTTTTTTGTAGGTACGAAGAAATCCATTTAATAATTTAGGTATTGAAACCTAGTTTGTTTAATTTATTAATTAGGGTGTTGTGGCACAATTTATCAAACGGCTTACTAAAATCAGTGAAGATGCAATCAACTTGATCACACTCTTCAAAAGCATCTAAGCAAAACGATGTGAAGTCAAGTAAATTAGTTACAGTAGACTTATTTTTGACGAAACCATGTTGTCTACTACATAAAATAGATTTACAGTGGAAAGAGAGGACATTACACACAATGAACTCAAAACAAAGGAATAACAACAAAAGGGAACAGCAACAAAAGCAGCAGCAGGCAAAACAACAACAAGAAGTACAGCCCCAAGCCCAAAGGAGGAACCAACAGAATCCAAATTCGGTGCAGATTTCAAAGACCCAGCAACAACAACCACAGCAGCAACAAATCATGGAAAAACAAAGCACAGGAGCGGTGCAATCAGAAAAATCTGCAGCGGCGGGAGCAGGCCCTTATGCAGAGGGCCCAACTACGTCGGCTGCACCAATGAAGCAGCAACAACAGAAACAACAGCAATACCAGAAACAGCCACAGCCTAAAAAAGACAAGAATGTGCCCGAATACAACTTAGTAAAAGAGTTCTTGAGGGAGGCCACAGCTGAGTTCTTCAGCTTCACGCCTCGAAACGAAAAATTGAAGACGGTCTTTCTAAAGGGCATCATATCCTGCACGGAACCTGAGGTGCTCTTAGATGAGCTCCGTCAAAAAGCGAGTGACGATCTCGAGTTTATCGGGGTCAAGCCGTTTTCCACGGTCAAGTCTAGGCGTGGGGGTTACAAGCTCACAATGTTCCTAGTAACATTATCGCCCCAAAGTAAATTGGACAGTCTAAGGATTATTTCCGTCCTTGACTCCCAAGTTATAAGATGGGAAAAACTAATGAGGCACGACGACATGCTACAATGCATGCGCTGCCAGAGGTTCGGCCATGCCGCAGCCAACTGCGAAATGCAGGAGCGCTGTGTCAAGTGCGCAGAAACCCACAAAAGAGGGGAATGCAGGTTAGGTTAGCGGGTTGAAGACTTAACCCAGCTCAAGTGCATTATCTGTGGAAACGAGGGGCACCCTGCCAATTATAGGGGCTGCCCTAAGGTCCAACAAATTAAAGAAAAACAGGCCAGTCATAAGGCCCTAGAAAGCCGACCAATACGACAAGCTCCAACAGCAAACTCGTCGTAACACCCGACTTTTCTTACGCTAACTCTGCGAAAGGAATGGGTAAAGCGAGACAGGCTCCATCACCGGTCGCCCCACAGGCCCAAGAGCCTAAGGCACCGGCGCACAGTGTGGGAATTCGCACATCTAGCGGAATTAAATTAATAAAGCTTGTGATTTGAAGTTTTTGATAAAAAAAAATTTTCTTAGTTGAGTGCAAAATACCCATGAAATGAAATGTAATAGTTATTTTTTTCTTATTTGGTCGAAGTTCTTGAAAAATGAGTCACAAAACCGCCGTTTTTTCACATTTTTAAAATTTATTTTTAACATTTTTATTAATGCCCGAAATTGATAACTGACAATAAAACAAGCAAAAAATTGTATTAGGAGGGGGGTCTATCTCCCCCCGTTTAAGCGGGAGGGGCATTTCTCGAAAAACTTTGTTAAATAAAAAAATGGTTTGTAAAGAGCGATGATAAGTGCCTATCATAATTTGGTATAGTTTTTCTAGAAGCTAATATACTACTGTTTCTTATTCATTATAAATCATAGGTCTGAACAGCGCAGTCTTCTATAAATTCAATTTTAAAGTCGAAACTTTCGTAAAAAAAAAATTATTTTCCTTATTAAATGCAATTTTACTCTTCATTTTCTCATATTTACTGGCACTTTTTTTTCTATATTTAATGCTCTTATAAATTTGGAGTCTGTAGTGTATTAATTATACTGACGTGTAGTGTATGCACATGAGATTGCTGAACCAACAACTCAGCTGTTGTCGACACTCAGCCTATAATCTCATTTGCATACACAATACGTCATTTCTTCATTGCTAGCTCTTAAGTAAGTTATACATTGAGTTGTAAAGCAGTTGCTAAGTAAGGCCATTTGAAGTAAGGTCCAATAAAGAAACTATTGAACAGTAAAGCTGTGTGTTTAACTTGGAACATCACATTGGCGACGGGAAAACTGGAAATAATTTAGATCATGGCAAATATTTCTAATACCATCCAAAGTTCAATCAAGACGAAGATGACTGGTCAATCTATAAAGTACGTCTAGAACAATATTTCATCGCAAATGATATCGTAGATCAAAAGAAGAAGAAAGCTAATTTGATCGGAGGTCTTTGTTCTACATCATACAAACTTCTAGAAAGCTTAATCCAGCCGGAGCTAATAAGTAATCCTGATACATCTTACGACACGTGTGTCGGAGCACTCGAAAAGCATTTTCAGCCAATTATTTCTGGATTTGCAGAGAGAAACAAGTTTCATATGGCCACTAAAGAAGACCACGAATGCATTTCCAAATGGGCCGCAAGAGTTCGTGATTTGGCCAAAAGTTGCTTATTCGGTGCTCATCTAGAGGTATCCTTGCGTGATAGATTTATACTGGGACTGCCTCGTGGACCAGCAAAGGACAAACTCTTCTTAGAAGATGTAGAGACCTTGACTTTCCAGAAGGCTATCACTATAGCTTCGTCGGTGGAATGCATAAAAAATCAATATTCTATTGATGGTGTAAATGAATCGGTGGTCATTAAATCGGAGCCAGCATCGAGTGGAATCCACCGAATAAAACCAACAAAACCATTCCATCAAACAAAACATGTGGATGTGCATGAAGAAGGCGGCAGAACTGATAGAAAAAGGCGTTGCGGGGTATGCGGATATACAAATCATCAGGAGAAAGATTGTCGATTCAGTAACTACATATGTAGAAAGTGTAATTTGAAAGGTCATTTACAAAAAATGTGTACTGTAAATTCTGATAACCGTAAAAAAAACTATGTTAAGTATATGCATGACAGTTATAGTGACGATAATGATGATGATGATGGGTTGTCTCTTTTTCATTTTAGAAATAAAAATGACAAAAATAATCCGATAACGGTAGAAGTTACGGTGAATGGAGTTGCGATGTGCATGGAGTTGGATAGCGGATCCCCAATATCAGCTATTTCGAAAGCAGTGTACATACAAAAATTTTCTAATTGCGAGATCTTTTCAACGAGCAAATTTTTCAAAAGCTACAGTGGAAATGCAATATCCCCGGTCGGTTATATCAAGGTAAATTTAGTTTTCAAAAATGAAAGTGTGCTACTTGATATATTTGTCATTGAAAATGGTGGTCCGCCGCTTTTAGGCAGGGATTTTATGGAAAAGTTTGATATTAAATTTGATGGATTATATAGCATAAATAGTGAGAACATTGCTCTTAAAAACATTATGAATAGGTTTTCATCTATATTTAATGGTGCTCTAGGTACTTTTAATAAACACAAGGTGTCCTTGAAGCTTAAAGATGGCGCCTTGCCGAAGTTTTTTAAGCCACGCAGGTTACCATTTGCCATTAAGGAAAAAGTTGAATGCGAAATCGACAAATTGGTTCGCTTAGGTATATTAGAGCCGGTAGAATATTCAGCGTGGGGCACTCCGATTGTGCCAATATTAAAAAAGAATGGCGATGTGAGAATCTGTGGTGATTTCAAAGTCACTCTTAATTCTCAGCTGTGTGTTGATCAATATTGCCTGCCAACTATAGAGGAAGTATTTGCGGATGTTCATGGTGCTAAAGTATTTTCTAAAATTGATCTCTCCATGGCATACCAACAGATAGAGTTAGAAGATGAATCAAAGGATCTCACGACAATTTCAACCACCAAAGGCTTGTTTCGCTATACCAGGTTAGTTTTTGGTTTAGCTCCTGCACCCGCCCTGTTTCAAAAAATCATAGAGCAGTTAGTTGCTGGCATAAAAGGCGTTAAGGCATTTGTAGATGACTTGTTAATAAGCGCCACCAATGAAAGTGAGCACTTGAAAATACTCTCAGCTGTATTAAATAGACTGGAGAGCGCTGGATTAAAGGTTTCGAAATCGAAATGTGAATTCATGGTAAAGTCAGTTAAATATTTGGGTCACGTAATAGATGGTAACGGTATCCATATGGACGAAGATCGTGTGAACGCCATTTTGAAGCTTGCCAGACCACATTCTTTAGTGGAACTGCAATCTTTTTTGGGAATAATAAATTTCTATAGAAAATTCATGCCCAATATGGCCTTGGTGGCTGAAAAGCTGTATGATATGCTGTCAAAACAAAAAGATTTCAATTGGGGTATTGAGGAAGATAAATGTTTCGAGAATGTTAAAAAACTATTAACATCAAATCAGGTTTTAGCATACTACGATCCTAACGTACCTCTAAAATTAATAGTTGATGCAGGTCCTAAGGGAATAGCAGCAGTTTTGGTGCATGCATATAGTAGTGGGGTTCAGCGGCCGATTTCATTTGCATCTCAGCGCTTATCAGAGGTGGAGACAAAGTATTCCCAAATTGAGAAGGAAGCTTTGTCAATTATGTTCGGTGTTAAGAAGTTTCACCAGTACCTTTTCGGCAGATCATTCACTTTAGTTTCAGACAATAAGCCCTTAATTGCAATCTTTGGATCCCAGAAAGGAATACCACCTATGTCTGCAAATAGATTACAGCGTTATGCTTTATTTTTATCTGCATACACATTTGATTTAGAATATGTCACCTCAAAATGCAACATAGCTGATTATTTGTCCAGGTCTCCTGTTGATTTAAAAAAAACAGAAAAACTTTGTTCTTCTGATGTGTGCATAAATTTTGTGAGTGAATTTGGATGTTTAAAGTCGTCTTTTGAAGACATCAAGATGGCAATGGCAAATGATAAGCTATTATTAGAAATATCTAATTACATAACGTTGGGATGGCCTTCAGAATGCAAAAATGAACAATTAAGGCCATATTTCATTCGTAAAAATGAACTATCCATCGAAGAAGGTTGTATATTCTGGGGTTGTAGACTGGTTGTTCCGGATGCGTCGAGAAACATGGTGCTGGAAGAGATACACAAAACTCATTTAGGGATAGTTAAATCAAAAAGTTTGGGGCGCAGTTATTTTTGGTGGCCTTCGATGGACGAGGCAATTGAAAAGGTGGTTAGGTCTTGTGAGAGTTGCATGAAAACTCAAGTTTCTCCTAATAAAGCACCGCTTATTTGCTGGCAGTGGCCAGAACACCCCTGGGAAAGACTGCACTTAGATTATATGGGACCCATTTTTAATAGAAAATTTTTAGTCGTAATAGATGCACACTCAAAATGGATTGAGTGCATCGATATGGGAGATAATATATCAAGTAGCAACACAATCAATAAGCTTCGGTCTCTTTTCTCAAGATTTGGAATACCAAAAGTAGTTGTCACAGATAACGGGACTTCTTTTGTGTCGCAAGAATTTAAACTTTTTTTAGAAAGAAATCAAATCGTTCACAAAACCAGTCCGGTTGGTCATCCAGCCACAAATGGACAGGCGGAAAATAGTGTAAAGATTTGCAAAAATGCCTTGAAAAGGTCAATGCATTCAATCAACAAAACAACAGATTTAAATAAATATTTGGAAGCTTTCCTTCTGGACTATCGCAACTCCATCCATAGTACCACAGGAACTTCTCCTGCTATGTTAATGTTTAACAGAAATTTAAGAAGCCGTTTTGACATTATTAACCCAATTAAAAACAATAAAACCCTAAACCATAAGAAAATGACTAGCTTAAAAGTAAGAAATATGAAAAAAGACAACAAAAATATTATAACGGAAAAAACAACAAAGTTTTTAAAATCGGTGATTATGTAATTGCTAAAGACTATTCAAAACCAGGAAAACAGAGTTGGGCAAAAAGTAAAATTGTTAAAGTATTGGGAAGACAATATTATGTAGTAACACCATTGAATAAAAGTAACATTTTTTGGAAGAGACATTTAAATCAGTTAAGATTAATATATGTAGAGCATGATAGTAATGTTAATTTATATTATGATCCAACTGAAAAAATACATGTAAAAGAAATTGAAGAAAATAATAAGTTGAACGATAATAATAGTATAGAAAATCAAAACTGTAATCAAGTAATAAATGTTGAAACTCTGGAACAAAATGAAAATGTAAACAACGACTCACATTTGAGCACAAATATTGAAACTAACCTAAACGCTAAGAAACCTAGAAAAATAGATTGGACACAGTTCCAAAACAAAGATAGATATCCAATAAGAAGTTTAAAAAAGTAAAATATTTAAATAACAAAATTTTATTTTGAATTTGTGGGGGACATTGTAGTGTATTAATTATACTGACGTGTAGTGTATGCACATGAGATTGCTGAACCAACAACTCAGCTGTTGTCGACACTCAGCCTATAATCTCATTTGCATACACAATACGTCATTTCTTCATTGCTAGCTCTTAAGTAAGTTATACATTGAGTTGTAAAGCAGTTGCTAAGTAAGGCCATTTGAAGTAAGGTCCAATAAAGAAACTATTGAACAGTAAAGCTGTGTGTTTAACTTGGAACATCACAGAGTCAAAAACTGAAAATTGCATGTCAAAACCTTTTAAAGTGATGGAAAAGTTAAAAAATGTATGTGTCAAAAACACCAAAAAACTGTTTTTTTCATATTTAAAAATTAAGATACCATGATTTCTTACACGGAAATTGTTTTTATTTTTAGCAAATTGCATAAACACAAAAAAAACTACATATTCATATTAAAAACGAAACTCTTAAGTTCCACAACCTCAGGTTCTATACTGTTCCTTTTTTTTGGAATACTTCTTAAGCCAGCAATATATGGGTCTGAGGTAATTAGCAGCCAGTGAATGAGGTCTGTCATTGTGTCCAGTCTAGATGTCTTGTAACTATGATCTACCTACCATCCAAATTTCAAGTCTGTAGCATAAGAAATTAACATTTTTCATACAAGCTTACGAAAGGCCTTAGACCTATTTAATCCGGCCCTGTGTTAAAATAATTTGTTGGATATCGTCTTGTAACTATGATCTACCATCCGAATTTCAAAACTGCTGCATTACAAATTAAGAACTTTCATACAATTTTACGACAGGCCTTAGAGCTAAGAACCCAGAGTCCGTCCCTGTCAATAAAAAATTATTAAGTTTTTAAACTATGTTTGCCTATACTCGTTTGTATATATCTATATTCAAATATAAGTAGATCATATTGCAGCAATAACATTTTTTTTCTCTTATTTAGCTTGTTCCGGAGCATTTTTTGGCTCGTTAGCTATGTCGAAAAATTACTTAAATTTAAAGGCGCGCAAAAACGCGCAAAATTTTTTGATAGTTTTAAATACACTAGTCAAAACAATTAAAGGAACACTTGAAAAAACTCAAAAATGGAGTGGTTTTTTAAAAGGCTGTATCTCAGTAGAAAAAAGTCGAATTGAAGTGAAATAAAAAGTTTTTCAAAGGTTATTATTTTTTCTTTTCAAATTATTTTGAGTTAAAAAAGTACCGTTAGTCGTTTTTGCTTGAGCGAAAAAAATGTTCACTCAATTTCAAAATCGAAAAAAAAAATAAACTTTGAGGTTTCATAAAATGAACGGACATTTTTTTTTAATCCAACCAATCTAAGATTCAATTTTAGAATTTTGTTGGCTATAATTCACTGTTTGGTTCAGATCGCTACGATTTTTTTTCTAATCAAAAAATGGGTTTACATGCAAAAACACAATTTTGACTTTGGACCCTAATAATCCTGCTAAATATTGACTTACAAAAAAAATAAAGGCAGATTTGAAAAATTTGTTAAATTTTCTACACAAATACATTTTGAAAAAATAAAAATATTGCTTTTTTTCATTTTTTTCTATCAATTTATAAAAAGGTCCAAAATACGCATTTTTCAACTTTTTCATAAAAACTACCGTTATTTTGTGGTTTTCAGTGATACAACTAATCTGAGGCTTAATTATTAAAGCTCATAAAATTTCCTTGATTTTGGTGAAAATTTCACATCAATACGATTAACCGTTTCTCTGTTTCGATCAATCAAACTTGCGAAACACTTTTTTTTCAATTTTAAGGAAAGCTTTGTTTTTTCTTATTTTTCTGTTCTTTTGAATTTGTTTATTTTTTAATTTTTTTTATTTTTTTCATTATCATTATGATTTTGTGAAATTTTGACGAATTTCCTTGATTTTGATGAAAATTCGTCCGAATTTCACAAAATCATAATGATAATGAAAAAAATAAAAAAAATTTAAGAAATAAACAAATTCAAAAGAACAGAAAAATAAGAAAAAACAAAGCTTTCCTTAAAATTGAAAAAAAAGTGTTTCGCAAGTTTGATTGATCGAAACAGAGAAACGGTTAATCGTATTGATGTGAAATTTTCACCAAAATCAAGGAAATTTTATGAGCTTTAATAATTAAGCCTCAGATTAGTTGTATCACTGAAAACCACAAAATAACGGTAGTTTTTATGAAAAAGTTGAAAAATGCGTATTTTGGACCTTTTTATAAATTGATAGAAAAAATTGAAAAAAGCAATATTTTTATTTTTTCAAAATGTTTTTGTGTAGAAAATTTAACAAATTTTTCAAATCTGCCTTTATTTTTTTTGTAAGTCAATATTTAGCAGAGTTATTAGGGTCCAAAGTCAAAATTGTGTTTTTGCATGTAAACCCATTTTTTGATTAGAAAAAAAATCGTAGCGATCTGAACCAAACAGTGAATTATAGCCAACAAAATTCTAAAATTGAATCTTAGATTGGTTGGATTAAAAAAAAATGTCCGTTCATTTTATGAAACCTCAAAGTTTATTTTTTTTCGATTTTGAAATTGAGTGAACATTTTTTTCGCTCAAGCAAAAACGACTAACGGTACTTTTTTAACTCAAAATAATTTGAAAAGAAAAAATAATAACCTTTGAAAAACTTTTTATTTCACTTCAATCCGACTATTTTCTACTGAGATACAGCCTTTTAAAAAACCACTCCATTTTTGAGTTTTTTCAAGTGTTCCTTTAATTGTTTTGACTAGTGTAGTTTAGATGTCAAGCTTTGCAGTGAACCTAATTTCAAGGCGAAACTATGTGGAACTTAGCTTTTCTGATCCATTGAATGTAAAAATACCTACAAAAATACACATTTTTTAACTTTATCCACCACAAAAAATGTGTTAAAAGAATGAAACTATATAAAATTACTTATTTTAATATTATTTAGTATAAATATAATTAGAAAAAAAATAAACTTTCACCAAAACACGCACTACACGTATCAAAAATAAATAAAGTGCGAAGTGACCAGTACAACTAAATTAGAACAAAGATTATCACAAACTGCTGCATCATGGCTCATTTTTTCTTTGTTAACATAATTTTTTTCCCAAAATTTGTTTCATATCGTTCAATCCATTATTTAAGCTTTACGAAAAACCGGTTTTGCTATCAATTGCAGCATATCATTTTTTGAATAAAATGACGCTAGATGTGCAAATTCCCACACTGTGCGGCGGAGGGGCAGCCAGACATTGTGGCCTTGTTGGTTGCCATTCAAGGCCAACTAGCAGGACTGCAAAGTCAGATATGGGAGCAAGCCGCTAGAGTGGATAACCTCCACTCTTTAGTGACTGGCCAAGCGCAACGTCATGGTTAAGGGCGCGCTGCCGGAGACGCGCCTAAGGATCCTAGCTGTGAATGTAAATTCACTGATTAGGATTGAACATCGAGCTAATTTGTTCCAATTGTTGAAAGACCACAGTCCCGATGTGTTCATGGCTAGCGAAACCAAGTTAAACCAGAAACATAAACTGACTAACAACAATTTCAATATCGTTAGAAGGGATCGACCCGGCTCTACTCAAGGAGGCGGTGTTGCAATCTTCATACGTAAGGGCATTAATTATAAAGTCATATACAATAATGATTTGCGAAAGCTCAGGACGCTAGAAGTTTGCGTCGTATGCATCTCTCTCACTCAAGGGAAGCGGATGTATATGATTGCGGCTTATGCGGCTGAAGCTCCGCAGGCTAATATCTTCATTTCAGAGCTCGAGATTCTTTTCAGAGTACTAAAACTGAGCTTGGAAGAAAACTATTTCGTTATGGCCGGAGATTTGAACGCAAGACATGGAGATTGGGGAAATCAAACAAATAATCCAAGAGGTAATCATCTTTTTAATTTGATGAATCTTTGCAGTGTTGAATATGGTGTCGACCTGCTGGCTACTGAAAGGCCATCTATCCCAAGGAGCGGTTCCTTCCTAGTCCTTCTGCTATACGATATCAGACTGACAATAACGGACAAAGTGGGTAATCACCCTCGAAACTGCTTACAGACAATCGAGTACGACAGTGATCACTGTGGCTTGGCTGCTGTAATTCAGATTCCGAACGGGCGTGTGGAGTTGGATGAATACGTTCCAACGCATTTTTACAATTACAGTAAGATGCGCAGGCCTCGTTTCACCAACGCCCTAGCGAGAGAACCCCGTTCGAGTGACATAGCCCCACCAAATAACAGAAACCTAACGAACAACGAAATCGACCAACATCTACAACAGATGGACGAAACGATAAAACGAACGATGGAACGGACAATACCGAAATACAAGGAACGCGACCAAAACGACGTCTACAGAAACGCGACTATAGATGCACTTTACACTTACCAATTGAGGCCATCGACATTTATACCACACTGTTCAATAACGCGCTGAATAATGCATATTATCCAGAGCGTTGGAAGACAGCTGTGGTTCATCCTCTCCCGAAAAAAGGAAAGGACAACTCCAATCCTTCAAATCTCCGGTCAATAAGTCTTCTTCCAAGCATCAGCAAGGTATTCGAAAAGGTAATCAATAGGGCTCTGGCTGAGTGGGCTGCGGACAACAGTATAATTCCGGATAATCAGTTCGGGTTCAAGGCGGGACATGATACCATTCATGCCGCGTCTAAGCTCGTTTCTGATATCCAATGGAACAAGTCAAAAAAAACAATGCACGGGTGCTGTTCTGGTGGATTTGGAGAAGGCCTTCGACACCGTATGGTTAGAAGGTTTGTACCTAAAACTCACCAGACTAGGCATCAGTAAACCATTATTGTATATGCTTTATGATATGCTCAACGGTAGAAAGTTTGTTGTCAAAAGTGGCAATGTAACTTCTACCACCACCTTTGAAATTAAAAACGGTCTTCAACAGGGAGCGGTGAACTCGCCGATCCTCTTCAGCATTTACACCAGCGATCTGATAGGTAGTCTTTTCCAGGCAATTGCGTATGCCGACGACCTGATTGCGTACAGAACTGCCCCAAAGGTCGAAGTCATTAGAATTCTCTTGCAACGTGACTTCGAGAAGATTCAGCGATATTGCGATGACTGAAAATAAATGTCCAGAAATGCGAAACAATTCTGTTCCGGACTTCGTTGGCTGGGGCCACGAGGGATACGCGCAAGAATTGGCGCAAGATGGTCATCGTTGGGCCTCACGGACAGCGATTAACGAGCAAAAGTGAAGTGAAGTACCTCGGTATCTGGTTGGACCAGTATCTGTATTTCGACAGACATATAGATGCTGCTCTGACTAGGGCCAGAGGAGCCTTCGCTCTTACGAAACGGCTGTTTTACAGCAGTCGATCGGCGGCTCCTTTACCATCGAGACGTCCTCGCACAGGGCGGAGCAGAGCTCCTTCGGTTCAGTAGGGCTGTGTCCGAACGGGACTGAATCGATAGGGTGAAGCAGGAGCACCAGTTCTGGTGGCTTCAGTCAGCACTTGATAATGGGTAGTCGGGGTGGGGTTTTGAGCCTTGGCCGGCATGCATACTTGTTTTTGTCTAAAGGTTTTGGGTTTAGGTTTAAGTAGAGTAGGCATGGTGGCACACACATTGGAAAGGACAACAAATGTTAAATAAAAATAAAAAAAAAAGAAAAAAAAAGGAATAAAACGAATATAAAAACAAATGAAAAAAAGAACAAAATACAAAAAGTGATATAAAGACAATTTGATAAAGATTTGCTGCTGTGGCTGTTCTAGTTTGTTAGTAGTTGTTAGGTAGAACAGGTAGTTTTAGTTAATTTTAAGTTTTATTTTTAAGGACCTAATTTTAAGTAGCTTGTAAGGAACAAAATTGATATTGAGTTAGTTTTTTTTTAATTTTCTAACATGAAAAGAAACAGATACGAAAAACCAATACACGTGAACACCTGGCTCAAGACCCTAATTTCACGGTGGATTGGATTCCAATCCACTCTATTTTTATATGCATGAATTACATGCATATTTATAGTGTAATTTGCCTTGTAGTAAAAGGAAAAGGCACAAGATTAATAATGAAGCATCTACCCCATAGCCATAAAATTTACCTTCCGTCAATTTCCATTTATCTCAAGTACCAGTTTGCTTCACCGTTAATGAAAGCCATACTGGTAAATGTGTTTCTATCTATATAACTGAGCTTTGAGGACGTACATTCAGTTACCGAGAACGAATCTCTCGTCAACCACAGCCACTCTGAAACTCCCACAAGGGGGCCAACCGCAACTGTACTTGACATTCAAAGGTCATAAAGACTCAATGAATCGGGCATTCAACTACCCCAGAGCACCAATTTTTTCAGAAGACTTGGTAGTCTCTTTTGTTATATTGTACTCTTTGAATGTATGAAATTATCATACATTCTTTGCGAATGTGTGAAAAGGATAATTTTCCAGCTTCGTAGAGTTAACGGCTCAACAGGAACACTGGTGTCCATTGTCATGCAGTCTCTTACCAGAAAGTAGATGGGTGGCCAAGCTGGAAGACCGCATGACTCATTGTCATGAACCACGGCTCTGCGAAGAGTGGGTAAGGGTTTGGAAAGGATTGCTTGCAATTCCAAGTACAGATTTCTTGCCGCTCATGTGCGGAAGGTTCAACCTCCAAGTGGTGCAGAGCGTCAACCTGACTTCGGTCAGGGCGAATGAACCTACGTTTTTATTGTACATGTATCATAATCATTTTCTTTTGATACCGTGATTAATGAGACTGTACTTGAATATCATTGTGATAGAATAAGGCACTAATGAGTGTTCTTAAGAAAGTTGGTGGTGCATGGCAATATGTCATGCAGTCTTCCAGTTTGGTCGACCCGGCTCCATTCTGGATAAAAGACTGCATGACAATGGACACCAGTGTTCCTGGTGAGCCGTTAAGTCCCGAAGCTGGAAAACTATCCTTTTGGTTTGTACGGATGTGTGATAATTTCACACATCCGATAGAATGTATGATGATAATGTCATACATTCACAGAGTACAAAATAACAAAAGAGACTACCAGGTCTTCTGAAAAAACTGGTACTCTGGGGTAGTTGATGCCCGGATTCTAAATGAATCTCAACTACAGTTGCGGTCGGCCCCCTTGTGGGAGTTTCAGAGTGGCTGTGGTTAACGAGAAATGCGTTCTCGGTAACTGAGTGATGGTGTTCCTTAAGCTCAGTTACATAGATAAAAACACATTTACCAGTATGGCTTTTTTTAACGGGAAAAGCAAACTGGTACTTGAGAAAAATGGAAATGACGGAAGGTAAAGTCTACGGCAATGGAACAGATGCAGGAGATTAAATCTTGTGCCTTTTCCCATATTCTACAAGGCAACATACACCAAAATATGCATGTAATTCATGCATATAAAATGGAGTGGATTGGAAATCAATCCACCACGAAATTAAGGCCTTGAGCCAGGTGTTCGTGTGTATTTGTTTTCCTAATCTGTCATGAACCACGGTACTTTTTATAGAACACTCATTAGTGCCTTATTCTATCATATTGATTTCAAGTACAGTCTCATTAATCACCGTGTATCCATAAAAATTTAATGATACTTGTACAATGAAAACGTAGGTTCATTCGCCCAGACCGAAGTCTGGTTACCGCTCTGCACCAGCTTGGAGGTTGAACCTTCCGCACATGAGCGGCAAGAAATCTGTACTCGAAATTGCAAGCAACCCTTTCCAAACCCTCACCCACTCTTCGCAGAGCATGAAAAGAAACAATAAAGTTTGAAAAAGAAATAGTTCATAGGCCGAAAGGCATTAATTGTAAAAAACCATGAATTCCTTAGCGCGCCCGGTTGGGGCCAGTAAGTTAAATATAAGATTTTAGATACTAAGCTAGTTTGAATTCTATTGCCTATTATTAAGTAGTTATAAGTGAATGAATAAAAAATGAATTTTGGAAAAAAAAAACAAAGGAATAACAGAAAGTTTTGCAATCAGACGGTAGTTTTGTAACTCTGATTTCAAACCCTTCTTGTGTATAGGAGTTATGAAAGCACTTTTCCAAAGTTTGAGAAAAATAGAGCTACTCAATGACTTGTTAAAAAGAATATTAAGTGGATAACTCAAATAAGAAACACATTTTTTTAAGATAGATGCTGGAAACACCGTCAGGTCCCGGACAGTTATTAACGTCAAGCCTTAAAATGCTTGAATTATTGAATCCTAAGTAATGTTAAAATTTTTTAATTTTCTTTTTTTTTTGTTATAAAATTGACAATATACTTCGAAAAAAAATCTCATAAATAGTATTAATATTAAACAATTTCCAGTTTCTTTTAACTAATAGATGACCTTAATATTACAAATATAATTATTAAAAATAATTATTTCAAATCAACAAGTTGATTGTTATTATTAAAGAAATCAACTAAAAATAATGTATAATATATTAAAGAGTCATATTTCCATAAATTTTAGCCCGACATGTGTTTCATTAGTTCCCCTCGAAAGCCCCGTGATGAAGTATTTCTCTGCAATTGGTGTGGGAGATTGTTCCACAAATTAATTGCATTGACAAAATAAGATCACTCTCCAATGGTATGTGTAAACCACGGCAATAATATCTTAAGACCCCTAGGTGACTGTAGAATACATAGATATTCCTTCAAATACTCGGGACAGTTGTCATGAATTATGTCATGTAATTTCAGAAGCGATCTAAACTCGTAATATCTATCCAGGGTCATGCCTAAAACATCGGTCTTAAATTGAGAAATACTTACATGTTTTGCAGACCGTGTATGAATCGTGTCCTTCCTTAAGGTGGCGCTACAGTCCGGAGTGGACTTGGGCCTCAACCAACAAACCTCTCCAGCCAGCTCGGTCCCTAGCTCGCTGTCTCCAGTTTCGCACGCCGAGTTGGTTGAGGTCGTGTTCAACTTGCGCGCGCCACCTGAGCCTTGGTCTTCCTCTACTGCGTCTTCCCTCTGGGGTGGATTCGAAGACTTTACGGGCCGGAGTATTGGTGTCCATCCTCTCCACGTGACCGAGCCATCTGAGTCTTTGGACTTTCACTCTTTTAGCTAAGTCAGTGTCGCTGTACAGCCCGTACAGTTCGTCGTTAAATCTTCTCCTCCATTCACCGTTTATGCAGACAGGACCATAGATCTTACGTAGAATCTTTCTCTCGAAACGGCCAAGTGCGCTCTCATCCGTTTTTGACAAGGTCCATGCTTCTGCACCATATAGCAGGACGGGGATGATGAGGGTCTTATAGAGCGTCACCTTAGTTTTTCGGGAGAGGGCTTTACTACTCAATTGCTTTCTTAGCCCGAAGAAACAGCGATTAGCAAGAGTTATTCTTCGTCTGATCTCGGCGCTTATGTCGTTGTCCGTGTTGATAGCGGAGCCAAGGTATACAGAGTCCTTAACTACCTCGAAATTATATGCGTCTATCGTGACGTTTTGTCCAAGACGTCGGTGTTGGGTGTCCTTTCTAGATGACAGCATATACTTTGTTTTGCCCTCATTGATCGCTAAACCCATTTTTTCAGCCTCTGTCTGTATACTCGCAAAAGCACTGTTGACATCACGCTGTGTTCTCCCAATGATATCAATGTCATCAGCGTACGCGAGTAGTTACACAGACTTCTGGAAAATAGTACCTCTAGTGTTGACGTGGGAGCTCTGCACTATTCGTTCCAATATGATGTTGAAGAAATCGCATGACAGTGCATCACCTTGTCTAAAGCCTTTTTTGACATCGAAGGCGTCGGTGAGGTCGTTACCGACTTTGATGGAGCAGCGCGAGTTCTCCATTGTCATCCTGCTCAGGCGAATGAGTTTTGTAGGGATGCCAAAACTGGACATGGCTTTATACAGTTCTTCTCTATAGATGCTGTCATACGCGGCCTTGAAATCGATAAAAAGATGGTAGGTGTCGATTTGGAGTTCTTGAGTTTTTTCCAGGATCTGCCGTAATGTGTGTGAAAATTTGATCGATGGTGGACTTTCCTGGTCTAAAGCCACACTGATATGGACCTATCAGATTGTTGACAAACGGCTTCAGACGTTCACATAGTACTGCAGAAAAGATCTTATAGGCGATGTTTAGGAGGCTGATGCCTCTGTAGTTGGTGCAATTTAGAGGGTCTCCTTTCTTCAGGATCGGGCAAACAATACTGAGGTTCCATTCATCGGGCATGCTTTCTTCCGACCATATTCTGCTGATGAGTTGGTGCATGCTCCTAACCAAGTCATCGCTGGCTGCTTTGAAGAGTTCGGCAGTGATGCCGTCAGCTCCCGCGGCTTTGTTGTTCTTGAGCTTAGATATTGCTATCTTTACTTCTTCAAGGTCGGGTAGACGGAAATCTTGGCTTGCGTCGTCTTCATTGAATGGTTCATTCTGCCTGACAGCGGAATTTGATTCGTCATCGCCGTTGTACAATCTGCAGAAGTGGTCCTTCCATATCCTCAGCATTGACTGTGACTCTACTACGATATAACCCTGTTGGTCTTTACAGGCCTCAGTTCGTGCTCGGTAACCTTGAGTCTTTCGTTTTACTTCTTGGTAAAACTTCCGAACCTCATTCCTGTTTTTTAGTCTCTCAATATCCTCGAAAGATCGCTTTTCATGCTCTCTCTTTTTCTTTCTGAAGAGCTTGTGTTATTCTCTCCTCTTCTGCTCGTAGAGCTCCCGAGCTGATCTCGTCCTCCTGTACAGCGCTGCTTTGTATGCTTCTTGCTTGGCTGCATGCACCTGCCTGCATTCTTCATCAAACCAGGGGTTTCGTTTTGGTGGCCGTGTGAAACCCAGCACATCAGAGGCAGCATCCCTAATGGCTTTCTGGCAATTCTGCCACTGGTTCTCAATACTCGATGCTGGCTGTAGCGGACTTCTCCTGAGGTTACTTGACACTCGATCGGAAAAGGATCTGGCGATCTCTTGCGATAGTAGCCGTCCGACGTTATACTTTCTTCTAGCACTTCCTGTTTTTGGCTTTGGTTGAGATATCCGCTGTACTACCTTAGCTACAACGAGGTAGTGGTCCGAGTCGATGTTGGCCCCTCGGAAGGTTCGGACATCAATAATGTTTGAAGAGTGTCTTGCGTCGATCGCAATATGATCAATCTGGTTGACAGTTGATTGGTCTGGAGACCTCCAGGTTCCCTTGTGGATGTTGAGATGTGGGAATCGTGTGCTTGCTACTACTATATTTCGTCCCGCTGCAAAATCGATAAGCCTGAATCCGTTATCGGAAGTTTTTTCGTGCAGGCTGTGTTTTCCGACTGTTCCGCCAAAGATGTCCTCTCTTCCTAGTTTGGCGTTAAAATCTCCTAAGACTATTTTTACGTCGAAGCTAGGGCATTGCTCGTATGTCTTGTCAAGGAGCTCGTAGAACTTGTCTTTGGTGTCGTCATCTTTCTCTTCTGTGGGGGCGTGAGCGCATATTAGGCTTATGTTGCCGAATTTAGCCTTTATGCGGATTGTCGTGAGGCGCTCGTATGAATCGTGTGCAGTCATTAAAAGCTACATTTATTTTCCGCTTACATTCAGATTCTATAGAAAGGTAAACGATACAATATGAGAAGAACGGCAACAGTAAAGATTTAACTAATTTTAACTTCAGATCCGAAGAAAGTAAACTCGAAGATACATTTAGACTGCGCAGTCCACCGTAGATCTTATTGTGTCAGACGTGGAATCACAACACGATAACTTACTATTGATGAAGAAGCCGAGATATTTTACTTTATCAACATAGGGTAACGTATATCCATTCAGATGAAGAAGTGGAAGATCATTTAATGCAATGTCTCTTCTTGAACACACACACCATGCCAAATGACTTCAAAGGATTTAATTTGATTTTATTCAGCTGAGCCCAGCCATGGATGTGTGATAGATCTTCATAAACACGCTCCACGCAGTCTTCTAAAAGTCCAGGACTTCTATATAATCAAATGCTTTTGAGAAATCGAGCATCACCATTACACTTGTTTCGTCACGATCAGCCGCTATCCTTAAGTCTGTGGTTACCTACAAAACAGCTGATTTGTAGCTATGTTTTTTCCTAAAACCTGACTGCCATTTTGAAATCTTATTAAACCTTTCTAGATTTTCTTGTATCTGTTGAGCCAAGATCTTTTCTAACGTTTTTGAAAGAAATGTTAAGAGACTAATGGGTCTGAACTCCGACGGAGATGTGGGATTTTGTTTTTTTGGGAATTGGAACAATTTTGGCGGATTTCCACTTTTCAGGGCATTTTTTCCTGTAAATACAGTAGTTGAAGATATGTACTAAATTTGGTAGTATTAGCTTAATAAACATAGGCGACATATCATCAAGTCCGGTGGCATTAGATTTAACTGAGTGAACTGCCAATTCAACTTCCAAAGCACTAACACATCTAAAATCAAAACGGTTAGGTAAGGTTAGGTTGGAGTGGCTGTCTAGATGTTATTGACTCACTTAGACTTCAAGAGTCCATTGTGATACCACTGAAGAAGTTACTCATGGGAGAGTAATGAACTTAAACAAACCATTTTGTACTTTTAATTAAGTTAGAGAGACATTTTTTGTCGATCGTTGCCAGTTCACTGGTATTATCGAAGAAAAGAAAACGGTTGTAATTAGAAAACTCTCCAAAGTCAAATAAAACTGGCTCTGACAAGTTCGGAATAAGTACTGAACCCATATCTGCTGGATTAAAGGGACACTTAGCAATTTCGTTATTTATTACTCCCACGTTTTTTAGGTTCTTCCAAAGATTTTTTGAACTTAGTTTGGTATCAAGGCGCTTCAAAAAAAATAATGACCGTTTTGAATTGCGAATAAGTGATGTTACATTGTTCCGCGCAAAAACATATTGCGACTTGTTAAATTCTGTAGGATGGCGTTTATATGCTATGAAAAAGCGTTCTCTTTCTTGAATTTGTGTTTTAATTTGGGCTGAGAACCCGGGACAACATTGAGGCCTTATGACTTTTGATACAGTGGGAACATAGTTTTCAAAAAGTTCATTGGTTATAAACGTCAGGTTCGAAACTTTCAAGTCAATGTCCGGGGCATTGTAAATATGAGTGAATTCAAAATCATTTATGTTTTGATACAAGTTTTGTAAATTAGTTTTATCAACTGATTTGATGATTAGATGTGCAAACTGGACAAAAGAAGAGATATTGGATTCACAGATAGGGCTAGCAGGTTCAGCATTCTTAAAAAAACATACATAGATAATAATAACTACAATAAAGAAAGCGTCATAAACAGTTTCTCAAAAACTTACATATAAATAGAACTTGTTTTTGTTACCAAGTCCTTGAAAACACCCAAGATGTCAAAAAGCTATACAATTCTACTAAAAGAGTAAATCTACATGCCATTTTTATAAAATTTGCTCACCGATATTTCCATTTTGATTTTTCAGGCAATTCAGTTAAAAACATAACAAAAAAATCCCGAAAAAGCATCGACTCCTAACATTCCATTCAAAACAATTTAATCATCAATGTCGTAGTCGAATGAAAAATGTTCACGTTATATGAGTCTTCAAGCGAAATAAGCGTATAACTGCCAAATGTGATTTTTTCCAAGTACAAAATAGTGTAAGATAAGCAAAAAGTTAAAAGTATTAGTCTTTTCTCAAAAACAAAAAGTACATATCCAAATAACAACAAAACCAATAAATTACTTATTGAAACACAAATTTAAAACATTAAAAATTGAAACACCACTCAAATGGCAACAAATTGTGATGGTATCGACTCCTTGAAACGTTCTCCAGTACCAGATGAAGAATTTCATTTGAAAAAGTCCAAAGAAAAGTCTGAACAGCAAGGGAGAGCACCGTTGGCTGTGGCCGAAGACGTCTTTGAAAATTCCGTTGATGTTGATATTGAACAAGATGGTTACGAATCAGACTCGGAAAGTGGTGGAGATGACACATCAGCAAGTAAGTTTTCTGCCGCTTGCTTTCCACAGTACAGTGGCTGTATTCAATACGCGTCTAGCAGTGACAGCGACGTTGAGGATGAACTTATCTCAGCAATCAATTTATCACCCAAAATGATGGAGCCTACCAGCAATGAGCTGTATTCGACAAGACCTTTTCTTTTACCTTTTACTGAAAGACGGCGACTATCTCAGTGTAAAGAAGAAGATGAAGAAGAAAGCGAGAAAACAACGCATAATGGGGAATTAAAAATTGAAAAACCATTGTTGCCAACTCCTCCCCCACCGCCTCCCTTGCCACAAAGAGACAGCGGTGATGCTGAAAAATTCCGTGACCTGGAACGTCTACGCCAACAATTTATGCAAAAAATTGACATCATCAACACTAGTAATATTCAGGCAATTATGGATGTTATGGACAGACGGTCGCCAACGCCACCACCACCACCGCCACCGATTCCAACCATTCTACCACCCGAAGTAATGGCACAACTACTTCCTTCCAAAGAAGAGTTCGAAAAACCAGATGAAGATATAACCACTTCGCTTCAAGTCAAAGAAAGTGAAGCCGCTCCAAAGCCTCCTAGTCCTGAAAAAACAATTTACCGGGGAAAGTTCACCGTCACCAAAGCTATTGAAAACATTGAAAATCAGGACTTTCCAAGGCTAAGGACCGAAACGCAAAATCTTAAAAATATGGATTCTAGATCAAATGCACATACAATTAGTTTCCCATGCACTTCCGGAGGATATTCCTCGGTACAAACACTTTTTGGTCAGAGAAGTTCGGGTAGATTCCCACATATGGATAAAAAATTCTTCGATACAACGCTGGTTGAAATTCGTTCACCGGTAATAAGTAGTAGTTCACTCGAAAACTGTGATAGTTCTTCTGTGAAATCGCCTGCAAGTTTTGTCAACCATCTTGATGATGTTTGGATAAAACGCCCGTTGACCCCGGAATCGAGCAAAGGTGATACAACTCGGGCACCATCAGAAGAGGATGTAAGTTATTTTTGTTCAAAGTAATTAACTATGGGTCAACGCTGTTCAAATTTTTAAAAAGAAGACTTCTTTAATAAAAAAACTGTTCGTAAATAGACGACTGTGTCGAAAACACTGACTCCATTTGGGGATGGTACAATATTGAACCACACCGTACAACCATAAACGACGATCGTATGAGAGCCATGTAGCAAATAATCTTCAGCCTATGTTCAAGCCGTAAAAGTGCCGTTTCGTAAGAGCGAAGGCTACCTGGCCCTGGTCAAAGAAGCTCTCCGTCCGAATGAAAACAATTATCATCTTTTCAGTTTCAGTCGTCGCAATACCGCTGAATCTTCTCGAAATACTGGAGTGTCCCAGGGCTCCGTTTCGTCTCCGACCCTCTTTCTAATTTTTATAAATGATCTCTTCTAATCCAATAAATTGTTTCGCTGACGAAAATACCCTTAGCTTTTCTCATTCGTTCCCAGACACATCCCTCCTCTTCGGATGTGGAACTGCAACGGCAAAATACGATAAGCTTATTAAACTCTGACTTAAACAGCATTGTACAATGGGGAACAAAAAACCGTGTAGAATTTAATGCTTGGAAAACCCAATGCTGTCTTGTATCGTTAAAGCGAGATATACCCCCTTTGCCACTGTCCATGAGTGGCACTTGCATCAATGAGACTGAACATCTCGAGATTCTCGGTATGTGCATCACTGACCACCTTTTGTGGAATGAGCACATATGCGATGTCGCCAAAAATGCCGCAATATGTTTGGGTTTCTTAAGACGGTGCAAGAAATTCTTCTCCCCGTCTGATCTAGCTACTATCTATAAGGCATTAATCCGTCCAAAGCTTGAGTATAACTCCATCTCTGGGCTGGTGCTCCAGCTACATACTTAAGCCTCTTGGATGGTATTCAAATAAGATGCCTTAGATTAATTTGTGACAGAGACATAACCAACTCATTTACCTCGTTAGACCGTCGCGACGTCGGAACGTTTCGTGTCTTTCTCTGTTCTAGCGTTACTTTTACGGTAAATGCTCAAGTGAAATAGCCAGCTGCATTCGTCCCCTTAAACAATTCGCCCGTAATACTCGCGCTTCTAGAAATGCCCATCAGTTAGCCCTCGAGCCCGACTTCGGAACTCTCAAGTATAGAGAATCGTTATTTAGCCGTACTAACGGAATGTGCAACTCCCTTCCACACTCTGTCTTTCCAAATCATTTCAATGTTCAGGAATTTAAGACCAATATACACCGACATTGCAAATGCCCGTGGCTGTTCGATTCCTACTCGTGCCCATCACAGTTTTTATTTCATCTTTCGCGGGTACTGCCTCTTGCGAAGAACTGACAAAACTTCCAAGAGTATCAATCTGTGACATAAAAGTGCTTCTCAACTTCGTTCGGAACCGGCGTTAAATTGTAGGTCCCCTCAATTCTTCACACGCGCTCAGAGAATTGTTGATGAGAGTAAGTCACTTTGGAGACTTCAATCCCCAAGTAGTGATTAATCTTTCCCAAATTATTCATTTCCAAATGATGGTTTAGCAATTCCTCTGTTTTCTTGATAATTGATTCATACTTACTAGCAACTAAAATTTCATCGACATACACCAGTCTGTAACAACCTTCACCTTTAGTTGAACTAATGTATAGGCATAGATCTGCTTTACTCTGGATGAAACCACTTGCAATGAGAACATTATGAATTTCTTCGTTCCACACGTGTGCTGCTTGCTTCAAACCATATAGACTCTTCCCTAATCGGCATACCAAGCCCTGTTCTCCAACTTCAAACCCAGGCGGTTGTTTCACATAAATCTCTTCCTTGATTTCTCCGTTTAAGAACGCTGACTTTACATCCATATGTTGAACTTTCATTTTGCATTTTCCTGCTATAGAGAGAAGAAGTCTAAAAGTTGTCTGCCTTACGACTGGTGCAAAAGTTTGGTCGTAATCTTGTCCATATTTTTAACTGTACCCCTGCGGGACAAGACAAGCCTTCTTCTGTCATTGCCTTTTTCCACTCTTCTTTATTCTTACAAGTTATGGATTCCTTATAGTTCCTAGGCTCTTTTACAAGGTCTTCCTGTACCATATTTGCACCGCTTATAAGGCGTTGTGGTGGGACTCCTTTATTTTGTCTGTTTGATGTTGTTGATAGATCTTCCTGTGTTGGTTCTAATCTCTCTTCTATTATATTTTCCTCGTTATAAGTGTCTTCCGGTTCTGTAGTCACGTCTTGGATTTTTGATGAAATTGGCACTGTTAGTTCTGAACTATTCGTCTTGGTACTATTACCTTTTTCCGGTGCCGTGCAATAACGCCGAGCGAAATAACGCCGAATTCTGAAATTCGGCCTTATTTCACTTTACCAAAGTGAAATAACGCCGAATATTTGCACTCGGTCTTATTTCACTATGGCAAAGTGAAATAATGCCGATTCGGCGTTATTTCACTTTGTCAGCTTTATTTTTTTAAAGATTTCATCAGGTGTCAATGGCATTTTCTATACTTTATAATAAAAAAAAACAGTGTTTTATAGGATGCCTTCTTTTTGTTTGAAATAAATTCGCTAAACGAAATTTTGCTATTCACAAAAATGTTTTATCAAAAAATTAATAGTATGTAGTATGTACTTGCACATATTCCTGCTTCATAAGTATTTTAAACTAAATTGGTCTTAAGCTCAGTAAAGTTAAGAGAAGTCACAGGAAGTGAAAGTTTCAGTATTGATGGATATTAAAAACTATTTAAATTATACCTATGCAGGTACCTCTACAACACGAAGGTTAATAACGAAATATTTCAGTACCACAAAAGAATTAGATTTTGAAAACGCATGTTGTTTTTTAAGACTGTTAGAAAAATTTTGCGGCATGAGCCAGGATTTTATTAGAATTTACATTTCAGTTAACACTACATTTTTGAGAATTTGAACAAATGGAAATTAAAAATGATTTAGAATTTGGAACTTGAAAAAAAAAATATAGTACAGGTAAAAATGCCAGCGAGCGAAGCGAGCGGAAAAAATTTTGCCCAAAAGAGAATGAATTTGGGGTGTGAAAATAAAAAAATTCGCGCGAATTTTTTTATTTTCACACCCCAAATTCATTCTCTTTTGGGCAAAAATTTTTCCGCTCGCTTCGCTCGCTAGTAAATTGATGTTGAATGTTCCGAATCGGCAGTCAAAAAGGAGCTCAAAATGAATCATTAAAATACAGCTTCTGCTTTCAAAACCGTTTAATGCATAACAAGATGTGTGGATGCCTTTCCAAATTTTAGAAAGCGACAACAGTTTTGAAAAATGAAATGCTCTGCCCATTTTGTCAACAAAAAATATTAAATACTAGTGGTCCAATTAATTTGTTAGATTTCGTTTAAATTTGTAATTAATGAGCTTGCACGAATTTAATATATTTCTTTTTTTGTACCATGTACATTTATTGTTTGTACATAATATTGACAAGTACAAATTAATTTTCTGAATTACATTTTTTTTCTATTCGAGACCTTTGTCCCATAAAAAAAAAAATAATAATGTAAACCACAATACTCGGTAAATTTTGTTGTGAAAATGCGTTAAGCCCAGCTTAATTGCTCTTTCCAAAAGTAAAATAAAACCGGCTTCCTTGTTTTCTCTTTCTCGGCTTTATTTCTCAGTTGGCATTCGGCCTTATTTCACATTGTCGAAGTGAAATAAGACCGAATGCTAAAATTCGGCGTTGTTTCACTTTGGTTAAGTGAAATAAGGCCGAATTTCAGAATTCGGCGTTATTTCGCTCGGCGTTATTGCACGGCACCCCTTTTTCCGTATGAACCTCCCCATTCTTTGAAAACTCAAAGAACTTCGCATCTCGGCTTGTTGTTATTTTCTTGGTTCTTTTGTCAACAAACCGATAAGCTTTTGAATGCTCGTCATAACCAACAAAAATCTTAGGCTCAGCTCTATCATCTTACTTTCTTTGAGTTTCTGGGATGTAAACAAAAGCCTTTGTTCCAAAAATACGAAGATGACTTATATTTGGTGTCTTTCTAGTCCATCTTTCATAGGGTGTTCTTGGAATTGTACTCGACGCACATAGGAGTATTTCTATTAAAATCCTGGAGGGTCATTCCGTAACTTTCAAAACGACTATCGTCCAAACGATTGTCGTCGACGATATCGTCTCAAATTTGCTTCACGTAAGTTGATCGTCATCGTCATGTCGCTTCTCTCTTTTCATCTGATTGCAGTACTCGTTAATATAAATACTACCATCAAAGATGACAATTTGAACTAGGCGTTTTACACATTTAATTTTTGTTTACCTCGGAGATTTTTTTAAACACAAAAAATATATGTAATTTCATTACCAACAGTTGAAATGAGTTATTCCTATTTGCATTTTTCTTTTTTCACTTCAAAGAAAATTCATTAATATAACAAAAATCTAAACTTAAAAGTCTGTTAAAAGCCGAGAACATTTTGTTTTAATAAAATAAATGATATAACATAAAATGTTTCATAAATTTCAACCGTGTTTTGAATCAAAAAATTAATTCCCTTAACATTTTTGTTCTAGACGATACCTAACTAGCTGTCGTTCAAATTCCATAGTTTTGACGATAATCGAGATACGGAAAGCAAATTTCGATCTGAAAAAACGCTTTCGTCTGGACGATAGTGATTCTTAGAGTTACGTGAAGCGAGACGATCGTCGAAACGAAACGAAATTGCAAAAAAATACTGGTGCCAGGATAGACCTCGTCATACCGGGCTTAATTTGTTGGTATTTCTTTAAACTATCTTTTAATATAAAAAATTTTGAAATCCGTGTAAGTGCACTTTCAGGATTGAGGGCTCCCCGCCTATTATAAGTAAAACAACGTCTTCTAGATAAAGATATTTTATTTAGACATACAAACTAAAAGGAAAATTTCTGATTTTCAATAAACTGATAAAGTGATTAATAATTTTATATTTTATATACAGCGATAAGAACAAAAAACTACAATCTCTGCAATGTGATACGATAAATACATATAAATATGTACCTACAAACATACACGCTGAGATGAAAGAAAATGAATAAGCCAAGATATAAAACTTTTGTTTTCAATATTTCTCTCACACCTAATGCATTGCTTTTGTGAGGCTAAGCGACTTAATTCTGCATTCAAGTCAAAAACAGGAATCAACTCCATTTTAAAATTTGTATTGAAAAGCTTGTTAACAAACATTTTTTGGCTTATTTATTTTTAGGAACATGATGGCAAAACTCCCGGAGGATCTAGGCCAGTTAGTGCTCCAGCGGAACCGAATTCCAAAGAAGCCCGAAGGACTGCAAAAAAGATGGAAAAAGAAGCGAGGCGTCAAGAAAAAGAACTTCGTCGAAATGAGAAAGAAGTGCGGAAAATGGAACGTGAAACAGCTCGTCGTTTAGAACGCGAAGCGGCCAAGCTCGAGAAGTTCAATCGTAATCAGGAAAAATTGTCACGTAGTACAGAACGAGTAGCCCCCCGTTCTGGTTCACTTGAGCGAAGAAGAAGTGGTGAGGATTCTCCTGTTTTAAATCAATCCACAGTTCATGGGATCGCGAGTCCGAATCGTAGACCAACTATATTCGATGTATTTCGACCAAGAGGACGATCAGAAGCTAAAAAAGTGAAAGACATCACTATGATAGCTCCATCGTCGACAGCTGGTAGTAAAACTGTCAGTGGTTCAGAACGTGATAATAGCAGTACCGGAAGTAACCATAGTGGTTCCGGTGCAGGTGGCGGTATTATGGCAACTATGAAAACAGCAATGCAAAATACGGGATTAATTGGCCATAGAAACGCAGCTCCAACGCCTAAATTGAAGGATGGTTCAGCACATCCACATCAAGGCAGTGATGCTCAGGTTAGCTTTTGTTGTTTTTTAATTATTATTTTTTTTTTTTTTTTATAAGAAAGTATTTTTCAGTATTACCACACAGTGACAGCAGTTCGTCGAGTCGACGTAACACGTTCACCAATGACTAAAGTAATGGATTTGTTTAGACATCGATCTAATTCAGCGGTATCGGAGGCTGACAAACGAAAAGCTGTAAGTTTATTTGATATCGAAGAATATTGTTTCAATGTCACTCAAAATACAAATAGGTATCTTTTAGCTTGAATATGTATATTTGGGCTGGAGTATCGTTTTTCTTGTATTTGGCTAGGGTAGTGTCAATTTTCAGCGTGCTGCTAAGCCAAGGTGCAGAGGGTCATAGTCATTGTCTGTAAGGTCTGTAAGGTAGCGTTTTAGACAAACTCCTGGGAATTGTAAGCATGAAGTGGTGTTCCATATTGCTGATACTGTGCCCTTTCTAGGTTTGTTCATATCAATGGATTTTCTAGTCTTTTTAAAGAGGGTGTAGGGGATTTACAAAGGCTTTGTTCATTAAGGTTATAGATTTTTTTTTCAAGATTTTCAAATGATAGATAACTAACCGGGGTCGGGGTGACTTCCCGACTACGTAGAAAAAGATTTAGTTGCGAAGCAACAACAGGCCTCGGAAATGCTGAGGATTTGGAAAGATCACTTCTGTAGACTGTATAACGGCGACGACGAATAAAACCCCGCCGTCAGACAGGAGCCTTTTATCGTACACGATGACAGCCAACAATTCCGTGAACCCGACCTATAAAAAGTGAAAACGGCAATATCGCGGCTGAAATCCAACAAATCCGCTGGAGCAGATGGTCTAGCTGCCGAGCTGTTCAAATCAGCAGGCGACGATCTAGATAGGAGCATGCACCAATTCATCTGCAAGATATGGTCGGAGGAGTGCATGCCCAATGAATGGAACCTCAGCATTGTTTGCCCGATCCTGAAAAAGGGAAATCCTCTAAACTGCGCCAACTACAGAGGAATCAGTCTAATTAACATCGACTACAAGATCCTCTCTGCCGTAATATGTGCACGTCCGAAGCCTTTCGTCAACAATCTGATTGGGCCTTATCAATGTGGCATCAGGCCAGAAAAGTCAACCATCGACCAAATTTTCACGTTGAGATCCTTGAAAAAAAAACCTATGAACTCCAAATCGATACCCACCACCTTTTCATCGTTTTTAAGGCCGCGTATGACAGCATCTACAGAGACGAACTGTATAAAGCTATGTCTAGTTTTGGCATCCCTGCCAAGCTCGTTCGCTTGTGCAAAATGACGATGGAGAACTCATGCTGCTCCATCAAGGTTGAGCTTACGGAATCTTTCGACGTCAAAAAAGGATTCACACAAGGCGATGCGCTGTCGTGCGATTTCTTTAACATCGTTCTTGAGAAGATAGTGCAAAACTCCACCGTCAACACCAGAGATACTATCTTCCAAAAATCAGTTCAACTTCTCGCGTACGCCGATAATATTGATGTAATGGGAAGAACACAGCGTGATGTCAATGGCAGAATTGAGACAGAAGCGGCAAAAATGGGTTTAGCGGAAAATGAGGGAAAAACGAAGTATATGCTGTCTTCGAGAAAGGACACCCAACACCGACGACGGCTCGGACAGAACGTCACAATAAACGCATACAACTTCGAGGTAGTAGGGGAGTTTATCTACCTAGGCTCCGCTATTAACACGGGCAATAACACCAGCGCCGAGATAAGACGAAGAATTACTCTTGCTAATCGCTGTTTCTTTGGGCTAAGAAAGCAATTGAGTGGAAAAGCCCTCCCTCGACCAACTAAGGTAAAACTGTACAACACCCTCATCATCCCTGTCCTCAATTAGAGCGTATGGACACCAATGCTCCGGCCCGGAAAGTCTTCGACACGATTCCCGAGGGACGCAGAAGGAGAGGAAGACCGCGACTCAGGTGGCGCACACAAGTGGAAGAGGACCTCAAACAACTTGGAGTGCAAAACTGGAGGCAGCTAGCTATGGACCGAGCTGGCTTGCGGAGACTGTTGATTGAGGCCCAAGTCCACACCGGACTCTAGCGCCACCTTAAATAAGTATTCGCTCTATTTGCTCGGTTGTTTTATCCTGAGCAAATAGAATACACATTTTTAGCTCTGATACTTCTACGCTAAATAAAAAAACATTGATATTTCTGTGATCTGCTCAGAGGTAAAAAAGAAAAACACCATATGTGACATATTCACCAAGTGAACCATGTATATGTCAGCAATTTCCATTTTAAAAACGACCACAAACACACAATAATAATGTAATTGTTGTGCATTGACTTACTAAAGTATCTAAGTAAGTCAATGTTGGTGTGCTACTCAATAGGCCAGTTTCACCTTACAATATCTCACTGAGATCCAATCTCAATAGGTATGTTCAGCGACACTGTTCTGCATAGTTTGGAACAGAAAAGTACAGATTTTTGGTGTTCAATGAGCAATTTTCTATACCAAACTGTTCTGGTTTGGTGTTCATTGAGTCTGTCTAGAAAAGTTTGTAGAAAGGCTATCTTTTTAAAATTTCAAGAGCTTTTAGACCTGGAGCCACATGCAATTCTTAGACCTTCCCAAATCCTATGGCGGTCCTTGCATTTATGCGAAGGATGCACTTGTCCCTTTTTGCAACGAAATAAGTATTAAAGAAAAACTGCTAAATGCTGAAGGAATTTCGCAAAATTTTGCAAGACCTCCGAGCCAAACTTTTTTTTCGTTTTTTGGACTGGGTTTTTCCGATTTTTTTTTTAAATTTTTTTTGCTTACCCGCAAAGCAAAGTGCTTTTCTGCAGGCGGTTAAATACAGTATGAAAAATGTATTTTAACAGTCGCTCATGAGTCATGAGCAACTTTGTTTCACATACAAAAAACTTGTATCTTCTTTCATTGACAGCCGTTCATATTAGATTTGTTCGATGTGCGATCTAGGTCGCTCTGTGGCGTTCTGATTTCGCACTGAGCTGTTCGATGTCGCTCTTTTTTTTGCCCGGTGGTATTTCCACCGTGTTCAATGTGCATTCTGTGCTCGCTCCGGGAGCGCACTGAACCGCCCCAAGAAGAAAAAAAAAAGAGCACTGCTTATGCGTTCGATGAAACGAAACCCAAAGAAATTTTTCAGTTTTTTGACAGCTCCGTACAGGGCAGTGACAAGCACTGGAGCGTCCTAGGTCTGGTTACATCGAACGAGCCTATTAATAGCTCCAGCTTGGCTGAAATCGATCCAAATTTGTCTACGCATCACCTATCTGACAACTAGATTTAGGCTCAGCACTTCAGCAGTCTTGCAAAACATTCAACAAATTTTAAGTCCTCATTCAGAATAAAGAAAACGAGAAGTTCTAACGATAGCCGACTTTAAAGATCGCTGCAGAAAATGTTTACAAATTGCTTGCTTCCACTTAATGCAAAAGTACAATTTCTCGGACAAGATTATGGGCAGCTCTTATATTTTCAGTCCCAAAAATGCAATCGATTATACAACCAGAACCATACCCCTACCCCTTCTCTATTTTTTGACGTGTCTTTTACCTCGTTGTACAGAGAATAATATAGATTTACAAATTCTAGATGATAAGTGGCGAGTTTCGCCCTTATCCAAGCTGCCAGACGGTTTTTTAAAAGAGTCTGAAGAGAGACGTGTTTTGGAGCAATCTTTAAGAATATAAAAATGAAACTGACCAAACTCCTTTCATGAATTTATCAAAATTCGTTCTGAACGTGAATGCGTTAAAAATATTTTGTATGCTAAAGGGAATATAAAGGGTTTTTCAACAGGGACGCTACAAAAGTAGAGCAGAAGGGACAACAAACGACGCCATATTTCTTGGCGCTCTTTTGACATTTCTCTTCAGTAAGGTTTGCCATTTCATGATGGAAAGATATACGAGTCAACAACAAGTCGAAATTATTAAAATTTACTACCGAAATTCGGAGTCAGTGGACTCAACGTTAAGAGGGCTACGTCCAATATATGGTCGTCATAATTGTCCAGCAGATCAACAATTGAGCGTCTAGTGGAAAAATTTGAGTCCACAGGCAGAGGCACAGTCCTTTGCCATTGAGACAAAGAATTGCCCGTAGTGTCGAGAATATTGCTGCCGCTAAGGCTTCAGTTGCAGAAAGCCCAAATGTGACTCTCACACGTCAGTCATCCTCAAGCGTTGGGCATCTCTGTGACGTCGTTGTGACAAGATTCAATTGACGCAAGAACTGAAGCCGCTTGACCATCAGAAGCGTCGTTTGTTCGTGAATTGGGCTGAGCAACAACTTGAAAATGATTCGGATTATCATAGAAAAATCATCTTCAGCGATGAGGCTCATTTCTGGGTGAATGGCTTCGTTAATAAACAAAATATGCGCTATTGGTCAGGCAGCAATCTACACGTACTCCATGAGTCATCATTGCATCCCGATAAAATTACGGTTTGGTGTGGTTTATGGAATATTTTTGACCCCAATTGGATGATATGGACTTGGAAGACATGTAATTCCAACAGGACGGCGCCACAAGCCACACAGCGAATGTCACAATCAATTTATTGGAAACCAAGTTTGGAGAACTTGTTATCTCACGAAATGATCCAGTCGCTTGGCCGCCTCGGTCGTGTGATTTGACGGCGTTAGACTATTTCCCGTTGGGCTACGTAAAGTCTATGGTCTATGCCAACAAGCCAGCGACGATTGATGAAATTTGTACGAATATCGAACGTGAAATTGCAGCAGTATCGGCCGATCTATGCTAGAAAACTTTCGAAAATTGGGTTCAGCGTCTGGACTTCTGCAAGCGTACCCGTGGTGACCATGCAAAAGAAACCGAGTTCCATACATAATGGCATCGAATGTACTTTCACAGGAATAAAGAATTTCATTGATATCCAAAACCGTTTTTGTTTTATTTAAAAAAAAACTTTTGTAGCGCTCTCATTGAAAAACCCTTTACAAAATAATGGAAATTGATAATATTCTCTCCAGTATGATAATTTCTAACAAATAGTAGGATAAAATCAGAAGTATATAGTAGCACTGTCTGTCAGATATCTACAAAGTTGTTTCAAATACATCAGCACCTAACTTAACACTTGTGTTAACCGACAAAAATAGCCAAGCATCAAATGATCGTGAACAGGGAAATCCCTCTTGTTCACTAGTTGTCTTAGTAGTAGTGCAGGACTGCATATCGCAGCTCGGTGGATGTGGCAGGCATATAGAGTTCAGTTCTCTTTGTGCATCTGACCAGGAAGGGCGTCTTCCCGAGTTCGTGAAAAAGATGCACGTCTTTAATTCGGTTCGGTTAACAAATCAGAAGTAGGATTCGGACGCCGGAATAAAGTCCTACTAAAAAAAAAAACCGACTGTGTAGTGCTTGATTTTTTTTTCATCCCTTGTGTGATCCACTTGATTGTGCGATCACTAAACAAATGAATCTGGGCAGTGCAGTGTGTGAGTTGTGTGACTCAGTGAATTTTCGTGTCTTTCGGTGCGAATTTTTCCATCGGATATTTTCGAATTGCACAAAGTGCACTTTTTGGTTTTGATCCCATAATGTTCGTGCAGTCATTCATTCCTTTCCTTGCAAACTTATTGGGGTTTTTCGCTGTGGAAACTGGTCAAGTGTAGCGCTGTCCGTGTCCAGCGTGCCAGCATGGCTGATGGGCTAATTCTTTAAAGGCCGCTTGCATCGAATAAGGTTACAGATTTTTTTTATTAGATTGCCTTATCAATGTTTCACGTGAGTACTTACTTTTCCATTCTGTTTATCGAGAACAAAAAAACTAAAACAAAAAAGGGAACGAATCACATCATAAAATAAAAGGATTCTTTTTGTATGCCTCAACGGTAAAACGATGTTTTGTGAGTCCATGTAGCACACAGCAATCGGACAAAAAAAAAAAAAGAAAGAAAACAGTCGAGGATCAACAAACCAAAAAGCCAAAAAGGTCACATCATAAAATGAAAATATTTTCTTCCAATTAACCCAAAACAAACAATATCCTGACAGTGCGCACAAATGATGTTTTATGACATTAACTCATGGGTCGGCAAATCATGTCTCTTTGAAAAACAGGTAGCTATGGTTGCGTACATGATGATATGCAGCTACCCTAAAACACTATATTCCAATTGAGGATCACCAGCTATCAGCACACAGCTTAACAAGACTAAAATTGATCGTAATGGTAGCCTTTGTTTTTATGACTACCCACACTACAAGTTAGGTGGACGAAAAAGAAAAACGCCTTAAAGGATAACTCACTTAAAATGATTCCTTCAAAATAGGAAAACAAACAAGACCCTTTCGGTACGTTAAAAGAATATTGATTTATGGCCCGTTGGACTGAGTGTTAAAAGGATCGAACAAAAATGAAGATGATGTATAAATTAACAATTATTTCCCTTTGACACTTGCGACTTCCACTTCCGTTGTCTTGTTTCGCTTAAGTACCGGAATACGGTTTAACGGATCTCGTTGAATTGAAATTGTTTTTTTTATGTTCATTTCATTTTGATGTACGTACAATAATTTAGCTTGTTTTTCTTTCGATAAGCAATGTCCATATGTCGGGTATGATGGAATGGGAGTAGGTTGTAAATCTGGTTAAGGAGGATGACAATCATATTTTCTTGAACGATAAACATCACACGAATTTGCAAACTTCTTTGCTAAATTACTAGGAAATTCCTGTGTGCATCCTTTAATTTTTGTGGGTTGATTGCTGTGTGCATGCTTAGCTTAAGTGATCGGTTGATGGATCGGTGACTATCAATAGACGGGACTCGCGGAAAGCGTTTTGAATCTGATTGGTGAATGCACCGCGAGTGAAACGTCCAGCAATTGGGACGGTGTCGGTGTACTTGGCGAACTTGAGAACAGCACGCTGACCCAAGGGACGAGATGAGACAATATAAACGTCTTGTGGGTACTTGATGGTGGCGATAGCATGTGCAGCCAACATCAGTTTTTTCCAGGTTTTGCCCAAGTTGATGATGTTAACACCATCGGGATGACACGCTTGAAGACGTATTGTTCCATTAATTTTACATTTTTACTACCTAAATGGGTGGTGGTGGCCAACATCTTGGTGACATCTTCCTCTTTAAGGGATAAAATATCCAAACCTTCCGACATTGTAACCTTTTTTTAAGAGTTACGAGAACGTTGGGTATGTCATTGGAAGTTAGATCAAAATTTATAAAATTTCTTAGAATTATAATATTGTTTTCAATATTCTCAGAAGGAGAATTTGCTTACTAAATTTTGTCTGTTTATTAAATTTGATTATTGGGACCGTTTACCGGAAGGCTTTAGTGTAGCATTGACATTGGAAGTTGTCGTGTTAACTACCTCCTTCTTAAGTATCTGCGTCCCGTAGATTCTATCTTAGACTTTATCGGTTCCGTATGAGGAATCAGGATGGCACCAGGTTCAAACGAGGAAATATTAACTTTAATTGGTTCGAATAGTGGAACTATTAGGTTTTTCCTGTCTTTCGATAGTTGTTTTTTTTTGTTAACATAATCAAATTATTTGCAATACTTATGAACAAAATAGTCATATCATGGCCTTCAGAGAAGATAATTTGGTTTTAAAGACGTTGATAGGTAGGCAGATGATGTCAGTACGTTCAGTACGGGAAGTCGTGACAAAGCATCTGCAACGACATTTGGTTTTCCTGGTTTATAGACGAGAGGATAGTTGTATTCTACATTTTTACCTTCCATAATCTTCATATCACTGTTCCTTAATATAAGAGGTGAGAATGCAAAAAGCCAATCGTAAGTGTTTGGAATCGATACTTTGAACCATCCATATCCTACTCGGCTACATTTAGAAGGTTGAAAGTTGTAATTATGTTTGAAGAAATTAATGATCCAAGAGTTGTTCCAATGCCTAGGAGCATCATAAACGATGAAATTAGATGATCTAAGTACAGTTTTAGTTAATGGAGTTGTTGATTCCATCGATGCAGTGGTAGTCGTAGTGGCCTTAGTATTTGAGGTCTCGATGCGCATAGGAACACGAGGAGCAGCAGAGATTGAATCGAACGGAACATCTAAAGTGCTTTGGAAATATCTAAAGAAGAATGATGATCCTGAAGCTCAAGATGTAAAGATTTGTTATTGTGAATACCAATTGGTTCCGCTGATGAATCCTTATGTAAACTTAGCACATTTCTTACTTCTTCGGATATATCAGAAATTGCAATGCGGGTGGCAACGGATTCCTTAACAAGGACATCAGCAAGCATGAGTGAATCCTTGATAAGCTTGCTATGTGTTGAAGTAAAATCCAAGTCGATGAATTGAAGAACGTTTGATTGGGCTTGCATGGATTTTTCAAAGTTTAAAAGTTGTTCATGGACAGGTTTCAACGCGCGATCACAAATATTTTGGTCCTGTGGCATAGAAGTTGTTGAAATCAACTTTCGGATATCAATAAGTTGATTACCGATTTTATCAGGAAAAATATGTATACGTTCTAAGATCTCTGATAATTTGTTTGTTGTAAGATCGGCTTGATTTTCAATAGTTTTAAACTTAGATTTGAAATATGCCAGACAATTTTCAATATTTTTAGATGATGATTCATGGTAGTCGGCCAAAAGGTCATTAGTTAGTGTAAAGTTTTGTCGAATTTCCTTTTTTAAATCGGATATTAGGTCAGATACATGGTTTAATTTATCATTGTTACATTTGATGGCAGTTAAAATATCAGCAAGAGTGAATTCTTTACACTCAGGACAGTAAAAACTGAAATGTTCCGTAAATTCAGCGATATGAGCTTAAGCAGTTCTTCCAATACCTGTACAAATAGGATGGAACACTTTCCCACAAATTCCTTTGCATTCAACCCAATCATTGGTTTTATTTGAGATGGTGCAGTTAACATTGCCACAAGTTAAAATTTATTCATTATTAAAAGATGAACTGAAAAGATTCTTTCAGTGTGGTAAGGTTGTGAGATAAGCTAAAGCAGTTAGTGTTTATACGGTCCAAATAAAGATGGCGCTCCAATAGTCAGTAATGTTGTTTTTGACAGCTGAATACGTAATGTGACGCTCATATGAAGAGATGTTGATTAAGTTTAAGATTTAAGTGTGGAAGAGAGACAATTATGCAAATTAGGTAGTGCATAAAGTGCAAGCAGGCAGAACATCTACTAAAAGTGTTCTCACACGGAAAGATGATAGAATATGCTGGAAGAACAAGAATGTATGAGGCAGCAGCAAAGCAGGCTCCAAGCTAATTTCCAAAACAAAACACAGAAATACAACGATCCTCGCAATCCAAGTCAAATCCAAGCATCCAACATAGAAAACGCAAAATTTTACTTACTATTGCTAACGGCGAACGTTAAGGGTTCATGACCTGTATCCTTATAAGATAACGATAAGTTCTGAGTTTATCGAGGGGCCAAATGATTGCTAACATTTCCTTTTCAATAATGGAGAAGACTTCTTCTGTTTCCTTTAAAGATCTGGATATAAACGTAATGGGTCTGTATTTGTCTATGTGTCGCCTTGGGATAGACCGGCTCGTACGTCCGTCGTAAGAATAAAAGGCTTTTCGAAGTTTGGAAATATAAAAATGTCGGAGGATATAAGCATATCTTTCAAGTTTTTGAATGCTTTCGGGGCTTAGTCGTCGAGATGAATTACGATTTTCACCTTAATCTGCCCATTTGTGCTTCTTGTAAGGTTTGTCAGATGCTTTGCTATGAGAGCGAAGTCTTTTATAAATTTACGCAAGTAAGAAAACTTTTGAGTTGTTAGTGATGGAATTTTTTGAATTGCAGCTATTTTTGCAGGATCTGCACGAATTTCTTTCTGTGTGATCTAAGTGGCCTGTGTGGCCTGAGCGATCTATGTGATCGGTGTAGCCTGTGTGGCTTGAGAGATCTGTGTGATCTGAGTGGCCTGTGTGGCCTGGGTGATCTATGTGATCGGTGTAGCCTATGTGGCTTGAATGATCTATATGATCTGAGTGGCCTGAATGATCTCTGTGATCTGAATAGCCTGTGTGGCTTGAGTGATCTGTGCGATCTGAGTGGCCTGAGTGGTCTATGTGACCTGGGTGGCCTGTGTGGCCTGAATGATCTGTGTGACTGAATAGCCTGTGTGGCTTGAGTGATCTGAGTGGCCTGTGTGGCCTGAGTGGTCTATGTGACCTGAGTGGCCTGTGTGGCTTGAGTGATCTGTGTGATCAGTAAAAGCTATAAAGGTTGGCAAGTACTGTCGGATCACTGAGGACAGTGAAGTGTCGGATGGCCGAATGTTAACCGACAAAAATAGCCAAGCATCAAATGATCGTGAACAGGGAAATCCCTCTTGTTCACTAGTTGTCTTAGTAGTAGTGCAGGACTGCATATCGCAGCTCGGTGGATGTGGCAGGCATATAGAGTTCAGTTCTCTTTGTGCATCTGACCAGGAAGGGCGTCTTCCCGAGTTCGTGAAAAAGATGCACGTCTTTAATTCGGTTCGGTTAACACTTGTTTATTTAATCCTTTTTTTATAGCATTCTTTGTCTTTTCGAAGATCATCGGGAAATGAATGGGTATGGTGGCATCTTTCACGTGTTGAGGTACTACGAACAAAAAATGATTGCTTGAAAAAATAGTGCTATGCATCAAGTAAAATTGTCATTTGTGTCCTCAATTTCAGTTTAGTTTACATTTATTTATGAAATTTTTGAAAACACAAAGCTGCTCAAAAGCGTTTGTATAATCCATAGTCAATTGAATGAATGTCGTTTTCCGAAGGCTCAAGCATTACTATCCGCCTTCAATGCTTCCTGTCTGTTATTAATTGTTACATGAGGGATTTGCTAGTCCAAAGATAAACAACATATTTTGTTTGGTATAAATGTTACCACATCGTGATTATTGATTTCTATTACAAGCATTTTTGCGAAATATTACAAAAAGTAATTTTATGTAATTTATTTTTGCATTTTTTTAAATTTATTTATTTAAATTCATTGGCGCAAAATTATAGTCCGCTAATGAACAACTTTAGTGTGATACTAGCTTAAAATTACGTTTCAGTCATGACTCAAACGTCATTTTAAGCTAGTATCAAACTAAATTCTTAAAATTGTTCATTAGCGGACTATAATTTTGCGACATTGTGGATAATTTTCTATAGTAAAAAATATAAATTCATTGTGGTACATTACTTTAATAAAACACAAGTTTCAACATTTCTCTATAAAAACTCGTTAAGTCCCACATTCCTAAATTTTTTGGGACATTTTAACTTAAAATCTTCTACAGCAAGCTTGTCTTAGAAAAATATTTTGGGCAAAAATAGATAACTTTTTCATATTTACTTTGAATTCCTCAGTTGGATATATTGGTATCCTATCACATCTTATTCTACAAAGTGTTCCCTTAAAGTAAAGTGACCCTTTACTTACTTAAATCACTATATTTTAATAACATTAAATATACGTTTACATCCCAGTCATAAAACTCTACTAATATTAATCCCCAATTATTTTTTGTAGTTTAAGGGGCCAGTTATAGCTATCATTGAAATGGATCCGGAAAAATCTTTGAATGGATATTTAACTATGTTTTCTTTTGAATAGAAGTGCAAATTATATACCAATCGATCGGAAATCACTCCAAGTTCAATTACACGCTTATTTTTTCATTTAAATGTGTTTTTCCATTTTCCGGTTGTAAATTCATTTTCCTGAACAACTGATTGTATTTTGTATAGTGTCAAAAAATGAAACAAATCGTTCCAATGATTTGCGTTTCAATTTTGTACAATTCCAATGATCTGTGTTTCAACTTCTCACAGTTCCAGTGATAGAATAACGGCAGGAAAAAAATTCTGACAGAAATTTTAAAAGATTGCTATAACCGACCTATCAGAAAAATTTTAATGATGTGGTTCAATGATGAAAACCAATGATAGCTATAACTGGCGTCTAAAGTAGAGTTGGCAGAGAAGTTAACGTCAGTTTCTTTACTCCAGTATATACGAGTAGTCGAGCAAACAAGCTTAAAAGGACCGATGAGCGTTTCATCACTTAGTGCAGCGTTAGTTTTTATTATAGAACACTTGTACAATACCTAAATGAAAAAAAAGAACAAGATTAGACAATAAAACACATTTATGAGCGTTCCACGCTGTTTTTGGAGCCAAAAACAAAAGTCTACATTAATTGATATCTCTTTGTAATATTAAAGTAAATTAAATCTGCATTTCAATTTAAAAGTCTACTCATTCCTGTCAAGAGCATAATTGAACTTGTGTACCTGCAGCCCCGGATTTAAAGGGGGCAGACCGGGGCCAATGCCCCAGGCGGAAAGTTCGGAGGGCAGCAAAATTCATACTGTGCAGATGAATGGAACACTTATCAATTACCTTGCTTTGACCACGGAATAAATAATAGTACAAATATAGAAATTGTATGGCCATATCAATTCGACCAATACCCAGAGCGCAAAAGAGCCAACGCACGCCATGTTCGAAATCTCCCTAGTCGATCATTCTCCTCGACAGTGTTATGTGTTAAACATGTATGTGTGTTGTTTTTTCAGCCTTATCACCGTCCGTCCCCGATCGGAGCAAAATTCTCTCTGATTCGTACAATTTCTAAATATTTTCCACCACGCACCTCGCACCGTTGTCCGTTTCCTCTCATTTTTCTTTCAAATGAAAACAACCGAAGTTTTCGAGGCAAAGCTCACAATTGTAATGCAGAATGCATTTCATGTAACATCTGCTATTACGTTGGTGTTAAAGGGATACAAAATTCGAAAAGCTGAAAAGGAAAATAATTTGCCTGGTGAGTCGCAGGCAATTTTTTATACGAAACATTTTTGACGTTCTTCACTTCTCATTTAATATTTTCGTATTTTGTTTTATTTAAATTGCTTCCAGTTCACATATATACCTTGCTATTCGTAAAAGTGGAATAGAATGTTTTTCATTTCATTTCAAGGAATCCGAATAAAAGAGAGTTGTCAAAATTGGAGTACTGACTTAAAAGTCATGGTGTAATAGTGTTCGACTCAGAGGACAAGATTTCAAAAGAAAATTCGAAGAAGAGTCATGATTCACCGTGTAATAGCAGTCTGAAAAAAAACAGTGTTGCAAGTTTGATTGATCACATATCAGAAAAACGCTAAATCGAAATTAATGCGAAATTTTCACTTAATTCAAGAAAATTGTATAAACCTTAACAATTATCTTAAACAGATTAGTTGTATCATCAACAACCAAAAAAATAACGGCCATTTTTATGGAAAAGCTGAAAATTACATTTGTTAACCTTTTTTTAAATCGGTAGAAAAAATTGAAAAGATCATTGTTTTTCTTGTTTTTTACTTTTTTTTTCTTGTAGAAAACTTTTTTTGAAATCTGGGGCCGAATTCCGCTTCAGTGAACGAGTCCCATCAGTGATCGAACGAATCACGTTAGTTCACGTATCGTTTGAGCACAGATAATAAAATTATACAGATGTCTCATCCCTGCAGAAAAAAATGAAACATTTTTTGCTCTTAACAGACAACGCCTTAACGGACAAGATGCTTTTTGAAGCTTTTTTCCTTGCCTAAGTATTCATTTATGGGCAATGAGGTGAGTGAAAATAGATTTTGAATGCGTTAAGTGAATGTGTTGAAGCTTTTGGAAAAAGCTTTTTTTTTGGTAGCTTTCAGTTTCATATATCATTTCTCGCCATAAGGGTGAGACATCTGTATAAATTTATTATCTGTGCTCTCAGTTTCATATATCATTTCTCGGCATAAGGGTGAAACATCTGTATATATTTATTATCTGTGGTTTGAGAGTTATAAAATGTAGTAGTTTTACTTTACTACTTCGAGTCTCTATTTATTTTGAACGACTTTTGAGAGGTTTGACCAATAGAAAAACAATACTTGAGTGAAATAGCCTAGGCAGAAATATTAATTTTTAAATAAAGGAACACTTGAAAAAACTCAAAAATTGAGCGGTTTTTTATAAGGCTGTATCTCAGTAGAAGAAGTGAAATAAAAACTTTTTCAAAGGTTATACATTTTTCTTTTTAAATTATTTTGAGTTAAGAAAATACCGTTCACTCAATTTCAAAATACAAAAAAAAAATAAAGTTTGGTTTGTCATAAAGTGAGCGGAGATTTTTTTTTCAATCCAACCGATCTAAGATTCAATTTGAGAATTTTGTTGGCATTAATTCCGTTTGTTTTAGATCGCTACGATTTTTTTCTAATCAAAAAATGGGTTTACATGCAAAAACACAATTTTGACTTTGGACCCTAATATCTCTACTAAAAATTGACTTACAAAAAAAATAGAGGCAGATTTAAAAAATTTATTAAATTTTCTACACAAAAACATTTTGAAAATATTGCTTTTTTTCAATTTTTTCTAACAATTTAAAAAAAGGTCAAAAAATATGCATTTCTAAACTTTTTCATAAAAATTGACGTTTTGTTGTGGCTTTTAGTGATACAACTAATCTGAGGCTTAATTATTAAAGCTCGTAAAATTTCCTTGATTTAAGTAAAAATTTCGCATCAATACAACTAATCGTTTCTCTGTTTCGATCAATCGAACTTACCAAACATTTTTTTCGCATATATGTATGTTGTTTGAACAACGATAGCAACTTAGAGGTGCTTCCACCAATAGCTTTTTCTGTCAATTTCTTTGTTTGGCTGGAGTTATAGCTATTTCACGGGTGCTAAGCCGATCATCAGACTCCTTTATTAGTGGTGCTGCCTAGTTGTTTTTCATATTAATCGAAAAACTTTTTGAGTTCACTTTGGGATTTCAACCTAGACCAGCTAGTTGTGAAGCCAATGCACTACGCACTGCGCTAACAACTCCACTGATTTTTGGTTTCCTATTGCACCTTTTATTGTTTATCATTTGCAATGATAGGCGCATTTTTACAAGCTCCTCAAAATATGCTATCTTGTTTCGCTTTCATTTTTTCTGATTTCCTATCTTTGTGTCACAACAATTCGTTGCGTACACCAAGGGTCAGATTATTGAAAGTTTTGACACTAGTCAGTTTATTTGTTATAGTTTTGTTTATGTGTTATTTAACACTGCAGTTAGGCTGCGTCCGTCTATTTCATTTATGTGGAAGCACCTCTAAGTTGCTATCGTTGTTCAAACAACATAAATGAAATTGACGGACGCAGCCTAACTGCAGTGTTAAATAACACAAAAACAAAACTATTTTTTCGCATGTTAATCCACCTGACAATATCACGTTGGGGATGGTATTCCATATTTTATTTTTACGATGTCCCACACATCGGGATATCGTAGAAAAAAGGAAGGAAGACGAGAGTATCCAGATTTAAGAAAATTGACATCGGTCCAACGTGCTCCCCAACTGCGAGAACGAGGTTCGAGCATATTTTTTTATTTTCACATCTCTTGGGCAATAACGTCTTGCGCGAATAACGGTTATTATTTTTCCTTTAATTTAAATTTCATATCAAGTAAATAAATTTAAATTTATTCTTGTAAATTCAATGTTTTCTGTAGTGACCATTATGGCAAAAAGTGGCGCAAATATTTTAACCCCTTACCGCATGATTTTTTTGTTTTATGAAAAAAAAATATTGTATAGATTTTGCAAAAATAAAAGACATGTGTTTCAGGATTTTTCATTTTTTTTCCGAAAAACTCGGGAAATATGAGTTTTACGGTTTGGAGCAGATATGCCACACCATGGAGAAATGCAAAAAAAGACATTTTATAAATTATTATTATTATTGAAAGCTTTATTCGCCATTTAATTTATTTACAAATTTGATTAAGAAAAATAAAAAGTATAAATCAAAATTATTAAAATACATAATTTAAAATACAATTACTCAAGGTTACAGTTAATCGTTATAGTATATTTTAAATTAAATTTAATAACATTCAAATTTTCTTCAATATTTCGTTGTTTTAATGTTAAGATCCGGCATAAGCCTCCCCCATAGCTGCCCATATATCTCTGTTTTTTTGCGTCGTTGTACCAATTTTGGTTGAAAGCTCTCAACTCGTCTGCCCATCTCTTTTTTGGTCGTCCTCTAGATCGTTTTTCATTTGGTGGTTGCCATTTGGTTACTAACTTCGTCCATCTCTGATCGTCAATTCTAGATACGTGTCCAGCCCAGCTCCATTTCAGACGTTTCGTTCTCTGAATTACGTCGACTATTTGTGTTCTTTTCCTTATCTCTTCATTTCTAATTCTTTGCGCTTGTCTTATGTTCAATAATTTTCGTTCAATTTTGGTCTGGCAAATCCTTAGCATTTCTTGTGAATTCGTTGTTAATCCCAATGTTTCCAATTCATATGTCAATGTTGGCAGTATTGTAGAGTCTAATATATATTTTTTCATATCGTTGCTAAGATTAGAGTCAAGTATTCCAATATTGTTCCAATATTGTTTCCAGCCGTTGTCAATTCTGCGTTTTATTTCCTTTTCTTCTTGATTCGCAAATGACTTGAGTTGACCAAGATATATTAAATCGTCAGCGTATTCAATTTTTTTGTCCGAGAGTAGTATGTCCACTTTTATGTGGTTTGTCATGGCTTTTGTTTTTGTCAAGTTTAGAGAGAGTCCGTATTTCGAGCATATATCTGAGAGTTCGTTTATCATTGATTGTATTTCGTCTGGTGAGTGAGAAAGAAGCACAACATCATCTGCAAATCTTAGATTGTTGAGTTTTTGTCCCCAAATATCGAGTCCATATTTTTTCCAGTTGAGGTGTCGAAAGATATCCTCAAGAACGGCTGAGAAAAGAGGTGGCGATAGTGGATCACCTTGACGAACTCCTCTCTTGATATTAAAGCATCTTCCGATTTTGTCTGTTTTTATTTTGGCCTTGTTGTTTTTGTATATACTTTTCATGGTATTAATAAAGTCAGGATGAATTTGTTGATTTCTTAGTGTAGTCCAGATGTAGTTGTGTTCCACTGTGTCAAAAGCTTTGGTAAAATCAATGAAAAGTAAATATAGCGGTTTTTTGAAATCGTTGTTTTTCAATCAGTTTGTTTATCGTTTGAAGATGATCTGACGTCGAGTATCCTTCCCTGAAACCGGCTTGCTCCCTGGGTTGATTGTCATTGAGCGATTTTTTCATTATGTTGTATAGTGTCTTAGAAAACAGCTTATATAATGTCGATATAATGCTGATGGGTCGATAGTTGTTGATGTCATTGTGGTTTCCTTTTTTGTGCAGAAGAATGATGGTGCTTTCTTGCCATTGTGTCGGAATTAGTTGAGTTTTAATAATTTCATTAAATAGTTTCGTCAAAATTGGTGTAAGAGTGTGTTTTGCATATTTTATCATTTCGGCTTCAATTCCATCGCTGTCTGGGCTTTTTTCATTTTTCAATTTGTCAAAAGCGATTTCGATGTCGGTGCTCCTCAAATTCAGTGGATTTGACGTTGTTGTGGATTGAGTATCTGGTTCACAACTTGAATTGAACAAAGATTCAAAAAATCTTGTTGCTACTTCATTTATGTATATCAATTCGTTTAGTCATTGTATTCGACTTGTTTTTCATTGAAATTATCCATTCCTTGTCATGATTTAGAAATGCTTTTGTCACAGACAAGTAATTATACAGATGTCTCATCCCCATAGTAAAAAGTGGCTCATATTCTTTTCATTGACGATCGACTATGAACAGACAAAAAAGTTCTTTGCCTGTTCATAGAAAAGCTCCATGCCCGTCTTACGAAAGCTCATAAAGCTATTTTGACTTTATTGAAACGTTCTCTCTGTTTCCTCTTTCTCTCGAATCTTTTTGTTTTCTTTTCCGAGGTCCGACCGATGAGAATATTGTAATTTATAATGAATGACTATGACTAATGATAATGACTAATGAGTAATGTAGATACAAATGGATCTGTTTTGCCTTGCTTATTTTTGCATCTGTGTGTGATTTTTTTTTGCCTATTGCTTAGACAGGTGAATATGCATGGATTACTCATAAAAAATGTATTTTCCTAGTGGTGCTAGTGCTAAAATCGTGGATCGTGTTGTAAATTAAATATTGTAAAAAGCCTATTAAAAAAATAAAAAAAAAACTAAGTGAATCGAGTGCGTTTTTACTTGTCACACAAAGAAGTATTATGAAGAAGGCAAGAAGTAGTGAATTCGTACAAAAAACAAAAGTTGAGATTTTGATGAGATATGACATTACGATGATAGAGAAGTCGAAAAAACTAGGTATGGCGATTCCGTTCGTCTGGCTTTCTCTCTGCAAACGCACCATACAATTTTTTTGGACGAAAATCAAAAGTTTCAATTTTCCCAAAAACAGATCTAACGATTTTCTTTAAACTTCCTCCAAATTTTACTTTTTGAACACTGATGTATGTTATGTAAAAATAATATTTTTCTATTGCTTCGGTACCTTTCATATAACCGTTTTTTACTTGCGACATATAGAATATATGGCAAGTAGGTACCTATTGAATTCGTAAAAAAAAAGTTGAGATAATGATGAGATATGACATTACGATAATAGAGAATTCGAAAAAAATGAGTCCGGCGATTCCGTTCGTCTGCCTGTCTGTCTGTAAACGCACCTACAGCCCTAACCACTGGTCCGATTGACTTCAAACTTGAAAATTAGAGGTTTGAGCGAATTCGCGTGGGTTGTTTTTATGATTTTTCTTAAGATCAAAATTTAGGGTAGCCACCATACGATTTTCTTGACCTAAAACCAACAGTTTTTTCAAAAACGGCTCCTACGATTTTTTTTAAACTTCCTCGAAAATTTTTGTTTAAAACACTGATGTTTTTTATGTAAAAAAAACATAATTTTGTATTGCTCCAAAACGGTACCTCCCATAGATCCGTTTTTTTGTTATCAGATTTTCTCGAAAAATAAAAGTCAAATCAGGGTAATTTTTACTTGCGACATATACAGGGTGTCCCAAAATTCAACGATAAGCGGGAACCACGGGGTGGACCTATTGATGACTGCATTGAAAAAAAAATATAAAAATAAATCAAACGCCATTTTGTTTCAAAATTACAACAAAATATGTAAATTCTCAAAAAAAAAAAATCTCTCTTGACATTTTTTGCTACTGTGACCGCAATTTTTCATTAATTTTTGATTTTATATTTTTATCAGAATCTTAAAACATGTAGCATCCTTTCCTTGTTTCAAAATTGCAAATTTTCAGCGGTTTTTCCACGACAATTAATGAAAAAAGTTTTTTTTTTCCAAAAAATTTTAATTTTTTTTAGTTTCAGTCCACTTTCAGTCATCGTGGTTATAAGAAAATGTATGGACACTACCATGGAGTCTTTTTTTTTAAATTGGCGCAGATTATCAAGATTCTAAAATTGTATAACACTTTGGCTAAACTTTTTTTTTTAATTAATTGTCGTGGAAAAACCGCTGAAAATTTGGAATTTTAAGAAACAAGGAAAGGATGCTACATGTATTAAGATTCTGATAAAAATATAAAATCAAAAATTAATGAAAAATTGTGGTCACAGTACCAAAAAATGTCAAGAGAGTTTTTTTTTTTAATTTTCATTTTTTGTTGTAATTTGAAACAAAATGGCGTTTGATTTTTTTTATATTTTTTTTCCATGCAGTCGTGAATAGGGCCACCCCCTGGTTCCGGCTTATCGTTGAATTTTGGGACACCCTGTAGAATAGGTATATGGCAAGTATTGAATTCGTAAAAAAAAATTTGAGATGATGATGAGATATGACATTACGATGATAGAGAAGTCGAAAAAGTGGGTCCGGCGATTCCGTCTGTCTGGCTGTCTGGAAGTTTACAGGCACCTACAGCCTTAGCGACTGGTCCGATTGATTTCAAACTTGAAAATTAGAGGTTTGAGCAAAAGCTCATATCCTAGTTTTTAATTTTTTTTTAAGATCAAAATTTAGGGTAGCCACCATACGATTTTCTTGGGTTAAAAATAAAAGTTGAATTTTTTTTTTAAACTTTCTCGAATTTTTTTTTTTTAATACTGATGTGTTTTACGTAAAAAAATATTTTTGTATTGCTCCAAAACTGTACCTCCCATAGAACCTTTTTTTGCTATCAGATTTTCTCGAAAAATAAAAATCTGATCAGATAATTTTTTTTTTTAAGTAAGTATATACTTACTGTCCAAATAATATTTTGTATTGAAAAAAATTTCAAATTTTTTTTTGGATTTTAAAAACATATTCTTAAACTTTTTTTCAAAATCGTGTATCTGAAAAACGGATCAATATTAAAAATCTAAATTTACTTATAAAATGTATATTTACATATTCTTGAATACTGCATACCCAAATTAATTTGAAGACATCTTTGAAAAATTTGATTTATTGAATTAAATGTATTAACGAGGTACATTTTCAAATTTTAATTTTTTTTAATAAATTAAAAAATTTAAAAAATCAACAGTTTCTTAAGAAATCATATGACATTAATTTTTTTTTCAGATTGAATCTATTTTTGAGGTACATATTTCAATTTAAATTTTTATTTATGAATTTTTTTGTATGAGTTATAATTTGATATACAGGAGCAGGTTCGTACGACCGAGTCGTGCACATTTTTTTTGAAAGTATGTACGTTTATATTGTCCAAATAATATTTTGTATTAAAAAAAAATTCCAAATTTTTTTTTTGGATTTTTAAAAAATATTTTTAAACTTGTTTTTCAAAATTCTGTATCTTAATGTTTTTGATGAGTTATAATTTTGAATTCAGGAGCAAGTTCGTACGACCGAGTCGTGCACACTTTTTTTAAATAATTTTGTATGATGTGGCATTAAGAAATACATTCAGTCCTTGATTTTCAACTTCCTACCCCCTACTTTTTCAGAGCCACTTCTTACTCAGTTTTCATGAAAATTTCGTCGATTATTAATATTGTTTGTACATTGATCGCAGTAGTGATAGTGACATTAAAGCTTTTTATTGTGAAAGGTAAGATAAATTATAAGAGATAAATAAACATGTTCATAGTATACTGTTTGTCATCATTAAAACAGCAAACAATGCCATATCACTGCCTTTATTCACATACGTGAAAATATATTTGATGCTCTTCACTGAACTACAAAACTATACATTAATATGAGCTTGGGATGTTTTGCTAAGTAGAGGTGAATAAGGCTTAGGTCCAGGGTACCAGGTAGTGGGGAAGCGAGCTAGTCGGTAGCGGGTAGTGGGTAGCAATTACTGGTGTAGCGGGTAGCGTTTAGATGTATTAGGTAACGGGAAGTGGTGTAGCGGGTAGTAGGTAGCGATTACCGTTTAAGCAGGTAACGTGTGTAAGTATTGGGTTGCGGGGTAGCGGGTAACATGATAACTGGGTATAACGGGGTAGCGGGTAGACGGTAGTGGAGAATTGGGTAGAGGTTAGCGGGTGGTATGGTAGCGGGCTACAAAAGTCTAGGTCTTTTCTATATCGTTTGAGGCAGTACGAAGTCTGTCGGGTCAGCTAGTTTTAATATATAAAAAGAAAACTGATTTAATTAAAACTTTTTGCAATACATATATACATACTCCCAATAAACAAAGTTCACTGATCGGACTTTTATTTTCTTAGGTATATTATAACAAAAAAAAACAAAAACATTTTTTTTTACATAAAATACATCAGTGTTTTGAAAAAAAAATTTCGAGGAAGTTTAAAAAAAAAAACAGACAGTCTGACGTTATCGCCGGACGCACTGTTTCTACTTCTAATGTCGTAATGTCATATCTCATCATCATCTCAATTTTTTTTTACGAATTCAATACTTGCCATGTATTCTATATGTCGCAAGTAAAAAGATACCGTAAGAATAAAATTCAGGAATTGGCTGATGTACCTATTTTAGAAAAAAAATCATAAGCATTCTTGAAATATCAGACAAATTAAATTGTTTTTACTCTACCAATTCTGTTATCGCTTCAAATAATTTTTTTTCTCTATCTTACGCATGTATAGGCACGTAGGCAGAAGGCAGGTAGACGCATTTTTTTTTTCTTATATTTCCCTTGCCTTAAAAAGATCAACAGGAAGGCATAGCTATTAATCGATTTCGTGTGCGGCAATTATAAGGGTTGAAAAAGAATAAGGAAAGGAAGAAAACGAAAAAAAAAACAGGCAGATGTCTTACCCTGTTCATAAACAAAATAAGACGAAAGAATTTCATGCAAGCTTTGAAAAAAAAGCTTTTTTAGCGAATTTCGATTTCATAGGACACTTTTTTCCATATGGATGAGACATCTGTATAATTACTTGTCTGTGCTTTTGTCTTTTTAATTGATTTCGTAGTTTGTAGTATGTTTTTAATCGCGCTTTCGTTGAAATTTTGGATGTCTTCGTTAGTTTTTGTCTTAATTGTTTTTCGTATGTTTTTTAGTAAAATTTTATCTGATTCTGTTTCATTCCTTAATGTTTCTCTTAGATTAATTAGTTGCATTGTCTTGTCTGAGATTTTATTGTTTTTTTGAGATGTTCGTTTCATTATCGTGTGTCTGGCAGATTGTTTTATTATTTGTTGAAGTTCGTCATAAGTTGATTGGACATTCATGCTAGTAGTTTCAAAATTTAAGTGTTGTGATATATTTCTTGCAAGTAGATCATTGTATCTCTGTAATTGTTCAGATTCTATCTTTTGGGGTATATCAAGTTTTTGTTGGCTTCTTCTTAATGTTTGATAGTGTAATGAAACATCACATTTCGCCCCACTACCGCATAATTCCATTGCAAACATACAATACCCCGCCGATGACTTTGTCATACACGAATGATATAGCAAAGCAGTGCATTGCATGTAAGCAATCATGCTATGACGAAGAACTACACTTCGCCCCTGCTGCCGCATAATTCTATTGCAAACAAGCAATACCCCGCTGATGCCTACAAAACCAGTTGGTATAACTGGAAAGCATCACCCGATGTCAGTAACATGATCAACTCTCGGTGACACACAAATGTAATTTGCAATATGATTTCATTTGTACGCTTATAATTCACACTGGCTTATCTGCAAAATATTCTTAAGTCACCGAATTTGGTTCAGTCAAATCGGAGTCCGCCGACCGTAGACCGAGTACCAATCTAGAGTACATCGCCGAACTCTCATTTTTTTGACAAGATCTAGATCCCAGAAGTGACGTGGGCTTCCAGGTTTTTAAAACTAGTGTCCGCTGCTATCTCAGTTGAGACTTCAAAGTGTCCACTGCATCCTCAGTTGAGACTTAGTGTCCGCTGCTATCACAGTCGAGACTTCAAAGTGTCCACTGCTTCCTCAGTTGATCCGCTGCTATCTCAGTCGAGACTTTTCCAAGTGTCCACTGCTTCCTCAGTTGAGACTTAGTGTCCACTGCTATCTCAGTCGAGACTTCAAAGTGTCCACTGCTTCCTCAGTTGAGACTTAGTGTCCGCTGCTATCTTTAGTCGAGACTTCAAAGTGTCCACTGCTCCTTCAGTTGAGACTTAGTGTCCGCTGCTATCTCAGTCGAGACTTTTCCAAGTGTCCACTGCTTCCTCAGTTGAGACTTAGTGTCCGCTGCTATCTCAGTCGAGACTTCAAAGTGTCCACTGCTTCCTCAGTTGAGACTTAGTGTCCGCTGCTATCTCAGTCGAGACTTTTTCCAAGTGTCCACTGCTTCCTCAGTTGAGACTTATTGTCCGCTGCTATCTCAGTCGAGACTTCAAAGTGTCCACTGCTTCCTCAGTTGAGACATAGTAGAGTCAACTTAGATTAAGATTATTCTCTTGGAATTATATAACGTAGAAAACCAGAACTCCTATATTATTCTCTTGGAATTATATAGAGTAGAAAACCAGAACTCCTATATTATTCTCTTGGAATTATATAGAGTAGAATACCAAAACAGTTGAACTTGTATAAATATTAAGATCTCAAACTTATTAAAATTGTATTAGAAATAGTATTAAGAATTTGTGAATAAAGAAAACAACCTTCAATAAACTAAAGTTTGTGCTTCTTTAGTAGACCCTGGACCCGATGAGCTTACCTCAGCATAACTAAAAAGCATCTCACAATAGTCAATTTTTATTTTAGCTCTTACAATCCGATGATCACTGTCAAATTTGAAGTTGTTAAGTACTGAGTACTGTGTGCTATTGTTGAGATTTTGTTGGTTAAGATGAGGTCAATTTCATTTTTTGTGCTTCCATCTGGTTATCTCCATGTCCATTTGTTTTTGTCCTTTTTCTTGAAAAAGAGTTAGCAAATGTCATATTAGTTTCTTGAAGCCATAATAAGAGTCTCTCTCCTCTCTTGTTTCTTTGTCCATATCCAAATGTTCCCATTGTGTTTTCTTCATATTCTTCACGTCGTCCGAGTTTGGCATTAAAGTCACCTATGACATACATAACCTCGGGTTTTGTCTCTTGGTAGGCAAGGTCAAGTGCATCATAAAAAGTATCAATTTCTGCATCAGAGGCTTTTTCTGTAGGAGCGTAAACTTGGATAATTGTCATTTTTGTATTTTGAATTCTAACAGATTCTTTCATTGAAAAAGCGAAGCGGTACTCATCCTTAACAACGGAGCGCCAATTTTTTATAAATAGTATTCGTCTTTGGAATAGTCTTCCACGCGATATTAGGAGTATTGAAGATCCGCGAAGGATGAAGATAGAAATCTGAAATCATCTATCGTCTTTAAATGTTTGAGCATTAATTATGATTAGAATTAATTTAATTATTTTTCTTCTTATTTTTCTTGAATTATCTTTTATACTACTTATAAAAATACTTATTTGTAATAATAGCTTTTCATTAGCTAATAAGATATTGTATCTTACTGTGTTAAGCAAACGATAATAAATTGAATTGAATTGAAAATTGAATTGAATGTTTATGATGTCCTTTTTTAAATATTTTCTTATTAAACGTCCGACTCCATATAGGCCTCTAGTTTCTCCAATATAGCAGAATATATCATTGTCAAATTCTAGGATTTTTTGACCGAATAATCTAGTTTCAGATAAACCAATTAAGTCCCAGTTAATCTCAAATACCGCTAATCTTAGTTCTTACTGTCGTTCTTCCGTTGATAAAGTTCGTGTATTAAATGTGCATATATTCAATAAGTTGATGTTGTTACTTCTATTTTCTTTAGGTTTAGTAGGTTCTAATATTAATGGGGGGTTGGAGCTTTCATTCCTCACGGTGGCCAGTCGACTTGAGGAAGTTATATTTGGATGGTTCTTTGTGTCGTCATTTGTTTGTGATGTTGAAAACTGTGTGTTTATTTGCTATTGTAAAGTTGTAACATTGCTTATATCTTTAGGGTTTTTCTTAAAAAATGTTTTAATGTTTGCTTGTTCATTGTCAGGTTTGAGTTTTTTCGTTCCTGTTGAGGTAGTTCTATTATTGGATGTATGTGGTTCGTATTCATAACTTCTTTTATTTGATTTATTGTTATATCTGGGCATCATTATTTTCTTTATTAAGTGTATTTTGTTTAGGTTTTGTTCCTGTATTATTTTCTTTGATTGTTATGTTCATATCTTCTTTTGTCATGTCCTCTTTCATCATATAATCTTTTATATAAATGATTTCATCTTTGTAATGTCTTAATTTAAACTTGTTTCTCATGATTTCGTCTTTTTTTATTTGTGATATAAAACCGACTAAGATCGGTCGTGTTTTTTCGCCTTTTTTCCGATGCGTCTTACAAAGTCTAATTCACTGATGTGTGTATTGATTTCTAAAATGTTGTTTAAGAATTCAAGAACATAGTTTTGTAGAGAAATGTTATCCTTCTCTATTTCTTTGATGTTGTAGATGACTATATTTTTGCGTTTTAGAGTTTTTTCTATATATTTTATTTTTCCCTCAAGATAAATTTGTTTTTTTCTCAATATTTGTTTGGTTTTCTGCAATTTTGTCCAATTTAGATTTTAAGTTCTGTGTTTCTGTTTTTATTTCATTTGTGAGTTCGATTTTTAAAGTGCCTATTGCATTAATTATTTTGTCTAGTTTGGCATTTGTGTCACCCATTGCTGTTTTGTTAAAATGTCTATTAAACTGTGAGCCTCACGCGTAAGGGAACCACAAGTGACAGATGGTATTGCCTTGTGTTTTGTTTGTACTTTTAGTCCCCTATTACACGTTGACTCACGACTCACTTTTGAGTTCCCTTATAAATTTCTATTCGGTGAGGCAAGCGCTATTACACGTTGACTCGTGCCCCATGCCTCAAATTTGAAAATTATTGTTTGTTTTGTTTTGAATGCTCCTTCTTCTGCTCATACGGAGTTACACACTTTTCTGGTTTTCAAACAAATCCGATGCAAATCCAGCAACAAGAAAATCGAATGAAAAAGAACAGCATAAAACGAATATGAGAAAAAAGAAACGTCAAAGTGAGTCTACTAAAAATTTGCCCGAGACTCACCGGAAATTTTTTTTTGCATCTCATTTTCTCACATCAGCTTTCTTTTTCGCACTCATGTGAGTCGTGAGTCGTGAGGCATCGTGTAATAGCAGACTTATATTTGATTGTCAATTAAGTGAATTTTTGTTCCGAAGAATTATTATTGTGTCTTATTGAAAATGTTTTAAGTGTTAAAGAAAAACAATTTCAAAGACCAAGTATCTTTTAATCGAAAATTATTTTTCTCCAATTTGAAGTAAAAGTTCGGTTCGTAAATTGAATTGTATCGGATTGAGTGTTTTTTCTTTTCTTGATGTGAAGTGATGAGTGAGAATAAGAACGCGAGAAAACTCACCAGAACCGTGCTGTCCCAAGCAGGGGGAAGCTCTCCTTGTTCAGGCAGGGGAAGTTGTTTATGTAAACAATTTCTTTTGTCTATATGTAGGTATATTTATGTGATTTATGTTTTAGTTCTTTTTGACTTATTTTTGAATTTGAAACCACTTCTTTTTTAATAGTTTTCAATCTTATTTCGGTTTTCGTATGAGATTATTGTTTATTATATCCTTTGCAATCGGTATGACAAAAAAGCGCAATTAGAGTCAGATTGTTTTATAAATACATAAATATAAATATTCTATTTTGTATGTATGTATCATTGAATGTATTTTTGTTTCAAGGAAATACCCATTTTTTAATTTTTTTTTGGAATATTGAATTGCACGTTGGTACTCATTTTCGATTTTACTGTCTTTCTGTTTTGGATGATCAAGAAATGGCTAAACTCAATTATAAATTCAATATTTTTTGTAAAATTTAGAAAATAGGTGTATTTTCTTTAATTTAATTTCTTTATTATTATTATTTTAAATTTTTTTTTGGTTTATTAGGTTTTCTATGGTGGGCTTTATTTCCATTTGAAATAACCCCCACAGGTAAAAGGCAATAAGACCTGCGGTTTTTATTGCCACAGTGCAGGGGTTATTGCCGCGGGTATTATTGCACTGCACCAAGAAAAGCTTAGTTTCAAAAATTATCTTAACTTCCAGCACTCTGAAAATGGGTTGTTCCGAACAGAAAACAAAACGCGAATTCCACAAGTACCTCGAACGTATTAGTATAATAAGAGCAGAATTGGCCGATCCGATCCGTGGTAGATTTTTAGAGAAGCCAAGAAAATGGGACCGGAAACTACCCCTAGTCTAGCCCAAAAACACAAGCTTGTTAAGTGGCTCATAGACCTTGCCAAGTGTGGCTTTCCTCAGAAGCCCAAAGACCTCTTGGTGACAAACGTCCATCGTGAGGACAAACGTAGGACTGCTTTCAAAGATAGCCTTCAAGGAAAAACGTATTACTAGGCCTTCCCAAGATGTCTTTCAAAACAGCAGGACGAGTTATTGGGACTTAAGAGTATTAAGAAGAGATAGGTGCAGTCGGTATTTAAGAAGACCCCTCAAGAATCTTTAATGGAGACGAAGCATCATTCAGCCTACATATCTCTAAAACCAGGAGTCGCCAAGAGGTTGGAAAAATCTTTATACTTTACAACATGCCTAGGCCGAAACATGAGGCGATCACTGTACTTTTTCTCTTCAGTGACGATGGAAAAATTCTACCACCTTTGCTTGTGTTTCTTAATGTGTTCCCGCCTCAAGCTGTTGTAAAAAGTGTACCGGATAAATGGGTCTTAGCTCTTAGGCAGATCTGAAAGTAGATGGATGGATAAGACGTTTTTCTAATATGTGGCGAATAGTTTCAACGAACGGATTATGGAGAGTAATATGAAAAGCTCAGGACTGCTTTAAGTCGATGGCCACAAATCCTACCTTAAAAGGAATCAAGCCACTTCTGCGTAGTATCTTGTACGCTCTTTAAACATATTACACAGCCTGTGGGTGCATTTAAAGGACTGAAAATCAATTCAAAAAAAAAATTCACAAATTTATACAAAGCTATTTTACAAAGACGAACTTTTTTAAAGTGTTGGAAATGGTCTTGGATTATCTTGAATAATATTTGACTGAAATACAAGATCATTTTTAATTATTAATTAATTATTGTTGTATTTTGTCTTTTATTTATTTAGAAATAAATAATGTTCCAAAAAAGGTTTGGTTTTTACAAATAAGTAATTTACTAAAGGGGGCTGACTACTGACAACTCTAGTGGCCGACTACTGGAATTAAAGGGGCTGACTATACAAGAATCCGACTTCTATATGAATAACGGAAAACCTAGTTATCAACTTAGCCATTAGGAATCTCTCTATTTTATTGAATGTCTCTTCAATTCTTCATCCGCACTTAGGAATTGTCAAGAATGTAAGGTAACCCTTGCCTTTCCAAAGTGCTAACGTTAAAGCCGAACTTTTCTGAATTGCAAAAATTTGCAAAAATTTGCAAAAATTGTGCATACTTAACACCCTATTCGTAAAAAAAACTACTTTGTATTATTATTAAAAAAAAAAGAAAACTTTCAACAACCCTTGATAAGGAAGTTTTTTTTTATCGATTAAATTGGGTTAAATGTATGAAATACCTAAAACAACAATTCATTAAGCAAAAAGCTCAGAATTTATGGATATATATGTACAATGAGGTATACGTACAATATTTTCTGATTGTGATCATTATTTTACTATGACGATTAAAAGCTTCAAGCTTCTTCTAAATTATTATTAAATGCAAGCTCAGTAGTCTTACGAATCACCGCTATCGCAAAGCATCGACGGAAAGAAAAAATTGAAATATTTGTTGTCTACGTCGAGACGGTACAAAATTGTGAAAACTAAATTGTTGAAAACTGTCAGTCACGAATATGTTGACAAAATTATGCAGTGTTGTAATGATAGAAGTCTGTATTACTTACGCTTCAATTTGTCGAGCTTTCTTAACTTAGATTTGATAATTAAATGTAAAAAAATGTGTTCGGAATGTGAAATGATATTAATTTTATATAAATTCAAACAAAATGTCTCATACATTGCTGCTGTTATCTTAAAAACAAAAAAAAAGTACAATTTTATTTTCCCTTCCCTTAATGTATCGTGTTCAATTTGTGTAACAAGCATCTTTAACTGTAGATACATTGATAGGAAATGTTTATTTTTATTCATTGGATAACTAAATAGGATAACTTCGTAATATGTAAATATCAATTTAAGTAATTACCTGCTAGAGATTTTTTTTTTTTTTTTTGAATTCGTATCAAGGATAATTTTTCAGAAATATGGCCGTTTAATTTTTATTTTATAAGGCTGCTGTAAATTTGAATACATTTTATTGGGTATGCTCGCAAAATTAATTCTGTCGGGAACATCTATTTAGAGCTTTTTATAAGTATTCTTTTTCGCGTGTCCGAGTCCAATAATATAGCTGCATTTTTGGTATTTAATTTTCTTACGGTACTGTTGCGCAAAATAGAGTTAACAGTGCTATTAACTATTTAAGAACATATTAAATGCTTTTCTACGCGTGGCACTGGAATTTAAGAGTTATTGACATGACCTAGTGTTTTCATTACGTTGGCGCGTTGGGAGAAGGGGGTGCATTGAATGAACCGATATTGGAATTCGAGTTAATGCTGACAGCATTTCTTGATACCGAGGGTGCGTTTAATAACGTTAAAACGGAATCAATCAAAACTGCCTTAGTTGAAGTTGGAGTTTAATCTGTCATTGTCGATTGGATCTTCAAAATGTTAAATGGCAGGATTATCAACTCTCAAATGGGAGTTAGCACTATTGAGAAAACAGTTACTGGAGGCACACCACAAGGAGAGGTCATCTCACCCCTACTCTGGATCCTCCTAGTCAACAAAAATCTCACAAAGTTTAAAGATCAGAGCATATAAATTGTAGCATATGTAGATGACATAGTGGTTTTGGTATCAGGCAAGTTCCTTACCACCATCGGAAACATTATGGAAAACGCATTAAAGGAAATATCTTCTTGGGCAACTAAAAACGGTCTCGGGGTCAAGCCCACCAAGACAGAGCTAGTTTTCTTCGCGAAAAAACGGAAACTGGAGGGCTTCAAACCTCCTAAAGTAAATGGTATTCCTTTAAAACATTCTATTTAAGCTAAATTTTTAGGAGTAATCATTGACTCCAAGCTTACATGGAAGCGTAATACTGAGGAAAGAATGAAAAACGCACTATGTGCATTCTACACATGCAAAAAGACCTTCGGTGTACGTTGGGGTATGCGACCGCAAGTCATCCAATGGATGTAAACAGCGATTGTACTTACCTATGGCTCTTTTGTATGGTGTAAAGCGGTGGAAAAATCAAGCTATCTCAAAAATCTGAATAAGGTACAGAGACTAGCCTGTAGTGTATAGGAATAACAGGGACTCAGCGATCCACACCACAAGCTTGGTTGAAAATGATCTTGGACCTCACGGCTCTGGAGTTCATAAGGTGCACGACAGCCAAAACTGCAATTCATTTAAAAGAAATGAGTTTTTGGAAGCACAGCACTTATGGACACGGGTTAATCTTACAAAGATATGACACAATTCCAGGACTGATGCAGACCACCGATTACATTCCCCCTTTACTAGATTTCGATAGGAACTTTTCTATTTGCATACAAGAAAGACAGGGTTGGGATCCTAATGCACTTATAAGTAAACAGGGTATCCCTTTCTACACTGACGGTTCAAAAATGGATTGAGGAACAGGTGCTGGAGTGTTTTGCCAATCTCTCAACATAAGAGAGTCGTATAAACTCCCAGCTGACTGTAGTGTCTTGCAGGCCGAGATCTATGCCATTGAAAGAGCAGCTGAATTGGCACATCATGAAAAGCTAAGCTCTTCGGAGATTACTTTTTTCGTGGACAGCCAGGCTGCTATCAAAGCCTTAGCCAGTGAGACCATAAGATCAAAGGCAGTTAGCTTTAAACTGTAGGAAGGGATTTAATAGAATCTGCTACAATAACCAAGTTAAGCTCTGCTGGGTTCGTGGAGTAATATAGAAGGGAACGAAATAGTAGATGAACTAGCCAGGAAAGGGTCAGAAGCAGATACAAGTAGTAGCGACCATTTAATAGGGGACCAATCGTTCCGATTGGGGTACTCAAGAGGAAGATAGACCTTAAATCAAAAGAGAAAATCAATAACTCCTGGAAATCCATTGACGATGGTGTAATCTCTAGAAGTTTATGGCCTAACACTAATGAAAAGGAAACTCGGTATATTCTATCGCTGAGTAAAAGGAACATTGAAATCTTGATAGGTGTACTAACGGGTCATTGCGCCATTGGCACAATGGCCAACAAGATAGGGGCATTTCCACCCGATTTCTGAAGGAGCTGTTAGGATGAGGAGGAAATAGAAACTATTAAACACGTGCTCTGTGACTGTCCCAATCTCCAAACTAACGGACTCCGTCATTTGGGGAACTGGATGATCTAGCACAGGTTTCAATGGCAAACATGATAGCACAAGCTGGTTTGTTAACGAGCCAGTCTACGTTAATCGGCAATTTTGAAGAGCATCGATGCTACCTTTTATTTTTATAGGGGATGACAATGGACCAGTAGGCCCCCGTGTATGCAACAGTTTCACGCTGTGCACACCCCTCATTACCTAACCTAACCTAACCTAATGTTGACAAATCACCTCGATACGAAAATTTTAGATCAGGCTCGACAAGTAGTCTTTCTGCTAACGAGTGACTCCTTTGGGGAATTTGTGATTATCCTAGTAACTCGAAATACCTCGTAGTCCATTGTCATTTCTGTTTAAACGCAAATTTTAGGAAGCAATGTATTAATTTTGACGTCAAACCTTCGACGAGGACCTTTTTCCTAGTTATTTTTATTTAGTTATGTCAGCTTTACATGTGACCAACACAATGGCTAGTCGGTCAGACCTACTCAGGTCGCTTCGAGCGGTGTTTCAATGTATTCGCTTGTAGCTGAACGCTATTCTCGTTTGTAATATTTTCAGTTCACACTTTGTTTTAAATTGATGAAGTAATTTTACACCTTGGAGCGGTGTTTCAATCTATTCGCTTTTAGCTGATCGCTATTCTCGTTTGTAATATTTTCAATTCACACTTTGTTTTAAATTGATGAAGTAATTTTACAATGCTATATTTTCTTAATACGCTTGTTTGACCCTTAGCTGTTGTGTCTATTAGCCACGTATTATGCTAAATTTACTGTAAATGAAAACAAATGCCAAGGCAATATATAAAAACAAACTTTGTGCATACCGTGTTTGTCCGTACAAATGAATGTTTAAGACAATTTGTTAAGTTCAAAGATTAACAAAGTCACGTTTGCACCTTGAAATATAAAACTGTTCGCAATAATAAACGCAAGTGGGTATGACTTCATTCTCGTTATTCTGATCTTGAAACCGCATTCACTTGAACGAATTAAAAATATAGTTGTAGATGGATAAGGGGGTAAGTGACATTATTGGGGTTTTCTGTTTTTTCCCCAATGAAGACGCTAAATGAAAAATTAAAATTTCTGTGTCACCGGCATCCCTATTTTGGAAATAACCCTTCAAAAATGGTGTAAAGGAAAAGAAGTAATGCAACATAGAATTTGCAAGTTTAACGTGGAAAATGGAGTTAAAATCGCTAACTTTGCTCAAGTCACTTACCCCCTTCTTCGTCTCAACGTTTCAATTATAAACAAATCGATATTGTAGCTTTTGAAGTAAATTTATTTTGCTCCTTATTTTTCTTATAAGTATTTTCCATTGGCGAATATCCCCAAACTGAAGCAGGAAACAATAGGTACCTACTTAAAAGCATACATTTCGACATATGTATTAAAATGAGTAGAAATAAATGGGGTACAATTCATGGTAAGAGAGAGTCAAACGAAAATTTCTCCAGATTCATAATAGTACTGAATTCTGTTAGGAAATTCTCTCCGATTACACTAGTTTACAAAATTTAATTTTCTGATAGTCCCAAGAATGAGAATGATTTTTTTTTTCTCAAGATATACCATTTTATTTTCATAACGCAGTTGGCTAGTACAAAATTGCAAAATATAACATAGGTAATATCGAAGTGCCGTAGCTAAAATTCAATTTCTTGAGGAAAAAGACTCGTAGCGAAACAAACTAAAATGGCTTTGAAAGATAAAGAGTAGTTCTAAAGAATGCTGTAGTTACAATTGTCCGTAAAAATTTTCTGTCCCCAAAAAATTACTTCAAACATCGCCAAAAACCGTGTTTTGAGCACATTGAGATAAGCATATCTCAAAAACCTGACGTGCTAGAACAATTCTGTGTCCAGATTTAGTTTCAGCATCATAAAATTTACTAGAAATGATGTGTCTCATCCTTGGGGCAAAAATGTTGTTGACCAGTGTTATTAATACAAGGTGCCACGTTTGGACGTAGGTACAAATGCCATATCAGAAAGAAGCCTCAGACGAGCTCTTTGAAGAGTTGAATTGTCCCTACAGTCCCGGACAACCAACAATAGACGACCCTTCAGTACTTAGGTCTTCATTACAAGAGGTTGGCAAACAAAATTTCGCGGAGTGAGCTACATAGTCCGGTCAAATTAGCCCTTAAATGCATGATTTTTTATTTTCCAAAAAAAAATATTTTTGGACGTGAATATGTTTATGTATGATGAAAAAAAATGTTTCAAAAATCCTGTATGTGAAATAACGGTTTTATTTGGAAAAATATGGCTGTATCATTTTTGATACAACATGCATAAAAGGCTTCATTGAGACCTATATTAGAAGAAATGAAAACAATTGCTAAAATGTGAATTAGAATTGATAATTTTTATGAATGAAATTTATTAAAACAATCAACATTTTTTTTTTTGGAACATAAGTAAACCTTACATTTTTCACACATAATATTACTCAAAAGCTTACATCCTGGCATCATACATCGCATGCGATTGCTCTGTCGTGTTGGCTTGTGATCATCCATTGACGGAACAACCTGCAACACGTTCCTTCGCTTTGGGGCTGGTTCCTCCGAAAAACTACTGCTGCTGCTGGGCCGACCTCTTGTTGGCTGATTGTGTGCCCTATATTTACAGAGCGTATCGGCAAGTTTGCTTCTAAAATCGACAAGATTCAAAATTTCTTTCGGTCCTTTCCCTTTCTTAGACAATACTTGTTTGTATAACACCCATGAGTTAATCACAGTTAGGTCCAGGAGGTGATAGAAAAGTCTCAAGTACCATTTTCTACTTTTCATGCGGATACGGCACAGTCCCAAGTATGAATCCATCAAATCCACCCCGCCCATATGGGCGTTGTATTCTTTGACGATTTTTGGACATGATATATTTTTTCTTCTCTTATCAGTCTTGTCGTACCTTTCTATGCTTGAAACGGGATCTGCACCAACATACGTTGACAAAAAAGTCACTTGTTTGTTATCCTTCCAGCTCACGGTAGACATCTCGATACCTTCGTAACTTGTGACGTATTCTTCGTACGATCCACCGATTTAGCCATAACTTCTTGCTTCGTCGGGAGCTTACAATTTTTTCCGAGGCGGTTTCTTTGCACAGTCCCCAGGCATAAAATTCCTTCCTTGGCCGTGTAATACATAAGTGGCAGGGAGCTGTAGAAATTGCCAAAATAAACAATGTGATTGACTCTTCTTTCTATTGCCCGAGAAAGTTTTATCACAACATTTCCAACCGCTCCAACGTCCATCTCATTTTCCAACATTGGATCATTGTCTTTTCCGGAATAGATGATGAACTTATAGGCATATCTCGTCAGTGAACATAGCATATATAGTTTGAATCCCCATTTATGGAGTTTCAAGGGCAAATATTGCTTCATGAAATGACCCATTTTTGTTGCACACATTTGCTCATCAATAGAGAGTCGCTGATTCAAGGGTACACTAGCATACCTTTCGTTGAGGTGGTCTATCACTGGACGAAGCTTATGGAGCCTGTCATGATTGGAGTCGTTTACAGGCCTGTGTTTGTCATTGTCGTTGAAATGCAGAATTCGTCTTATTTTTTCAAATCGATTCACCGTTATAGTTTCTTTTATGCCCTAAAATCCATGTTTATTACTCCAATATGAACGAACACTTGGATAATGATAAACTGACATGAATATTAAAATCCCCATGTACTTGCGCAATTCACAAGCTGTCACGCAATCAGGACGATCAGGTTGCTCCTGAACCGAAAATCTATTTGTTTCTGTAGCAATCTCCTCGATAAAATCAGGTGTAAAAATATAAGAAAAAAACTGAAACGGAGTTTCGAGTTCCATTATTTGTGATGGAAAGTCGTTGCAACCTTGCAGCATCCTCATTTGCATTTTCAAGTTCATGGTCACTTTCATTTGCACTTTCATGTTCGAGGAGCGCTTCCAGCTGCGCACGAGTCAACAACTCTCCAAGATCATCTTCATCTACGTCATCGTCATCCTCTGATAAATACCCATTTTCTAATTCCCTCAAATAAATGACGATATCCCTATCACTATCCGAAAGTATTTTCCGTGCCATTCTATAAAAAAAGAAAACATTCACACTTGTGCCACAAAAAAACTAGTTCAAAACAAGTCCTTACTGCATGAAGTATCATTTTTGATACAGACACTAAAACACTTGTTTTTCTTTTGAAAAATCAAAATCAAAATAAAACTACCATGAATTTACATTATCAAAATACCAACCTTTATTCATTTTATTTTTTGGATAAATTCTTTCCACAAAATTAATTTATATAAAAAAAAGAAAGTTTTTGATTTCAATCTTTTGATAAATTGCTGCCTACGAGTCAATGATAACGGATCGGTCATGACTGGTTTTTGTTTTTTTTTTTTAGTCTAGAAATATTTGTTCTCTCTTATAAAAAAATCCGTTTGTTGATGAATTAAGCAAAAACACTTTTAGAGCGACTTAAAGTTATGGTATCATTTTTGATACCAGGTGCATTTAAGAGTTAGTCCTTATAATAAAGGGTGTTTTTTTTCGAGGTATAGAACTTTAAGTTGGCATTAGTTTTCAAAACGGCGACCGATTTAACAGCTGTCAAGTGGTTTGGCAATTCATTATGAATAGACTCACGCCTGAACAACGCTTGCACATTGTGCAATTTTATTTCGAAAACAATGGTTCTGTGCGGAATACGTATCGCGCACTATCGTCGACAAAATCGTCCATCAGAGCAGTTAATTCGATTAACCATGGAACGTTTTCACACCACGTTTACTCTAATTGATAACCCGTATCCCCAGACGCCGCTACTGCCCGAATGAGTCGTTACAGTCAATGGTGATCGGTATAGAGCCATGATTACTAACTTTTTCATTCCTGAATTGAACAATCATGATGTCCAGGAGCTGTGGTTCCAACAAGACGACGCAACATGTCACACAGCTCGTTCCACAATCGATTTATTGAAAGACACGTTTGGTGACCGCCTAATTTCACGTTTTGGACCTGTGAATTCGCCTCCAAGATCTTGTGATTTAACACCGCTAGACTATTTTCTGTGGGATTATGTAGTCATTGTTTTTTTGCGGATAAGCCACAAACGCTTGACAATTTCGAAGACAACATTCGCCGTGTTATTGCCGATATACGGCCACAAATGTTGGAAAAAGTCATCGAAAATTGGACGTCCAGATTGGACTACATGCGAGCCAGCCGTGGCAGTCATATGCCAGAAATCATATGAAAGTTCCATATTTCTAAAAAAACACCCTTTAGAAGCAAGGTTACAAAAATTCCCATAGAGCTGAAAATTGGTATGAATTTTCAGAATACTTTTACAAATGAATTGTGAAAAGTCCATCAATCCCCCTTGTGCAAAAAATTTTATTGATGGTCAAAGTTTGCAAGAATAGGTTTTTCGCGTTTTTCAGCTAAACGTTGGGTTTTCCCACCACACAAACATTTTATTCATAAGTATTGTCATTTCCGTGATACAGCGGTTCAAAAAATTGAAAAAAAAATATTTTATTCGTAGTATGCATGTTAATGTACTTTTACATACATTTTTGATCCGTTATACGATTCACCATGATTATTTTAAATCAAGCTTTGTGCTTCAGAAAATGCAAAACGTTATGGTCATGATGTATGCATTGTTTCTTTGGATCAGCCTCTCTGTGCAAAAGCTCGAGACCTGATGGGTCTGAATTATCGAAAATCATAATCAGGCTCGAAGGATTTCATTTATTGTGTCATTTTTTGGAGAAATTGGTTACAATATGCATTCTTTGATTTATGCAACAGGGTCATTAGATAAAATGTTCAACGATCTTTCATACGCGAGAGCTATTCGAGCTCATACCTTACTTCAGTTAGCTTTCTCGAAGGAGAAGTACGAAATACAGTGTCATAAGTTAATGGGTATATCGGATATGGTATGCATGCAATGAATGCTATTTGTGTAGGATTGGTAGATCTTGCTTATGTTAGAATGGATACAACAGATCATCATGTTGAAGCAAATGATTCTCGAATGAAGATTCTGAAGACGTACAAAGCCTCCTAGAGTGGTTTTCTTTACATGATCCTTTTCCAGCAATGCTAAATGCGGCTGTTTCGGTCTTAAACATATGCCAATTATTGTCAAGGATAGTCGTGCTCCAATGTTGAATCGATACAAGATTACGACATCAGTGATGAGACATATTATAATGCGTCACTTTTATAGCATATTTGTATCCAGCAGGAAGATGAATGAAAACAGAAAGAAGAAAATGAAGACAATAAACTAGAAGTTCCATTGGATCATTATGAATCCGACGAATAATTTTTCCAAATTCTTTTTTCATTTATATATGTGGGGGAGGGGGACTTATCATAGAAAAAACTGAGAGGATTGAAAAGGTTCCTTTAAAATCAAAAGACTCTTTCTTTAGTTAAAGAAATACAAGATTTAATTTACTTTAGTTTTAATTAGTATTAGTATAGTAAATAATTCAATATTTAGCGTCTGTTTCACAATATACAAGTAATGTTCTGATTAACCAGCACTTAAATTACCTGCCAGTTAAATCCTCCTGTTAGTGAGTTTTACTTTTCACATTCATCCTTCTGATAAATTTATGTTTCGGGTAACTAATTGCCAGTTATTCCAGTTTTCCAGTTAAAAATGTTTTGACAAACATGAAATCTAAGAAATAATTGGAAGTATTTGCTATATTTTTTATCAGAGATTCAACCCTAAGTTCCATTTTTGACGTGTCGTAAAGAATATCCATTTTATTGGAAAAAATGAAAAATTATACCTACACATACGAATCCTTGCTTTTCGGACTTTACATTTTATTTTAATTGAAAAAAAAAATTACAAATGCTTGCTTTTTCCGACTTTTAATTCTATTTTGATTGAAAAAAAAATTACAAATGCTTGCTTTTTCAGACTTTTAGTTCTATTAACTGCCAGTTAACTACTTTATAGGGCACTTCATCCTCCCTATAAGTTACTTGACACTTTAACTACTAGTTAGCTCTACTCAGATATTGTAAAACGCTATTTTGAATTTTAACAGCTAGTTATCTCCCAAGTAGCTTAACTGGGACTTTACTTGTATATTGTGTTTAAAATATAATTAAGTTACGTATATTTTATAGTTCTTCGCGTTTTCGTGTCGTTTTTTTTTTCGTAGCGTTTCTTCAAAAGCGTTTTACTGAACTGTACTGCTCCTCTTCCTCGTTGTTGGCTGATGTCATAGAGAAATTGTTGGTTAGTGTTGCCGTTGCTGGTCGTGATTGTTAAGTAGAATGGACCAAAAGGGTACGCTGATAGGTACATTTTGCCTACATACATTACATAATTTACACAGCATTCATCATTTTCAATACTCAATTTGAATTCAATAGGATCACAGCGCCAAGCACACAACCTCATAGCTGGTGTGGAAACGTGTGCTATTACGAATAAAATATTTTTTTTTCAGTTTTTTGAACCGCTGTATCACGGAAATTGCAATACTTTTGAATAAAGTGTGGATACATTTTTTGTAGAGAATCGGATGATCTACAATTTTGTCTGATATATTTTTTCTGTACCTAAACCTTGAAAAATGCGAAAGACCTATTCTTGAAAACTTTGAGCATCAATAACATTTTCTTGCACAAGGGTGATTGATGGGGACTTTTCACAATTCATTTTCACAATTTTCAGCTCTATGGGAATCTTTGTAGCCTTCAAAGCCTTACAGCTTTCGCAGTAAAAATCAAGCAATATTTCAAAAGTTCTTAAATTTCCAGTTTCAACCTTGCTTTCTCCCTAGCGGTCATACTAATTCTGAAACCAAGTCGCATTAATTTTTCAACAAGCCCCCATGTAATGTCATGTCATGTAAAAATTCCAACTCCCGTTTCTAATCCGTCCTAAGACGGAAGATGCAATCTTCTATCTTGAAAAAAAGATTACAAAGACATCGTTTAATATTTAAAAGCAAGAAACCATCTTGGTGCTGTGCCACAAGTAAAAGTGCAACATTTGTTTTAGTTCGGTTTAGTTTAATGAAGTTCAATATACAACAGTAAGTAATTGACTTAGTTGATTTGCCCAAAGGTCGATGATAATTTATTATGCACAATGTTGGTACATATGAGACGTTTTTCTTGCTAATCTATCTTATGAATCGAAAAAAGCAATCTATTGTGCATTGTTTATTCTTAAGTGGAAAATTAATTTATGCCCAAATATTTTAGAATTACCTATTATTTTACCAACACATACGAATTTCATATACACATAAAGGTCTTATATTAAAAGTCGACCTAGAAAAAAAGATATGTCTTCGGTGAAAAAATGGATGCGCAGTACAGCAACATCATCATCCGGTACGCCGACATCTAAAATGCAGCGCGGCCGCAGTCAATCACTTGATGTTCAAGCATTGCAACGGAGTGGAATCCGGACTTTATTGCAAAATGTAAATACCTATGTTCACTAACTTCTTATGTTGTGTTTCGTTTTTTTTTTCATATATTTTTAGTATTGAATTCTTTAACAATCCAGTCATTTTAGGTTTCATCTACGGAATAATTCCTAGTGGGCTAGATTTTTGTGTACACCTTTATTTCGGTGCTGTTATACAGATGTGAAACATCGACATTGATATCGTGCCGCCTAAAAAAGTTATGGTGGTCATATTGCCCGGAGCCGGAGATAAATAGTGGTCAAGAAAAAATTGTTCGTCTTGAAATGATCTATAAAAAATGGTTCAAGCATTTTTCTCTGAAATTAACCGTTTTCAGAGTAGAGGGACTAAACCGCGCTCACATTTGCTTTTCTATTTCATTAAAAGTGTCTGACACATCGAAATCTTCGTCATTGGTTGACTCTGTGTTCAAGCATGATTGGCCACGGCAATATCCACAACGGATATATATATCATATAGAAGAAGAAAAACCAATAGCGCGCAAATGTGAGCGCGTTCTAGTGTCTAGTCCCTCTACTCCGAAAACGGTTAATTTTAGAGAAAAATGCTAATGACATTTTTTATAGATAATTTCAAGACGAAAAATTTGATCTTGACCACTATTGACCACTATTGATTTTCGCGACCTTTTGGCCACCATAACTTTTTTACCCGCACGATATCAATGTCGATTCATCACATCTTCATAACAGATTGGGATTTAAAATTACTAAAATGAATGGACTATAAAGCAAAAAATTGCGGTTTAAAATTACTAAAATGACTGGACTATATAGCAAAAAATTGCTCAGGAAATGTAGATTTAAAATTAAGAAAAAATCAAAATAATATTGATTTCGATTGAACTTGGCTTAAGTGTTTTGTGATAAGATTTGCATTTGCAAAAACTAACGTGTAAGAGAAAACTTTTATTTTTAATATTATAAACTAAATATACACAAAAGTAAACACAGTACCTACGCCCTCTGTAAACAGTAAAAGCAATTCCATTATTGACTCAATAATAGCAACTTTTCAGAAATCGGTGACGCAACTTTCCATCCATGTTCTTATTTCATTTAATTTGTTTCTTTTTTTCTCTCAGAATTTGTGACTCGGTGTAAGCAACGACCTGAATTAACGAAACTGCATCGCTTGTTTTTAAAGAGGGCGTAGTTAGTTTAGTTAAAACGGTTACAGTTTACTAGCGTTATTCTTACACAAAAGTCATGATACACTTGAGAGTGTAGTGCATTAACGCCCATGGCATTTACGCCCGCGAGTGTTTTTTTCTTTTTGAAGTGATAATTTCACCCTCGGGTGTGAACACTTGCGCTGGATCCCATAGGCACCTTGGCCACGTGAGTCAAAACAAATTGGACATCACAAACGAAATTTAAAAATTTTGCATTTTTACTTGCGACATATAGACTATACATACAGGCAAGTATTGAATTCGTAAAAAAAAAGTTGCGATAATGATGAATTGATGAGATATGACTTTACGATGATAGAGAATTCGAAAAAAGTGGGTCCGGCGCGGCGATTCCGTCAGTCTGTCTGTCTGTCTGTCTATCTGTCTGTCTGTCTGTCTGTCTATCTGTCTGTCTGTCTGTCTGTCTGTCTGTAAACGCACCTACAGCCTTAACCACTGATCCAATTGACTTCAAACTTGAAAATTTGAGGTTTGATCGAATTAGCGTGGGTTGTTTTTTTGATTTTTTTGTAAGATCAAAATTTAGGGTAACCACTATACGATTTTTTTTTAACTTCCTCGAAATTTTTTGTTTAAAACACGGATGTATTTTATATAAAAAAAAACGGTACCTCCCATAGATCCGTTGTTTTGTTAGCAGATTTTCTCGAAAAATGAAAGTCCGATCAGCGTAATTTGTTTTTTGAAAGTACGTATAGTATATTGCCCAAATAATATTTGGTATTCAAACAAATTTCCAAAATTTGTTTGGATTTAAAAAAAATATTTTTAAACTTTTTTTTCAAAATTTGTATCTCAAAAACGGATCAATATTAAAAATCGAAATTTACTTATAAAATGTATATTTACATATTCTTGAATACTGCATACCCAAATTAATTTTAAGACATTTTCTAAAAATTTTATATATAAAAAATTAATCTAAAAAAAACCGCTCCTACGATTTAAATTTTTTTTTTGTTGAAAAATCAACAATTTCTTAAGAAATCTTAATGGCATCAATTTTTTCAGATTGAATCTATTTTTGAGGTACCTACATATTTCAATTTCAATTTTTATTTATGAATTTTATTTTATTTTTTTTTATGTTTTTTTTGTGAGTTATAATTTGGAATACAGAAGCAAGTTCGTACGACCGAGTCGTGCACATTTTTTCTCTTTTGCATGGGTGACCCTTCGTAGGCGATAGTGTATCATCCTGCTTGTTTTCTTGGACGTTGTTGCCACTGAATCTAGGTCAGGGGGAGGCACATGGCCTACCATCTCCTTCTCCTTCAACAGGTTCTTAGTCCCATTTTCATTAACTCTTCTCTCTCTCCGTTTTCGTCGTTCTTGTGCTTTCCGTTGTCACATCCACGACACTGTTACTTGACAAAGATGAAGAATGCGTGTCAGACCTGCAGTCACGGACATGGCCCCTTGTGCTCCCTCCACAAGTCCCCTCCACATTCATCTCCTTCGAGACCATCTTACCGTCAGCACATGGCCCTGTGCTAGGATTGGTTGATGTAGATGGTTCCATGGCAGTTGCCCGTAGCTAAGTGGTTAGGTGCGTTGGCTGCTAAGCAGAACGTCGTGGGTTCGAATCCTACTCGTGCCCATAAAGTTTTTATTTCATCTTTTACGGGTACTGCCTCTTGCAAAGACCTGACAAAACTTCCAAGAGTATCAATCTGTCATGAAAAAATGCTTCTCACATTTGCCGTTCGGAATCGGCGTTAAATTGTAGGTCCCCTCAATTCTTCACACGCACTCAGAGAATTGTTGATGAGAGTAAGCCACTTAGGCCTTGGCTCTTCAAGAGCTGTCGTACCACTCTATTTATTTATTTTTAGATGTTTCAAAGTCTGTAAGCAAGCAGTGTCTTCGTCGGGGGAGTTACTGATGGGGTCGTTAATTTCTTGTATTGGATTGTACCACTCGGTGGATTGGGCGAATCCCATTAGCATACCCACGCCAGTTTTTTCTTAAGAATCCACCTCTTTTGACGTTTGGGGACATGACCCCCATCATAAAAGGCTCGTTCTTCAGAAGAGTACGAGCATTATAAAATCGTCTTTGTTCGTTTTTAGTCAGTTCCTCCCATTTCATTTTCCCAAGTCGCTTGATTGTCCTACAGTTTGATATTCTTCTCCGAACTAAAGTGATTGGCAATTGTAAGAGAGTTGAGCTAGCAACGGAGCATGCGTCGTCGTCGTCGGTCTCGAGAGTTCCAATGCTAACTCCATCCTCCACACCGAGATTAGAAATAGGAAAGAAGAAGGTCTTCTTCCTTCTGTGGAAGTGTCGTTTTCGTTGTGTTTTTTGTAGTCTTCATGTACCTATGTTCTTGTCTGTCACTGGCGATTCCTCCCCTCCTACTGTTGGAGAAGCCAAGCCCGAGTTATGATCTTATATATTTAATGTTTTCTTCATTAAAATAATCGACTTTCCAGTTTCGAAATCAAAATTAATATGTTTTATATTTTTTCACAAAACTCAAACTAAAGAAATTTTTTATACAAATGTTTCAATGAATAAAATAAAAACGAATAATCAAGTTAAGTATTAAGAACAAGTATATCATATATATGTAATAAGTAAACAAAAGAATGTCATGGATTAATGTAGGTAGGTACATACATAAATACATAACTTCTCCCCCCTCAAGAATCAGGTGATTGTGGAGGTTATAAGATAGTCTTCACACATCAACTGATATTTTAAGGTGGAAATAAAGTTTTAATTAAAGTTAAAGTTTTTTTTTATATTAATTGAAAAATTGAAAATCTTAACGCTTTTTAGTAAATAAATTGAATAATAAGTTTATTTTTTTTATAATGATTACATCCATATGCCTTGGATTTACTTTTTTTTTTTTTAATTTGATATTGTAAGTATTATAATATTCATTTTTCTTTATATAATTTTTAAATTGTATTTTATTATATTTTATATTTCCTTTGTTTTTTTATTTTATTTTTATGTGATTTTCTATTTTTTGTTGTAAGAACGATTACTTTCTTATTTTGTTTTACCTTAAGTTTTTTAGTTCTGGGTGTTAATTTATTTCGTCTGTTGTTAAATTCAAATATGGTTTCGTTTTCATTAATATTTGGAGGGTTTTCTCTGTTTTTGTTTATATTTCTCATTGTATTTTCTTTGTGATTTTGGATTTTATTTTTTATTTTCATATACAAAGTTTTTTGAAATGTTTTTAATTCATTTAAAAAGTCGTGTTCAGAAATTTTACGATTAGAAATATTTTTTAAGAAGTTAGGCGTCCTTCCAGTAAGTAATTCAAAGGGTGTCAGATTAGTTACTGAATGAATGCTGTTGTTGTAACAAGTTAATGCTTCATTTAACACATCTTTGCAGATTTGTTTTTTTATCTTTATCATATATAATTCTATATATTTCGGTTAAAGTAGAATGAAATCTTTCAACAATTGAATTTCCTGTAGAGTTTTGGGGTGTTGTAACATATAAATTTATATTATACTGATCACAAAAATTTTTGAAAAGACTTGATGTAAATTCTGAACCAGAATCGCAAACAATTTTCTTTGGAGTTCCATGATGAGCGAAAAATTCTTTTAAAGATTGAATTATATTAAAACTATTTCGGGCATTTAAAACATAAGCTGATGCAAATTTTGAAAATTTATCAACTACTGTTAAAATTTGTTGGTTATGTATGGAATAAACGTCTATATCTAAAGTTTCTATGGGATAATTTGGTGTTTCTGTTATTTCAAATTTTATTCTGGGTGGATGTCTTTCATATTTTAAAAGTTGACAAGTTTCGCAATTATTGATTATTTTCATAATTTTTTGTTTCATATATGTCAAAAAGTACGTTCTTTTTAAGTGTGAATGTGTTTCTTGAATTCCTCTATGATTGCTGTTAATGTGATATTCATTTATAATTTTATCTTGTTCATCTGTTTCCAAAATATCAATTAGAATTGTTTTACATCTAATAAGTTTGAAAAGTTTCGTATTCGCAAAAAATTTTGAATAAAGATTTTGGATTAATATAAAAGTTTTATCGTCAGAAAAAATCGCTATCAATTTATTTGGAATTAAATTATCTTTTAGAATTTTTAAAATTATATTATCGTCAAAATCTTTATGCTTAAATAATCTACGTCGTTTGTTTTGAAAAAGAATTTTGTATGTCATGATTGGTTTATTAATAAAATTGTCTTTAATTAAAATTAGTTGATCTCTAAATTCGTTGAGAGGACGTTCTGATATTGGTATACCATCATTACAGTTTTCTAAAGCGGAATGTATAGTTTCTAAGTCATCAACATTGTTATTAGTCGATTCATTATTATTTATTTCAATTCGACTTAAAGCGTCTGCATTTGTATTATTTTTACCTTTTTTGTACTTTATCTCATCGAATCAATTTAGAGTTCGAATCTTTGAGAGAAAAGAGCCATGTCAGGGGTTTGTGATCTGTTATGATATTGAATTTTCGTCCACAAAGATACGGGCGAAAATGTTTAGTTGCCCAAACAATAGCAAGAAGTTCCTTTTCAATTGTACTGTATTTTATTTCTGAATCTGATAATGTTCGAGAAGCATATGTAATAGGTTTATCATTACCAATTGGACCTTGACTTAAAATTGCTCCCAAAGCAAAATTGCTTGCATCTGTTGTAAGATTAAATGTTTTTGTAAAATCCGGGTATTGAAGTAATGGGTCATTACTTAGTATATTTTTACATTGTTCGAAGCATTTAATATAGTTTTCATTTAAAACGATTTTGTTTCCTTTTTTTAAGCATTCGGTTAATGGTTTTGTAATTTTAGCAAAATCTTGAATAAATTTTCTGTATCTAATATCCTAACAAACCAAGGAATGATTTTATTTCTTTTTGTGATTGAGGTATAGGATATTTTTTTATTGATTCAATTTTTCCTGGGTTTCGTTTGACGCCTTCAGAAGTAACAACATGTCGAAGGAAATTTATTTCTTTTTTTAAAAATTCGCATTTGTTCAACTGAATTTTTAAATTAGCTTTTCTTAATTTTGAGAAAACTTTTGTGAGATTTTCTAAGTGTTCTTGTAAAGATGTAGAAAAAACAATGATGTCATCCATAAAAACAAGACACACTGTACCTTTTAAATCACCTAAAACTAAATCAATTACTCTTTGGAAAGTTGAAGGGGCATTTTTAAGACCGAATGGCATTCTTATAAATTCGTAATGCCCATTTTCGACACTGAAAGCAGTTTTGGAAATATCTTTAGGGTCAATTTCAATTTGATAAAATCCAGATGCAAGATCTAAAGTTGAAAAATAGAAACATCTGCCTAATTTGTCTAAAATATCTGTTATGTTTGGAATTGGATAACGATCTCCTATAGTTTTTTCGTTGAGTTTCCTATAATCCACAACTAACCTCCATTTTTTAACATTTGAAGCGTCTAGTTTTTTTGGAACTATCCATATTGGACTATTGTAAGGGGAAAAGCTGGGTCTAATAATTTGTTGGTTTAGTAAGTTTTGTATTTGAGATTTAATTTCTTCTTTATGAATTTCAGGGTATCTGTATGATTTAATATAAATAGGTATATCATCGTTTGTGATAATTCGGTGTTTTATTTCATTTGTAAAAGATAATTTGTGTCCTTCTTTGTAAAAAATATCATCAAATTTTCTACAAAGCTTAAAAAGTGTTTTCTTTTCTTCACAATTCAAATGGTCGGTTCTTAAAAATTTTGTTACATCATCATGTGATGTGTGTTCGGTTTTATTATTTATGTATTTTATGTTAAAATTATTTACCTCACTAAAATTTTCAAGTCGTTCGACTTTTAGTGGTTGTTCTAAAAATAAAATTTGTTGTGTATCTGTTAAATTAAAGATTTCGAAAAAACAATGCCAATTTTTGGATTCATAAATACCTTCTGGAATTTTTAAATAATTATTTATAATTGTAGTATTGAGATAAAATTGGCCATTTTCAATGTCAACTGGAAGTTTAACAATGATTTTAGAATTTGGACAAATATTGAAAATTTTTGATACATAATTTGGCTTGAAAAAGAGGGGTATAGTAGCATTTTTTGTTTCGAAAAATTTATCTTTTATATTTACTTTTGAATTTAAGATTTTCATAATATCGAGTCCAATTAAGCCATCAAAGTAAGAATGAAATTTAAATATAAGGAATTTTAAATTTTCGATAGTATTAAATTCTTTAAAAGCTGGTAATGTAACTTGTTTATCTATATTATGCTTGTTAAAAACTGTAGTTATTGTAACAGGTTCAATTTTCTTATGAAAATTAGAGTGTATAAGTCCGGGATTTATAAAACTTGTCGAGGAACCAGTATCAATTAGAAACTTAAGTGATTTTCCTGAAGGAGATAGTATATTGATATAAGGTAATGAATTTGAAGTTTGTTCTTTAAGGTATCCAATTTGTCCGAGGCAATTAACTAAAAATTTGTGTCATCAATTTCGTTTGAATATTCATCAGAAAATAAATGTTTTTGCTCTCCTGAATTATTATATGATGGTAAAAATTGATCAAGATTAGTGTTGTTATTTGTTTCTGTGTGAGAGTCATTGTTTTGTGTTGTGTTTATGTTATTTATTTGGTTATTATTATAGTGTCTGTTTCGATTTGAAGAATTTGAAAAATTTGAAAAGTGCGTTTGTTGAGTGTTTCGTGTATGTCCTGTAGATGTATCCATTGGAATTATTGAATTATTTTTTATTTGGTAGTTATTAGGTATGTTTAAGTTATTTCGATTGGATGGAAATCTACTTACGTTATTTTGAATTGGATTATGATTTTGGTTGATATTTATTCTTGGAATCAGAGAATTTTGTTGTTGATAAATATTTGGTTGATGTACACTTGGAATATGAGGATAAATGTTATTATAATTTTGATGTTGGGGTGGAAATCTGTAATTTTGATTTGATCTGTTTGAGTTTGAATATTTCATATAAAATGAATTTTGTTCTTTTATAAAAAAATTGAATGCTTCTGCAAGAGATGAAGGCCTCATGGCTCTTATTGTTGAACCAAGTGGTTCTTTAAGACCAATCAAAAATGTGTTGAGACACATTTCAGAATATAAATTATTTTTTGCATTGATAATATTTGAGTCTTTTTCATGAATATGAACGTGGTTATTTAAAGTTGATAAGATTTCAACTACTTTGCTATAAAATATCTCAGTGGAATCATTGAACTGTCTAAGATTGTGAAGATCTCTTATTAAAGAAATTTCATTCCTTTTATCGGAATAATGTAATATGAGATTTTCTTTAATTTCTTTCCAATCCAAACGAGTTCCATACATATTTAATATTTCATTAGCTGGACCTATTATTTTGTTTCTAATTGCCCTCAAAATAATTGCAGCATATGGAGTTTCGTTTATGCTACTCATTAATGTAATTATTTCTTCGACGTTGTTAATGAAATCGTGCAATAAACGATAGTTTCCATCAAAGTGTGGAAGATCTTTTATTGTGTCTGGTATTTTTAATGAATTAAAAACTATATTTATTTTGTCAATTTGTGTTTCGGAGTGTTGATGTATGTTTTGGTTTTGTGATGCTGTGTCATGTGGATTATTATTATGTGCCATGATATTGGTTTTATTTTGTGAAAAATCTTGTTCAATTGAATACTGTAATATGTTATAATAAGGATTTATTTTTTCTTTTTATTTTTTATTTTTAAGGACATAAACTACACCGATTAATCCGCAAATAACGTTCAAAAAAGCGTTAAAATAAATAATTATTCAACTTACATGCAATGTAAAAATAAATTTTGTTGTTTCAATAAATAATTAATTGGGACTTCTTCTTCTTGAAACCTTAATTGGGACTATCTTCTTTTGAAAACTTGAATCTTGATATAATTTATTTAAACTTTCAAATTGTTGGGTAATTTCTTTATAAATAATTGAAAAAAAATGTTGGGAGGTAAGGGTCCAGAGCCAAGGAATTTATATTCGCCAATCTTATTTATCAAGATTGTGCACTGATCCTTTCTTGCGATTACTTTTTACTGCCACCAATTTTCCTTTGATGTGAGGATAACTGTTTTTAAATATTTCTTGATTTTTGTTTTGTTTATTTTTTTTTCTTATTTCAACCATTCATTTATTCAAATATGGTTTTCTTTTTTGTTTTTGCCAAAATAATGATGTTGATATGAGGTTTTAATAATTAATTGGTATATTTTATTTGCAGTTGTAAATATTTGTGTTCAGGAATCCTCCAAAAAGTAACCAAAGACAGAGACTGCGCCAGTTATGATCTTATATATTTAATGTTTTCTTCATTAAAATAATCGACTTTCCAGTTTCGAAATCAAAATTAATATGTTTTATATTTTTTCACAAAACTCAAACTAAAGAAATTTTTTATACAAATGTTTCAATGAATAAAATAAAAACGAATAATCAAGTTAAGTATTAAGAACAAGTATATCATATATATGTAATAAGTAAACAAAAGAATGTCATGGATTAATGTAGGTAGGTACATACATAAATACATAACTCCCGCGCCCGGGAGCCGTGACTTCTGTTGACGTTTCAGCGTATATCCCCGCTGGTTTTTTGGAGTTTACTCCTTTAGAATCGATTCATTATATTGACCCCGGTATGAAAAAAATATGGATAGGAAAATCAAACATTGAAAAAACCGTTATAAAAATTGACTACTAACGCCTATTTTAACTCTTAATAACTTTTAACCTACTAGATCGATTTAGATGAAATTTGGTAGTAAGATAGACTAGAACCTGCGAAAGGGCATACGGTATTTTTTAACGCAATAAAAAAAGGTCGATTAGCTTATAAGTTTAAAAGTTATGTTTATGGCTTTTGACTAAACATAAATAAGTACGACATTCAAAGTTTAAAAAAAAAAAATAACATAGGGGGGAGGGGGGTGGGGTGAAAGTTTTAGTGCCACGTCGAATCTATTTTATTGAACAGAGATTATTTCACCATAGAACGGTGAAATTTTCACACATGATACAGAATTTCATGATCTTCAATTTATTATACTTTTATTATAACGGTAACTCATTAATATGGTCAATGTACACATTTTCACATAAATTTGTATATAAGTTTTATGGTGGATTTACATGTAATCTTCGACGTCTGCATCTGCAAATTCGCAGAAAAGTAAAGCGGGGGAGCTATACGACATAACACGAAAGAGTGAAAGAGTACACATATACCTACCCATTTTTACTTGCTATAATTTTTAAAGCTCGGTGACAACCAACAACAACAGCCAACAACAAAAAATTATGGTGCAGATGAAAAAATTATGGTGCAGATGAAAACGCTATAAAAAAGATGAACATGTTCGTCTTCACCATAATTTTCTTCTGCATGAGTTGAACTTCCTATAATCTTCATCCGTGCAGACGTCTGCATTTTGGTCTTACCTCTCTATTACACTAGTATGAGTTTTGTATCTTGCATCCTCTATTTTTGCAGATGATGGCATGCAGATCAATGTAAATCCACCATTAATCCTATAGACTGGTTGTTAAAATTTCCATATGTCTAATCTACATGAAATAACGGTGATATTGACACCTCACTTGTTGGGCTGTGTCTCGTACTAGCATCACAATCTTGATTTTAAAATATGTATAATTGCACACAAACGATGTGCTTGGTTCGTTCGAAATGACGCATCACCTATGGGAGAAGCCCGCTATGGCCAAATTTCGATCGATGTTCTTCGATTAAAAGCGTCCTAGCGTGCTTTCTAATAATCGGAACTTCAAGATTAAGATTTCTTAAGAAGCACAAGGCTTCATGCTTTAGTTAGGTAAATGCACAATTCAATGACATTCAATTCCATTTTATATGCAATAATGCATGATAAATGTGGGCTCAATTGAATTTTCATCATTAAATAATGAAAAGTTGATAAGAAATGTCACTGTTCTGAAAATGTAATGATGCAGTTTTGTTGTATTTTTCATTCTTTACAAAAATGTTTGTAGAAGTAATTACATTGATTCACTCAAAAATACGAAAGAACGTTTTAAACAAAGTTGTTGACATTCATATTGCCTACCATAAGTATTTAAGTAATATATTTTATCGAATTAATATGAATAGATGTATGAGTATATGAATTCAATCCCTTGCGATGTATATGTATATTAGGGTGGTTCTTATTTGCTTTTTTTTGAAAATAAATGAAGACATCTGCTCAATCGTCTCCAAATAAATAAAAATAAATCCTCTTTTTTTCAGATTTTTATCTATACCCCTTACTGGCCCTGTATCGAAGTGAAATTCTAATACTAGGGACTTTGCGGCAGATTTTTGGATTATTCCCATGCGTGTCTCCATTTTGGCTTTACCGATTTTGTTAAAATTTTGCACAATTATACTTAACATTATCCTTAGTGATATTGAATTCCAAGATTTTATTTAAAATATATTCTTCAATAACAAAAAAATCGGAAAAGAGATACATGTTTGTAGTACCTTTTGGGTTTATAACACTCTTTTCATTAATTTTATCTAAAGGACCACCCTAATGTATATATTTTAGGCCGTGTGAGAATTGGATGAATTTTAACTAAAAACTGATGAATTTTTAACCACTACTGTCATATTTTAGCCTGCTCCACAGCTGGTCTAATTTTAGCACAATTTTATTTAATGCGAAGTGTCAAAATTAAACCAAATGTCAAGTTTTAACCCCTTTTTAACTGAACTCGCACACGGCCTTAAGATAATCATTCTCATTGAGTGAACTCCAGTCGCGCGTCGGAGCTGACACGTACAATTTTTTTGTTCGTTTGTTTTTTCTTGTTCATAGTTTTTATTTGTTTGTTTTGGGTTCCTCATAGTTTGCATAAGTCCTCAGCTGACCAGCTGACCAGCTGAGGACTTAAGGAATGAAAATTTTCAGCTGATCAGATGAAGGTTAAAGAGTAAGCCTCCCCATAACTACAAGGTGTTTACATTGCCTCGCGATAAAATTGTAACACGATCTTCATTTTGTTCACTTATAGCCGTGTTTTATTGGGAACTTAGCTCAGCTTAGCAATAGGAATTACATGTCAAACAACAACAACCGAAAGCTAAGTAAAAATAAGTTAGCAATTTTAGTTAGCAATTTCCTGAAGATAAGGTTTCAGCAATTCGACACTTGAGTTTTTCGTTGTGTTTTTCGTTAATCAAATGTCAAAACCTTTTGAAGAAAATAGTTTTCCACCATAGCAACTCAATGTAAAAAAATTGTTTCAGATAGGTCTCAAGATGGCGTTTGAAAGCTTTCGATACTTGAAAATAGTTTTTCACCATAGCAACTCAATGTAAAAAAAATTGTTTCAGATAGGTGTAAAGATGGCGTTTGGAATATTTCGATTTTTGACATTCTGTTGAACGAAACTTAATTCAAAGCTGACTATAGCGTTTTATTGGAATTCCTATTGCTAAGCTAAGCTAAGTTCCCAATAAAACACAGCTTATATAAATCTATATTTTATTGCTCGTAAATTTGATGGCCTCAAGTAGATTTTCAAAGTTTTTTGTATCGCTTACCTTATTTTAAATAGAAATATTAAATTTTACTTCGTTTATTTTAATTTTGACTAAATTATTTTCTTTTGCCAACAGAGAGCTGCAGCGCACCAGCAACAACTTGCCGTACAAAGTGAGTTAACTTGATTGCAAGCTTATATTTTCAAATTTAAGGATTACGATTTTTGTTTGAATTTAAGAGTACCAAGAACACTATTTTTCAGGATTTTAAGTTTTTCATAGGATTCATCTATATTTTCTGCTGAATATAATTAAAATATGAATGATTTTGGCTTGAAAGCCAGTTGGCCAGTTTAGTTCGATAAAAATATCTACCTTCTATCTGCGTAAGTATTGTCGACCCAACACAGTATTTCTTTATTATAATTATGCAGTTTAAACTACCGTTATTTTGATGAAAGATTCGATTCGAAGGTAAAGGTAAGATATCGTTCATGCATACGGCGCTGCGCCATGAAAAGACCGCCAAATAACTTTGTTTTTTTTGAAAATGCTATAAAAAAAAACTAATGAATATTTTCTCAAATTTCTTTTTTAATTTGAAAGTACAATCCTTCCGGTTTCGGAATAACGGAAGATTTCATTCAAATGGCTGCCTCGGCTGGCCATGCAGTACACGATCGGCCCAATTTTTAAGCACATTATCGATGGTACGCAGCTGTATTTCACCAATGGCTTCACGAATATTGTCCTTTAAAGCGTCAATTGTCTCTGAGTTGTCGGTGTAACACTTATCTTTTACGGCACCCCACAAATAATAGTTCAACGGTGTCAAATCGTAGCTCCGAGGTGGTCAAACGACATCAGCTCTGCGGCTGATAATGTCATCTTCAAAAACAGGTCGCAAAACATCGAGTGTAGCTTCGGCTGTGTGGCACGTTGCTCCGCACAGTGGCCCGTTTAGGCTAAAGTCATTCCATAATTCATTTTTTTCGTTGTTCCAGAATTCAAAATTTGCTGTTTCGCTGAATTAACAAATATTTGAAGTTCTTGAAATCGATTTTTTTTTTTGAATTTTCCCAACGGTTTGGTTTTGAGAGGGGGCCAAAGTTGAACTTTTTTTTAGTTTTAATAACAAAAAATTTTGTTTTCTTTTTCTTGACTTTGAGAAGCTATATTACGAAAGTGGGGAAATAATTTTTGTTTTTTCTTTCTGAAATTAACAAATACGATAAAATATATTATGTTTGGAAAAAAATATTACAAAAAAAAAAAAATGTCTATATATTTTTTATTTTTTTTGGGACACCACTTTTTGTACCTTTTTCTGACTTTACATTGCATGCAAAAAAAAGCTTCAAAAAGCATTAAGCAGAGCTCAACGCATAATGAAAGCTGAAGTATTTCTTAATATAATCCTGAAGGAATAAATTGCACCAACTTGCAACCTTCTGAGCTAGAGCGATTTTATTAATCGATGGCAGGCACTTTTTTCAATTTTCTTGTTTTTCAATGGCAGATTAATAAAATGTTTAATACTGTAACTATTGAACTAGTTGAGATATCACCACATTTTTTTTTTATTTCGAAGAAAATGTTCACGGCTAACAACATGATGAGTTTTAAATTTATTACATTTGCAGGGTGTACCAGAATTTACGAACAAAACATTTTTTTTTTCAAATTCAAAAAATTATCTGATATGGGGAATGAATTCACCACAATTTTGTTTTTGATGACGGAATTATTTTAAAATACGATATGTTATAAATATTATATAAATCGGAGGCACTACAAAATTAAATTGAAGGGTTTATATTATATCCATAATAAAATATTAGCAGTTACTTTTGACTTAAGGAGGTTAAATGTCATAAAATTTTAGGTAAAAAAGGGTTTTTTTTTATAAGGATTAAACAATTCCAATTTCAAAGACTAGGTAGACAGGTAGAATTTATATAATGGTAGAGCAGGTAATAATATAAGGTATAAAAGGATAACTTAGCACAATGAATCAATTCAATTTGTTCAATTTGTTATTTATTGTTATTCTAATGTCAATTTACAAAAAAAAAAAAAATATAGCGTTGGATGTAACCTTCAAAATAAAAAAAAAATTGTGGAAATATCTCAACTCGTTAAGGAGCTATGATTTTTGGAACCAAAAAAGCCGAAACGGGCCACTGTGCGCCGCCGCCGCCCTGTTGAAACCAAATGTTGCCAATATCCTCCTCTTCAATTTTTGTGAACAAAAATTCTTTCCTCATGGCTCGATAACGATCGCCATTGACTGTAACTGCCACTCTTTGCTCATTTTCGAAGAAAAATGGCCCAATTGTGCCTCTGGACCAAAATCCGTACCAACAGTGACTCGTTTTGGGTGTATCGGCTTTTCAATGTATGCGTGCGGGTTTTCTGTGCCCCAACTACGACAATTTTGCTTGTTTACATACCCGCCAAGATCAAAATGAACCTCATCTGAAAAGATGATTTTTTGGAAAAATTGGCATCTTCTCTAAGTCGGTCGCAGGCCCACCTAGTGAAGCGAAAACGCATTGGATTGGTCAGTTGGCTTCAATTCCTGAGTCCTGAACCAATTGGACTTTGTATGGCGTCATACCAAGTTCTTTATGCAAAATTCGTCTCAATGATATCTCCGAAATGTTCAATTGTTGAGAACGACGGTGAATTGATGTTGATGGCGCTTCACGCACACTTTCTGCCACAGCAGCAGTATTCTCGGCTGTACACTCTGTTTTTGGCTTTTCATGCTTTGGTTTATCGATGAGGATTCCAGTTTATTTAACTTTTTTGGCAAGATAACGAACATACGGAGCTGACGGTGCTTCTCTTCTTCCAAAATCCGTACGCAATTTTCGCACACATTCTTGCAACATTACCATGGTTTTCAAAGTAATGTCGCAATATTTCCCAGCGTTTTTCAAGCGTACACACAACCATATTCGTTCAGCGGAAGGATAAAAGTAATTATCTTTCAAATCAGATATGAGCTAAGTGTTACCATTCACGAAATAAGTTGAAAAAAAAACCTTAGATGGTGGACCCTTTATTTTGCATTAAATATGCATGTTATCATTCATTCATACGGCGCGTGCTTTGAAAAGACTCCGGGATTTTTTACGTTAACAAAGTATTTCGCATAGTCCCACATATTTTCGACAGACATATAGATGCTGCTTTGACTAAGGCCAGAAGAGCTTTCGCTCTGACGAAACGGCTGTTTTACAGCAGTCGGCTTGACCCCAGAGTGGAGGTAATGTGCTACATGGCCCTCATTAGGCCGATGATCGTTTATGGCTGTCCTGTTTGATTCAACGTTGCACCATCTCAAATGGAGAAGATTCGGGTGTTCGAGAGGCAATGTCTTCGCCGCTGTCTCGGTTTGTATCGGACACCGGAATCTTCTTATGTACATTACCATTACTATTTTAACGAGGTTCTGTACAACGAGGCTCGGATCAACAGAATTGACAATTTCGTGATAAAACTTGTTCGGGGTCACATTGCGAGAGCTATGACTTCGACGAATAATTTGATCTTTGGGGCGTTCTATCCGAACGACGAATATTTTGATAGTGCACGCTCGAGCGGCTTCATTCCACCAGAGGCATTCCTCCATTTAGATAAATGCGGTCTGATACAGGACAGATTTGCGGTGCCACTAATCTACCACGTCAGGCGGAGAGCCGTGGATCGGCGGCTCCTTTACCATCGAGACGTCCTCGCAATAGGCAGAGCAGTGCTCCTTCGGTTCAGTAGGGCTGTGTCCGAACGGGACCGAATCGATAGAGTGAAGCAGGAGCACCAGTTCTGGTGGCTTCAGTCAGCACTTGATAATGGGTAGTCGGGGTGGGTTTTCGAGCCTTGGTCGGCTTGCATACTTGTTTTAGTCTAAGGGTTTTGGGTTTAGGTTTAAGTAGAGTAGGCATGGTGGCACACACATTGATAAGGACAACAAATACAAAATTCAAAGAAAAAAAGAAACAGAAAGAATAAATAAAAAAAAAAAATATACCTATACAAAAAAAAAAAAGAGAGAAAAAAATATTTATGTACAAAAACATGAAATAAAAATGATAGAGATTTGCTGCTGTGGCTGTTCTAGTTTGTAAGTAGTTGTTTGGTAGAATAAGTAGTTTTAGATAATTTTAAGTTTTATTTTTAAGGACATAATTTTAAGTAGCACGTAAGGAATAAATAAAAAGGATATTGAAGTTAGTTTTTCAAATTTTTCTAACAAGAAACAAAAAATAAAGTTACTCAAAATAGTTCATAGGCCGAAAGGCATTAATTTTAAGAAAACCATGAATTACTTAGAGCGCCCGGTTGGGGCCAGTTAGTTAAATATAAGATTTTAGATAATAAGCTAGTTTTGAATTCCTTTGTCTAGTAATAAGTAATTATAAGTGAATGAAATAAAAATGAATTTTGGAAAAAAAAATAGTCCCACATACAAAATACCATGTTCTCTGTAACCAATATAGACGTGTCGTCACCGAAACGTGTAATTGTGCAACAGGGGCGATTCCTCATAGTTGGCTAGTTTAGCGGCGCTAAACCAATAATTTCAGAATACAAATTAATTTTTTTTTCTAATATACAAACATTATTCTTATGTAAAAGTCAATAAACGAGAACGAATACGTTACAATATTGTAGGGACTTAATAGCAACTAAACAGAATTTCCTACCAATATGTATTTTTCATTGCATATAAACAAAACTCTCATGCAAATATCTATCATGAAACTATATTTAGCTCCAAAGTTTGGCTAACAGATTTCATACAATCTTCATAAACAGAAAATGAACGCATTTTTGAATAAATTCCTTCAAAAATGAACAGGAGGGTTAGCGCAAAAATCACAGCTAACTTCTAACTATGAAACGAGAACACAACAAAACGACAGGCAAGAGCCAAAACATACAGATTCGAGTCGTTTCGTACACGAAACAAAACTCTCATACAAAAATCTATCATGAAACTATGTTTAGCTCAAAAGTTTGCGCTAACAGATTTCATACAATCTTCATTAACAGAAAATGAACACATTTGAATAAATGCCTTCAAAAATGAACAGGAGGGTTAGCGCAAAAATCACAGCTAACTATGAAACGAGAACACAACAACGACAGATACGAATACGAGTCGTTTCGTTATTTCGTACACGAAACACGAACACGATTCGATTACACGAGTAACGATAACGGCACGAGTCTGCTTCTGCTGTTTGCTGTGCTGTTGCTGTGCGCTGTGCGCTGTGCGCTGTGGGCTTTCGCTGTCGGCTGTATGCCTATGCTTTTTTTTACTGAACTTCATATGAAAAATGAACCTTGTTTCTTATTATGTTAATGTTAATTTTTATATTATTTATTTTTTACTTGCGACATATTAGAATATATGGCAAAAATTGAATTCGTAAAAAAACTTGAGATTCCAATAAAAAATAAACGATGATAGAGAAGACGAAAAAACTGCTCCGACGATTCCGTCCGTCCGTCTGTCTGTCTGTCTGTAATTGCACCTATAGTTTTAACCACTGCTTCCGTTGACTTCAAATTAATTTTAAATATATGTACATAGTAGTTTGAGAGAATTTGGATGGGTCGCTTTTTTTTAGTTATTTTTAAAATCAAAATTTAGGGCAACCACCATACAATTTTTTCGGCCAAAAGCTTCAATTTTCTCAAAAACAGCTCCTCCGATTTTTTTTAAACATCCTCGTAAATTTTTTTCGGAACACTAGTGTTTTTTGTGAAAAAAATTATGTTTGTATTGCTCCAAAACGGTACCTCTCATAGAACCGTTTTTTTTTTTGTCAAAAGATTTCCTCTAAAAATAATAGTCCGATGAAAAATATAAAAATAAACACAGATCGTTTCACTAGTCTGCGGCTTTTCATTTTTCAGTACATTATCTATTTCTCTCTCACAAACCGAGCACTCGCTTTCTCAACCCCCCTATTACTAAGCCCCCCCCAGTGTATGGTGTTAACCTCTTTCACAGTGGGCCCATCCCAACGGGCTAAAATGAATGGGAATAGATTCAAAGGGTTCTCTCCGGATACACCCTTGAACTCACCACCCATAAACCCTCCCCCTACCAAAAGAAGCAAACAATTAACAAATTTTGATCAATTCCCTCAACTACCTTTACCCACCAACTCAAGAAACCCCAAATTTATTGTTATATCTTCAAGTAATGAAGATAAGCCTCTTTCAAGTGTGAGTGTTTTCTTCTTGAAAAAAGCCATAGATGCTATCAGCAAGGAATACGAAAGTATTACCCAACTCCGTGATGGAAACATACTTATTCTCACAAAAAATAAAAAAGTAGCGGACAAATTTTTGACGCTTTCTACATTAGCTAACCAATGCCCAATATCAGTTAAATACCACGACCGACTTAACTCAAGTAAAGGAATAGTCTTCGCACCTTTCTTAATTAATGTCCCAGAATCCGAGATAGTCTCAGAAATGGCCGCACAAGGAGTTACTGAGGTATTCAAATTCACGAAAAATATTGAAGGAAAGCAGCGCCCGACCGGCCTCATGCTTTTCACCTTCGATTTATACCAAGCCCCAGCTACAGTTGAAATTGGATTTTACAAAGAAAAAGTTAAGGAATATATTCCCAATCCAATGCGCTGCCGAAAGTGCCAAATCCTTGGACATACAATTAAAAGATGTTCAAAAGAAGAAATGTGTCCCACTTGTTATCTCAAAGCACATGAAAATGCACCTGACAGCTGTACACGTGTCATGTGTGCAAACTGTCCACAAACAACAGAACCACATCCGTCCTCCTCCATCCAATGCCCTAGTTATATTAAAAACAAAGAGATTCTAACAATCAAAACCCGTAACAAATGTACTATTTCGGAAGCGAGACGCCTACATAATCTCAATAATCCATCAGACACAAACACAAATAAGACACCTTACAACATTAAAGCGAGAACAGGTAATAAAATTTCCACAGATAATGCCATCTCAAACGAAAAGTCAATAAACACAAATACCCCAAACTCTCACTCTAACTCACAAATAGCAACTTCTTCCAAATCCACAATGTCTTCTCTTCCTTCTAATCCATTAAATAATCACACAAAATCAATATCAACAAATATCCAAAATAATTCAAAAATATCAAACATTCAAAAACAACCATCAACAACACAATCAGCTTCAAAAGAAAAACAAAACAAACTACCCACAGCCATAACCCAAAATCAAACAAATAATACAATCACAACAACAGCAGAAATCGAACAAATGAACGTATCTGATTCCGAATCAGATGACCTTCTAGCCAAATCTCCCATTTCCAAAATAACCCAAACTCTCATCCAACAAAATGCTTATTTTATTCCTTAGAACCCCAACAATTACAATGAACATGAACACAAGTAATAACCAAATACCCGCAATTGCTAACCCCGCTGACTGCTGGACGGGACGATCGGACCATGACTATGGTCCGACCACCCCGACCAGAAGTCAGCGGGGCCACAATTCTTACTCCACATACAACCGCCTACTCCAAATCTCACACAACCCATCTCTACAATCCAAAGAACAGTAACAACAACAAATAATTCTAACAAAACTAATCACACTCCTCCTTCTACAAGAAGAAAGAGGACCAGTGTTAAAATTAACTTAAAAAACAGGGTCCTAAATATTCTGCAATGGAATATGGAAGGCCTCTTAAATAACTTTGATGAGTTAAAGTTACTTATAAGGACCAAAACCCTGACATAATATCGATACAAGAAACACACTGCCCAGTTAACTTCACCCCTATTCTTCCCAAAAACTATGTCGGTTTCTTTAGGAACCTAACAAACAATACTACATGCAAGCAAGGTGTAGGTATACTGATCAAAAAGAACATCGCACATACTTTTCGTCCTATAAACTCAAACCTACTTGCTATAGCCGTCGAAATGGACGTAGAAATTAAATTCACGTATATTTGTTTATATATTCACCCAAAGCAAACGTTCTCCAAACTTGACCTAGACAATATCACTAACCAGTTCAACTCACCTGTTATTCTCGGAGGAGACATAAATTCATGGAACACTCTATGGGGTTCACCAGTAACCACCAATAGAGGGCTCACGTTCGAAAATTATTTAATAAGCGAAAATCTAATTCTCCTCAACGATGGTTCCCCAACACATCTATCAACGCACAACACTCTCACGCACGTTGATATTTCTTGTTGCTCACCTGAACTGTTCCCCAAAATTTCATGGAAAACTCTAAACGACCTTCATAATAGCGATCATTATCCTATTATTTCATCCATAAATCTAGGCACTATGCCGCCAAAAAGTAAAAAAATTCCAAAATTTAAAACAGACTTCTCAAACTGGGAAAGCTTTAAAAAAATAGTCTCCGAATACCTTTGGGATAAAATCCCAACACTTAACATAAATAAGGAAGCAGCTTTGATCCAAAAAGCAATCAGAACTGCTGCAAACGCGTCGATTCCACAAAATACTTCATCTACAAACTCCACACTAAAACGCACTGTTCCGTGGTGGAATCCTTCTCTCACCACTTTAAGCAAGGATAAAATGAATAAACTTAAAGATTTCCAAAAATCTCCAACACAATCAAATTTAATTTTATATAAAAAAGCTAACGCCAAATTTAGAAAAGAGCTTAAAACTAGTAAAGCAAAAAGCTTTGCAAGTTTTACAGCAACAATAAACCCCGGATCATCTATTACCAAACTTTGGCAAAATATCCGATGTCTCACTGGCAACCCTGACCCACTTACTATTCCGACTATTCAATCAGGAGATAGTATAACTACAAACCCAACAATAATATCCAACCTTTTTTCCCAAACTTGGTCCAACTACTCAAATGACCATAACTTCCATGCCACTTTCAAAACAAAAAAAGAAGAATTCATCAACACTTCCCCAAATGCAACCACCGTAAACACCTTTGCCCAACGTATCGAAGAACCCATATTACTAATTGAGTTTGAAGCTTCTTTAAACAAAACCAAAGGCAAAACACCAGGTAGGGATCGAATCAATTACCCTATGCTTAAAAATCTCCCACTTGATGTAAAACTGAGGCTTGTTAAATTATATAACAATATTCTCAACACAGCAGTGATACCACAAAGCTGGAAAACCGCAACCCTGCTTCCAATACCGAAACCCAATAAAGATAAGAAACTAATCGACGGATATCGCCCAATATCCCTTATCCCATGCACATCCAAACTGCTAGAAAAAATTGTTGCTAAACTCTGATGTGGTATGCAGAAACAAAAAAACTATTATCTCCAAACCAATTAGCTTTTAAATCTAACCGAGGATGTGTTGATGCGCACCTCCACTTAGATTATTACATATCAAGAGCACTATCATCAAAAAATCATTTTTCAGTTTTTTCGCTCGACTTCGAAAAAGCCTTCGACAGAATCGGTCTGCATGTGGTACTCGAAAAACTTAAAATATGGGGAGTAGGCACAAAAATATTTGGCCTTGTAAAGTCTTTTCTAACAAACAGAAAATTCTATACAAGAGCAAACAATTTTTACTCGTCTACCTACCCCTTACATAATGGCATCCCTCAAGGATCTCCACTATCGGTGGTACTATTTATAATCGCTTTCGAAGAAATTTCTTCAATAATAAATAAATACAAGCTGTTAGATAGCTGTTTTTACGCAGACGACATTTATATCTTAAGTAAACTAAACGATTTAAATAAATGTAAAACTCTTTTTGATAATGTAACCAATGATATAGGGTAGACTGGGTACGGTTGAAACAAAGGACGGTTGAAACAAATCAAATTTTTCAGGAACGGTAGGCGATACGCGAAAGTTTGTCAAGAGCAAACGAAGCAAATACATAGTGCTACAATCGTAAGTTTTCCTTTTCACGTGGCGCGTGGCAATCGTATGAGAGAGCATTTTTTTTATATTGGCAACCAAAAGTAAGTATTTATGTGCCGTTTTCTTTTTCAATAACTGAATTTCTATTTATGTAAGAATATTGTGTATCTGTTTGTGTTATAAATGAAGAGTGCATAACGTATCGCAGTGACCTGTTTCAACGTATTTTTAATGTGAAAATAGTTATATACAATTTTGTATTTAAACAAGGGTTGGGGACGGTTGAAACATTTTTTTTGGGTACGATTGAAACAAAATTTGTACGTAGTTTATATAGGAGCTCATATGTTTGCCACAATTGCGACTCGGAATATTCCGACTATTTAATTTTTCGTTTAAAAAACACGATGAAATAAGGTTTTTGTTCAGTTTATTTTAAAATTAAGTTTGTTTACGTTTGTTTTGTTTTATAAAGATATGGATTATTTATTTATTTATTGTCGTGTTGTTTTGTTTTATTAATTGTTGATTTTTTTGTGTTATGTTTTTTTTAATAAATTATTATTAATAAAAAATTAATCACCCAATGGAATATGTGATAAACATTGTAAAACAATGTCAAAAATAAAAAATATGTTTATTATTTCATTTTGTTTCAACTGACCCCAGTCACTGTTTCAACCGTCCTTGGTATGGGTACGGTTGCAACAAAAAAGATGTTTTTTTAAATTCCATATTTTTCATAAAGTAATGCACGTAGGACTCAAAAGTTACCCTTCAGTTGTAGATGAAAACCCGCTTTTTTATTTAACATATCCACTTCATCGCTCAGTTTACATAAATCAAAGTTATGAACGATAAAAGCGAAATTGTCTCAACCGTACCCAGTCTACCCTACTCGAATGGTCCAATGCATCAGGATCTAAACTTTCATTAAACAAATGTAAAATGTTACATATATGTAGAAAAACTAACTGCCCCGAAATTATATTTAGCATAAACAATGTTCAAATTGAAAATGTCAATTGCCTTAAGATCTTAGGTTTAATATTTGAAAAAAATTATAAATGGAAACAACATTGCTTAGATCTTAAGAAAAGCCTAGTTGCAAGACTGAACATAATCAAATACCTATCTAGCAAAAAAAGCCACGTTCATGTCAATACTCTTTCGTATCTCACAAAAATGTTAGTGCTAAACAAAATCGACTACGGACTCTATATTTACGGCAGCTCTCCCAAAACAACTCTACAAATAGTCAAGCCTACCTACCACCAAGCAGCTAGAAAGAGCATCAATGCTTTTCCAACAACTCCAATAAAAAACATCCTTGCAGAAACAGGCCTTCCGTCCATTGAGCAACGCTACCAACAAATCATACTACATCTGGTTACGAAAATAGTATTCTCAACAAACTCCGTTATCGACCAAGATATCAAACGAACCATCAACCACACTGGAAAAAAACGTATTCCATCGGCAATCAGCAAAATAATTGAAAAAAGCCATGAAATGGGAATACCAACAAAAGCACCGAAAAAAACTGCTTTAACCCACCCCCCTTGGAATATCAAACCTGACTCGTTTATACTAAACCTAGCTCAACACAAAAAAAACAACACGAGTAATACGATTTACCAAACTTTGTTCTTGGCCATATCATCAGAACTAAAAAATGAAGGATGGAAGTTTATGTTCACTGATGGATCGAAATCAACAGACAACACCTCGTTTGCCATCACATTAGAAGACGGTCAAATACTCAACATCGGCACCCTACCCGACTATGCATCAATCTTTACTGCCGAAGCTTTTGCTATTCTACAAGCAACAAAATTAGCAGCTAATTCAAAAAATAAGATTGTCATTTGCTCTGACAGCATATCAGTCTTAAACGCAATAAAAAATCCTAACAATAACACAAATATTATTTCTGATATTAGGAATAAAATAACAATGATGCCGAAAAAATTAAAATTGATGTGGACTCCTGGTCACGCGAATATACGTGGAAACGAAGAGGCTGATAAGGCCGCATCATCCACCAGCAAAGCACCAGTCCATAAATTTAATATTTTCACAAAAAAGACCTTAAAAACAGGGTACAAAACGAATGGATCGAAAAGGAACTAAATGATTGGAGCCTTTACCACCACCATTATAAAAAAATAAATGTAAACAAGCTGCACCCGCACTACCCCATTAACATGTCAAAACAAGAACTAACAAACTACATCCGCTTGAGACTCGGACACACCATAACAACCCATCAACATCTCTTAAATAAAACGAGCCCGATAATTTGTAACACCTGCCATACAACGTTGAGCATAAGCCATATTTTGGAAAACTGCCCTACATCCAGATCAGTACTTTCATCAACATTTAAAATGAAATCAATTTACGATATTCTAAACAAACCCAATTGCACTAACATAAAAAATGTAAACAAATTTGTAACAAAGCTAAACTTAAAGATTTAAAAACATAACCAGCAGAGCCAATAGTCTTCGCAGCTAGGCTCCCTACTTTTATTTACATTATCTTGTAATTTTAATTACTAGCTAATAAAAAATAATAATAATAATAATAATAAAAATAAAATAGAGTGGCACAACAGCTCTTGAAGAGCCAAGGCCTAAGTGACTTACTCTCATCAACAATTCTCTGGGCGCGTGTGAAGAATTGAGGGGACTTACAATTCCGAACGGCAGAGAACCACTGTTTCTTGACAGATTGATACTCTTTGAAGTTTTGTCAGTGTTTCGCAAGAGGCAGTAGGTACCCGTAAAAGATGAACTAAAAACTTTATGGGCACTAGTAGGACTCGAACTCACGACGTTCTGCTTGGCAACCTAACCACTAAGCCACGGGCAGCTGCACTCCAATTAACGTCTTTTTTTTAAGAGTATATATATACAGTCCGTAACAATTGGATAGCCTCACATATTTTTTTTTTAAATTAACTGTTTTCAGTGATCTTCGATACGTTTCCAAGGAAAAATGATATTGGTGGAAAGGAGAGGATGAGAGTAAGTGAGTTTGAGAGAGTTTTCATAGTTTTTTTTAAAGTTAACGGGACTTTTTGAATTATTTTTGTTTAAATTCTCTTTAATGGGAATTTTTTTTTTGTAACATTAGAATAGCCTCAAATAACTATTTGCTCATTTTTAGTGAGAACTTAGAATTGTGAAGATCAAAAAGCGTTTAGATTAGAAAAAACAGTTATTTTTTTGTGTTTTATTCATTTGTTCAGTTATAATGGGTCGAAATAAATCATTAAATGCAACAGAAATTGCTAAAATAGAGGCTTACCGTGATCAAAACCTCTCTAATCGCGCGATAGCAAAAAAACTTAATCGAAGTCCAAAAGTTATTAACAATTACTTAAAAAACCCATTGCTTTACGGAAACAGTTATAAAGGTCGTGCTTCTGTACTTTCAAACAGAGAAAAACGGAAAATTATAAAATTGGCTTCCAATTCAACCAGTTCTCTAAGCAAAATTAAGCACGAAGTGGGACTGGAAGTTAGTCGAATGACGATAAGTAGGGTTATCAAGAGTGCCGGACATCTGAAGCGTCTGAAACTTAAAAAAAAACACCACTTAACAAAGCGCGAAAACAACAGCGGCTCAATTTTGCAAAATTACACATGGCGTGGAACACCGATGGCAGTAGCCACTCCAACGATTGGCGAAAAGTTGTATTTTCGGATGAAAAAAAATTCAACCTCGACGGACCCGATGGATACAACTATTACTACCATGATTTAAGGAAGGAAAAAATATTTTTGGACCGTCACCACAGTCGTGAAGGAGGCGTTATGGTATGGGGTGCCATATCATATTATGGAACAATAGATTTGGTTTTTGTAAACTGCAGAATGACTGCAGCGTATTACAAAACTGTGCTGGAAATGGCCTTACCTCAGTTCCAGGACATTTTTGGACCGCTACGGACCATTTTCCAACAAGATAATGCACCTATCCACACAGCTGGAATAATTAAAACTTGGTTACAAGGTCAGAATATAGAACAACTTTCCTGGCCACCCTACTCACCAGATCTGAACATAATTGAAAATGAATGGGGTTGGTTGACGCGAAAGGTGTATGAAGGTGGGAAACAGTACAACAACAAAGATGAGCTCATTGAAGGTATTAAGTTGGCCTGGGCAAGTATTTCCCTAGATTACTTAAAATCTTTATATGATTCCTTAAAAGATCGCATTTTTGACGTAATTCAAAATAAGGGGGGTTGCACTAAGTACTAAAAAATATTGTAATCAATAAGAAATAAATAAAAAAACAAATTTTCTTTAAAAAAAATTATCTGGTTTTCATTTGAACAGCAATTAAGAAAGTGATTCTATTCTAATGTTACAAAAAAGTGTTGCTTTTTCGTGTGTCTAAATGAATTAATTTCAGTTATTTTCGTAAGCTTCTCGCAATCTCTTCAAACTTCTCTTGTTCTGATAAAGCTCAATTCTAACTTTTAACATAATACGAAATTTCAACATTCAAGATGAAATAGGTACAAAAAGCAGTAAGTATAAGAAAGAACTATACGTGAGGCTATCCAATTGTTACGGACTGTATATTGCACAAATAATATTTTTTTTTCAAAGAACATTTAAAATTTTTTGGATTTAAATAAAATTGTTTTGAAACTTTTTTCCACAATTCCAATATAAGACGTACGAGTATATTAACATTTTTTTTCAATACTGGATACCCAGATTAATTTTAGGACATTCTAGAAAAATTGTATATATGCATACAAAAATAATTTAAGGAAAACCTCTCCATGGAATTAAAAAAAAATTAAATAAACAACTTTTAAAGATATCTTATGGCATAATTTTTTTCAAATAAAATGTGTTTTTTATGTACCTTTAAGTTTTTATTTATGAATTTTAAATACTTGTTTTTATTTTAAATGTTTTTTTATGTGTTAAGTTTGGAGTACTGGAGCAAAGTGCGTTCGACTCAGTCGTGCAAATTTTTTTAGCTGTATTTTAAACTTTCCCGAAGAACGCTGATATAGCTAACCCACAAAACTTGACCAGGAATCGCCACTGTTGTGCAACCGGGAATCTTCATTATGTTGTTAGGCTGTCCCGTTTCGAAGAAACCACAAATCTTTTTAATCAAGATTTAGTCTGCATTAGGGTGATGAACAGACCGTACGGTTGCGCGTAATGCGCGACAAGTGGCTACCTTTGAAACATACATACATATCTAAATTTTAATAATTGAGCGCGTTTTTGAGTAGTTAAGCGAACGATTACCTTAAACGGCAAACGTTCAACAACGATTTTATTAAATTGCAGAGTTTTCGAAAGAAATGTGTTCCCTGTATTGGTTATTTGGATTAGTCTTAGAAAATAAACAACAATGCTTCAGTTGATCTTTTTTAATCATGGTCTGTTTCAAAGATTTGTCCAACTGTTTTCTTAAATTTGTTAATTAGTTGACTCTAATTGACAAAAACAAATACGAAATATCTATGACGCTATAAAAGTTTTGGTTTTGGTAAGATATAACCAAAATCCAAGTATGAAGATTAAAACCCGATAACGGTTCAAAAGTTTATCAGCGATAGTTTGCCCCTGGTAGAAATAGCACAAGTAGCTTTTTTCTTATTTATTTTTGTTTTTGTCTCAAAACTTACCGCATGTTATCACACCTGTTTTTGTATTTAATCGTTATTAAACAATCGATTAATTAATTTATTGTAGAGTGGCGCGATAGCTCTTGGAGAACCAAGGCAAACCTTGTCTCGCCCGCATTTCAAGCTTTCGGAGTCTCAAGACATTTTGAAGTTTTCTGCTGCTTTTCCTGCATTTTGAGAACTTTTCACCAAGTATTTTTCTTTTTTCGATTCGGGAACAATTCCACACAAAAAAATAATTTTTTATTTCTAAAATTGTTTGAATTTTTCCAGAATTGAATACCTAAATGGTCCACTAAAAATTGAGCTACATTAAGCTAGAAACGTACGATCATCACCTTTCGGTTCTTGAAAGAAGTAATTTATTTTATTTTTATTTATTTATTTTAAAAAGGTTTTCGATTAACAATGACACATTAAGATTTTAATCCTTTAGAAATTAATAACAACAATAGGTAATAATAATTTAAGCAAGATGAAAGTTGTTTAATTTTATGTTTTTATAATAATTCATGTATTTAATAATATTTAAAGAAAAAAAAATATTTTGAAATAATAATAAAAGAAGATATAAGAATTTAGATGGGCAAGAGAATAAACAATCATCCTTTAACCCTTTTCGAGAGACCCGGACAATGCATTATTATCGAAGAGGCAGCTCCAACAAGTTTTGATTTATTACCAAAACGTCAATGGTCTAAGGACAAAGATCAATACGATCTATAAAAACATTAACAATCTACAACATGACATAATAACTCTTACAGAAACATGGCTAAATAATTCTTTCATAGATACCGAACTCTTTGACTCAACTTACCAAGTTTATAGACGAGATAGGCATCAATCGAGCGACTCGGAGACAGTTGGTGGTGGAATACTATTCGCGGTAAAAATCTACCTTATATGCACTTTGGTTGATACTTTTGATCTTTCCGACGTCGAAATGCTATGTATTAAAATCAAATTGGAAACAGGTTATCTCTTTATCATCTCAGTATACATACCTCCAAGATCTACCAGTCTTGTCTATGAAAATTGCATACATTTAACTGAGAAGATCCACGACCAAATGGAACCTAATGATGAACTGCTGATCGTAGGTGATTTCAATCTTCCGAACCTGAACTGGACAAAATCATCAGACCTCAACTATTTTACACCTATCAATCCAACGAGCACCAATGAATTCTTAATTATTGATGGTTTAGCTTCTTGTGGACTTGTTCAATTTAATGGGGTTGCCAATCAATACAACAAATATTTGGACCTAATATTTTTCTCCGACACGATAAATACTGACGTAGCTGTATCTCCAGCCGATGTTAAACTAGTAGAAGAAGACCGTCACCATCCAGCTTTAAATATATCACTAAATATAAACGTGTGCAATATCCCTAATACATCAAATGAAAAACTTGAATTCAATTTTAAAAAATGTAACTTTAATGAACTAATTAACTTATTGTGTAATGTTGACTGGAATCAACTGCTCCTAAATCGTAATTAAAATTTTTTATAGTATTCTTTTTAACTGTTTTTATGAAACTACGCCATTACGAAAATCTCGCTATAAATCTAAAACTCCCCCATGGTTTGACACTCAATTAAGAAACTTAAAAAATAAAAGAAATAAGGCATGGCTAAAATTTAGTAAAACTAGAGCAGAAGAAGACTTCAGGATTTACTCCGAACTTAAAAATATTTTCATTGACTACTCCAATATTCTATACTCTGACTATATTATAAAAATTGAAAATGAATTGAAACAGACCCCAAAAAACTTCTGGGATTTCGTGAAAAGTAAAAGAAAAACTGACGGTTACCCAAACTCTATGTCTTTTAATAACACAACAAGTCATGACTCCCAAATAATTTCAAATATGTTTGCTAATTTCTTCAAAGATGCTTTCGACGTGCCTCCTTTCTTTCAAATTCCCGATTCGTTCTTTCCAGCCCAAAATTATCCACACCTTAACTCACTTGACTTGACAATATGTGAAGATTCAATTGTTCGTTGTGTCTCAGAACTTGATGACTGTTTTCATGATGGAGTACCATCATGTGTTTTAAAAAAATGTGTGTCTCATTTATCGTACCCTCTGTTTGTTTTGTTCAATGAATCTCTTAGAAGCTCAATTTTCCCACTATTATGGAAAAGTGCATTTATAACTCCGATTCATAAAAAAGGGTCTAAGAATGAAATAACGAATTACCGTCCGATTGCAAAACTTTCCGTTATTCCCAAACTATTTGAGTCCATTATCTGTAAGATGTTATCGTTTAATTGTAAATCAATTATATGTGAAAATCAACATGGTTTCGTCCAGAATAAATCAACAATTACAAACCTACTTCATTTCACTTCTTTCTGCCTTGACTCCTTCGAAGATCGTAAGCAAGTGGATTGCGTATTCACAGATTTCAGTAAAGCCTTTGACAAATTATGTCACAAGACCTTAGTCCATAAACTTAAGGCCTTAGGGTTTAACGACAAATTCTTGACGTGGATCTCGTCTTATCTAAAGAACAGAAGTTATAGCGTTATATTCCGAAATGAACTCTCCGACCAATTTTACGTCAACTCTGGTGTTCCACAGGGTAGCCATTTAGGTCCTTTATTATTTATCTTATATATAAATGACATAACATCCGTTATAAAAAAAACTCCTCCGTTTTAATATACGCTGATGACATTAAAATTTTCAAATCTATTAGTTCAATTAATGACTGCTCACAGCTTCAAGAAGATCTTCATAGTTTTAGGGAATGGTGCAATACAAACCGACTTTTATTGAATATTGACAAATGTAAAACTATGTGTTTTACACGCAAAAAAACAATTATAGATTATAACTATTTATTAGATTCTTCCTCCCTCTGTAAGCTTTCCGTTTTCTCTGATTTAGGTGTTATTCTTGACAGTAAATTAACGTTCTGTGACCATTATAACTTTATAGTTAAAAAAGCTAACAAGTTTCTAGGTTTTATTAAACGTTTTCCTCGTGACTTTCGTGACCCCTACGTCTTAAAACTTCTTTATGTATCATTTGTCAGGCCAATACTTGAATATGGCTGTGTTATATGGGCACCATACTATTCAGTCCATATAGACAGACTTGAAAGTATCCAAAAAAGATTTATGCGTTTTTGTCTTCGTTTTCTTCCGTTTTCCCAAGTATTCACACCACCTCCTTATTCTCACAGACTCTTGCTAATAAACCTCCCTACACTTTCACAACATAGACAATATCTCCAATTTTGTTTTATTTTAAAATTAATTAATGGTTCTATTATATCCCCAACAGCTCTGAATCGTCTAAATTTTAGCTATAGTCAAACAAGCATAAGAAGACAGATACCTTTATGTCCGATTTTAAGCAGAACTAACTATGGTACGAATAGCCCTTTAAATCAATTGATTTCAGTCTTCAATAAATTTTACAATTTAATTTCATCTGTTAATGACAATGTTAAAAGTAAACAATTTAAAGAAAGCTTTTTTAATATGTTATAGTATTTATTTATTTCTATGTTAATTAAAATTTTAAATTAAAAATTATGTAAATAGCTATAAGTTTATATTAACGTTAGATAATTAACGGATTAAATAAATAATAAAAAAGATACAAAGTCAAAACATAAAAAAAAGATATAATAATTAATTTTGGTTTAAAAAGGTTTGAAAGGGCAAAAATATTCAGCCCCTTTTATGACTAGCAACTATCGACTTGATAGTTGATATATATCAACAAATTTAATGAATTCTTATTACGAGCATCAACTGTCAGCATTTTGTATCGACTTTTGAATTTTATTAGATTTAATAGCTATTGTGAATGATTTTTTTGATAGACACGGTATTACGAATATAAAAAAATTTGATACACATCAACTTTTCTATCAACTGAAAATTCCTAATTGAAACGCAAACAAACAAATTGATTTTTTTTTTTTTTTAAAGGCGAAAAAGTCAAAAAGAATAAGGATTTCGAGTTCCACTCATAAGTGTTTTTATTGTACTTCAAGTCTGCAATACAATTTTTGAAATAGCTTAAATGGTTTCCGTTTTAGTTTGTTTTTGTGTTATTTAACACTGCAGTTAGGCTGCGGTTTCCGTTTTATTTAACAAAAAAAGTTTGCAAGTCCTTTTTGGAAATATTTTTATTTAAAATGTTAAAAGTCAAACATTAAAATAAACAACTGGTTGAAGGAAATTTTGATAAATATTCACAATCGGTCAAAAATAACAAGTTGATACTCATAATACGAAACTATCAACTATTTGATAGAAGCTATCGACTATCAAATTGATACTCATAACAGGGCTGATTATCTTCTTAAAAACTGTCTGCTCTGTTAAATGTGGACTTGCACTTAATCCTCAAAAAACTAACAGCCTTATTATATTTATTTAAATACCGTTGGTCGTTTTCGCTTGAGCGTAAAAAATGTTCTCTCAATTTCAAAATTTAAAAAAGAAATAAAGTTTAGTTTGTCATAAAGTGAGCGGAAATTTTGTTCCCATCCAACTGATCTAAGATTCAATTTGAGAATTTTGATGGCATTAATCCCCTGTTTGTTTCAGATCGCTACGATTTTTTTCCAATCAAAAAATGGGTTAACATGCAAAAACACAATTTTGACTTTGGAACCTAATATCTCTGCTAAAAATTGAATTACAAAAAAATAAAATAAAGGTGGATTTAAAAAATTCATTAAATTTTCTACACAAAAACATTTTGAAAAAATTAAAATTTTGCTTTTTCAATCTTTTCTATCAATTTAAAAAAGTTCTAAAATATGTATTTTTCAACTTTTTCATAAAAACTTCAGTTTTTATGTGACTTTTAGTAATAGAACTAATCTCAGACTTAATTATTAAAGCTCAAAAAATTTTCTTCATTTTAGTAAAAATTTCGCATCAATACAATTAACCGTTTCTCTGTTTCGATCAATCAAGCTTACCAAACATTTTTTTCGCATGTTAATCCAACTGACAATATCACGTTGGAGATGGTATTCTATATTTGTTGGGGAGCACGTTAGACCGTTGGCAATTTTCTTAAATCTGGGTACATGTCTTCCTTCCTATAATTTTTTTGACTAGTGTAGTATTTGAAATTTTAAATCTCACAATATCAACGATTAACTAACAAATAAAAAGAAAGTACTCATACGCCACAGTCTGTCATTATCATCATAATCATCAATTGTACTCAAATATCATTGCATTTTGATAAAATCTGTGTTACATTACTATTCTCGAGTTGATCTGAAAGTTGGCGAGATAAGGTTCGCGGGGTCAGCTAGAAGAAAGTTGCTTAGAAGTTAAGATTTCCTCATTTTTCAAATTTTTCAAAGGTCTAAGACTCCGGACACTACTGAAATGCAATTTTAGTTTTAAGTCTCCATTATCAATTTGTGTGGCAATGATGAATTTTTTTTTGTGAATTTGCCTTTAAGAATTTTCGCACAGTTTCAAATTGCTGTCATTCTCAATTTTCAACTAAATCCATATACCAGATAGGTTAAGTAATCTGACGGTCGCCTCTTGGACTCACTCGCTATCAGACTAAATCTATGACGTTCATCGTTCATGTGCGTAGTTGAGAATTACAGAGGTTAATAAATGTACCCTGTGAAATTTTATATTTTTTCTTCAATAGTAAAAAATTAAATACTAAGCTTAATTACTTTGAAAATTATGATCATTTAATTTTTAAGAGTTAATACTGTGAAACATGCGTATAATTACACAAATATTAAATATTATTATTATTTTATTGATCTTACATAAATTTACAAAATAAATAAATATGAAGATATTTTTTAAGGTGGCTATGGCACAGAGAAATGAGCAGTTGACTAATAAACCAAGCACCGCTCGCGAATAAGAGCTAGAGCTTTTTGCTACAAAAATCAACAGCTTATCTGAAGCCGGCTGCTTTGCGATAACATGAGACAATTTCCATCTACGTCTTCTTTTTGTTGTTTAGTGTCTGTAGTTAGTTGCATTTATGTGTGCAGTACTGTGATGTCACTGTCAATGTCAAAAATAATTTGTAATAACCAGCAGGGCTTTCGACTGCTGCTCTTCTATGCAGTAGATTTTTGCTTTTGAAGAATATTTTCTTCTTAAATTTTTTTTTCAGGAATAAGTAAATGTTTCTACGTTTCAGACTTAGTATGCAGATTCACTATACATGAAATTAATTGATAAACTTGTTCGAGGAATACCTTATTTGTCATGAAATGATTTCGAGACAGAACGTCGCAATTTTCAAGCTTAATAGTTTGTTAAGTAGGTTGATTGAACACACTTATTTCAGTAACGATTTTCTTACGAATAATTGAAACTGTTGTTATGTGTTTGAAAAAAGATCTCTTCAAAAAGATTAAAGAGTTTCGTCACATTTATGTGCGAAGTACTGTGAAGTCAATATCAAGATTAAAGAGACGAAAACATTACTCCGTGACTAATATGAACGGTCTTTTTATCAATAAACAATACTTGAATACTTCGCAAGTATCAGTGTGCATTCTTGTTTTCAGATTATAAGAAAAGAATCATGCACAGTAAACATTGGCTTAAATTTTAAGTATACGTAATTTTATATTCATACTAGCCGACCCCACAAACGTTGTTACGCCAACGAAAAAGAAATTGGCTGTGTGAATCTTCAATGTCTTCATTTTGTGGTCATTTAATAATAAATATATTGGCGCAAATTTTAAAACATTTAAACCCTACTCCAAATCCACTTTAAAATAGGAGTCGACTCTCAAAACAAATTTTAGATTCAGGGTCGACTTTTTCTCATTTTTAAACGACTTAAAGTATACTTTTTCGTTAAAGTGGTCGTCTAACTTTAGAAGGGAGAAATCATTCGTTTAAATTTTTAAAGTATAGTTTCTTTTTTAAGTTTGTCATTAAATACAAATAAAAAATGTTTCATGAGGAAGCAGATTTTGAGATTTTCGAAGATTTTGAAATCATAAGAAAGCAAAGAGTTTATCGAATTCGTGTATCCTCTTATTTAATAATACATTTATCATTTTTGTAAAATAAAAAAAAATTAACAACGGAGACTACCAAGCTGGATTTGCTGCTGAAGTGTCAGTTGTGTGTATACGTTGTTTGCTTTTAATTTTATTACCTATGTGCCTTTTTTTGAGAGTTGTTATAAACAAATTACACTTGTAGGGAAATTTATGCCTGTTTTAAGGAACATTTTTAACCCATTATAGAGCACACTATTCCACCTTCACTATCACAAATACAAACAAAACAAATTGGAACATCATTTGGATATTTATTTAAACACATTTTCACAAAGAAAAACATTACATTTATTAGAACTAAATATACAAACACTAAATTATCACATTTTTTCCTGTTTTGGGGGGATAAATGTAATAAAAACCGATAAAAACTGCAAGCGTAAAATGACAGTTTACTTATTCAATTTATCGATGTGTCACATTTAGGCGAGTTCACACAACGTTATGTTTAAAGTCCAATCTAATTAGAAGACTCGTTTAAAGTGTTTAAAAATAAGAAAAAGTTAGAAGTGCTTTAAGTAGAGTAGACTTTATTGCTTAAACGAGGGCTGGGAAAAATGTTATATGGCAAAGTTATAGGTAATAAAAAGATCTACAACTGTTTTGTTTTGACAATTTTTCACATAACCTCAAAATATATGTGAAAAATTCAAAAAAACCTAGTGTTTGGTTTTTAATTTTTATCTTTAAAAAAAAAAAAGAAATGTCTCCGAAATTTGCCAGTTGCATTCCTCCCGTCAAACAATCCTACCGTAATACTCGCGCTTCTAGGAATGCCCATCAGTTCACCCTTGAGCCCAACTTCGGACGTACTTTCAATCAAAAATTCAAGACCAATGTGCACCGACACATCTTTTCTTACCCCTACCTTCTTCCCTAAAGCACTCACTGTGTCTCTGGCATCGTATGGGTTTTAAAAATTCCATGAGTGGTTGCAAATTATATATAAAAAAAAATATTTTAAATCAATTAAATAAATAAAATTTTTTATCGTATTCCCCTCCTTTTTTAATGGGTTTTTTCTACTGTATATTTTTTACAATTATCGACCCTGGACTATAATCCACTTAAAATCGCAACTATCTATGTATGTATATTTGTTTCAATAGTCTGAAAAATTATTTAAATAATCAAAAATACATGGCTTCCAGCTCCAAGTCAGTCGCAACGTTAGGGTTGCCAGCTTAAAGTTAACTACGTTAAATGCGAGGAAAGGGGTTAGCTGTAGAAGAATGGCGCTTGATCATTGATCTTCATCGAAGTCGGAACAAAATTTACTCCAAATTATGATAAATTATTTCTGCCGGTGTTCTATTCAAAACGTTATCAAGCGATTTGAAAACCAACACATGTCGGAAACAAGCCGCGTTATGGCCGTCCATCAAAGCTTACTTCTCGAGGTAAATCAAGAACCAAGGACTTGGTAGCCCAAAATCCATTTATAAGTGAAGATCTTGAAAAGTACAATGAAAATATAGTTCATCCTGCAACTATACGCCATTCCTGAGTTGAAGCTGGGTTTAAGTCTCGTTTACCTGTTAATCAGTGAGGTTAATAGAAAAAGGAAGACTGCGTCCGCGACACAGTACGTAAATGAGACTCCTGACTTCTGGCGCAAGGAAATTTTTTTAAGACGAATCGAAGTATAATGTGTTTGCCTCAGGTGGTCGCATTGAAGTATGGTGAAAGTGAGGGGATGCCTTAAATCCGAAAAATGCGACTAAGACAGTAAAACACGGTGGTGGAGGAGTAATGGTATGGGGCTGTATGGCTGCTTTAATAGAAAATACCATGGACGAACATTTGTACCTTAATATTCTCGAAGTGAATTTAAAGGATACTACTTACCGCAAGGCGGTCGCCCGTAGCTTAGTTGGTAAGTGCGTTGGCTGCTAAGCAGAACGTCGTTGGTTCGAGTCCTACTCAGGCCAAGTTTTTATTTCATCTTTCAAGGGTACTGCCTCTTGCGAAGACCTGACAAATCTTCCAAGAGTATCAATCTGTCATGAAAAAAGTGCTTCTCAACTTTGCCGTTCGGAATCGGCGTTAAATTGTAGGTCCTCTCAATTCTTCACACGCACTCAGAGAATTGTTGAGGAGAGTAAGCCATTTAGGCCTTGGCTCTTCAAGAGCTGTCGCGCCACTCTATTTATTTTTATTTTTACTTACCGCAAGACATTGATCCCAAACATACTGCGCAAAGAGTGCGTATGTGGCTAATTTAAAACACTCCCCACCCATTAGTGACACCTCCCTAAAGCCCGGACCTTAACCCGATTGATCATTTTTGCGATGTGTCGAAAAAAAGATTCAAGTTAGTGACATTCGCAACGAGACGCAGACAATCAAAGAATGGCAAAAAATTGTGCAAACATGCACTAAAAACTTAGTCAATTCAATGCAAAATAGACTTGACGCATTTTTTGAACTGAAAAGGTACATCGTAATCACTAAAAACAAATCTGAGATTTTTTTTAATTTTTTGATAGGTGTACCTACCATGACTGTGTTTGTCCCAAATTTTATTTATTTAATTTTTATATTCCAAGTGTGTTTCTTTCTCATGTTCTCAAAAATACACGTGAATAAAAATGAGTTGTTATAAAATGAAAAATTTTTAAATCTTGCATTGTTGTGGAATTTCTTAAACATCATATCATGACTTTTGTGGAATACTGTATGTGATTAAAAAAGCTTTTGTTTTTTTTCATAATTCATTTTTTTTTTAATTCAGTTTAACTTATAACTAATTAAGACAAAAGAAGCCAAAACTAGCTTATTATCTAAAATCTTATATTTAACTTACTGGCACCAATTGGGCGCTCTAAGAAATTCATGTTCAGCTTAAAATGAATGCCTTTCGGCCTATGACCTATTTGTTCTTTTTTTTCATTTATTTTTTTTCTTGTTAGAAAAATAAAAAACTCACGCATTATCATTTTTTATATTCTTAAATACTACTTGAAATTATGTCCTTAAAAATAAAACTCAAAATTAACTAAAACTACCTAATCTACCTAACATCTACTTTCAAACTAGAACAACCACAGCAGCAAATCTCTATCTTTTTTATTTTACTTTTTCTTATATTTTTCATAATTTTTTTTTATTTTTTTCCCTTTTTATTTATGTATTTTGTATTTCTTGTCTTTGTCATTGTATGTGCCACCATGCCTACTCCTAAACCCTGCTTAAACTAAAACAGGAATGTAAGCCGGCCAAAGCTCAGAAGCCAACCCCAACTACTCATTGTCAAGTGCTGACTGAAGCCACCAGAACTGGTTCTCCTGCTTCACCCTATCGATTCGGTCCCGTTCGGACACAGCCCTACTGAACCGAAGGAGCTCTGCTCCGTCTTGTGCGAGGACGTCTCCACTGTAAAGGAGCCGCCGATTCACGGTTCTTCGCCTGACGTGGTAGATTAGCGGCACCGCCAATCTGTCCTGTATTAGACCGCATCTATCTAAACAAAGGAATGCCTCTGGTGGAATGAAGCCGCTCGAGCGTGCACTATAAAAATATTCGTCGTTCGGATAGAACGCCCCAAAGATCAAATTGTTCGTCGAAGTCATAGCTCTCGCAATGTGATCCCGAATAAGTTTTATCACGAAATTGTCAACTCGGTTGATCCGAGCCTCGTTGTATAGAACCTGTAATGTACCTATATAAGAAGATTCCGGTTTCCGATACAAACCGAGACAGCGCCGAGACACTGCCTCTCGAACACCCTAATTTTCTACATTTGAGATGAAGCAACATTGAACCACACTGGACAACCATAAACGATCATCGGCCGTATGAGGGCCATGTAGCAAATTACCTTCACTTGGGGTCAAGTCGTCTGCTGTAAAACAGCCGTTTCGTCAGAGTGAAAGCTCCTCTGGCACTGACCAGAGCTGCATTTATATGTCTGTCGAAATATCCAACCATGATACCGTACTTAACTTCACTTTTGCTCGTTAATTGTTGTTCGTGAGGCCCAATGATGACCATCTTGCGCCAATTCTAGCGCGTATCCCCCTCTTACTAAAGAAAATCGAAAATTCTACCAACATTTCATCGAATTTGACCGGGACACTTTTTTCATACATTTAGTGTGGCCCTTTATTTAATGCTATTCTTTATTGTCGTAAATAAAATGTCTTTCCTTTCAAAATATTTTGTTTGTTTCGTATAAGTATATGGATAACCGTTACTGAGTAACTGCTAAGATAAACTAGTTATTCAGAAATAACTGTAACTGTTATAACGGTTACTCAAAAATAAAGAAGAAAAAAAAAACTGCCCAATCGAATGGTGGAATCCCGTACTCTTTAGGTTTAAACAAACATAATGTTTTTTCATGTTGTCTTTTATTTGTCACACATTCATACTCAAAGTAGGTATAAGAATTAAGATAGAATAGTTCAAGAGCAGAAAAATATGTTTTGTGCTATGCAAAAATAAACTACGATTGATTGCCAATTTTCCGTTTCGACCAAAGTCTTCAAGCCACCTACGCTTACATAGCCACAAGCTTCTTAAATACCAATTCATAATAATATCATTGAAGGGAATATAGATTGCCGTCTGTAACAAATATAAACATTGTGTTTTTATAGTTTTGTTTTGATTCTTCTGATTCTTTTGCTGCACAACTGCAACTCTATATCACCAACACATCCAAATAACGTACTTGCTCTCGGGCTAGTTAGCTCTCCTCTCTTATTTCAATTAAATGGTACTCTTTATGCGCAGACTCTTTTTTTTCTTCAGGATGTACTGAAACTGATGTAGAGAACCCAGAAGTAAACATATAAAGCAAAAAACATGTTTTGAAGGTCAAATGACGGTTGGTTGAAAATTGAGATACAACTTTTGATTTCGATGCTACAGTGGTATCATGATATTATGTCGAGTTGATTCGTTGAATCAAAAATTCGTTGTATCGAATACCTTTTATTCAAATAATTTCATACTTCCGAAAAAGAACAAAAAATCAACATGATATAATTTCATTTGAATATAACTCATACTCTATGCATATTAATTAGGAATAGAGTTATTAATTTTGTTCAAATTATGTTCATAGAGTACATACAGATAATTTGTGCTCATATTTTAGAGAAAAAATCTTCGGTTTCTGAGGTAGCACTCTCATCGCTATTACTATCCACAATTTCGATATCTTCAGTATTGTTATTATAAATTAATATTTCCGGGTTGAAAGATTACTCTATCGTCTATCTCCATTATATTAGGACTCCAAGGAAGACGAAGACGAATGCGTAGGACATAACAATGCAAGCGAAAAAAAACACATGAGTAAGGGAAAATTTTACATGTATTTTCCAATTCATATCATTAACACTCCTACTTATCTAATAAATGTGAATGTAAGTTTGTTTCTTACACATGTATTCTCGAAGGTATTAAAAGTAACATAGGCTACTTTGTATCCCGATAAAATGTACGATTCTCGTGGGACACACGCACTCAGAGAATTGTTGATGAGAGTTAGCCACTTAAGCCTTGGCTCTTCAAGAGCTGTCGCGCCACTCTATTTATTTATTTTTAGTGGCAGTAAGTGGCATAATAAAAGTTAAGGGTTTCTTTTAGTTTTTTTTTTGTGATGTCGTTTTACGTTTTCTGATATTCGTTATTTGCTCGTTATAGAGAATACCTAATGGATTTTGAAAAAAGTGTTTGCTATACGATCATTCATTATATCAGCATTCGTTATACTGGACCACCACTGTATCTGGGTTTTCTTTCTAAAACTGAACTTACACACATACATAGATATAAGTTCATACCCTACACATATGTAGGTACATATATTTATTTCGTTTGAGTTTAATAATCAACACTCATGTCATTGAAAACGTTGTGCTTAACTCTCCAAAATGCTCCATTTAACTAGGGTACATGCACGAGAGGCCCGGCGACAAATATTCGAAATCAGATTTGTAAATATGAAAAATACCCATGGCTGACGGCAACGGAATATATCTTCTGTGTTTGAAGCTTTTTTTATTCAACAAAATTTTGACATTACTATAATGATATCTTTCATAATGAACGTTGCTTAGTGTTCTTGTTACAATAATTGAGGCTGTTCGATGTTTGCATCATATTTTGGTACCCTGCGGTCAGTCGCCTTCAAAGGGTAGTGTATTATTATTTATTATTGTATTATTATTATTATTATTATTATTAAAGGTTTAAACTGAGGAGTATATTTAGTATATTGAAATGGAAAAACAGCTAGTAACAGAAGCTTCAAATGGAGTAATTTTAAAAGCAAAAATTGCAAATGTTAAATAGCCTTCAGCAATCCCAGAGATCTATTCTTTCAACAAAAAACCATTCAACCACAAAAAATGTATTCGGCTCGATGATATGTTAGTAGTTAAGTTTTAAAAGTTCAAATTCAAATAGGGTAACTGCACTAGTCTCCGGCTAGACCCCAGTGTCCGGACGATTTTGCACCAATAGCCAATAAAAGAGAAACTAAACAAAAAAAAACAACAAAATACAGAATCAGTTACATTTTTCACATACCCATTTACGAAGTTTTAAGCAGATCGATTGCATAACGGAAAAGTAATGGGTGGTTCAGGCAGCAGCCGCTGCTGTTCTGCTGTTCTGCTGTTTGTTTTAGTAAAAAAATAGAGGCAGACCTTGGAAAAATATACTGGGAATAGTTGATCTTGTGAGATCTTGCAATCAAATGGAGTTTGTTTCAAAGAAAATATAATGAACTTCCAATAACTAAAGCAAAAAATTATGTTTTGCGTTTTTTCAATCGATTTTTGTAAGTGTCCGGACACTGTTACAAAAAATAGCGAAAATCTAGCAATGACAAACATATTTTTTTTTGTATTTCCAAGACAAACAGTTTTGAAATTATTAAAGAAAACACAACAAAAAAAGTCGAAAATGCAAAAAAACTAAACTTTACCCCCTCCTCATCAGCGAAAAGGGTGGGCCAGGAATTTCCAAAAAAATTCAAAAAATAGTTCATTATGTATAGATTACACATATTTTAGTATTCAATAGTAATCTAAAAATGTTGTTTTCATACTTTAAAGATAAAATAGTTTCGGAGTTATTAAAGAAAGAGGAAAAAACATCAGTTCGTTTTCTTTTCAATCGTCTTTCACAAGCGATTTTTTAGAATCTGCTAATAGTGGGGCCGATTTTTTTTTTTCAAAATAACCTCGGATATCGATAGAAGGCCTAATTTTAAGCAAAAAATCGTCTGTAAAGTTTTTCAAAAAATTCAATACTTTTCAAGTTGTTCGCAATTGAAAATTCGCAATTTTTTCACGTTTTTCATCGGTTTTTTGCAAATATCTCCAAAAATATACGTTTTATCGGAAATTATATAGAACAAAATTGTAGCAGGTAAAACAAAGAACAATTTGGTTTTTTATAAAGCATTATTAGTGCAATATTAAGCTAGATATTAAAGATCAAAGCCGTTTTTTATTTTGTCTGAAATTTAATCGATGTGGTCAATGCCATCTAGCATTGCATTCTAATGCAAAAGGGTTTTGTAGTGCTTGAAATAAGCTTTAAAATGAGCACTATTAAAAGTCTTTTGCACGTAAAATAAGTGAGCTTTATTGCAAATAAGGGGAGCATCTAATGTTTTTTTCTTTTAAATCAATGGGTTTCATAAGTGCCATTTCCACCGAATTTAAAATTAATCGTATTCCGCCTAGAATTAACTTTATTATAAAGAGTTTTATAGATAGTATCAGTTTGGCTGCTTCAGGACACATATTTTTCAAAAAACCCACGATTTAAAAAAAAAAACAAAATTTCAAATTAAAAAAAAACCCACTTTTTTTTCATAATATCTCAAAAATGACGACAGATACGTATAAAAGCGTACGGATTAAAAATTTAGGTATTTTTCTGACAAACAATTTGGTTGTTTTGTTTTTTCTGTCAAACAAAAATTGATGGAGATATGGGGTGCTTTCATAAATGCATGGTTGCGAAAGTCTGACGCATGCATGTTTTTCATAAATGCAAATGATAAAAGTCAGATGTTCATAAAAGCAAAACGCAAATATTTGCAGCGCAAATGTGCAACTATAAAAACTCACATGCACACTGAATTTCTTCCTCAATAAAAGAGACAGGTATATAGTAAAAACGATTTCCCAGGGTGTCTTTTGACACATGACGCAAATCATAAAAAAGTGTTCATAAATGCAGCGTAAAACACATGCGCAAGTATTTTGTGTGACGTTAATATGATTGCAATTGATCGATGTAAACAAAGCAACCATGCATTTATGAAAGCACCCATGATTGTTTAAAGAGCGCGTGGCAGCGCATTCACAGCCTCTCTTAAGCCCTTTAACCCTTCGCCGTTTTAGAAAAAGGTTTTTTACTATATATTGCAATAAAAAACGTTGTTGCTCTCTTAATAACCTTTACAATGGTTTTTTATAAATTGTGATAGCATTAAAATTGAATGAGTTATGGTCCAAAAACTTATCATATTTTTTTCTACTTAGTTACTGAAAATTTCGGAGTGTGAATATTGCGAATTTTCAATTGCCAATAACTTGAAAAGTATTGGATTTTTTGAAAAACTTTATAGTTGATTTTTTACTTAAATTTAGGCCTTCTATCGTTGTCCGAGGTTATTTTGAAAAGAAAAAAATTCACCCCCGAGAAGGGATGCCAACCACCCCCAGGAAGACCGTATTTTTCGCTTCAATTACTGCACTATAAGCTGATTGCAATAAAATTTAGTAATCATTTTCTAGAGTACAAGTGATCCGAAAATGTTGCTTCCATATTTTTAAGATATCTAAACAGTTTCGAAGTCATTGAAGGAAAAAGGCAGAAAGACTATTCTTATTATTGGCCAAGAAAATGTTTGGTTTCATATCTTAATCCTTATATAAAACTAGCAGTTGCCCGCGACTTCGTCCGCCTGTACTTCCTCCACCAGCCAGATGTGCGTCTTGAGTTGTGCACCCGTCGTAATTTTGTTTTGAAGTTTTTTTTTTCAAATTGTATAAAAGTCGACTCTTCCTAAAGCTAACTATACACGATTGGAAGATCTTCCAATATTGGTCAATTTTCCGATACAAATTTTCTCCAATTTTCTTTCGATCATGTAAACGACCAATTTTTTTCCCCAAAAGGTACAGAAAAAAAATTGGCAGCTCATTTTCTTCCAATTTTCTATCAAAAAATTGGCCGACTTCACAATTTTTCTAATTTTTGGACGGTTGTCGACAAATTGGTTATTGGATGAAGTGCTTGCCAACGATATCGTCCAATTTTTAATCGTAAGACTATTTTTCAGTTGTTGTTCAGAAGAATTGAAAAAGTATTTATTTTTTTATACAACGAGAATGGAAATGGGTAAAGAGTTGCTGAAAATAGGAAAGAAGTAGAGAAGGATTGGACGCATGAGGTTATTTTACAGCTTTTTCGGGAGATCGAGACCGGGTGATGTTTTCAGATGCAGGTTGTGCAGAGTATAAGCTTCCCAAAAACACAGTTTGGCTTCAAGTTGGTTGGAGATGTCATTGGGATGACCGTCAACGAATGTACGGCCAAATGGGCCAGGGAACAATCGACAATTTCTTGATCTCTTGTAAGTTTTTCAGGTCTATGTTGTTCTTAGAAAAAAACCCTTAGTTCTGCAGTCGACCGAATCAACATCATCTTTAGAACTGTTAAGTTTGTTGATTTGGCTTTTTTATTTATTTTTAGAGTCGTGTTAGATCGGTCTTTTCTTTAAGAATTGGGCGGACAAGACACAACATGTTTTCCAACAGAGGCAACAGGGAGAAAACGACCCAAAAGTGTTGCATTTTGAACATCTTAATCTTCATTGGAGGAAAAACATGATATAAGAAAAATATCGGTAGATTTGTTACATAAAATATCCACCGACAAGTGACAACACCATATTGAATTTTTGAAGAGTATGTTGCATCCGAGTTAAATGCAATTTCAAAGAAATTATGTTAGGTCTGGACTTGGAGATTTTATCTTCACTATTTATTTATATATTATTTTAATTATTCTTTTGCCACTTTTCTTTTCTTGTATATGTTGCCTTCAAATTGCGTTTCATATTTTCTTTCATTTGTCAACAATATTGTCTTAAAATGAGTGTACCAAGTTTTTGTTCTCTTAAGTCTTCCAATCGTTTAAACAGGCAATTTTTAATTGGATGAAAAAAAATTGTAGACAATTGACAGACAATTTTCTTCCAATAAAATGATTAATTTTTGGATAAAATTGTCCAACCGTATAAACAGAAAATTTTTATTTGATAGAAAATTGGAAATTGAAAGCTCATTGGTTGCTGTTGGAAGACATTTGACACTTCGGCCAATATTGGAAGATCTTCAAATCGTGTATACTTAGCTTAGGTCGAAATTGTTTTTAACTCGATGCCTACAAATGTATAATTTTCCAACGGTTTTCAGTCATGCTTTGCTCTTATTATTTGCACCGTAACGTTGTATAGCTTAAATTGATATATTCCATATCTATAATATATTCAACACAAAAAGAATTTTTCAATTTGATTCAGCAGTTCCTGAGAACAGCGCGTTCAAGTAAACAATAGAAGCCTTCAAAAATTAATATTTTTTGCCGTTTTTGCAACATTTTTCTCTAATGCTTCGCTCCTATTGGTCGCAGCGTAATATTATATAGCTTCGACCTTCGAGCCTTCCTTAATAAATAGACAATAGACTATTCAACACAAAAAGAATTGTTCAATTTGACTAAGCACTCCCTGAGATAAGCGCGTTAAAACGCAGAAAAATTAATATTTTTTGCCGCTTTTTCCACATTTTCCACAGATTCTTCGCTGCTATTGCTACAGCTTATCTAATGTTAAGTAGCCTAAAGTCTTCCTCGATTAATGGACCATCCAACACAAAAAAAAATTATACCATTCGAACCAGTAGTTCCTGAGATTACCGCGTTCAAACGAACAAACTCTTCAGCTTTATATATTAGTATAGATTTCCTTCAAAACTAAAAAAAAAAGTAGGGTCGGATAATAATCGAGTACAGAACCCTCCTCGAGCGAGTTAATCTCGCACTTGTCCACTTTTTTTTTACGATGAATACAAACAACTTACAAGTAAGCCTTACACGACATTAGATCGAAGAAAATAAGTGTCAGTCAAGCAGCAATCAAGTATGACGAAGTAGGTTCAAAGTCGTCCGGAGACTGGTACCGATTTTGGTTTCTTTATATTTCGTCTAAAATAACAATAACTAGGTAATATTTTTTAAATTAATTAGATGCCAAACAATAAGGAAAAAGTTATGAATGCAGACAATGAATTAGTACATGCTCAACACTTAAGAGAAAAAAGATACATATTCAGTTTTTAAGTGGAAATGTCCGGAGACTCTATTTAAGATCGTCCGGAGACTAGAACAGTCGTCCAGAGACTCCGAAAAATCGCCCTCTTTTAGAATTCGTCCTATTAAATCAATGTTTAAAGTTACCTACAATTCATTCGTACACCGAACTACTGAGATATATCTATGGTGTTAGCAAAATATTAAGATTTGAATGAAACACTAATAGAAATAAAGATAGAGGAGACTGGTACCGCTACCCTACGTCCGCGTCCGTGCGTCGTCGTAAAAAAACAAAACCGACTCGTAAGTGTAGGTCCATTATTTTCCCATTCTGTGTATAAACTGTAAAGACGTTGCTCATTGTGTGTTGGATATGGATTTTAAGATCACTATTTTGAAGGAAGAAATATTGGCGTATATCTTTAACATAACCTAAGCATAAATCTCGGAAAAGAATAGTTTTCCGTTTAAAAGTTCTTTTCTTTATATTTTCGAACATAAACGAGTATCACTGGCAACGCCATTTACTAGCACCAACAAAATATTACCTTCGTATCTTTGTATATGGATTTACCTAGTACTATCAAGAATGGTTTTCAAGCAAGCAAGCAGAGAACACACATTACAAACTAATGTAAAAAACTGTCAAAAAACTGTCAAACCAAGCAGAAAACCATTCTTGATATTACCTGGTAAATCCATATACAAAGCTTCGTATTTAAATTTTTCAATAACGTGTCATTGCAAGAATGCATTTTTTCTTCAAAACTTAATTTGGATTGTAAAGTCATTGTTCCGATAGTCAAAGCTTCTGGGAACATATTGTATTGGTCTTATCAAAAAGAGCAACGAATGAGCTTTTTTACCATTACTTTTTTTTAAGAATTACCTCACACTCCTTTCTTTAATTAAAAAGATGCAAGTATGTGCATAATACAAGAACGTCTGTTAATAAATGTGAATTATGAAAAATAAATAAAAAACAAAACAAATGATGGAATTGATTTATGCACTACACCGCATGAGACAATTTTACTATATCTTCTTCTCTGGTGTTTTTTTTTTTTATTTGTACACAATTTCGTATTGTGTGTGTCTGTGTTTTTTTTTTATTTATTTTTATTCACACCAACGCAAAACTAGAGGGTGTGTAGTGCGTTGTATATATTTTTTTTACAGCTTCAAGACTCAAACATCAAACCTGATAGTGCTTGTTTTTCTCCTTTTCTTTAGTTTATATTTATCCGCCGGCAAGTTTAGAAGCTGTTTTTTTATGCTCCATCAGTATAACACGTGTTGCCTTCTAAATAGAATTAAAACAAGTTATTAAACAGAAACACTCGGAATTGAGGAGCTACAGTGTCAAATAAAAATTTTGTTTACTCAAACAAATAATCCAATGTGAAATTATTTGCCAGTGCTCCCAAAACAAGCCTCTCAAATTGTACTACATTCTTCAAGTAAAATTTTGTTAATCAAACTAATTGCAATAATAGATTTCTGGCATTGAAATTTCAAGGTGTATTCTTGATAAAGCAATTGGAAACGTAAACAAGTTTTTTTTGTATCTTTAATGAAAGATTTTACGTATCACTATTTTCAAAACAAATATGTGTATTCACTGTGTGCATATATATATTTTTATATGAATAAAAGTATTTTCGCGAGTGTATTAATGTACATAGTTACTTTTCCAACCCTTAATAGAAGTGGTGTTTCCTTGTTTCCCTTGATATTTTATTAAGATTTTATATCCGGATTCGTTCTTCTTCTACTGTGTTCTCTTGCTTTTTTTTTTGCAAGTTTGTGGTTCGTGTGAGCAAGCAGAAAAGAACAGATAAATGCGCAGTTTGTTCAAGAACAAATTCATCACAATGTGTCAACATTTCATTTTGAATGTCTCTGATTCGGAATGTGTTCCATAAGAAAAGGTGTTCGTTTAATAAGGTTCAAAGTTTTGTCTTTGAAAACAGTAGCTTATAGCAAACTCTGAAGCTTCATCTATTTTGCGGGAAGAGGAACAGACTTTTGTGTAATTTTTATAAGGGAAGATGGGAATGTACCTAAAAAACACATAGCCTATGTGTTGATGATACAAAATACAAGATTGTTCCCAGGAGCATTTCAATTTTAGGAGAAAGCTATTATGCGCTGGCATGAGCATGATAACTTACCAGTTCAAATTAAACGGTTAAGTTTTTTTTTTTTGTTAACCAATACTGCCATTTGAAAGATACATTTCCTTTTGGATATTCTTCAAAACCAATAAATAATTTCAGGCTAAACAAGTTTTTGCAGCGTAGCTATCACACTCATATGTGTATTTATAATTATCCTTAGGACTCCTAGGAATCCCCATACCTTATTTACGTCAGGTTCATATTCACTATATTTTCATTTTATCTTTCCGTATTACGTAAAACGGTAAAACCAATGTTACCATGTTATTATTGAAATGCACAGGGTAGCGGTACCAGTCTCCGGTAATATAACTATTTTTTGACTTTCAATGTAAATATCTTTATTTCTATAGGGTCCCAGTAACAGTGCACTTTTTCATTTTAATGTAAAAAGAAGTATTTTCGTATTTCGTATTTATTTATTTGTACCTATAGAAAAGGTCATTAACATCTTGTTTACAATTAAGCTTAGAATTGGACATTAATAGAAATAAGTTACAATTATAACTAAACTTTGGAATCACAATTAATATATTTTAAAGAGACAACAAAAAGGTAATGAAAATACATTAGTAATATTTACATGTTACAATTTATTAAAGTTTATATTGAAGCGATGTGTAGCAACCTAACAGGGAACAGAGAGAAAAAAAGTATTTATAATGTAGAATAGTATTCGATGGTCTTCTTTTTGAAAATATGTTTATTATCTGCATTTCGCACCTGAAGCGGTAAGGAATTCCATAGCCGAGAGGCGTTGACAAAGAACTGGCGCTCTGAAGTTACACATGAATAACGTGGAATTATTATTTGATTTGAGCGTGCAGATATCGAGAATTGAATTCTATTATAAAGGTATGAGGGCTGATGCGATTTGATTACATTAAAAAGTAGCATAAGTGTACGGAGCTTTAAAAGATTTTCAAAGGAAATACCATATATACTTTTTGAGAAATGTGATATGTGGTCCAAGCGATTTAAGCCATAAATATAGCTAGCCACACTATTAAACGCTACGTTAAGTTTCCTTTGGCTTATGGTGTCGGGTTTACAAAAAATTTCACAGCCGTATGTCAAGAGCGGTACTACGAGGGTTTTAGCTAACCAAAGAAGTCGAAGAGCACCGTAAGCTTTACCTACTGCTTGTGTTAAATGGGTGTTCCAGTTAAGACTCCGATTAAAACATATACCAAGATTCTTAGCAGTATCTACAAAATCTATTCGGGTGTTGCTTAGTTCTATAGCTGGAATATTAGAATAATCTATTGGTCTTCGTGATATGACTAGGCACTTAGTTTTTTGAGGATTAAGTGTAAGGCCACATTTAACAGACCAACTGTTAATTGATGCAAGGTCCTCATTTATCTTTCTTACACAATCTTCAATCATATCAAATGAGCAGCTTTTCAACAATTGGATGTCGTCTGCAAATAATTGCTCATCACAGTGACGAATTACTCTTGGAACTTCATTAACGTAAATGGAGAAAAAAGTTGGACCCAGTATTGAACCTTGCGGGACACCATATTGAAGGGGCATAAAGTCCGAAACTTGATCTCCAACTACAACGGCTTTCTGTCTACCAGTTAGATATGAACGAATCAGCTTCACTGACTCCGGAGAAAAATTATACATTTTCAGGAGCTTGTTACACATAATGTGATCAATGGTGTCAAATGCCTTAGAATAGTCTAAGAGAATCAAAAAAGATGCTTTGTTTCCATCTATCGCATTCCTAATCCGTTCGGTAACGTCGAGTAAAGCTGTGGTGCTGCTGTGACATGCTCGAAAACCTGACTGCTTTGATACAAGGAGACTGTTGCGAGCAAAGAACGCTTGAATTTGATTCTGCATCAGTTTTTCAAACACTTTTGACAGGACAGGTAAAATAGAAATTGGTCGAAATTCTGCATTTCCACTGTTTCTGGGAATAGGTATAATTTTTGAGTACTTCCAGTAAGTATTGTATTGAAGATGTGCGTAATGTAGGGTAGAATAATTGGAAGTATTGCCTTAATAAACATAGGATGTAAATTGTCAAATCCAGTAGCATTTGATTTAAGACTTAAAAAACATTCGACAACCTCATTTACATTGACTCCTATGAAACAGAATTCAGCTCCCCTGAAGACAGGGGTAAACTCTTCACCCGAAAGATTTTGGCATATGTTCTGTGTTGTTGGAATCGATGATATGAGATTGGAGTTGATTTGATTACAATCAACATCCATGGTTTCAAGACTAACTCGTTTGCCGACAATTTCCTTAAGATTTGTCCACAATTTTCGTCCGTGTAAGGACAAGTTTAGGCGCTGTTGATACCATGTAACTTTGGAGGAACGTATAAGGCGGACAGTTACATTACGAAGCCGACGCACGATACTCTTCATAATCATCTGGTATTCTGAAACGCTTCCACTTTTTAAACAAAAGATTTCTTTGGTTTATACTCCATCTTATTCTTTGGTTGAACCAAGGACACTCGCCATACTTAACGGATATGGTTTTTAACGGTACGTGACGATCAAATAAATCAAGTAAATTGCTCTGTAAAAACTCAACTTGGTCGTGAGGTTGCTGAAGCGTATAAACTCGTACCCAATAAATTCTCCTTAAGTCGAGCTCCAATGTATGGTTGTCAATATTCTTAAAGTCCCTATATTGAAAACTTCTTGTTGGTCTGCTCAGACTAAAGTCAAAGGAAAGATGAATCAAATCGTGTTTGGAGAACCCAGAAGCTTGAAGTTGTTCAAAGCGAATTAACTTATTTAAGTCACTTACGAAAAAAATGTCAAGTAGAGTACTGGAATTATTCGAGAAATGAGTAGGATTAGTTGTATTAACTGCATGCAAGTTATAAGTACCTAGACTGTGTGTAAGACTCTGGTCAGTTAAAAGATCACTATTAAAATCTCCGCAAAGCAAAATTCTAGAAAAACAAAAGGAATTGTCTTCAAGAAAATTCGTAAGCGGAGATAAATTAATGTGCCTATTAGGTCTATAGATTACTCCTAGGAGAAGATGTTCCCGATGATTAGTAATGTCAACGCAAAGATATTCTATAGGACACTCAGCTGGAGACATATATTTAATTTGATATTTAATAGTATCTCTTAGATAGATAGCTACTCCCCCCCCCCAACACGACCCGTTCTATCATTCCTTATCAGTTTATAACCTTTGAGTCGCACTATGTTATCAGGAATTTTACTACTGAACCACGTTTCACTAACACAAAATACATCATACCTTGAACCTTCAAATAGATCTCTAAACTCATCAATTTTCTTGCATAAACTTTGACCATTGAGGTGGCAAACTTGAAATCCTTCATTTCGCGATGTGATTATATTAATCAGAGCTCGAGTTATGCCAACGTCACTCGAATTAGAATTCAGTTGAGAACTATTACCCAACATTAAGTTAGAAAACAGACTTTCAAGTTTGAACTAAAACACATCAAGCACAGAAAAGGCAGATAAAACGCAAAAAAGGCCTCAGATACTCTGTTTGATATAGGGGTTGCTACACAGGACTTGTAAACGAAATAACTTTTAAGGTTCATAACAAAATATTTAAAAAAGAAGCAGGAGAAAAAAAATAATACAATAAGAGTTAGTTAATTAGAAAGAATAATAAATTAAAAGTGAAAAAAAGACAAAAAATTTTATGAAAGATAAAGTTTATGAGCGTTGAATCATTAATGTTAAAATAAAAGAAAAAAAAATTAATAAATATTTATGTAACATAAGTCATTCTAGCAATATTGAAGAAAAAGTTTTATTTGTAATATGAAACTCGTAGGATGGTCACCCTAATATGTTTTCGATTGTATCAACAAGCATTGCATCATCATCATCTCTTCGTTTTATGTATACGCTCCCACGCATGGTGAAGACTATTGCAATTTGTTTACGCTTTTTCATGTCGAGTGCAGCATGTAGAATTTTTTCGTTAGACTCAGTTAAGCATTCTCGCAGGTAAATAGGTCGGTCTGATGATATTCCAACATCACGTAAACAAAGTTGACGTTTATTTAATTTGCGGAATTCGGATATTGCTTTTAATATGGTGTTTCTCTCATGAGGTGTGTGGAATTTGACAATGATCGCCGATTGTTCACTGTATTTTATAACAGAGTTGTGATATTTTAATTGTATTGTAAAGAAGACATGTTCCGATTCCGCCGCCGGCTCGGATGACAGACCATTACTCTTTTAATGAAATTTTTATGACTCTTGCACAAAGATGTAGCTGTATCTCACCAATGACACGTTGGATTTCTGATTTGAGCTCAGGAATTGTTTCGGGTTTATTCGTATAAACCAAAAATTTCAGAATACCCCAAAGAAAAAAATCTTGGTGGCCAGTTGACATCAGAATTTCTTGAGATTATGTGTTCTGGAAATCTATGCTGCAATAAGTCGATTGTTTCATGCGTGGTGTGGCAGGTTGCACCGTCCTGCTAAAACCACATATTGTCCAGATTCATGCCGTCCACATGAGGTCACAAGAAGTCTGTTATCATATTCCAGTAACGAATGCCGTTCACAGTCACTGTCGAATTGATGTTTTCGGGTTTTCAGCAACACTCGTTTACAGCAGCAATGTTTTCAAGAGACCGACCGGTACGTTGACGCAAAGGATTCTTATTATCCATAATTGTCCCAGTTTCTTCAAATTTTTTGACCACTCTTCGAATGGTTGGCATATTAGGTGCACTCTCTCGGCTGAAAATTTGGTGAAGTTTGCGAAGCGTTGCTTTCTTTCACAATTATAACGTGTTGTTCTTTCAATTTTTGCGCTCAGTTTTTAATAATCGGAACAAACAGAGGTGACATCTGTCAAATTTCAGAGTTGCCACTTGCATGAAAAAAAAAATCCAATTTTAAAAAGTGCGCTCTTCCTGAGGCACCCTATATTATAATCCAGGCATTTTAGGTTTCATCTGCGGAATAATTCGTAGTAGTCTAGATTTTTGTGTACACCTTTATTACAGCGCTGTTATGAAGATGTGAAAAATCGACATTGATATCGTTCCGGCTAAAAAAGTTATGGTGGTCAAAACTCAAAAGGTCACGAAATTCAGTTCTTCGTGAATATTTCGCGACCTATTGCCCGGAGGTCAATAGTGGTTAAGGACAAATTGTTCGTCTTGAGATTCTTTAAAAACAATGCCTCAGTCATATTTCTCTAAAATGCAGGTGGCCATGGCTCAGGGGAAGCCGAACGCTACGTGTTCAAGACCCAGCTTCGGCAGAATTCATCTACTTCAAAAATCGCCAGCCTATCTGAGGCCACCTGTGCGACAACATGAGACAATAAATATCTAAGTCTCCTCCTCTGAGCCACGTAGGTTTCTGTTATGTGTGCTTTCTTTCTATGTGTCTATCTGTCTCTCTCTGTTGTATTAATGTCTTGTTCTGTCCCAGCCGATGGCCTCAGTCGCCAGTGCTGCTATGTGTCTGTAGTTCGTTACATTCATGTTCGAAGTACTGTGAAATGTCAATGTCACATTTGCTCTATTGTTAATTTCTTCTTTTATATGAAACTCGGGCGTTTTGTGATGGAAAATGTCGGGTCGATTTTAAAACGGAATAAAACAAGATATCAATTAGGTTATATCTTTATATGAGGACCCTATTAATTACATTATGTGTGAAATAAAATATCATTCAAATGGCCACCGCGGCTTTGCTGGGTGGCCCGCATTCGAAAATTCGAGTTTTCGATGACTTTGGCGCATAAATCAGACTGAATTTGACCGATGGCAACTCACACGATAATCTACTGAATACAATCTTTTATAATTGTATAAAAGGTTTTGGCAGCAAAGGTAGATGCAAATAAAATCTGATTGAGATTTTCAAAAATTGTGGACATTGCCGTGGCCAATCATACTTGAACACAGAGTCAACCAATGACGAAGACACTGTTAATGAAATCGAAACTGAAGATTTACATATGAAAGAAGAAAAAAATAGAGCAAATGTGAGCGCGTTCTAGTCCCCCTACTCTGGAAACGGTAAATTTTAAAGAAAAATGCTTAATGCATTTTTTTTAGATAATTTCAAGACAAACAATTTGTCCTTTACCACTATTGACCTCCGAACAATAGGTCGCGAAATATTCTCGAAAAACTGAACTTCGCGACCTTTTGACCACCATGACTTTTTTATCCGGCACGATATCAATGTCGATTTTTCATATCTTCATAACAGCACCTTAATAAAGGTGTCCACTAGGAATTTTTCCGCAGATTGGGGTTTTAAATTACTAAAATGACTGGACTATTAGTGTTTCATTCAAATCTTAATATTTTGCTAAGACCATGGACATATCTCAGTAGTTCGGTGTACGAATGAATTGAAAGTAACTTTAAACATTGAATTAATAGAACTAAACCTACTTACTTGTTTCAAGGTTATCTTGGAATCCTTCTATACTTAAATGATGCACTGTTTTTTGAGCACATCGCATTCGAATGTTATACCTTCGATAGAAGTGGTTTTGGTTGGTTTCTTTTTGTGTTTTTTGTATGCATTATTCTCAAATGTATAAAGAGAGAAGTGGTAGTCTGGCCGGAGACTGGTGCAGTTACCCTTCATTGAAACCTGATTTTCAGTCATTCTACGAAGTGAAAAACTTTACTATTTTATACTCAAACAGTTAAATTAGTCAATACAATAGGTATAGCGTTTTCAAGTTTTGAAAATTCTTTTGAACTTCTTCCTACAAAACATCATGGTAATGGTAATTCTAAGAAAGAATTGTGCGTTTTTTCAAGAATGTACATATGCGATTTGTGTCTATCATACTTCATACACTTAAACCCATAACAAAATCCAATTTCTTTTACGAAAATTTCCATTGCAGCTATGTATCTGGGTAAAAGAAGCTTAAATAACATTTACAAGTTGGTTAACAATTACATAGATTGCAACTGATACAATTTTGCTTGAATGCTTTTTAAGTCATTACTCCCATTTATTTCTTAACCAATCAGCGGGAATGAGCTATACCTACAAATAAAAACAAATAATATAGCTACGTTAAAAAAAAACTCTCAGTGAATAAAACAGCTATCTCATGAATTTTATGTGTTTCGATGTTTTATCCGAAAGACATTGATCGTATAGTTGACGACAACACAAATTTCTTACTACGCGAAAATTTAAATTGAATGTGAATTTTTCAGTACGATTTCTTTCTATTTTATATTTTAGTGCATTTTTTGAAAAATACCGCTAGACACATCTTCCTTAAAAGTGTAAAGGCTAAATCACAAACACGTCTCAGTTTCGCCTTTGCCTGCGTTACGCTTCGAGTTTGCTTTGAATGACAGTTCTCCCTCCATCATCATCATCCCTCTAAAACAGCTTTGCACTTTACTTCTTTCAAAGTAGATCTACTTCGATTTTTGAAAAACTTTGAAAATCTACTTCCTTCTTCGCACCATCAAGAATTTCTTGAAATCTACTTCAATCTGAAAAAACGTACTTCGATTTTACTTTATTTCCCAAATCTGCTTCGATTAAGTCATTAAGTAATTTTATGCCTACAGTTTACAGTGAAAAATGGCATGCCTTCATTACACTTACTTACTTACTTATGGTGTCGCTACAGTCCAGGTCGCTTACTTTTCTGGCTAGGTCAGTGTCGTTGTACAGCTCGTACAGTTCTTGGTTGAATCTTCGTCTCCATTATCCATGAATGCAGACAGGACCAAAAATCACTCGAAGAATGTTTCTCTCAAAGCAGCCCAAAGCGTTTTCATCGGATGTTGTCATGGTCCATGTCTCTGCACCATACAGTAGGACCGGGATGATAAGGGTTTTGAAGAGTGTCACTTTAGTTGCTCGGGAGAGGGCTTTACTACCCAATTGCCTTCTAAGCCCAAAGAAGCAGCGATTGGCAAGAGTGATTCTTCGTTTGATTTCAGCGCTGGTGTTGTTGTCTGAGTTTATAGCGGATCCTCCTTAACTACATATCTCGAAGTTAAATCTGTCGTTTGCTCCAAGACGTCGATGTTGGTTGTCCTTTCTTGTTGATAGCATTAACTCGGTCTTGCCCTCGTTAACCGCTAGATCCATCTTTCTGGCCTCCGTCTCAAGACTCACAAATGCTCCACTGACATCACGCTGTGTTCTTCCAATTATGTCAATGTCGTCTGCGTATCCTAGTAGCTAGACGGACTTTTGAAAGATTGTGCCTCTGGTGTTGACGTTGGAGCTTTGCACAATCTTTTCAAGAATGATGTTGAAGAAAACGCATGACAACGCATCACCTTGTCTAAAACCTTTTTTGACATCAAATGCGCCCGTTAGGTTTTTTCCGACCATGATGGAACAGCGTGAGTTTTCCATTGTCATCTTGCACAGACGGACGAGTTTTTCTGGAACGCCAAAACTAGACATTCCTCTTTATAATTGGTCTCTAATTGGTTTCACACGCGGCCTTGAAATCAATGATAAGGTAGTAGGTATCGATTTGAAGTTCCTGGGTTTTCTCCAAGATCTGCCGTAGGGTGAATATTTGATCGATGGTGGACTTTCCGGGTACTAACCACACTGATAAGGACCTATCAGGTTGTTGAGGAAGGGCTTCAAACGTTCATACAGCACGGTAGACAAGATTTTATAGGCGATGTTGAGGAGACTTATACCTCTGTAGTTGGTGCAGTTCAGGGAATCTCCTTTCTTGAGGATCGGGCATAAGATGCTGAGGTTCCATTCGTGGGGTATGCTTTCCTCCTACCAAATTTTGCATATGAGCTGGTGCATGCTCCTAACCAAATCATCTCCAGCTGCTTTGTACAGTTCAGCGGCTAGCCATTCTGTTTCAGCGGCTTGGTTCGACTTAAGTTTAGATATCTCTATCTTCACTTCGTCAATGTCGGGTGGGTGGAATTGTTGGTCTTCTGCACCCAAATTGAATGTTTCGGTATTGCTGGCTGGTTCTGTATTTGCTCGTCATCGCCATTATACACAGCTTGGAAAAGTGGTCTTTTCATATCCTCAGCACTGACTGTGGTTTCACTACGATGTTTCCATGATGGTCTCTACAGGCTTCGGGTTCGGGGTGTATAATCCCTGGAAGTTTGTTTCACCTTTTTTTTAACTTTTGAACCCCGTTCCTGTTGTGACATCCCTCTATCTCCTCGATCGCACGCTTCTCATGCTTCCTCTTTTTCTTTCTGAGAAGTTTGTGCTCCTCTCTCCTTTTCTGCTCGTAGAGCTCACGAACTGCTGGAGTCCTTCTTTGCCGTACCGCTTTGTACGCCTCTTATTTAGCTGCATGTGCTCGCCGGCACTCATCGTCAAACCAAGGCTTTCTTTGTGGTGGCCGTGTAAATATTCGATGTGATTTTGTTTGTTCGTTTTTCTTTTTTCACTCAAAGCGATTGAGTTTTTCTTTTTTCATTCAAAGCGATTCAATCTATAACTAGGATAGTTTTAGTATTTTTATTTTATTCTTATTTTAAACTTAAGGGTCATTTTCAGACATTATGAATTCGAACTGTGTTATTTCCTTTCCTTACGAAAGGCACAGTGTGAGAATCAAGAAAGAGGGAGAGGATTTAATAGGGTGCGTCGGTGTACATTGGCTTTGAGGAAACTTAGGCATCTTGCGGTATTATTGGCCACATTCCTTATAGTACAAATCAATCTTAATTTTTAATTGCAGATTAGTCTAAATGAGATCAAATAATTTCATTCTATTAATTTAAGAAAAGTTTAGGACCAAACTTTTGATTAAAAATAAAACTATAAACTCAGATTTCAATACAGAATGCACGGAATAACACATCTCTATCGACAGCATGCTGTTGAAAAACAACTTAATGCAGATCGATTACAACAAACGGCTACAAGTGACGAATGTTTTGATATATTCAATAATATTTCAATTGAAAATCCTGATCGAGCAAATAGTTTAGGATCAAATACGTCATCCAGCTCATCAAAATCGCCAAATTGTTCTCGCGGTGAGTATATTTATTATGAAATTATGAGCTTTGCTAGTATACCTTCAAATTGTAAAGTTAAATATTATAGTAATATTAATTCAGGATCTAAGTTTAGGTATATATTTTATGTATGAAGGTACAAGGGCTGTTATGGATGTTAAAATTTTGACATCCGCGGATTTTAAAATTGGTTTTGAAAATGTCGATAAAAAAACGAAAATTTATTGATTTTACAAGTTTTATTTTAATAACACAATATTTTACAATATTTTTACTTGCGACATAACGAATACACTCCGCTTCAACTGAATAAGCACACAATTTTTCTGAAGTTTGTTGTCCATTTTTTCCTAATTTTGAACGTTAATGCATCATTTGATGATGCTAACCGATAGCTTATGATGTTGAGAAAACAAATCAAAAAGAATAATTTAAAAAGGACCACTATTTTTTCCCTGGCTCTCATGCAAAGCTTTCCAGATTGAAAAACTCATTTTTTTTTTGCGTTTGATGCAAATTCGCATTTGTCATTTTTTGTATTTTTGTTTAAGATCAAATTTTAGGGTAGCCACCATACAATATTTTTGGCCAAAAACCAAAAGTTTCGATTTTCTCGATTTTTTTTAAACCCTGATATTTTTGTATTGCTCCAAAACGGTAGCTTCATAGAGCCGTTTTTTTGCTATAAGATTTTCTCGAACAATAAAAGTCCTATCAGCGTATTTTTTTTCTAGTTAGGTTAGGTTGAAGTGGCTGTCATGGATGTTAAAAGACACATTTAGGCCAATTGAAGGCCCATTGTGATACATCATAAATCTTAAAGGCTTTCTTCGAAAGCTCAATGAAACCAATTAGAGTTCCTTACGAAACGTAGAAGATTAATTATATTAATGTGTTCGAGATCGTTTCGATCATTATAAAAGTATTCTCCTACGTTTATGAGTCACAGCAGAGGAGGTGCAGAACTGTTTCCTCCTCCTCCTCATCCATGCAGCTTCTGCAGAAATCATTAGAAAATACGCCCAGCCGCGCCGCGTGTCTTCCTATTAGACAGTGTCCAGTAATGACACCAATTAACGAGCTTATATGCAATCTGCTTAGAGATATCAGGCATCTAGATCTCTTTAAGTCTAGATTAGGCCAAATGTTTTTCGTCGCTTGACAGATGGTTATGTTATTCCACCTGATGTTAGTTCTCTTAATAGCATCTTGTTGTAGCAAAATTTTGCATGTAGCGATTGGTATACCAACATTACCCATTTGTGGTTTAATGGGTAATGTTTGTACCATATTTGGCGAGTTCATCGGCTTTGCAGTTTCCTGGAATGTCTCTATGGCCCGGCACCCAGTGAAGGTGAATGTTAAACTGTTGTGCCATCTCCATTAGAGACGATCGATAGTTTTGGACCGTAATTGAGTTTGTAGAGACAGAGTCCAGGGATCTTATAGCTGCCTGACTATCTGAGAAAATCCGAATATCAGATGTGGATACCACGTATTCCCTGAGCCAGGACAGTACCTCCTTAATCGCCAAAAGTTCTGCCTGAAACAATGATTTGGAAGGCTGAATGAGAGACTTAGTTTTAGTCGTTCAGAGTACACACCTCCACCAACCCCATCACTAGTTTTCGATCCATCTGTATAGAAGTGGATTTCTTCGTCTTCCAGGAATGTTCTATTTTCCCAGAAGGGTCTGGAATGTATAGAAATTTGGAAGTTTCTATCGAACTGTAGTTGGGGAATAGTGTAGTCTGTGTGCTTTGAAATTGATTCTAGATAAATAAGCTGTGTTTTATTGGGAACTTAGCTTAGCTTAGCAATAGGAATTCCAATAAAACGCTATAGTCAGTTTTGAACTAGGTTTCGTTCACCAGAATGTCAAAAATCGAAACATTCCAAACGCCATCTTTACACCTATCTGAAAGCAATTTTTTTTACATTGAGTTGCTATGGTGAAAAACTATTTTCAAATATCGAAAGCTTTCAAACGCCATCTAGAGACCTATCTGAAACAATTTTGTTTACATTGAGTTGCTATGGTGAAAAACTATTTTCTTCAAAAGGTTTTGACATTTGATAAACGAAAAACACAACGAAAAACTCAAGTGTCGAATTGCTGAAACCTTATCTTCAGGAAATTCCTAACTAAAATTCCTAACTTATTTTTACTTAGCTTTCGGTTGTTGTTGTTTGACATGTAATTCCTATTGCTAAGCTGAGCTAAGTTCCCAATAAAACACGGCTATAATTAAGAATAACAGAGTGGCCAATGTTGTTGTTAGTCCACTGTGAAGAGGCATTCAGGACAATAGCAGAAATGCCGCCTAGTTCTGAGTAAATTATTCTGCTAGTTACCATTGTATGAATTAACTCATGAAGCGAACTCTCCACATTAACCACACAAACAACTTTAAAAAATTAAGTTACCAAACTGAAAAACTGAAAATGATTGACTATGAAGTCACGTAGCAGCTTGTTAATTTAAAAAAATTTCATTCGACTAAGTCGTACGAACTTGCTCCTATATTCCAAAACTTATCTCACAAAAAAAAAAAACACACAAAATGAAAACATGCTTCTAAAATTCATAAATACAAATTTTAATTGAAAAAGCATATCTACTTGTAGCGTTTTTTCTTAAATAAATGTACTCCTCAAAAGAAAAAAGGACGCTGATCGGACTATTATTTTTTGAGAAAATCTTATAAGAAAAAACTAGTGGTTAAGGCTGTAGGTGCGTTAACAGGCAGACCGACAAACGGAATCCATTTTTTCCGACTTCTCTGTCATCGTATTGTCATATTAAATCTTAAGTTTTTTTTTACGAATACAATACTTGCTCTTTATTCTATAGACATGTCGCAAGTAAAAATAGCATACTGAGAAAACGGAATCGGATTCTGATGGTTTTAAATTGTGTTCATTCAGTTAATAAACTTTCAAAAAACGTGAATCGTATCCGCAAAAACTTGATACAGATGCGGATGGATATGTTGGAATAAGACTTCCCGAATAATCCGCGATTGCGGACGCGTATATCCTCAACATCCTTGGTATGTACTTACATGTAAACAAGCAGTTTAAGCAACGGGAACACCATATTAGATAGTCCAAATTGACAACAAGTTAGGGTGTTCCAAGAGGCCAAAACTGTTGATTGACGCTTTTGCGCCTAGTCAAAAAAATTGGTGCGTTTTCCCAAAGTATTAAAAATATTGATTTTATTAACATATAGTGTAGGTTATCTCAATTTTTGATGAACTTACTATAATAACCACAGTATCATTCATTGTTAGCCTGAACTTTTTCAATTGGGCGTGGCATTGTTTCCACCAATTTTCGGCATGGTCTGCTGGGGTATGGTTTCCATTTCAAGCTTTCGCTTGAGTTCATTCAACAAGTTCTCAATGGAATTAAGGTCAGGGGATTGCCTTGGTCACGGGATAAGAGGTACTTCCTTTTCTTGGAACCAATCTTTTACGAGATTTTGGATCGTTGTCAAATTGCAAATGCCACCGGAGAAAAAATGGAAGCATGACATTTTCCAAGATATCCCTATACCTGGCTTTTGTTAATATGGTTTTATAGAGGAATATAGGAACGACACCATGACAGGAAAAACGTCCCTACACCATAATATTGATTTATCTTGGTGTATAGCGGGGAATGTATTCTCTACCTTTTGGGCGTCTTACAATGCGCCCGGAGTCCGATGAAAACACATTTATTTTAGCCTCGTTTCTCCACACGATATTACGCCATTTTTTACTCCATCAGGTCCATTCCAATTTGCCTATCTACATAAGAGCAAATTCTTTTCGCCCCCTTATGTTTTTAGCTCTAAGCAAAGGTGACTCTTTCTGGGAGATTAAAGCTCTGAAGCCTTCTTCGTGCATAGTGCGCGCATATGACTGCGTTCTCAATTTTTTCGCCTATAGTACTTGATGACCTTGAAATGAAAGAATTCGACTTGGTTATTACTAGAACGCGGCGGTCAGTGATAGATGATGTTTTTTTCGGTCTGCATCTATTTTCGGGCACTATTTTCGGCTTCACAGCATTTGTTACCAGTTTTTGAGATCGTCCAAGAGTCATTGCAATATATTATTACCTACGTTTTGCCTTCACGGCGAAGGTAATTGACAAGTCTTCTTTCTTCTGGCAAGCAGTGAATTTTTCGACCCATATTGTGATGTAAATAGATGAATGTTAGCAGAGTGATAGTTTTTCATTCTCAACACTGCAATCAAATAATATTGAAGCTATTGAGATGTAAGCTATCCTTACTTTAAAGTTGAACCAGACTTCACATAGTGATTAAAATCGGTTAAGTAAATTAGGAGTCCATCGCTGACTAACATCGTGACACGTTTGTGATTACGTGATTATTTATCGAATCCGATTCGTGCCTTTAAAGTTTTTATTTCAAGTTAAACGGCCTTTGCCACTTGCGAAGAAGAGACAAAACTTCCAAGACTGTCAATCCGGATCCGGATCTGGATCTGGCATTTAATTGTTGGGCCCGCTCAATTCTTCACACGCACTCGGAAAATTATTCTTTAATTTTTAACGCTTTAACGGAAGGAAAGGGCGTTCTCTTTATCTTTGCTTTTTAGAAGAATATTAATCAAGCTTGATCTCAGAAAGTCATTACGATTCCAATAATAAAAAGAGGAGCTAGTCTCCTTTAAAATTGCCCCGTGCAATAGTTATCAAAAGCTCATTGCAATGATTCTCGTTATCTCGATATCTATAATCATTATCTGCATTATTTCTTTAGGAAAACGGGAAAGACATCATATTATATAGAATATTTGTTCAAACAGTGTGAAGGGTTATTATTTATTTAACTTTGGTTTGCCCTTTATCAGTGTATATATAATTTATGTATGTATATATGGTTCTGATTTTATTCGCAGAAAAAGAAGCATTTTGCTCCTTGCCTCAACCAGTGCCAGGTAATGACAAAGACAATTGTCACAACAGAAACTCTACAGTGTTTAGTTCGACTCCTCGAAATTCATATGATATCTATGGGGGAGGAAGTTGTCGGCGCAACACACCGTTTACGCGTCGAAACTGTCTTGAAAGAAGCAATAGTCCAGGCTTTTACAATGTAAAGACAAATTCCTTGAAATATAATTCAATATATATTTACTCTAATATAACAATTACAGAGCATTCGCAGGTATACTCGTAGTGAAAGCTGCGACTCTCCTCCAATACAGAATGGATTTTTTCCGCATGATCTCGATGACATATATGAGGGTGATCCTCAATATTTCACACACACAGGTGCATCACATTTGCGACGTGACGAGCGCCCTTCGATTAATTCGATCTTCCATCGAGTCGGTGCTGCATATTCCCTGGATGATTATAGGAGTTCGCAATTGGATGAGAATGGGTGCTCAAGTCTACAAACCCGGCATAGATTCGATAACAGTAGTTTCGCTAAGAGCCTAAGCGTCGACGAAAGCTCATCCCCAAAGCTTCAGAAATCCCATCATCACCATCATCATCATCATCATCATTCTATTCAAGAAATGCTGAAGCATTTTGGTAAAAAGGTGCACATTTGGCCGCGAAAATCTCAAGACTCATCAGTCAGTGCTTGCACGTCACCTCAGAACGATCCCCAAGAAAATTTCCGAATGCGTTCGAAGAGCCTTGACACAACCCTTATACATCGAAACAGAATTCTTAACGATTGCGAAGCCACGTATAAAGTTTATGAAAAGATTGTAAAAGAAGGTAAAAAGGGAGCTACTTGCCAGCGATATTGTTTTGTGTTCTTTGATAGTAACCAATTCTTTCTATAAACAAATTGTTCTTGGTACTTTGAATGCGAACCATTTAAGGCAATCTTATTTGTACGAAAATTATATACCTTTTTTTTAACTTTTTCACAGGTGCTCATATGAGACGTGCTTCTGCTGATTTGGAAAAAAGACGAGCATCGTTGGGAGCGAGTCGAGGCTTAAGAGGCGATGGTACTCTAGATCCATATCATGCGGCCATATTATTCAGGGATTCAAGGGGTGTAAGTAATATTTTATATTTCAAACAAACAAACTTACATCTTACAGTAAATTGGCATGTACTCGTACCTGCATTGACGCAAGTATAGTATTTTTTTTTCTGATTTGTAAAGGGTGTTTTTTTTAGAGGTATAGAACTTTAAATTGCAATAAAACAACGATTCGAAAGATAATCTTGTGGCATTACATTTATGATATGATTTCTGGCATATGACTGCCACGGCTGGCTCGGATGTAGTCCAATCTGGACGTCTAATTTTCGATGACTTTTTCCAACATTTGTAGCCGTATATCGGCAATAACACGGCGAATGTTGTCTTCCAAATGGTCAATGACCTTACATAACCCCAAAGAAAATAGTCTAGCGGTGTTAAATCACATGATCTTGGAGGCCAATTCAGAGGTCCAAAACGTGAAATTAGAAGGTCACCAAACGTGTCTTTCAATAAATAGATTGTGGCACGAGCTGTGTGACATGTTGCGCCGTCTTGTTAAAACCACAGCTCTTAGACATCATGATTGTTCAATTCAGGAATGAAACAGTTAGTAATCATGGCTCTATGCCAATCTCCATTGACTGTAACGTTGTGGCCATCATCGTTTTTGAAGAAGTACGGACCACTGATTCCACCAGCCCATAAAGCGCACCAAACAGTCAGTTTTTCTGGATGTAACGGTGTTTCGACACACACTTGAGGATTAGCTTCACTCCAAATGCGGAAGTTTTGTTTGTTGACGTAGCCATTCAACCAGAAGTGCGCTTCATCGATAAACAAAATTCGCTTATGAAAATCGGGAACAACGGCCATCTGGTTTTGGGCCCATTCCACGAATCTACGCCTTGCTTGATGATCGTTTGGGTTCAATTCTTGCACGAGTTGGATTTTGTAAGCAAGCAAACCAAGATCCTTCCGCAATATCTTCCATAAAGTGGATGGACACAGATCCAATTCCTGTGCTCGATGGCGGATGGACTAATTCGGGTCTTCCTCAATGCTACGCTCTACAGTAGCAATAGCTTCTTCTGTACGCACCGTACGGTGTCTCTGGGGATGCGAATTATCAATTAGAGTAAACGTGGTGCGAAAACGTTCCATGGTTAATCGAATTAACTGCTCTGCACAGAACCATTATTTTCGAAATAAAATTGCACAATTTTCAAGCGTTGTTCAGACGTGAGTCTATCCATGACGAATTGCCAAACCAAACTGAGAATAAATCACTTGACAGCTGTTAAATCGGTCGCCGTCTTGAAAAGCAATGCCAATTTAAAGTTCTATACCTCGAAAAAAGCAACCTATACTTATAATAAATTAAAAACAGAAAAAAATTTGTTTAGGGCCCTCATTTGAATTTTGCACACGGGCCCTTGACAAGCTAGCTACGCGACTGATATATTTATTTAGTTAAAACTAGCTATGCATACATACATACATAATATGTATCTTAGTCTTTATAAATAGTTATAATAGGAAAAACAACAATTCCGTTCGTTGACTCACTGAGACAGCCAAAGACATGAGTTGGAGTATTGCTTGTCCCTCTGTATTGGCATTCGTTTGATTTCGAATAATATTATTGATATTTTTTCTTCATCCATCTGCCAACTCGTGAAATAAAACTAAACCAGTTTGCGTTCATGACTTTGAGAATGAGTTTAATCGAGCTCTCGTTTTTTCATAAATCGTAATGTATGCACAACAAACAACCAGTTTAATTTAAACTCCAGTGATGGACAGACGTGCATTTCATTTGTTTCGTCGATAAATACATATACATGTTTTCACTTTTCACTTGATTATTATAAAACAGTAATGTTTCGACGATATTCCTTGGTTGATCCGCCTTCAACATCAAAGTTATCTGTTCTTACAAAAAACGTTCAGCAGCGCACACCTCTACCAAGTATTTTTGTTGATCATGTTCCACTTTCCGAAGTAACTCCACTTCAAAGAAAATCGCGGTCCTTACACTCTTCGCCAGTTTACCGAAAAAAAGACTCATCTCCGAATGGCTTGAAATTCACTCAAAAAGAAATTCAATTAAATAATGAGTATTCGACTACTGTTGGAAATGCATTGGATGCAAATCAAAATACCCAAAAAACTTGCAACAATGATCGCCATTTATCAATGTCAAACTTTTTATTTGTTCAGTCGTCAAACCGTGCATCTTCATTAATGCGTCAAAGAGATCAGTTTGTAAGTCCAATAAATAAATGTAGAATGTTTATGTTTATACCTAGTTCTGGGTTGTTTTCAAAATTCCGGAACATTTGATTGTATTTGCTTTCTTAAAACTTAAAGACATACAAAATTTACTTTGGAGTAAATTATTATAACATGCGGTGGGCAAATACTTCTTATTAATAAAGAGTTTCGACATTAATTTTTCAATATCTACCACTTAACAATTTTCAAAAAAAGGAACAGCATCGCTTTAAAATTTGTAAATGCATAACAAGGAATTGAGCAGCTGCTCTTACTTTATATATTTTAGTTTGCCAAGCATGAAATTAGTAATGCAAATAATTTCCAGTTTTTTAATACACAAGGTATTGTCGTTTCTGTTTTGTTCGTTTTACTTGTCTCACTTTCCGAACTTACCAACAAATGAACAAATACCATTGCAACAACATACAGTCTTGTGCAAATTAATTGGGACAAACCGATTTTAGATGTTTTTTTTTCGTTTATTGTAAATAATATTAACAATAACAGGTACACATTTTTTTAAATATTTTATATGCCCACCTTTAGCATCTATAACCATTTCCTCGTTTTGGCATCAACCAACTTTTCACAAATATTTTTGATTTCAGAATCGTGAAACCATGTATCAATTATTGCTGAAATCAGCTTGTTCTTCGTGGAGCAATCCTTCTTTCGAAGTCCTGCCTTGATGATTGCCCACAAGTTTTCGATTGGGTTCAGATCAGGCGAGTTTCCCGGCCATTCCAGTACTTTAATATTTTTCTCCTCGAAAAATTGCTTCATTTTTTTCGACGTGTGACACGGAGCAAGATCTTGTTGAAAAATCGAATCCTGCGTTGAAGTTCTTCTTCGAATAGTTGGGAGAAGCATTTGCGTCAGGACCTCAGCGTATTTGACGCTATTCATCATGCCCTCAATGGGTTTCAACTTTCAAGTTCCCAGGACCCTCAAAAGGAAAACAGCCCCAAAACATGACTTTTGGCGGGTGTTTAGGGGCTTGGACGATGTAGCCAGGTCGGAGTTTTTCTTTTGCACTTCTTCTCACGACACTCACCTTGTATCCTTGGACTTCGAAATGGTTTCGTCCGAGAAAATTACTTTTTTCCAATCTTCTTAGGTCAAAAAGTCCTCTGGTGACTTTAAGCCCATCTTAGCCTTTTTTTCTGCATGGCATTCGTCAGACGCTATTTTTTTAACGGTCTTCGGGTTTTTCAACCAACTTCAAGAAGCCGACGTCGAACCGTTGAGGCGTCTTTTTGCACTGCGGCGGTTTCCAAATCTCTGAAGCTCCCCGCTGGTCTTCCCAGGATTTTTTCGGACTAGCATTTTGTCATCATTAGCCGTTGTTTTTCTTCTGCGACCACATTTGCCTTTCCTGCGTGCCTCAATTGTTCCTGTTGATGTGCCAAGGCCAACACTTGATTTTGGCAATCCGACATCCAAAGAAATCTCCCTGATCGTTTTCGCCGTGTGTTCACGAAGAGCGATGCTTTTTTTCAACTAAGATATCCATTATTACTTTTTTTTCGACAAATTCTTGATAAAATATGTGCCTAACAACATAATTTATATGATAAGGGCATTTAATAATTAAACCTAGAAAAATTGTGACTTAACTGCACAGAGACAAAAGAATGATTTGATTTAACTAATTCATCAAGCAAAGCACTTACCATAAAATTCAAAAAACAAACGCAAACATCAAGGCCTACTACCAAATTTGCTTGTCCCAATTAATTTGCACAAGACTGTATGTATTGAAGTTTGAATGCAACTGACACTGTAAACACCTTCAAGAAGTTTGCCCTACCTACTTCAAATTGCGTACTATGTTCTTGAGTTGATTAAAAAAACAAAACTTCAAATTGCGTATGTGGGACATGTACCACCTTTTATTTTGTTACAAAAATCCTATACCTTCATTTTATTTTTTAACTTAATAAACAACTTCATATAATTCAAGTTCAACAGCTGTAAACATTAATATAACTTTTTATTTTTTCACAGCTACCCGTTGCTGATCCTTTCCTAGAAAAAGTGAACATATGTGATTTAGGTAAGTTGGTAGACTTATTTATTAAATAGGATAGTTTTCTTAGTTATATTATTCTTATATTTTAATCTTATGAAATTAACAAAAATAATCGGTTTAAGAAAAAGGAACGTGTTCAGTGTTGGTACCTTGCGATCGGAGCAAATTTGCTCCACTTTTAAGGATAAATAATAATCTTCTTCGTCGCTCCGATTTTATGAGATTTACTCCACTTTGTCCACAAGGAAAATTTGTTTACCTAAACCACCTGTTATAAGAAGGGGAGAGTGGGTATATTTGGGACACTTTTCGAATACATTAAATTTGGAGAGATCTTATTGATCGTATCTGAGCAAAATTGATTTCTAAAGATAAAATAACATTTTGGCAACCAATTTTCAGTTATAAAGAAGGCGAAAGTCCGATAGAAGAAAAGCAAAAAATCATTTTATGAACAAACTCACTTTGTCCCATTCCTACTGCGAGCAGAAGGATTGGGTTTGTCCCATTCCTCCTGCGATCAATAGGATTGGGACAACTATGGGGTGGAATAGTGATGTCCCAATCATCCTGCATGGCACTTTGAATAAATATTATAATATCACTTTTCGTGTGGCACTAATTAAACAAAATAACGATGAATTTACTTCAAAAATGGTGTTGCTATCTAATTATTACACTCTTTTGCACAGTCAGTTCACACATTAAAAAACAAAATTCACCCAAAGTTTACGCAGATATTTTACTTTTTATGCACAAATTACCTTTTTTTAATCTCCATTCCGTGATTTTTTTCCTACACACAACTTGTTTTGTTGAGGGATGGGGACAGACTGAAGACAGAATCTGTCATACAAGGAAAGAGAAAAAAATTGAAGGAATTGAGAAAAAGCCTTTGTCCCATTCCTCCTGTGTCCCAAAAATACCCACAGTAGGGTATATTCGTAACTCCCAGATCAAATCGGCACCAACCTTGGTATCGGCACGGTACCATGGTACCATCCCAATTGGGATTTTTACCAAGTTTCAATTTTGATGCTAATTGGGATTAATTGTAACTGGTTGGATTTCTGTATTTTCATTGGAATATTGGTTGTGGGATTGGAAATCGAGTGATAAATTGGTTGTGAGATACAATTTTCTAGTGTGAAATCGTTGGGTTGTGCTTGGTACCGGTCGTATTTCTAGTTCAAAAATTAAATTGTTGTTGGAATCGTGCTGATTTGGTTGGGTAGCTCCTACTCCTTCCAATTCAAAATCCATGTCACTCCCAAGCCACCGGCACGTACCGCACGTTCCAATTGGGATGAATACCAAGTTTCCATTTTGATTCTAACTGGGAATAATTGTCACTGGTTGGATTTCTAACTTGGCACGGCACCCAATACATATTTAGTTGGGTAATTTCCGACACAACATTCGCACCTGCATTGCATTCAATATAAAATTGATATGTGCATAGTGCATTGGCTAAACATATTCTTTATTCTTATTAGGATATGCTTAGGATCAAATAGAAACTAGCATTCCAAAATACTTACTTCTGTGGGTTGTGCTGGTTAGAATTGTGAACAATGCAAGATAATGCCAGAAGAGTTTGATAAAAAGACACATTTTTTGTTTTTTTTTTACGATATTTATTTATATTTTATTTTAGATTTTGAAAACTTTATTACATTGTTCTAATAAAAACCTTAAACATAAATGACCACAAATAAATGTATCAAAATCTTGTTCTTGTATATAATTATAGTTTATTTTTGTACCAAGATAGTTTATTACTTCTGAGGGTGGTCTTAAATTTCCAAAACTATCAAAATACTTAACAATATTTTTTTTTTATTTCTTATATATGCTACCCAATGAGTACCCAAACCACTTTCATTGTCCAGATTTATAACACCACACTCTTTTAATGTTGGTACTTTTGGTAAAGAGTTTCGCATAAAAACTCCTCTAAAATGCTTCAAGTGTTTCTTTCCAAACTGGTGAAATTTGCTTAAAGGATTGTTAGGTAGCAATTCAATTAGTTTTTTGTATTTGTTGAGTTCAAAAAAAGTCCAAGACCATTTTTATATGGTTTTAAGAACAGCCCATTTCCTTGAATAGCAACTGACTCCATAGCCTTATTATGACGCTTATTTTCTTCAAACTGTCTTTTAGCAGATCATACATCATTGATCGCTTTTACAACGCCAGCTGCTCCACCTGTTAGTGATCCCACAGCAGATAAACCAGCTAGAATAGGAGCTAGAAGTGGTAGAAAACCACCACTTTTCGGAAGTGGAATTACTCTCGGTGTTTGAATTTGTTTTTTCTTATTTTTAATAACATTTTTTGCAGCCTTCACAGCAATATTAGCAATAGATGTTGTTCCACAACAATTTATATTGTTTTTAATAGCATTTCTTGCTTCGCTTATAGCCTTTTTAAACATATTCTGTTTGCAAACCTTTTTTGATTTTGTCTTCTTAGTTCTTTTAATTGCGCTTTTTTTGGTCTTGCAGTTACCCATTCCAAATTTAGTTTTAGCTTTCATCATGTTGGTTACTAGGAGTACACTTAACTTTTCAGAAGAAGCTAAGAACATTTTGCTTTTATACCCTAAAATATCATTGAAAATGATCTTATCCCACACATATACTCCCAATAGTAATTTCATGCACTATCACAATAACTTTAAAATTTGATCTCAAAACCGGAAGACTTTTTTTTCTTTATATGTCTTTTAAAAAAATACCTAATTTCTAATTCAAAACCCAACGATTGTTTGTTCATTGAGTTTGCATCCTAATTTTATAAAGGAACATAAATTACCCCAGAACATAAAGTACTTATTTTACTATCGACAAACCAAAATTATTGTCACCCGTGTCGATCTTACGATTAAAATAGGGCAATGATTTAATTCATTCTTTACACAAGTGTAGATCTTTTGTTACAAGTGCCCATCGTTAAAAACATGCTCACACAAGTGTTGATCTTACAAACATAAAATTTGATTGCTCAACAATAATTATATGTTATTTTTTATAGCCTCCCTAACCGATGCATTTGACTCACTACCAATTGAGATTGCCATTTAGCTCGCACTCGCAGAAAAAAAAAATAGAAAAATTATCACAAGAGCCGATCTTTATTTCATTGCTCACACAAATGACCATGACAAGTAGCATCCATGATCCTCGAATAATCCAAACAATCCAAAAATTCAAACTGAGTTCCTATCACATACCTACAATGTGGGATCCCTACGTGTTGATCCTATCAAAAACCTACAAGGTGGGATCCTTATGTGTTGATCCTATCAAATACGTACAATGTGGATCCTTACGTGTTGATCCTACGAAGAAAATATTTTCATGTTCATTCAGGAGAACAATGTTAATTCAAAACGAATTTTCTGAATGTTTTATTTGTTATTCATACGAATGAACAGTTAAGGAGGCGCATACACACATTTTTATCATAAGTGTAATTGTGCTGCACGTAGAAACGGGGCTGCCTGAGCTCTTTATAAAAACGTTCAAATCGCATATTGACTATGTAATAAAAGTGATGCTTCTACCGAATGAAAGGCTGCCTAAAACAACTGTTCTGTATGCCTTGCAACGAAAATCATTGTGGTTTGAAGAATGGTTCAACTTAGCAACGGTATGTGGAGTTCAACTGAATCTTACGTTAGAAAACGTGGGCATATGGAAGGTACAAATGTATGAAATGGTGAAGTGCTTGGATCAAAAATGGAATGTATATAGAAAGCGAGGACGTCAATGCATCGATCTATATACGTAAACCTGCAGCACATTCTCGAAGATAGGAACTACTTACAAATCAACTTTAGTGTGAAAAAAATATACACAATTCAAAGATGAGAGGAGAGCTGCAAAAGCTTAACTATCAGCCGCATAGAGACAATTTGAGAGTTGAATGTACAATGTGTAACCCAGTGATCACTTATACCAAGATTGGAAAGCTTGCTGTCAAAGTGACATTTGCCTACAAGCTAAGGGAGCAGGTTAGCTGAAACAGTATGCGTGTAATATAAACAAAAGGGGCAGGTTAGCTGTAAGAGTATGTGTGCATGAAAAAATAAATTTTGCGGTATTTGCAGGGTAAAACGTACATAGGTAGGTTTCCAATCTTGTTATAAAGTGATCACTGGTGTAACCTAGGAACGAGGGAAGACGTATTCCACTTCTTGGGTATGTGCCCTGTGTTGCTGGAAATCAGAAGAGCTTACTTCGGAAAAAATGTTTTGAGTGACGTTGAAATGATGGAACTACTAAATGGAAAAGTTTGGGAAAAACTATTTTGTTACACTTCGAAAGCAGAAAGATACAGATTTCAAATAATAAATGGCTGTTTTGAAATGCAATTAAGTACACAAATAGAATTTACAGAGAAAAAACTATGAACAATTGAACACTGTGTGATTTATTATAACTATGTTACTATTTATGTTTATTAAATGTTATTTTTTTTTTTTATATACATATTTTTTTTCACGCATTGTATTAAAATAGAGCAAACTCTGGCAGACGGCTTATATGATTTAGAAACTGTAAACTTGTTAAAAACAATATGGTTGAAAAAATAAATCAAATTATCTATCTATCTCTATCATAAGTGTAATTGTCCACTATAACTTTTTTTATTACCATTGAGAGAAAGTTGATAATTTAAAAAAATTGAATCATTTTTATCCTTACAAATGATACTTAATCAAATACCTAAAATGTGGGATCCTAAAATATTTACATAAACCCAAGTCCCAATACATGTTATGAGCCAGGCTAAGAACATAATATACAAACCCAAAACACGTTATCAACGAGGTTTAGAACGTAATATAAAAACCCAAACCACGTTGTGAACGAGGTTAAGAACATAATATAAAAACCCAAACCACGTTGTGAACGAGGTTAAGAACATAATATTAAAAAACCAAACCACGTTGTGAACATAAAGTTACGTTCCCCAAACAAAAAAAAAAACCATTTTTTCCGAAGTAAGCTCTTCTGATTTCCACCAACACAGGGCACGTACCCAAGAAGTGGAATACATCTTCCCTCGTTCCTAGGTTACACCAGTGATCACTTTATAACAAGATTGGAAACCTACCTATGTACGTTTTACCCTGCAAATACCGCAAAATTTATTTTTTCATGCACACATACTCTTACAGCTAACCTGCCCCTTTTGTTTATATTACACGCATACTGTTTCAGCTAACCTGCTCCCTTAGCTTGTAGGCAAATGTCACTTTGACAGCAAGCTTTCCAATCTTGGTATAAGTGATCACTGGGTTACACATTGTACATTCAACTCTCAAATTGTCTCTATGCGGCTGATAGTTAAGCTTTTGCAGCTCTCCTCTCATCTTTGAATTGTGTATATTTTTTTCACACTAAAGTTGATTTGTAAGTAGTTCCTATCTTCGAGAATGTGCTGCAGGTTTACGTATATAGATCGATGCATTGACGTCCTCGCTTTATATATACATTCCATTTTTGATCCAAGCACTTCACCATTTCATACATTTGTACCTTCCATATGCCCACGTTTTCTAACGTAAGATTCAGTTGAACTCCACATACCGTTGCTAAGTTGAACCATTCTTCAAACCACAATGATTTTCGTTGCAAGGCATACAGAACAGTTGTTTTAGGCAGCCTTTCATTCGGTAGAAGCATCACTTTTATTACATAGTCAATATGCGATTTGAACGTTTTTATAAAGAGCTCAGGCAGCCCCGTTTCTACGTGCAGCACAATTACACTTATGATAAAAATGTGTGTATGCGCCTCCTTAACTGTTCATTCGTATGAATAACAAATAAAACATTCAGAAAATTCGTTTTGAATTAACATTGTTCTCCTGAATGAACATGAAAATATTTTCTTCGTAGGATCAACACGTAAGGATCCACATTGTACGTATTTGATAGGATCAACACATAAGGATCCCACCTTGTAGGTATTTGATAGGATCAACACGTAGGGATCCCACATTGTAGGTATGTGATAGCTGATAAGAACTCAGTTTGAATTTTTGGATTGTTTGGATTATTCGAGGATCATGGATGCTACTTGTCATGGTCATTTGTGTGAGCAATGAAATAAAGATCGGCTCTTGTGATAATTTTTCTATTTTTTTTTTCTGCGAGTGCGAGCTAAATGGCAATCTCAATTGGTAGTGAGTCAAATGCATCGGTTAGGGAGGCTATAAAAAATAACATATAATTATTGTTGAGCAATCAAATTTTATGTTTGTAAGATCAATACTTGTGTGAGCATGTTTTTAACGATGGGCACTTGTAACAAAAGATCTACACTTGTGTAAAGAATGAATTAAATCATTGCCCTATTTTAATCGTAAGATCGACACGGGTGACAATAATTTTGGTTTGTCGATAGTAAAATAAGTACTTTATGTTCTGGGGTAATTTATGTTCCTTTATAAAATTAGGATGCAAACTCAATGAACAAACAATCGTTGGGTTTTGAATTAGAAATTAGGTATTTTTTTAAAAGACATATAAAGAAAAAAAAAGTCTTCCGGTTTTGAGATCAAATTTTAAAGTTATTGTGATAGTGCATGAAATTACTATTGGGAGTATATGTGTGGGATAAGATCATTTTCAATGATATTTTAGGGTATAAAAGCAAAATGTTCTTAGCTTCTTCTGAAAAGTTAAGTGTACTCCTAGTAACCAACATGATGAAAGCTAAAACTAAATTTGGAATGGGTAACTGCAAGACCAAAAAAAGCGCAATTAAAAGAACTAAGAAGACAAAATCAAAAAAGGTTTGCAAACAGAATATGTTTAAAAAGGCTATAAGCGAAGCAAGAAATGGTAATAAAAACAATATAAATTGTTGTGGAACAACATCTATTGCTAATATTGCTGTGAAGGCTGCAAAAAATGTTATTAAAAATAAGAAAAAACAAATTCAAACACCGAGAGTAATTCCACTTCCGAAAAGTGGTGGTTTTCTACCACTTCTAGCTCCTATTCTAGCTGGTTTATCTGCTGTGGGATCACTAACAGGTGGAGCAGCTGGCGTTGTAAAAGCGATCAATGATGTACGATCTGCTAAAAGACAGTTTGAAGAAAATAAGCGTCATAATAAGGCTATGGAGTCAGTTGCTATTCAAGGAAATGGACTGTTCTTAAAACCATATAAAAATGGTCTTGGACTTTTTTTGAACTCAACAAATACAAAAAACTAATTGAATTGCTACCTAACAATCCTTTAAGCAATTTTGATATTCACCAGTTTGGAAAGAAACACTTGAAGCATTTTAGAGGAGTTTTTATGCGAAACTCTTTACCAAAAGTACCAACATTAAAAGAGTGTGGTGTTATAAATCTGGACAATGAAAGTGGTTTGGGTACTCATTGGGTAGCATATATAAGAAATAAAAAAAAAATATTGTTAAGTATTTTGATAGTTTTGGAAATTTAAGACCACCCTCAGAAGTAATAAACTATCTTGGTACAAAAATAAACTATAATTATATACAAGAACAAGATTTTGATACATTTATTTGTGGTCATTTATGTTTAAGGTTTTTATTAGAACAATGTAATAAAGTTTTCAAAATCTAAAATAAAATATAAATAAATATCGTAAAAAAAAAACAAAAAATGTGTCTTTTTATCAAACTCTTCTGGCATTATCTTGCATTGTTCACAATTCTAACCAGCACAACCCACAGAAGTAAGTATTTTGGAATGCTAGTTTCTATTTGATCCTAAGCATATCCTAATAAGAATAAAGAATATGTTTAGCCAATGCACTATGCACATATCAATTTTATATTGAATGCAATGCAGGTGCGAATGTTGTGTCGGAAATTACCCAACTAAATATGTATTGGGTGCCGTGCCAAGTTAGAAATCCAACCAGTGACAATTATTCCCAGTTAGAATCAAAATGGAAACTTGGTATTCATCCCAATTGGAACGTGCGGTACGTGCCGGTGGCTTGGGAGTGACATGGATTTTGAATTGGAAGGAGTAGGAGCTACCCAACCAAATCAGCACGATTCCAACAACAATTTAATTTTTGAACTAGAAATACGACCGGTACCAAGCACAACCCAACGATTTCACACTAGAAAATTGTATCTCACAACCAATTTATCACTCGATTTCCAATCCCACAACCAATATTCCAATGAAAATACAGAAATCCAACCAGTTACAATTAATCCCAATTAGCATCAAAATTGAAACTTGGTAAAAATCCCAATTGGGATGGTACCATGGTACCGTGCCGATACCAAGGTTGGTGCCGATTTGATCTGGGAGTTACGAATATACCCTACTACCCACTCTCCCCTAATGTATAGCTGTATAGCTTTACCTTCTGAATCCTTGAATAAAATGTAATTAAATAAAATTGTTTATCCTCAACTAATCTTATATGCTTGTTTCCACTGCAGTAATCACGAAATTTTGCGAAGTAGTAGGTGAAAACAGCACTGCGAACTACAATGTCACCAGGGTTGTGAGAATTGTTGGTCTCAGCAACTTACATTCTACAAAAGAAGTTATAATGAGGAAGATAGCTAAATAAACTTGTTTCAAATGTACTCCGAAAATTTTGCATTTGCTCCACTTTTCTTTCAAATTCGCTCCGAAATTTTAAAACTGAGGTTCTACCCCGCTGTCATTTTTTTTTCTCTTATATCTGTTCGTATTATGAACATGTTAAAATGCAGTTACCTATATAAGTTATTGGTTTCGATCTTGGTCTTCTTGTTGAAAAAAAAAAAAAATATTTGCGTTAAGTGTGGAAGCTTCAGAGTATGATCCGTGATCCTTTTTTTTTACAAAAGGTGATGTTGGGGAAAATTCAAATTTTCATTTGTTTTTAACCAGTAGCAATGGAAACCACGTGGACGTTGCGCTTCGATTTATGCCTTTTAATCTTTTATGCTTTTACTAGAGATAGACTTTCAAGCTATTGCTTTCTTCTTTATAATGAGGGGACTATAATTGAACAAATAGCTGTTACTTGATATAAATTAAATTGAACTAATGTGTGGAAAGTTTATACAACAGTTGAAACTCTATTTACGTGATAAAAATATTGAACAAAAGAAACGTTATAAACCAAACCCTACTATCCGTGATATGAGAAGAGGACCGAACACGTTTTCTTCACTCAAAAAAAAAACGGAATTTTGTATTGCAATGCATTTCATACACTATACACACGTCCATACAAAGAAGCAACAGGATTATAAATACATTCCTAGGGGGTGACGTGAAATATCGCCAAACGAAATAAGTCTGAATTCGAAAAATTTGGCAGTATTTCGTTTCTAAAAACGAAATAACTCCAAATTCTCAATTTGGCTTTATTTCGATTTAGAAAACGAAATAATACCAATTTGGTAGTATTTCGATTTGAAGCTATGCAGAATAAGGTCCCGAATCCAGAAGTCCTACTTATGTGGGTCACTATGGCGGGACAAAAGTCCCAAATGAAAAAAAAAATATGTTTTATGAGAATCATGGAAACAAAAAATTTGTATCGTAAAAATATACGGCCCGATTCTAAACACCAATTCTCCGAGAGTTTGTTTCGTTCTCACTACATTTATCAAAATGTAAAAAAAAAAACAAATGTACACACAGCCATTCTGGCAACTCCAAAGGATTAAATACACTCCTTTGATAGCTTCTGGCAGCTCTTTCCTCTCGTTTCATTCAGAATTTTTGTTCCCGTTTTCGAAGGGAAAAATAATCTCCTGATAAATTCAGAATAAGGGAGTGAACTTCCCCGGGAGATGTGTATACACATAACTAAAACTATAAAAAAAAGTCTTATAAATAAAAAGAACCATTTTTATTTATACTATTTGTCTAAAAAGTTGACAGAGCACTTCATTTTTCAAAGCTGCCGTCATTTCCTCTAATTTGGAAAAGGATCACCACACACCTTTGTAATGCATGATTGTGTCTGGAAAGCAGGTGCTGCATTACAATGATTCATTTTAAGCATTTTTTTTTCACTTTCATCTGAGGATGCTGACGATCTGGAACATTCAAAATCGATTTGCTTTGATTGGGAGCGAAACGAGCGAATATGTTTACTATCACACCCCAAATTGATTCTCTTTTGCGCGAATTTTAAAGTCTTTAGTATCCGTATGTACACAAAATTTAAAATCTAAAAACAAAACAGACTAAAGCGAAACAATTGAAATAGGGTGTAAGGTAACAGGAAAAACTAATCGCTTGCATTACTTTATCTACATGAAAACATAGGTTTCAATATAAATAAATGCTTGAAGCAAGGGTTTTTAATGCTTCAATGTCTAAATAATCACCTTGTTTTGTTCTAACTACGAATAAAAAACAATTAATAAATTTTAAGAGAAATCACAAAAAGTGGCGAAACGATCATTTGCGAGATAACCTGTGGCGAAACGATTGTATTGCAAGAAAACAGTTTTGCGACAGAATTAATAAGCAAATCAAAAAAAGCGAAACAATTCTGTAGCAAAACAATAAAAAAGCAACACAAACAAAAAACAAAACAAGTTTTGCGAAATAAAAGAAAAGCGAATAGAGAAAAGCGAAAGAACAAAATGCAAACCAAAAATGACGAAAAAATAGATACCCAGTTTATTTATATGGCAGAAAAACATTTGCTGGGTCAGCTAGTTCCTTCATACATAGTTTTTGGGTAACTAGAACCGTTTACGCACACATTTCTTCCACATTTCCCACTGATTCTTGGCACCCCTTTGTCTCAGCATGATGTTATAAAGCCTAGCCTTCCTCCATAAATTGACTTTCGAATGTAAGAAGATTTTTTTTCAATTCTAACCAGCAGTTCCTGATATTAGAGCGTTCAAACTAACAAACAAACAAGTAAGTTCTAGGGTGCCGTGAACGAAGGCCATATGAACTAACGCCATATTGGGCTTAGTTCTCTATTGAATGTGAACTTACGCCATAATCCGATTATGGCCTTAATTCACAGTCGAATGAGAACTTAAGTCATCACTTGAATGAGAACTTACGGTGCCGTGAACGAAGGCCATATGAACTAACGCCATAATGGCCTTAGTTCTCAATCAAATGTGAACTAACGCCATAATCCGATTATGGCCTTAATTCACAGTCGAATGAGAACTAAAGCCATCACTTGAATGAGAACTTACGCCATATGGGGTAAGTTCACAATCAAATGAGAACTGATGCCATAACATGCTTTGAGCTTTGAAGCAAAGTTAGCATAGCAAGTAATTACCTAACAAATTCTCATCGAGATCTCAGGGACCTCAGATATTTCTAAAATGGAACAAGAGATCTCACTCTCAGCGAGTGCTGATATTTTCTTTTAAAATTTCTGAAAGAAAAAAATGTGTTGATCCGTTTTCTTGGTCAGCCATTTGAACGTAATCATGAGTTAACAATATTAATTTCAAGGAATCTCACTGAAATTTGAAAATTGTGCTACACCTAATAATTAGGTGATCGTAGGTGCTTCGTTCGGAAAACTAGTTTTCTAAACTCTGAAGTAATAAAAAAAATCGCGTTCTAAGAGCCGAAATTTTTTTTGGCAAACAGAGAAACAATTTGGGGTGTGAAAATAAAAAAAATTCGCGCGAATTTTTTTATTTTCACACCCCAAATTGTTTCTCTGTTTGGCAAAAAAAATTTCTGCTCGCTCCGCTCGCTTTCTAGTAGTACTGCAGTACGCGATTTTTTGATTGCTACGCATCTACGAAAATATTGAGAAACTTAGGTACTCATTCTGAAATTCAATACAAATATGAAAAATCATTATTTTTGTAGGTATTGATTTTTTTATTCTTTTAGAAAGCAACTTCATTCGATTACTTTGCAAAACATTATCAACAATTAAACGATTTCATTTGTTTTCCATCCTCGTAAATTTGTGCATAACTCCGCCGAAAAAACGAAGATTTAAAAAATATCATCGAAAACGGATTATTTTCGATTCTGGAGCCAAAAACTGAGGGGACCGCGAAAGTATAAAAAAAAAGAAAGTTATGAGCGTGACGAAAAAAGTTAAGAATAAGGCAAATGTGGGACTATTGGATCTTATAATTGATTTATAGTAACCCGTGTTTAAAATATTTGTGTTTACGCCCCCTTAACTAATAGAGTTCATCCTTTTTTCGTTAAACCATATATTTACCTACCTTCATTATGTTCCAATATCATATTAAAATTATTTTGATTGCTGCGAGTGGCTTTAATTCACATTGAATTGAGTACTTGGGCCACTTCTTAAAATGAACTAACGCCATATTACTTTAGTTCTCATTCCAATGTGTATTTAGGCCATAATCGGATTATTGCGTTAATTCACATTTGAATGAGAATTAAAGCCATTATGGCGTTAGTTCATATGGCCTTCGTTCACGGCAACGAACTTACGCCATATCACATATGGGGTAAGTTCACAATCAAATGAGAACTGATGCCATAAAATGCTTTGAGCTTTGAAGCAAAGTTAGCAGCAAGTAATTACCTAACAAAATCTTATCGAGATCTTAGGGACCTCAGATATTTCTAAAATGGAACAAGAGATCTCACTCTCAGCGAGCGCTGATATTTTCTTTTAAAATTTCTGAAAAAAAAAATGTGTGGATCCGTTTTCTTGGTCAGCCATTTGAACGTAATCATGTGTTAACAATATTAATTTCAAAGAATCTCACTGAAATTTGAAAGTTGTTTTCCACCAAATAATTTTCTTAGATGCTTCGTTCGGAAAACTAACTAGTTTTCTAGACTCTGAAGTAAAAAAAAATCGCGTACTAAGAGCCGAATTTTTTTTTTGGCAAACAGAGAAACAATTTGGGCTGTGAAAATAAAAAAAATCGCGAAAAATTCCGGCTCGCTTTCCAGTACTGCAGTACATGATTTTTTGATTACAGTACAGCCTCGCTAGTCCGGACATTCGCTAGCCCGGACACTTCAGTAGTCCGGACACCTCAATGTTTCGGACACTTTCAAAATTTTACCTCTGAAGTCCGGACAGCGTATCAAAATGCGTATGTATAATGTTCAAACACTATATAATTTGACTCTGTGCCTTGGAAAAACGTTTGTTCATACGACTATAGTTGGCTCTGGAATCTAGACATTTTAACCGTTAAAAATTTACTCATTGGAAGTTTATATTTGTCGTCGTTGATTGTTCATTGTGAGCTTTCTTTTTTTGGTGTAAATTTAATTTCTCATTGAAAATTTCAAAACAAAAGTTATTATTAACTTTGGCTTCTACAAAAAAAGGAAGCATGTTACTTTGACACTTTCTGAGAAATGTAAAATATTGGATGATATTGAAACTAGCAAATCAGTTAGGCAAGTAGCAGAAATTTGCAAAGTCTCGAAGTCAACTGTTTATTTGCCAAGGGCATTCAGTGGGCCGAACAAAATAATTCATCTCAAATGGATATCCTTCTCCTAAAGAGGTTACGCGAAAAAGCTGAAAAGATGTTTTTAGATAAAGCGCTCCAACCAAAAATTAACACGCGCTTTCCTACTCTTAAAAAAATAAATAAAATGCGTTCATATTGCTTACATACGTACATATATGTATATATTTAAATTATGTGTATATGTTCTTCTTTTTGTGATAAAAAGGTTTTGAAAAGTATTCGGTTGTCCATTGTATTTAATTTTTTCTCTATAGTCCGGACATTTCGCTACTACGGACATGCTCGAAACTTTATATGTCCGGATTAGCGAGGCTGTACTGTACTTTCAAAGTCTTTCATGCGATTACTTTGAAAAACATTAGCAACAATTAAACGTTTTCATTTGTTTTCCATCCTCGTAAATTTGTTCATAACTCCGCCGAAAAAAGGAAGATTTAAAAAATATCATCGAAATCGGACGATTTTCCATGCTGGAGCCAAAAAAAGAAGGGAGCGCAAAAGTATAAAATAAAGAATTTTTTCCTAAATTTGCAAGTTATAAGCGTGATGAAAAAAGTTAATAATAAGGCAAATATGTGGTTATTGGTTTTTCAATTTGATTTATAGTAAACCTTGTTTAAAATATTTGTGTTAACGACCGCTTAACTAATAGAGCCTTCTACTTCTTTTGTTAAACCATATATTTACCTACATAATTATGTTCCTATATCATATTAAAATTATTTGGATTGCTGCGAGTGGCCTTAATTCACATTGAAATGAGTATTTGGGCCATTTCTTAAAATGAACTAACGCCATATTACTTTAGTTCTCATTTCAATGTGAATTTACGCCATAGTCCGATTATGGCGTTTGAATGGGAATTAAAGCCATTATGGCGTTAGTTCATATGGCCTTCGTTCACGGCACCAGTTCTAGCACAACTCCCCTTTTGCAGGATCGAACTCAAGCACATTTTCAACCCCCCATAACTTTTGACCCCATAGAATTTGAAGCTTCAAATTTGAATTACATATTAACTTCATGGAGACAAAGGCCCTATAAAAAAATAATTTTGTGGAACCACTACTTCCTGAGGCATTGAACAGTAAAAATTTCAAAAACCGTAATTGACTGACTGACTGACTGATCATCAAAATTATGAAGCAATAAGCACTTCTAACAATAGCAGAATCTTGAAATTTGGTACAATGGTAGGTTTTCGTATACAAAGGAAAAAAATCGAAAATTGCAATTTGCGTGGTATCTATCCCCCTACTTTCTTAAAATGGTTGTAGGATCTTGAAAATCGGAATTCTAATAGGGTTTTGGTTGAATATAAGGAAAAATATAGGCAACATATTTAAGTTTCATTTAGAGGCGTGGTTTCCGCCCACTATCTTAAAACGGTAACTTGGAAATTTTCATTCAAACTATTTTCTATTTTCTTTTAATATTGTTGTATTATCTTCTATGATTTAAAATATATACTCAATATAATACTTTTTCATGTAAGAACTTTGCGTTCTTTTAGATATCATTACTTTTGGTGGCTGACTTTTTACACAGTGTTGTTCGCACATAAGAGAACTTGGCTCTTTTTTTACATTTTATGTTTTTGTTACCAGCTTTGAAGTATTTAAAACAAATTTGATAGAATATTAAAAAGAAAGATCATAGTAAGCCAAATCATAGGAAGACCTAGTTTTTTTTAACATACCTTATGTCAACTTTAGACGCAACACATCAATCAATTTGAGATATGTCCGTTCAAGCAAAAGCAACGTCTTCAGTTTTAAAATGTTAAAAGGGAAAATAAGTAAATAAAGTAATGAATTATATTCAAATGTTTTCCTAAAGTATTCACTCTCAAATCAAAACAACATTTTCGATTTTGCACAGTAAAACAAAAAATTAAAAATTAAAATTAAATGAAATGAAATGAAAAAGTATATTTTTATACACTTTTAAATTTTTTCTAATTTCAATCCCATGAATTTTCTACAATTCTTGTTTGTATGCTTTAGATTATCTCCTATTTACTCAATCGTTTTTCTCAGCATTTCGTAAACACGGCCAAATACTTATTCGTTCTCGTTTGAATATAAAGAAATTCTATTTTATGAGCTTATGAGAATGTTTTGAAAGAACCGAGAGATTTAGTCTTTTGAAAAACTTTAAACGGTTTACAGTAAAAAACTCAAAACTAAATATTCAATGAGTATACGATTTCTTTTCGTGTTAGCGTATAAATAGATTGGGAAATTTGTCTCCCTTGACCTATTGATTGGGAATAGGGTCAACTTGAAAAACCGTTATATTGTACGAAAACGTCTAAATTTATACAATTTAACAGTTAATTATGACAGTATAATGACACACTCATTGTGAAGTTCTGAATTGTGTAATACTTTCCATTTGGAAAGTAGAATTTAATCAAAATCAGCGGGTTCCTATTAGTGTCCCATAGACAAAATGCATTGTTCCATTTTGATTTATACTATTTGTCTAAAAAGTTGACAGAGCACTTCATTTTTCAAAGCTGCCGTCATTTCCTCTAATTTGGAAAAGGATCACCACACACCTTTGTAATGCATGATTGTGTCTGGAAAGCAGGTGCTGCATTACAATGATTCATTTTAAGCATTTTTTTTTCACTTTCATCTGAGGATGCTGACGATCTGGAACATTCAAAATCGATTTGCTTTGATTGGGAGCGAAACGAGCGAATATGTTTACTATCACACCCCAAATTGATTCTCTTTTGCGCGAATTTTAAAGTCTTTAGTATCCGTATGTACACAAAATTTAAAATCTAAAAACAAAACAGACTAAAGCGAAACAATTGAAATAGGGTGTAAGGTAACAGGAAAAACTAATCGCTTGCATTACTTTATCTACATGAAAACATAGGTTTCAATATAAATAAATGCTTGAAGCAAGGGTTTTTAATGCTTCAATGTCTAAATAATCACCTTGTTTTGTTCTAACTACGAATAAAAAACAATTAATACATTTTAAGAGAAATCACAAAAAGTGGCGAAACGATCATTTGCGAGATAACCTGTGGCGAAACGATTGTATTGCAAGAAAACAGTTTTGCGACAGAATTAATAAGCAAATCAAAAAAAGCGAAACAATTCTGTAGCAAAACAATAAAAAAGCAACACAAACAAAAAACAAAACAAGTTTTGCGAAATAAAAGAAAAGCGAATAGAGAAAAGCGAAAGAACAAAATGCAAACCAAAAATGACGAAAAAATAGATACCCAGTTTATTTATATGGCAGAAAAACATTTGCTGGGTCAGCTAGTTCCTTCATACATAGTTTTTGGGTAACTAGAACCGTTTACGCACACATTTCTTCCACATTTCCCACTGATTCTTGGCACCCCTTTGTCTCAGCATGATGTTATAAAGCCTAGCCTTCCTCCATAAATTGACTTTCGAATGTAAGAAGATTTTTTTTCAATTCTAACCAGCAGTTCCTGATATTAGAGCGTTCAAACTAACAAACAAACAAGTAAGTTCTAGGGTGCCGTGAACGAAGGCCATATGAACTAACGCCATATTGGGCTTAGTTCTCTATTGAATGTGAACTTACGCCATAATCCGATTATGGCCTTAATTCACAGTCGAATGAGAACTTAAGTCATCACTTGAATGAGAACTTACGGTGCCGTGAACGAAGGCCATATGAACTAACGCCATAATGGCCTTAGTTCTCAATCAAATGTGAACTAACGCCATAATCCGATTATGGCCTTAATTCACAGTCGAATGAGAACTAAAGCCATCACTTGAATGAGAACTTACGCCATATGGGGTAAGTTCACAATCAAATGAGAACTGATGCCATAACATGCTTTGAGCTTTGAAGCAAAGTTAGCATAGCAAGTAATTACCTAACAAATTCTCATCGAGATCTCAGGGACCTCAGATATTTCTAAAATGGAACAAGAGATCTCACTCTCAGCGAGTGCTGATATTTTCTTTTAAAATTTCTGAAAGAAAAAAATGTGTTGATCCGTTTTCTTGGTCAGCCATTTGAACGTAATCATGAGTTAACAATATTAATTTCAAGGAATCTCACTGAAATTTGAAAATTGTGCTACACCTAATAATTAGGTGATCGTAGGTGCTTCGTTCGGAAAACTAGTTTTCTAAACTCTGAAGTAATAAAAAAAATCGCGTTCTAAGAGCCGAAATTTTTTTTGGCAAACAGAGAAACAATTTGGGGTGTGAAAATAAAAAAATTCGCGCGAATTTTTTTATTTTCACACCCCAAATTGTTTCTCTGTTTGGCAAAAAAAATTTCTGCTCGCTCCGCTCGCTTTCTAGTAGTACTGCAGTACGCGATTTTTTGATTGCTACGCATCTACGAAAATATTGAGAAACTTAGGTACTCATTCTGAAATTCAATACAAATATGAAAAATCATTATTTTTGTAGGTATTGATTTTTTTATTCTTTTAGAAAGCAACTTCATTCGATTACTTTGCAAAACATTATCAACAATTAAACGATTTCATTTGTTTTCCATCCTCGTAAATTTGTGCATAACTCCGCCGAAAAAACGAAGATTTAAAAAATATCATCGAAAACGGATTATTTTCGATTCTGGAGCCAAAAACTGAGGGGACCGCGAAAGTATAAAAAAAAAAAAAGTTATGAGCGTGACGAAAAAAGTTAAGAATAAGGCAAATGTGGGACTATTGGATCTTATAATTGATTTATAGTAACCCGTGTTTAAAATATTTGTGTTTACGCCCCCTTAACTAATAGAGTTCATCCTTTTTTCGTTAAACCATATATTTACCTACCTTCATTATGTTCCAATATCATATTAAAATTATTTTGATTGCTGCGAGTGGCTTTAATTCACATTGAATTGAGTACTTGGGCCACTTCTTAAAATGAACTAACGCCATATTACTTTAGTTCTCATTCCAATGTGTATTTAGGCCATAATCGGATTATTGCGTTAATTCACATTTGAATGAGAATTAAAGCCATTATGGCGTTAGTTCATATGGCCTTCGTTCACGGCACCGAACTTACGCCATATCACATATGGGGTAAGTTCACAATCAAATGAGAACTGATGCCATAAAATGCTTTGAGCTTTGAAGCAAAGTTAGCAGCAAGTAATTACCTAACAAAATCTTATCGAGATCTTAGGGACCTCAGATATTTCTAAAATGGAACAAGAGATCTCACTCTCAGCGAGCGCTGATATTTTCTTTTAAAATTTCTGAAAAAAAAAATGTGTGGATCCGTTTTCTTGGTCAGCCATTTGAACGTAATCATGTGTTAACAATATTAATTTCAAAGAATCTCACTGAAATTTGAAAGTTGTTTTCCACCAAATAATTTTCTTAGATGCTTCGTTCGGAAAACTAACTAGTTTTCTAGACTCTGAAGTAAAAAAAAATCGCGTACTAAGAGCCGAATTTTTTTTTGGCAAACAGAGAAACAATTTGGGCTGTGAAAATAAAAAAAATCGCGAAAAATTCCGGCTCGCTTTCCAGTACTGCAGTACATGATTTTTTGATTACAGTACAGCCTCGCTAGTCCGGACATTCGCTAGCCCGGACACTTCAGTAGTCCGGACACCTCAATGTTTCGGACACTTTCAAAATTTTACCTCTGAAGTCCGGACAGCGTATCGAAATGCGTATGTATAATGTTCAAACACTATATAATTTGACTCTGTGCCTTGGAAAAACGTTTGTTCATACGACTATAGTTGGCTCTGGAATCTAGACATTTTAACCGTTAAAAATTTACTCATTGGAAGTTTATATTTGTCGTCGTTGATTGTTCATTGTGAGCTTTCTTTTTTTGGTGTAAATTTAATTTCTCATTGAAAATTTCAAAACAAAAGTTATTATTAACTTTGGCTTCTACAAAAAAAGGAAGCATGTTACTTTGACACTTTCTGAGAAATGTAAAATATTGGATGATATTGAAACTAGCAAATCAGTTAGGCAAGTAGCAGAAATTTGCAAAGTCTCGAAGTCAACTGTTTATTTGCCAAGGGCATTCAGTGGGCCGAACAAAATAATTCATCTCAAATGGATATCCTTCTCCTAAAGAGGTTACGCGAAAAAGCTGAAAAGATGTTTTTAGATAAAGCGCTCCAACCAAAAATTAACACGCGCTTTCCTACTCTTAAAAAAATAAATAAAATGCGTTCATATTGCTTACATACGTACATATATGTATATATTTAAATTATGTGTATATGTTCTTCTTTTTGTGATAAAAAGGTTTTGAAAAGTATTCGGTTGTCCATTGTATTTAATTTTTTCTCTATAGTCCGGACATTTCGCTACTACGGACATGCTCGAAACTTTATATGTCCGGATTAGCGAGGCTGTACTGTACTTTCAAAGTCTTTCATGCGATTACTTTGCAAAACATTAGCAACAATTAAACGTTTTCATTTGTTTTCCATCCTCGTAAATTTGTTCATAACTCCGCCGAAAAAAGGAAGATTTAAAAAATATCATCGAAATCGGACGATTTTCCATGCTTGAGCCAAAAAAAGAAGGGAGCGCAAAAGTATAAAATAAAGAAATTTTTCCTAAATTTGCAAGTTATAAGCGTGATGAAAAAAGTTAATAATAAGGCAAATATGTGGTTATTGGTTTTTCAATTTGATTTATAGTAAACCTTGTTTAAAATATTTGTGTTAACGACCGCTTAACTAATAGAGCCTTCTACTTCTTTTGTTAAACCATATATTTACCTACATAATTATGTTCCTATATCATATTAAAATTATTTGGATTGCTGCGAGTGGCCTTAATTCACATTGAAATGAGTATTTGGGCCATTTCTTAAAATGAACTAACGCCATATTACTTTAGTTCTCATTTCAATGTGAATTTACGCCATAGTCCGATTATGGCGTTTGAATGGGAATTAAAGCCATTATGGCGTTAGTTCATATGGCCTTCGTTCACGGCACCAGTTCTAGCACAACTCCCCTTTTGCAGGATCGAACTCAAGCACATTTTCAACCCCCCATAACTTTTGACCCCATAGAATTTGAAGCTTCAAATTTGAATTACATATTAACTTCATGGAGACAAAGGCCCTATAAAAAAATAATTTTGTGGAACCACTACTTCCTGAGGCATTGAACAGTAAAAATTTCAAAAACCGTAATTGACTGACTGACTGACTGATCATCAAAATTATGAAGCAATAAGCACTTCTAACAATAGCAGAATCTTGAAATTTGGTACAATGGTAGGTTTTCGTATACAAAGGAAAAAAATCGAAAATTGCAATTTGCGTGGTATCCCCCTACTTTCTTAAAATGGTTGTAGGATCTTGAAAATCGGAATTCTAATAGGGTTTTGGTTGAATATAAGGAAAAATATAGGCAACATATTTAAGTTTCATTTAGAGGCGTGGTTTCCGCCCACTATCTTAAAACGGTAACTTGGAAATTTTCATTCAAACTATTTTCTATTTTCTTTTAATATTGTTGTATTATCTTCTATGATTTAAAATATATACTCAATATAATACTTTTTCATGTAAGAACTTTGCGTTCTTTTAGATATCATTACTTTTGGTGGCTGACTTTTTACACAGTGTTGTTCGCACATAAGAGAACTTGGCTCTTTTTTTACATTTTATGTTTTTGTTACCAGCTTTGAAGTATTTAAAACAAATTTGATAGAATATTAAAAAGAAAGATCATAGTAAGCCAAATCATAGGAAGACCTAGTTTTTTTTAACATACCTTATGTCAACTTTAGACGCAACACATCAATCAATTTGAGATATGTCCGTTCAAGCAAAAGCAACGTCTTCAGTTTTAAAATGTTAAAAGGGAAAATAAGTAAATAAAGTAATGAATTATATTCAAATGTTTTCCTAAAGTATTCACTCTCAAATCAAAACAACATTTTCGATTTTGCACAGTAAAACAAAAAATTAAAAATTAAAATTAAATGAAATGAAATGAAAAAGTATATTTTTATACACTTTTAAATTTTTTCTAATTTCAATCCCATGAATTTTCTACAATTCTTGTTTGTATGCTTTAGATTATCTCCTATTTACTCAATCGTTTTTCTCAGCATTTCGTAAACACGGCCAAATACTTATTCGTTCTCGTTTGAATATAAAGAAATTCTATTTTATGAGCTTATGAGAATGTTTTGAAAGAACCGAGAGATTTAGTCTTTTGAAAAACTTTAAACGGTTTACAGTAAAAAACTCAAAACTAAATATTCAATGAGTATACGATTTCTTTTCGTGTTAGCGTATAAATAGATTGGGAAATTTGTCTCCCTTGACCTATTGATTGGGAATAGGGTCAACTTGAAAAACCGTTATATTGTACGAAAACGTCTAAATTTATACAATTTAACAGTTAATTATGACAGTATAATGACACACTCATTGTGAAGTTCTGAATTGTGTAATACTTTCCATTTGGAAAGTAGAATTTAATCAAAATCAGCGGGTTCCTATTAGTGTCCCATAGACAAAATGCATTGTTTGGTTATGATTATTTGCGGTTTTGTTAGAAGAAATAAAATTCCACGATTGATTCCATAAAAGATTGCAACAAAAAATTTAAATATAATAATAATATTGTCATATTTTGAAAGGCCTATCTACAGCAAATAAAATCAGTGTAGTGATAAAATAAATTGCACTTTTTTTCTGGTGTACCCACGATGTATATAAAACAAATAATAAAAACTCGGTGGAACATATGCCCTCAGTTCTCTCTTGGTTATTTTGATCTAAAAATACTACTGAAGAAGATTCGCTATGTTGAATGTTTCGTTTGAATAAAAACAGAATATTGTTTTATAGTAGAAAGCCTCTCTGTCCTGTCATTCTATAAGCGTTTGTCGCAAAGCGAAACTATGACCGATAAAGAAACCAGTGTTTGCCCACGCTACAGCCATTTACTATTTCTTGAAGTGAGGACGATGTTAATTGTGGTTAGATTTTTTGTCTAAAAGCCTCTGTTAAAAGAGATTATTGAAGATGAAACAGATTTAAGGGGACACAACAGATCTATAGAGCACAGTGTACTTTAACGCCTATTTTAATCATTCATTCATCATGAAAACAAAAAAAATACTGTGAAAGTACGTTCGATGCCATTATGTATGGAACTCGATTTCTTTTGCACAGCCACCACGGGCACGCTTGCAGAAGTCCAGACGCTGAACCCAATTTTCGACGGTTTTCAAGCATAAATCGGCCGATACTGCTTCACGTTCGATATTCGTATCGTCGTCGCTGGCTTGTTGGCATAGACCATACACTTGACGTAGCCCTACAGGAAATAGTCTAACGGCGTCAAATCGCACGACCGAAGCGGCAAAGCGATTGGACTCACTGGCACGGGAACATTTTGTACTGTGACTGTGGATTCAAGTTTCTCCACTAGACGCTTAATTGTTGATCTGCTATGACGATTATGACGACTATAAATTGGACATAGCGCTCTTAACGTTTGAGGCCACTGACTCCGAATTTCGGTAGTAGTAAATTTTAATAATTTCGACTCGTTGTTGACTCGTATATCTTTTCATCATGAAATGGCAAAACTTACATCTTACTTACTTAATTACTTAAGAAGGCGCTACAGTCTGGCGTGGACTTGGGTCTCAATCAACAGTCTCCGCCAGCCAGCTTGGTCCCTAGCTAGATGCCTCCAGTTTTGCACTCCAAATTGGTTGAGGTCCTCTTCCACTTGTGTGCGCCACCTGAGTCGCGGTCTTCCTCTCCTACTGCGTCCCGCTGGAATAGTGTCGAAGACTTTCCAGGCCGGAGCATTGGTGTCCATGCACTCTAAATGACCGAGTCATCTGAGTCTCTGGACCTTGACCCTTCTAGCTAGGTTCAGGTCGTTGTACAACCTCTAAAGTTCGCTTCTTCTTCTTCTCCATTTCCCTTCAATGCACACGGGCCCAAAGATGACCCGAAGAACTTCCCTCTCGAAACAGCCTAAGGCACATTCATCCGATTTTGTCAAGGTGCATGCTTCTACACCATACAGCAGCATTGGGATAATGAGGATGTTGTACAGTTTTACCTTAGTTCCTTGAGAGAGGGCTTGTCCACTCAATTGCTTTCTTAGCCCAAAGAAACAGCGATTAGCAAGAGTAATTCTTCGTCTGAGCTCGGCACTGGTGTTATTACCCGTGTTAATAGCGGAGCCTAGGTAGACAAACTCCTCTTCTACCTCGAAGTTGTATGCGTCTATTGTAACGTTCTATCTGGGCCGTCGGTGTTGGGTGTCCTTTATCGAAGACAGCTTATACTTCGTTTTTCCCTCATTTACCGCTAAACCCATTTTTGCCGCTTCTGTCTCAATTCTCACAAAGGCGCCATTGACATCACGCTGTGTTCTTCCCAATATATCAACATCGTCGGCGTACGCGAGAAGTTGAACAGATTTATGGAAGATTGTGCCTCTGGTGTTGAAGGTGGAGTTTTGGACTATCTTCTCAAGAACGATGTTAAAGAAATCGCACGACAGTGCATTGCCTTGTCTGAATCCTTTTTTGACGTCGAAAGATTCCGTAAGCTCATTGCCAACCTTGATGGAGCAGCGTGAGTTCTCCATCTTCATTTTGCACAAGCGAACAAGCTTGGCAGGGATGCCAAAACTAGACATGGCTTTATACAGTTCGTCTCTGTAGATGCTGTCAAAGGCGGCCTTAAAATCGATAAAAAGGTGGTGGGTATCGATTTGGAATTCATAGGTTTTTTCCAGGATCTGCCGCAACGTGAAAATTTGGTCGATGATAGACTTTTCTGGCCTGAAGCCACATTGATAAGGACCAATCAGATTTGACGAAAGGCATCAGACGTTCACATATTACGGCAGAGAGGATCTTGTAGGCGATGTTAAGTAGACTGATTCCTCTGTAGTTGGCGCAGTTAAGAGGATCTCCCTTTTTCAAAACTTACTGAAGTGAAATGTCAAAAGAGTGGCAAAAAATATGCCGTCGTGTGCTTTCCCTGTTGAAAAACGTTTTATTTATATAGCGGGTGATATTTTGCAATTTAATATGTAAAAAAAGGGCAACAGTCGTGAAAGCAGTCAGCCCTTACCGCTTACCAACTTTGCAGTGCTTTCATATGTAGAATGAGTTTAGGAAAGAAATGTTATTTTTAATTTTTAAAGTTGTTCCAAGAGATAACTCTGGATCAGCACTACTTAGTTAGTTCACTCGTATCGAAAAACTTGGTCCAAACTGATTTTAGGATTTCAGGTTGTAAGGACCTTGTGTACAGAAAGGTTGGAATTTTATTTTAGGAATGTGGTTTCCGAATTCCTGATATAAAATCCATCTTTAGAAACTCAGAAAGCTGTTAGCAACTTTCTTTTATAGTTTGACGAACTTTCTCTTTTGCTTTGTGCGAAATTTTCTATTTAAACGTACAGCTTAAGTTCAAAATAATTCAGGACTGAAGGAAATATAATAACGAACTTTCAAAAAGATTAGCGGTGTAACAAAAAATTGTTCGAGAAAACTTAACAAATTTAAACCATCAGTTACTACAAGCTTATTTTGGTTTTGTAATGCATCGGATATTTCTACTACTGATCGCAGTCGAGTTACTGAAAAGAGGATTTAAAGATTTTAAAGAGTAAAATTACCGGTCACAAATATCAAAACCAACATATGTTACAACTGCACTTTTATTCAAATCATGCTGGACGATTGGTGCTCAGTGGTGGACATGCACAAGGCGATCACGTTACAATAGCAAAAGAATGTTGGTGGGACATTGATAGATATCCTCTAGAAAGTATAAAGGAGTTTGAACAAGTATCTGAAGGATGGAAACGGTTTTTATCTAGATTGTTAAAAAATGGTAAGAAAATAACTTGATTTTGATGTCATTTTATACCTACTGCAATTTATTAAACGTGTGCATACATAGTATTTGTGTTATCATCGAAACCGTTATTCACTCAAATCTTGTTTCTTTTCCGGACACTTGACACAATTTGTTTTTTCATTTGTCTTGTTGTGCCAAAATATATGGTTACAATAATTACTATAAAGCTATGCAATTAGGTTTCCTCAATTCCAAGAGATTGCAGCATCTTCGTTATATTGTTTTGTTTTTAATGTGGAGTAAATGAAACGGATGAGTTTAATCATATGAATTGCACGTTTCTGAAAATTGCATGAAGTTTATTTTGTATTCTCTATGGATGTAACCATGTTATGCATTCGAAAATGTTCTTGAAGAAGTTTTAAGAAAATAAAATTTCGCAAATTTCGTATTTTTAACTGCAGGCAAAAATAGGACCCGTATTATTAATTCAGTAATTTTAGGTTTCATCTGCGGAATAATCCCTAGTGGGTTAGATTTTTGTGTATGTACGCCTTTATTTCGGTGCTGTTATGAAGATGTGAAAAATCGACATTGATATCGTGCCGGCTAAAAAAGTTATGGTGGTCAAAAGGTCGCGAGATTCAGTTTCAAGAATCAAAAATAAAATTTGCTCAAGAATTTCGTATTTCTCGACATTTAAAGTTGTCTGCCAGACTGACTGTCAAAGGAGTTTGGCCAAACCTTTTGCGCTGACAGTGTTGGGAATATTATCTAACAAATAGCATCAACAAATAAAATATGCAAATTACTTTTGTTAAGAAATTAAACTTACAAAATTACTCGAACGAGTTGACTTTTTTCATACTTTTACACTTAGAGTTGAATATAACTCATGTTGGTCACATCAAAAAGCTGCCAGAAAAATGTATTCTTATGAAGCTCATCAAGACCTTTCTATTGATATGCATAACATCATTTTTTAGATGACTGGTTTTCAAATAAAACAAAGAGAAACAGAATTATGTTGAAAATTTTGAGTTTTTCGACATTTAAAGTTGTCTGCTAGACTGTTTGTCAAGGAAATTTGATCTAACGTTATGGAAACAACGTTCGGTAAGGAATTAAGCTTTTTTTCATTTTTTGACACGAAGTCAAAGTCGAATTTAACCCATGCTCGTCACACGAAAATGCTGCCAGACAAAATTATTCATGACTTACTCCCCAAGACCTTTCTAGTGATATGCCTTACAACATTCTTTAGATGACTTGATTGATTATGTCGCCAGCTCTTAGACCATTTGTTTGTTTCTGAAATATATGAATAATCGAAACGGAATGAAGATTTAATGAGAGTTTACCCGAAAAACAGTTTCATGAACTATGGATGAAAATGTGTTGAACATTAAAATTAAATTGTAAAAACATGAACGCGTTAAAATTAAGGACTTGTATTTATATTTACCGGAACAATAAAAATATCTCAGTCGAACTCCAAATTCTGATTCAAAAAGTCCATAACTTCTTTCTTTTGAGGTTTTGAAAATCGGAACTCCTATGAAAATGTAACAACGTTGACTAAATGCAACACATGTAGATACATACACTAGTCAAAACAATTAAAGGAACACTTGAAAAAACTCAAAAATTGAGTGGTTTATTATAAGGCTGTATCTCAGTAGAAAAAAGTCAGATTGAAGTGAAATAAAAAGTTTTTCAAAGGTTATAATTTTTTCCTTTCAGATTATTTTGAGTTAAGGAAATACCGTAAGTCGTTTTCGCTTGAGCGTAAAAAATGTTCACTCAATTTCAAAATTTCAAAAAAAAATAAAGTTTGGTTTGTCATAGAGTAAGCGGAATTTTTTTTGCAATCCAACCGATCTAAGATTCAATTTGAAAAATTTGTTGGCATTATTCCCTGCTTGTTTTAGATCGCTACGTTTTTTTTTTTTATTTGACTTTGGACTTTAATATCTCTGCTAAATATTGACTTGAAAAAATAAAAATAAAGGCAGATTTGAAAAATGTTTTAAAGTTTTTACACAAAAACATCTTAAAAAAATAAAAATATTGTTTTTTTTTTTTAATCTTTTCTATCAATTTAAAAAAAGGTCCAAAATATTCAACTTTTTCATAAAAACTACCGTTATTTTATGGTTTTCAGTGATACAACTAATCTGAGGCTTAATTATTAAAGCTCATAAAATTTCCTTGATTTTGGTGAGAATTTCGCATCAATACGATTAATTGTTTCTCTGTTTCGATCAATCAAACTTACAAAACATTTTTTTTTTAAGGAAAATTGTTTTGGTGCAGGGAATCTGGTCCCGAAGTCAGAAGTCCCGAAAATGGTTTTCGGGACTAATGACCCACAATGGTGGGTCATAAGTGCCGAATTTTATTTTATTATTTATTTTTTTTTCAAAATTCATTTTTTATTTCATTTTACTTATAGCTACTTATATACTAGGTAGACAAAAGAATTCAAAACTAGCTTATGATCTAAAATCTTATATTTAACTTACTGGCCCCAACCGGGCACTCTAAGTAATTCATGGTTTCTTACAGTTAATGCCTTTCGGCTTATGAACTTTGTGTTTTCTTTACTTTATTTTTGTTTATGTTAGAAAATTTAAGAAAAACTAACACCATATCAATTTCATTTTTTTCTTACGAGCTACTTAAAATTAGGTCGTTAAACATAAAACTTAAAATTAACTAAAACTACCTATTCTACCTAACAACTACTTACAAACTAGAACAGCCACAGCAGCAAATCTCTATCATTTTTTTTTCATATCACTTTTTGTATTTTTTTTCTTTCTTTTTTTGTTTGTATATTTATTTTTTCTTTTCTTTTAATATTCTTTTTATTTCATTTTTTTTTTTAATTTCAAATTTGTTGTCCGTGTCAATATCTGTGCCACCATGCCTACTCTACTTAAACCTAAACCCAAAACCCTTAGACTAAAACAAGTGTGCAAGTGGTGGAATGAAGCCGCTCGAGCGTGCACTATCAAAATATTCGTCGTTCGGATGGAATGCCCCAAAGATCAAATTATTCGTCGAAGTCATAGCTCTCGCAATGTGACCCCGAATAAGTTTTATCACGAAATTGTCAATTCTGTTGATCCGAGCCTCGTTGTACAGAACCTCGTTAGAATAGTAATGTACATAAGAAGATTCCGGTGTGCGATACAAACCGAGACAGCGCCGAAGACACTGCCTCTCGAACACCCGAATCTTCTCCATTTGAAATGGTGCAACGTTGAACCACACTGGGCAGCCATAAACGATCATCGGCCGTATGAGGGCCATGTAGCAAATTACCTTCACTCTGGGGTCAAGCCGACTGCTGTAAAACAGCCGTTTCGTCAGAGCGAAGGCTCCTCTAGCCCTAGTCAGAGCAGCATCTATATGTCTGTCGAAATACAGATACTGGTCCAACCAGATACCGAGGTACTTCACTTCACTTTTGCTCGTTAATCGCTGTCCGTGGGGCCCAACGATGACCATCTTGCGCCAATTCTTGCGCGTATCCCTCGTGGCCCCAGCCAACGAGGTCCGGAACAGAATTGTTTCGCATTTCTGGACATTTATTTTCAGTTTCCAGTCATCGCAATATCGCTGAATCTTCTCGAAGTCACGTTGCAAGAGAATTCTAATGACTTCGACCTTTGGGGCAGTTCTGTACGCAATCAGGTCGTCGGCATACGCAATTGCCTGGGAAAGGCTACCTATCAGATCGCTGGTGTAAATGCTGAAGAGGATCGGCGAGTTCACCGCTCCCTGTTGAAGACTGTTTTTAATTTCAAAGGTGGTGGTAGAAGTTACATTGCCACTTTTGACAACAAACTTTCTACCGTTTAGCATATCATAAAGCATATACAATAATGGTTTACTGATGCCTAGTCTGGTGAGTTTTAGGTACAAACCTTCTAACCATACGGTGTCGAAGGCCTTCTCCAAATCCACCAGAACAGCACCCGTGCATTGTTTTTTTGACTTGTTCCATTGGATATCAGAAACGAGCTTAGACGCGGCATGAATGGTATCATGTCCCGCCTTGAACCCGAACTGATTATCCGGAATTATACTGTTGTCCGCAGCCCACTCAGCCAGAGCCCTATTGATTACCTTTTCGAATACCTTGCTGATGCTTGGAAGAAGACTTATTGACCGGAGATTTGAAGGATTGGAGTTGTCCTTTCCCTTTTTCGGGAGAGGATGAACCACAGCTGTCTTCCAACGCTCTGGATAATATGCATTATTCAGCGCGTTGTTGAACAGTGTGGTATAAATGTCGATGGCCTCAATCGGTAAGTGTCTTAGTACAATGTTGGATTTACCGTCGACACCTGCTGACTTCTTATTCTTTATTGAATTGAAGATGAGCTGGAGTTCTACCTTCGTTATGAGCAAGGGACTTGGGCCCGTTCGCTCGGCGATTATAGCGTTTGCTAAGAAATCGTCATCAAACCGGGTAAAACCACGGTTCTCGGATCGCCATTGCGAGATATCATTCCTCAGGTAGAAGTGATGAAGTAAGGCTCTGTTCTCCAGGTCGTGGTTCGGGCGAGTGCAAGCATTCACCTTATACACTTGCTGGAAAGCAGGACCAACTGTCTCCACTTTCTCCTGCGGATCTTCAATCACAAAGAAGTCATCGTCCAAGATGGCTTCCCCAGGATCAATTTGCGCTGTCAGGAGTACGTCTCTGTTCTCTATAGTTCTCTGGAGTTTCAGAAACGGAAGGTCGTTCTGATTGTTTTTTCTAAATATCTTATTGATTTGGGGAAACATACTCGGGTCGCTAGAATTAACGGCCCGAATTTTGTTGTCCCAAAACAAATTGATAGATAATCTATAATTTTCTTTTATCAGTTGGTTGATGTTTTTGATCGACGACTTCAGCGCCCTAATCTCCAGGTCGTGTGGGTCTGTGAAGCGTCTGTACAAGTTTTTCAGTCTTGTCAGTAGTCCACTTTTATGTCTGTGAAGTGCGTCTATAGTCGCGTTTCTGTAGACGTCGTTTTGGTCGCGTTCCTTGTATTTCGGTATTGTCCTTTCCATCGTTCGTTTTATTGTTTCGTCCATCTGTTGTAGATGTTGGTCGATTTCGTTGTTTGTTAGGTTCCTGTTATTTGGTGGGGCTATGTCACTCGAACGAAGTTCTCTCGCTAGGGCGTTGGTGAAACGAGGCCAGCGCATCTTACTATAATTGTAAGAATGCGTTGGAACGTATTCATGCAACTCCACGCGCTCGTTCGGAATCTGAATTACAGCAGCCAAGCCACAGTGATCACTGTCGTACTCGATTGTCTGTAAGCAGTTTCGAGGGTGATTACCCACTTTGTCCGTTATTGTCAGTCTAGTATCATACAGCAAAAGGTCCAGGAAGGAACCGCTCCTTGGGAACGATGGCCTTTCAGTAGCCAGCAGGTCGACACCATATTTAACACTGCAAAGATTCATCAAATTAAACAGATGATTACCTCTTGGATTATGAGTTTGATTTCCCCAATCTTCATGTTTGGCGTTCAAATCTCCGGCCATAACGAAGTAGTTTTGTTCCAAGCTCAGTTTTAGTACTCTGAAAAGAATCTCGAGCTCTGAAATAAAGATATTAGCCTGCGGAGCTTCAGCCGCATAAGCCGCAATCATATACATCCGCTTCCCTTGAGTGAGAGAGATGCATACGACGCAAACTTCTAGCACAGATAATAAATTTATACAGATGTCTCACCCTTATGGCGAGAAATGATATTTGAAACTGAAAGCTACCAAAAAAAAAGCTTTTTCCAAAAGCTTTAACGCATTCACTTAATGCGTTAAAAATCTATTTTCGCTCGCCTCATGAATAAATGAATACTTAGGCAAGGAAAAAAGCTTCAAAAAGCTCCTTGTCTGTTTAAGGCTTTGTCTGTTAAGAGCAAAATATGTTTCATTTTTCTCTGCAGGGATGAGACATCTGTATAAATTTATTATCTGTGCTTCTAGCGTCCTGAGCTTTCGCAAATCATTATTGTATATGACTTTATAATTGATGCCCTTACGTATGAAGATTGCAACACCGCCTCCTTGAGTAGAGCCGGGTCGATCTCTTCTTACGATATTGTAATTGTTGTTAGTCAATTTATGTTTCTGGTTTAGCTTGGTTTCGCTAGCCATGAACACATCGGGACTGTGGTCTTTCAACAACTGGAACAAATTAGCTCGGCGTTCAATCCTAATCAGTGAATTTACATTCACAGCTAGGATCCTTAGGCGCGTCTCCGGCAGCGCGCCCTTAACCATGACGTTGCGCTTGGCCAGTCACTAAAGAGTGGAGGTGGTCCACTCTTGCGGCTTGCTCCCATATCTGACTTTGCAGTCCTGCTAGTTGGCCTTGAATGGCCACCAACAAGGCCACAATGTCTGGCTGCCCCGCCGGTGCCTTAGGCTCTTGGGCCTGTGGGGCGACCGATGGTGGAGCCTGTCTCGCTTAACCCATTTCTTTCGCAGAATTAGCGTAAGAAACGTCGGGTCTTACGAACGAGTTTGCTGTTGGAGCTTGTTGTATTGGTCGACTTTCTACGGCCTTCTGACTGGCCTGTTTTTCTTTCATTTGTTGGACCTTAGGGCAGCCCCGATAATTGGCAGGGTGCCCCTCGTTTCCACAGATTATGCACTTGAGCTGGGTTAAGTCTTCAACCCGCTCCGTTCCTAACCTGCATTCCCCTCTTATGTGGGTTTCTGCGCACTTGACGCAGCGCTCCTGCATTTGGCAGTTGGCTGCGGCATGGTCGAACCTCTGGCAGCGCATGCATTGTAGCATGTCGTCGTGCCTCATTAATTTTTCCCATCTTATAACTTGGAAGTCAAGGACGGAAATACTCCTTAGACCGTCCAATTTACTTTGGGGCGATAATGTTACTAGGAACATTGGGAGCTTGTAAGCCCCACGCCTAGACTTGACCGTGGAAAACGGCTTGACCCCGATAAACTCGAGATCGTCACCCGCTTTTTGACGAAGCTCATCTAAGAGCGCCTCAAGTTCCGTGCAGGAACTGATGCCCTTTAGAAGGACCGTCTTCAGTTTTTCACTTCGAGGCGTGAAGCTGAAGAACTCAGCTGTGGCCTCCTTCAAGGAATTTTTAACTATGTTATATTCGGGCAATGTGAACCTTTTTTCTTTTTCATTTATGATTTTTATGTAAAAATTACCATTTGTGGCCGACTTGCATACCTCTTTTACGTCGTCCAGGTCTATCTTATGGGTCCTGATAGGTGGCACATTCTTATTCCTTGTGGGCTGTGGCTGCTTCTGGTGTTGCTGCATTGCTGCTGCCGATGTTGATGCTGCTGGTGGTGGTGATGTTGGTCTTGCTGCTGGTGCTGATGCTGGTACTGTAGCTGCTGCTGGTGTTGCGGGCAGCTTTGGTGCTGCTGCCGCCAATTGTTTAGGGGCCCCCGGTGTGCTGGGGCCAGATGGTGCCGCCCCTGTGTTGTTTCTCAGCGGCTGCATTTGTGGTTGCTTAATAGCAACTTGTTTTTGCTGTTCCTGTTGCTGTGGTTGTTGTTGTTGTTTTTGCTGCTGTGGTTGTTGTTGTTGTTTTTGCTGCTGCCTCTGGAGTTGCCTCTTTTTTAACTCGGCTGCCTCTTCTTCTCGGCGCGCCTCTTGTTTTTTCTTCAGGCGGAGCAGCAGGGGCTTTATTTCTTCCTTCAGCGTTGTGATAATTTTTTCGCATTTCTCAATGCTAGCTTGTTTTGTTAGGAGGACTTCCTCCACCTCCTCGTCAGAGTACTCGGTGGACAGCCCTGCGAACCTATTGCTGCCTCCGGACCTGTACAAACATTCTCCTTGTTCGGACATATATTGAACGGAATCTTCTTCTGATGACGATTCCGTATTCATCTGCCTTCGAATTTGTTTGCCTGCTATTGTTTTTGCTGCTCTTGGGTCATCCACCTCAGATTGCAGCTTGGCTAAGGTGGTGGCTGGCCTTTTGTGATCCAAATTCGGCGAATGTCTTACGCTCCGCCTTCGTTTTGATGTCACCTTGCTTGCGGTGCTTTGTACCGCTGCTTCATCATCCGATCGATTTTGTATGTTTGCATTGGCATCTTTCGATGCCGCTGCCGCTTTTTTCTTCGTCATCTGGTGAACTCGAAACATTTGACGGAAAAAAAACTTTTTTTATTCCGAGCGAGTTTCGAACTCACGACCCTCCGCTTAGTAAGCCGACGCTTTTTTTTCAAATTCATTTTTTTATTCAATTGATCTTAACTCTACTTACATGCTAGACAAAATGGGAAACTAGCCTAATTAATTCTACTTATATATAACTTACTGGCCCTAATCGGGCGCTCTAAGAAATTCATGATTCTTAAAATTAATGCCTTTCGGCCTACGAACTAAGTTTGTTTTATTTTTTTTTTTTCAATTTATGTTTTTTTTTTTTCTTAGAAAAGTTTAAAAACTAAAGGCGTTATCTTGTTTCGGGTTTTTTCTTACAAACTAATGTCCTTAAAATAAAACTTAAAATTACCTAATCTACCTACAAACTACTTAAAACTAGAACAACCACAGCGGCAAAACAACTATGTCCATTTATATCCTCTCCTCATGGAGTTTGTAATAGTCATTTTTTTCATATTTTCAGTATCTTGTTTTTTTGTTCTTTATAAAATTATTTGTTCTTCTTTTTTTTGTCTTTTTTTTCGTGTTTTTTCTTTGTTTTTGTTTTTTATGTATTTTATAAAATGCCACCATACCACCTACTCTACTTAAACCTTAAACCTAAGACTAAAACAAGTATGTAAGCCGGCCAAGGCAAAAATACCCCACCCCGGATTACCCATTGTCAGATGCAGTTTGAAGCCACCAAAACTGGTTCTCCTGCTTCACCCTATCAAAACGGTCCTTTTTGGACACAGCCCTACTAAACCGAAGCAGCTCCGCTCCATCACGAGCGAGGATGCCTCGTTCATACAGGAGCCGCCGGTCTACGGTTCTTCGCCTGACGTGGTAGATAAGCGGTACTGCCAATCTATCTTGTATCATGCCGCACTGGTCTAGATAGAGGAATGCCTCTGGTGGGATGAAGCCGCTCAAGCGTGCATTGTCGAAGTAATTGTCGTTCGGATAGAACGGCCCGAAAATCAAATTGTTGGTCGAAGTCATAGCTCTCGCAATGTGGCCCCGAACAAGTTTTATCACGAAATTGTCAATTCTATTGATTCGAGCCCCGTTGTATAGAACCTCGTTTGAATAATAATGCAGATAAGAAGATTCCGGTGTCCGATACCAACCGAGACAGCGCCGAAGACACTGCCTCTCGAACACCCGAAACTTCTCCATTTGAGAAGGGGCAATGTTGAACCACACAGGACAACCATAAACAATCATTGGCCGTATGAGGGCCATGTAGCAAATTACCTTCACTCTGGGGTCAAGCCGACTGCTGTAAAACAGCCGTTTCGTCAGAGCGAAGGCTCCTCTGGCCTTAGTCAGAGCAGCACCTATATGTCTGTCGAAATACAGATACTGGTCCAACCAGATACCGAGGTACTTCACTACACTTTTGCTCGTCAATGCCTGTCCGTGAGGATCAACAATGACCATCTTGCGCCAATTCTTACACGTATCTCGCGAGGCTTTAGCCAACGGAGTCCGGAACAAAATTGTCTCCGACTTTTGGACATTTATTTTCAGTTTCCAATCGTCGCAGTATCGCTGAATCTTCTCGAAGTCACGCTGCAAGAGAATTCTAATAACTTCAACCTTTCGAGCCGTTCTGTACGCAATCAGGTCGTCGGCATACGCAATTGCGTTAGTTAAGCTACCTATCAGATCGCTGGTGTAAATGCTGAAGAGGATCGGCGAGTTCACCGCTCCCTGTTGAAGACCGTTTTTAATTTCAAAGGTGGTGGTAGAAGTTACATTGCCACTTTTGACAACAAACTTTCTACCGTTGAGCACATCATGAAGCATATACAATAATGGTTTACTGATGCCTAGTCTGGTGAGCTTTAGGTACAAACCTTCTAACCATACGGTGTCGAAGGCCTTCTCTAAATCAACCAGAACAGCACCCGTGCATTGTTTCTTGGACTTGTTCCATTGGATATCAGAAACGAGCTTAGACGCGGCATGAATGGTGTCATGTCCCGCCTTGAACCCGAACTGGTTATCCGGAATTATTTTGTTGTCCGCAGCCCACTCAGCCAGAGCCCTATTGATTACCTTTTCGAATACCTTGCTGATGCTTGGAAGAAGACTTATCGACCGGAGATTCGAAGGATTGGAGTTGTCCTTTCCCTTTTTCGGAAGAGGATGAACCACAGCTGTCTTCCAACGCACTGGATAATATGCATTATTCAGCGCGTTGTTGAACAGAGTGGTGTAGATGTCTATTGCCTCAATCGGTAAGTGTCTTAGTACAATGTTGGATATACCGTCGACACCTGCTGACTTCTTATTCTTTATTGAATCGAAGATGAGCTGGAGTTCTACCTTCGTGATGAGCAAGGGACTTGGGCCCGTTCGCTCGGCGATTATAGCGTTTGCTAGGAAGTCGTCATCAAACCGGGTAAAACCACGGTTCTCGGATCGCCAATGCGAAATATCATTCCTCAGGTAGAAGTGATGAAGTAAGGCTCTGTTCTCCAGGTCGTGGTTCGGGCGAGTGCAAGCATTCACCTTATACACTTGCTGGAAAGCAGGACCAACTGTCTCCACTTTCTCCTGCGGATCTTCAATCACAAAGAAGTCATCGTCCAAGACGGCTTCTTCCGGATCAATTTGCGCTGTCAGAAGTACGTCTCTGTTCTCTACTGTTCTCTGGAGCTTAAGACACGGAAGGTCGTTCTGGTTCTTGGACCTAAATATCTTATTAATCTTAGGGAAAATACTCGGGTCGCTAGAATTAACGGCCCGAATTTTCTTGTCCCAATACAAGTTAATAGATAACCTGTAGTTTTCCTTGATCAGGGTGTTGACGTTTTTAATAGACGACTTCAGTGTCCTAATCTCCAGGTCGTTCGGGTCTGTAAATCGTCTGTACAAGTTTTTCAGTCTTGTCAGTAGTCCGCTTTTCTGTCTGTGTAGTGCGTCTATAGTCGCGTTACTGTAGACGTTATTTTCGTCACGTTCCTTGTACTTCGGTATTGTCCGTTCCATTGTTCGTTTTATTATGTTGTCCATCTGTTCAAGGTGTTGGTCGATTTCCGTATTTGTCAAGTTTCTGTTGTTTGGTGGGGCTATGTCACTCGAACGAAGTTCTCTTGCAAGGACTTGGGTGAAACGCGGCCATCGCATCTTACTGTAATTGTAAGAATGCGTTGGAACGAATTCATCCAATTCCACAAGCTCGTTCGGAATCTGAATTACAGCAGCGAGCCCGCAGTGGTCACTGTCGTACTCGATTGTCTGTAAGCAGTTTCGAGGGTGATTACCCACTTTGTCCGTTATTGTCAGTCTGGTATCGTACAGCAAAAGGTCCAGGAAGGAACCGCTCCTTGGGAACGATGGCCTTTCAGTAGCTAGCAGGTCGACACCATATTCAACACTGTGAAGATTCATCAAATTAAAAAGATGATTACCTCTTGGATTATTTGTTTGATTTCCCCAATCTTCATGTTTCGCGTTTAAATCTCCGGCCATAATGAAGTAGTTTTCTTCCAAGCTCAGTTTTAGTACTCTGAAAAGAATCTCGAGCTCTGAAATAAAGGTAGTAGGCTGCGGAGCTTCAGCCGCATAAGCCGCAATCATATACATCCGCTTCCCTTGAGTGAGAGAGATGCATACGACGCAAACTTCTAGCGTCTTGAGCTTTCGCAAATCATTATTGTATATGACTTTATAATTAATGCCCTTTCGTATGAAGATGGCAACACCGCCTCCTTGAGTAGAGTCGGGTCGATCCCTTCTTACGATATTGTAATTGTTGTTAGTCAGTTTATGTTTCTGGTTTAGCTTGGTTTCGCTAGCCATAAACACATCAGGACTGTGGTCTTTTAACAGCTGGAAAAAATTGGCTCTACGTTCGATCCTAATCAATGAATTCACATTCAAACCTAGGATCCTAAGGCGCGTCTTCGGCAGCGCGCCCTTAACCCTGAATTTGCGCTGGGCCAGCCATCATAGAGTAGAGTTTATCTACTCTTCCGGCTTGCTCCACGATCTGACTTTGCAGTCCTGCCAACTGGCCTTGAATGCTCAGCAACAAGGACAGAATGTCTGGCTGCTCCTCCGGCGCCTTAGGCACTTGGGCCTGTGGGGCGACCGGTGGTGGAGCCTGTCTCGCTTTACCCATTCCTTTCGCAGATCTTGCGTAAGAAACACCGGGTCTCACGAGTGAATTTGTTGTCGGAGCTTGTCGTACGGGTCGACTTTCTGCGGCTTTTTGGCTGGCCTGTTTGTCCCGTATCTCTTGGACCTTAGGACAGCCCCGATAATTTGCAGGGTGCCCCTCGTTCCCGCATATAACACACTTGAGCTGGGTCATGTCTTCGACCCGCTCAGTCCCTAGCCTGCATTCACCCCTATTGTGGGCTTCGGCGCATTTCACACAGCGCAACTGCATTTCGCAATTGGCTGCAGCGTGACCGAACCTTTGGCAGCGCATGCATTGCAGCATGTCGTCGTGCCTCATTAATTTTTCCCAGTGTATGACCTGGTAGTCTAGGACAGTAATTTTCCTGAGACTCTCCAGTCTACTTTGGGGCGACAGAGTTACGATGAAGATTGGCAGTTTATGCCCCTCCCGTCTGGACTTTACCGTAGTAAACGGCTTGACTCCGATGAATTCGAGGTCATCGCTGGCATTCTGACGGAGCTCAGCTAGGAGCTCTTCTGGTTCCGTGCAGGAACTGATGCCCTTCAAAAGGACCGTCTTCGGTTTTTCACTCCTAGGAGTGAAGCTGAAGAATTCAGCAGTGGCTGTTTTCAGACACTCTTTGACTAATTTGTATTCGGCCAATGTGAAGCATTGGACCGAATACCGCTTTTGTTTCTCGTTAATAATTTTAATGACGAAATTGCTACTAGTGGCCGACTTACATACCTGTTTTACGTCCTGTAGGTCGACCTTGTAAGTCCTGATTGGTGGCACTTTTTCGGACTTAGGCTGTGGTTGTTTCTGGTGTTGCTGTTGCTGCTGCTTCGCTGCTACTGAGGTTGATGCTACTGGTGGAGCTTCTGTTGGTACTGCTGCTGATGCTGCTGCTGGTGCTGCGGTTGGTGCTGCGGTGCGCTGTGGTGCTGCTGCCGCACTTGGTTTTGGGGCCCCCGATGTGCTGGAGCCTGGCTGTGCCGCCCCTGTGTTTGGTCTGGGCGGCTGCTTTTGTTGTTGTTGGGACACCGTTTGTTGCTTGGGTGCCACCTGCTTATTTGGAGCAGCTTGGATCTGCTGCTGCTGTGGTTGTTGTTGCTGGTTTTGCTGCTGTTGTTGTTGTTGTTCTCTCTGAAGCTGCTTTTGCTTCTTCTCCTCGGCGAGTTTCTTACGGAGCTCTGCTTCCTTTTCTCTGTTCGCCTCTTGTTTCTTCTTCAGGAGTTGAAGATACGGCTCCATCTTCTTCTTTATGGACGCAATTTCGGCGTTCAAATCATTAATGATAGATTGGGCGTTTTCCGCCTCAATCTCTTCCTCCTCTGAGGACGACTCTGTCGACAGGAGCGCAAATTTGTTGCTGTCCCCGGACCTGTACAATACCTCACCACCATCAGACATTAATTCGAAGTCGTCATCAGATGGTGAGGTATTCAATTGTTGCTGGATTTTGTTGGCTGCTATGGTCTTAGATGACCGGTCTCCGCTCCCCTCAGCTTGCAGCATAGCTGGGGTGCCTGGTGCCCGCCTCTTTACCAGAATTGGTTTTGGTCTCTCGGACCGCCTCCGTTTCTGCGGTGCCTCTACGTTTTGCTTTGTTGTTGCTGAAGACGTTGGCTTCTCTCCAGTAGCTGTTTTTGGATGGTCCGATTTTACCGCAGACTCATCCGATGTATTCGCAGAGGCATCTTTCGATGCCCCCGCCTTCTTCGCCCTTCCCGTCTGCTTTTCCTCCCAGAAAATTAAATTTTCCACTTCACGGTTGTGAAAAAAAGCCTCGATGTTTTTCGTTGCCTCTGACCGGGTATTGAACCCACGACCCCTGGATTGGTAAGCCACCACTCTACCACTGAGCTAACGAACTAATTGAAATTATTGCGTCTAACTCACTACTTTAAACTTTTGCTTATTTTCACACACTTGAAAAATTACTCACTGCTGAAGTCTTTCCTGAACGAAAGTCAAAGATCGACTGAGTAAGCCGACGCTCTCCCACCAGGCTATTTGCCACTCAGAATTCTCGTTGAAAATTAATAACTTCTACTGCACACACTTGTAAATATAACTTTGTAACTCTTTTTGCTCTGTATATGGTCTGTTCTTTACCGAAGTCAAAGATCGACTATCAATTTAAAAAAAGGTCCAAAATATTCAACTTTTTCATAAAAACTACCGTTGTTTTATGGTTTTCAGTGATACAACTAATCTGAGGCTTAATTATTAAAGCTCATAAAATTTCCTTGATTTTGGTGAGAATATCGCATCAATACGATTAATTGTTTCTCTGTTTCGACCAATCAAACTTACAAAACATTTTTTTTTTAAGGAAAATTGTTTTGGTGCAGGGAATCTGGTCCCGAAGTCAGAAGTCCCGAAAATGATTTTCGGGACTAATGACCCACAATGGTGGGTCATAAGTGCCGAATTTTATTTTGTGACTACTTGTGACACCCAAATTGATTCTCTTTTGGCCAAAATTTTTTCCGCTCGCTACGCTCGCGATAAAATCAAATCGATCTTGAATTTTTTGTATCGGCTTCAACCTCAGTCGAAATGATGCTGAAAATTAATCATTGAAATGCTTGCAAAAATGTAAAACCACTACTTTTCCAAATAAAAGGAAACCTAAACAGCTCTGACAATTTTGTCGACAGCTAATAAAGAAACGTGGTACTATTTATTTCAATGTGTACTTAAACAATACATACATACAAGAATTTAAGTTTTTTGTTTATTTGTTTAGCATGAACGTTCGTTGTTTCACTTTTTTTTCACACCCGCGGGCGTTATTGCACTGCACCGACGAATTTCACAAAGTCATAATGATAATGAAAAATAAAACTTTCCTTAAAATTGAAAAAAAAGTGTTCTGTAAGTTTGATTGATCGAAACAGAGAAACAATTTCGTATTGATGCGAAATTTTCACCAAAATCAAGGAAATTTTTATGAGCTGTAATAATTAAGCCTCAGATTAGTTGTATCACTGAAAACTATAAAATAACGGTAGTTTTTATGAAAAAAATGAAAAATGCATATTTTGGACATTTTTTTAAATTGATAGAAAAGATTAAAAAAAAATTATTTTTTCAAAATGTTTTTGTGTAAAAATATTTAATAAATTTTTCAAATCTGCCTCTATTTTTTATTGTAAGTCAATATTTAGCAGAGATATTAAGGTCCAAAGTCAAAATTGTGTTTTTGCATGTAAACCTATTTTTTGATTAGAAAAAAAAAACGTAGCGATCTAAAACAAACAGGGAATTAATGCCAATAAAATTTTTAAATTGAATCTTAGATCGGTTGGATTGCAAAAAAATTTCCGCTTACTCTATGACAAACCAAACTTTATTTTTTTTTTTAAATTTAGAAATTGAGTTAACATTTTTTACGCTCAAGCGAAAACGACTAACGGTATTTTCTTAACTCAAAATAATAATAATTCAATCAGACTTTATTCTACTGAGATACATACAGCCTTATAAAAACCACTCAATTTTTGAGTTTTTTTTCAAGTGTTCCTTTAATTGTTTTGACTAGTGTATATACATATTAATGTATGTTCGTCTTTTTTCATGTTTAACATCCTAAATGATTTTGCACCATCCATTTTACCAAGTCTCAAAAGTAAGTGAGACGTTTTAAAGTTTAAATTATATATTTATTTCGTGAATGGTAATACTTAGCTCATGTCTGATTTGGCAGATAATTAGTTTTATCCTTCCGCTGAACGAATATGGTTGTGTATACGCTTGAACAAGGCTGGGAAATATTGCGACATTACTTTGAAAATGATGGCAATGTTGCAGAATGTGTGCGAAAATTGCATACGAATTTTGGAAGAAGAGAAGCACCGTCAGCTCCGTATGTTCGTTATCTGGTGAAAAAAGTGAAAGAAACTGGCATCCTCATCGATAAACAAGGCGGAGAGCCGTGGATCGGCGGCTCCTTTACCATCGAGACGTCCTCGCAATAGGCGGAGCAGAGCTCCTTCGGTTCAGTAGGGCTGTGTCCGAACGGGACTGAATCGATAGAGTGAAGCAGGAGTACCAGTTCTGGTGGCTTCAGTCAGCACTTGATAATGGGTAGTCGGGGTGGGTTTTCGAGCCTTGGTCGACTTGCATACTTGTTTTAGGTAGGTAGGTAGGTAGAAATGGCTGTCCTGCTTCGCGCAGGACACAATTAGCGCTGAGTGCGCCGTTTTGATACCATACCTCGTGAGATTCTGAATGGATTTGAAAATGGGCTATGGATGATGCACGTTCCGCACATGCAGTCCTATGTAAAATATAAAATGTAATTTTATTCTCCTACCCTACGGCCTATTATCTCATAGAACCATTTAGTGAGGGAGAAATAAGGGGGAGGGGGTTAAAGCCACTTTGTGCTATTTAGGTATGAGATCAAATCTTTGATCTTGAATTCTGAGAGTTCCTCAATACCGTTGAAGAATTCCTTACCCAAGTGGAGTGCTCTTTTCCTGGCCAGGTCCGGACAATGGCAAGGAAAGTGTGGGACTGTTTCTTTTTCATCCCAGTTCTCGCAGCTACGGCAGAAAGGGTTATGTGGTATACCCAATTTTGCCGCATGCTCCCCTACAGGCCAATGCCCTGTGCAGGTAGCGACAATCCTGGCTATGTCGTGCCTTGGTTTGGAAATTAAATTGATTGATTTTGGTTTGTTATAGGCGGGCCAGATTTTCCTGGATATAACGCAACTAGTTAAACTACTCCACCTATGATTTGCTTCTGATGTGTATTTGGTCAGGATATTGCCCTTCACAACTCCAAGAGGAGCATATACTCTCACTGCCAGAGAGTTGTGAAGGGCTGATCCTTGCCTAGCTAGCTCATCCGCCTTCTCATTTCCCTCATAGCCCCTATGGCCCGGTATCCAGATAAGAGTGACGCTCATATCCAGTTCCTTTAAGGCCTCTTTACATTGCTGGACCAGTTTAGAGGATGATAAAGCTGAATCAATGGCTTTAATAGCTGCCTGACTGTCTGTTAGTATAGCTACATTTTGGTTCTGACGGATATTTTTAAGGGCTGTACAAGCTTCCCTTATCGCCAACAATTCTGCCTGGAACACGCTGGCGAAATCGGGAAGTCTATAGGTTTTTGAAATCTCAAGAGATTCACAGAAGACACCTGCACCAACACCGCATTCCATCTTCGAACCATCCGTGAAGATAGTTGTGTCGAAGTCTTCCGTCACAACGCCTTCCTCCCAGTCGGTTCTTGACGGGAGCAAGACTCCAAACATCTTTGAGGTGTCTAGGGTAGGGATGCAGTAATCGGTGGTTGTGGATAGGATGTCTGATGGTATCAGGCTTGTTTGGTTGCAGTGCCCGTAAGATCTAGGTTTCCAGCAGCCTATTTCTTTGAGTCTCAAGATACTGCAGGACACCTGATATTTAATAAAGAGGTCAATCGGAAGAAGGTCCAGGATGACGTTGAGTGCATCCGTTGGGCAGGACCTGATTGCCCCTGATATCCCTACGCAAGCATTTCTCTGCACCTTTGTAAGCTTGTTTACTATGTAGGCTTTGCTGAGAGCGGGCCACCACACAATGGAACCATAGACCAGTATCGGTCTTACAACCGCTGTGTATGTCCATTTTATCATTTTTGACTGGAGGTCCCACTTTTTGCCGAATGTTTTATTGCAGGCGTAGAAGGCGACACACGACTTTCTTACCCGCTCTTCGATGTTAAGCTTCCAGTTTAATTTGGTGTCTAGTATTACGCCCAGATATTTTGCACTGGAAGACAATGATAGTGCTTGTCCGTTTAACCGAGGTAGAGTGAAGAGTGGTACCTTGGTTTTGGTGGTGAAAAGCATCAACTCGGTTTTGTTGCTGTTAACACCTAGTCCGCAGCTCGCAGCCCAGGTGCTTACTTTCTTCAAAGCCATATTAGTGATTTCACTGATCACGCTTGGAAATTTTCCTGAAACTAGAATGACCAAATCATCGGCGTACGCAACCGCTTTCACTCCACTACTCTCGAATTTCACCAGAATGCTGTTCATGACCAAAAGCCATAAGAGAGGAGACAATACACCTCCTTGAGGTGTTCCTCTGCTGGCATATTTGGTACACGTTGAATATCCTAACTTTGATTGAATCCTCCTATTACTTAGCATGGATATTATCCACCTTCTAATGTAGTTCTCAACACCGAAGTCTGCAAGTGATTCAGCGATGGATTCAGTTAGGACATTGTTGAAAGCTCCTTCTACGTCTAAGAAGGTGGCTAGGGTATATTCCTTGAAATGAATCGTGTTTTCTATCGTTCTCACTACCTCTTGAAGGGCAGTCTCTGTAGATCTGCAGGGTTTTAAGAATAAAGGAAGTAAGGCTTATAGGTCGGTAATCTTTGGCAGATTCATGCCCTCTTTTACCAATTTTTGGTAAGAAAACCACTCTTACCTGCCTCCAAGACATGGGGACATGGTTTAGTAAGAGGCAACCTTTAAAGATATTCTCAAGCCGTGGTACTACTAATTCAAGCTGATTTTGCAGCATTATAGGTAGTATTCCATCAGGGCCTGGAGATTTGTATGGCGAGAAGGTTTTAATAGCCCAGACTATATTTTCTCTAGTTATAAGGGCGTTTACCTGCTCTATGGGGGTTGGCATGTTGAAAGTCAGATTGGATTCGGTTGGTTCTTCTGCACAACCTGGGAAGTGTACGTTCATTAGTAGCTCTAATGTCTCCATTGGAGATGCTGTCCAGCTTCCATCTGGTTTTTTTAAGAAATGAGGGGTTCGAATGTTCTTTCGATAGAACCCTACTAAGCCTGGCCGAATCTTTGATGTTTTCGATGGACTGACAGTACTCTTGCCATCCTTGTTTTTTGGCTTGAGCTATAGAACACTTGTATATTCTCAAGCAGTCCTTATAAGGCTGATAAAATTTATGCTTATAGCAGATATTAAAAATGGTTCTTGTTATTTTCCTCAGATTAGATAAGTCGTCATTCCACCAAGGTGGAAAGGTTTTCTTACTGTATCTTATCGGACAAGAGACCTTGAATGCGGTGTTTATAGAGTCCTCGAAGTTTGAAATCTCTAACTCAAGATCTGTTACCGAGTCGAAACTCGCGTTCGGTATACTGCGCAACTTTGAGCCAAAGATCTGACTAAATTTCTTCCAGTCAATTCTTCTTGGATTTCTATAGGGGGAAGGAGATTTTATTTCAAATTTAAGATCAAATAGAATCCGTCTATGTTCAGAAAAGGAGTTAAGAAGAGATACTCTCCAATTTTCGATGGAGAGGTTGCCATAAATATTGACAAATGTAACGTCTAACACATCTTCCCACCCTTCTGAGTTGTCCGTACTCGGAAAAACAAAAGTGGGAGTATTGCCCCTGTTACATATAATCAAGTTATTTTCAATTATATAATTAAAAAGAGACTCACCTCGCTCATTAATTTCAGTGCTGCTCCAGATTGAGTGCCTCGCGTTCGCATCACTCCCTACAAGCAGACTTGTTTGTCTGGCTTTTGCCTCTGCCACAAGAGTACGCACCTCCACAGGCGGTGACTCTTTGTCATGCGCCATGTATGAGGATGCAAGAATCAAGCCCTCCGCTTGTTTCCCCTCTAACCTAACAACTGTTAAGTCAGAAGTGCTAAAGTTTGGACACAGAAAAGCTTTTAAGTGTTTTTTAGCTAAAATACAAGTTCTAGGCTTACCTTGGATTCTGATTGTCGGGCTTGTAGAATAAGTCGTATTGGTTGTCTTTAAGGCCTCTAATCGCGAGGCCATTAACCCATGGCTCTTGTACAAGGGCGACATCTATATCTTCCTCACTCAGGAAGATCCTCAGGTTATCCGAGGCACATTTAGAGTGCTTCAGATTAGCCTGGATGGCGCGTAGCTTGTCGTTTTTAATTGGCAGGTGGAACTGCAGGGCCAGGATCCAGCGCCTCGCAGGGGGCTCCAACCTTCATGGTGACATCGTCTACCTCGACAATATCATCACCCAGGGTGGGGCCAACTTCCTGACTCTGCAGAATCTTTATAGAGACACTTTTTATGCCGAACCTCAGCTTGTACTGTGCCTCTTCTAGGGCTTTGCGACTAGCCTCGCAGATCCTCAGAAGATAGACCGCGCTATTCTTGCGCGGTTCCTCTGTCTTGATGACTACCCAGTCATTCATAGGAATCCGCGGATTCAGCCGTTGAAGGCTCCTAATCAGCTCCGCTCCAGTTGGCTTAATGCTCATCAGTGGTAACAAGATGCGAGCCAATGGTTTTCTAGGAACCTCCCTGGCGGGAATGAGCTTGAGCTTCAAGCCCTTCCAGTCGTTGCTAATCTTAGCAACTCCTTTGCCAAGGAAATCCCTTGAAAAGTCGTCTGCGCACCTTATCACTTTGTAACCCCTGAGCATTTCGCCGGAGTCAAAGCTGGGATAGGGACCTTCTTTTGCCGAGATTGTATACTGGAAGACCAATTCCGAGAGCTTAGCCTCGATTGAGTTCCACGCTGACATCAGAGCTCTGTTGTCTGTGGAGAGCTCATCTACAATCGCCACCTGGAGGTTGTCTCTGACGACCTCACTCAAGGCGCGCGGTTGCGCTGTCGCCCTCGGAGTCTCTTTTCTGGCACTGCCACCAAGTTTGGTTCTCTTTTGAGGTGGCTTCTCCTCCTCCAGAGACCTGTTCCTCTTGTTGGACTTTTCTTTTTTGCTGGGTGGCGCACTCTTCTCCCGACTGTTGAATTCTTCAACAACTTTTTGATATTTAATTTTGTCGGCAGCATCACGCTCATGTACCTTTCCGGCTTTTTCGTTTTCGGCAATCTTGCCAAGAATGAAAGTAGCCTTCCTGTACTTGATCTTGAGCTGATCCGCAGGAGAGTGCTTGTTGGGCTTGGTAGCGTTGCTCTGGCGAGCCTTGCTACTCGAAGTTACGGGCGTTTTTTGAGAGGGATGCTGAAGCACAGGGGTACTAGTACCTCCCGTGTTGCCTCTAAGTGTAGCCTGCTCTGAGGTGCTAGCGTCTCTAGCTTCCCCTGAGCTACCTACAATAGTATCCTGACTGGAAGCCAGGAGTTCATCCTCGGACTCGATGGATGAGATTTTAACACATAAATTGGACGAAGACATGATGGAGAAATTCGATTTGATTCCCACGAGTAAGACGGAAAAGAAGGTCACCCTCGGCAGAGCCGCATACCGAGGGAAGGTATAAACAACAAAAACCGTTACCCACCACAGGCCTCCGGCTGAGCTCGTTCATGGTTGATTTGTCCCTCAACCTTTAATTCTTGGGCACGGATTTACTAGCTCACACCACCACTGAAACTAGGAACTTTGGATCTATGGTGAGAGAGGATTTCTGTGAGTTGTGCAATAAAAGAAGTCAGAACCACACAGCGATCCAATCTAACCTTAGCTATCACCGTCTGACACCTACAGACCAAAACTGTGGTGACATTGTCCGCCCGGCACCCACTAGGAGGGTTCGATCAAGGATTTTTGCCGAGCTGCATACTTGTTTTAGTCTAAGGGTTTTGGGTTTAGGTTTAAGTAGAGTAGGCATGGTGGCACAAACATTGACATAGACAACAAATACAAAATACAAAAAAAAAACAAAAAAATAAAGTGAAATGAAAAAAACAAAAGGTAAAGATTTGCTGCTGTGGCTGTTCTAGTTTGTAAGTAGTTGTTAGGTAGAATAGGTAGTTTTAGTTAATTTTAAGTTTTATTTTTAAGGACCTAATTTTAAGTAGCATGTAAGAAAACATAAAAATGACATCGTGTTAGTTTTTTAAATTTTTCTAATAAGAAACAAAAAATAAAGTAAATAAAGCACATAGTTCATAGGCCGAAAGGCATTAATTTTAAGAAATCATGAATTCCTTAGAGCGCCCGGTTGGGGCCAGTAAGTTAAATTTAAGATTTTAGATCATAAGCTAGTTTGAATTCATTGTCTAGTATATAAGTAGTTATAAGTTAAATGAATAAAAATTAATTTGAAAAAAAAAAAAAAAACCAAAGCGTGAAAAGCCAAAAACAGTGCGTACACCCGAGAATATTTCTGCTGTGGCAGAAAGTGTGCCCATCAACATCAATTCACCGTCGTTCTCAACAATTGAACATTTCGGAGACATCATTGAGATTAATTTTGCATAAAGACCTTGGTATGACGCCATACAAAGTCCAATTGGTTCAGGACTTGAAGCCAACTGACCATCCAATGCGTTTTCGCTTCGCTAAGTGGGCCTGCGATCGACTAGGAGAAGATGCCGATTTTGCCAAAAAAATCATCTTTTCAGATGAAGCTCATTTTGATCTTGGCGGGAATGTAAACAAGCAAAATTGTCGCATTTGGGGCACAGAAAACATTGAAAAACCGATACACCCAAAACGAGTCATTGTTTGGTGCGGATTTTGGACCAGAGGCATAATTGGGCCATTTTTCTTCCAAAATGAGCAAGGATTGGCAGTTACAGTCAATGTCGATCGTTATCGCGCCGTGTTGAACGAATTTTTGTTCACAAAAATTGAAGAGGAGGATATTGGCATTTTTTTTCATTTTTCACATTTTTCACAGGACAGCCGGCGCTACGTGCCACACAGCCGAAGCTACACTCGATGTTTTGCGCCCTGTTTTTGAAGATCGCATTATCAGCCGCAGAGCTGATTTTGTTTGGCCACCTTGGAGCTGCGATTTTACACCGTTGGACTATTATTTGTGGGGTGCCGTAAAAGATAAGTGTTACGCCGCAATTGACCAAGCAATTGGTGAAATACAGCTGCACACAATCGATAATGTGCTCAAAAATTGGACCGAACGTGTAGGCTACTGCATGGCCAGCCGAGGCAGCCATTTTAATGAAATTATTTTCCATTATACACCGGAAGGATTGTACTTTCAAATAAGAAAAGAAATTTGAGAAAATATTCAGTAGTTTTTTTTATAGCATTTTCAAATCAATCAAACAGCTCCCGAACTTCTTGAGGTGCTTTTGCATTGCAATCTTTTGTAGTCATGTTAACTAGATATTTGATTTGTGGAAAGAAATGTTTACGAAAAGGAGGAAAAGGGCAGAACTGCAGTTTAGTGTTTGGCTGTGGTGCCAGAACTGAGAAGTAGTTGAGAAGAGTGTTCAGCCCAGCGTGTTTCCAAATTGTTCGTTATCTCTTTGCTTATAATATCCGTAAAAACTGGTGTACCCTTCCTCGTTCAGTCCATTGTTGAACAATCGGTACTCTTAATTATTATATATATATATTATTAGCACAATATAGTATCTAAATATAAATAGTAAATATAAATTGGTTAATACAGTGTGTTTTTATTTTATTTGCAGAAGAAGACGAATCACAGATTTTCGTTAAGTTTTTCCGTTTTCATAAGTGCTATGATTTGATACCTACTTCGGCTAAACTAGTCGTATTCGATACACAATTGCTGGTGAAGAAAGCATTCTATGCACTCGTTTATAACGGTGTCAGAGCAGCTCCATTATGGGATTCACTGAAACAACAGTTTGTCGGTATGTTGACCATAACCGACTTTATCAAGATCCTGCAAATGTATTACACGTCGCCTAATTCATCGATGGATCAATTAGAAGAACACAAGTTAGATACATGGAGAAGTGAGTTATTTATGATATTATAAATTTAAAATAATAATCCATCATTTTACATATGTATCTACCAGCAGCACAGATAATATATTTATACAGATCGTTATAATATACATCATAATATTTAATACATATGTAGATAACACTTAAGGGTCTATATTAGGCAAATACGTTTGAATTACTGCGTGTATTATAAAATGAAAATCTAATAATTCATAATTATAGTAGATATGTATGTACATATATTAGATTAATAATAAGACTGATTACTACTTTTAAAAGCGTACGTACACTAGAAGTAGAAGAGCTTACTTTGAATTTGGGTTAGCTTTACATGTATCGGGTTTTCCAATAGGAACTTGGCAACTTTGAATTGAATTTGTTAGCGCACCCTTTTCTTAATCATTCCAACTGCTTTACTTACTTGCTTACTTAAGGTGGCGCTACATTCTGGGCTGGGCTTGGGCCTCAACCAACAAACCACTCCAGCCAGCTCGGTCCCTAGCTAGCTGTCTCCAGTTTCGTACGCCGAGTTGGTTGAGGTCATCTTCAACTTGCGCGCGCAACCTAAGCCTTGGTCTTCCTCTACTGCGCCTTCCCTCTGGGGTGGATTCGAAGAATTTACGGGCCGGAGTATTGGTATACATCCTCTCCACGTGACCAAGCCATCTGAGTCTTTGGACCTTCACTCTTTTAGCTAGGTCAATGTCGCTGTACAGCCCGTATAGTTCGTCGTTAAATCTTTTCCTCCATTCACCGTTTATGTTGACAGGACCATAGATCTTCATTAGAACTTTTCTCTCGAACCGGCCTAGGGCGCTCTCATCCGTTTTTGACAGGGTCCATGCTTCTGCACCATATAGCAAGACGGGGATGATAAGGGTCTTAAAGAGCGTCACCTTAGTTGTTCGGGAGAGGGCTTTACTACTAAATTGCTTTCTTAGCCCGAAAAAACAGCGATTTGCAAGAGTTATTCTTCGTCTGATTTCGGCGCTGATGTCATTGTCCGTGTTGATAGCGGAGATAAGGTATAAAAAGTCCCTAACTACCTCGAAATTAAATGCGGCGTCTATCGTGACGTTTTGTCCAAGTCGTCGGTGTTAGGTGTCCTTTCTCGATGACAGCATATACTTTTTTTGCCCTCATTGACCGCTTAACCCATTTTTTCAGCCTCTGTCTGTATACTCGCAAAAGTACTGTTGACATCACGCTGCGTTCTCCCAACGATATCAATGTCATCAGCGTACGCGAGTAGTTACACAGACTTCTGGAAGATAGTGCCTCTAGTGTTGACGTGGGAGTTCTGCACTATTCGTACCAATATGCAACACCTTGTCTAAAGCCTTTTTTGACATCGAAGGCGTCAGTGAGGTCGTTACCGACTTTAACGGAGCAGCGCGACCCTGCTCAGACGAATGAGTTTTGTAGGGATGCCAAAACTGGACATGGCTTTATACAGTTCTTCTCATACAAGGCCTTAAAATCGATAAAAAGATGGTAGGTGTCGATTTGGAGTTCTTGAGTTTTTTCCAGGATCTGCCGTAATGTGAATATTGGACGGCTTCAGGCGTTCACATAGTACTGCAGAAAAGATCTTATAGGCGAAGTTTAGGATTCTGATGCCTCTGTAGTTGGTGAAGTTTAGAGGGTCTCCTTTCTTCAGGAACGGGCAAAAAATGCTGAGGTTCCATTCATCGGGCATGCTGTCTTCCGACCAGATGAGTTGGTGCATGCTTCTAACCAAGTCATCACCGGCAGCTTTAAAGAGTTCGGCAGTGATGCCGTCAGCTCGGCTTTGTTGTTTTTAAGCTAAGATATTGCAATCTTCAATTCTTCAAGGTCGGGTAGACGATAATCTAGCTTGTATTGTCTTCATTGAATGGCTCATTCTGCCTGACAGCGGAATTTGATTCGTCATCGCCGTTGTACAGTCTGCAGAAGTGGTCCTTCCATATCATCAGCATTGACTGCGACTTTACTACGATATTTCCCTGTTGGTCTTTACAGGCCTCAGTTCGTGCTCGGTAACCTTGAGTCATTCGTTCTATCTCTTGGTAAAACTCCCGAACGTCATTCCTGTTTTTTAGTCTCTCAACATCCTCGATCGAGCGCTTTTCATGCTCTCTCTTTTTATTTCTGAAAATCTTGTGTTCTTCTCTCCAACTTCGGAATCGGAATCGGCCGCTGCAAACGTGCCCGCGGTGGCCATATTATGAACGAAGCGAGTTCCATTCACAACCGTTTTGATTCTACTTCAAGCCGAAAAGGGTTCTTGAAATATCTGTAATGGTTTTCGTTTTATTTTTAAAGAATTTGTCGAGTCCTTATTGGAAAACCCTTTATAATACTTTTAAATGATCGTAATTTCATAATTCGATATTCTAGATACTTATAATTTTCATTAACTGTTGCTATTTATCTTTTTAAGGTGTTCTCTTAAACCAAGTTATGCCTTTAGTTAGTATCGGACCTGATGCCTCTTTGTATGATGCAATAAAAATTCTAATACACAATAGAATTCATCGATTGCCAGTGATTGATCCAATGACTGGTAATGTTCTGTACATATTAACACATAAGAGAATCCTCAGGTTCCTGTTTTTATATGTAAGTTACATCAGTGTTCTTCTTAGAACAGAATCATTTTAATTGATTTTTTGTTTTTAAGATAAATGAATTACCAAAGCCCTCGTACATGCAAAAGAAGTTAAAAGATCTAAAAATTGGAACATATGATAATATTGAAACCGCTGATGAAAATACAAGTATAATAATGGCCCTGAAAAAGTTTGTGGAAAGAAGAGTGTCAGCTTTGCCATTAGTAGATGCTGAGGGAAGATTAGTGGATATTTATGCTAAATTTGATGTGATTGTAAGTACATTATTTATTAAAACTTGTGTTCCTATATTGTTTCCATAGTTAATAAGCGAGGACTGTATACTCGAAGAGTATGATTACTTACTTACTTACTTATGGTGGCGCTACAGTCCAGGTCGGACCAGGGCCTCACAAACCAATCATCTCCAGCCAGCTCGGTCCCTAGCTAGCTGTCTCCAGTTTCGCACGCCAAGTTGGTTCAGGTCCTCTACCACCTGTGTGCTCCACCTGAGTCGCGGTCTTCCTCTTCTGCGACGTCCTTCCGGGTTTGATTCGAAGACTCTACCAGCCGGAGCATTATTTTCCATTCGCTTACTTTTCTAGCTAGGTCTGTGTTGCTGTACAGCTCATACAGTTCTTGGTTGAATCTTCGTCTCCATTCTCCATTTATGCTAACAGGACCAAAAATCACTCGAAGAATTTTTCTCTCAAAGCAGCCCATCATCGGATGTTGTCATGGTCCATGTCTCTGCAAAAAACATTAGGACCGGGATGATGAGGGTTTTGTAGAGTGTCACTTTAGTTGCTCTGGAGAGGACTTTATTACTCAACTGCCTTCAAGTCCAAAGAAGCATCGATTGGCATGAGTGATTCTTCGTTTGATTTCAGCGCTGGTGTTGTTGTCTGAGTTGATAGCGGATCCTAGGTAGACGAAGTCCTTAACTACCTCGAAGTTAAATCTGTCTATGTTGACGTTTGCTCCAATACGTCGATGTTGCTTGTCCTTTCTTTTTGACAGCTAGACCCATCTTTCTGGCCTCCGTCTCAAGACTCAAACGCTTATGTCAATGTCGTCTACGTATCCTAGTAACTGGACGGACTTTTGACAGCGTCCGTTAGGTTTTGTCCGACCATGATGGAACAGCGTGAGTTTTCCATTTTCATCTTACATAGACGGACGAGTTTTTCTGGGATTCCAAAACTAGACATTGCTCTATATAGTTGGTCTCTATAGACGCTGTCATACGCGGCCTTGAAATCGATGAAAAGGTGGTAGGTATCGATTTGAAGTTCCTGATCAGGGTGTTGACGAAGGGCTTCAAACGTTCACACAGCACGGCAGACAAGGTCTTATAGGCGATGTTAAGGAGACTTAGTGTAAGTTCACAAACGCATCACTGCAGTCATGATGCACAATCATTCAAAGTCAAACGTTCACAAACGCAAATTTGAGCATCATTTTTCTCGTCAACTGTTCACTATTGCAAACTGATGCGCAAACAAAAAAGCATCACTGCTACAGACTGATTAGTTTTTGATTCCATATATTTTTTTTGCAAATATGGAGACGGAAAAGGAAAATTGAGTATAATTTAATAGCAATTATATGGAAACTTAATATTTATTGAATATTCTTTTGTTTTTTCCATCATTAATAAATAAAAGAAAAAATGTGTTTTTCAACGTCAAATAAATAAATCGATCAGCATCGCATCAGCATCAGCTGCATAAGCATCAGCATCGCAAAAAAGCAGTGATGCGGAATCACTGCACAGAAATGAGGCGTTTGTGAACTTACACTTATATCTCTGTAGTTGGTGCAGTTCAGGGGATCTCTTTTCTTGAGGATCGGGCATACGATGCTGAGGTTCCATTCGTCGGGCATGCTTTCCGCCGACCAATTTCTGCAGATGAGCTGGTGCATGCTCCTAACCAAATCATCTCCAGCTGATTTTGTACAGTTCGGCGGCTTTCCCGTCTGCTCCAGCGGCTTTGTTCGACTTAAGTTTAGATATTGCTATCTTCACTTCGTCAATGTCGGGTGGGTGGAATTATTGGCCTTCTGCACCCAAATTGAATGGTTCTGCATTGCTGGCGGAGTTTTGCTCGTCATCATCGCCGTCACCGTAGCAGTCGCCGTATATATTACAGTTGTTCATTTTACGTAGGCCCGGACCATCCCATCGCATTTCTTTAATGGCGGTTATATCTGCTTTATAGCAGTCAAGGGCTTCCGCTAGTTGTTCGGCTGCACGTGGTCTGTTAAGGGACCTAACATTCCAAGTGCAAAACCGAAATTCGTTGTCCTTAAATCGTTTGCATGGGTGGTCATCATTAATTCCGTCCGTATCCGAGGCTTGTTGGTGTTTCGAAACAATGTCTTTTTGGGTATGGTTTATTTCGCATTTTTTATCTCGCTTTTGGTCGTTTCGCCACGGTCGTTTTGCATTTGGTTATTTCGCATTTCATTCGTTTGGTCTTTTAGTTGCTTCGCTTTCGATTGTTTAGCTGATTTTTTTTTCGCCTTTCAGTCTTTTCGTTTTTCATTTATTTTGCATTCGTTTATTTTGCATTCGTTTATTTCGCTTTTCGATTATTTCGCTTTTTTATTATTTTGATTTTAATTGTTTCGCCTTCATCTGTTTTTTTTTTTTTATTTTAATTTTTGTGTACGTAAGGATCCTGAAAACCCTAAAATTCGCGCGAATTTTAAAGTCTTCAGGATCCTTACGTACACAAAAATAAAAATTAAAAAAAAACAGACGAAGGCGAAACAATTAAAATCAAAATAATAAAAAAGCGAAATAATCGAAAAGCGAAATAAACGAATGCAAAATAAACGAATGCAAAATAAATGAAAAACGAAAAGACTGAAAGGCGAAAAAAAATCATGTATGTACTTGAATTGACGATTTTTTCAAAATAATAGGAAAATCCTTCACGACTTAGTTTATCCTTTCCTCAAATTGATTTAAAAGTATCGCATATGATTTTCCTTTCTTTTTTTTTTTTATTTTAAAGACAATATTAAAATACTTCACTGTATTCTAACCTTACGCGGGCGGTTTCAAAGACTAAAAGCCATCTAATGAAGACTAATTAGATAACAATAATTATTACATTCCCAAGAGAATTCAGAAAAAAATGCGAAATAACCGTTAGCGAGAAAACCTGTGGCGAAACAATCGTATTGCAAATTAACAATTTTGCGAGACAGTTAATGGCAAAACAAAAAGAGCGAAACAATTCTGCCGCGAAACAGGAAAAAAAAAACAAAATAAACAAAAAAAAAAACAAGTTTTGCGAAATAAAAGAAATTCGAAGAGAGAAAAGCGAAATAACAAAATGCAAAACAAAAATGCCGAAACAATAGGTACCCTGTCTTTTTCAATGCCGGTCAGTCACCCTGACGCACGACCCCCAACCTGGAGGGCCAGGTCTTTAGTTTAACTCTAAGACGAAGAGCCTATAAGATGTTCACTAAGTAGTTCATCATGACTGGAACTGTAGACGGCACCTTTGATTCCATCTTGGGAGTTTTCCGATGCCGCCTGTTGAAAAGGAGGCATGCCTTAGTGAACGCATACCTCCTCCCCCTCTCTCACTTTGCTGCCGCGAACAACATCCCACTGGGGTTGGAACCCAATCTTCGGTTGAAGGTACTGGGCATGTGATGTTCACCGCAGGGAGGTGGAGAGTAGCTGAGTAGGAGTTGATAGACAGAGGTTGCTGTGGACGCTTGTGTCCTCTTGAGTGCACGTGTCTACCCTTCGTTAAATGATTTGGAAAACAAATTCATCCATCAGATTATCAAGTAAAACCGCGATATTTCCAACAAGATTGGTCTATTTATGCCTATCCATCGATCACCGTATTCTTCATCCAGCCAGTCCTTAACTTCGTGACCATAGTGGCCGGAGCACCCTCTTGTTGGAAATATCGTCTCTTTACTGATGAATGAACTAAAAAAAAAATCTTAACTAAGCTCCCTTTCATTAGTATCGACAGAGAAATTGATCTTAACATGGGTCAGGGCAGGATACACCAAAGTTAGCCTTTGAGTTTAAATCGTCAAAAAGTGATGATAAAGTTCTAAATCAGACTTTACAGTACTTACTTACTTAAAGTGGCGCTACAGTCCGGGGTGGACTTGGGCCTCATCCAACAAACCTCTCCAGCCTGCTCGGTCCCTAGCTAGCTGTCTCCAGTTTCGCACGCCGATTTGGTTGAGGTCATCTTCAACTTGCGCGCGCCACCTGAGCCTTGGTCTTCCTCTACTGCGCCTTCCCTCTGGGGTGGATTCAAAGACTTTACGGGCCGGAGTATTGGTATACATCCTCTCCACGTGACCAAGCCATCTGAGTCTATGGACCTTCATTCTTTTAGCTAGGTCAGTGTCGCTGTACAGCCCGTACAGTTCGTCGTTAAATCTTCTCCTCCATTCACCGTTTATGCTGACAGGACCATAGACCTTCATTAGAACTTTTCTCTCGAACCGGCCTAGGGCGCTCTCATCCGTTTTTGACAGAGTCCATGCTTCTGCACCATATAGCAGACTTTTTGACTTTAGTAGAACGATTTTTTTCGTAGAATATGAGCAATAGGTCGATCGTATACAAAAGTACTATGTCTTCAATAATTGTGTTTTTATTTTACAGAACCTTGCCGCTGAGAAGACATACAATGATTTGGATGTTTCCTTGCGAAAGGCGAATGAACATCGCAACGAATGGTTCGAAGGAGTTCAAAAGTGCAATCTCGACGAGACACTGTACACAGTCATGGAACGTATTGTTCGAGCCGAAGTACATCGATTGGTGGTCACTGATGATAGCCAGAAAGTCATAGGAATTATTTCACTGTCAGATATTCTGCTTTATTTAGTTTTACGCCCTAGTGGCGAAGGTGTTGGTGGATTAGAACAATCTCTCCGAGCATCTGACCCGTTCCTTTTAAGTAAACCGTCTGAAGCCGACGAAAATACTTTCGAAAAGTCAAATTCTGGCTCCGACAGTCGTTCGCTAATTGACGATATTCTTGAAGAAGAAGCCTTAGATGTAACCCAGTCACATGGTAACAACACGACGGATGAAGTAATAACAAATAGCAACGAACATTTTGTTAGTAATGTTATTGAAGAGAATGCAGAAAGCACATGTTCCGAGGATTCCAAAAACAAACATAAAAACATTGTTCCACTTTTAGATAAACTTGATATAAATGAAGACGAGAACGTTAGAGTAGAAAAAAGGACATTGTCTTCCGAATCTATTTCATGTGATGAAAATAATTTCAATGAAGCGACTCCTGAAACGGCAGTCAATACAGCGATGGAATTAGCATTCGTAAGCGAATAAAAGTACAGTAATTAGACGGTATTTAATTAATCATTTCAGATTACACTAATAAAAATACGATATTGTTTAGTTTGTATAATTTAAAATAATATATAATAAAATGAAAAGTACTTGTTTTTATTTTCTTCGTTCTTTTTTCATAAAAATTGTGCATGAAGTTAGTACATTGAATCGAACTGGGTAAGTAATCTTGTTTCGTAGTTTCTTAGCTCTTTGCACTCCAAGTTGATTGAGGTCCTCTTCCGCTTGTGTGCGCCACCTGAGTTGCGGTCTTTCTCTCCTTCTGCGTCCCTCGGGAATAGTGTCGAAGGCTTTCCGGGCCGGAGCATTGGTGTCCATGCCATCTGAGTCTCTGGACCTTGACCCTTTTGGCTAGGTCCATGTCGTTGTACAACCCGCAAAGTTCGCTGTTGTATCTTCTCCATTCCCCATCAATGCACACGGGGCCAAAGATGGCCCGAAGAACTTTCCTCTCGAAACAGCCTAGGGCACATTCATCCGATTTTGTCAAGGTCCATGCTTCTGCACCATACAGCAGGACAGGGATGATGAGGGTGTTGTACAGTTTTACCTTAGTAGCTCGAAAGAGGGCTTTTCTACTCAGTTGCTTTCTTAGCCCAAAGAAACAGCGATTAGCAAGAGTAATTTTTCGTCTTATCTCGGCGCTGGTGTTATTGCCCGTGTTAATAGCGGAGCCTAGTTAGACAAACTCCTTTACTACCTCGAAGTTGTATGCGTCTATTGTGACGTTCTGTCTGAGCCGTCGGTGTTGGGTGTCCTTACTCGAAGACAATATGTACTTTGTTTTTCCCTCATTTACCGCTAAACCCATTTTTGCCGCTTCTGTCTCAGCTGTGTTCTTCCCATTATATCAATATCATCGGCGTACGCGAGAAGTTGAACAGATTTAGATAGATAGATAGTTATTCATTTTATATGCAATTTATTCTACAATGCACTACTTTAGCTCACCTTCGAATAAAGATTTTTAAGTCTAAGTTTGATTTTCTGATAATTAAATCACTTTATAAAAAGAGAAACTTTTCTAACAATAATAATTTATTGCAAGATTTATGGAGCTTAATTTAACACTCAACTCAGCACTATACCGAACAGATTTATAGAAGATAGTGACTCTGGTGTTGACGTTGGAGTTTTGGACTATCTTCTCAAGAACGATGTTAAAGAAATCGCACGACAGTGCATCGCCTTGTCTGAATCCTTTTTTGACGTCGAAAGATTCCGTAAGCTCATTGCCAACCTTGATGGAGCAGCGTGAGTTCTCCATCGTCATTTTGCACAAGCGAACGAGCTTGGCAGGGATGCCAAAACTAGACATAGCTTTATACAGTTCGTCTCTGTAGATGCTATTATACGCGGCCTTAAAATCGATGAAAAGGTGGTGGGTATCGATTTGGAGTTCATAGGTTTTTTCCAGGATCTGCCGCAACGTGAAAATTTAATCGATGGTGGACTTGCCTGGTCTGAAGCCACACTGATAAGGACCTATCAGGTTGTTGACGAAGGGCTTCAAACGTTCACACAGCACGACAGACAAGATCTTATAGGCGATGTTAAGGAGACTTATACCTCTGTAGTTGGTGCAGTTCAGGGAATCTCCTTTCTTGAGGATCGGGCAAACAATGCTGAGGTTCCATTCATCGGGCATGCATTCCTCCGACCATATCTTACAGATGATTTGGTGCATGCTCCTATCTAGATTTTCAACTGCTGCTTTGAACAGCTTGGCAGCTAGACCATCTGCTCCAGCGGCTTTGTTGGATTTCAGCCGTGATATTGCCGTTTTCACTTCTTCTAGGTCGGGATCACGGATTTGTTGGCTATCATCGTGATCGATGAAAGGCTCCTGCCTGACGGCGGGATTATGTTCGTCGTCACCGTTATACAGTCTACAGAAGTGGTCTTTCCAAATCCCCAGCATTGACTGTGATTCAACTATGATGTTCCCTTGTTTATCTCTGCAGGCATCGGTTGAATGACCTTGAACCAGCTGTTATACCTTCCGGTAGAACCTCCTAACTTCATTCCTGCTGTTGGCTAACTCAACTTCCTCGATCTGAGAAGCGTGCCCCCCCTCTTTTTTCTTCTGAGAACCCGGCGTTCCTCTCTCCTCTTTTGCTCGTATAGCTCACCAGCAGCTCTTGTCCTTATGTGCAGCGCCGCTTCGTATGCCTCCTGCTTGGCTGCGTGGGCCTGCCTGCATTCTTCGTCAAACCAAGAGTTTTGTTTTGGTGGCCCTGTGAAACCTAGCACATTAGAGGCGGCATCTCTAATTGCTTTCTGGCAATGTTGCCATTGGTCCTGGATACTTGATGTTGGTGGCATAGAACTCAAGGGAAGATGCCGAGAACTGGTGCCGAAAAAGCGATACCTGTGCTGAGTGTCAAAGGGCCAAATAAAATGAATCACAGCCAAATGCACCAGTATAATGTTGGAGCACCCTTCGATAGAATTGCAGTAGACGTGGCGGGCCCATTTCCGGAAACAAATGATGGAAATCGTTATATTCTAGTCGTCATGGATTACTTCAGCAAGTGGCCTGAAGCATATGCCATTCCAAACCAAGAAGCCAAAACAGTCGCAGATCAAACTGTCTTCAAATGGGGAGCAGATTCGGCGTTCCATTAGAACTGCATTCCGACCAGGGAAAGAACTTTGAATCAAACATATTCCAGGAAGTTTACAATCCCCATCGACAAAAAGGGTTGTCACCGAAACTTCAACGGGTCTGGGAGGATCCTCATACAATCATTACAAAAATCAACGACGCATCGGGACGGGGGAGAAGGAAGATCTACGAGTTCTCCCTTTCTCCCTCTGAGCTCTTCGCTGATTGCCTGTAAGGTGGAATGGACAGGGTGCAAAAAAATCAAAAGTCGAAATCAAAATTGTTATTACAAAGGAGCTCAGAGAGAGAACGAGAGAACTCGTAGATCTTCATTCTCTCAGTCTGATGTGACACTTTTCAGGCTACCGTCCTTTACAGTACACAGAATACAAGGTATTATATTGCGCATCTGTCAGAAACCAAAATGACCGAAGTGAGAAAAGGCACAAAAAGAAATACCAAAAATTTTGGATCTGAAATTTGAAATAATATGCGCGAACTTGAGAAGAAGAAAATCGGGAATATATTATAATACCTTGTATTATGTGTACTGTGACTTTCCGTACTCTATTATAATTTATATTGGGCGCGTTCACTTTGATTTGGATAGACTATCCGGATAGCTTTTCGTTTTTGTTTTCCGTGTAAACAAAAATAGCAGAGGTTCAAACCAAACTAATCCAAAGCTATCCAACAATTTCTGGTATAGGTGGCTATGTGACAGAACCTTTGTATATGGCATTGTATTTCTATCTAGCTAGTACCCGCGAGATGAAAATCGATTGTAGTGCAATCTTGAGATCTGGCGCAGTGCTATTTTTTTTACATAAGTTTGGTATTGGGAAAAAAATGGCTTTGCGCCAGATCTCAAGATGGCACCACAATCGATTGCCATCTTGCACATACTAGCTAGATAGAAATACAATGGTATATGGATTTACCAAGTAGGTACTATCAAGAATGGTTTTCAAGCAAGCAAGCAGAGAACACACATTACAAACTTATGTATAAAACTGTCAAAAAACTGTCAAACCAAGCAGAAAACCATTCTTGATATTACCTGGTAAATCCATATACAAAAGACAGAACAGCTATTGAAATTTCGTAAACAGCTGATTTTTGTACTCTTGTTTACATAGCTATCCAAATTTAGCTATCGAATTTGTTCATGGAAAACGAGTTGGATAGGCTACAATCAAATGTTTTACTCACACATTCAAACTTTTAGTACTGGCCAGTCAACTGGCTTGCGAATTTTCGAGCCAGTAAACGAGCAAGTAAAACGGGCAAGTAATTTGACAGGTTTTGACAAATTTATCAAAATGAACAAAATAAAATTAGATTATTAGTTGAAGCGAGGATTTTTATTTACTTTTTTTGTTCGCGACATGTTCGAAATTAAAAATTGGATGTTAAAAGCAGGTAAGCTTGTAAGAAATCGTTGAAATGAAAAAAAAAATGTGAACTTGCTGGCAAGTTGACTAGCACGTTTTTTGCCACCTACGTCACACCAAGTACACCGATAGAGATTTGACAAATCTCACAAATTTGTAGGCCACTGGCAAGCAAGAACTTGCTCGTGTGGCCGCAGGGTAAGATAGGCTATCCAAGACCAAACTGAACGCGCCCATTATCTCTTTAATTTTTCTCAATACCAACTTAAGCGTGCTTTACACGATATGGATTTTTCATATGGATTGTCACTTTTTCCATATGGAAATTTATACAAATCGTGTAAACGTATTAAGAATCTATATCGAAATACAGATGAAAATTCCATATGGATTTTTTTCATTTAGGCCGTGTGCGAATTCAGTTAAAAATGGGTTAAAACTTGACGTTTGGTTAAATTTTGACACTTCGCATAATTTGACTAGCTGCTGAGCAGGTTAAAAAATGACAGTAGTGGTTAAAAATTCATCCATTTTTATTTTTTAACCACAATTCATCCAATTCGCACACGGCCTTAGAACTGTTTCTAAATTTCATCTGTATACAGACGAAATCGGATTTTTTAAACGACAAAAAATGTTTACATTTAAACATGGAGAGCGCGAAAAAGGTGATTTGTTATGTTATTTTGTGTTTTTCATAAAAAATAATAATAATATAACACATTTTAGGTGTTTTGGACAAAAAAATGTTTTGAAACTACAAATGAAAAATCCAAATCGTCTAAATGCTTTTCTGATTTTAGGCCGTGTGCGAATTGGATGAATTGTGGTTAAAAATTAAAAATGGATGAATTTTTAACCACTACTGTCATTTTTTAACCTGCTCAGCAGCTAGTCAAATTATGCGAAGTGTCAAAATTTAACCAAACGTCAATTTTTAACCCATTTTTAACTGAATTCGCACACGGCCTTACAAACAAAATCCAATTTGACATACATATGAAAATACATTTCGAAATGAAAAGTGACAGTCCATATGGAAAATCCATATCGTGTAAGGCACGCTTTAGGCCGTGTGCGAATTGGATGAATTTTGGTTAAAAAATAAAAATGGATGAATTTTTAACCACTACTGTCATATTTTAACCTGCTCAGCAGCTAGTCCACTGATCTCTATTATAACTGGATAGTGGATAGGAACAAAAAGTTTGACTCCCATAGAAGACTGTTATAAGTGTAAAGGTACCATCCAGGTATAACAGTTATACCAAAATATAACACTTCTCCACTGACAGCTGAAAAAAAACATAAATACGGCTGTGCTGCGAAACAAAGGAAACTTCTCAAATGATAAATAATAGGTAAGTCCTTCCTGCTTTAATATTTAATTGTTATTTATTTTAATTAGTGGTTTTTGTAGTTTCGTCCATGTTTAGTTAAGGGATATCTTCCAATACAACACACAACACAAAGTTGGTAAGTTGAAAATCTTTTGACAAAGAGTTATCAGGAAGTGTATTTGAGGTTATAACTCCTTCAACGCATTTTCTATAAATTAATCTTTTATTAACATGTTCATTCTATTTTTCAATTTCTAGCTGATATTAGCTTGGCTGAATGGAGTCGCAAGGCCATTATCAACATCGCATTCAAGCAATATACCGCCAACTTGGACAAAGAATTCACAAACATTGATTTGACTGTGAACATCCTAACAATGGGCTATTGGCCAACTAATCCACTAACTGAAGTTACCATGCCACCACAGCTAGTTAAACCACAACAGGTATTCAATAAATTCTATCTGGCCAAACATAGTGGTAGGAAGTTACAGTGGCAGCCAACTCTCGGCCATTGTGTTCTTAAAGTTCGATCATGTAAGTTTGTCAAAACAAAAAGACCTCAAAGGAGAATGGGCAAAAATGTATGGAAGCTGGCCTACGAACCAATAACAACATGCTATATATCAATGGAAAGGTTTTTCTGTCTTCTTTAACTTTTTCTATGGCAGTAAGTCCCAAATTGCTGTGTGGAAAAAGTTATTGCACAATAAAGTCATTCACAAGTAATAAGTGATTTCTTATTTTCACCTTGACCTTTGACCCAATAACAACATGATGTATATCAATTGAAAGGTTTGTTTGTGGACTTTAACTTTTGTCTTGGCAAGAAGTCCCAAATCACTGTGAGGAAAAAGTTATTGCACAATTAAGAGATTCAAGGATAAAAATAAGTTTTGTTTTGTTTTCTTTTGTAAAGCTTTTCTATTATGATGAAAGCAAGAAAACACTTTTTTTTCTATGACTTAATTGTGCAATAACTTTTTCCCCACAGTGATTTGGGACTTCTTGCCAAGACAAAAGTTAAAGTCCACAAAAAAACCTTTCAATTGATATACATCATATCGTTATTGGGTCAAAGGTCAAGGTGAAAACAAGAAATCACTTATTACTTGTGAATGACTTTATTGTGCAATAACTTTTTCCACACAGCGATTTGGGACTTACTGCCATAGAAAAAGTTGAAGTAAACAGAAAAACCTTTCCATTGATATATAGCATGTTGTTATTGGTTCGTAGGCCAAAATGCCCATTCTCCTTTGACTTGTGAAATTTTCAGGGGCCCAAAGATTGCTGTTCAACGACAAGAACCTCCTTAGTTTTGAGGAAGTTAAAGCGGCGTGTAACATTGAAGTATGTCTAACAGGAACATATGAGTATTTTTGTTTAATAATACACATGTTCAATTAAAGGATGGAGAACTACGAAGAACGCTGCAACCTCTTGCCTGTGGCAAAGCCCGTGTCCTGACGAAAATCCCTCGCAGCAGGGAAGTTGAAGACAAGGACCAGTTCCAATTCAATAACGAATTCACATTCAATTATTCATATTTATAAAGAACAACACCATGTCCGAGGCCAGAGATGATTCTTCGGGGATTGCTCAACTCCTTGAAGAACTCAATCAATGGCAAGAACAAAAAAGAATCCTACTCGAAAAGCAAAACAATCAAAGAAAACTTCTGGGCCTTGAACATAAGAAAATGTATGAAACTCTTGGAATATACCACGCTGATCTTAATTTATCCAATGATGAAAAAATGAGCGACTGTAGCAATTCATCATCTGGCACTGAAGCTGATCTGGGCGTAAGTACTCTTGACCAAACCATCGATGACAAATTACCAGCTGAGTATACAAACGAAAAGCAATTGAAACCAAAACGACCGTTCCTTCGAAGGAAACAGGGTTTAATTAATCGTTTCAAAGTCGATCCTGACCAGTTTCGTCTTAGCAATCTACCACCATACAAATATTCCTCAGCTCATCCAAGTTTGAAGAGAAATCCGGCTGTGAAAAAACCACCGGAAAACAAAAATGCATCCAATGATTCGCGCCCAATTTCGAAGACCGTCCTTAAACTGAGAACTCTTGAGAAACCAAAAATTCAGCTAAATCTCGATGAATTGCAACAAAAATTTCAAAATTCTTTGATTTCTTCTCAAAATGCTTGCTATTCAACGCCAGACAACAAAACCCAATCAACAATATCTACAATCAAAGAAACACCGGAACCAATTTCGTGGGCAACAATCCTCGATCCAATGAATATTAAACCAATTGAAGTTCCAAACCGAAGTAATAGTTGTACCGAAATCGATTCCGAAGAGTGTACTGCCGACAACATGAGTATTTTCGAATTGCTAGAACAAAAAGTTAAGGAAGGAAGCTTCGATTTGAATGCAAGTTATATCAGGAGATTCCTGAAAAGTACACAAAAATTTGCAAACCCAAACCCAGAACAAAATGATTCATCAATTTCACTCAAACTTCCACCAATTCCCTATGAAGTTCATGCAAGCTCCAAGTCCCTAGTTTCAGATTCATCTGAAACCGAATATGACGATGACGAAGTTAAAGATGACAGCAGCCCGAAACAGGTCCGATTTGCTGACGAAAGTGCAGTTCAAGCCAAGCAAAACGAAACTAATCATTCTACAGTGCTGGAAAGCAGCGATGCCTCGCAAGTTTTTGAGGAATTTAAAAAGCAAATATTTGCCAATACAAACGATTCCACTGTCACTAATGAACATGGACACGGCATAACCGAAGATATACTCCAAAAAGCCGAATTAATTCGAACACGATTAAATGAGCTTGAAACTGAAATCAATTCGTTCAAAAGGAACAACTCGGAATTGGTCAAATTAAAACAAGAACACGAACTGGAGAAAGCCCACTTCGAACAGGAGCGTTTAGAAGCCGCCGAGAAAATCAACGATGAACGAATTCAAATGGAAATCTATTTGCATGACGAACGAATGAAGATCGAAGAAGATCGCAAAAAAATGGAAAAACAAATACGACATCAGAAATCATTGGTTTCAGGCAAGGACAAAAAGGAAATTGCCAAATTGCAAGAAGAAATTGAAACTTTACAGAAAGAAATGAGAAAAAAAGAAGAATCTCATGTGGCAGCCCAGTCAAGATTACGGGCACAGGTCAGAAATCTAGAAAAAGACGTTCGGCAGTTAAATGTTGAAATCGAGGTACTCACAAAGGAGAACAAAATACTCGAAGCGGAAAATCTGAAAATAAATCGCCAGAATAACAATAAAATGCTACAAGAAATCAATAGGAACATTGCAAAACTAGCTCCCAAAGGGGTGAGAACACTGGGGCCTGATTATATGCTTGGTATGTAAATTCAATCCTTTACTAAGGACCACTCATTAATGAGGTTTTCATTTCCAGGTGCATTGAACAAACAATTTTGTTCAAGGACAACAAACCTTTGAACATGATCCTCGACGAAGGTGGTGACCTCACCAACTTGGTCCACTAGAAATATCTCCAATTCTTGAAGGATATTCGTGGACTCAGTGAAGAAACCACAACCGGAGTTCACAACTTGTACAAAATGTTCAAAGAAGGTCGCCTCGGTGTGCCAGCCATCAATGTCAACGATTCAGTCACAAAAGTAGGTCCTGCATATTTTTAAAGTCGTTTCCACTGTTCTGATTGATTTCTTCCTTTTTAGAGCTAATTCGACAACTTGTACGGTTACCGTGAGTCCCTGATCGATGGTATCAAGCGCGCCACCGACGTCATGATTGCCGGTACAGTTTGCTGCGGATACGGTGAGTCACCGAAGTTGACCCCATTATTGCCCTGCAAGCAGCTATGGAAGGCTACGAAGTCACAACAATGGATGAAGCCAGCAAAGAAGCAACCATATTCGTCACAACCACCGGCTGCGAAAACATCATCTTTAGCCATCATTTCCGGAACATGAATGACGATTCGATTGTCTGCAACATCAGTCACTTTAATTGTGAAATCGACCTTGACTGCCTAAATAAGAATGCCAAGGAGAATATCAATACTAAGCCACAAGCCGATCGCTACACACTGGCCAACGGCAAGCACATTATTCTGTTGGCCGAAGGAGGTCTCGTGAACCTGGGATGTGCTCATGGACATCCCAGTTTTGTCATGTCGAATTCGTTCACCAATCAAGTTCTTGCCCAAATCGAACTCTGGACAAAGGCCGATCAGTACGAGATTGGTGTTCACATGCTGCCGAAGATTTTGGATGAAGAAGTCGCCAGTTTGCATTTGGAGAAATTAGGTATTAAGTTGACTAAATTGACTGAGAAGCAATCGAAATACCTTGGAGTGCCACTATTGGCTGGCCGAGTTGGGTCCTATGTTCTTCTCGGTAAAGGAGACTGGTCGCAGTGGACGGGAGAAGAAGAAACAGGCTGCCGAACATCTCAAGGAAATGGAAACGCAAATTCAAATGGCTCAAGAACAAATGGAAGAACAAAAATTCCAAGCTGCTCAACGGGAGGAGGCTCTGATGCCCAAACAGGAGATTGTTACCCCTGGACAGACACCACGGCGAACGCCATCACGTATTGGTTTATAATTTTTTTTTAGTTCATCGTTTTATTTTTTTGTATAAACCGTCATAAGCATAAATACATTAATTAATCAGAACATATACAACTAGGACGTTAACTTAACGGATAGAATTGCTCAAATTAACGCTATCCTCATTCACATAATGCAAAATCGATATCGATCCCAAAACAGTCGGTACACAGCACGGCTCCGGTAGATTCGGTTGCTTGAGATGCATCAGCGTCTGCACAATTGCATGGTTGGTTGCATTCATTTTGGCACCCAACGGGAAATTACAATCCCCTCCACAGAAATACGCTTCGAACTTCTTCGGCGCAATAACCCAGTCCTGCATTTGCAAGTCTCTAAAATCAATCGAGAAATTCATGCGTTCGCAATTCTTTGGAATCTTGTAGCTTTCTCCTTCGTACGATTGACTATGGGCCGAAAAATCCGTTTGAGGCAGGGATTTCATCTTCCCGATGTTCCGTTTCACTCGCAAATGTTGAGCAATTCAGGTCCATTGAAATAGCCAATGATGAAGGGTTGGTTCTCATCGCTTCCTGATTCGTCGACAATTCCAATATCTCTTGGTGTGACATTGTCTGGCAGCACTTAGTTGCTTATTCCCGTTAGACGACCAGTTGGAGTGTAACCTTTTGCAAGCCATTTGGATATGGTCTTTGTGACATTGGCTTCCAGCCAACCATTGTAGCTGGTCGTTGTCGTGAAACTGTTCAGCAAACGTATATCGATTATTTGTAACTTCCTGTTGAATACTTAATACCGAAACCGTTAGATTTTGTTCGTATTTGAATTTGCGTCCCAATTCGGAGTTTTGAAAAAATCTCAATTCAGCTCGGACCAGCTGGAGGTCTTCGGCGATGTTGTTTGTGTTGAAGCTCATTGCCATGAGTGATCTTGTTTGCTTTCGTGTCACTTTGGATTCTGAAAGGAGAAATCTTTAATCAAGTTTATTTTGAATCGTTGGAAGTCGTACTTTTACTGGAGAAAGTTATGATGTTGTTGCAGTTTTCAATCACCGAACGGTCTTCTTTATTGACAAATGCACTTCGAGCAACTCGGCTGTGGTGACTGGTGGAATGGATTTCTTCTTCCTCGGTTAGAGAGTTGTAGAGCTCAAGCAGGAATTCGGATGCTGATTTTCTAAAGAAGGTTAGACAGAGGTCATTGTTAAGGCTTCCTGCAGTAAAGGGAATTGGGGACTTACCTTAGAGATAATGGCTTCTTGAAACGTTTGGGTTGTTTATTAAGACCCAATAAGTCTGCCATTTCGATTTGAAATTCATTTTCAGAATTGTCTAACGACTTCATAACGACCGATTGTTCAAGTCTTTCGTCAAGCAAGTATGGGATTTCGGATAGAGCAAATATTGTGACTTTGCAACACAAAATAGAATACACGATAAGAGCTTATGATGGCGATGTGTAATTCGGGATCCCGAACAAACTGATCCAGCTGTGCCGCATACGCAGTGCAGTGTGCAAATGGGTAACAGCTCATCCGAGTTATTTCAAATATGCGCAGGGTTTACACAAGGAGATGTGTTGTCATGTGACTTCTTCAACATAGTCCTGGAGCAGATATTGCACAAGACAGGTGTGAGCACGGAAAACACTATCTTCAACAAATCCACCCAGCTCCTCGGTCGATCCAAGAGAGCTGTGCTTCAGGCCTTCACAGCGATTGAAGAACAGGCGAAACTAGTTGGTCTTGAAGTGAATGAGGACAAAACAAAGTACATGTTATCAACAAACAAAGCAACATCTGTCCACCGCCTAGGACAAAACGTCACTGTTGGTAGCAGCAATTTCGAGGTAGTTAAGGAGTTCACCTACCTTGGAACAAACATCAATCCCACGAACGACACCTTAGTGGAGATCCGAAGAAGAATCACCGCTGCTGCTTCGATTTGGCCAAACAACTGGGTTCAAAACTCCTCACTTGAAAGACAAAGTGTCTGGTATACAAAACTTTGATTTAACCAGTACTACTCTACGGCGCCGAGTGCTGGACGATAAGTAAAAAAGGGGAATTGATACTGGGCACTTTCGAAAGAAAAATTCTTCGACGGATTTTTGGTCCCGTATGCGACGATGGCGAATGGAGAAGAAGGTACAACCGACAACTATATGAGCTGTATCAAGATGTGGATGTAGTCTAGTCGGCCACATCGAGCGAATGGACGACAACGCTCCAGCCAAGAAAGTCTTCTCATCCCAGCCCCCAGGTTCCAGACGACAAGGAAGACCGAACCTACGGTACAAGGACCAAATGATTGCGGATGCCAGAGCGCTTGGTCTCGGTGACTGGAGAGTGCATGCGAGGGATCGTTCACGATGGAAGGCTGCAGTATCCCAGGCTGAGATCCTTCGTATAGGTTGTGAGCCGGATAAGTAAGTAAGTAAGTATGTTAATTATTAAAAAATAAATTTAGAACCTACCCATGAAGTGTTCTGATTTCACTAGCACCTTTTTTGTTGCAATATTTGCAAAATCGTACCATTTCGAAATTAGTTTTAATTTAGATGATCGCTTTTAAAATTATTGACAAAACAAATAACTTGTTCAATATTTGCGAGGAAAAATTTGAAAATATTTAGAAAACACAAACGTCACTTTTTTTGTCATCAAAACATCAATTAACTCTGTCTCACTTTTTAGGTTGATAAAGAAAGAGATGCACAAGTGTAAAGGTACCCTGTCAAATTCAATAGGAGTCAAAAAAACTGTTATAATTTGTATGGAATCCACTATCCAGTTTATTATAGAGATCAGTGAGCTAGTCAAATAATGCGAAGTGTCAAAATTTAACTAAACGTCAAGTTTTAACCCATTTTTAACTGAATTCGCACACGGCCTGCTCAGCAGCTAGTCAAATAATGCGAAGTGTCAAAATTTAACCAAACGTCAATTTTTAACCCATTTTTAACTGAATTCGCACACGGCCTTATATGTAAAAAAAACATGCCTACCTGAGCTGCGTTTTTGCACTGACTATAGTTGACTATAATCAACTATGGTTGACTATTTCTCGTTTTTGCACGCCAATAGTTACAATTCGTAATCACAATTGTCGTTTTTGCGGCCAGTGTTGATGTGTCAAATCGTGACTATTTCTAACTATTCCCAATTCATCTCAGGAGGTGAGTTGAAAGTGGTTGTCGTGTCAAAGTGTTGTTTTTCGTATTTAATAATTGTCAATCTGGAATCTAAAATAAAAACATTATTTTCGTGCATTTTTTACAACCGCGTAGTCGTCCGTATCCGTATCCTTCAAATAAAAGTATTTTATTACAAAATAAAGAAAATAAGGTTCCTCTTACAAATTTCAAAGCTTGTTTGTTTTGTTTGTATTTTTTATCAAAAGCAATTGTCGGAAAAAAATAACTTTATTTCCCCGGAGATTTCGCTTTGGCCATATCAAATTGGAAAATTTTGGAAAAGCCGCTGCCTTGAATTGTGACGGGCATGTGTACAGTTCCTTGCCGGTCGGAACTCCTAATTACATTGCTCCAGAAGTGCTTGAGACAATTTCCAACTGCAGATTGACCAAATTCCAGCATAGCATAAGTTCTTTCAAACCTCGAGTTTTAAACCTTGATGCTAAAACTACTTACAGGTTAGCTGTGACTTCTGGTCCATTGGTATTATGAACTCATGGTATTGTAATGTGTATACACTTTATTTATCTCATACGCTCTGTATCTCCTTCTATTGTAATGTGTATACTTTATTATCTCTTACGCTCTGTATCTCTTTCTATATTTAATGTACACACTTTTCTTGCTCTCTTTACTTACTCCTTATCTCTATAACTCTAATATCGTTTAATTGTAGTAGTAAACACTTGTGAGGGGCAATACCTAGTGATTAAGAGAAACTTTTTGTTAAGTATTAAGAACGTTAGCCCCTACAAAAAGTAATCCCAGTATTTGGAGAGCTTCTGGAACATTCAGCTTCTCCAAGAACCAATAGTAGTTTCTAGAACCCAACATTTTTGTTATATAAATAGCCGTTTGGCGGCGAAGCAAGTTAGTTGATTGTGAACTGAGATAAAGTAAAGATACTGCGTTTGCAAAGTGATAATTGAAAGTGTTGAATAAATAAGTTTGTGAGTGATTTGAATAAAGTGAACTTGTGTTTTATTTAAAAGTGAATAAGTTTTAATTGTAATTAATTGTGTTCCAAGTGACTTAAAAGTCAGCGCCAATTTTAAGAATCTCAATTTCTCCCTGGTCACAAACCTTTTCAATCGAATTGACTATTTTGCGATCCGCAAACATCCCTATTTCGAGAGGACATGGTCGAGAAGTGAAGTGAACGACCGAAGAGTGTCGGCGATATACTCGAGAAGCAGTACGAAAAATTGGAGGATAAGTTGGCCGCTGCCCGTGAGCAGATGATTGTCGAACGTTAGTCGGCACGAACGGCAAACTTAAACCTGTGAAAATTGGAGAAGCAACTGGAGCACAAAATGGGGGAAAAGGCCGAGCATGAGAGGATGAAGGAGAAATCTGAGGTAAGGTTTTTCATCTCCAAACAGATCTCATTTAACGTTCTGTTAACGATCTGGCAATGCCTTAATTTTAGTTTAAAGAAAATGAAAAGAAGAGAAGATGATTATTATTCTTTTGATCGGGGAGAAGTTCGGTTGTTTCTAAAAAGTAGAGAAGACTTATTTTTGTTCGTTGAGTTCTTGTTCAAAGAAAAAGATTATTTTGCTTAAAACTAATAACTAATAAAGAATTTAAGTAAAGAAAGTGTAAAGTTTTAAGAATTCAGTTTGTTGTTTAATTATCTCGGCTTCGATTGATTATAAGATCTCTAATAATTCAGAAGTGGGATGAATGGAGCTATCTCCTAATATTTTATTTTGATTGACTCAAATTCGCATAAAATATTTCCACGCATCGTGAGTAAAATAAAGCTTTGATTTTGAATAACTGTTTGCTGTTGTAATTTTGCTGAGAAGGTGACGCCATGTTTTCATTTGGTGGTGGTGGTGGTCGTGATGAACGGGCCGCAGTTCGGAACGAACGGCGAGAGCGAGAGGAAAGACAGTTACAAGAAGAAGAAGAAGAACAGCGTCAGCAACAAGAGCGCGAAATTCAAGAGCAGATGGCAAGGAATGAGGAAAAACAAGAGCGAGATGAAGATATAAACAACGGCGAACGTGAGGAATTAGAACAAAATCCACCGAATGTTGTCCCCCAAGATCGAAGCTGGGAAAGGATGATTGATCATATGATGCAAGAAAATTCATTACGGAACGAACAAATAAATAGACGAGACAGAACAATCGACACACTTATTGAACAAATCCAGAATCAGACAAGGATTATACCCAATGCAAGTAGCACTCCGAGACCCGACGAACATCCAACATTCAATTACAATGTAACAAGTAACACCCGATGTAATGAAAAACATTGCACAGTTCGATGGCGAAGGTGATGGTATGGCTGCACAGTCATGGATAAATACAATCGAAAACATGCGACAAATTCACCATTGGCCCGATGGATATGTTTTGGATACAGCGCAAACGAATCTTACTGGAGGTGCTAAACAATGGTTTAGAACAAGATCAGACAAAATCCATACATGGACTGACTTTCAAACAGCGTTCAACAAGACTTTTCTTGTTCAAGAAAACCTAACGACTCGATGGCAACGAATGGTAGAAAGAGTTGAACAGCGTAACGAGACAATCTCCACATATTTCCACGAAAAGTATGATCTGTGCCACAATTTAAAATTAAGTTTTGAAGAATCGAAATCGAAAGAAATCCTCACGGGACTATGGTCCAAAGATATTGCAAATGCATTATTGGGTTGTAGACACCTAGATGCAGATGATCTCTTGCATGCTATTATAAAGCAGGAGAAAATGTCAAAATCTCGAAGCGAGCGTATCGGATTTTCTCGGACAGAACAGCCAACCGGATCAAATCGTCATAGAGTCAACAATAACACTGAACGAGCCAATGATCTTTTATGTTATAATTGTGGTACAGGTGGTCATTTATCACGTAATTGTCCACAACCGAAACAAGCACCGACATGTTATAGATGCAAGCAAAAAGGCCATTATTCTCGTCAATGCCAAGAACCTCAAACCCAGAGAGATGTGAATCAAGTGACTGGAACTCCCAAAAATGGAGCTCAGAAATATCTGAAAAAAGTTTATGTTGATAACAAAATATTTAATTCTTTTAAAGATATGGGCAGCTCCGAATGCATCATCAGAATGACAGCAGCCTTGATGAATGGATTCCAGTTCCATCGCGAAACCATAGAATTAAAAGCATTTGGGCCAGCTAATTTTAAAGTCGTCACTCCGGGATGGATAGTAGCATCATTGAAAGTCGACGAGGCTTCAGCTGATATTATCTTCAGAGTAGTTCCAGACGATGTGCAATCATATGACGTGCTTATTGGGCGCACTTTTACTGAGTTGAGTCATATTGTCTATCAGAAAGTTGGCGACGAATTAACATTCCGGGAGAAAACAGATTTCCATCCGTTCAAAGACCTTGAGTTTGAAGAAGAAGATTCAATAACTATCAAAACCGATTCAACATTACCAGCAGGAACAGTTAATTTAATTACGACAGTTCAGATTTCAGAATGACACACAAGTTATATTTCCAATCGTCAACCTCGGAAATGATGATATTCCTGAATACGAAATACTAACCATCAATAAACAAAAGCCTTCCCGTGACGAAAATAGAAACACTGTAAGTAGATTGATAGAAAAAGTAGATGTTGCTGTTGGTGAAGAACAACCTCCAGAGGTGGTCAATGAATTAGTTAGAATCTTGAACGAGTTTCGAGACTGTGTATCTCTAGATGCAAGCGAAATTGGATACCACACAGATCTAAGTATGGAAATCGAAGAAATTCCAGGGAGTAAACCAGTTCAATCCAAACCTTATGCAGCCAGTGAAATAGAAAAAGAAAAGATTCGCAATATCGTCAGTGATTGGCGAAGGCAAGGTATTGTGACAGACACGAAATCCGTATATTCCAGTCCAGTATTACTAGTCCGGAAGAAAACTGGAGATTCAAGACTTGTTGTTGATTATCGTCGATTAAACAATCAAACAGTCAAGGTGAACTTTCCTTTACCCAACATAGATGATCACATGGCATTACTGGTTGGTACAAAGATGTTCATAGTGTTGGATTTGGCTCAGGGTTATCTTCAGATTCCAATTCATCCACGGGATTGGCATAAGACGGCGTTTATAACTCCGGAGGAAACGAGTGAGTTTACTCGTATGATTTTTGGTTTGACAAATGCACCCTTCTATTTCACAAAAGTTATGCAACGAGTTCTTGGGCCTTTGCGAAATCGTGTCGTTCTTTTCTATTTAGACGATATTCTAATTCCTGGACGTGACTGGAAAGATCTGAAAGAAAGACTTATATTAGTTTTAGAGTCTCTCCGAAAAGGGGGCCTTACAATCCAACTTCGAAAATATGAATTTTTAAAGAGACGAGTTAACTATTTAGGCTTTGTTATCTCGGATAAGGGCATCGAACCTGGGGATAGAAAGTTAATCGCCGTAGAACAATTTCCAAAGCCGAAGAACATCCATGAAGTAAGACGTTTCCTTGGGTTGACCGGATTTTTTAGACGTTTCGTTAAACAGTTCTCGTTACGTGCCGCTCCTCTATACGACTTGTTGAAGACAGAAAGAACTTTCGAATGGAGTGAGGAAGCAGATAAGTCTTTCGAGGAACTTAAAACTGCACTTTTAAGCAAGCCAATTCTTCAACTATTTGATCCTCAGAAATACAGCGAGTTACACACAGATGCAAGTAGTCGAGGTTTAGCTGCCATGTTGTTGCAACGAGGTTAAGATGAGAAAATGCATTTGGTGAATGCAATAAGCCGTTTGACAGAAAAATGGTACCATTCGAGTAAGCTTGAATTGTTAGCGATTATGTGGGCGACTCAAAGATTAAGATTTTTATTAGCTGCGTTTTATTATCACAATGATCCAGATCAGATCATTGATTTATGTGTGAAACAACAAAAAAACGAAATCCTACTTTTTACTTGGATCAATTTTTGTGATCCAAAAATTAGTTCTTCTTCCGCACACAAGTAGAAATGTTGGCGTATATTTTCAATAAAAACTGTGCTGCCACTTTCACACATTTATTATCCGGGAATGAGATATTTTTCAATTACATAGCAAAAGCTTTGTTCACTTTAAAAACAACAGAATAATCGTTCAACAAAATTATCGTAGAGCAACTCCGATGTAATTGACAGAATGAATAAATTTCAAACAATTGCCAAACGTGACTTAATAAGTAAATTGATGATCCGAGTTGTTTTATTTTGATGATCTGATCCGGATCAGATCATTGTAATAATAAAACGCAGCTATTGATAAATATTGAATTTAAAATTGTGACAGATTGTCAAGCTTTGATTTTTCTCAATATTCAGAAAACAAGAAATCCGCAGGTATGTCGATGGTATAATTTACTGTGCGAATTTAATTTTACAATTGAACACCGAGCTGGCACGAAACTATCACATGTGGATGCATTGAGTCGTGCACCTACCGAAAAATGCGATCAAGTGAATGTTGATGACTTTGGTGTTTTCACTTTGGCATCAGATGAGGATGAAGTACTTATCTATCAATCTCAGGATCAAATTCTTCAGCGAAAAATAAGTATTTTGAAGAACAAAGAACCGGAGGAATAAACTGCACATGAAAGAGGTGAAGTAGTTGAATTCGAATTGGAGAATAGTATTCTGTTTAAGATAATCAATGGCCAAAAGAAATATGTAGTTCCAAAGAGTTTGCGCAAATCATTGGTTATTCGTTTTCACGACTTTCAAGGACATTTTGGACTTGATCGAACGCTAAGTAAATTACAAAGATTTTATTACTTTCCTGGAATGCGTCGATATGTAAAGCGACTCATTGGAGCTTGTCTTCATTGTTTATTGGCGAAGACTCGTACCGGAAAACCTGTGGGTTGCATCCAATACCTCCAGCATTGAAACCATTTATGGTCATTCATCTCGATCACATCGGACCATTTGTAACCAGTTCGAGGGGGAATAAATATATTTTAGTTCTCGTCGACAATCTGACAAAATATGTAAGACTAGATGCAGTACGAAGAACAAGTGCCGAAAATGTTGTTCGTAAATTGGAAGATTTCGTAACTGAATTTGGAGCACCCGAACGAGTAGTATCTGATCACGGTACATGTTTCACTTCATCCAAATTTGAAAGTTTTTGTGACAAATATGGAATCATGCACACGTTAAATTCTCCGCGACATGCTCAAGCGAACGGACAGGTTGAGAGGGTGAATCGTACCCTTCTCCCTACAATCATGGTCACGTTAGATGAAAGCAAAGATGGAAGAGATTGGGATCGGAAGTTGAAGGCTGTAGCAAGAGATTTGAACAATTCCGAAAACAAGACCACTGGAAAAACACCATTTGAACTTTTATTCGGCTACACTCCGCGTTTCGAAGAAGGCCTTGGAAGACAGATGACTGTACGTGAAGAAGTATTAAGCTATGAACGACCGGAATTACTTCGAGAAAAGGCAATTGAACGTATAGAAGAGGAACAGCAAAAATTCAAGAATCGATACGACCGTGGTAGACAGTTAAATGTCCAATATAACGTCGGCGATATAGTTTATATGTCATCTCCACCATCAGCAACTGGTGATTCAACCAAACTTTATCCAAGAAGCAGAGGACCTTTAGTCATCACAAAAATACTACCAGGAGACACTTATGGCGTGAGTACTTTGAAACTTGACACATCCGGACGAAAATACGCCTCAACAGCTCACGTGAGTCAACTCTTTGTATATGGATTTACCAGGTAATATCAAGAATGGTTTTCTGCTTGGTTTGACAGTTTTTTGACAGTTTTTTACATAAGTTTGTAATGTGTGTTCTCTGCTTGCTTGCTTGAAAACCATTCTTGATAATACTAGGTAAATCCATATACAAAGAGTCAACTTAAATTATGGAAGCCATCAACCGACGAAGAAGATGACGATGAATCTCTTACAATAAATCCTGATGATTCAAAGCAAGATGAAGAGTATGATGCCCACCCAGAAATTGTAAATCCCCATGACCAGACAAATATTTCAACATACCAACCGAAGACCAATCAAGATGAAGAACTAACGATGACAACCGACACGAATGGTGAGTTAGAACAACAACATTCAATACCGAAGAGATGTATTGATCCGCCCTTGAGGCACAAAGACTACTTTACCTAAAGTGTTATTTTATTGATGAACTTTTTTTTTACTTTGCTTTATAAAGTAATTGCTTCAAATAAGAATTAAGAATTTAAGTTGATCCGCCCTTGAGGCACAATGATTACATTACCTTAAGTGTTTTATTGATTAACTTTTATTTATTTGTTTTGTAAAGTAATTGCTTCAAATAAGAATTATAATTTTAAGTTGATAAATGTAAACAATATTAAAATAATTCGAGGACGAATATATGTTAAAAGGATGGCCGAATGTTAACGATCTGGCAATGCCGTAATTTTAGTTTAAAGAAAATGAAAAGAAGAGAAGATGATTATTATTCTTTTGATCGGGGAGAAGTTCGTTTGTTTCTTAAAAGTAGAGAAGACTTATTTTTGTTCGTTGAGTTCTTGTTCAAAGAAAAAGATTATTTTGTTTAAAACTAATAACTAATAAAGAATGTAAAGTAAAGAAAGTGTAAAGTTTTAAGAATTCAGTTTGTTGTTTAATTATCTCGGCTTCGATTGATTAAAAATTATAAGATCTCTAATAGTTCATTGTATTCTTTAGGTCGTCGAACAAATTTCACATGCTCATCGTTTGGAGAACAAGAAACTCCTTCGTGAACTAAACGAAGAGCGGGAAAAGTCCCCAAAGACCATCGATGCGGCTTCAGCTATCGAAATCAAGCTCAAAAACCTCGAAGACAACTACGAAAACGACTCAAGTATGCATGCACCATCACTGACAACCAGCTGACCGAAGTCGAGGCAATGCTAGAAGCCGAGCAGAAGCGCAATCAATCGTCGCAGGAGAAGATCAATGCGATGTACAAGAGTGTCCGGGAGAAGGACGAAGCCATCAGTAAGCTGAAAGACAATCAACAAGAAACATGCGAACAAACTCGGCGAGGACGTTTGAAAAATTTGATCGGCAAATCCGAGACACAAGAAAAAGTCGTAGCCCTTTTTGTTATTATTGCTTTTATGTATTCTGTCGACCATAAAAAAAATGTTTCATTAGTATCAGAAAATAAAGACTTTCTCCGTTTATTTATACAGGGTGATTCACGAGCGTTGTGCCAAAAAGCTAGAGCGTGTAGGTTGAGTTGAGACAAGAAAAAAATCGTATGGGAGGGGGGAGGTCTATTCCCCCCCGTTTAACCGGGAGGGGCAGTTTTCTGAAAAATTGACTTATTTTGTATAAAAAATTAAAAATCAACGGCTTCTTTTACAACACCGTGCTATACCTTTTAGTCCAGTCATTTGGTAAAAAATAAGAGGGTTACCTGGAAAGTTTTCCGGGAGTTTTGAAAATTGGTTAATTTATAGATTTGGGTATGCTCTTTTCGAATTTCAACTTTGCCACCTCGTACCCCCGCCGCTCGCGCCGCCATCTTGAAAAAATGGCGCCTAAAAACGGTTTTTTGAGAATATCTCCTTTCCGACGCATTTTACGAAAAAAATATCTTGTACAAAATTAAACTAGAAAAAATTTCCTACAATTTATGTATTAAGGGTATGTGTCCCAGAATAGCGAACTCAGATTTCATGTAAATGAATTTATATGTGTTAGTGGCCTCTACTCTTCACCGATTCCTTTTTTTTTATCTCAGACGAGAATTTGCAAGAACCAGTTTCCACGATCACGATCAGGCACATGAAGGAGAAAAAAAAGGCAATATACGCAGACGACGCACGTCTAGGTAGAAAAGGAAGCAAAGGAAGCAAGTATATGAATACGTACATGCAATGCAATAAAAAAGACCCAAAAAAATAGGTATCAAGTGAAGAAATGTGCACATTTTTTCCTTTTTTTCTTTGAGCTAGGAATATGTATTATGAAAACAATGCATGTAAGTAGGTACAAGAAAAGTGGTATCATAGATATTGTTGTTGCAGCACGAGACATCGCGATGTGATAAACGGTTAGGTTCTTATTTCTTTTTGTGTTTGTCTAGTTGAAGAAATATAAAAAAGATGAACCTTTATGAGAAGATTATTTATTTATGTTTCCTCTTGCGAGGTGTAAATAAATAATTTTTATTTATTTTATTTTATATGAAATGGAAATTCTTTTATTGGGCGATGATTGCGTTTGTAACAGGCAGGTACCTTTCATCTTTTAGACAGAGGAACAGTTTATTCAAAAGAGTCATGAACCTATTATTGAAATTTTTGACCTTACGCAATAAAACGATGCAAGTAGAGGGTGTCTCAGTAAGAGTGCTCTTTTTAACATTGGAATCTTTTTTTCCATGCGAGTGGCAGGCGCGGATCTAGAATTTTATTCCGGAGGGGGTCACAGGATAGAAAAAATCAAAAATAACAAGAATAACCAAATGAATAAAGCAGGGAAGGTTTAAACGGTTAGACATTTTTCATAAATTCACCTATTCAGAAGTTATATGAGCAAAATTAATTTTTCCATACGTTTTTAAAGAAGTAAAAACAAAGTAATGTGTTTGCTTTTATTCAATATACATACTTTCGAATGAATAAAAAATCAAATTTGACAGAAAAAAAATAAACTAGCTTCCCGGGTTCGGGTTTCTTTGTTTTAAACACCCAAATAAATATTTTTCCAGAGCCATTTCGTCATAAGGTTTAAGGTCGATTAAAAAAGCTTTTGATTGTGGTAATAAATTAAATGTTTTTGTGCAATAATTAAACAAGTAGTTAGTGAGAAATAAAAAATTTCAAACAATTAAAAGAAGTATCAATAGCGGTGACGTGAAATAACGCACGACGAAACTGAAAATCTGAAAATCTCGCAACACAGTTGGATGTGGAGTTGAAAGTACGCGCGTTATTTCTCGTCAAAAACATCGAGATAACCACCAACAGAATCAAACCCCGGAGGAATATTTCAGGAGAGCAATTTACATTCCTCTGTTGGACAACATTGTGACGGACCTCATCGAAAGGCTCTCTCCAGACGTGATAAAGCTTTTTGGGTTGAGAGTGTTTCTGCCTCAGACTTCCTATACAGCGGAGGTCATTGAAGAAGTTCAGCTTGTAACAGAAACGTACCAGAAGCTTCTGAACTCTCTCCCTTCGAGCGTTATTGCCGAATTTAGGTTGTGGGTAGCTAAAAGGAACCGAATTGTTGAAAACGGCGGTGACCTCCCAGATTCGGTTCCTCTCGCCCTTGATGCGTGTGATGGTAATTTATCCGGCTATTAATACACTGCTTACGATTTTGGAAACGCTCTCTGTTAATGGAGCCACTGCAGAAAGGAGTTTTTCAACTCTCTATCGCCTCAAAACTTGGTTGAGACAGACTCACCTGGCTTGCATTGCTACACATCAATCGTGACATCGAATTAGACAATGATGCGATCATTAACAGATTTGCGAAACAAAATAGAAGATTGCATTTTGTGTTATAAATTATGCTTTTGGTTGGTACTTGTAAACAGATGCTAGCATATAAACTATAGCTACAATCCAAATATAGAAAAAATAATAAAAAATGTCAGTACCTATTGTGTAAAAAAAATTGTTGATTCTATTTTTTCAGAGGGCAAGAGGGTAACTTAATTGTGATCGTTTGGTTAGTTCCCGGTTCTTAAGCTTGCAAATACAAGGTTTTGTTCGCTTGTTTTTTTTTGTTATTCAGTTTGCAAGATATTGGTTTAGCTCTTTTTTTAAATACAGCCTGTTTGGGAGGGGTCATGACCCCCGTGACCCCCCTCTGAATCTGCGCCTGGCGAGTGGCAATTCTGAAATTTGACATCTACCACCTCTGTTTATTCTGATTATTAAAAATGGAGTGCTTTTCGAAAGAACAACGCGTTATATTTGTGAATATCTAGGTACTCTCGCAAACTTCGCAAAATTTTCTGCCGAGAAAATTAAAAAAACATATTTTATTCCATACTTAATCGGAATATATCTTCTTTAGAGGCCAGTTACAGCTTTAATTGGTTTTCATCATTGAAACACATCATTGAAATTTTTCTGATAGGTCGATTATTATAGCAATCATTGAAAATTTCTGTCAGGAATTTTTTTCCGGACGTAATTCAATCATTGGAACTGTGAGAAGTTGAACATTTATGTAGATCATTAAAATTGTACAAAATTGAAACGAAAATCATTGGAATGATTTGTTTAATTTTTTGACATAATACAATCAGCTCAGCTGTTCAGGAAAATGATTTTACAACCGGAAAATAGAAAAAACACATTTTAATGAAAAAATAAGTGTGTAATTGAACTTTTTCATGTCAATAAAAATTCTTGGAGTGATTTCCGATCGATTGGTATATAATTTCTTTTCAAAAGAAAACATTTGTCGATTTCCATTGAACCACATGAAATGGACGGCCCGTCGCTACTAAAAATCAATATTTTTTGGTTTCAATGGGAAGGAAAAACGTAGCAATATCTTTTTGTAAGTGTATCTTCGTCCTCGGATGAGGAATGCTTGTAATGATGTCAATGTTATGTGTACCTATTCTTGAGAACACAACGATAAACCTTATTTATTTTCATTATTATTCTTTATTTTCATTATTATTATTTATAATATTCACTATTCTATTATCTATCGTAATTATAACATAATAAAAACGCACTCTCTTCTATTTTCTTTTTCAACACATAATTATTCCATTTGCAAAAACTGTCAAGTTTTTAGGATGTGTTAAAATCAGTGTGAAAATCTGTGTAGATTCGTCTCAAAAGACGAATTCAAAACGAATCAATTCGTCGGGAAAAAACATCAATACTTTTCCCATTGGAAAACGTTTATGAAAAAAATATTGCCGGCCCGTCGACGGCACATCAATGTTTTGGTTCAATGGAAAACCACAATAGTTAAATATCCATTCAAAGATTTTCCGGATCCATTTCAATGATAGCTATAACTGGCCTCTTACAATACAATAAAAATATCACAACTCTGTCATAAAATACTTGTCTTTATTTTTAAATGAAAAAGTGCACTCTTACTGAGGCACCCTATACTTATTTGTTCCAAACGAATTAAAAAATTAATTGGGTTCTCCCATTTATTTGTAGTACATACGACCTAACTTCTTACTACCTACCTACCTACACAACATTTTTGAGCTATACAAGGTGTCGCAAAAAAATAATACATATTGCACTTGCACTTGTCATATATTCTAATAAATCGCAAATCTCCCTCGCAACCACCAAAACAAAAAAATATGATAAGAAATTATCGCACATGTGCGATATGCTTTGTACCTCATTCATTTTCTTATTTTGTCATGTCCAACAACAAAAAACAAAAAGAAGCCACTTACTTACCGCATTCTTTTTATGCGCTTTCTCTATCTCCCGCTCTAACCCTTCTTCTATAATTATGTCATCTGCACATATCTATTTTCTCATCTTGCATCTTTCTTCTACTTCTATGTAAAGCAATATCGAGTTTTCTTCACACTTCTATGAATTGAAGAACAAAAAGTACATTTTTCTGTTGAGGAGAAAAAACAACATCTTTTGTAAGAAAGAGAAGAGAAAGCAAAACAAATTGCAGCACCACCTAGTGGCATTCCTTTGAACCCTGCTTCTTTGTGTGTGTTATCGACCATTCTTTTTTGACAAAAAACGCAAAAAAGACGATTTTTCAAAAATTAAAATAAAAAAGACCATTAGCAAACAAATTATTTTGTTATTTGATTTAAATAAAAAAAATAACAGAAAAAAATAAAAAAAAATATGTGCTAGTTTTATTGCCTATATATCACTTACAATAACCTTACAAATATTGACCTTTTGAAGTTTATTTTTAAATAGGTTACAGGTTAAAAATTAAAAAAAAAACACCGACGTTAAGTAATACATATATTTATCTTTCATATAAAAAATATTTCAAAAAATTCAAAAATATATTAATCAATTTCCCGGGCAAACGCGCAAAATGCTAGACAAAAAATAGGTATTTTTTGTGTTTGTGTTAACAAAAACATTTGACAAACATAAAAACAAAAATAAAAAAAATTATTCCGTTAAAATTACATATTTAAAGCTTTGAAAAAAGTTGATTTGACTTCACTACCTTTTATATTTTAGAAGTTATACTAAAAATGCATTCATACTTTTTACGTAATTTGCTGTATTTTTCATTGTTTTTCGAATTTTGTGTGGAAAAAATTATAACGATAATCGAAAAAAAACACCGACGTTAAGTAACATGATATATTGTCATTATAAAAAAAATATAAAATAAATAAAAATGTAATATTTAACCCATTTCCCATTAGTTAGCGCAAGCGTCTTTCAAAATTTTATAGTTTTTCCGTTTCCTTGTCGGTTTTGAGGTACATCGAATTTTTATTTATTTTTTTTAATTGCACAAACATTTGACCCTATTTAATATCAATCAAAAACCGTTTGTTTTATTAAAATATTCGAAAAATTGCGAACGCTACACAGTTTCGCGCAAAAGCCCAACCTTTTTTTACATGGGAAACCCCCCCTTAATAATTTTTTTCATAAAATCAATAGTTTTTGGCGTACGAGCGCCACAAAGTATTCATCATTATTACGAGAAATACCTGCGCTTCAACTGAATAAGCACAAAATTTTTCTGAAGTTTGTTGTCCATTTTTTCCTCACTTTGAACGTTAATGCATCATTTGACGATGCTTACCGATAGCTTATGATATTGAGAAAACAAATCAAAAAGAATAATTTAAAAAAGACCACTATTTTTTCCCTGGCTTTCATGCAAAGCTTTCCAGATTAAAAAACTCAGTTTTTATTTTCGTCAACTGAATAAGCACACGATCTTTCACTCTCATTATTTTAGTTGGTTCTGAGAGTTTTAAGTTAATTGGTATACCAAATCAAAAGTTGAAGTGCTGTTAGTGCATTTAGCCGTTAAATTAAAATTACAAAAAAAATATGGTTAGATCAGAAGCTTTAATAGTGTCGGACGAGTTAAGGTTGATTCGTTAAAAGAATTAAGACTGACCGTGCGTGCTATAGCTACCAACGTTGATCGGAGTCTTAGTGTTGTCTATTCGTACCTCAGAAACCAAAGTTTGTACGAGTAAAACATGAAAGGTAGTAAAAAACGGCAACATTCGAAGTTGATCGACGAGCAATTTTGAGATGTGCTTCCAGTTCATGTGGCTCCGCGGTAAAAATTAAACAAAAAGTTGGTGTAACTGCAGGTGTTTCAACAGTCCACAGAGTACCAAACAGCGCAGATCATTTAAAATGATTGCAACTCCAAAAGAAACCACCATTAAACGAGCAACGAAAAGATATTCGTTTAAGATTTTCAAGACTCGATGTGAGTTGGAAAAATGTGTGGCACAACGCGGTTTTTTTCGGATGAGAAGAGTTTAAATTTTGATGTCCCTGGTGGTTTTAATTATTAGTTTCACGATTTGAGAAAAGAAGAACGATTTTAAGCGCGGCATCATGGTCGAGAAGGTGGAGTTATGATATGGGGAGCAGTTAGCTACTATATGGGACTATTGAGCTTGAGTTTTAAACGTCAAAAACGACTGCAATTACCTATAAAAGAATATTGGAAAGAAAGTTTCCTTCATTTTCGGATATTTTTGGACCCTATAAATGGATTTTCCAATATGACAACGACCCCATCCAAACGTCGTGCACTGTCAAAAGTGGGATACAGGACTAGAATGTTAAATTACTTCAACGGTCGCCCTATTTACCTGACCTGAACCTCATAGAAAATGAATGGGGATGGTTGGTACGTAAAGTCTATGAGTCAGGCCGTCAGTTTGAGGACAGAGAATCGCTTATTCCAGGCATTAAGTTACCATGGAGAGAAATTTCGCTGGACTACTTAAAGAGTTTATACGATTCCATGCCAGCCGGAATTTATGAAGTAATCAAGAATAAAGGTGGTAGTACCCAATACTAGAAATAACCAATATTTAAAGAAAATCTTGTTCATTTCTTTCCGTTTGATTTTATTTGCATTTTTAAAAGTTGTGCTTATTCAGTTGACGCAAAAAATAACTGAGTTTTTCAATCTGGAAAGCTTTGCATGAGAGGCAGGTAAAAAATAGTGGTCCTTTTTAAATCATTCTTTTTGATTTGTTTTCTCAACATCATAAGCTATCGGTAAGCATCATCAAATGATGCATTAACGTTCAAAGTGAGGAAAAAATGGACAACAAACTTCAGAAAAATTTTGTGCTTATTCAGTTGAAGCGCAGGTATTTCTCGTAATAATGATGAATGATATTTTGTGGCGCTCGTACGCCAAAAACTATTGATTTTATGAAAAAAATTATTAATACATAAATTGTAGGAAATTTTTTCTAGTTTAATTTTGTACAAGATATTTTTTTCGTAAAATGCGTCGGAAAGGAGATATTCCCAAAAAACCGTTTTTAGGCGCCATTTTTTCAAGATGGCGGCGCGAGCGGCGGGGGTACGAGGTGGCAAAGTTGAAATTCGAAAAGGGCATACCCAAATCTATAAATTAACCAATTTTCAAAACTCCCGGAAAACTTTCCAGGTAAAACTACCAAATGACTGGACTATTTCTGAAAAACCAAAAACTTCTTCTTTCATTTTGTTTTTGAATTAAATTGTTTTAACGAATAGTTCAAAAAAATAAATTTTCAAACTCAAAATTTTCAAAAAAAAAGCAAAAAAATCATTTTTGAACTAATTTTTTTCAAAATTTTATGTAATTAAGTACTAATTTTGTTTTAAAAATTCAATGTCTTTGTTAATTTTAAGTCGAAAACAGAAAACCGGATGCAAAAATGTCTTTTCGTTTCTGAGAAATTAAAAACAAAACCAAAACCACTTTTTTCCAAAAAATCTTAGTTAATTTATTTTTACCTATCTGGACTTTTTGTTTAATTTATTTATGAAACATTAACCTCTCTTTTACTATTTGTTTTGTAATTTGAGTTTGTTTAATTTCTCAGAAACGAAAAGACATTTTTGCATCCGGTTTTCTGTTTTCGACTAAAAATTAACAAAGACATTGAATTTTTAAAACAAAATTAGTACTTAATTACATAAAATTTTGAAAAAAATTAGTTCAAAAATGATTTTTTTTGCTTTTTTTTTTGAAAATTTTGAGTTTGAAAATTTTTTTTTTTTAAACTATTCGTTAAAACAATTTAATTTAAAAACAAAATGAAAGAAGAAGTTTTTGGCTTTTCAGAAAGGTAAAGCACGGTGTTGTAAACGAAGCCGTTGATTTTTAATATTTTTTTTATACAAAATAAGTAAATTTTTCAGAAAATTGCCCCTCCCGGCTAAACGGGGGGGATAGACCCCCGAGCGAGCTTTTTGGCACAACGCTCGTGAATCACCCTGTATAAAACACGAACTAGATATTAGGCGTGTTTTTTTCACTACTCTGTAGCCAGCACAGCAAAATTTCCCTTGGCAAACAACAACAATTTGATTTTACAGTCGATAAAAAGGCCAGTAAAATAATGACGGATAAGCCGGAGATAGAACTTCATATTATTGAAATGAAGATGGCGCTGATGGCGTTAAGAAGAATTATTTTGCAACATGAATGTTGGCAATTTTGAAAATTAAAATTAATTTTGAAAAAACAAACAAAAAGATGGAGGAACAGCCCCTCGATAAATTTTTCCGATTGTATAAATTTACATGAGGTTAGAAAAACCCGATTGGTTCTTCAAATCTTCTCAACCAGGAAAAATGTTAATTAGAAAAAGACAAACAGAAACCCCATTCGGTTTTTTTACGATGTTTTTTTTTGTGTGCCGCCGCTGCTGCTTCAAATGTTGACTGCCTGTGTTTCTCTTCCCGTTGCCAAAAAAAAAAAGTGCACACAATACACGACGAATATGCGACTATGAACCTTTTTTCTGTTTCCATGTGCAAATTTTTAATCGAGGAGTTCGCCAACAAAAACGAAAAATTGTTTTCCAAAATCTTTTTTTTATTTTTTTTACTCTTGCAATATTTCACTTAAATAGGAGATGTGGACGAATAATTTTTGCGACTTCGTTTTGAAGCTGAAAATTGTTTTTTTTTTCTTCCTTTTTGCTCTCTTGGGTTCTTTTTTTATCATTCACCACTGCATTATAAGCTCTCGGGTTGGCAAACGAAAAATAATAAAACTACATTTAACCGGGCACACTTTTTTGTTGAGATTTGTTGAAAATTATTAATCAAATGTTGAAGAATTTTGAAGTGAAAGTGCCAACATTGAAATTTAAATTGAATTTGACAGATAGAGTATGTTGGAGCGTTTTTTTCGCACTTGATTACTGTGCTGTGCCCCGGTTCTGTAACTTACGAATCGTTAAAATCAGTCGTTAAACGCTGTGAATTGAAACATATTGAAAATTAACGATGTGTTCTGTTTCTGTAACTTTGACAATCGTTAATTTTAACTACCGGAACAGATCTAAAAGAAACACTGGAAAGATTTCGTTAAATTGCGTTCTGAAACTGTTCAAATCGTTAATTTGACTGGTTTTAGCTGTCAAACAATCTCACCGGACTTTATGTGGCGAGATAAATTTGTATGGACATAAAAGTAAGTTGCAAATGATTTTTTTATCACATAAATTGATTTTAACCATTCCGTTTTTAGGTTTGTGACGAAAGCCGGAGTCTGGTGCACCAATATAGCAAAAAAAAACTAAAATCTCATACACCATCGCTATCGCTGCCGCCAGCAAGGAAGAAGAACAGCCAAAAGCAAGTACATCAAATACATACATACTTCGAAATTATCCAAATCGGCTGTAAAGAAGAAGACACCATCAGTTTTTGATGTTCTCCTCAAACTTGACTGTACAACGCATCCGTTTGAAACGAGTCATGAGACTTGCCGAGCTAGTACGCATACAGATCCTCAATCTCATGAAGGAAGTCAAAGAGAATAATCAAAGAAAGAAAAAGCAAAGAAACCGATGCTTCTATGTCTACAAACAAAATCAACAGAAAATGGGAACATATTTTAGTTCCTTCAAATGCATTGCATGTGAATTGGGTTTTCTCTCCTCAATTCACCCATTTGGTGAGTACGGATTTGAATCATATAACTCTTAAATGTATATCGAATGGATTTACAGATTCCTCGTATGACTGGCGATGCAATCACTGCAGATTCCAAACTCCCGCCGAGGGAATCCATAAAAACGTCAGCATCATGCAAGCCGAAGTGGCCGATGTCCAAGCAATGGACATAAGTCCAGAACAGAACGCTGGTTTTTCTTATTCGCATCAAATGCCATGAAGTGGAGAAAATCCAACGGTGGAACAATTTTCTGCATTGATGAAAGTAGCTAGGATTGTAGTTCAGGCACGACGGACATGTCAAGGGTGGCTAATATAATGCCTGAAAGTAGAATGGGGCTAGAAAACAATCCATTCTTGTTTAGCCATCGATGGCTTCGCAAATCGCAATACAAATTAAGAAACACAGTATCGAATTTATTGAATACTATTATTTCTAGATGTATTTAAACAAAAGCATTTTCTTGGAAATAAAATAAATCCCTCGAGTCCTAGAATTTATTCCTGGAATTATTTTTACACCTAATACAAATAATGAAAGTTCTTTCTTAAGTGTTATAGCATTAGTATCCTATATTATGCTTATGTCTTATGTGAGATACAAGCGATGGTAATCATTTGCTGCAAAAGCACATTTGCATTTCGGACACTTGAGCTGACGTGTCATAGCGAGTTCACAAACAGTCATAGCAAAATACGTGGAAGCACTTCGACAGAACAACATCCTTCCGCTTAACCTTGCACGAGGGACAAGTCAGGGTCTCCTTATATTCTCGGATTTTCTCGAGCATGATTTCATCAATAGTAGTCCCAGCCATCTCGATTTTCTTCATTCGTTCAGCTTTGCGTTTGAACTGGGCCAGTTCTTCTTGTAGGCGTTTTGTTTTGTATGCTTCAGCTTCAAGTCGACTTGGCGGGCAAACTTCTTATCATATTCAGTACAATTGATTGTTCTTTCTGCATGGAGTTTCTTATGGGCTCTTGAAAGCTGTTTTTGAAAGTCTTCGGACATTCAGGACATTGAAAGTTGCGACCGTTTGAATGTCGGCTCAAAATGTGGTATTCGAGTTTTTGTTTGTTCATAAATTTCTTTCCACATTTGTCGCATTTAGCAGCGATTTCTTTGTTACCGTGCTGATAGTCTTCGTGCATGAGCAGAGATTTTGGATTGGGGAACTTTTTTGCTAACAAAAAAAATGGCTTTGAAAATGTGAAGGGAACTTTAAAATTTAAAGAACAACTTGATAAATACCTTTCATTGAACAATCTTCATCACCGAATCAACCCATTTCTTTATTGATTTGCAATTGACATTCTCCAAAAAGTGCAATGGTACATCCAGCACAGATTTTTTATTAACCATTATAAGGTCGGCCATCAAATCGCTTTTGTGTTGAAATTTTTTTGAATAATGAATTCTTGGAATTAATTTAGAGCAACGATAACTGTTTCAATTATTATTATGATCAAAAGAAAATAAAAATGTAACCTCAAAAGATTTGTATTTTTTTTTCTTGTTTGACAGATCAACCAAACCTAACTTAAAAGCGTTTTTGGATTATTTGAACTATTTCTAACTATTTCAACTATGACACATCAACCATTTTTTTCTGACATAAAAACTATAGTCAACTATCGTCAGCGCAAAAACGCAGCTCTGTGCTTCTACCCAGAAGCCGACACTTCTTGATTATAACTCTCAAATATGTACTGTCAGCCAAGCTCTTTTATACTATCTCTATCATTGACATATTATTATTATTATGGACTGCTAGCTGCCAACTTCACGCGTGTTCAGCGTAAAGAGCGCTATTGGTTCAGGGTGGCCAAAAAAAGAACGATTCCAGCTGTCAAAAATGAACAAAAACAAAAACATAAACAACGAGGTCGCTGTGCAGTGTTACCGCAGGGAAAAATATTTTCGAGTCCAAGATGCTTGAAAAACGAGTCCACGTAAAAAAAAAATTAAATACTTTCAGAAATCATTTTGTTTTAAATTTTTAACATACTTATTTGTATTCTGCAAACAAAAAACGTTATAAAAACGAGTCCCCGAGCCAAGGAAGAAACAACGAGTCCATTTTCAATCTATAGAGTCCATGTGGTAACACTGTCGCAGTGAATTCAAACATATTTTTTGGGACTAATTTGGCCGCTTCGAACCAATGGCGCTGCTGTAGCTTGTATAGATGATGGGTTGCTTGTCTCCATGTTTGCTATGTTATGTATTTTTATGTTTATTTTAAAATAAAAACGATTATAGTTTTCTTAAAAATTAACAATTTATTAAAACTTTATGTTGCAAACAATTTTTAATATAAATAAAATAAGCGACGCGTTTCAGAACTCTTGTTCTATCATCGGGCTACTGTTTACTAAACTTTTGTTGTTTTTCTATTGTTCTTCTTTCTGTTTTGTTGTTGTTGTCAGATTGCTATTGTTTTGAGTGTGGGAGCTTTTTGGAAAGCTTTCTTTTCTTCTTTTCTTCTTATTTCTTTTTGTTGTTTGTTGTGAATTTCAAAGCTGTGTCAAATAATATGTTCTGTTTTATTGTTAATTTGTCATTTAGTATTCTGTCTTGTTCTATCTTGTTGGCTTTATATATTTCAAATTCTTCTAAAGTGTCTAGTGTTTTCCCTTTTTTGCATGTCTGTAAGATTTTAAGGTTATGTTCAAAGCTTGTATAGTTGTGATTGTTTTCTATCAAGTGCATTCCATATGTTGATCTGGTGTTTGGTTTCGGTTTATGTTCCAAGAATCTTTCGTGAAAAGATCTTCCTGTTTGTCCTATATAGTATTTGTTGCAATCGTCACAAGTTATTTTGTAAACACCAGTTGATGTTTTTTTGTTATTGTTGTTATTTTTTGGTTGGAGAAATTTGAATATATTGTTGTTTGTTTTGTATGAAATTGTGAAGTTTTGCTTTTTGAATTCGTTGTGGATGGTGTGTGGAAGCCAGTTGGTGTATGTTATTGATGTGTAGTTGGTTTTTTCTATTTGGTTACTTGTATCATTTGGTTTGTTTATTTTCTTTCGTCTTTTGGTGATCAATTGGTCGATCATGTCTGTGGTGTATCCATTCCTTAGGGCTATGTGTTTTATCGTGTTTATTTCATCGTCATAATTTTGTTTGCTCATTGGGATGCTGAGAACTCTATTTATAAAGGCGTTGTATGCTGCGAGCTTTTGTGATCTTGGGTGGTGGGAGTCATTGTGGATGGTGGTGTCTGTTGTTGTTGGTTTCCTGTAGATGCTGTATTCCAGTTTGTTGTTATGCTTTTTTATGGTTATGTCTAGGAAATTTATTGATTTGTTTTGCTCATTTTCGACAGTGAATTTTATTTGTTGATTAATGTTGTTTATATATTTATTAAATATGTCTATTTGTCTATTTGTGCCATTAAAAATTATGAAAGTGTCATCGACGTATCTGCTGTAGAAAGTTATTTGTTTTTGTAATGGGTTGAGGTTAGATAGGATGTATTTGTTCTCGAAATGGTTTAAATATATATCAGCTAGAAGTCCACTTAATGGTGATCCCATTGCGAGCCCTTCTTTTTGTATATATGTCTGGTTGTTGAATGTGAAGTAATTTTGCTTGTGTATAATTTGTAATAGTTTGATTATTTCATTTATTTGTTGTATCGTTATTTTGGCTGTGTTGATAAGGTTTTCTTTTATTATATTTATTGTTTCTGTTACTGGGATATTAGTGTACATATTAGTTACATCGAAGGAAATCAGTTTGTGTTGTGGTAGAATGTTTATTGTTTTCGTTTTTTCGATTAGTTCTAGGCTATTTTTTATGCTTTGGTTATTTTCTAAGGTTATGTTTGTTGTTATGATTTTTTGTAATTCTTTTGCAATTTTGTAACATGGTGCGGTCTTGTAATTGATGAGTGGTCTTATTGGGATGTCTTCTTTATGTATTTTAGGTAGTCCTGTGAATTGTGGCGGTTTTGCGTTTGTTTGTTTGAATTTGTGCTTTATTGAATTTGGGAACAAATTGTCACTTTGGTTTATTGCATTGTTTATTTCTTTTACGTAGTTTTTTGTAGGATCATTTGTTAGTTTTTTAATGTTATTGTTTTCGATGAAGTTGATGGATTTGTCTGTGTATTCTTGTTGTTTTAAAATTACTATTGTGTTTCCTTTGTCTGCTTTTGTGACAATTGCTTTTTGGTCTGAGAGTTTTTGACTGATGTTATTTAGGTCGATTAAATATTGTTTATGTTTATTGTTGGGTTTTTTTATTGATGCTTTTATTACTTTTTATTATCTTATTTAGTTTTTTGTTAATGGTTACTCTTGTTTCGTTTTGTGCTTCTTGTGTTGGTAATTTTTTGATAGCTGCTTCGGCGTTGGTGACTTCTTGTATGATTTGGTTTTTGGAGAATGTTTGTATGTTGAATTTTAGTCCTTTGTTAAGTATTTCTTCTTCTTGTGTTGTGAGTTGAATGTCGGTTTTGTTAACTAATCTGGGGTAGAATGTGAAATTGCATTTTGGTAAAGGTGTCTGTTGTTTGGTGTTTAAGTTTGTGAATTTCTTATTTTGTTTAGATATGTTGGATATTTCGTCATTAATAATTCTGAAGTATAGTTCGGCTATTATTATATCGAATTTATTGTATATTTCTTGGTGAAGTTTATATAGTTCATTGTTAAGTTTGTTTTTCTTGTTATATAGGTATTTAATTTCTTCTTGGATTATAGTTGTCTGTGCTTTTAAAATGGCGATTGGGTTATTTGTGCTGTTTTTTATTGCGGCGTATTTGGGTGTAATGTTGTTTTTGAGGCACATTTTGTTGAATTTGATATTGGCGTTGGTTTTTGTTAGTTTAGTTTTGGTGTTAAGGTATTTATAGACAATTATTGCTGTTTGGGCGTTAAATATAGATGATGGGTTGCTTGTCTCCATGTTTGCTATGTTATGTATTTTTATGTTTATTTTAAAATAAAAACGATTATAGTTTTCTTAAAAATTAACAATTTATTAAAACTTTATGTTGCAAACAATTTTTAATATAAATAAAATAAGCGACGCGTTTCAGAACTCTTGTTCTATCATCGGGCTACTGTTTACTAAACTTTTGTTGTTTTTCTATTGTTCTTCTTTCTGTTTTGTTGTTGTTGTCAGATTGCTATTGTTTTGAGTGTGGGAGCTTTTTGGAAAGCTTTCTTTTCTTCTTTTCTTCTTATTTCTTTTTGTTGTTTGTTGTGAATTTCAAAGCTGTGTCAAATAATATGTTCTGTTTTATTGTTAATTTGTCATTTAGTATTCTGTCTTGTTCTATCTTGTTGGCTTTATATATTTCAAATTCTTCTAAAGTGTCTAGTGTTTTCCCTTTTTTGCATGTCTGTAAGATTTTAAGGTTATGTTCAAAGCTTGTATAGTTGTGATTGTTTTCTATCAAGTGCATTCCATATGTTGATCTGGTGTTTGGTTTCGGTTTATGTTCCAAGAATCTTTCGTGAAAAGATCTTCCTGTTTGTCCTATATAGTATTTGTTGCAATCGTCACAAGTTATTTTGTAAACACCAGTTGATGTTTTTTTGTTATTGTTGTTATTTTTTGGTTGGAGAAATTTGAATATATTGTTGTTTGTTTTGTATGAAATTGTGAAGTTTTGCTTTTTGAATTCGTTGTGGATGGTGTGTGGAAGCCAGTTGGTGTATGTTATTGATGTGTAGTTGGTTTTTTCTATTTGGTTACTTGTATCATTTGGTTTGTTTATTTTCTTTCGTCTTTTGGTGATCAATTGGTCGATCATGTCTGTGGTGTATCCATTCCTTAGGGCTATGTGTTTTATCGTGTTTATTTCATCGTCATAATTTTGTTTGCTCATTGGGATGCTGAGAACTCTATTTATAAAGGCGTTGTATGCTGCGAGCTTTTGTGATCTTGGGTGGTGGGAGTCATTGTGGATGGTGGTGTCTGTTGTTGTTGGTTTCCTGTAGATGCTGTATTCCAGTTTGTTGTTATGCTTTTTTATGGTTATGTCTAGGAAATTTATTGATTTGTTTTGCTCATTTTCGACAGTGAATTTTATTTGTTGATTAATGTTGTTTATATATTTATTAAATATGTCTATTTGTCTATTTGTGCCATTAAAAATTATGAAAGTGTCATCGACGTATCTGCTGTAGAAAGTTATTTGTTTTTGTAATGGGTTGAGGTTAGATAGGATGTATTTGTTCTCGAAATGGTTTAAATATATATCAGCTAGAAGTCCACTTAATGGTGATCCCATTGCGAGCCCTTCTTTTTGTATATATGTCTGGTTGTTGAATGTGAAGTAATTTTGCTTGTGTATAATTTGTAATAGTTTGATTATTTCATTTATTTGTTGTATCGTTATTTTGGCTGTGTTGATAAGGTTTTCTTTTATTATATTTATTGTTTCTGTTACTGGGATATTAGTGTACATATTAGTTACATCGAAGGAAATCAGTTTGTGTTGTGGTAGAATGTTTATTGTTTTCGTTTTTTCGATTAGTTCTAGGCTATTTTTTATGCTTTGGTTATTTTCTAAGGTTATGTTTGTTGTTATGATTTTTTGTAATTCTTTTGCAATTTTGTAACATGGTGCGGTCTTGTAATTGATGAGTGGTCTTATTGGGATGTCTTCTTTATGTATTTTAGGTAGTCCTGTGAATTGTGGCGGTTTTGCGTTTGTTTGTTTGAATTTGTGCTTTATTGAATTTGGGAACAAATTGTCACTTTGGTTTATTGCATTGTTTATTTCTTTTACGTAGTTTTTTGTAGGATCATTTGTTAGTTTTTTAATGTTATTGTTTTCGATGAAGTTGATGGATTTGTCTGTGTATTCTTGTTGTTTTAAAATTACTATTGTGTTTCCTTTGTCTGCTTTTGTGACAATTGCTTTTTGGTCTGAGAGTTTTTGACTGATGTTATTTAGGTCGATTAAATATTGTTTATGTTTATTGTTGGGTTTTTTATTGATGCTTTTATTACTTTTTATTATCTTATTTAGTTTTTTGTTAATGGTTACTCTTGTTTCGTTTTGTGCTTCTTGTGTTGGTAATTTTTTGATAGCTGCTTCGGCGTTGGTGACTTCTTGTATGATTTGGTTTTTGGAGAATGTTTGTATGTTGAATTTTAGTCCTTTGTTAAGTATTTCTTCTTCTTGTGTTGTGAGTTGAATGTCGGTTTTGTTAACTAATCTGGGGTAGAATCTGAAATTGCATTTTGGTAAAGGTGTCTGTTGTTTGGTGTTTAAGTTTGTGAATTTCTTATTTTGTTTAATGTTAATTTGTTTAGATATGTTGGATATTTCGTCATTAATAATTCTGAAGTATAGTTCGGCTATTATTATATCGAATTTATTGTATATTTCTTGGTGAAGTTTATATAGTTCATTGTTAAGTTTGTTTTTCTTGTTATATAGGTATTTAATTTCTTCTTGGATTATAGTTGTCTGTGCTTTTAAAATGGCGATTGGGTTATTTGTGCTGTTTTTTATTGCGGCGTATTTGGGTGTAATGTTGTTTTTGAGGCACATTTTGTTGAATTTGATATTGGCGTTGGTTTTTGTTAGTTTAGTTTTGGTGTTAAGGTATTTATAGACAATTATTGCTGTTTGGGCGTTAAATATAGATGATGGGTTGCTTGTCTCCATGTTTGCTATGTTATGTATTTTTATGTTTATTTTAAAATAAAAACGATTATAGTTTTCTTAAAAATTAACAATTTATTAAAACTTTATGTTGCAAACAATTTTTAATATAAATAAAATAAGCGACGCGTTTCAGAACTCTTGTTCTATCATCGGGCTACTGTTTACTAAACTTTTGTTGTTTTTCTATTGTTCTTCTTTCTGTTTTGTTGTTGTTGTCAGATTGCTATTGTTTTGAGTGTGGGAGCTTTTTGGAAAGCTTTCTTTTCTTCTTTTCTTCTTATTTCTTTTTGTTGTTTGTTGTGAATTTCAAAGCTGTGTCAAATAATATGTTCTGTTTTATTGTTAATTTGTCATTTAGTATTCTGTCTTGTTCTATCTTGTTGGCTTTATATATTTCAAATTCTTCTAAAGTGTCTAGTGTTTTCCCTTTTTTGCATGTCTGTAAGATTTTAAGGTTATGTTCAAAGCTTGTATAGTTGTGATTGTTTTCTATCAAGTGCATTCCATATGTTGATCTGGTGTTTGGTTTCGGTTTATGTTCCAAGAATCTTTCGTGAAAAGATCTTCCTGTTTGTCCTATATAGTATTTGTTGCAATCGTCACAAGTTATTTTGTAAACACCAGTTGATGTTTTTTTGTTATTGTTGTTATTTTTTGGTTGGAGAAATTTGAATATATTGTTGTTTGTTTTGTATGAAATTGTGAAGTTTTGCTTTTTGAATTCGTTGTGGATGGTGTGTGGAAGCCAGTTGGTGTATGTTATTGATGTGTAGTTGGTTTTTTCTATTTGGTTACTTGTATCATTTGGTTTGTTTATTTTCTTTCGTCTTTTGGTGATCAATTGGTCGATCATGTCACCAACGCCGAAGCAGCTATCAAAAAATTACCAACACAAGAAGCACAAAACGAAACAAGAGTAACCATTAACAAAAAACTAAATAAGATAATAAAAAGTAATAAAAGCATCAATAAAAAACCCAACAATAAACATAAACAATATTTAATCGACCTAAATAACATCAGTCAAAAACTCTCAGACCAAAAAGCAATTGTCACAAAAGCAGACAAAGGAAACACAATAGTAATTTTAAAACAACAAGAATACACAGACAAATCCATCAACTTCATCGAAAACAATAACATTAAAAAACTAACAAATGATCCTACAAAAAACTACGTAAAAGAAATAAACAATGCAATAAACCAAAGTGACAATTTGTTCCCAAATTCAATAAAGCACAAATTCAAACAAACAAACGCAAAACCGCCACAATTCACAGGACTACCTAAAATACATAAAGAAGACATCCCAATAAGACCACTCATCAATTACAAGACCGCACCATGTTACAAAATTGCAAAAGAATTACAAAAAATCATAACAACAAACATAACCTTAGAAAATAACCAAAGCATAAAAAATAGCCTAGAACTAATCGAAAAAACGAAAACAATAAACATTCTACCACAACACAAACTGATTTCCTTCGATGTAACTAATATGTACACTAATATCCCAGTAACAGAAACAATAAATATAATAAAAGAAAACCTTATCAACACAGCCAAAATAACGATACAACAAATAAATGAAATAATCAAACTATTACAAATTATACACAAGCAAAATTACTTCACATTCAACAACCAGACATATATACAAAAAGAAGGGCTCGCAATGGGATCACCATTAAGTGGACTTCTAGCTGATATATATTTAAACCATTTCGAGAACAAATACATCCTATCTAACCTCAACCCATTACAAAAACAAATAACTTTCTACAGCAGATACGTCGATGACACTTTCATAATTTTTAATGGCACAAATAGACAAATAGACATATTTAATAAATATATAAACAACATTAATCAACAAATAAAATTCACTGTCGAAAATGAGCAAAACAAATCAATAAATTTCCTAGACATAACCATAAAAAAGCATAACAACAAACTGGAATACAGCATCTACAGGAAACCAACAACAACAGACACCACCATCCACAATGACTCCCACCACCCAAGATCACAAAAGCTCGCAGCATACAACGCCTTTATAAATAGAGTTCTCAGCATCCCAATGAGCAAACAAAATTATGACGATGAAATAAACACGATAAAACACATAGCCCTAAGGAATGGATACACCACAGACATGATCGACCAATTGATCACCAAAAGACGAAAGAAAATAAACAAACCAAATGATACAAGTAACCAAATAGAAAAAACCAACTACACATCAATAACATACACCAACTGGCTTCCACACACCATCCACAACGAATTCAAAAAGCAAAACTTCACAATTTCATACAAAACAAACAACAATATATTCAAATTTCTCCAACCAAAAAATAACAACAATAACAAAAAAACATCAACTGGTGTTTACAAAATAACTTGTGACGATTGCAACAAATACTATATAGGACAAACAGGAAGATCTTTTCACGAAAGATTCTTGGAACATAAACCGAAACCAAACACCAGATCAACATATGGAATGCACTTGATAGAAAACAATCACAACTATACAAGCTTTGAACATAACCTTAAAATCTTACAGACATGCAAAAAAGGGAAAACACTAGACACTTTAGAAGAATTTGAAATATATAAAGCCAACAAGATAGAACAAGACAGAATACTAAATGACAAATTAACAATAAAACAGAACATATTATTTGACACAGCTTTGAAATTCACAACAAACAACAAAAAGAAATAAGAAGAAAAGAAGAAAAGAAAGCTTTCCAAAAAGCTCCCACACTCAAAACAATAGCAATCTGACAACAACAACAAAACAGAAAGAAGAACAATAGAAAAACAACAAAAGTTTAGTAAACAGTAGCCCGATGATAGAACAAGAGTTCTGAAACGCGTCGCTTATTTTATTTATATTAAAAATTGTTTGCAACATAAAGTTTTAATAAATTGTTAATTTTTAAGAAAACTATAATCGTTTTTATTTTAAAATAAACATAAAAATACATGTAGCTTGTACCTTTTTTTTCTCATGAAATGTATGGAAATGACAATATATTATGTCAATGATCTCTATGCCATTGACTTACTATATATGGACTGCTAGTCGTCTGAATTGTCCATACAAAATTCGAATAAAAATGGTTCCACTTGAAATTAGCTACACTAGCATTGCGTGTCAGAGTGGCAAAAAAAGTAAGTAAAAATTTTAGCGACATCTGTTTTCTTTTAGTTGAGATAAGCTTTGATCGCATAGAAAGTACTGACATCTAGTTTAATTTGTTGAAGATAAACGATGCCATCTTTATTTTTTCATATGTAATTGTACAAATTTTGACAGTTCGTGAAAAGCAAGCAGGCAGTAGCAGTAAGTTTTTTGAAAATAATTTTTTTAAATCATTTCTTTCTTTTTTCAGCCTGGGAAATGGAAAATAACGTAAAAACCCTCCCATCATGCGATGAAATATTCCGCTACGATTCCGAACAACAACGTCAAGTATTGGACGCAAAACCCTGGGAAAAGGATTCCCATTACTTCAAGGACATTAAAATCTCTGCACTATCTCTGCTACAGATGGTTATGCATGCTACATCTGGTTTCGGGTGGCACATTAGAAGTTATGGGTTTGCTCTTGGGCAAAGTTGAAGACAACACGTTGGTTTGTAGTCGAAACTTTCGGTTTTACTTTTAATTTGCTTGTCATTCTCTTGTGTTTGTTAAGATTGTCATGGATGCATTTGCTTTACCAGTCGAAGGAACCGAAACTCGAGTCAATGCCCAATCCCAAGCCTACGAATATAAGTCGGCCTTTATCGATTCGGCCAAATAAGTCGGTCGCCTTGAACACGCAATCGGCTGGTATCACAGCCATCCCGGCTATGGCTGCTGGTTGTCTGGCAAAACTTTCAAGAGCCATTTGTTGCTATTGTCGTCGATCCAGTGAGAACAGTTTCGAATGGCAAAGTGTGTCTGGGTACTTTCCGGACATACCCTAAGGGCCATAAGCCACCAAATGAAGAACCCTCCGAGTATCAGACAATTTCATTGAATAAAATCGAAGGTTTTGGTGTTCATTGCAAGCAATACTATCCGTTGGAGGTGAGTTACTTCAAGTCGGCACGGAAGCTCCTGGACTCACTGTGGTACAAATACTGGGTGAATGCACTGGGAAGCCCTGGTCACTGAGTACACAACAGGGCAGATTTTCGATTTGTCCGAGAAACTTGAACAGAGCGAATCTAGTTTGGGTCGTGGACCCTTCGTCGTGTCAGGTTGATTGAATGTTTCATCGGTCATAGAACTGTCTTCAGTCGTTTTTTCCATTTCAGGAGGTGACATGAATGAGAAGCGCACCGAAGACAAACTCACCAAAGCCACGCGAAATTGCAGTCGTGCAGTCGAATTGACACTTTGGAAAAAGAATTGGCACAATGTAGGGCAAGTGCTTCTCTCTCCATAATCATAACCGATCGAGAATCTGTTATCAAGGAAATGCAAAGTCACCTCAGCACCCTCTCGTACAAATTAAAACACTCAAAAACCATATCAGTTTCTTATCCAATGATCAGTGTATTCCAATAAAATGTTGAAATTGAACTTTAGTAATATATATTCCACTTTTTTGATCTACAAATATATTGGACGATGTTTAAAGTGATTTAACGGCCAAGCTCTTCATCTTTGGCGCTTTTTTCTTCTCGGCTTTTGCTTTACCCTACATGATAGGAAATAAAATGAAAAATCTCGATAATACCGAATAAAACTTACGTCTTTGGACAATCAATGGCTTGACCGATTCCATGTCGCCGTTCTTTGGTAAATTAAAACCGGCCATGAGCATGCGTCGAACTTCAGGTTGTTTCAAATGCTGGACTGGACCACTGAATTGGTCCGAAATATGAATATACGGCCCAATCGAGGTAACCGTCGGAGCGGAATTTTTTCCGATTTCCTCCGAATCGGAGACATTTTGCCTGTCGGAGAACTACCTCGAAGCAAATTTCGGAGGAAATCGGAGAAAATTCCGCTCCGACGGTTACCTCGATTGGGCCGTATATAACTCTTAAATGTATATCGAATGGATTTACAGATTCCTCGTCTGACTGGCGATGCAATCACTGCAGATTCCAAACTCCCGCCGAGGGAATCCATAAAAACGTCAGCATCATGCAAGCCGAAGTGGCCGATGTCCAAGCAATGGACATAAGTCCAGAACAGAACGCTGGTTTTTCTTATTCACATCAAATGCCATGAAGTGGAGAAAATCCAACGGTGGAACAATTTTCTGCATTGATGAAAGTAGCTAGGATTGTAGTTCAGGCACGACGGACAGGTCAAGGGTGGCTAATATAATGCCTGAAAGTAGAATGGGGCTAGAAAACAATCCATTCTTGTTTAGCCATCGATGGCTTCGCAAATCGCAATACAAATTAAGAAACACAGTATCGAATTTATTGAATACTATTATTTCTAGATGTATTTAAACAAAAGCATTTTCTTGGAAATAAAATAAATCCCTCGAGTCCTAGAATTTATTCCTGGAATTATTTTTACACCTAATACAAATAATGAAAGTTCTTTCTTAAGTGTTATAGCATTAGTATCCTATATTATGCTTATGTCTTATGTGAGATACAAGCGATGGTAATCATTTGCTGCAAAAGCACATTTGCATTTCGGACACTTGAGCTGACGTGTCATAGCGAGTTCACAAACAGTCATAGCAAAATACGTGGAAGCACTTCGACAGAACAACATCCTTCCGCTTAACCTTGCACGAGGGACAAGTCAGGGTCTCCTTATATTCTCGGATTTTCTCGAGCATGATTTCATCAATAGTAGTCCCAGCCATCTCGATTTTCTTCATTCGTTCAGCTTTGCGTTTGAACTGGGCCAGTTCTTCTTGTAGGCGTTTTGTTTTGTATGCTTCAGCTTCAAGTCGACTTGGCGGGCAAACTTCTTATCATATTCAGTACAATTGATTGTTCTTTCTGCATGGAGTTTCTAATGGGATCTTGAAAGCTGTTTTTGAAAGTCTTCGGACATTCAGGACATTGAAAGTTGCGACCGTTTGAATGTCGGCTCAAAATGTGGTATTCGAGTTTTTGTTTGTTCATAAATTTCTTTCCACATTTGTCGCATTTAGCAGCGATTTCTTTGTTACCGTGCTGATAGTCTTCGTGCATGAGCAGAGATTTTGGATTGGGGAACTTTTTTGCTAACAAAAAAAAATGGCTTTGAAAATGTGAAGGGAACTTTAAAATTTAAAGAACAACTTGATAAATACCTTTCATTGAACAATCTTCATCACCGAATCAACCCATTTCTTTATTGATTTGCAATTGACATTCTCCAAAAAGTGCAATGGTACATCCAGCACAGATTTTTTATTAACCATTATAAGGCCATCAAATCGCTTTTGTGTTGAAAATTTTTTGAATAATGAATTCTTGGAATTAATTTAGAGCAACGATAACTGTTTCAATTATTATTATGATCAAAAGAAAATAAAAATGTAACCTCAAAAGATTTGTATTTTTTTTTTCTTGTTTGACAGATCAACCAAACCTAACTTAAAAGAGTTTTTGGATTATTTGAACTATTTCTAACTATTTCAACTATGACACATCAACCATTTTTTTCTGACATAAAAACTATAGTCAACTATCGTCAGCGCAAAAACGCAGCTCTGTGCTTCTACCCAGAAGCCAACACTTCTTGATTATAACTCTCAAATATGTACTGTCAGCCAAGCTCTTTTATACTATCTCTATCATTGACATATTATTATTATTATGGACTGCTAGCTGCCAACTTCACGCGTGTTCAGCGTAAAGAGCGCTATTGGTTCAGGGTGGCCAAAAAAAGAACGATTCCAGCTGTCAAAAATGAACAAAAACAAAAACATAAACAACGAGGTCGCTGTGCAGTGTTACCGCAGGGAAAAATATTTTCGAGTCCAAGATGCTTGAAAAACGAGTCCACGTAAAAAAAATTTAAATACTTTCAGAAATCATTTTGTTTTAAATTTTTAACATACTTATTTGTATTCTGCAAACAAAAAACGTTATAAAAACGAGTCCCCGAGCCAAGGAAGAAACAACGAGTCCATTTTCAATCTACAGGGTGATTCACGAGCGCTGTGCCAAAAAGCTAGAGCGTGTAGGTTGAGTTGAGACAAGAAAAAAATCGTATGGGAGGGGGGGGGGGGTCTATTCCCCCCCGTTTAGCCGGGAGGGGCAATTTTCTGAAAAATTGACTGATTTTGTAAAAACAAATATTAAAAATCAACGGCTTAGTTTACAAGTTCGTGCTATACCTTTCTGAAAAGCTAAAAACTTCTTCTTTCACTTTGTTTTTAATTTAAATTGTTTTAACGAATAGTTTTTAAAAAATAAATTTTCAAACTCAAAATTTTCAAAAAAAAATCCAAAAAAAATTGTTTGAACTAATTTTTTTCAAAATTTTATGTAATTAAGTACTAATTTTGTTTTAAAATTTCAATGTCTTTGTTAATTTTTAGTCGAAAACAGAAAACCGGATGCAAAAATGTCTTTTCGTTTTTGAGAAATTAAAAAAAAAACCAAATCCACTTTTTTCTAAGAAAATCTCTGTTTTTATTTTTACCTATCTGGACTTTTAGTATAATTTACTAGTTTAATTTATAAATTTAAGTTTTTGTAATTGGAGTTTTATGAGGACTCAATAAAGTAGAAAAGAATTGGATTTTCCCTGGATTAATCATTTTGTTCATTGAAAACGTCTGCCATTGACCTTTCACTTCTAGCTCTCCGTGCTCTCGTCGGCGGATTCTTGAAAACATGCTACGACTTGGGCGCCATCTATTGGGATATCTTTCAGCGTAGAGTCTTTTGGCTTCCCGACCTCGACAACAAGTTAAACCGTAGCAGAAGTTCCTGTCCGCTAACTCTTCTCGAACATATGAGTTTGTTATTGTTATGTGTTGATGAATTAATATTTTAATTGTAAATGGTTGTTAAGTAAATATGCGATGCCTTTTATTAACCTTTAGGTTCTTAATTGTTTTTTCATTCAAGAAAAATTGCGGTTTAATTATCTTAAGCCCCCAGTAGGTAGAACCCTTCGCCGGCGAGTGGCCGCGGCCCCAGGTATAGTAAGAAAAAATTGCAGGTCAGTTTTCAGACGTTATCAATGAATAAAATGGTTAATCCATTGAAAATCCAATACTTTTCTACTTTATTAAGTCGTCATAAGACTCCAATTACAAAAAATTAAATTTATAAATTAAACTAGTAAGTTATACTAAAAGTCCAGATAGGTAAAAATAAAAACAGAGATTTTCTTAGAAAAAAGTGGTTTTGGTTTTTTTTTTAATTTCTCAAAAACGAAAAGACATTTTTGCATCCGGTTTTCTGTTTTCGACTAAAAATTAACAAAGACATTGAAATTTTAAAACAAAATTAGTACTTAATTACATAAAATTTTGAAAAAAATTAGTTCAAAATTTTTTTTTTGGCTTTTTTTTTGAAAATTTTGAGTTTGAAAATTTATTTTTTTAAAACTATTCGTTAAAACAATTTAAATTAAAAACAAAGTGAAAGAAAAAGTTTTTGGCTTTTCAGAAAGGTATAGCACGGTGTTGTAAACTAAGCCGTTGATTTTTAATATTTGTTTTAACAAAATAAGTCAATTTTTCAGAAAATTGCCCCTCCCGGCTAAACGGGGGGAATAGACCCCCCCCCCTCCCATACGATTTTTTTCTTGTCTCAACTCAACCTACACGCTCTAGCTTTTTGGAACAACGCTCGTGAATCACCCTGTATAGAGTCCATGTGGTAACACTGTCGCTGTGAATTCAAACATATTTTTTGGGACTAATTTGGCCGCTTCGAACCAATGGCGCTGCTGTAGCTTGTACTTTTTTTCTCATGAAATGTATGGAAATGACAAGTGACTAGCAGTCCATATATATTATGTCAATGATCTCTATGCCATTGACTTACTATATATGGACTGCTAGTCGTCTGAATTGTCCATACAAAATTCGAATAAAAATGGTTCCACTTGAAATTAGCTACACTAGCATTGCGTGTCAGAGTGGCAAAAAAAGTAATGTCGATTTCCATTGAACCACATGAAATGGACGGCCCGTCGCTACTAAATATCAATATTTTTTGGTTTCAATGGAAAGGAAAAACGTAGCAATATTTTTTTGTAAGTGTATTAGTGTTCCAGCTGTTAGCGTAAACAAACAAGAGAAACAATTATTATTCATTCTTCGACCTATAATTTTGTACAACATTTTCAAAGTTATAAATTGAATGCCTTTCGTTCTTAGAAAGTAATGCATTATTTGCTTCAACAATCGTCGAATTCAATGATCCAATGATCTAATTGAAAATTTTCAACATATCTTCATCCTCGGATGCAGAATGCTTGTAATGATGTCCATGTTTTATGTACCTATTCTTAAGAACACAGTGATAAACCTTATTTATTTTCATAACTATTCTTTATTCTCATTATTATTATTTGTAATATTCACTATTCTATTATTTATAGTAATTATAAAACAACAAAAACGCACTCTTCTATTTTCTTCTTCAACACATAATTATTCCATTTGCAAAAACTGTCAAGTTTGTAGTATGTGTTTAAATCAGTGTGAAAATCTGTGTAGATTCGTCTCAAAAGACGAATTCAAAACGCATCAATTCGTCGGGAATAAATATCAATACTTTTCCCATTGGAAAACGTTTAAGAAAAAAATATTGCCGGCCCGTCGACGGCACATCAATGTTTTGGTTCAATGGAAAACCACATAAGTAAAAATTTTAGCGACATCTGTTTTCTTTTAGTTGAGATAAGCTTTGATCGCATGGAAAGTACTGACATCTAGTTTAATTTGTTGAAGATAAACGATGCCATCTTTATTTTTTCATATGTAATTGTACAAATTTTGACAGTTCGTGAAAAGCAAGCAGGCAGTAGCAGTAAGTTTTTTGAAAATAATTTTTTTTTAATCATTTCTTTCTTTGTTCAGCCTGGGAAATGGAAAATAACGTAAAAACCCTCCCATCATGCGATGAAATATTCCGCTACGATTCCGAACAACAACGTCAAGTATTGGACGCAAAACCCTGGGAAAAGGATTCCCATTACTTCAAGGACATTAAAATCTCTGCACTATCTCTGCTACAGATGGTTATGCATGCTACATCTGGTTTCGGGTGGCACATTAGAAGTTATGGGTTTGCTCTTGGGCAAAGTTGAAGACAACACGTTGGTTTGTAGTCGAAACTTTCGGTTTTACTTTTAATTTGCTTGTCATTCTCTTGTGTTTGTTAAGATTGTCATGGATGCATTTGCTTTACCAGTCGAAGGAACCGAAACTCGAGTCAATGCCCAATCCCAAGCCTACGAATATATGTCGGCCTTTATCGATTCGGCCAAATAAGTCGGTCGCCTTGAACACGCAATCGGCTGGTATCACAGCCATCCCGGCTATGGCTGCTGGTTGTCTGGCAAAACTTTCAAGAGCCATTTGTTGCTATTGTCGTCGATCCAGTGAGAACAGGTTTTGGTGTTCATTGCAAGCAATACTATCCGTTGGAGGTGAGTTACTTCAAGTCGGCACGGAAGCTCCTGGACTCACTGTGGTACAAATACTGGGTGAATGCACTGGGAAGCCCTGGTCACTGAGTACACAACAGGGCAGATTTTCGATTTGTCCGAGAAACTTGAACAGAGCGAATCTAGTTTGGGTCGTGGAACCTTCGTCGTGTCAGGTTGATTGAATGTTTCATCGGTCATAGAACTGTCTTCAGTCGTTTTTTCCATTTCAGGAGGTGACATGAATGAGAAGCGCACCGAAGACAAACTCACCAAAGCCACGCGAAATTGCAGTCGTGCAGTCGAATTGACACTTTGGAAAAAGAATTGGCACAATGTAGGGCAAGTGCTTCTCTCTCCATAATCATAACCGATCGAGAATCTGTTATCAAGGAAATGCAAAGACACCTCAGCACCCTCTCGTACAAATTAAAACACTCAAAAACCATATCAGTTTCTTATCCAATGATCAGTGTATTCCAATAAAATGTTGAAATTGAACTTTAGTAATATATATTCCACTTTTTTGCTCTACAAATATATTGGACGATGTTTAAAGTGATTTAACGGCCAAGCTCTTCATCTTTGGCGCTTTTTTCTTGGCTGGTCTCTTCTGTTCCTTGAGCTCCCAACGACGTTGTTTCTCGGGATCGTCTTCGGCCAATACACGTTCTTTTTCCTGCTTGCGCTTTGTTGCGAGGCAAGAGGAGGGGAGCCTTGGGATAATCTGACAAGTCAGATCTGGAAGAGGAAGGAAACTAGGATTGGGAAAATAGGGTTGGAAAAGGAAAGAATGCTAAGTTCCGGGGACGCGGCCTGCTTGCGATGCACGGCGTCAGCTCGTCGGACGGGGGGGATCTTGCCCCCGAAAACTTAACCTCACCTGCAAACAAATACATATATCAGGCCTAAACACAAAGGGAAGAAAGGACTAGAATCTGACGGACGGACTATCTTCACGTCAGAGGCACTGCTGGTGTTAGTGCAGTGAGGCCATTACCCACCCTACCATAGGAATCTTCGGCCATTTTTAGATTCCCCCAAGATGGTAGATGGTCGGCTTCAACTCACCGCATCCTCACCTGTCAAAACTTCGGCCACTTTGGGCACCCCTAAGAAAAAAACTCCTACTCCATGTTGCTTCGAAACCGAAACAACAGAAAAACAGCTGGAATTAAACTTGAAACACCAATTTTAATTAACAAAATAACGCTCACATTGTTCTTCGATTGAATTTAAAAAAAAAAATCAGGGTCGGTATTCAAATTATTTTTACTTAACTTAGTTCGGGGCACCCAATGTAGTGCTTGACACCCGAAACTGGACAAAATGAACAAAACAAAACGGGATTTCCAAACGCGTACTACAAAACCCTACCTCAGAGAGCTCTGTGACGGTGGTATGAAATTCGTTGACTATCAACGCTCAACTGAACGAATTAACAACAACGACAACAATTTGAATAAAACAGACCTGACCTTACAAAAATAATGAACGAAATTGGTGAACTAAATAACGAATATAAATCAATAAATAACAAAAGAAAATATAAATAAATTAAATAAATAAACTAAATTATGAATATAAATGAGAAATAAATAATGTACTTAAATCTAAGAGACAAACACGAACACCAAATAAGTTTATAAATATTTATTTTTCTTCTTTGACAGAGTCGTAACCTGAACGTTGACTGTTGTGGTGTGGAAAATCGAACGCATCCATCAGTAACGTCTTTACTTTGGTGTCTTTGTTTTCGTTGTTTATGGTCTTGTCGTTCACTGAGGAATGAGGATTTGGCATTGACTTACTATATATGGACTGCTAGTCGTCTGAATTCTCCATACAAAATTCGAAAAAAAATGGTTCCACTTTACACTAGCGTAAAAATACCAAGTGGCAAAAAAAGAAAATAAAATTTTTAGCGACATCTCTTTCTTTAAGTTGCGATAAGCTTTGATCGCATAGAAAGTACTGACATCTAGTTTAATTTGCTGAGATAAACGATGCATGCCATGTTTTTTTTTATGTAATTATGAAAATTTTGACATTTCTGGAAAAACAAGCAGGCAGTAGCAGTAAGTTCTTTGAAAATTATTTTTTTAATAATTTCTTACTTTTTTCAGCCAATTTTCTTACTTTTTTAGGATTTTCAATTATCAAGTATGAGATTGAAACTTCCACTGAACTGCCCCAAGAGTGTTCCAGTTGCCTGCCAAGGCATTTCGAAGGCAATGAAGAAACTATATCCCGTCCCTATATGGAAGCAAGAACAAGGGCATGGCCAGACATCGTGACAATTAGAATTCATGGGATATGCATCGCGAAAAGCACGAAGTTGTTATTTATTCACGTCAGCATTCAAAAAAGATCACATCTGCCCCCAGTGGCAGATTGAATTATTTATTACATCGTTGCTAGAGCAGATGGAATCAAATCTAGCTCCGAGGGTGCTTGAAGCCAAATCCTTGGTCATATCGCCTCTGGTTCAACTAAACACGTATTTGGTCAATGCACATATCTGAAGCGTTCCATTTTGCTGCTCGAACAGAGAAAGAAATAAGAAGAAGAACTCCTAAAGAGAACGAAGGCAAACTAGTGCAATCATTTCTGAAAAACAGCAAGAATCGCAGCGCCGAGGACGTGAGTTTTGTTTATTCACTGCAAAAGTACAAATACATCGAAGCGGTTGCCTATCAAGATAAGCTTTTGAAGGGAAGAAACATCCAACGCGCTGTTGTTGAGTTGTCGAACGGAAGGACAACTCCAGATGTAGACAACCCATCATTGATTCATCACACCACTATGACTCCGGTCACCAAAAACATTTCCGATGTTTACTTGAGAATCAAAAAGTGAACTTAACATTTCCTTTGGGAAAAAACTAATCGAAGCTGAATTTTGAACAATTCCACTTGCTTCCAAAGGCTGGATGCATCGTCGAGCTAAAGGTGATTACTTTGTTGTCCACCCATCCGTTAGTGAAGATGTCATTCTCAGTCAAATGGAGAAATCTAAAGCCTTCGAGAGACTCTTCAATTATCCGACAAACTAATCGAAAACCTTAATTCCGAGTTGGAAATCGCCCTTTATCATTTTCGGCAACAAGTCCGCCACCAGCGATTATGTGTCGCTCTTCCTCAACAACAACGGAGTCAACTGCATCAACCTGAACGGTGACATGGTGATGCATCAAAGAAGCAAGTTTTCCTTCAATCCAAAGCACTGTCGTATTGGCAAATCATATACATATGTAGTTATAGTTTCAGGAACATTTTCAAGCTTCCCAGTTAACAAACAAAAACAACGCTCAATACTAGCCATTGAATCTACAACTCTCCTCAAGCTTAGGCTCAATCGAGGTAACCGTCGGAATGCAATTTTGCTTGTCGGAGAACTACCTCGCAGCAAAATTCGGAGGAAATCGGAGAAAACTCCGCTCCGAGCTCCGACGATTACCTCGATGGCCCGAATATTGACGTTTTGACGATTTCAATTGCTTGTTAAACCCCAGTCATATTTGTAAAAAAAAACGACAACATTTCATCGTCGCATCCGTGTTTTTAATTAAAACATTGAATTAGAAAAAATATATTTAAACGTGCAAATAAAGAATATCAAACATAAATCGCCATCTCATCTAATGCTCTGTCTAAAAACACTCTGCTTAGCTTTGTTTGAAACACTCGCCATTTTCTTGGCCGTAAGAGGATCAGCTGCAAAGCAATTCCACAGTCGCAGTGTTTCATCAGCTCCAGCACTGATTACAGTCGTTCCATCTGGTGACATTGCCAACTGCAACACACGTGAAGTGTGTCCAGTCAACTCGGCTTGTTTCGCCATCGATGGATACTTTCAGATGCACAATTGATTCTTGGCAAATCCATGAGCTGAGATCCGTTCTTTGTAATTCTTCGACCACAATAAAGCGCAAACTTGAGATTTCGAGTCAACCGAGTTGATGAGTAAACCGTTGTTGACGTTCCAGAATTTAATGCATCTGTCAGCGGTGCCACCACCTGTTGCCAAGACATTGGGCAACCAGGGACACCAAGCCAGTGCCCGGACGGCGGCTTGATGCTGATTCAGAACATGAACCGGTTCCGTACCAGTTGAACTGGAAGCAGTGGCCGCTGGCCAAACATTGACCAAATTGTCATTGCCACCACTAGCTAGGTATTTAAAATCAGTTGACCACTTTAGGCCACACACTTCCTGAGTATGACCCAACAGTGTGCTGACCTTGTGATCTCTCTGACGGACGTCGTGATGAATTATGGATCCATCTCGACTGCCAGACGAAACCAGAAAAGAATTCCATGCCAAGGATCCAACACGGCCTGTCTGGCCATCCATGACACGCAAGCGCTTCGATTTTGCGCAGTCCCAGAGCTCAACAGCACCAGTGCCGATGCCGATTGCCAAAATATGACCTTCTTGGATCCATGCCAATGAGCAGGCGCTCTCGCCCTCTTCAAATTCGACTAGTTGTTCGATGCTTCCAATGCTGGCATTCCATAGGTAAACAGCATTCCCCAGAGCAACGCAAACAATATTGTCGACGCTCCAGTCCAATAAGTTGAGATCTGAAAACAAACAAAAACTAAGTGTCTTCCCTGGATGGAAACCGATCAGCCACTTACAATAGTCGTTGATTATATCAGGAGCATCGAGGATCCTGTCCGATGTCGAGGGAATATACCTAGAGCCACTCTGTTGAAATAGGCGTCTTGATTGAATGCACAACCTTGTTTGGATTTTGATGAGACTCAGGAGCAGCTGGGGCCTTATTTTGATAAGATAGGATTCGTGTTGAATTGGCATCGCCTACTTGCATCGATTCGGATATTAACTTTTTGTCATCGCTCTTCGCCGGAGTCATTTTGTTATTTCTCTCGTTCTCTTCGTCAGAAGTTTTATCTTGCTCTTGTTTTATCTTGGAATGGAAATTGAAGTAAGAAGACGAAAATTTAAAGAACGCGAATCTTACCAAGTAGTGTCCGAGTCCGAAATTTGTGGTGCCCCGGTTGGGTATGAAACGATCACCTCCTCCCGAGCGTGTTTTTGAGCCTTTATTTGGAGTTTTGCTTGGAGTTTTCCGATCTATAATTTGAGAATTTTAATTTTGATTTCAAGAAACAAAAGAATTCTGAAAATGACGCTCTCACTTTTGCCACCATCCGCGGTGCCTGAACTTTTGCCTGGAGTTTTTGTCACAACCGGTTGCATCGAGAAACTTGTATTGTACGATTTGGACAGTACAGATCGTGATGTGTTCATGCTGGTGCTTAGATTACTCGAGGAACACTCGAGTTTCTTTTGTTATCTGGGTGCTGGACTACGCGTCAATTCTCCGTCCATCGAAAGGACACTGTTTATTTCGTTCAAATAATTGAATTGAGCCATTTTTATTTCTTTATAATATATACATAAACTTAAGAAAAATAAATTAAGTAATAAGTTTCTGTTGAATGGATTGGAATTTATTAAAGAAGGAAGAAATCGTTTTTCTTAAAATTGTCGGATGGTTCGAAATGGAAATATAAAATGAATATTTCAAAAAATAGCGGATTGTTTAAAAGCAGGAATCAGAATTGAATAGAATGTTGAGCAAAGAACTTTAGCCAACATTTTTGTAGCCAACAAGATACACGTTTTATATGATTCAAATATCCAGCTGAATCTCTTGGAAAGTGGCGTCCTACCAGGTGTAGATTTCGAGTTCATTTCATGGAACATTCCCGTACATGTACTCGGAATTTGAATGATGCAGCCCTGTGGAACAGAATACTCCGAGTAGTGGGCAGGTCTGAAAAGAAGAAATAGGTTAACTGAGAAAGTTGTTTATTTCTTTGCTTACCTTTCTCTGTCTTCATTTTGATTTAATATTTTTGATTGCACATTGACTAACTATATTGTGATTGTGATAGTTGCAGAACATCATTTGGCATGCAGCACGATTGCCGTAGCGGGCGGCCGTGAAATTGCATCCGAGTATAGTTTAAGGGCAGTCTGGTAGTTTTTTTTTGGTATCGGACCTTGCCCTTGCTTCTCCACACACGACACACACCATTTATACAGCATCGCCTCTGAAAGAAAAAAAAAATCTCAAAGTAAGCAAAACCACAGAAAAAATTAAATAGAATCCGATTGTGTAGCACTTACATAATGTAGATTCGCGATTCAATTTTCAATTAGTCCAATTAAACAAAAGTTTGTTTTACTTTTGTGTAGCTGTGACAAACAAAATAAACATGAAAAAAAAATAAAGAAGCGCCATTTTGAATTGTCAAAAATGTTACACGATTTTTCCGCTGGATCTCTTTGTCGTCCGCAAAAAGTGGAATCATCGTGAAGTTGGCCACTGGCAGTCCATGTATAATAAGTCAATGGGATTTGGGCTAACCTCTAAAATTGACTGCCGCCAAAAAAAAAAATGTTCACGGCGGCCCATCAAATGGGTCCGCCGGCAGCCTTTAAATCGAGTTCGAAACTCCTTCTACCAAAGAAAAACAACAATTACACCAAACTACACAATTATGCCTTCCATTTAACCACTCACCACTTCCTTATGTGTTTTTTCATTTTTTTTTCTTCGTGGCTCTTCCTTATTGAATATTTTTTCTGTGTACTGTTTTCCTTTTTTTTTTATTCGTTTTTTTTTTGTTCTATTAAGGGACCACTATTTTGTTCACTTTTGTTTTGTTATTGTCTGTATCGATTTCTCTTGTTTGTTTTTTTTTTATACTTTTGAGTTTTTCGTTGGTTATTTTTTTCAACAAATTAAGTTTTCCTTTTTTTTCTTTTTTATTACACCGATTTTTGTTTCCTTACTTCCTTAGGCCACACCACAAAAAAAAAACTTGCTATTCTATTTGACATGCAGAGACAGAGATTCTTTCAAGATTTTAAGCCTATGCCGACATCTGTCAGAACAGTCACTCATCCCCATCTCCGACCAACGAGTGCGATCACTGATCTTTGAGACCGACCTAGCGCCACCTAGTTGTTAGCAGGGTTAGCTTTATTTTTACTTAAGTGTGTATTGAGCACAAGATTGGATGAAGCAGAGAAAATCGAGCTATATATATATATTGAACTAACTATAACTGATCAGTGTATAATAGACAATGATAAACGATGGTAGCGCCATCTTGAGACTTTTTTAACAGAATCAGCTCTTTTTACATAAATTTGTATTGTACGTTCTCTTTACCTATTTCATGTCTGAAGAAGTAACTTGGTCGAGGAAATCCGCAACCGGCCTTCGTAACAAAATGTTGGTATTTGTTTGAATTCATTCAGACAAATACGAACACAAAAGAAGGTCTGCGTTGTTCTAAATCGTTTGCTAGTGGGGAGGTACCCACGTTAAAGCCGGGCACACGAACGTATACAACAAAAACATGCAACTAACTAAAACATAAACATGCATTAAAAAAAATATAAATAAAACTTAATTCTAATATCACAGTAGCAACTTAAAGTAATATCACAGACTTATATTATCAAGACTTGGTCTCGACAATATAACATCGGTAAAATATCACAGTAGGAAATAACTAATCTAATATCACAAATCATAAACTATATCTAAAGGTTGTAAATATCACAGTTTCAGCTAATCAAATTAATATCACAGTTTATATGGGGTGTAAATATCACAGATGTAAAGGTATAAATAAAATAAATAAAAGTAAAACGTTAAAATAGAATAAATAACATTTAAAGGACACAGCATGCAATAAATAAATAAATTAACACAAAGAACTACAGTAAGCAATGAGAAATATTTATAACACAGATTAAGAATCGCGACTTTATTGTTTTAAGTCTTTGGCGTGGAAAATTCCGATTCGTCTTCCCTTTAAATTTTCCACTTCGTACATTTGATTCCCGACGGTCTTAAGTATTCGGCACTTTATATACTTTGGACACAACTTGGAAGAGAGATACTTCGACGAATCGCTCAAGACGAAGTTCCTTCTGTATATTTCTTGTCCGGGGAAATACTTGACCGTCTTAGTACGAACGTTGTACGTTTTTGCCGACTTTTCATTCGCTTTTAATATATTCGCGCGAATTTGGTTCCGTATGCACTGCAATCGACTTTGTCGGGGAAGAGTTAACAACTCGTTGTCGTCCATCGCGTTCAACTTTTTTGCTAGTTCATAACTACTACCGTGCATCATCATATTGGTACCGAATAAGGCATAATACGGTGACACACCTGTAGAGCTATGAACAGCGCTCCTCAACGCACAAGCGATGTCACCCAAGTGGGCATCCCAATCGCGTTGATCGTCTTTAAGGTATGAACGTATGGCTGCTAACAATGAGCGGTTCACCCTTTCCGACGCATTCGACTGCGGTGCATAATTCGCCGTCTTGAAGTGTCTAATTCCATATTTATTAACTAACGTTTGGAACTCTTTACTTAAAAATTGTTTCCCATTGTCCGAATGTATTATATGGGGAACACCAAACATATCAAACACTTCTTTTAAAAAGGACACAGCGTTAACAGAGTTGGCATTTCTCATCGCTTTCAACAACACATACTTGGACAAATGATCAAGGACAACAAAAACGTATATTTTGCCTGTTTTAGACCTTGGATAAGGACCTAAAAAGTCAACATATAGTTTTTCAAAAGGACGATCACTACAATAAGACGTAACAATAGGAGGACGAGATACCTGATTAGACACCTTACACTGTTTACATATACTACAATTAAACACATAATCACGCACATGCACAGTCATATTGGGCCAGTAAAAATATTGCCTAATCCGGTTTAAGGTCTTTGCAATGCCTCCATGAGCGGCGTTAGGGGGATCATGGGCCCTACGAATGATTCCTTCTGTAAGCTCGAATGGAACCCACAGAAGCCAAGCGTGCTCATGCATTGCTTCTTCTCCTATCTTTTTAAAGCCCTTCTTATATATGAAGCCGTCAACTACCTTCAGATCAGGCAATTCTTCCTGGTGATCGCCTATCGTTCGAATCAAGTCCGCATACTCGTCGGATTTGAATTCCGCTGACTCTAAGTCAATCATCGGAGCAACGTCTTCGAGAACCAAAGAATCTACGTGTACTCGAGAAAGAGTATCCGGTACTACGTTCTGACTGCCTTTACGGTGCTGTATGTCGAAGGCATAGGACTGCAGTAGCAGACTCCACCTGGCGAGTTTACCGCTCAGGTCCTTCATGCCCATTAGCCATTGAAGGCTGGAATGGTCAGTTATGACACTGAAGTCCATCCCCTCGACATACGGCCTGAATCTCTTCACAGCCATCACTGCGGCCATACACTCCTTCTCAGTGACACTGTAGTTCCTCTGGCTCTTATTAAATTTCTGTGAGAAATACGCGATCGGAACTTCCTCGTCTTCCTCGTTCCTTTGAAACAGTACCGCACCGATTCCCGCGTCAGAAGCATCACATTGGATATAAAATCTTCTTGTGAAGTCCGGGCACGAAAGAACCGGCGCTGAGGTTAACGCTTTCTTCAGATCTTCAAATGCCTTCAGCGCTTCGTCCGACATTACGAACTTTTCGCTCCTCTTCTTCAACATGTCCGTCAAAGGAGCAGTCAGGGTCGAGAAATCTTTTATGAATTTACGATACCACCCTGCTAAACCAAGTAGCCGCCGAATCTGCCTTGGGGATTTGGGAGTGGGGAAATCCACAATCGCCTCCACCTTAGCAGGATCGGTCTTAAGCTTCCCACCACCAACTATGAAGCCCAAATATTTTAGCTCCTTGAAGCAAAACTTTGATTTCTTCATGTTGATAGTGAGATTAGCCCTGCGCAAGCAGTCAGCTACCTCGTTCAACAGAGCGATATGGGTCTCGAAATCAGGCGCCATGATAAGCAGATCGTCAAGATACACGAAAACACGCTCCCGGAGTCGTGCAGGAATCACCTTGTCCATCAGCTGACTCAACCGCTGGGCTGCATTACACAATCCAAACGGCATCACAGTGAATTGGTACAAGGGTCTTCCCGGTACCGCAAATGCAGTCTTTTCCCTACTCTGTTTTTCCAGCGGTATTTGCCAAAATGCTTCTTTTAGATCGATACTACTCATGTAGATCGCATCCGGTAGTTGACTGGTGAGTCCCTCGATATGGGGGAGAGGGTTAGCGTTTTTCTTCGTCAGTGAGTTCACCTTGCGAGAATCCAGATACAGTCTGTTCTTGCCGGGCTTTCGCAAGAGAACCACTGGCGAACACCACGGGCTTTCACTCTCCTCAATAACGCCAAGACTCAACATTCGATCTAGCTCTTCGTACAGAATGGCTTGTATCGCTGGGGAAACAGGATAGTGACGCTGCTTCACCGGAAGTGCATCTCCTGTATCAATGACATGCTCCATGAGCGACGTCTTTCCTAGACCATGTCGTTCAAAACATAAAAACCTCTCTCTGGCTGCATCTAATCTGGCCTGTTGATCAGAGTTCAACTGATGGGCATTGAAAGAATCTGATTGTTCGTCAACCGTGATACTACTTATGAGGTTTGGAGCTAACTGGAATAGTTTCCAAAAGTCCACCCCAAGGTAGATCTCCTGATCCAAACTTGGAACGAGAAAGAAAGTCATTCCTTCCGCTTTTCCCTGATATTTAATTTCTACGTCGACTTTACCCGCGATTGATTGACTTTTTCCGTCAGCGGTCTTCACTCCGGAAGAGAAGGGGGTTACAGGACAGCCGAGCTCGTGGACAAACTGCATACAGTTTTTCCCGAGTATGCTCACACTCGCTCCACTGTCCAACAAACCTAACACCTCCTTTCCCTCCATCTGGATCCGAGCATACGGCCGAGGATCCGAATTCAAATTGACCACCGAGGAAGAAATCCTGATCCTGACTTCTTTTCTCAACTTGTATCTGGCCCTAGCCTTTAAAATTCTATTTGACACTAAACACAAGGAACTGTTAAAAATGCGTGCCCTAGCCTCCTCATATTCCCTTATTCGAATGTGAAGGGGTCTTAAAATTTTCAATTTTCTCTCTTCTTCTCTGTTTTCTATTGCCTTACTATCCTGCTCTCTTTTCCGTATTGTTAGCTCTTTCTTTTCTAGCCCTCGGTTCACTTCCCTGGTTTGCTCTTCAGTTTCTTCTATAGTTCTTGACGCAGTTTGTGACTCAGTTTCCTCCTCTACTGGGGATTCTGATGAACCGCTGAACGCGAGGTCCCCAGACCCTTCGCGTTCTTGACCCCGTTTCCCGGATGACACTTGGAAAAGCATGGAGTCTTCACCCCCTCCAACCCGCAACGGTAGCAAAACAGGTTTCTCACCTCGGCTTCGCAATCGAAGTATGTATGGCCCTGCACCCTGCAGTTCCAACACACTAGAGCGGACGCGTTAGCATATTTCCTGGGAGGTACACTTGCACGCGCAGTCCCGAATTGGTACGCTGCAACTTGCTCGTCGGAGGGATCCTCACTGGGATCGTCGAACTCTAGCTCGTTTGCTGCGTACTTCGGGTAGGGTTTTGACGTCTGCCGCGGCATTTCTCTCCTCGGAAATGCTGCCTCCGCTTCCATACAAGCCGTCCTAAGCTGATCCAAGGAGAAGATCTGCTGAGGATACACCAGCTTACCTATCCTTTCATTGAGGTTACGCCTGAGTATCCTCACCATCTCTATTTCCGGGATTTGGACCCTCAACTGGAACCTCATCTTGTTGATGGCCCCAAAGAACTCCTCGCTGCTCTCCCAAGAACTCTGCCTACGATCCATTATGTCACGGAGGATTTCGTAGTCGGACCGCGTATTACGATACCGCCTAAGAAACGCCTCCTTCAGCCTGGGCCAGTCTGGTCTTGGACAGTCTCGCTGAAACTGCCAGAACCACTCGTAGGCTGAATCCTTGAGGAGCAGGTGGAAGTCCCTCAAGACCTCAATCCATGGGCAACCGTACTGCCTCTGGAGAGTCTCCAGCCGAAAGACAAAATCCTCCGCAGTCATCGTCGAAGTCACCCCGTCAAATTTGAGACCCCACTTGTCGACGTGGATAGGTGGCCTAACCATTGACTGTGGAACCGGACTCGGATACATCGGCCAATCATACGGACCTGGATTACCATATGGATGTCTTGATTCCATTGGCGGTCCGGAGTAATGCAACTCGTGTGGGGTTGGCTGATGGTTCCGAGTCCCGTTTGGAGCCCCAACATAGTCGTTGTGCCTCCGACGATGCTGCGGATTTATCGGGACAAATGAGTTTCTCCCTGGATGGGCCGGAACGCCTTGTGGCTCTCGTGATGGACCTGCCGGAACAGGGTCATCCGAGGGTCGGACCTGCCTCGGCACCGCACCGGTTGAAGAAGGTGCTGCCGGGCCTAAGTTTAAATTTTGGAAGAAACCACTCAACTGGTCCCTAATTTCTTTATGTAGAGTGGCCGAAATATCGGCCTTCAACGCTTGACGGCAGGACTCCATGCCATCCTCAAGCGTCTCTTTAACATACTCTTTCAATTCGGCCGTTACTATTTCTTTATCCATTCGAGGAGGAAACTGGGCCAAGCTATTCAAAACTCTCCTATACCCGCCCTGGGTTGGCTCTGAAGTGGGTCGCTCACGGGTCCCAGGCCTTAGGGTGTGGTTAAGCGAGGAGTCTCCTCCAGCAGCTCCCATACCGCTTAACTCGCTATAGGGAGGTGCTGTAAGAGATTCCTCTGCTCTTTTCCCTATTATCTGGAATCCCCGAAGCACCTACTGGGACCATAGATTCCGATCGAACCCGACGATCGGAGACGAGAGGTGAGTGCATGACCCGATGTCGCCCGGCAGTGTCCAGATTTTGTGTGGCGGACCTAGTCAGCCTGCGCGACTCTTCAATTTCCGCGTCTCTAATAAGTTGGTTAATCCGGTCTTCTTCTTGTTTATTGCTATTAAAGTAAGCCATTTTGTGCGGATATTAACCAAAACAAAACTAAGCAAAAGAACAGCGGAAACTTTTAAAAGTGTGGTGAGGGCAAAGGCAATTACAAAAAAAAACTCCTAACAATTTATAAAAATGCCAATGGAAAAATAAATATGAAACAAAAAAAATTATAAATGTTTGTATAAAAAAAACGATTAAATAAATAAACAAAACCCGACACCAAAAAAGTTATAAAATAAATAAATAAATCAGTAAATAAATAAATATATAAATAAATAAATAAATAAATAAATAAATAGATGATTAAATAAATATATAAGAAAAACAACAAATAAATAAATAAATAATTAAATAACAAAAAATATACCTAGATAATAATTAAGCAATAAATAAATAAATATTTAACACTTAAATATAAATAATAAATAAACAAAACTAACAAATAAACCTAACACAATATCCTAACACTTACTATCTATTTAATAATTCCTAATAAACTAAAGCTTAAGATGATTTTTCGGTTATCGAAAAACACTAAACTAACGAAATTTATTAGAAACTATTTTTTTTTTTAGTGTCTTATTTAGATTTTCAGTTGATCCAAAAATCTATTAAGATCCAAAAACAAAAGATTAACAAAAAGGTATATTACAAAAAAAACGAAACTAACCGGACTTTAACAAGTTTTTTTTTATCATAAGCATTCGGGGCGCTTACGGTGGCTTTCTGTTTTATAAGGTGAGAATGCGTGAGCCTACTCACGACCATCTTTAAATACAAGGACGTCAGACGGACTTACGGACCCCTCTGACGTAAAGATAATTGAAGGAATATTAAGAACACAAACGAAATACATTACAATGTTTTCCTCATCGTTCCCGCAATTCCAGACTGTCTCAAGGACCTTGCTGGAAGACATGAAGCGATGAGGCAAACGAAAACAAAAAGGTTGGTGTGGAGCAACGATGTCCGACGTGAAGTCAGACACGGACACCGCAACCAAGAAATGAAGACACACTAATGGAATTGAAAAGTAAAATTAAGAAATAGAAAAGTTAAAGTATAGAAAGGATGGGGAAAAGGATACACGATACAAATAGTGAAGGCTGCCGCCGCTACAGGACTCCGAAAGATCACGTCGCAATACACCTAGGTGCGTCAGAGACCTTCCTGGTGCAGACATACGCGTCTTTCAAAGGCCTGCAACAGCCACAGGCAAACACTAACACACATGAACCGCAGTCACTGTGAATTTTCAAAGACTCGTCGCAATTTATCTAGGTCCGCCGGTGGCCTTCCTGATAAAGACTTACGAGTTTTAAAAATTCACAGTAAGTTTGGTTCTAACTTACACGACATAAAAAAACTGAAACTAAGACAAAAGTCCTAAGCTAAACTGCTCAAGACGTTGGGCGCCAATTTGTTGCGAGGCAAGAGGAGGGGAGCCTTGGGATAATCTGACAAGTCAGATCTGGAAGAAGAAGGAAACTAGGATTGGGAAAATAGGGTTGGAAAAGGAAAGAATGCTAAGTTCCGGGGACGCGGCCTGCTTGCGATGCACGGCGTCAGCTCGTCGGACGGGGGGGATCTTGCCCCCGAAAACTTAACCTCACCTGCAAACGAATACATATATCAGGCCTAAACACAAAGGGAAGAAAGGACTAGAATCTGACGGACGGACTATCTTCACGTCAGAGGCACTGCTGGTGTTAGTGCAGTGAGGCCATTACCCACCCTACCATAGGAATCTTCGGCCATTTTTAGATTCCCCCAAGATGGTAGATGGTCGGCTTCAACTCACCGCATCCTCACCTGTCAAAACTTCGGCCACTTTGGGCACCCCTAAGAAAAAAACTCCTACTCCATGTTGCTTCGAAACCGAAACAACAGAAAAGCAGCTGGAATTAAACTTGAAACACCAATTTTAAGTAACAAAATAACGCTCACATTGTTCTTCGATTGAATTTAAAAAAAAAAATCAGGGTCGGTATTCAAATTATTTTTACTTAACCTTCCGACCACAACACATTTAAAATATACATGCACCACAACAGGGGTTGCACAGCACCCCAGCCAGGAATAAATTAAAAAAAAAACTTTCAAGGACAATATACAATTTTTATTAAGACCTAATAATTCAAATACTATTTTAAAAAGAAAAAAAAATTCATGAAAAAATGAATATATTTACAAAAAAAATTAACTTTAAACATATCTCTTTCCTGTGTTCAGGGTATACAGGACATTGGCATTTAAGACATGCAATCCTGGCTTTTGCAGTCTTGTATCCGTCTACATACTGCACGTCGTGATTATTGTTGCCTATTTAGAGGGGGCTCACCTTCGTTGGACTCCATGGGGTGTCATGCAACCCCCTTTCATCCTTCAGCTAATTCTTGAAGCAAATGTTTATCATGACGTCGGTTCATATGAGGTTTGGCCAGTAGTAATCCTTATTCTTTGAGATATATTCGTCTGTATACTTATTCGGTGACTGATTAGCGCGTTAACATTTACAGTTTACACTCCATTTTATATAGAGAAAAAAGAAGGTCCTACAAATTTTCATATACATGGACCACAACATGGGGTGATATACAACCCCAATGCACACCTTTTGCCCTCGTACCCAAAAAATATTATCTATCGCGGCGACTACTCATCAGCAACTGACACTTGAGTTATTAAACGACAAATACATAGAACGGCAGAAAGGTATATTAAGCAAAATTAAAATTACAGTAAAACTAAAAATGCCTGGGGTGTTAGAGCACCCCTGTTGTGGTCGGAAGGTTAACTTAGTTCGGGGCACCCAATGTAGTGCTTGACACCCGAAACTGGACAAAATGAACAAAACAAAACGGGATTTCCTAACGCGTACTACAAAACCCTACCTCAGAGAGCTCTGTGACGGTGGTATGAAATTCGTTGACTATCAACGCTCAACTGAACGAATTAACAACAACGACAACAATTTGAATAAAACAGACCTGACCTTACAAAAATAATGAACGAAATTGGTGAACTAAATAACGAATATAAATCAATAAATAACAAAAGAAAATATAAATAAATTAAATAAATAAACTAAATTATGAATATAAATGAGAAATAAATAATGTACTTAAATCTAAGAGACAAACACGAACACCAAATAAGTTTATAAATATTTATTTTTCTTCTTTGACAGAGTCGTAACCTGAACGTTGACTGTTGTGGTGTGGAAAATCGAACGCATCCATCAGTAACGTCTTTACTTTGGTGTCTTTGTTTTCGTTGTTTATGGTCTTGTCGTTCACTGAGGAATGAGGATTTGGGCTAACCTCTAAAATTGACTGCCGCCAAAAAAAAATGTTCACGGCGGCCCATCAAATGGGTCCGCCGGCAGCCTTTAAATCGAGTTCGAAACTCCTTCTACCAAAGAAAAACAACAATTACACCAAACTACACAATTATGCCTTCCATTTAACCACTCACCACTTCCTTATGTGTTTTTTCATTTTTTTTTTCTTCGTGGCTCTTCCTTATTGAATATTTTTTCTGTGTACTGTTTTCCTTTTTTTTTATTCGTTTTTTTTTGTTCTATTAAGGGACCACTATTTTGTTCACTTTTGTTTTGTTATTGTCTGTATCGATTTCTCTTGTTTGTTTTTTTTTATACTTTTGAGTTTTTCGTTGGTTATTTTTTTTCAACAAATTAAGTTTTCCTTTTTTTTCTTTTTTATTACACCGATTTTTGTTTCCTTACTTCCTTAGGCCACACCACAAAAAAAAAACTTGCTATTCTATTTGACATGCAGAGACAGAGATTCTTTCAAGATTTCAAGCCTATGCCGACATCTGTCAGAACAGTCACTCATCCCCATCTCCGACCAACGAGTGCGATCACTGATCTTTGAGACCGACCTAGCGCCACCTAGTTGTTAGCAGGGTTAGCTTTATTTTTACTTAAGTGTGTATTGAGCACAAGATTGGATGAAGCAGAGAAAATCGAGCTATATATATATATTGAACTCACTGATCTCTATAATAACTGGATAGTGGATTCCATACAAATTATAACACTTTTTTTGACTCCTATTGATTTTGACATGGTACTCTTACACTTGTGCATCTCTTTATATCATCTCTCTATATTCAACAAAAAAAGTGACGTTTGGTTTCCCATCTCCCTTTTAACTCATCTGTGGAAGTGATGTTCAACAAAAATTCCCAAAAAATCAAAAAAAATTTCATAAAACTTCCAACCCATCCCATAGAAATCAATAGTCACAACAATGGATACCGTTGAAATGCCCAAATTACCCGAGAATCAAAAATCATTTGCTGGTATTCCCGAGGCGGTGTTCCTCGACGAAATCGATGCATTTATGGACCAGCCCGAGAAGAATTGTGAAAAAGTTCTCCAGCAGCTGGACGAACAGCATGGCAAATATAGATTTATGGCATACAATCTCGATACCCGGAGACGCAAGCTCAAACAGCAAATTCCCATCTTGCAAAAGTTCCTCGAAATGATTGATCTTTTGCGCAATCAAACCGAAGCACGAGACCCTCAATTCTTTCTGAGCGATCAGGTGTTCATCAAAACTGTTGTTCCCCCACTAAAAATGTGTGCCTTTGGCTGGTAGCAAACGTTATGTTGGAATATCCACTAGACGAAGCCGAGGAACTGCTCAAGCAAAATATGCACTCGGCATTGTCGAATTTAAAGAGTGTGGAGCACGATCAGGACTTTTTGAGAGACCAAATCACAACCACGGAAGTTAACAATTGGGGTGTCAAGAAACGTCAAGCAGCGTCGAAAGAGTCTGCCGCAAACGCCGTCGCCGTCATGGCAAACTGATCTGTCTCATGCGATTCTCCCCAAAAATAAATGTAAAGTTAATGTTTAATAAAGCATTGATATTGAACGTTTTGAAGTGCTTTACAACAAGGTTTATGTTAGTTTTTTAACTCAATCGAACTTAGATTAGAATCCGAGAAGCTCCAAGAGCTCAAATAACAGTCTCCAGTTGTACTTTTGGCTTTTTAATGCATGGACTTGTGTCGCATCAGTTTATAAATCAATAAAAATCATTACACGCAAACAAGAATTGTCGTCATTGTGTCAAGCGGAATCCTACTTGGTTTTATTGGTATCAAAAGAGGTTTCACTTAGGTTCCTAAAGTCTGTGTTCTCCCGTCACCGAAGGCGTCATCGTCAAGTTGCAGTCATTTGTGCGGTTCGAACTTTATTCGACTGAGCCGCAGGATGAAGTCCAGCAGAAACATTTGGATCTTGATTTCGCGTGGGTTCTTCTACACATAGAACCCCGCCACACCGGCTTTTTCTAGCAGGGATTGTTGGTCACATGCTGGATGTCCATTATTCCCCTGACTATCTCGAATATTGTGTCATTGAGCAGGGAGTTGGCTAGTTCGTAGGATATCCTTATTTAGAATTGTCTGGAAGATTGTTCAATAGTGGAATGCGTTGGCTTTTATGAATGAAAACTTACTCGTCAACGAGAAAGTACAATTTCCTTTGGAGGTACTCTGGTGAAGGCTGTGAGTCATCTTGTTGGTATGTTTCGTCTTGAGATAGGTTATTGTCTTCGCCTCGAAAATTCGCGAGGCATTTTGACCAATTGATGAGCAAATACACTGTGAAGACCTATGAAAGAAGGGGAATGAGTTTCGTGGTCTGGTAGACATCAATTAATTCCACTTACCCAGAAGCCATAACATAGTCTGCTTTTCAACTGGTTGAGACAACGAATTTCCGACAATATGGAACTGAATTTGTCCTTGATAGGGATCGTTAAACATCGATAGTCTATCGATAGTATCGATAGTAAAAAACTATCGAATGTATTGATAGTTTTGAAAATACTATCGATAGTTTGCATTTCCAGTAAAATAAAGTATTCTTTCTCTAGAACAACAAGCAAATAGAAACTTCAATATACATGAGCAATGTCATTGTATTTGTATTTCCTTTTCCATAGTATTCTTACCGTGACAAGCAACAAGTAGCGCTGCAGGTATCAAAACCAACAAACGTTTAGTTATAAATACAATACAATAAATAAGTAAGACAGAGGGCGCTTTCGTCAATTTTATGAAAAATGTCTCTTTGCTTTTCATTGATCCACGATTTTTGTTTTTGATTATTTGGGAATATTGTTTTTATTTTAAGGTAATACTTTCTTCTTAGAAATGTCATGTTCCTTTTTTTCTGTTTTTCTTTTCTCTTTGTTGTATAGCAACAGCTGATTCAAACACTCAAACAGCTCCAAGATTCTAGCCCCGAAAAAAACTTTGGGCGATTCAGAGCGCTCCCGGTGCGAGCACTGAATACACATCGAACACGGTGGAAGTGCAACGGGGCAAAAAAAGAGCGACATTGAACAGCTCAGTGCGAAATCAGAGCTCCACAGAGCGACCCAGAGCGCAAATCGAACAAATCTCATTTTTTTAACCTTTTTTTGTGGTTCCAATGGCTAAAAGTTGTTTCAAAGGAAACTATCGATAGTCTTTCGATAGTATCGATAGTTTTTTTTAAACTATCGATACTATCGAAGTGCCTGACTATCGATGTTTAACGATCACTAGTCCCTGATAAATAAATAACAATTAAAGTTTCGCAGCACAGCCGTATTTATGTTTTTTTTTCAGCTGTCAGTGGGGAAGTGTTATATTTTGGTATAACTGTTATACCTGGATGGTACCTTTACAATTATAACAGTCTTCTATGGGAGTCAAACTTTTTGCTCCTATCCACTATCCAGTTATAATAGAGATCAGTGAGGTTCTCGTGCTTCGGTTTGATTGCGCAAAACATCAATCATTTCGAGGGACTTTTGCAAGATTGGAATTTGCTGTTTGAGCTTTCGTCTCCGGGTATCGAGATTGTATGCCATAAATCTATATTTGCCATGCTGTTCGTCCAGCTGCTGGAGAACTTTTTCACAATTCTTCTCGGGCTGGTCCATAAATGCATCGATTTCGTCGAGGAACACCGCCTCGGGAATACCAGCAAATGATTTTTGATTCTTGGGTAATTTGGGCATTTCAACGGTATCCATTGTTGTGACTATTGATTTCTATGGGATGGGTTGGAAATTTTTTGAAATTTTTTTTGATTTTTTGGGAATTTTTGTTGAACATCACTTCCAGAGATGAGTTAAAAGGGAGATGGGAAACCAAACGTCACTTTTTTTGTTGAATATAGAGAGATGATATAAAGAGATGCACAAGTGTAAGAGTACCATGTCAAAATCAATAGGAGTCAAAAAAAGTGTTATAATTTGTATGGAATCCACTATCCAGTTATTATAGAGATCAGTGGAGACCCTCAATTCTTTCTGAGCGATCAGGTGTTCATCAAAACTGTTGTTCCCCCACTAAAAATGTGTGCCTTTGGCTGGTAGCAAACGTTATGTTGGAATATCCACTAGACGAAGCCGAGGATTTGCTCAAGCAAAATATGCACTCGGCATTGTCGAATTTAAAGAGTGTGGAGCACGATCAGGACTTTTTGAGAGACCAAATCACAACCACGGAAGTTAACAATTGGGGTGTCAAGAAACGTCAAGCAGCGTCGAAAGAGTCTGCCGCAAACGCCGTCGCCGTCATGGCAAACTGATCTGTCTCATGCGATTCTCCCCAAAAATAAATGTAAAGTTAATGTTTAATAAAGCATTGATATTGAACGTTTTGAAGTGCTTTACAACAAGGTTTATGTTAGTTTTTTAACTCAATCGAACTTAGATTAGAATCCGAGAAGCTCCAAGAGCTCAAATAACAGTCTCCAGTTGTACTTTTGGCTTTTTAATGCATGGACTTGTGTCGCATCAGTTTATAAATCAATAAAAATCATTACACGCAAACAAGAATTGTCGTCATTGTGTCAAGCGGAATCCGACTTGGTTTTATTGGTATCAAAAGAGGTTTCACTTAGGTTCCTAAAGTCTGTGTTCTCCCGTCACCGAAGGCGTCATCGTCAAGTTGCAGTCATTTGTGCGGTTCGAACTTTATTCGACTGAGCCGCAGGATGAAGTCCAGCAGAAACATTTGGATCTTGATTTCGCGTGGGTTCTTCTACACATAGAACCCCGCCACACCGGCTTTTTCTAGCAGGGATTGTTGGTCACATGCTGGATGTCCATTATTCCCCTGACTATCTCGAATATTGTGTCATTGAGCAGGGAGTTGGCTAGTTCGTAGGATATCCTTATTTAGAATTGTCTGGAAGATTGTTCAATAGTGGAATGCGTTGGCTTTTATGAATGAAAACTTACTCGTCAACGAGAAAGTACAATTTCCTTTGGAGGTACTCTGGTGAAGGCTGTGAGTCATCTTGTTGGTATGTTTCGTCTTGAGATAGGTTATTGTCTTCGCCTCGAAAATTCGCGAGGCATTTTGACCAATTGATGAGCAAATACACTGTGAAGACCTATGAAAGAAGGGGAATGAGTTTCGTGGTCTGGTAGACATCAATTAATTCCACTTACCCAGAAGCCATAACATAGTCTGCTTTTCAACTGGTTGAGACAACGAATTTCCGACAATATGGAACTGAATTTGTCCTTGATAGGGATCGTTAAACATCGATAGTCTATCGATAGTATCGATAGTAAAAAACTATCGAATGTATTGATAGTTTTGAAAATACTATCGATAGTTTGCATTTCCAGTAAAATAAAGTATTCTTTCTCTAGAACAACAAGCAAATAGAAACTTCAATATACATGAGCAATGTCATTGTATTTGTATTTCCTTTTCCATAGTATTCTTACCGTGACAAGCAACAAGTAGCGCTGCAGGTATCAAAACCAACAAACGTTTAGTTATAAATACAATACAATAAATAAGTAAGACAGAGGGCGCTTTCGTCAATTTTATGAAAAATGTCTCTTTGCTTTTCATTGATCCACGATTTTTGTTTTTGATTATTTGGGAATATTGTTTTTATTTTAAGGTAATACTTTCTTCTTAGAAATGTCATGTTCCTTTTTTTCTGTTTTTCTTTTCTCTTTGTTGTATAGCAACAGCTGATTCAAACACTCAAACAGCTCCAAGATTCTAGCCCCGAAAAAAACTTTGGGCGATTCAGAGCGCTCCCGGTGCGAGCACTGAATACACATCGAACACGGTGGAAGTGCAACGGGGCAAAAAAAAGAGCGACATCGAACAGCTCAGTGCGAAATCAGAGCTCCACAGAGCGACCCAGAGCGCAAATCGAACAAATCTCATTTTTTTTAACCTTTTTTTGTGGTTCCAATGGCTAAAAGTTGTTTCAAAGGAAACTATCGATAGTCTTTCGATAGTATCGATAGTTTTTTTAAACTATCGATACTATCGAAGTGCCTGACTATCGATGTTTAACGATCACTAGTCCCTGATAAATAAATAACAATTAAAGTTTCGCAGCACAGCCGTATTTATGTTTTTTTTTTTCAGCTGTCAGTGGGGAAGTGTTATATTTTGGTATAACTGTTATACCTGGATGGTACCTTTACAATTATAACAGTCTTCTATGGGAGTCAAACTTTTTGCTCCTATCCACTATCCAGTTATAATAGAGATCAGTGAGGTTCTCGTGCTTCGGTTTGATTGCGCAAAACATCAATCATTTCGAGGGACTTTTGCAAGATTGGAATTTGCTGTTTGAGCTTTCGTCTCCGGGTATCGAGATTGTATGCCATAAATCTATATTTGCCATGCTGTTCGTCCAGCTGCTGGAGAACTTTTTCACAATTCTTCTCGGGCTGGTCCATAAATGCATCGATTTCGTCGAGGAACACCGCCTCGGGAATACCAGCAAATGATTTTTGATTCTTGGGTAATTTGGGCATTTCAACGGTATCCATTGTTGTGACTATTGATTTCTATGGGATGGGTTGGAAATTTTATGAAAATTTTTTTGATTTTTTGGGAATTTTTGTTGAACATCACTTCCACAGATGAGTTAAAAGGGAGATGGGAAACCAAACGTCACTTTTTTTGTTGAATATAGAGAGATGATATAAAGAGATGCACAAGTGTAAGAGTACCATGTCAAAATCAATAGGAGTCAAAAAAAGTGTTATAATTTGTATGGAATCCACTATCCAGTTATTATAGAGATCAGTGGAGACCCTCAATTCTTTCTGAGCGATCAGGTGTTCATCAAAACTGTTGTTCCCCCACTAAAAATGTGTGCCTTTGGCTGGTAGCAAACGTTATGTTGGAATATCCACTAGACGAAGCCGAGGATTTGCTCAAGCAAAATATGCACTCGGCATTGTCGAATTTAAAGAGTGTGGAGCACGATCAGGACTTTTTGAGAGACCAAATCACAACCACGGAAGTTAACAATTGGGGTGTCAAGAAACGTCAAGCAGCGTCGAAAGAGTCTGCCGCAAACGCCGTCGCCGTCATGGCAAACTGATCTGTCTCATGCGATTCTCCCCAAAAATAAATGTAAAGTTAATGTTTAATAAAGCATTGATATTGAACGTTTTGAAGTGCTTTACAACAAGGTTTATGTTAGTTTTTTAACTCAATCGAACTTAGATTAGAATCCGAGAAGCTCCAAGAGCTCAAATAACAGTCTCCAGTTGTACTTTTGGCTTTTTAATGCATGGACTTGTGTCGCATCAGTTTATAAATCAATAAAAATCATTACACGCAAACAAGAATTGTCGTCATTGTGTCAAGCGGAATCCGACTTGGTTTTATTGGTATCAAAAGAGGTTTCACTTAGGTTCCTAAAGTCTGTGTTCTCCCGTCACCGAAGGCCTCATCGTCAAGTTGCAGTCATTTGTGCGGTTCGAACTTTATTCGACTGAGCCGCAGGATGAAGTCCAGCAGAAACATTTGGATCTTGATTTCGCGTGGGTTCTTCTACACATAGAACCCCGCCACACCGGCTTTTTCTAGCAGGGATTGTTGGTCACATGCTGGATGTCCATTATTCCCCTGACTATCTCGAATATTGTGTCATTGAGCAGGGAGTTGGCTAGTTCGTAGGATATCCTTATTTAGAATTGTCTGGAAGATTGTTCAATAGTGGAATGCGTTGGCTTTTATGAATGAAAACTTACTCGTCAACGAGAAAGTACAATTTCCTTTGGAGGTACTCTGGTGAAGGCTGTGAGTCATCTTGTTGGTATGTTTCGTCTTGAGATAGGTTATTGTCTTCGCCTCGAAAATTCGCGAGGCATTTTGACCAATTGATGAGCAAATACACTGTGAAGACCTATGAAAGAAGGGGAATGAGTTTCGTGGTCTGGTAGACATCAATTAATTCCACTTACCCAGAAGCCATAACATAGTCTGCTTTTCAACTGGTTGAGACAACGAATTTCCGACAATATGGAACTGAATTTGTCCTTGATAGGGATCGTTAAACATCGATAGTCTATCGATAGTATCGATAGTAAAAAACTATCGAATGTATTGATAGTTTTGAAAATACTATCGATAGTTTGCATTTCCAGTAAAATAAAGTATTCTTTCTCTAGAACAACAAGCAAATAGAAACTTCAATATACATGAGCAATGTCATTGTATTTGTATTTCCTTTTCCATAGTATTCTTACCGTGACAAGCAACAAGTAGCGCTGCAGGTATCAAAACCAACAAACGTTTAGTTATAAATACAATACAATAAATAAGTAAGACAGAGGGCGCTTTCGTCAATTTTATGAAAATTGTCTCTTTGCTTTTCATTGATCCACGATTTTTGTTTTTGATTATTTGGGAATATTGTTTTTATTTTAAGGTAATACTTTCTTCTTAGAAATGTCATGTTCCTTTTTTCTGTTTTTCTTTTCTCTTTGTTGTATAGCAACAGCTGATTCAAACACTCAAACAGCTCCAAGATTCTAGCCCCGAAAAAAACTTTGGGCGATTCAGAGCGCTCCCGGTGCGAGCACTGAATACACATCGAACACGGTGGAAGTGCAACGGGGCAAAAAAAAGAGCGACATCGAACAGCTCAGTGCGAAATCAGAGCTCCACAGAGCGACCCAGAGCGCAAATCGAACAAATCTCATTTTTTTTAACCTTTTTTTGTGGTTCCAATGGCTAAAAGTTGTTTCAAAGGAAACTATCGATAGTCTTTCGATAGTATCGATAGTTTTTTTAAACTATCGATACTATCGAAGTGCCTGACTATCGATGTTTAACGATCACTAGTCCCTGATAAATAAATAACAATTAATGTTTCGCTGCACAGCCGTATTTATGTTTTTTTTTCAGCTGTCAGTGGGGAAGTGTTATATTTTGGTATAACTGTTATACCTGGATGGTACCTTTACAATTATAACAGTCTTCTATGGGAGTCAAACTTTTTGCTCCTATCCACTATCCAGTTATAATAGAGATCAGTGAGGTTCTCGTGCTTCGGTTTGATTGCGCAAAACATCAATCATTTCGAGGGACTTTTGCAAGATTGGAATTTGCTGTTTGAGCTTTCGTCTCCGGGTATCGAGATTGTATGCCATAAATCTATATTTGCCATGCTGTTCGTCCAGCTGCTGGAGAACTTTTTCACAATTCTTCTCGGGCTGGTCCATAAATGCATCGATTTCGTCGAGGAACACCGCCTCGGGAATACCAGCAAATGATTTTTGATTCTCGGGAAATTTGGGCATTTCAACGGTATCCATTGTTGTGACTATTGATTTCTATGGAATGGGTTGGAAATTTTATGAAATTTTTTTTGATTTTTTGGGAATTTTTGTTGAACATCACTTCCACAGATGAGTTAAAAGGGAGATGGGAAACCAAACGTCACTTTTTTTGTTGAATATAGAGAGATGATATAAAGAGATGCACAAGTGTAAGAGTACCATGTCAAAATCAATAGGAGTCAAAAAAAGTGTTATAATTTGTATGGAATCCACTATCCAGTTATTATAGAGATCAGTGGAGACCCTCAATTCTTTCTGAGCGATCAGGTGTTCATCAAAACTGTTGTTCCCCCACTAAAAATGTGTGCCTTTGGCTGGTAGCAAACGTTATGTTGGAATATCCACTAGACGAAGCCGAGGAACTGCTCAAGCAAAATATGCACTCGGCATTGTCGAATTTAAAGAGTGTGGAGCACGATCAGGACTTTTTGAGAGACCAAATCACAACCACGGAAGTTAACAATTGGGGTGTCAAGAAACGTCAAGCAGCGTCGAAAGAGTCTGCCGCAAACGCCGTCGCCGTCATGGCAAACTGATCTGTCTCATGCGATTCTCCCCAAAAATAAATGTAAAGTTAATGTTTAATAAAGCATTGATATTGAACGTTTTGAAGTGCTTTACAACAAGGTTTATGTTAGTTTTTTAACTCAATCTGTTGGAAATTAAGATTGAATGTGGCAGCACTGCTACAGTTTGTAATCTCTCAACCTTTATATTTGACACAATAAATTCACTTTTTTTCATAGAACGACTTCGTTTTTACTAAAGCTCTGGAATTTTCTTTTTAATAAAATAAATTTCAACAGGTTATGGGCCCAGGCCACGTAAAAGTAATTCAAGCTTTCTGTTAAAGTAAAAAATCTTTGAAATCCGTAAAGTGAATAGTTTGGTTTGAGCACAGTTTAATTTTTTTTTGTTCAACTAATTTCGTCAATGATGGCCGGCATTCTCAGCACCATAGAAAAATTAAAAGGGCGGGAAAACTACGACGACTGGCAATTCGCTGTCCAGAATTATTTGGAACACCAGGAGTTATGGAATTGTGTTCTCGGAGTTGAGACAGACACACTGAAAATTTCCAAAGCAAAATCCACAATTATTTTGCTCATCGAAGCAGTTAATTACGTTCACGTCAAGGACGCCAAAACTGCGAAGGAAGTTTGGGATCGATTGAGAGTAGCTTTCGACGATAGTGGGTTGACGAGAAGAGTAGGTTTGTTGCGATGCCTCATAACTACCAATTTGCAAAACAGTGGTGGTGTAGAGAGTTATGTTACCAAAATTATCTCAACCGCACATAAGCTCAATTCTATTGGGATGCCAGTCTCAGACGAGTGGGTCGGCACATTGCTACTTGCTGGCTTACCAGAAGAGTATAAGCCCATGATTATGGGAATTGAAAGTTCTGGGGTGAAGATTTCGGCGGACTCAATTAAAACGAAACTGTTGCAAGACGTCAAAGATGATTGCATTTCGAATGAGCAGTCCGGCTCAGCTTTTTATGGTGAAAACAAGAATTTTAAGAAACGTTTTAATAAACCTGCAAAGAAGAATGGTCCTAGATGTTTTGTGTGCAATCAATATGGCCATATAGCAAAGAACTGTTCACAGAAGCAAAAAACAGGAACAGATGCTAGCCGTTCTAAGGTTCTTTATACGAGTTTTGCTGCACAACAAATTGGTGGTGAAGAATGGGTTGTCGACTCTGGCGCTTCTTCACATATGACGTTCAAACATGATTGGCTTGAGAATTCTACGGTTGTTTGCGATGACGTTATAGTTGCAGATAATAATAAATTGAAGGCAACGGCAAGAGGAGATGTGTCATTGAAGGTTTCATGTGGTGATGTCATAGCAAAAGATGTTTTGTTTGTCCCAAGCTTATGCGTGAATTTGTTGTCGGTGGTGCAGATGGTAAAAAATGGTAATCGTGTTGTGTTCGGCTCAGATGGTTGTTCTATTTTCAATAAAAACAACAAGCTGATTGCGACTGCAAGTTTGCACAACAATACATTCAAATTGGACAGGCCTTTTCAAATAGTGAACATTGCGAAACTAAGTTCTGATTTGTGGCACCGACGTCTCGGCCACATCAATTATCAAACATTGAATAAGATGTCCAACGATGGTTTGGTGGATGGAATTTGTAGTGATGCAAGCGATAGATCTGATGGATGTGAAATATGTCTCAAAGGCAAACAATTTCGGCAACCGTTTAAATTGTCCGAATCCACAACAAGTAGGCCACTTGAGTTGGTACACTCAGATGTATGCGGGCCTATGGAGCATACATCGATAGGAGGTTCACGATACTTTCTATTGTTTCTGGATGATTTCTCAGGAAAGATTTTTGTCTACTTTATCCATTCGAAGAGTCAGGTAATAGATAAGTTCGTCCAATTCAAAAATTTTGTTGAAAATCAAACATCATACAAAATTCAGAAATTCCGCTCGGATAATGGTACAGAATTTTGTAATCACAAATTCGCAAATGTACTACGTAGCAGTGGCATCAAGCATGAGACAACAAATGCATATACGCCGCAACAGAATGGCAAAGCGGAGCGAATGAACCGCACAATAGTCGAGAAAGCAAGATGCTTACTTATAGATGCGTGCATGCATAAGCGTTTTTGGGCAGAGGCTGTGTCGACAGCTGCATACTTAATTAATCGTACAGTGACAAGAACATCCGAATTATCAAAGTCCCCAGAAGAGATTTGGTCAGGAAGAAGAACAAACGTTGAACATCTTAGAGTTTTTGGATCGACAGCAATGGTTTACGTACCGAAACAAAAACGACAGAAATGGGACTCCAAATCTTCAAAGTGTATTATGGTTGGGTATAGTGAAGAAAAGAAAGGATACCGTTTATATCATCCTGAATCCAAGAAGATAATCTTCAGTCGAGATGTGAGTTTCTTCGAAGACGTAATGTACTTTCAGGATTCAGTGGGAGATACCATAAGAAATAATGTCTTGATTGAACTTGACAACAAGATAGATGTCAGCAATGAAATAGACGAATGGGAAGACGCAGAGGATCAGAATGGCACATATATTGAAGAAATTTTGCTAGATGCAAATGAGACTGATTGCCTTGCCAGCAGCGAAAATGATGGAAATTTCAACGTAGACTCTCCTTCAACTTCCGACTTGGTTCAAGACAATTCACCGAGAACATCAAAAAGGCAGCCTAGACGACCAGCAAATTTCGACGATTACATATGTTATCAAATGACTTCAGATGATTCCTATGATCCAGTTACATTTGACGAAGCGTGTTCAAGATTTGATAAGACTCACTGGAAGAAGGCTATCGAAGAAGAGTATGCTGCTCTAATTGAGAACGATACTTGGGAAGCTGTTGATTTACCTCCCGGAAAGAAAGTCATCAACACGAAGTGGGTATTTAAGACCAAGAGCGATTCTCAAGGTAAGATCTGTAAATATAAAGCCCGTTTAGTAGCGAAAGGCTGTAGCCAACGTTTGGGAATAGATTATTGCGAAACATATTCTCCTGTCATTCGTTACGGCTCTATAAGATTTTTGATAGCTTTGGCAGCAAGACTTGATTTAAGAATTCACCAGTTAGACGCTATAACAGCTTTTCTTCAAGGCGATTTAAAGGAAGAAATTTATATAGCTGAACCCGAAGGTTTTGATCACAGCAAGAAGGTTCTTCGACTTAAGAAATCATTATATGGACTCAAGCAATCTTCGAAGATGTGGAACGACAAACTAGATGAAGCCTTAAAGAACTTTGGTATGATAGCTTCGAAGATTGATCCTTGTATATATTATAGAAACAATAATGGTACCTACTTAATTGTTGCAGTCTATGTAGACGATTTATTGATTTTTTATAATAATTCCGAAAATATGAAAGAACTAAAGACAGGTCTAATGAATACTTTCAAGATGAAGGACATTGGTGATGCAACTTCGTTTCTTGGACTACGTTTGACAAGAGATGAGAGTTCCGGGAAGATATGGATTGATCAAGAGCAATATATCAATGAAATGGTCGTTCGTTTTGGAATGAAGGATGCAAACAGCTGTTTAACACCGATGGAAACAAATTTGCATTTGTCGAAAGAGATGTCACCAAAGGACCAGTCTGAGAGAGATGAGATGTCGAAAGTTCCCTATCAGGCGTTAGTTGGTTCGCTACTTTTTGCAGCTCAGGTATCCAGACCCGATATATGCTATGCCGTGAACTACGTTAGTCGTTTCAACAACGATCCTGGTATGCAACACTGGAAAGCAGCGAAACGCATCTTGCGTTATTTAAAAGGAACTGCACACAAACGACTTTGCTTCCAGCTAGATGATTCATCGAGGACGCTAATCACTGGCTACTGTGATGCTGATTTTGCGAGTGACATCGACGAGCGAAAGTCAGTTTCTGGTTACGTATTCATAGTTGGAAATGGAGCTGTATCGTGGATGTCGAAAAAACAATCAACAGTGGCACTTTCAACCACGGAGGCCGAATACATGGCTATGAGTATGGCGATGCAAGAAGGACTATGGCTTCGAGGTTTGGAGAAGGAACTCATTCAAAATCCATCAAAGAACTTCGATCTGTATTGTGACAACCAGAGTGCCATATTTCTGTCATCAACATCAGGATTTCGCGCTAGAACGAAGCATATCGACGTAAAACACCATTTTGTTCGAGATATCATCAAAGAAGGCGAAGTCTGCTTACGTCACATTGGAACAAACGAAATGATAGCAGACTCACTCACAAAAGCGTTGCCATCAGTCAAGTTCAACATATTCACATTTTCGATGGGAATTCAATCTAGTGGGAGTGTTGGAAATTAAGATTGAATGTGGCAGCACTGCTACAGTTTGTAATCTCTCAACCTTTATATTTGACACAATAAATTCACTTTTTTTCATAGAACGACTTCGTTTTTACTAAAGCTCTGGAATTTTCTTTTTAATAAAATAAATTTCAACACAATCGAACTTAGATTAGAATCCGAGAAGCTCCAAGAGCTCAAATAACAGTCTCCAGTTGTACTTTTGGCTTTTTAATGCATGGACTTGTGTCGCATCAGTTTATAAATCAATAAAAATCATTACACGCAAACAAGAATTGTCGTCATTGTGTCAAGCGGAATCCTACTTGGTTTTATTGGTATCAAAAGAGGTTTCACTTAGTTTCCTAAAGTCTGTGTTCTCCCGTCACCGAAGGCGTCATCGTCAAGTTGCAGTCATTTGTGCGGTTCGAACTTTATTCGACTGAGCCGCAGGATGAAGTCCAGCACAAACATTTGGATCTTGATTTCGCGTGGGTTCTTCTACACATAGAACCCCGCCACACCGGCTTTTTCTAGCAGGGATTGTTGGTCACATGCTGGATGTCCATTATTCCCCTGACTATCTCGAATATTGTGTCATTGAGCAGGGAGTTGGCTAGTTCGTAGGATATCCATATTTAGAATTGTCTGGAAAGATTGTTCAATAGTGGAATGCGTTGGCTTTTATGAATGAAAACTTACTCGTCAACGAGAAAGTACAATTTCCTTTGGAGGTACTCTGGTGAAGGCTGTGAGTCATCTTGTTGGTATGTTTCGTCTTGAGATAGGTTATTGTCTTCGCCTCGAAAATTCGCGAGGCATTTTGACCAATTGATGAGCAAATACACTGTGAAGACCTATGAAAGAAGGGGAATGAGTTTCGTGGTCTGGTAGACATCAATTAATTCCACTTACCCAGAAGCCATAACATAGTCTGCTTTTCAACTGGTTGAGACAACGAATTTCCGACAATATGGAACTGAATTTGTCCTTGATAGGGATCGTTAAACATCGATAGTCTATCGATAGTATCGATAGTAAAAAACTATCGAATGTATTGATAGTTTTGAAAATACTATCGATAGTTTGCATTTCCAGTAAAATAAAGTATTCTTTCTCTAGAACAACAAGCAAATAGAAACTTCAATATACATGAGCAATGTCATTGTATTTGTATTTCCTTTTCCATAGTATTCTTACCGTGACAAGCAACAAGTAGCGCTGCAGGTATCAAAACCAACAAACGTTTAGTTATAAATACAATACAATAAATAAGTAAGACAGAGGGCGCTTTCGTCAATTTTATGAAAATTGTCTCTTTGCTTTTCATTGATCCACGATTTTTGTTTTTGATTATTTGGGAATATTGTTTTTATTTTAAGGTAATACTTTCTTCTTAGAAATGTCATGTTCCTTTTTTTCTGTTTTTCTTTTCTCTTTGTTGTATAGCAACAGCTGATTCAAACACTCAAACAGCTCCAAGATTCTAGCCCCGAAAAAAACTTTGGGCGATTCAGAGCGCTCCCAGTGCGAGCACTGAATACACATCGAACACGGTGGAAGTGCAACGGGGCAAAAAAAGAGCGACATCGAACAGCTCAGTGCGAAATCAGAGCTCCACAGAGCGACCCAGAGCGCAAATCGAACAAATCTCATTTTTTTTAACCTTTTTTTGTGGTTCCAATGGCTAAAAGTTGTTTCAAAGGAAACTATCGATAGTCTTTCGATAGTATCGATAGTTTTTTTTAAACTATCGATACTATCGAAGTGCCTGACTATCGATGTTTAACGATCACTAGTCCCTGATAAATAAATAACAATTAAAGTTTCGCAGCACAGCCGTATTTATGTTTTTTTTTCAGCTGTCAGTGGGGAAGTGTTATATTTTGGTATAACTGTTATACCTGGATGGTACCTTTACAATTATAACAGTCTTCTATGGGAGTCAAACTTTTTGCTCCTATCCACTATCCAGTTATAATAGAGATCAGTGAGGTTCTCGTGCTTCGGTTTGATTGCGCAAAACATCAATCATTTCGAGGGACTTTTGCAAGATTGGAATTTGCTGTTTGAGCTTTCGTCTCCGGGTATCGAGATTGTATGCCATAAATCTATATTTGCCATGCTGTTCGTCCAGCTGCTGGAGAACTTTTTCACAATTCTTCTCGGGCTGGTCCATAAATGCATCGATTTCGTCGAGGAACACCGCCTCGGGAATACCAGCAAATGATTTTTGATTCTCGGGTAATTTGGGCATTTCAACGGTATCCATTGTTGTGACTATTGATTTCTATGGGATGGGTTGGAAATTTTATGAAATTTTTTTTGATTTTTTGGGAATTTTTGTTGAACATCACTTCCACAGATGAGTTAAAAGGGAGATGGGAAACCAAACGTCACTTTTTTTGTTGAATATAGAGAGATGATATAAAGAGATGCACAAGTGTAAGAGTACCATGTCAAAATCACTGATCTCTATATTACACTGGATAGTGTATTACCTACAAAGTATAACAGTTTTTTTGACTCCATTTGAAGATGACAGTCAGTGCCCCTTTTCGACTTTTTGACGTCTAACGAACTAATCAAAAAAACATTTGACATTTATTTTCTTTTTGACTTTGACATTTAAATATAAAAAAATCGAATTTCGCATAAAATAAACAAAAACTGCAATGCTTGCAGCCCATACCACAAGCATTTTTCCTTCAAATTCGAGAAAAATTAAAATCTCATTTATGTGTGTAACGAACACAATAACAAAACAAACATTCTACAGCCCACACACCCAGCAGATGTAACCAAAAATTCCAACTCTTGGTTTAATCTTTATATGCACATATATTCATTTTGTAAAATAAAAAATTTTTATCATCACTTGAATAATTCAACTTGAAATAAATCTTCTTGAGTATTAGCGGCCAATCGCTCCTTTCGCTCTTCAGAAACTAACACCCTTGTCCTTTGGCAGCGAGATTAAAAGCTTGATGCCATTCCTGATGATGGAAATGGAAACGTTTGTCAGTCTTGTGGCGAAGACGTGTCCTTGTGTATCCTTAACGTGCACAATGTCGAAAGAACCTAGATCTCTTTCGCGGTTGACAACTGTGCCGACACGACTCAATTGCTTCCAAGTTTCCTGAATAGAAATTGATGAAATCGGTGACTTTGTTGTTGGCGATGTCTACTTGAACGGTGTTGTTGGCCTTTATCAATGAATCAGGGTTACGGTAACGGATGGTCCTGCCGCCGCTTATATCCAATAAAGGAATTCCCTTGCAGAGCCTTGAAAAAGACAAAACAAATTAGCAAAACGATACGAATTTCATTTCATAAAGACTTAACTTTTCAGACCATATATCTTAAATGAAAATTGAAATAAATGAAGTTACATTCATGCAAATTCAAATTACCAATTAATTTTATTTACGAAAATAAATGCTTCCCTCTCGTTGTTCTTTGCACTGATACAGAGATCAGTAATATAGAGAGGGGTTCTTTGACTTTTATTTATTTTATACTGTTATACGAATTTTTCCCTTTTCGACTTTATAACAATCTTCAAATGGAGTCACTTTTTCTCTATGGATACACTATCCAGTGTATTATAGAGACCAGTGTGGCTACTAGATTTATTTAATTTTTATATGGACAAACAGTACTTTCAAGATTGGTTCTCGGCTTCAGCTAAAATTCTCAAGATGGCGCCACCATTGTTTGTCATCTTGAGAGTACTTCGGGAATATGTATCGAAAGGTTGTTACTCTCTGGTTTAGAGTTCAGACTCACTGATCTCTATAATAACTGGATAGTGGATTCCCACCACTGATCTCTATAATACACTGGATAGTGGATTCCATACAAATTATAACACTTTTCTTGACTCCTATTGATTTTGACATGGTACTCTTACACTTGTGCATCTCTTTCTATATAAACCGAAAAAGTGAGACAGAGTGAAGTGATGTTCAACAAAAAAAGTGACTGATCTCCTTTGTCTATATCTCTGATCTATATTATCTCTATCTCTATTATAGATATCAGTGTTGGGGAAGTGTTATATTTTGGTATAACTGTTATACCTGGATGGTACCTTTACACTTATAACAGTCTTCTATGGGAGTCAAACTTTTTGCTCCTATCCACTATCCAGTTATAATAGAGATCAGTGATTCCCACTGATCTCTATATTACACTGGATAGTGTATTACCTACAAAGTATAACAGTTTTTTTGACTCCATTTGAAGATGACAGTCAGTGCCCCTTTTCGACTTTTTGACGTCTAACAGGTCTAACTAATGATGTCGATGTGTTGATATTTTTTATCGATATTTAATTTTTCGATATATCGATGTATCGATACAAAAATCCGAGTATCGAAAAGGTATAAAAACTCGATATTTTTTATGATTAAGGCCGTGTGCGAATTCAGTTAAAAATGGGTTAAAACTTGACGTTTGGTTAAATTTTGACACTTCGCATTATTTGACTAGCTGCTGAGCAGGTTAAAAAATGACAGTAGTGGTTAAAAATTCATCCATTTTTATTTTTTAACCACAATTCATCCAATTCGCACACGGCCTAAGGCCATTTTTAACCCCTACTGTCATATTTTAACCTGCTCAGCAGCTATTCTAATTTTAACACATTTTATTCAATGCAAAATGTCAAAATTTAACTGAATTCGCACACGGCCTAAGAAAAACCTTCAAAAGAAATACCACACACTACACTCAAATTAGTGTACGTAAATAAATCTGAGATCATGAAACATCAATTATTTGAAAACACAAGTGATTTGTCGCACCATTTGCACACAAAACATTCTCAACAATTTGCTCTCTTGCATCATTCACACCATACAAGCATACGTTCATAGTTCACAAGTTTTTAAGCTCGTACGCAAAATACGAATCCATTTTGACAGCTTGGTTTCCTATCTTAAGGCGTTTTTGTTTTTTACAACTGAACAGAGCCTGAACTGCCAAACTCAAAATTGTGTTTTTTTTTCATTCAGAGTGTTCAGAGCAACAAAGTTTTGTTACTTTTTTAGTTCAAAGCACTGATTCTGAATGTTCAGAGTCGAACCGACGCACGACGCGCTCGGAAAAAAGACACCGAGCAACACGCCTAAACAAACAAATGTAAAGCTTAAGGTTGGGGGAAAATGAAAAGAAATGATAAAAGTAATAATTAAAATAGGCAAAATTATTTCCTTGTCATATTTTACCGATATATCGATATTTTTTTTAATAAAATATCAAAACCGATATTGATATTTTTAAAAAATATCGATACGATACTTTCCTGTATTTCGACATCCCTATGTTAGATAGACTTCCAGAGATTAAAGTTGTTTCTCAGAGAAGATAGAAAAAATGAAATTCAGAGATAAGTAATATAGAGATCAGTGGTTCTTTGACGTATATTTTTGTTATACTGTTATACGAATTTTTCCCTTTTCGACTTTATAACAATGTTCAAATGGAGTCACTTTTTCAGTATGAATACACTATCCAGTGTATTATAGAGATCAGTGTGGATTCCATACAAATTATAACACTTTTTTTGACTCCTATTGATTTTGACATGGTACTCTTACACTTGTGCATCTCTTTATATCATCTCTCTATATTCAACAAAAAAAAGTGACGTTTGAAATAATTATTTACGTTCTGTTTGTTTGTGAGATTCACAGCAAAAAAAAAATTAACAAAATAACATCTTTGTATATAGAATACAAAGATAACATTCAAAAATCTTTCGAGTATGGACATTATCTCGGAGCGTTTAAACTTCTGGAATAATAGAGATCAGTGCATCTATCCTATTTAAAATAATTCCAAACATAAATAAAACATGTCCAAAAACACCAACAAACATTCCAAAGACAGCGGCAAAACCACTGATCTCTATTATAACTGGATAGTGGATAGGAGCAAAAAGTTTGACTCCCATAGAAGACTGTTATAAGTGTAAAGGTACCATCCAGGTATAACAGTTATACCAAAATATAACACTTCCCCAACACTGATATCTATAATAGAGATAGAGATAATATAGATCAAAGATATAGACAAAGGAGATCAGTCACTTTTTTTGTTGAACATCACTTCACTCTATCTCACTTTTTCGGTTTATATAGAAAGAGATGCACAAGTGTAAGAGTACCATGTCAAAATCAATAGGAGTCAAGAAAAGTGTTATAATTTGTATGGAATCCACTATCCAGTGTATTATAGAGATCAGTGGGCAAAACCGTATCCAACATCGAAGTTCGTCGTTGTTGTACAATTCCAGTGAACAAATGCACCAAATGCCTAGTGATTCGACATCCCGTTTCCGAGACCGATTCGGGTGAAGAAGCAACCAATCGCATCTACAAAGAGAGCAAACAAAGAAAACAATGGCAATTACGATGAGCCTGTTTTGAACACAATTCTCGAATTGAACCGACAAATGCAATCCCTGCTACTGAACAGATAGCCAATGCGAACTTTGTGGAGCTTGGATGCACTTTCTCCACGATCAAAAGCAATTGTTATCCCAAAGGTTAGTTTTTAATAGGACTTTCGGCTAATCTAATTTATTTTTCCCTGCCTTACAGATCTCAAAAAGGCTCAACTTTCCTCCTGACAAGGTTATATTCCGTGATCTCATTTCAATCAATGTAAACGACTCGATCTTGCTTCCGAAGAAAAGACCATCAATCCGTAAGAAGTATACGAATGTCAAAGCTCCTACTCCGGACTTGAGGGACTTTCTAGATCCACTGATGGAATATACATGTCCAGAGCCAAATATTGATTCGGTACACCATTCCACCGACATAGATTTTTTCCAAGAGTTTTATGATTTCTATTGCGACGTAAATCCTCGGTGGCTACATGATGAACACTTATTATTATTATAAATATGATCTCAGAAAGAATCTCATTTTTCAAATTATTTAATAAAAAAGTACAAATGTATTAAAATGTGAAATTCGTTTCCCTTTTTAGCAAAGCATTCATTGCGGTTCCAAACAGCGCAATCAGGATTTCCAATAGACTATCAAGAACTACATAGAAAAATAATGATAAAAATACCAATGAGTTCATTTCAGTTTCACTTTTCTTTAATTTTTTGTTTTAACTTTGACATTCATCATTAAATTCATTTCAACTTTATTTTAACTTAAATTAGAATCAGTAAGATCACCTTCTGCGCTTCTCGCCTCTCCATCTACATCGTTTCATTTGTCCCACAAGCCAAGTTCTCTCATCTTAGCCTGGAAATATCGTTCAACTGAATTCGCGCAACGATAATAATTCGCAATGCATTAGAAAGGCGACGTCGTATTCTTCGATATAGCCAGCATAAATGGGTCGGGCCAGTTTGATGTCCTTGAAGAAGCCTTGTTTCTTGAAGTAGCCAATTGCAAACTCATCGGCGTAGGTGAGGAAATGCCGCAGACCTCGCCGAATGCTGTAGTCTTTGAGGTGATTCATCAGGTGCGATCCGTAGCCTTTTTCTTGTTTGCTGCCGGTCACAGCACAGCATACGATCTCGGTGAAACCCTGAGTGGGGAATGGTCTAAAACAAATGCCACCAATTGGCTGGTTATCCTCCATAAGAGCCAGGGTTTTGTGCTTGGTGTCGAAGGCCAATTGGCTGATGTATTCGTGAGGCATTTTGACCAATTGATGAGCAAATACACTGTGAAGACCTATGAAAGAAGGGGAATGAGTTTCGTGGTCTGGTATACATCAATTAATTCAACTTACCCAGAAGCCATAACATAGTCTGCTTTTCAACTGGTTGAGACAACGAATTTCCGACAATATGGAACTGAATTTGTCCCTGATAAATAAATAACAATTAAAAATCCGCAGCACATCCGTATTTATGTTTTTTTTTCAGCTGTCAGTGGGGATGGTACCTTTACAATTATAACAGTCTTCTATGGGAGTCAAAATTTTGTTCCTATCCACTATCCAGTTATAATAGAGATCAGTGATTGAACTAACTATAACTGATCAGTGTATAATAGACAATGACAAACGATGGTAGCGCCATCTTGAGACTTTTTTAACAGAATCAGCTCTTTTTACATAAATTTGTATTGTACGTTCTCTTTACCTATTTCATGTCTGAAGAAGTAACTTGGTCGAGGAAATCCGCAACCGGCCTTCGTAACAGCTTATCTTCCCGACCGACGTTGAGTGGCTGCTTCGGCACGAGCTGCATGGAAACTCTTAAGCAACTCTTCTTCTACACGTAGACGGTTCTTCTCGGCTTTTGCTTTACCCTACATGATAGGAAATAAAATGAAAAATCTCGATAATACCGAATAAAACTTACGTCTTTGGACAATCAATGGCTTGACCGATTCCATGTCGCCGTTCTTTGGTAAATTAAAACCGGCCATGAGCATGCGTCGAACTTCAGGTTGTTTCAAATGCTGGACTGGACCACTGAATTGGTCCGAAATATGAATATACGGCCCAATCGAGGTAACCGTCGGAGCGGAATTTTTTCCGATTTCCTCCGAATCGGAGACATTTTGCCTGTCGGAGAACTACCTCGAAGCAAATTTCGGAGGAAATCGGAGAAAATTCCGCTCCGACGGTTACCTCGATTGGGCCGATAATCGATGAATTGTTGGTGCCTTCTTAGAACAGCCACAAGGCGTGACTCTAATAATGCCGATGTGGCTTCAGGTATCTCCGATAGCACGCTTAATCCACTTGGTAAAGTAAATATATCCTCTGGTTTATTGACTAGACTAGAATACAATACTTGTTCTAAGGAAGATTGTTTTAATTAACATATTTCATCTGTAATAATACGGATATGATTTTACCAAATCAGCAAAGTCCTTAAAGAACTTAGTGACGGTTTTCTTCGAGCCAACACAGAATTAAAAATAGAGATTTCAACCTTTATATGGATTTGGTCTTGTTGTGGTCTCATCAGACTGGCAATAAGTGCCACTAGGTCTTGGCGCTTAATCATTTTAAGCTCAACCAACGACTAGAACAAAGTTATCTTCTAATAGAGATCTGTGCGTATTTAACTAAAGATGTGCTAATTTTGAGTTTTTTGATTTGCCGAAGAAGAAATTGGCAAAATAAGTGGGGAGACACCCTAACATCAACATTTCCATCCAATAGGCGTTTGTTTACCTTTTCTCTGTCGACTTGTTTAGCAGGAAAGGACTTCTCTTCTACAATCATTGATTCAACGTTGGCCATCTTCATTTCGATTTAATATTTTTGATTGCACATTGACTAACTATATTGTGATAGTTGCAGAACATCATTTGGCATGCAGCACGATTGCCGTAGCGGGCAGACGTAAAATTGCATCCGAGTATAGTTTAAGGGCAGTCTGGTAGTTTTGTGCTTGGTATCGGTCTTTGCCATGCTTCTCCACATACTCCATTTAAACAGCGTCGCCTCTGAAAGAAAAAAAATCCACAAAGTAAGCAAAACGCACAGAAAAAATTAAATAGAATCCGATTGTGTAGCACTTACACAATGTAGATTCGCGATTCAATTAGTCCAATTTAACAAAACTTTGTTTCTTTTGTGTAGCTGTGACAAACAAAATAAATAAGAAAAAAAAAACAAAGAAACGCCATTTTCAATTGTCAAAAATGTTACACGATTTTTCCGCTCGGACCACGCAGCGTCCGTAAAAAGAGGAATCATCGTGAAGTTGGCCACTGGCGGTCCATGTATAATAAGTCAATGCTCTATGCATCTACTACCTACGCCATCTAGTTACAAGAAGAGATAACCATTTTTCTTGTATTGCTTGTATTGTATTGCTTGTATTGTATCAATAATCAAAAACATAAAGATGGGAGAGCAAGCTGTCAAAATGACAATGCCCACAAACTAAAAACATACATATAATATAATAAAGCACGGAAGTTAGCCTGAAAAGTGTAACATCAAACTTTGAGAAAGAAGATCCTAAAAATTCTGCTTTTCTTCTTCTGAGTTGAAAAACAACAACAATTTTGATTTTGACGTTTGACATTATCTTTAATTTTTTTTTTTACTTTGTCCATTCCACCTTACTACGGACAATCACGAGAAGCTCAGAGAGAGAAAGGGAGAACTTTTGTATATCTTCTACTGGTATTATCAAGAAAGATTAGGCCACTGATCTCTATAATACACTGGATAGTGGATTCCATACAAATTATAACACTTTTCTTGACTCCTATTGATTTTGACATGGTACTCTTACACTTGTGCATCTCTTTCTATATAAACCGAAAAAGTGAGACAGAGTGAAGTGATGTTCAACAAAAAAAGTGACTGATCTCCTTTGTCTATATCTCTGATCTATATTATCTCTATCTCTATTATAGATATCAGTGTTGGGGAAGTGTTATATTTTGGTATAACTGTTATACCTGGATGGTACCTTTACACTTATAACAGTCTTCTATGGGAGTCAAACTTTTTGCTCCTATCCACTATCCAGTTATAATAGAGATCAGTGGATTAGGCCAGTTCCACCTAACAACATCTCACTGAGATCTCAATGTTGTTATGGCCCTGAAAACGAAATGACGAGTAATGAGAATAAGAACCCCTCATAATATCACTTACTTACCATATGTCACTTCTATTGTAACGTCACATAGTCTTCAAATTAATAAAAAAAACTATTTCTTATTACGATGACGTAACGAATACTTTTTATTTTAATTCGGCAACAATGCATACATGAACTTTGAACACTGTAGCTCTGGTTCAAGTTTTAACTGCTTATGCTTCGCGGTTCCCTACATTCCATCACTGTGTCACGTAGAACTGATGTAAACACCTCCACACTATGCCTGCCGGTGCTTTTGTCGTTTTCCATCGGTCTTTTGTTTTTACGTTTCTTCGTCTGCATCCAATGGAACGGATTATGATGTATAAGTCCTCCTTTGGACTGTCCTGCTTTCAAAACAGAAGTGTTCTTCTCTTCTCTAAAGCATTCCGTCTATCAGTCCGTCCAATGGAATGGTTACAGAAGACTTCTCGACTCTTCCGAATGCTTCTTCACGACCAATGGAAAACACTACTACGATTTAATTGGACACTATTACTAAAGGTATGGTGTGGATACAAGTCAATTAAATTAAATCAACTTCCAAAATATCTTTCAGTATCGACGATATTATTATGTATTTATTTTGCGTTTTTTGACCACAGAGCGGGGCGTCTTGAACGTACACAGCTGAAATTAAAACATACATAATTGTCGTATGCAAACGTTTCCTTTTGTCTTACTTACCTACCCTTCAATTCCAACCGGGGATTTGCAGTTTGGCAATAAAACTTTGTTACCGCCAAGTGAATGTATAAACTGAAAAGAGTTTAATGGAATTAGTTATTTTATTTACATATTATTAATTGTTTTATTTTAAAGAAAATAATTCTTACCAAAAAAAGCAGATTCAGACAAACTTACCTGTTGTTTATTTATTTCCATTTGACATTTCAAAAGTTGTTGCTGTTTTGCACTGAATGTGTACACAAATTATCAAAAAGGGATAATAAAGATTTTACGATCTAAAATTTCCCATTGGGTATTTTTTTTACGAGTTTGTCTTTTGATGTGTATATATTGTGTCAGTGTCTCTAACACTCTACTTTTTGTCAATGTGTGAATAAAAGATCTTATATTCCACATTTCTGGCATAGTATTGACCTAATGCTCGAAGATTTTCAATTTTTATTGTATGTTGCTTGGTGTAGGGGAAATGTAATGAGACATGCAATAACATAGGGTGTTTTGTTGTTGCAACCCATCGAGAAAATTGAGGGAAAGCTTTTCTTATTCGATAATCTCTTGAATTATTGTGGGATGGTCTGATTGGGTGTCGAAAGTCGGATGATTGAAATTAGAAACAAGAATCCGACCATTTATTCTCGAGAGAACCAATTCGCTTCGTTGGGACTATGAGGATTAGAAAGGCAATTAGCATTCAATGGTGCCTGTGAAGCTTAACCGTCAGCTACCGTTTGTGTAAAGTGGACTTTTTCACGTTTTTTTCCCTTTTTGCTACATGCAATTTTTTTTTGTATGCACTTTGTTTAATTATAAATTTTAAACCAAACGTTATAAAATATAAACGTTACAAGTGCATTTAAAGTATACAAATACAAAAAGACGAAAGCATCAAGGAAAATTAAACCACCCTCTATAAGAAAAACATCACATAGTGAATATATGTAATTGCTACATACGTCATACATACAAGTTTATATACGATAGTCATTCTGGTGAGTGCTAAAATTTTCATTAACTACTACATGTAAGACTTATATGCCAATTAAAAGTGTCTTAGTTTTTTTTTGATGAAACATAGTTCTTTGCTGGCAATTTTGTACATAATACATTAGATTTGAATTCAAAGTATGACGTCTTTCAATTTTGATTGCTAGGTGTCATACGGCGATCACTGCGGTTCGTGAAGCGGGTGATCGCCGTTGGGAAATTTTATTGGAAGTTCCGGAGTTTAGCTAGTGAATGCACGAACCAATAAGGGATATTTTTACTACCTAGCATAAAACAGAACCGACTATCAGCAAAGGAAATCCCAATTCCCAATGCAAATAATAAAAAACTCCAAACCAAACCAAAGGAAAAATTAGGGTGACCATCGGTGATTTAAAAGTACATTTTTTTATGTTAATATTTGTTTACGTTTGCAATTTAATTATAATTAATTAGTCAATATAAGTCTTTTTTTTCTTTGTTTTCACATCTCCACTGTATATTAAGTATATTTTTTTGTTCTATTTTAATCATTTATTTATTTTTCTCACACCTCATGCCAGCGTGAATGGAATTGAAATTCCAACGTATAAAGATTTTTTTTATTATTGTTTGGCAAGTTGCTCATGTGAGCCTAGATCTTTTTTTTTTTTTTACCCCTACTGTTTTGAATGCGTTGCAAATCTTTCCTTGTTTGAGATTGGGACATGATAAATTGAATTCAATTTAGGCAGGCTCCTTGAAAGATTTCCAAGATTAATTACGATATAAGGTTCTAGACTAAGGGTAAAGAAAATTAAAGGAAAAAGAAGAAGTAATTTAGAAAACAGAAACTCATTGATATTTGTACACCTAAATTTCTCACTTCCGTGATCGCTGTGAGGGTTCATTTAATAATTAATTGTTTTGTTAATTTTAAAGCTCTCAATGATTGTATCCATTATTTTCTTTTTCGTTAATCTTCATAAATGTGAATTACAAATTGATTAGATGTATCAAGGGACAATTCGTTTTTCTTTTATCAAGCGAATAGCTTGATGTATTGCTAAATTATTTATTTTCAGGGGATGTGGAAGGTAACATAAGGATTCAAATGGCGAAACGGTAAGCGTACGGAACGGTGAGTCAGTCTTTCATTTGGTGTTTATTAGGGGAAGTCCTAACATTATTTGGCCAACGGACTTCCACGGTGGGGTGGGATACGGCCACGCCGAACAACATCTAGGCGCCCTCTAGTGGCAATGTCCGTCCGGTATATTAGATTCTTTTGTGTTTTCTTTTCTTTCTTTCTTTTGGATTTCGGATCAACCATGGCATGATATAAAGTAATGGGTTGGTTCACTAGGGAGGCGGACAAGATCCCGCGACATCCGGCGAGCTCGAGCCGAGCAACGACAAGCATGCCAGTCCGCCGACCTAGTGTAAACAGTGCTTAACGCACATCTCAAAGCCAACGCTAGCCTCATTACAAATGGCGCCCAACGTGTGTCTTCGTTTTTGTCTACCCTAATCCCAAATTTTACATCCCTTAATGTTTTTGTCAGCTTCTTCAGCTACTCGTATGTCGTGTCACGGAAAGTTTTCGAACATACCGATTTCACTTGCGACGAGATAGCGGAAGAAGTTGACAACAACAATTAATTTCTATTGCTTTTCTTTAATCACTATCTTTTCTTTTCTTTGTAAATTTTACTATTCTGTCATTCTACTTTTTATTTTTCATTTCATTTCTTTACTTTTTCTTCAGTATTTTAGTCCTGTTGTTGACGTTCAGTCACACAGTTGCTCAAATACTTCCTTTTTCTATTTTTTGTGTTGTTTGCCAATTGCATTATGTCTTTTGCCTAAGCTTTAGTGCAAAGCAAAATTGCGAATGCAATGGGTAAACAACAAACTTGTTTTGTCCTATGTCTACTTTTATGTACCTATTTACCACTAGAGGGAAAATTTACTAAATCAGTTCGTCCGACAGTCTTCTAAGTTCAAAATCATTTTCGAAAGACATCACCGTTTCAGCTTACCGATTCGTCAACAAGAGTTCGCCACCGAATCAGTTACCTGAAGCATCCCCGAATGCCATATACAAACAAATATAATAATTTTTCGAAAAACTTAAATATCTAACCAAAATCATTTTTTTTGCACATTTTGTTTTGTTTTCATTTTGTTTCATTTCGTTTTGTTTTTGTTCCAAAAGCAATTCAAAAAATTCTTATTTTTGAAAATAGGTTTATTTTTTTTTATTTGCTTTTTGGTTTGTTAAGGAAATCAAAACAAGATTATAATTTTAGTTAATTATATCTTCGTTTAGGTTAATCTTTATTTTTGTTACATTTTTTTTTTCTCTACGTTACATTTCTTTTTATTTGTAGTTTTTTTTGGTTTGTTTTTCTATTCCATCATTTATTCAGTTTTTTTTTTATTATTATTTATCCTTCTTACGACTTTTTTTATGATTTACCCTTTTATACCTCATTGGTTACAATATTCATTTGGTTCTTTTTTTTGACAATTTCTTCTGATTTTGGTTTTTTTTTGTTTACTTATTTATTTTCGAGTTTTCTTTATTTTTTTTTGGTTTTGGTAGATCAAACAAATATATATATTTTACATTGTTTTTTTTTTGATAAATTACATATTTATTCTATTTGCTTTTGTTTATTAATTATACATTTTTTTTTGATATCTCTTATTTAAGTTTCATTTTCGAGATCTCAATCAACCTTTTTTTGTTTACTTGTTTTCTTAATTTATTACTTTTTTTGATAATTTATTCTTTTTGTCTATAATAATTTATATTCTTTTCGTTAACTTTTCTTTACATTTTTTTTGTTTACATTGTTCATTTTGTTCAATATCTTCTTTTGTTTACATTTTTTTTTTTGTTAATTTATTACTTTTTTGCATTTACTTTTTGTTAACTTATTTTTTTTTTGTTAATTTATTTTTTTTTAAATTTTTTTTCTATTTTTTCTTTACATATTTATTATTTTGTTTTTGTTTATTCATTTATTTTTCTTAAAACTAAAATATTATTTTTCTCGTTCTTCTTTTAAACCTAAAAAGAAAAGAACAATCAATATAAATATATATATATATAATTTGTTTAAAAATACCAAATAATTACCTGAGAACCAAAATGAGGAAAAGCTCAGAATATGGGGCCATTAAAAAGACATTGCGTTCTTCTGCTGCGCAGAACGCACAAGAGCGTTTGCTGAATAGCATGAGCCCCATGCTGTTCAACAGTTCCTTAACTGTCCATAATAATAGCCAAGGAAATCCCAATAATTTTCAGTCGGATGCTGACGCTAATCATTCAATCCATCCGATTTTCGACCCCGACATTCTAGGAGATCAAAGACCTCCACCGCGAGTTCTTCGAACTCCAATAGACCCTAATCCCATCATAGTCCCCAGAGAGCAGGACGAGAACATTCAGAATCAAGACACCCCAATTTATGAGCAAGCTAACCTCGAGTCGAACAGCAACGATTTAAATAACCCTTTAAGTCAGCGTTCAGAAAATGTCTCAACAGAGTCCAATTCCATCACTGCACCAAGCTACGGCAGTTTGAGTCACATAGGCGCAGCTGGTCTAGATATGGATGCTATTAATAAGGTCCGTGATGAGCCCATTATGGAAAAACCCGTCAATAGTGTTCCTCCAGGTAGTAATGATTTTAGGCCAAAACAATCGGAACAAGAGAGTATGAAAGCGTACATTAATTTGACCATTGTCAATGCATTCTCATCTTACGTCGAATCAATGAAATCTGAGATTTCTGAAAGCCTCAAGAAAATGATGAGGGACAATTTTATTGAGTTTTTGGGAGACATAAACACTGCTACTCTACCCCTTAGACGAGAGGAGAGCAGTGTGAAAACGTCTTCCCAACCAATTCCAGCCAACAAACCAGGGCCTTCACACTATAGCCAACAACAACAGCAAACACAACAACAGCAAACACAACAACAACAAATCCAACAACCGCCTAGACCCCAACCAAATTCGCAAATAAATGTACTGTCAAGACCACAACCTATCCCAACTCAATTTGCTGTGAATGATCGTATCAATTCACTAAGAACCTCTAACGAGCCTGGTTACTCACAGCCAAGTCAGAGAGCCCAGTCTAGGCTGCAACAACACTTACAGCTGAAATATCATCCACCATCACAACAGAGTAGATCTCTTCCGATCCAACCACTTCAGCCTGAACAATTTGTTCAAAACCAAAATCGACCTTATCAGCAGACTTTCTCTAATCAAGACCCACAAAGTTCCCAACCAACATTCCCTAATGTCTTTGCCCATACAAGTAATGTATTCAAACCCATCCATCGCTTTTCGGATCATGGATCACAACCTCCAGACAGTTATGTTCGAAATCAAGGCGATTTCAGAAATCCAAATCCGGTGGATCCGAATCAGGATCCAAATACGAATCCCAATCCTTGTAGACATCACCATGAGCCTGTGAAGTTGGACCGATGGGGTTTGAAGTATGATGGGAAGCCAGAAAATTTATCTGTTGAAGACTTTGTTCACCGACTTGAGTTTCTGCAGCACCAGTACCAATGTCCCTGGTCTGAAATATTAAGGCAATTTCACCTTACTCTTTCTGGAGATGCCGAACGTTGGTACTGGGAGTTCATCAAATTCAATCATAACTCGGACTGGCCAACTTTGCGAGATGCAATAAAGCTTCATTTTCGCAATTGCAAATCAGATTTTGAGATTATGCGCGAGATCTCAGATCGCAAGCAAGGTCCAACTGAATCTTGCGACAGCTATTTCTCGGCAATTGCGAAAATTCGATCTCAATTGACCATTCCGATTCCCGAAATTGAATTCATTAGGATGATCAAGCGGAATCTTAATGACCAAATTGGAAAATTGGTATATCCAATATCAATTTTCAATTTTGATCAATTAAGATTCGCTTGTAAGGAAGCTGAAAATGCGTTCCCGGTTAGACCACCACAAGGCCCTAGATATTATCGCCCACCACTTAAAATGCACGTCAACGAAATACATGCGATCGAAGACGAAGAGCCTTACGACGAGTATGTGGCCGCGATGCAATATGCTGAAAAGCATAGGCCTAGACCGCCGAATAGAGTCCTGACTTGCTGGAATTGCAAGGTAGATGGACATCTATATTGGGAGTGCCCCTCTCCTAAAGTAAATACCTTTTGCTTTAAGTGTGGGGAAGCAAACTATATAGTTGCCACTTGCCCGAAGTGTCGGCAGAAAAACCTGTCGAAGAGCACGATTTCGACGGGGGAGTCGTGTTCAAAGACGAACCCCGAGTCCTCAAATCACTTCCAATAAGCATCGTCGATAGATTTTCAAATAACCCTAAGTTTACGATTTTAAAACGGGATCATACTGACCCGATTACAGAAAACTTGAATTCAAATAAGAAATTTAGTATTGTTAAGCCCTTACATGTAAGGATAATTGAATACAACGAAGCTAAGGCTAGAATTTTCGGTGGAAAAGTTAAGAATAAAATACTTAACACTAGGAAACGTTATAGAGTAAGGAAACAGTTAAGAAATAATATTTTATCTACCATAATTACTAATGACCCAAGACCATATTCAAAGGTCAAGATTGAAAATGAAGAGGTCTTTGGATTGCTTGACAGTGGTGCCAGTGTCAGCGTCATTGGAAAAGGATGTATGGACTTCATTAAGAGGTTAAACAAACAGATGATACCTTTTACATCCAATGTCAAGACAGCAGATGGCAAATGTCAAGCGATCTTAGGTAGGATACTTCTTAATGTTACTTATAAGAATGTAACACATACCATTTTGTTTTATCTTGTCCCCAATTTGGATCAAGAATTATACCTTGGTGTCGATTTCTGGAGAGTATTCGGCCTTGCCCCTGAAATAGTTGGAGATATTAAAATCGCTGCAATTTCTGATGGTTCAAATTCAGATACTCACCAATTGTCTCCAGAGCAGCAAGTCAGATTGGATGCTGTCAGGCGGAAGTTCCGGTGCTATACCAGGTACGGTCTTGGAAAGACGGCGCTGGTCGAGCACGTTATCGACACCGGAGAAGCGGTTCCAGTGAAGCAGCGGCACTATCCTGTTTCGCCAGCGATACAAACCTTGATGTATGCCGAGATAGACCGAATGTTGGATCTTGGAGTGATTGAGGAGAGTGAGAGTCCTTGGAGTTCGCCAGTGGTCTTGATACAGAAGCCCGGCAAAAATCGCCTGTGTCTTGACTCACGAAAGCTGAACGCCGTGACGAAAAAGAATGCTTATCCTCTCCCCAATCTCGAAGGGATCTTCAGTCGTCTTAAAGATACTATTTATATAAGTAGTATCGATCTCAAAGACGCATTCTGGCAAATACCGCTGGAGGAGCAGAGTAGAGAGAAAACTGCTTTCACAATACCGGGAAGGCCCTTGTACCATTTTACTGTCATGCCCTTTGGACTGTGTAATGCTGCCCAAAGGTTATGCCAGTTAATGGACAAGGTCATTCCATCCAGGTTACGGGATCGTGTATTCGTGTACCTCGATGACTTGCTCGTCATAGCTCCCAATTTCGAAGATCATATCTCACTGTTGGACGAAGTAGCGGCGTGTCTCAACAAGGCTGGACTCACCATCAACGTATCGAAGTCCAAATTCTGCTTCAGAGAATTGAGGTATCTTGGCTTCATCGTTGGTGGTGGGACTATCAAAACTGATCCAGCAAAAGTTGAGGCGATCGAGAACTTTCCGATCCCTAAATCGGCAAAACAGGTACGCCGGCTGCTTGGTTTAGCAGGGTGGTACCGTAGGTTTATACGGGAATTTTCATCTTTGACAGCTCCAATCACTGACACCCTGAAAAAAGGCAACACAAAATTTAAAATGACGGAAGAAGCTCTGGAGGCATTTGGAAAGCTGAAGAAAGCTTTATCTGAGGCTCCGGTTTTGACGCACCCAAACTTCGGAAAGCCATTTTATATTCAGTGCGATGCATCTGACACAGGGGTAGGGGCGGTGCTCTTCCAGAGAAACGACGCCAACGAAGAAACCCCTATTTCATTTTTCTCACAAAAGCTTAACAAGGCCCAGCAAAATTATAGCGTGACAGAGAAAGAATGTCTCGCAGCAGTTCTGGCTATACAGAGATTTCGGCCATATGTGGAAGGAATGATTTTTACGGTCATAACAGACCACTCGAGCCTTAAGTGGCTAATGAGCCTTAAGGATCTCAGTGGGAGACTCGCGCGGTGGAGCTTACAACTCCAAGCGTTTTCGTTTGCTATCGAACACCGTAAAGGTAGCCTTAATGTCGTTCCTGATACACTGTCTAGAGCCTTTGTAGAGCTGGAGGCTCTTGCTTTTGAAAATATAGCCCCAATTGTCGATCTGAATTCGGAAGAATTCAAGTCCGAAGAGTATTTGTCCCTAATTGTCACTGTTAAAGAAAATCAAGAAACATTACCCGACATTAAAGTCGAAGACGACTTCGTGTATAAGCGAGCGTTTCCGTCCAATGATAGCCCAACAAGCGAACACAACTGGTGTTTGTGGGTACCATCAGGCCTCACCAACGGAATCATTGAGCGTGCCCATAACCCACCTAATGTTGCGCACGGCGGAGTGGCAAAGACACTACAAAGGATTCGCGAGTATTTCTATTGGCCGAACATGACGGTGCAAATACGCGAATATGTTTCAAATTGTGATGTGTGTACTCAGTGTAAACCGTCCAATCAAGTCCTTCGTCCCCCTATGTCAAGTGCGTTCAATGTAGACCGTCCATTCCAAAAGTTATATGTCGACTTTTTAGGCCCGTACCCTCGTTCCAAGTCTGGTAATTGTTTTGTTTTTGTAGTCCTTGACCATATGTCTAAGTTCGTCTTTTTGAAGTCCTTGAAAAAAGCCAATTCTTCGAACATAATTAAATTTTTACAGGAAACAGTTTTCCATACCTTTGGAGTGCCACAAATCATTCACTCGGATAATGGCAAACAATTCCTTTCAAAGGAGTTCCAAAATTTCTTGAAGGCGTATGGTGTTAGGCATTTCAAAACGGCTAACTACTCGCCTCAATCGAATGCGTCTGAAAGAGTCAATCGAACACTCCTTGCAGCCATTCGATCATATTTAAAAGAGGACCAACGTGATTGGGACCAGCATCTCAGCGAGATTGCTTGTGCCCTAAGAAGTGCTGTTCACACTTCGACAGGAGTGACACCATACTTCGCCTTATTCGGTGTCAATATGATGACCCATGGCAGTAATTACGAACTAGCAAAACAATTGAACTCTGTCGAGGACGGCGAAGTCACAATTATGACTAGGCAAGCCAAATTGCAAATAATGCGGAACAAAATTAAGGAATCGATAGCAAAAGCCGGAGAAAAAAGTGCGCAAAAGTACAATACACGTACTCGCGACATACGTTTTCTACCAGGACAAGAAGTTTTTAGGAGGAACTTTGTACTTAGCGATAGTTCCAAATACTTGAGTGCCAAACTATGTCCTAAATTCGTAAAATGTAGGATCGTCAGACCAATCGGCAAGAATTTATACGAGCTAGAAAACTTGTCCGGTAGAGCTATAGGGATTTTCCATGCGAAAGACATTAAACAATGAAATAAGGCCTAAACTTTCGTAACTAGTCATCTACATTGCTTGTTAAATAAATGTTTTTCTATGTAATTTGTGTTAAATTATTGAATTATTTATTTATCATCTAGTCGTAGTCCGTCATTCATGTTAATTTATTATTATTTATTGAAATATCTACTTATTCTATACCTGTGATACTTAGTATTAGATTTTTTTTTCATTTTAACCAATTGACTGATTTTCTAACTGCGATATTTATATTCAACTTTCACTTAACTGACTTTTATTCAAACTGTGATATTAATTAATAAGTTTAACTTTTAATTGATTAACTTCAATAGCAATCTGTGATATTTACTAACCTAATAGACTGTGATACTTACTAACATCAAGCCTTTAGGCTCTAAACAACCTTCTGTGATATTTACTTTAACTTTTTATTTATACAAACTGTGTAATATTTTAATCTTATTTATATTTATTTATTCTTTTTATTATTTATTTAAGTCTTTAATTTATTCAACTTATTTATTAGTAGATTGCATGCTTATTTATTAACTTGTCCTCATAACTGAAAACAGGCATTCATTGTTTGGTCTCTTTAGCAACCATGACAAGCTCCAAAGGAAAACATGAAATCTATTTAGGGGTACAATTATACTATATGCCCGGCCTTGTGGGATTCTTCCCCACATCTAATGCGTTGAAATATGAATACATGCAACCCTAAACCCTAACTAAAACTAAACTAAGAAACCGTCAAACAACCACCTACTTGTTTTCAGTAACGGTCCTTCTTCACTGTTTTCGCCGGTTTTCCAGTGGGCTCCCGTCTCTCCCAGTGTTTTGTTATGGCCCTGAAAACGAAATGACGAGTAATGAGAATAAGAACCCCTCATAATATCACTTACTTACCATATGTCACTTCTATTGTAACGTCACATAGTCTTCAAATTAATAAAAAAAACTATTTCTTATTACGATGACGTAACGAATACTTTTTATTTTAATTCGGCAACAATGCATACATGAACTTTGAACACTGTAGCTCTGGTTCAAGTTTTAACTGCTTATGCTTCGCGGTTCCCTACATTCCATCACTGTGTCACGTAGAACTGATGTAAACACCTCCACACTATGCCTGCCGGTGCTTTTGTCGTTTTCCATCGGTCTATGCGTGTTTTTACACAGTAAATATTGTCCTGCCATATTTTTTTTGTTTGTATATTTTTCATGTACAAGGAAAGAAAATAAAATGAAAGAAAATGAAAATTGAGGGATCTAGGGAGTGAAACGTAAGTCAGTTTCCCATCTTGTTACTTATTTAATCTTTGGTATTGACCTAATGCTCGAAGATTTTCAATTTTTATTGTATGTTGCTTGGTGTAGGGGAAATGTAATGAGACATGCAATAACATAGGGTGTTTTGTTGTTGCAACCCATCGAGAAAATTGAGGGAAAGCTTTTCTTATTCGATAATCTCTTGAATTATTGTGGGATGGTCTGATTGGGTGTCGAAAGTCGGATGATTGAAATTAGAAACAAGAATCCGACCATTTATTCTCGAGAGAACCAATTCGCTTCGTTGGGACTATGAGGATTATAAAGGCAATCAGCATTCAATGGTGCCTGTGAAGCTTAACCGTCAGCTACCGTTTGTGTAAAGTGGACTTTTTCACGTTTTTTTCCCTTTTTGCTACATGCAATTTTTTTTTGTATGCACTTTGTTTAATTATAAATTTTAAACCAAACGTTATAAAATATAAACGTTACAAGTGCATTTAAAGTATACAAATACAAAAAGACGAAAGCATCAAGGAAAATTAAACCACCCTCTATAAGAAAAACATCACATAGTGAATATATGTAATTGCTACATACGTCATACATACAAGTTTATATACGATAGTCATTCTTGTGAGTGCTAAAATTTTCATTAACTACTACATGTAAGACTTATATGCCAATTAAAAGTGTCTTAGTTTTTTTTTGATGAAACATAGTTCTTTGCTGGCAATTTTGTACATAATACATTAGATTTGAATTCAAAGTATGACGTCTTTCAATTTTGATTGCTAGGTGTCATACGGCGATCACTGCGGTTCGTGAAGCGGGTGATCGCCGTTGGGAAATTTTATTGGAAGTTCCGGAGTTTAGCTAGTGAATGCACGAACCAATAAGGGATATTTTTACTACCTAGCATAAAACAGAACCGACTATCAGCAAAGGAAATCCCAATTCCCAATGCAAATAATAAAAAACTCCAAACCAAACCAAAGGAAAAAATTAGGGTGACCATCGGTGATTTAAAAGTACATTTTTTTATGTTAATATTTGTTTACGTTTGCAATTTAATTATAATTAATTAGTCAATATAAGTCTTTTTTTTCTTTGTTTTCACATCTCCACTGTATATTAAGTATATTTTTTTGTTCTATTTTAATCATTTATTTATTTTTCTCACACCTCATGCCAGCGTGAATGGAATTGAAATTCCAACGTATAAAGATTTTTTTTATTATTGTTTGGCAAGTTGCTCATGTGAGCCTAGATCTTTTTTTTTTTTACCCCTACTGTTTTGAATGCGTTGCAAATCTTTCCTTGTTTGAGATTGGGACATGATAAATTGAATTCAATTTAGGCAGGCTCCTTGAAAGATTTCCAAGATTAATTACGATATAAGGTTCTAGACTAAGTGTAAAGAAAATTAAAGGAAAAAGAAGAAGTAATTTAGAAAACAGAAACTCATTGATATTTGTACACCTAAATTTCTCACTTCCGTGATCGCTGTGAGGGTTCATTTAATAATTAATTGTTTTGTTAATTTTAAAGCTCTCAATGATTGTATCCATTATTTTCTTTTTCGTTAATCTTCATAAATGTGAATTACAAATTGATTAGATGTATCAAGGGACAATTCGTTTTTCTTTTATCAAGCGAATAGCTTGATGTATTGCTAAATTATTTATTTTCAGGGGATGTGGAAGGTAACATAAGGATTCAAATGGCGAAACGGTAAGCGTACGGAACGGTGAGTCAGTCTTTCATTTGGTGTTTATTAGGGGAAGTCCTAACATTATTTGGCCAACGGACTTCCACGGTGGGGTGGGATACGGCCACGCCGAACAACATCTAGGCGCCCTCTAGTGGCAATGTCCGTCCGGTATATTAGATTCTTTTGTGTTTTCTTTTCTTTCTTTCTTTTGGATTTCGGATCAACCATGGCATGATATAAAGTAATGGGTTGGTTCACTAGGGAGGCGGACAAGATCCCGCGACATCCGGCGAGCTCGAGCCGAGCAACGACAAGCATGCCAGTCCGCCGACCTAGTGTAAACAGTGCTTAACGCACATCTCAAAGCCAACGCTAGCCTCATTACAATGTCACTTTGATTGAGGCAAAATCATTTGCTGGAACATAATTCTCAGTTCTCATTGAGATAAAATGGTTACCTTACAAATTGTTGTTGTACATATATGTCAGTCACGTCAAAATAGCTGAGTGAGAAATCGAATCCAAAATATTTTCATCTCAGAGATCTCAGAAAAAAATCTCAATTCTCAGCTGAGATTTTTTGTTCCACTTAAAAAATCTCTGAGATCTATGAGATCTCAGTGAGATGTTGTTAGGTGGAACTGGCCTTTTGACGTTTTTAATTCTTGCTCAATACAAACTTATGTTAAAAAAATGGCTATCTCTGCTTGTAACTAGGTGGCGCTAGAGTCGAATGCCAGAACTATTGAAATATTATAACAAAACGATAAAAGTATAGTTTATGTTTGATTTATGATGCATAAATTAACTTTTTAATCTCAAATTTGAGAAAACAAATTTATTCGTTGCGACAAGATTTATAGTTGATACGAACTGCCAAACTCTATTCGCGTTCCACATCACCCACTCTCCTAACGAACAAAATGTTCGCGCGCGTATAACCTCAAAAATCATCCTAGCTGTGTGTTTTGGATGTTCATTCGCGACGAATTAAAAACTCTCATATGAAAGAAATGTCAAAATTGACGACTTTTCGTTCATTCGTTGGTCGTTGTTCGTGCTCATGTGAATAGTGCTTTATAGCCTTTTCACACCAGACGCAAAACGCTGTTTTCAGCTGTCAGTTTTCAAAAACTCGAAATCTGTTCACACCTAAATTTCAGGTTTTTGTTTGACATTAAAAATCTTTTTAGAAGATTCACACTTTTTTTCACACACATTCGCTTTTTGTTTTTCGTTGCAAGTTTGATTCACGTTAGTGTAAGATATTAAAAATTGAAAACCACTGGATGAAAAAGTTTTCCTCATCGATTTTTCAAAAGAAAAAAAAATATTTCTTTGTCGCTGCTAAGAATTTGTTCATTTGTCTTTTTATATGTTCTCAAATGGCAACCCTATATCAACTGACACGTTTAGTCGTGAACAATTTTACAAGCAGACTGTCAATCTACTCTTGCTATTGGAGGGAGGGAGAAATATATACGATCGATACATACGATGTATACGATATAATGAATTATAGACTGCTGAATGCCTTAACTTTTTTGGTTTTGACTGGTTTTCACAAAAACTTGTTGTTTTGCAAAACAGGGCTGTCAACAAATTTGTATGGGAAAACACTTGATTTCCTTCAAGTTTTTGAAAAGTTTTGCAAAACCGCGTTTTGCGTCTGATGTGAAAAGGCTATTATGTTTGAATATAATGTTCGATGTTTTTTCAATTTTCTGAAGTCAAACATATTTTTTGTCCGCTTCGAACCAATGGCGCTGCTGTAGCTTGTACCTTTTTTCTTCTCATGAAATTTATGGAAATGACAAGTGACTAAGCAGTCCATATACAGGGTGATTCACGAGCGTTGTGCCAAAAAGCTAGAGCGTGTAGGTTGAGTTGAGACAAGGAAAAAATCGTATGGGAGGGTCTAATCCCCCCCGTTTAGCCGGGAGGGGCAATTTTCCGAAAAATTGACTTATTTTGTAAAAAAAAAATTTAAAAATCAACGGCTTCGTTTACAACACCGTGCTATACCTTTCTGAAAAGCCAAAAACTTCTTCTTTCACTTTGTTCTTAAATTAAATTGTTTTAACAAATAGTTAAAAAAAAAAAAAATTTCAAACTCAAAATTTTCAAAAAAAAAAGCAAAAAAACATTTTTGAACTAATTTTTTTCAAAATTTTATTTAATTAAGTACTAATTTTGTTTTAAAAATTCAATATCTTTGTTAATTTTTAGTCGAAAACAGAAAACCGGATGCAAAAATGTCTTTTCGTTTTTGAGAAATTAAAAAAAAACCAAGACCACTTTTTTCTAAAAAAATGTTTATTCTTATCTTTACCTATCTGGACTTTTAGTTTAATTTATTTGTTTAATTTATAAATTTAATTTTTTGTAATTGGAGTTTTATGAGGACTCAATAATGTAGAAAAGTATTGGATTTTCCCTGGATTAATCATTTTGTTCATTGATAACGTCTGCCATCGACCTTTCACTTCTAGATCTCCGTGCTCTAGTCGGCGGATTCTTGAAAACATGCTACGACTTGGGCGCCATCTATTGGGATGTCTTTCATCGTAGAGTCTTTCGGCTTCCCGATCTCGACAACAAGTTAAACCGTAGCAGAAGTTCCTGTCCGCTAAATCTTCTCGAGCTTATGAGTTTGTTATTGTTATGTGCTGATGAGTTAATATTTTAATTGTAAATGGTTGTTTAGTAAATGTGCTATACCTTCTATTTACCTTAAAGTTGTTAATTGTTTTTTCATTCAAGAAAAATTGCGGTTTAATTATCTTAAGCCCCTAGCAGGTAGAACTCTTCGCCGGCGAGTGGCCGCGGCCCCAGGGATAGTAAGAAAAAATTGCAGGTCAGTTTTAAGACATTATCAATGAACAAAATGGTTAATCCGGGGATAATGTAATACTTTTCTACTTTATTGAGTCCTCATAAAACTCCAATTACAAAAAATTAAATTTATAAATTAAACTAGTAAATTAAACTAAAAGTCCAGATAGGTAAAAATAAAAATAAACATTTTTTTAGAAAAAAAGTGGTTTTGTTTTTTTTTTTAATTTCTCAGAAACGAAAAGGCATTTTTGCATCCGGTTTTCTGTTTTCGACTTAAAATTAACAAAGATATTGAATTTTTAAAACCAAATTAGTACTTAATTACATAAAATTTTGAAAAAAAAATAGTTCAAAAATGTTTTTTTTGCTTTTTTTTTGAAAATTTTGAGTTTGAAAATTTATTTTTTTTTAAACTATTCGTTAAAACAATTTAATTTAAAAACAAAGTGAAAGAAGAAGTTTTTGGCTTTTCAGAAAAGTATAGCACGGTTTTGTAAACGAAGCCGTTGATTTTAAATATTTTTGTTTACAAAATAAGTCAATTTTTCAAAAAATTGCCCCTCCCGTCTAAACGGGGGAGAATAGACCCCCCCCTCCCATACGATTTTTTTCTTGTCTCAACTCAACCTACACGCTCTAGCTTTTTGGCACAACGCTCGTGAATCACCCTGTATATTATATCAATGACAGGTGTGTGAGTAGTTTTACGTCGGCACCTAGCAATTAAGCCTTATCCGACGTGAGGCCATTATATCAATGACAGAAGTGTGAGTAGTTTTACGTCGGCACCTAGCAATTAAGCCTTTTCCGACGTGTGACCATTCACATTGGTATCTGTTTTTAGTGTTGATATTCACCCTTAATCACACTCATAATCACAAACATAATGTGGTTCATTATTCCCACGCATTTAATATAATTTATTTCTTTTGTGATCATAAGTACCATTTTGTTTCTTCCATGAAGAAACCATAATGGTAAATGTTTTTCTATCTATGTAATTGGAACTTAGAATAATCAGTGTCAATTACCGAGAACGAATCTCCCGTCAACCACAGCCCCTCTGAAGCTCCCACTAGGGGGCCTACCGCTACTGTAGTTGACATTCATGTGATAGGCCATGAATGGGGCCTCAACTACCCCAGAGTAACAATTATTTTCTAAACACCTGGGGGTCAATTCCCGATCTGTCAAATGATAAGTTCTATCACACTTTCACAATAAATTCGATTCTGGATCTGTGAAAAAAATTAAAACAAACTTCAAAACTTTTCATCTGATAAATTTCTTTTCACAGCTTTATTATTTTGTGAAAAGAAATTTATGAAATGAAAAGTTTTGAAGTTTGTTTTGATTTTTTTTCAGGCAGAATTTATCATTTAGTACTTTTTAGTACAAACAAGTAAGAGAATCGCATAAAGCGAGTTTATGAAAAGAAAAAATGAAAAGTCTCTGTGAAAACTAAAATGATAAATTTTTTATCATTTCACATTTTCACAGATCGGGAATTGACCCCCTGCTCGGTGTCTATTGTTTTTATTGTACTCTTGTGAATAAATTCACTTCATACACTTTTCAAAAGGTCTCTGTGAAAAAGTCTCTGTGAAAACTAAAATGATAAATTTTTTATCATTTCACCCAGGGGGTCAATTCCCGATCTGTGAAAATGTGAAATGATAAGTTTTTTCACACTTTCACAATAAATTCGATTCTGGATCTGTGAAAAAAAATCAAAACAAACTTCAAAACTTTTCATATGAAAAGTTTTGAAGTTTGTTTTGATTTTTTTCATACAGGATTTATCATTTAGTACTTTTTAGTACAAACAAGTAAGAGAATCGCATAAAGCGAGTTTATGAAAAGAAAAAATGAAAAGTCTCTGTGAAAACTAAAATGATAAATTTTTTATCATTTCACATTTTCACAGATCGGGAATTGACCCCCTGCTCGGTGTCTATTGTTTTTATTGTACTCTTGTGAATAAATTCACTTCATACACTTTTCAAAAGGTCTCTTTTCCCGCTTTGTTTTTATCATGGATTAACAAGGGATTTCACAGGATTCCCTGTCATGTAGCCTCTTGCCAGTTGTCAGGGTGGCTGAACAATTCTGGAAGACTACAAGACTTTTAGCGTAAACCATTCGCCTAGACCGAATTCTAGTTTCCACCCTGCACCACGCGGAGGTTAGTTTTCCGCACTTGAGCTTAGAGAAATATTTACTCGATATTGCAAGCAACACTTTCTAAATTCCTCACCCACTCTTCACAGGGCTTATATCAATGACAGTTGACTATTGTTATGTCCTTTTTCAAAATTACTTTTGGGAGTGTACTCCCTGTCAACGAATTTTGGAATTCATTTTGGGAAAGGGAGTGTTTTGACGTTTAGTTTCATGTAATGTGGATCACTCCTTCACTCCAAAAAAAAGTAGGGAGTGAGGAGTGACGATTTCACTCCCTGAGGGAGTGACTGGCTGAATACAATGGTGTAGCTGTAGTCGTAGTTTGTAGCGCTGTCAAAGTTGAAAGATATGAAATAAATGTAGTGCGATACAATGTGCAGCTGAGCTTGTAGCTTGTAGCTTGATGTGTAGTACAAGTTGAGCGAACTTCAACTTTTTGGGCTACAAATTTGACAGTTCTGTTGAAAGCTGCATCACTATTGCAATAAATGCAATTTCTTCTTCTTCGTTCATCATTTTTTAAGTTTTTTTCAAGGAAATACAAGCTAAATAGTTTCACAACACAGTTAAATTTTTAGTTTTTAATTTTTTTTTTTAATTTCGACGACAGCTACCTATTTTGTTGCTCTACGCATTGTATTCCACTGTTGCTACACAATAAGCGATTTTAATGACGTTTTTGGCGACAGCGAATTTTTTGGGCTACAGCTACATCTCATTGTATTCAGCCAGTGATGGGTAAAGCACTCCTTTTCTATTTTGGAAAATGCCATTAATATAAAAACGCCCCAATGTGTTTTGTATATTTATTTGACAGGTATTATCGGGATTGAATTTACTACTCTCGCCATCTCCTTACAAGCAGAGTTCGCCATAAGTTGCTATTGAGAGAAAAATGACTTAATCTGTTTCCAACTAGATGGCAACAATCAAAACTGCCATCTCGATAATACCAGTCAAAAAAATATATATGTGTCTGCTCTCTCTCCTGGTGTTTGAAAATTGAATTGAATCATGGTGCCACATTTATCAAATATTAATATGGCGGATGCTGTTGTTTAAGGTTTATATTTATAATTTACAGTTTTGCATATATGCGTGAAAAAATTAACCATTTCTGTTCAATATGATGAACATTTTTTTTGTGAAATGTGTTAAATACAAAATCTGTACATTGCGATAAATTAAAGTACACTGCTCGGCTCGATTTCTTCAGAACAAACATTATGTATACAGGAATTAATAAGTTGCAACCTTTCGAATACATAAGCAGAAAATAATACAATACGAAGCTCTATATTATTTCTAATGAAAATTGCGTGAATTGTTGAAAAAAAAATGTGGAATAAAAATGTCATGTGTTTGCCAAGTCAAAACAAATGAATATCAAGCGAATGTGAAGGCAAATAACCTTAAAGCGTTTTTATTGCAACAATTAAACTACATATTCGAAATAATCTAATAAATAATATTAAAGGTTGAAAGCGGTGCAAAGCTCGCATCACTGAAGTTGGATTTTACCTGGCCTTGTAAGAGAATAATAAATAAAGGTAAACAGTTAAAAATATTTACAATAAGTCTAAAACTGTGTTACGTTAGTTATAAAACCATGTTTCGTTCCGAAAAATCCTTTCTCCAGCGGCTGAATTCCAACAACTGAAACAACCTTAGCGTTCTTGCTAGATTTTAGTATTGATTTAATATCTTGATTATTTGACATAAGAAGAACGATTCTCCGGACCAATTTTGAAGATTGATATCATTTAACATTTTCAAAAACCTCTAACCAGCTTGGGGTAATGTATATATACGTACCATGTATTTATTATATGCATACATACATACATGTTCAAAATGCAATTAGTTTGTAATGGGTAAATAATAGTCCTGAAGTCATAATACCACTCTTAGTACTCAGTTATTTAGTTTTCATTTTCATAACAATAAATATGGTATGACGTCAAAATTCAGCAGCATTACTAGTTTGCTGAGATGATTACGTATAAGAAACTTCAGCTCTCGGTTCGTCGCCTCCATCTTAGCGAAAGATGCATAATTTTTTTTTTTTTTTTTTAGAGCTATGTATTTGCCAATTACAAGATTTTGTTTGTAACTTCTCTACTAAAGTTCGATAGTTTTTGGTTCCTTTATTTGGAATAACGTTCCTTCCTTCCAAAATGAAGAATGTCGGGAAGGAGAATATTAACCAGAATGTTAACATTTCTTCAATTTTTTTTTGTAGAAGTAACCTGAAAAGTGAATTAGCGAATAAAAAGTCCAACTTGAAAAAATGTCGAAAAATATTATTCGAATGCAATGGATTCTCAATTATTTAAACTTTACTTGGTTTTGCATCACTATTTGATAGTTTGTGCAGTGTATGATCACTGGCACTAGAGACTAGACACCCTACTCTATCTGACATCTCTGGATATAAACAAATATGTAGCTGCTAGTTCTGCTATTCGCCTGAATGCCTCTTCACAGTGGACTAGGTTGGTTACTTACTTACTTATCCGGCTCACAATCCATGAAGGATCTCAGCCTGAGATACTGCAGCCTTCCATCGTTAACGGTCCCTCGCATGCACTCTCCAGTCGCCGAGACCAAACGCTCTGGCATCCGCAGTCACTTGGTCCTTGTACCGTAGGTTCGGTCTTCCTTGTCGTCTCGAACCGGGGGGCTGGGATGAGAAGACTTTCTTGGCTGGAGCATTGTCGTCCATTCGCTCGATGTGGCCGAGCCAATGTAGTCGTCTTTTCTTGGCCTTCTGGACTACATCCACATCTTGGTACAGCTCATACAGTTCTCGGTTGAACCTTCTTCTCCATTCGCCATCGTCGCATACGGGACCGAAAATCCGTCGAAGAAGAATTTTTCTTTCGAAAGTGCCCAGTATCAATTCCCCTTTTTTACTTATCGTCCAGTACTCGCGCGCGCCGTAGAGTAGGACTGGTAAAATCAGTTTTGTATAGCAGACACTTTGTCTTTCGAGTGAGGAGTCTTGAACCCAGATGTTTTGCCAAACCGAAGCAGCAGCAGTTCGCTAGGTTAATTCTTCTTCGGATCTCTACTAAGATGTCGTTTGTGGGATTGATGTTTGTTCCAAGGTAGGTGAACTCCTTAACTACCTCGAAATTGCTGCTACCAACAGTGACGTTTTGTCCTAGGCGGTGGACGGATGTTGCTTTGTTTGTTGATAGCATGTACTTTGTTTTGTCCTCATTAACTTCAAGACCAACGAGTTTCGCCTGTTCTTCAATCGCTTAAGCATAGCTCTCTTGGATCGACCGATGATGTCTATGTCGTCCGCATAGCCTAGGAGCTGGCTGGATTTGTTGAAGATAGTGTTTTCCGTGCTCACACCTGCCTTGCGCACTATCTGCTCCAGGACTATGTTGAAGAAGTCACATGACAACGCATCTCCTTGTCTAAACCCTGCGCATGTTTGAAATAGCTCGGATGAGGTGTTACCCATTTGCACACTGCACTGCGTATTGTTCAGCGTCATGCGGTACAGCTGGATCAGTTTGTTCGGGATCCCGAATTCAGACATCGCCATAATAAGCTAGGACTATGTTGGTTAGGTTAGGTTATATGGGCCGACAGTTGATTTTGTTACCGTTACACTTAGATCAATGTAGATCCCTTGTGAAACCCTGAAGTATTGTAACTTCTGAAAAAGTGATTTAACCTATGAATTCTATGGTTGTTCGAGCCATTTGGTGGACTTGACAAAGTTCAGTAGGCGATTGCCTGGGAGTTCAGATAGTTCTTCTAGTTCATTTTAGAAATAGTTGCCTAAAAAATTATATCTAGTACGGCAGAGTGCTGGACAGTGGCATAGGAAGTGAGCGGTGTTCTCGTGCTCTTGCTCATCGCCGCAGCCTCTACATAAGTCGTCTATACTAAGCCTCATTTTCTTTTTGTGGTAACCAAGTAGGTTATGTCCCGTTATCACGCTTATGAGGGATCTTATGGACGGTTTTTTAAGAAGTAAAATCCTATCGGATTTTTTCTTGTCGTAATAAGGCAAGAGTTTCCCGGTGTTAACACAGGTTTCTAGGAGATTTCATCCGTTGTTGGATTTTTGGAGGATGAGTTTACTAACATTATGTTTCAGTTCACATAACGGGATTCCTATATGATGGTCTATGAGAGAGGGGTCCAGTGTAGAGCCCTTCCTAGCAAGTTTAGTTTTAATTCTTTATTAGTTTAAATAACTTTTTGAACAATTTATTTCTAATATAATATATAGAAGTTTATAATATGCTGCGCAATTTTTTTTGAACAAATTAATATTAGTTTCCATTTTAATATTTACATCCAAATTGTTAAACATTTGTGTTCCTTTGTACAAAATATTGTTTTGAGAACTAGTTCTCCTATACAGTGGCAGTCTAAAATCGCCTACATTTCTAAGGTAATAGTGTTGGTAACTATTACCTTAGAAATGCAATTGCAAGTTTCTTTGGAGATACATAGGACATAATCCATTTTTAAGTTTAAATATAAAAATCAATAAATTAAATTTAAGTCTCTGGCTAACACTCATCCATTTTAGCTCATTTAACATATCACATATATGGGCTCTTCTACCCATTGTAAAACACAATGGCCGTGTTGACTAGTTCTCCAAATATTAGTTTGACTGAGTCGAAGAGCGCTGTTTACTGTCGATTCTCGTACAAATAAGTCTATGGGGGTGAGATTTAGGATCGCTTCAAGACCCGCAGTTTGGGTAGTGCTAATGCATTCCATTCTTTGTACTTTGGTAAGGGTTTTTAAGTTCGTGGATTTCTCCAGAGCTTGCAACCAAACCAAACTACCATAAGTTAGAATGGCTGTATACATCCACATGATTATCTTAGGATTTGGCCCCAATTTCTTCCCAGAATCCTATTACATGAGTAGAGTGCAATCATGGTCATCTTGTATCTTTCTTGTATGTTTTGACCCAGTTGAGTTTTTTATCCAAGATAACTCCAAGGTATCTCACTTTTTCTGAGAGTATAAGTGGGGTGTTATCAATTTTTGGTAATTCGAAAGAAGGTATTTTCCTTCTATTTGTGAAAAGTACCAGTTCCGTTTTCAGGGGGTTAACCTTAAGACCGCATTTCTTAGTCCAGTGACTGACCATAGTTAATGCGCTTTCTAATTGTTCGCTTACAGTGGTCAGGTATTTACCCGTCACCAGAAGCGCTAAGTCGTCGGTATAAGCTATAACTCTGACACCACTGTTCTTGAGTTTGATGAGAATTTCATTCATCACTAAAGTCCAGAGGAGAGGTGAGGGAATTCCGCCTTGTGGAGTCCCTCTAGATGTGTACATCTTTATATCAGAGTTACCTAGTTCACAATGGATTTGTCTGCTTTTCAACATACACGTGATCCATTTTATAAGTGTGGGTTCTATTTTAAGATCAGTGAGTGCTTTTTCTATGGCACTGTTGTGAACATTGTTGAATGCTTCTTCGATATCAAGAAAGATGCAAGGGTTTATTCTTTTACCGCAAGCGACTTCTCTATTGTTCTTACTGCTCAGTGTCGGGCTGTTTCTACACTTCTGCCTTTTGTATAGGCGTGCTGAAATGGTGATATAGCCTCCAGCTTTAGGTTGCTTCGGATATGTTTATCGATTAGTCTCTCAAGTGTTTTGAGTGCAAAAGAGGTTAGACTGATAGGTCTGAAGTCTTTTGGTTCTGTGTGACTGGGCTTGCCAGCTTTTGGTATGAAGACGACTTTAACTTCACGTCATGTCTTCGGAACATATCATAACTTAAGGCTGTTTTGGAATATGTTCATCAGATGTGGAGCTTTTTTGCAGCATCAAGTGGAAGATGCCGTCTAGGCCGTGGGATTTGTAAGGAGAGAAAGAGTTAATAGCCCAGATTAACTTTTCTTTTGTTATAATTTCCCTAGGGATTTCAAGTACCGAGTATATGGTGTTTGTTGACTCGTTATCTAAGTCTGCGTTACATCCTGGAAAGTGTGTTTGAATCAGGAGTTTTAGACTTTCTTGACAGTCAGCTACGTTAAAACTGTATGGGAATACCGCTCCCAAATTATAAATGAAAGTTTCTGATTAGCTCTTAAATTATCCGTGAGATGTTAGGTATATGTTCTTCGATTACAGTATTATAACAACAACTATTTCAATTCATAATATTTGCCGATTCATATATAGGGAGGAAGAAAAAGCTATATGCGTTCTTTGTTGATTTTCGAGCAGCATTCGACTCTATCGTTCGTGCTTTTCTATAAGCTTTATACCATAGGACTGTCGAGTAAGACAATAAACATCATAAGAGCCTTGTACACAATGAATACAGCATACGTGTGGGATGGAGCGTCTGTCTCAGCAGAGTTTCGCACGGAAATGGGTCTCAAGCAAGGGTGTATCCTGAGTGCTTTGCTCTTTATATTATTTATAAACGACATAACAGATGTGGTCAGAGGAGGTATAGTGTTTGGGGGAGCTTCCATACCCGCACTTTTATACGCAGATGACATAGTCTTCTTTGCAGAAACGGTTGATAGTTTGCAAATGATGATGAACAGGCTGAAAGGCTATTTTGATTGCTAGAATCTTGACATAAATCTATCGAAATCCGAGATAATGATTTTCAGAGCGGGCGGTGGCAGGAATGCAAGAAACGAGAAGTGGACATTCAACAACGAGGCAGTCGAAATTGTTCGGGAGTATAAATATCTTGGAGTTCTATTTATTTCGATCCTAAATATGAAAAAAACATCGAACGGAAACTATCAGAGTCAAAACGTGCAATTTCAACTGTTTGGGAACGCTGCTTCAAAAGTGACTGCATTGTACGTAGTGCAAAGCACAAACTTTTTCGTTCTACAGCGGCATCGATTCTGCTGTATGCAGCTCAGGTTTGTGACTACTGTTGTTTTGAAGCAATCGAAAAGTTTCTCCGTTACTTCATCAAAAGAATCATCCGGCTTCCGAGAAATACGCCAAACTACATGCTGCATCTGGAAGCCGGACTGCCCCCCATGATATTGGAAACTCTTAATATGCATTTCAACTATATTGTCAAAGTTTTTCAAATGAATGATGAAAGAATACCCAAAATCGTATTGAAGTGTTCGATTATGTCGAAAGGGCATATGGTGAAAGAATGGGAAAATTTGGCAGCTACATGTAGGACGAATCTAGTGGTAACTCAAAATGAAGAACCTAGTCTGCTGAGGAAAAAGTTTGACATACTATTAGAAAAGTACGGTCATATCTTGTATGACAGAAATGCTGCTGAGGCCCGCTCGTCACTTTTTAGATGCTATTACAACCGTTTAAACTTCTGTCTTGGTAATAATACATACCTTCTTAACTCCATGCCATTAAAGCACAATTTTTAAAACGAGAGGAGCGTTACTTTTAACTTCATGCCTCATCGCCATGATTTGCCTCTACTTTGCAGTCTCTGCAATTTGAACAGCCGTGAAGACATTCATCATTTTATTGCAATTTGTCCAATTATGAAAGAGTTCAGAGTGAGATAATTTGGAAAAAAAAGTTTGAGTGAAGACGAGCTACTTGCCATTCTAAATGGAAATGTCGGTTGGAATGTCCTATACAATTATATTGTTGCTGCTCTTCGTTACAGAAATTGTATAATAAATGAAGATTTTTTAGGTACAAATTAAAATATTTAGATTTATTTGCCATAAATGTATATACCTATATACTTACTTACTTACTTAAGGTGGCGCTACAGTCCGGTGTGGACTTGGGCCTCAACCAACAGTCTCCGCCAGTCAGCTCGGTCCCTAGCTAGTTGTCTCCTGTTTTGCACTCCAAATTGATTGAGGTCCTCTTCCACTTGTGTGCGCCACCTGAGTCGCGGTCTTCCTCTCCTTCTGCGTCCCTCGGGAATAGTGTCGAAGACTTTCCCGGCCCGAAGCATTGGTGTCCATGCGCTCTAAATGACCGAGCCATCTAAGTCTCTGGACCTTGACCCTTCTGGCTAGGTTCACGTCGTTGTACAACCCGTAAAGTTCGCTGTTGTATCTCCTTCTCCATTCCCCATCAATGCACACGGGGCCAAAGATGACCCGTGAATCCTTTTCTGATGACAGGGATGATGAGGGTGTTGTACAGCTTTACCTTAGTTGCTCGAGAGAGGGCTTTTCTACTCAGTTGCTTTCTTAGCCCAAAGAAACAGCGATTAGCAAGAGTAATTTTTCGTCTCATCTCGGCGCTGGTGTTATTGCCCGTGTTAATAGCGGAGCCTAGGTAGACAAACTCCTTTACTTCCTCGAAGTTGTATGCGTCTATTGTGACGTTCTGTCCGAGCCGTCGGTGTTGGGTGTCCTTACTCGAAGACAGTATGTACTTCGTTTTTCCCTCATTTACCGCTAAACCCATTTTTGCCGCTTCTGTCTCAGCTGTGTTCTTCCCATTATATCAATATCATCGGTGTTCGCGAGAAGTTGAACAGATTTAGATAGATAGATAGTTAATCATTTTATATGCAATTTATTCTACAATGCACTACTTTAGCTCACCTTCGAATAAAGATTTTTAAGTCTAAGTTTGATTTTCTGATAATTAAATCACTTTAAAAAAGGGAAACTTTTCTAACAATAATAATTTATTACAAAATTTATGGAGCTTAATTTAACACTCAACTCAGCACTATACCGAACAGATTTATAGAAGATAGTGACTCTGGTGTTGACGTTGGAGTTTTGGACTATCTTCTCAAGAACGATGTTAAAGAAATCGCACGACAGTGCATCGCCTTGTCTGAATGCTTTTTTGACGTCGAAAGATTCCGTAAGCTCATTGCCAACCTTGATGGAGCAGCATGAGTTCTCCAAAACTCATTTTGCACAAGCGAACGAGCTTGGCAGGGATGCCAAAACTAGACATAGCTTTATACAGTTCGTGTGATTCCGCTATAGACGATTCCCGATAAAAAATAAAAATCATGCTATTAGTAGTTTTTTTTGTTTACTAGAGCAAAGAAGAAAGTCGAAAGTTAATATTCAATTTATTTTTATTTGATCATACTACATAATTACTGTTTTGTCACGTTTGAAAGTATTAACTATCATTGGAAGTGGTACAAATTGTAAAATCATACCCGGCAACACTGGCGCAAAACAGCTGTTTGCTGTCAGTTTAAAATTATGTTATATTGGATTCACGTGAAGTGACAATTCATTTATCCTCGTGGTCCAAAAAAATTAAGTATACAGTTGTTCTTCATTCAGAATTTTTGATTTTTTATATTGTCTTTGTATTTTGTTGCACCCGCGATCCAAAAGAGAGAAAAGTTTACTTTGTTCGTAGAAATAAAAAGTTATCATTTTGGGACTTTGCAAAAGTAAGAGGTAAGCAGGACTTGACTTATATCAATAGTTTTTAAGAATGTAACGATTGTTAGGCTATAATAAACAACAACTTAAAATTGTTGCACCCGCGATCCCGCGTGCAACATCACGGGTGCAACTTTTTTCACTTAACGTTTTTGTATATAATTACACTATATTCGATCTGATTTATAGAATAATTGACTAAAATGACAACGGAACAACTCAAGGAGACTGCATCCCAGAAATATAGGCGGAAATTGAAAGAAAATCCTGAGCTGCATGCCGAACACCTCCGTCGGGAAAAAGCTCGTGATTCCAAACGGCGCGAAGTACTGAAAAGGAAAATTGACACTGATGAAGATTTTAAAATAATGGCAAGAATAAGATCCAAAGAAAGAATGCAGGCATCTAGAAAGCGCCGTAAAGTACAACAAATGAAACAAATAAGTTCTAGTTACACGAGTCCTCGCACACTAGGAAATGCAGTAGCAAAGGTAAAACGCAATCTACCAGCCAGTCCCACCAAAGCCGTGGAAGTTGTAAAAAAAATTGCTTCTGAATTCCATCTTGCTGCATTTTTCGAAAGTGACACCCCTACAGCAGCGCCTCGAAAGCTCACTGATGAAGGGAAAAACCTGATAGGTGAATTTTATAACAGAGATGATATAAGTACCCAAATGCCTGGTATAAAAGATGTGAAAACAATCAAATCCAAAACAGGAACGAAAATGCGAATCCAGAAAAGAACAATGATTATCAGCATTCGAGAAGCTTTCGAAATTTTTAAGGAAACTCATCCCGAAGTGACTGTAGGCAAGACTGTTTTTTATGATGAAAGACCAGCGCACATTCTTCCTATTTGCGATACTCCCCATAATGTTTGCGTATGCACAACTCACTCAAATTACATAAATCTTCTTCTCGCTATTTCGAAACGTGCGACAGACTTTCCAAAAACTCACCAAGAGCTTCTGAAACATGTATCGTGTAGTGTCGAAAATGAAGACTGCATGTCTAGTAGTTGCGATGCATGTAAGGAATCTAAAATTTGGGATATTACTTTAGATTCCAATCCATGTGTTAATTGGAAGGCCTGGATCGTTCAGAATCAGAGACCAAAACAGATCGAAATGAGCAAACCTTTCAGTGAAGCACTGAAAGAACTACATGACGGCACTTGTAAATTCAAGCTACATTCTTTTGTGAAAAATGTACAGTCCGGTTACTTCCAAAAGGCAAAAGAGGACTTGACCAATGAAAAAGCTGTTTTACAAATAGATTTTGCCGAGAACTACGCGCTGATTAATCAAGACGAAATACAATCAGCACATTGGTCTCATGCACAAGTCACGCTTTTCACGTGTTGTATTTAGACTATCGACAAACTTCATTCATTGGTCATAGTAAGTGATGAACTGAGTCACAATAAATACACTGTGCATCTCTTTCTGCAAAAATTTTTTGAGTACATCAGATCGTTCTCTAATATCATTTCATTTGTGTACATCTTCAGCGATAATTGCGCCGCTCAATTTAAGAATCGATACGTAATGACAAGTTTGAATTCACTCAAGACAGAATACGGATTTAATCACCTCGAATGGAACTTTTTTGCTGCTTCACATGGTGGATGTGTCAAAAGATCTGTGTGGATCGCTGTTAAGTCCCGGAAAGCCATCGTCAACAGTGCCGGTGAATTTTATGATTTAGCACGCAGTTCTCCAAGAACATCGTCTTCAAATTTGTGGCAAAAGAAGAAGTTCAAGGAAAGATAGCCAGGTTGGATGAACAATGGGGAAGGGCTTAAAACTATACCAGGGATTCAGTCAAAACACTACTTCAAACCCGAAGAAGATCATAGCATTTCTGTAGCTCGGACGTCACTGTCTCCTCATTCTAAATTCACATTGAATTCGAATTCGCAAATCACGGCCACTACAAAAAATGATTAAACAGAAAGTGATTGGACCGATGAAGATTTGGAACCTCTAACAAATCACAAATTACGAAATGAAATTTGTCCTGATATATCCGGGCCTTCAGTTTCGGGTCAGGTTAATACTTTATTGCCCCTTAAAAGATTACGCGTTTCTGATGTTTACAGTGATTCAGACACTGATTCAGACACTGATTCAGAAACTAATTCAGACATAGATTCAGACAATGAATTCAGAAATCATGAAACTCCATCAACGTTTCAAGCTTCGAAATTATCACAAGAAGGATGTCCTCAAACTGCTTCTCTCCAAGCTGCTGTCTTACCGAAAGATATTTGCGCTGGTTTGTATGTGCTCGTGCAACTGCTTTGCAAAACCGGCAAAAGAAAGACTCAATATCGCTATGTGGGGTTGTGTCAGAGCGATATGGATGAAGATGGAGAAGTCACAGTACAATTTATGAGTACGGTTGATGGCAAACGTTTCACAAAAATCGTTGGTGACATAGCAGACGTGCAATTTGATATTATTATTGCGAAGTTGGGAGCCGCGGAGAGTAAGACTGAAGGAAATAATGGGCCCTATCGGGAATCTCCTAAGAAATTTTATTTCCCAAGAAAAATTTCATTCCCAAGAAACATTTCTAATTATCATGAAACTCCTTCGGAATGATTTTTTCCCAGGGAATCAAAACTATTTTCAGAAATCAATTTCGAATTTTTTTGACAGAAATATTTCTTTTTCATTGATTAATTTTTATTTTTGTCCGACCGATTTTTAATTTTTTTTGACGCAAAGTATTTCTATTATTTGCGATGAAGGATTGAAGGAGGAAATATAAAAAATTAAATTAGTGGGATCGAAGATGGTAACTAACAAACTTGTTCTGGAGGGTTAAATAACGAAGTAAGTCCACATCACAAATGGAAACACCCGCACCACGAACATCCTTTTTGTGAACACTGTTCAAGTCTCTTGCCCTGGAGTCCAAAACATTGTCTTGCATAGAAGGGATTATATCTCTAGTTCATCTTTGAAATAGTAACTAACTGTGAAGGTGACTTTCCCGTTGTATATACAATGCGGTGTCACGTTGTACATCAAAGTTGTAACTTCAGGAGTTCCACAAGGAAGTCATTTAGGACCACTTCTCTTCCTCTTATTTATCAATGATATTCCTAGTTTATTGTTAAATTGTGCTTGTTAAATGTATGCAGATGACCTGAAATTCTTCTCATGTATAAAATCTATGTCCGATTGTATAAACTTGCAACGCGATCTTGATAACCTGTCTATCTGGTGTACTAAAAACGATTTGCTGTTAAATATTTCTAAATGTCAAAGTATGGTGTATCATCGTTGTGCGCAACCGATTTCATTTTCGTATTTTATTAATGGAACTGTTTTGTCTAAAGTTGATAGCAAAAAGGATTTAGGTGTAATCTTTGATCACAAATTAACGTTTTCCAACCACATAGACTACGTAGTTTCGAAGGCCAGCTCTATGCTGGGATTCATTTCTGATCCTTTTACTCTAAGATCACTATATTTTTGTTATGTGCGTTCAATATTAGAATACTGTTCCACCATATGGAATCCTATTCAATCAGGATCGAAAGAATACAGAAACTATTTACTAGGACAGCCATTCGAATTTTACGTTGGAATTCAGAATTGCCACCGTATAGAACAAGATGTTTGTTGCTAGGAATTCAATCCTTGAAATCACGACGCACATATTTTGACGTAATGTTTGTTCATGATTTGATAAATTATAAAATTAATTGCCCCCAATTGCTTCAGCTAGTAGGGTTTCATGTGCCTAATCGTTACTTACGTAACAATCGTTTATTTCATTTGCCTTTTCATAGAGTTAATTATGGAACCAATGAACCTTTAACTCGTTGCTTAAGACAAGCCAATTCAGTATGTAATGTCATTGATTTTAATTTTAATTTAAGCAGAGAATGTTTTAGACAAAAATTGTTATTAATTATTTATTCTGGTGGTTAAATTTTTTTTATTGTAACTAATTTGTTTGTTTCTAGTCTGTAAGAGCTCTGCCTCTGATTGATAATAATAAATAAATAAATAAATAAATAAATAAAAAAAGTGAATTTATGCAGTTCTTTGTCTTTCTTATAGTCATCCCTATTTCCATGGGCTATAATTATGTAGTAACTTTACAATAGATCAATTGATATTCTCAACTTCATCATTGGCCTGTGGCCAGTAAGGATGTGATGTTATCAAGTCAATGTTGTAACTATCACAATAGCCCTTAAATTCAACACTCACAAACTTCGGAGCATTATCTACTTTTATTTGTTCAGGATATCCCAATCTTCAGAAGATATCTTCTAAAATGCCAAATATTTCTGATGCCACTATTAAATCAATGATCGCAAAAGCGAAACATTGCAACTCATTGCCAGGGACCGAAAATCATAAGCACTGGTGGTAGTACTAGCTGGCCAATCATCTTTTTTCTATAGCTTCCATAATTTCTTGGTCAGTGGCATTTTCTTTCACCACCTCACTCTTCGTAAGCACATGGGGAATCACATTCTCTATTAGTGCACAAAAGTTTAATATTTACAATTTCCGCTTGTTGAATATTGCAAAATCTTGACGAAGAATCTGCTATATTACATTCAGACTGATCGATGTTATATTTTAAGGAATGAAGCTGAAGAACCCATCTTTCGATTCTTCCACTTTTTTTTTTAAGTAGGTTAAAACATTGCTTCCAAAAGCTTGTGGTTTATTCAAGCAATTTAATAGTACAAACGTTCTACTCCCTTTTAAAGTCTGTCCATATCTTCTTTCTTACTGCAAAAATGATTTTGCTAGCAATTTCTCCATCAAAATGAATGGGAAAAAACTCCAGAGAAATAACGAGAAATTCCCCATGGGAGGGAAAAGTGTTCATGATCGCAATAAATTTCTAGAAGAATTTCGAACATCGTTCACGATACGAATTTTCCGAACGTGGGAAATATTTCCAGAGAACTCTTATTCACGATACAAATTTTCCGAATGTGGGAAATATTTCCAGGGAAATCTCATTCCCGATAAGGCCCAATGTGTTTATAGAATTTTCGGAGAATATTGACGTATTTGAAAAGAAATAAATAGTATAAGGTACAGCAAATGTATAATAATAAGAAAAAAATATGATTTGATCTCAGATTTTGTTCCTTTATAAGTTAAATTGATTTGTATATTCACTTAAATTAGAGTGGTTTCACCCGCGATAATTTGATGTTGCACCCGCGATTTGTTTAAGAGTTAATAATTCAAATTTTATTTTTGTTTTCTTTAGAGTTTTTCTTTTCTTTATTTTGTTGCTTAAACACCTTGCAAAATATTAAGGTATAACATGTTATATGTATCACAATTAACAGATTTGTGGGATTTTTGAATAAGACCTGTAAGGATTAGGCCAAATTTGTTGCACCCGCCATGACGATTTGAACCTTTTTCCTAGCTTTTAAAATAATAATTTAAAATGCTTGTTTACTTATTTAAAGCAAAAATATTAAAACGTAGTCTTTTTAAGACTAATTTCATTAAAAATGTTTTTTTATTTAATCCCATGAAACTAAAACATGCGTCTAGATGTTGCACCCGCGATGATGGAATGACCCTCTCTGTAGATGCTGTCATACGCGGCCTTAAAATCGATGAAGAGGTGGGGGGTATCGATATGGAGTTCATAGGTTTTTTTCCAGGATCTGCCTGCCGCAACGTGAAAATTTGGTCGATGGTTGACTTTCCTGGTCTGAAGCCACATTAATAAGGACCAATCAGATTATTGACCAAAGGCTTCAGAGGTTCACATATTACGGCAGAGAGGATCTTGTGTAGGCGATGTTAAGTAGACTGATTCCTCTGTAGTTGGCGCAGTTTAGAGAATCACCCTTTTTCAGGATCGGGCAAACAATGCTGAGGATCCATTCATCGGGCATGCATTCCTCCGACCATATCTTACAGATGATTTGGTGCATGCTCCTATCTAGATTTTCAACTGCTGCTTTGAACAGCTCGGCAGCTAGACCATCTGCTCCAGCGGCTTTGTTGGATTTCAGCCGTGATATTGCTGTTTTCACTTCTTCTAGGTCGGGTTCACGGAATTGTTGGCTGTCATCGTGTACGATAAAAGGCTCCTGTCTGACGGCGGGGTTTTGTTCGTCGTCGCCGTTATACAGTCTACAGAATAGATTGAGTGGCGCGACAGCTCTTGAAGAGCCAAGGCCTAAGTGGCTTACTCTCATCAACAATTCTCTGAGTGCGTGTGAAGAATTGAGGGGACCTACAATTTAACGCCGATTCCGAACGGCAGAGTTGAGAAGCACTTTTTCATGACAGATTGATACTCTTGGAAGCTGTGTCAGATCTTCGCAAGAGGCAGTGCCCGTGAAAGATGAAATAAAAACTTTTCCCTGAGTAGGACTCGAACCAACGATGTTCTGCCTAGCAGCCAACGCACTTACCAACTTAGCTACGGGCAACTGCACAGTCTACAGAAGTGGTCTTTCCAAATCCCCAGCATTGACTGCGATTCTACTATGATGTTCCCTTGTTTATCTCTGCAGGCATCGGTTCTTGCTCGATGACTTGAGCCAGCTGTTTTACCTTCCGATAAAACCTCCGAACTTCATTCCTGCTGTTGGCTCTCTCAACATCTTCGATCTGACGCTTCTCATGCTCTCTCTTTTTTCTCCTGAGAAGTCGGCGTTCCTCTCTCCTCTTTTGCTCGTAGAGCTCACGAGCAGCTCTTGTCCTTCTATGCAGCGCCGCTTTGTATGCCTCCTGCTTGGCTGCATAGGCCTGTCTGCATTCTTCGTCAAACCAGGGGTTTCGTTTTGGAGGCTGTGTGAAACCCAGCACATTAGAGGCGGCATCTCTAACTGCTTTCTGGCAATGTTGCCACTGGTCTTCGATACTTGATGTTGGCGGCATAGGACTCCTTAAGAGGTTACTTGACACACGATCACAAAAGGATCTGGCGATCCGTCCGACGTCGAATTTTTTTGCAGCATTTCCTTGTTTTGGCCGTTGTCGGGATATTCGTAGCACTACCTTGGCTACGACGAGGTAGTGGTCCGAGTCGATGTTGGCTCCTCGGAAAGTACGAACATCTAGAATGCTGGACAAGTGCCTCCCGTCGATCGCAATGTGATCAATCTGGTTGACGGTTGATTGATCAGGAGATCTCCATGTACCTTTATGGATGTTGAGATGTGGGAACCAGGTGCTTGCTACCACAACATTTCGCCCCGCAGCAAAATCAATCAGCCTGAATCCGTTGTCGGAAGTGGTGTCGTGCAGGCTGTGCTTTCCGACTGTTCTGCCAAAGATGCCTTCTTTTCCCAGCTTTGCGTTAAAATCGCCGAGGACAATTTTCATGTCATAGCTAGGACATTGCTCATATGTTTTGTCGAGGAGCTCGTAGAATTCGTCTTTGGTGTCGTCCTTTTTCTCTTCTGTGGGGGCATGCGCGCATATTAAGCTAATGTTGCCGAATTTAGCCTTGATTCGGATCGTCGTGATGCGTTCGCTTACGCATTTGAAGCTCAAGACTTTTTGCCTGAGTTTGCTTCCCACGACGAAAATTTATATATATTAACTCAAAAAATGTCAGTCTGGTAGACGGCCATAGGCCAAACCATATAGACTTAAGAAAATTGAATGTTTGTAACAATAATTAATTTTATATTGAAATAAAGAGTCAATCTAAACTAAACTAAACTATTTCAATTCGATGGTAATTTATTTTCTCTTTTTTTCGGCTGACGGCATGCTCTAACTGTGAACTTTATATGTATGAAAATTAAATGAATATTGAATAAAGATCACAACTAAACTAACATACATTTACACTTTTAGAGCGATTTAGAGATTCGTCGAAAAGCAAATAAATGCATTAATTAAGTATTCTCTTAAGATTCAACTAAACATCTATTTCCCGTACCATAATTATTTTATTTTTTTTTTCTTTCCATTCAAGTTTATTCCAAATTGTACCAAAACGCCGATACAACATGTCTTCTGCGTTTGAAACTTACGGCTCTGCCCAAGCTGCTATTGTTAAGGAGGGTTGGCTATATAAACGTGGTGAACACATTAAAACTTGGCGAGCTCGTTACTTTGTTCTTCGAGATGACGGCACACTAATGGGATACAGGAACAAACCAGAGAACACAACTCCGTCAGAACGATTGAATAATTTTACTGTCAAAGGATGTCAAATAATGACTGTTGATAGACCAAAGCCATATACGTTCATTATTCGTGGTCTGCAATGGACCACTGTTATTGAGAGAACTTTTCATGTGGAAAAAGAGAGTGACCGCCAGGAATGGACTGATGCAATTAGGTAAGTGATGCGTTTAGTATTACTCATTTTTTTTCTTTAATATGTTTAATCGTGTGTTTTTTTTTAACTTTTTTTTTTATAAAACTTCCCCAACAAGAGATGAAGTTTTTATTAATTTTGTTCATGATGTATGTAATGTAATGCCATTCGTAATTCAGTTTATAGTCTTCTCTAGCATCTGCTATTTATTGTTGTATATGAAATAACCATTGGCTTACTGTAAGGACCATCTTTTAAATTACTACAATTATATGACGGTTTTATATTAAAAAAAAAAACGATACTATTTGCCGCAAAACACAAATCGTCGTTGTTAAAAAAGCAATTGCATACTCGCCCTTAATTCTGTAACTTTCTGTTGCATTTTCTCTTCTATAGCGGAAGCAATTTCATAAACCAATGACACCAGCTTTAAAGGGTAACTTAGCGAAGCGCTAGTTTAGCTAGGTAATAAAAAACAAAATAATATATCAACTCACCTTTTTTGCACTCTCCCAGCTTTATTTATTACATTTTCCTTATAAAGGGTTTTCCAATAAGAGGTGTTATTTTGAATAGCCCGCTATTTCGGTAGCTGTCACTTTTGAAGCTGACATTTGACAAGTAGAAACTACGCCATTAATAAAAATGGAACGATACACGCTTCAACAACGCATTGAAATTATTAAAATTCACTATAAAAATGGTGAAAATTTGGCAGAGACGGTTCGTAAAACTAAAACATTTTTGGATCGTCGTGAAGCACCTTGTCGGACCGCAATACAGAAATTGGTGGACAAATTCGAGCTGTTGGGACAAGTTAGTGATGTGAAGAATAAAACCCGTGCACGTCGCTCAAGAACAACTGAGAATATTGCTGTTGTAGCCCAAAGTGTTGAAGAAAACCCAGGTTTGTCCATTCCTCGTCGTTCTTTGGAATTAGGCATTCCACAAACGTCATTACAACGTATTTTGCATAAAGACTTGGGTCTTAAGGCTTATAAAGTTCAGTTAACACAAGAACTTAAGCCGGCTGATCATCAACAACGTCGTGTCTTTGCTGATTGGGTGCATGAAAATGATCCGGAATTTCATCGAAAAATCATCTTGAATGATGAGGCCCATTTCCACCTCGGAGGCTACGTCAAGCTACAAGCAAAACTGTCGCATCTGGGGCTCGGAAAACCCAAGAGTTATTGTAGAAAAGCCTCTCCATCCTCAACGCGTGACTGTTTGGTGCGGTTTATGGTCCGGCGGGGTCATTGGACCTTACTTTTTCGAAAATGAGGCTGGAGCAACAGTTACGGTCAATAGATTGCGCTATCGAGAGATGATTAATGATTTTTTATGGCCGGAATTGGATGGTATTGATCTGGACAACGTTTACTTTCTACAAGACGGCGCTACGTGTCACACAAGCAATGAAACCATCGACCTTTTACGGGAAAAGTTTCCTGACCGTGTTATCTCTCGAAGAGGTGATCACAATTGGCCACCGAAATCTTGTGATTTAACACCTTGCGACTTTTTCCTTTGGGGCCACGTGAAAGATAAGGTCTACGCCAACGGCGCAGGGACATAAGTCCCAGGGACATAAGTCCCAAATTTATTTTTTGGGTCTTATGTCCCACCTAAGTGGGACATAACACCCAAATTGAGTTTGGGATTTAAGTCCCACCCAAGTGGGTCATAAGTCCCAATTTTTTTTTCTTGAAAGTGGGACATAAGACCCAAATTTTTAAAAAAAAATAGTTTAAATAAAAAAACAGTAAATAAGAAAATAAATAATTTTATTCCTGTTTTATGTATTTAAAAATTAAAAACAAAACTCAACTGGAAATAAGATAATTCAAGAAGGTTTTCTTATTATAAATGATTGAAGTATTTTGAAGTATCTGTCTGCAGAACGGACATATTAATTCATTTTTTCGAGCTATTGCCTCTTCCTTGAACGTTCAAAAACATTCATTACATATTTAAAAATGGTTGCAAGGTAATAGCACTATATTTCTTGGATTTTCTAAACAAATGGTGGAGAAAAGAAAGCTATAAGATTTTAGACAAGTATACAAATTTTGATAACACAAATATACATGTATGCATCAAACTTATTTTTTGAAAATATGAGAACAGAGACTTGCATATAAAATTTAAGTTTTAGAGACTTTATAAAATTAAAGCCCAAAAATCGCGCGATTTTTGGGCTTTAATTTTATAAAGTCTCTAAAACTTAAATTTTATATGCAAGTCTCTGTTCTCATATTTTCAAAAAATAAGTTTGATGCATACATGTATATTTGTGTTATCAAAATTTGTATACTTGTCTAAGATCTTATAACTTTGATTCATGTTTCATATTATTTAAAGGTTTGAATATATGCATAATTTTTTCTCAAAATTTGAAGAGTAACAGTGCCATTAATATCGAACACAAAGGGTGCTTTAGAAGTTATTAAAAAACTGGTTTGAACCAGGTGCAGATTTTCCTAAGTATTTAAGTTTCTTTTCTGGTACTGAAATTCTACTAGTTTTATCGTTAAGCAATACATACATGCACATTATATGTGGGACATAAGGCCCAACTTTTTTTTTGGGGCCTTATGACCCACTTGGGTGGGACTTAAATCCCAAACTCAATTTGGGTGTTATGTCCCACTTGGGTGGGACATAAGGCCCAAAAATAAAATTTGGGACTTATGTCCCTGGGACTTATGTCCCTGCGCCTACGCCAACAGCCCAAGATTCAAGACCTCAAAGATGGAATTCGTGAGGCTATCGAGGACATAGGGCAGCCACGGTTATGGAAAATTTCATGAAAAGGATATGGTCCTGTAAGCGTGGTCAAGGCGGCCATTTGGCTGATGTTGTGTTCCATTATTAACCTTCCTCTTTATAATGAAATAAACATCCGATCATTTATCTAAAAAAATGCAATTTTTCTTTGAATATCAAAATAACACCTCTTATTGGAAAACCCCCTACACCTCTATACAGTATTACAGCTATGCTATGAATAAGGCTCTTATGTTACGTTGAACAAATTCTTATTTATAAACATTTTTTTTAACATAGCCAGCCTTATAAACCGATCATAGACTTATTCTGCCCTATCGAGGTATTTTTCGGAGCGGAATTTTGTACGATTTCGTACGTTTCGGACAAGTTTTGCTTCGAGGTATTCTTCCGACTTACAAATCGGATTTTTTTCCGAAATGAAGTAACGCAGTACGATGAGTAACAATGTGGTGCGATGACTAGCTTTATTTTCCTTAATTTTTGACAATTTGGTTTCCGATTTGTCCGCCAAAAATTGTTTGCGGAATTTTTGGCCGAACATGCTCGTTTGCGTTATTCCGTACACGGCAGACACATAATTGGCGAACATCATTTTGTGTTAATTCTTGCGGATGTGCCAAAAGGAGAAGTAAGCCGATGCGCTAATGGTTATCTCATAGAAAAAATGAGATTTGTTCGCGATATCAAAAAGTACCAAAACGATGATCTACTACATTCGACAGACATTTGAATAAAAAAAAAGTATTATTTCCTGTCAACAGAAAACAAACAGGTTGTTGTTTTTGAATACAAATTCGAAAATAAAAATAAAAAAAATGCTCATTGGGTCAAACCAGGGATGGAAATTGACATTTTCCAATTGTACTCAAAATTTTTTTTTAAATTGTATTCATTCGGTACCAATTGTATCGAGATTCAATTTCATAGAAAAGAATATAAGAATTAACATTTTTTGTTTTCGTTTATTATACAAAATGTCACACAAAATAAACTTGCAACTCTTTTTTGTTGCAATTGTATCAATTTAAAGGCTTATTTTTGATGCGATACACGCTTTTTATGAGTTGGTGTTGATTCATGCATATCCAGATGAGTTTTTCCTCCAGCAATAATGGTTTTGCAATATTTACATCTCTTAAATTTTTCTTGACGATCTTCTTCAAGCCGAGGATAGTGTCGTATCCACTTGGTTTGGAAATGAACAACTTTTTTTTCTTTTTTGCAGATTTTCAAATTGTATCAAATAGAGGCCAATTGTATTTTCGTACTTCGACAAACTCAATTGTACGAATTCGATACAATTGTATCCCATTTTCCATGCCTGGGTCAAACCGTTATTTTATAAATGTCTTGCCCTCGGGAAAGCGAATTCATGTCATTTAAAACACTGCATTATTGATTAACAAAAATAACCAATTGTTTGTTTGCCTAAGAGCATACCAATGATCACGTGGAATTATTTCATTTACATTACATATGTGCAAGGCGTTGTCTTCGTGGTTCAATAGAGCCATTTCACAAACTTCTTGGTTCTTGAAATGAATTCTTGTAGGCACGATTTGTCTGCACAAATAGTTGCTTGTGGCTATGGACTTACAAGATGTAAACTCAAAGTCAGTTAGTCCGAAATATTTTAAACAAAACAAAAATAGCCAAACACAGCACAAGTGAGTACCTTCCTTTCTTCTTTCTTCCTCTTGATCTCAACAGTTGCTTGACTTACCATATGCATCGCATTGCAATGAGTTTTTTTTTGCTCACGCAATGTAAGTATATGGTGAGTCGGCAATAACGGATGAATAGAGAAATTACAATTTGAATTCCAGGGTCGGATCGACTCACGTCGCCGTTAAGGCATAACACTAACGGGGGCGCTGTTTCGTAAAGATACCTTTTGTTCATAGGGTAATTTTTCTTAGATTTTCGTCTGTTTTGGTTTTTATTTTTTTTAAATTGCAATGACTGAAGACTTCAGAGTCGATTATTGTAATATTCGCGGGCTTAGAATAAATTTTCTGGCTGCATACATCCACACTGTATCTAACAGGCCAGCGGTTTTGGCGCTAAGTGAAACCCAAGTAGGTGAGAATTCCGATCCTACTGAATTTCTCATTCATGGGTATAGCTTAGTGCCACTATTCTTTCCCCACCATGGTCTCGCCGTTTACATTAGGAGTGATGTAGCTTATCAGTTCTTGCCTCAATATGGACGTTGCTCCAACTCTTTTTTTAATTTTATATGGTTTAAATTCTCCGTCAATAAGCACATCATTCACTACTGTTTTCTCTATCGAAGCCCAAACCTGGACAGAGCTTCAACTTCTCGTGAATTTGACGCTCTGTCTGACTCCATACAAAGAATTGTATCCTTGTATCCTCACACTGAAATCGTTATTACGGGCGATTTTAATGTACACAATTCTTCGTGGCTTCTCCATTCGGGCCAGACAACACCCGAAGGAATGTGTGCCGAGATCTTTGCTGAGTTTAACCACCTTACTCAGCTTGTCACTGAGCCTACTCGAATATCGGACATTGATGGCCAAGCTGAAAATACTCTTGACTTGTTCCTTACGTCCGACCCTGATAAATACACTATTAATGTATTAACGACTCTAGGCAGATCAGACCATAGTATTATATCTGCAAATTTCTCGTGTCAAACTAATCCAGTTAGAGAAAGAGCTCCGAAGTGAACCGTATGGCAATACGAGAAAGCCAACTGGGACGGTCTCAATAATTTTTTCCGGATCTTTAACTGGTCACTATGCTTCCTCGATAGTGACATAGATTCCAGCGCTGATATGATTACTAATATGATTATTTTGGGAATGAAAACTTTTATCCCGAATAGGGTTAAAAGCATCGAACCCAAAGAAAAGTCATGGTTTGATTCAAGCTGTAAGGAGGTTATCAGGGAAAAAAAGTAAAGTTCCGGTGTTTTAGAGCCAACCCAACCGAGGAAAACCGGAACAAGTTTATACAAGCCAGGAAGGCCTGCAATGCCCATATTCGACGGACCAAGTTTTTGCATGACCAAAAATTAAGACAAAAAATTCTGCAATGTCCCAAAGGCAGTAAAAATTTTTGGTCATTTGTAAAAAATATGAAGAATTCTTCTTCTTCCTCGGTCCCTACGCTCGTTGACAATGACACTCCAGTTGTTAGCTCTCTCGCGAAAGCTAACCTTTTTGCTAGGCAGTTCGCCTCCAACTCTTCGCTGCCAGAGAGCGTCATGACTCCTCCTGTTATTGAGCGCGTCAATGATTCCATGGGACAAATCTTCTTCCGCACTCGTGCTGTGGCAAGAGTCCTAAAAGATCTCAACATACATAAATCCGCTGGTCCGGATGGTATCCCCGCCATTATTCTGAAGAGGTGTTCTTCTACGCTGGCAAGCGTAAGCGTAAGCTTTTCCACATATCCTATTCTTCTGGGCTCGTTCCGAGCAGTTGGAAAACAGCAATTGTCCAGCCAATCCCAAAAAAAGGCGATTCTTCTTCTCCATCCAATTATCGTCCGATTGCACTTACGTCCCTTCTTTCTAAGGCCATGGAAACGCTGATAAATTATCAGCTCAAGAAATATCTCGAAGACCGAAAGCTTCTCAATGACCGGCAGTACGGCTTTCGCAGCAACAGGTCCACTGGTGATCTGATGGTTTATCTCACCGAACAGTGGAACAAATCTTTACATCGTTTTGGAGAAAGTAAGATTGTTGCACTTGATATTTCTAAGGCATTTGATGAAGTCTGGCATCTTGCTCTTTTATCGAAAATGCGTGCTTTCGGTGTCGATGAATCCCTTCTTCGTTGGATTAGAAACTTTCTTTCAAATCGTTCAATACAAGTTGTATTGGACGGTTTCAAGTCTGAAACCCATAATATAAATGCTGGTGTGCCCCAGGGCTCCGTTTTGTCTCCGACCCTCTTCCTCATTTTCATTAATGATCTCTTGTCTGTTACGTCTAATCCAATAAATTGTTTCGCTGACGATAGTACCCTTAGCTTTTCATATTCGTTTCCAGACTCTCATCCTTCCTCTTCGGATGTGGAACTGCAACGGCAAAATATGATAAGCTCATTAAACTCTGACTTAAACAGCATTGTACAATGGGGAATACAAAACCGCGTAGAGTTTAATGCTTCGAAAACTCAATGCTGTCTTGTATCGTCGAAGCGAGATTTACCCCCCTTGCCACTATCCATGAGTGGCACTTGCATCAATGAGACCGAACATCTCGAGATTCTCGGTATGTGCATCACTGACCACCTCTTGTGGAACGAGCACATATGCGATGTCGCCAAAAATGCCGCAAGATGTTTAGGTTTCTTAAGGCGATGCAAGAAATTTTTTTCCCCTTCTGATCTGGCTACCATCTACAAAACATACATACGTCCTAAGCTTGAGTACAATTCTCACGTCTGGGCTGGTGCTCCAGTGACGTACTTAAATCTTCTGGACAGTATCCAAAAAAGAGCATTTAAAATGATTGGTGACAATACCATCGTTGGGTCATTTACATCTCTAGAACATCGGCGTAATGTCTCATGTCTCACCCTGTTTTACCGATACTTCAACGGTATATGCTCTAGTGAAATAGCCAGTTGCATTCCTCCCCTTAAGACATTCAACCGTAATACCCGCGCCTCCAGGAATGCCCATCAGTTCACCCTCGAGCCCAACTTCGGACGTACTGTCAAGTACAGAGAATCGTTCTTTAGCCGTACTACGCGAATGTGGAACTCTCTTCCACACTCTGTCTTCCCCAGTCATTGTAATATTGAAGAATTCAAAACCAATGTTCACCGACACCTCCTTTTATATCCTCTATCCTTTCCCTAATGCTCGCACTGTGCTCTTGGCATATAAAGGGTAATGAAAAAAATCCCTTGAGTGCGCGTTGATTATAAAAAAAAAAAATGGAATGAGCTTGAATATCTGGAATTCTTGACCATCCGTTAAAAGAATTAACATCTCAAAAACGATTGTTCCAAAAAGTGTCCGCCCTTTGACTGTAATTATCTTGAACATTTCTAAGACCGAAACATTAGGCAACCTCAGCGACGATGGCAGATTCCCATGAATAAGCTGCAGTTGATTACTTAATTGCTTCGGTGTGATGAGCTGAGGGTTAATTTTTGCATGATTCAAATCGAGTGTAGGTTAGGTTACAGTGGCTGCGGATTCAGAATCCACACACTTAGGCCAAAAGGAAAGGCCCATTGTGATACCATGAATCTAGAGAATTACTTCTTACTAGTCGAACCATTTTGAGCTTTTTATAAAGCGAAGAAGATATTTGATATCCTTATTAGCTAGTTCACTGGGGTTATCATAAAAGTATTCTCCCAGATGAAGTTTGCGTCTTAGTGAAAGAGCAGGGCAAGTGCAGAGAAGGTGAGAGATTGTTTCCTCTTCTTCCTCATCCATACAGCTCCTGCAGAAGTCATTTGAGGCTACACCAAGTCGTATTGCGTGTCTGCCTATAAGACAGTGTCCCGTAAGGACACCTATCAGGGAGCTAATATGAAGTCTGCTTTGAGATAACAAGTCTTTAGAGCGCTTTAAGTCCAGTGAAGGCCATATGAGTTTCGTAGCTGCGCACGTTGGTAAATTGTGCCACCTGTAGTTTGTTCTCGTTAAAGCTGCTTCTTTTAGCAAAAGTTTACATGTAGCTATCGGTATACCTATCTTCTCCCTTTCAGGTGAAATAGGTATGACGGTTCCATTTTTAGCGAGTTCATCAGCTCTACAATTTCCTTCGATGTCTCTGTGACCCGGCACCCAACAGAGGTGAATGTTAAATTGCTGCGCCATCTCCATCAGAGACGATCGGCAATCGAGGGCCGTTTGAGATTTGGTTGAGACACCATCGAGAGATTTAATAGCAGCCTGACTGTCAGAGAAGATGCGGATATCAGAAGTTGATATCACGTTTTCTCTTAGCCAGGAGAGAACCTCTTTGATCGCTAAAATTTCCGCTTGGAAGACGCTACAATGATTGGGAAGGCGGAATGAGATGCTCAGATTAAGCTTTTCTGAGTACACACCACTACCAACTCCATCACTTGTCTTGGATCCATCTGTATAAAAATGAATGCCTTTGTCATCCAGAAGTTTTTTGTCTTCCCATTCTTCTCTGGATGGAATGGATATCTGGAAGTTTTTACCAAATTGTGGTTTTGGAATGGTGTAGTCTATGTACTTTGGTATAGAACCGAAAGAGTTCAAAATGATGGAGTGTCCCACATTATTGTTGGTCCATTGAGATGAGGCGTTGAGTCTTATAGCTGTACTCGCTGCCACTTGTTTGCTAAAAATGTCGAGGGGTGCCAGATGGAGGAGAGTGTCTAACGCTGCTGAGGGTGTGGTTCTCAAGGCCCCGCTTATGCAGAGACAAGCAGTGCGTTGGACTCTGCTGAGTTTGTCGCAGTAAGTGACTTTCTCCAGTGCAGTCCACCATACTGCAACCCCGTACATGAGAATTGGTCGAATGACCGATGTGTATAGCCAATAGGTTATGCGAGGTTGAAAACCCCATTTGCTTCCTATGGCTTTCTTGCAAGAGAAAAGAGCTACTGTGGCTTTCTTAACTCTTTCCTGAATATTAGGTTTCCAACTTAATTTTTTGTCTAATATCAGACCAAGATATTTGGCTTCATTGGTGAAAATTAGTGGTACACCTTTTATTGAAGGGGGTACAATTACTGGGATCTTGTATTTCCGTGTAAAAAGGACAAGGTCCGTTTTTTGAGGATTAATACTAAGTCCACAACGATCAGCCCATCTAGTGAGCATATTAAGTGCGTTTTGGAGGAGGTCTCTCAGTGTATTAGGATGTTTTCCTGTGACGGCGATAGCAACATCATTGGCATACGCAATCACTCTGTAGCCTTCCCTCTCGAGGGATATTAGCAATTCGTTAACTACTATGTTCCACAGGAGAGGGGACAGAACACCACCTTGCGGAGTGCCTCTACTGACAGACCTTTTCGTACAAAAATCCCCCAACTCAGAGTTGATGATCCTGCTATTAAGCATTAGATTGATCAGCTCACAGAGTGAGTATTCGACGTTTAGGGTCGTCATAGCAGAAGTGATAGCAGATGTGTCAACGTTGTTGAAAGCACCTTCAATATCCAGGAAGGCAACCATAGTATACTCCTTTTGCTCTAGGGAGTATTCGATAGTTCTTACCAGAGTATGCAAGGCTGTTTCCACCGATTTCCCTTTGCAGTAAGCATGCTGAGACATCGATAGTCCCCTATCAATGCTATTACGTATATGGATATCAATCAATCGTTCCAGCGTTTTGAGAATGAAAGATGATAGACTAATAGGTCTTAGATCTTTAGGGTTGACATGCGAGCATTTGCCCGCCTTGGGAATGAATACTACTTTTACCTCTCTCCATCGCTGAGGTATATAGGCCAGATCTAGACAACTTTTGAACATCATCCCAATGATGGGCAGAGTTATATCGATGGTGTGTTGTAGCTCAGCTGGTATGATTTGATCTGGACCTGGAGATTTATAAGGTTTGAAGCTATTCAGAGCCCATGTCAATTTTTCTTTTGTGACAAGACCTTGAGGAAAAGTTAAGTTAATACCCGATCCAGGACGGTTTATTGTATTAACGGATTTGGAGCTATCTGGGAAGTGGGTATCTAATAGCAGGTTTAGCGTTTCTTCGCAAGAGTTAGTCCATGTACCATCTGAGTTTTTGAGACAACTAGGCATGGTTGGATTTGTCGAGAGAATCTTCCTTAGCCGCGATGCCTCCGAGGACTCTTCTATTGAGCTACAGAAGGATCTCCATGAGGATCTTTTGGCTATTCTCAATTCTTGTTTATACTTCTTGAGGGATTCCTTATAGGACTCCCAATCTTGGAGGTGTCTAGACTTTTTTGCACGGTTAAAAAGCCTTCTACAACCTTTCCTGAGTATTTCTAGTTCAGCAGCCCACCAATGTGGTTTTCTCTTTCCTCGCACTGTAGTGAGGGGACAGGCAGTTTCCGTAGCTTTATTGAGGGCTGCTGTAAGCTCATCAACTTTTTTATCGAGTTCAAGAGCGCATAAGGGAGGATCATTAAGTTCTGGTTTAATCAGACTTTTCAGAGTTGTCCTATATTTTGGCCAATCTGTTTTCCTATAATTCCGGAAAGGGATCGGTTTTGGGGACTCTTCACTAAGAGTGAATTGGATGTACCTATGATCGGAGAACGAGTGCTCCTTTGATACTCTCCAATTCAATACTTTATTCGAGAGATGCAACGAGACAAGAGTGATATCTAAAACTTCTTGCCGATTTTTAGTAACAAAGGTTGGTTCATTACCAACGTTACTTACTACCATATTAGTTGTTTAGATGTAATCAAAAAGAGACTCACCTCTGTCATTTATATCGGTACTACCCCACGTAGTATGGTGCGCATTGGCGTCACAACCGATAATTATGTTGGTATTGAGTCTTGTAGATTCAGCGACCGTCTTCTCCAGAGTGGTACCAGGCAGTGGGCCCTGGTGGTCGTGGCCCAAATACGCTGATACCAGCCAGTAGGTATGGTTGTCTATTACCATACTGGCTGTGGTGACGTCTTCATCACTGAAATTAGGGAGTAAAAATACATTTAGACTACGTTTTACTAGTATGCAGGATCTTGGGTTACCTTTTCCCGTTACATATAAGACGCAGTAGCCAGAAGTTCTCAATCCTCGAACCAGGGATTTCACAATCCAGGGCTCTTGGATGAGAACGACATCTTCCCCAGTTTTTGACAGGCGGAGAAGAAGGGAGGCCGAAGCCTTAATAGAGTGTTGGAGATTAATCTGTACTATTTGCAGCATTTTGGCTACAACTAGGCAGATCAACCTCCACCACTGTTAGATCCAGTTCATCCAGATCGGACGAAGAGGAACCTAGCAGTTCATCTTCTTCCTCCCCGGAGAGAACTTTGCTAGATGAGTCATCAGTCTCCATTAGGGATAAACTTTTGACGATTTCGGAAGAAGACTGTGCCGCGACAGAAGAGGGCCCTGGTACAACATCATCCCCATCCAAGGATGGGAAAGTGATGATAGCACTGGGACCCCCCACGTCTGGCGACACAGCTTCTGAGTATAGGGAAGAAGACTGCGCCGCGACAGAAGAGGGCCCAGGTACACCATCGTCCACATCCATGGATGGAAAGGTGATAGTAGCACCAAGACCCCCTACGTCTTGCGACACAGCTTCTAAAGTGGGTTGTGGAGGATCGCATAAAGCGTCTACCTCATCTTTTTTGTATATACGGAGAGTAATCGTCTCGAACCCGTATCTTATCACTCCCTTGGTTCGCACCAGAGAGGCCGCAGAGTCCTTATTGATAACGATAATCGCACTTCGATAAAGACCCTTCGGCTCCTCCAGTTTTGCGATCTTCCAGTCGTGACAGGAGAGGTCCGGGTTGCTAAGCCTGATCATCTCATGGATGTCTTCAGGACATGCAGGCTCAATCGGGATCCAAGCACGAGCTCTCGGCCTGCAAGGAATGTCTTCCTTTGCAACAACCTCGAGTTTTGCGCCTGGCCAAACTTCGCCCAGCATGCCGACAGCAAGCGTATATAAATCGCGCGACCTCTGATCGTTACAAACGATGAGTTTGACATGACCTTGATGCCAACCCCCATCGCTTGTTACAGGTGGTGGACCCGGATGCTCTCGCATGACTTTGAGAAAGCCAGCCGAGAGCTTCAGTTTCACCATCTGCCAACGGTCAGAGGTAATCGCGCCATCAATATTGCTTCTATCAATGACCGCAACCACGATTTTGTTGTGTTCCTTAAGCACATCACTAAAAGGCTTAGTGAGAGGTACTTTAGGAATTTTGGGAGTGCTGGTGTTCTGCACTTTGGGTTTTTTAGGGATGGGAGTGGACTCCTCCAGAGACCTTTGTCGCTTTGACGTGGAGTCGCAGCTGGTCTTAGATTTGGCTAAAATGGATTTAGCCCACTCAATCTTCTTGCTATGGATGGGATTACTACCATCTCCCAATGTTGCACCAGGAGATTTTAGCAATCTCATCGCATAGCGACGCTGCTTATATAGGACCCTAGGTTGGATGGCTGTCTTCGTAGTGGAGGCAGGGTCGTTATTCCCGACGCTGCTAACACCACGGAGACTACCACTAGGACCATCCTGGAGAGGTTTACTCTCTTTGGTAGTGGAACTACCGACATGAGGAGGCGCTTTCGCCAGGGATACCTCCTGTACCTCACTAGAAGCTGGGCAATGACTTGGCACAGACCCCTCTCCTATGTTTGGCACAGGATTTACGACAGCCGACATTATCTCCGAACTGCCGCCCGGTGTAGATACAACCTGTACCACACTCGAAGTTGGGCAGTGACATGTCACAATCCCTTCTCCTGTGTACGGCACAGGTGTAACGACAGCCGACGTTGCCGCCGAACTGCCGCCCGGTGTAGCTGTAGTACCGGTACCGGTTTGATTTTTTTGTTTTTGTTTTTGTTTTTGTTTGTTTTGTTTGTTTTTTTTCATTTGGGTTCCCACGAGTAGGCGAAGTAAAAGGGGGGGGGGGGTCCGTCTGTGCAGAGATTCGCTTACACAGATAAGGCTAGCTAATCCGGAGGTCGCCTGGTATCCGGATACTCCGTTAGTGACTGAGCTATTTTTAGAAATTGGGCCCTCAGCCTGGCTGATCATCGGCACGGGTCGTATAACACCTTGAATCCAGCCTAATTTGGGAAGTTGAAGGGGAGGATATGATTTGGAAGAGGAGAGACGAACAGCAATTGAGCCATAAGCGTCCCAGGAAGGAAACAAGGTACTGACAGAAGTGATACACTATACAGTCAGGGGATAAGGAGACATCAGCCAGTGTAATGCACAAAGCCGATGGAGGAGGGGATAAGGATCGGGAAGGGGAGGGACGAGCGACCTTTGGTTTCAGGACTCTTCTGGAGAAATAATTCCCGAGAATCATTGACCTTACTCAGCTTCTACAACTCGACAAGTTCGACGCTCAGGTAGAAGAAATCGAGTGTAACATCTAAAAGAATATCTTGAGTACGTTGAAAATTATTCAGCATCATAGTCAAATACGTGGTGGGGGACATAAAGTGTTGATTTTGTTTTATTTCGTCTTGCTCTTGTCCAATCGTATTAAAGGTGTTTGCTAGGTAGGTATTTAATCTTTCAAAATCATTTCTAACTTCTATTGTGTTACGTCTCAATATATTCGCAGTCGAATGGAACTCTGTTTTTTAATGAGGGATGACAGGTGCTGTTCTTGCTTATTTGCCAGGTCTATTTGATTTTGAATATGTTGGGCATCTTCTTGGTCAAGTACACCGAAAAGGCTATGCGCAAGGCTTCCTACAAAATCGAATGGAGATCTACGATGTCGCATATGCGCTTGGCTTGTCATGTTGAAACCATTGATAAACTCGTTGTTTTGTTCAATGCTTGTTATTCTTTGTTGAAGAATATCGATTGTCGCATGGCAATAATAAATTGTTTGCGATTTATCAGCTAAGCAAGCTCTTTCCAATTCTTTTAAATACCTCTTGGTTTCAGTTAGTTCGAGCCAGTAGTAGCGAATAATTGTCCACCTGCTGGATTGCGGGAGGTGCATTGTTCGCTTCCTCTATTGGTAAAGGACATAAATTATGAATCGCTCGTTGCAGGACACCCCCTTGGGTCTTAATGTTAGCAACCCGTACAAAACCGTCACTCCCCTTTATAACGTCGACTACACGTCCGAGTTTCCATCTTGATGGAGGCATGTTGGATTCTTTCAACAATACTAGGGTGTTTGGCTTGACGTTTTGAGATTCAGTCTTCCATTTTGCGCGTTGTTGTAGGAGATGTAAATACTCATTGGACCATCTTTTCCAAAATGACTGTTGGACATGTTGGATTTGTTTAAACTTATTCAGAGAGCTTAATTTTTTGTCAGTGATATCGGGTTCAGCTATTGAAAGAAGTGGTGCTCCTACTAAGAAATGTCCGGGAGTGAGAGCTTCTAAATCGTTGGGATCCGAAGTGAGCGGCGTTATTGGTCTTGAATTGAGTATAGCTTCGATCTGAATTGTGATTGTAGTGAGTTCCTCATATGTTAAGGACGCTTCTCCAAGATGACGAACCAACAAGTTCTTGGCTGACTTTACCACCAAAATGCGGTGAACGGGGTGGAATAAACCTCCAGTTAATTCCCACTTGAACGCAAGAAGATTGAATAGCCCCTTCCATTTTCTTTGAGTGCATTACTTCTTTCAGTTCTTTCAGTTGGTTATTGGCTCCAACGAAATTAGTCGCATTATCGCAAAAAATAGTGTGACATAATCCTCGCCTGCCAATGAATCTCTTGAGACAATTTATAAACGCTTCAGTGGAGAGATCTCCAACAACCTCAATATGGATTGCCTTTGTAGAAAAACACACAAAAATTGCTAAGTAAGATTTGGTAGGTGTCTTACCGTTACCTCTAACCTTATAATGGGATTTTATGGGCCCAGCGAAGTCCACTCCTGTAAAATAAAATGGGCGAGATGGCGTTACTCTTTCAAATGGTAGGTTGCCCATCAGCTGGGTGATGGATTTAGGTGTAGATTTAGCACAAATTATGCACCTTCTAATAACTGATTTTGCCTCTCTACCGACGCTTAATATCCAATACTGCTGTCGCGAGATTGCTACTAGTGCTCTATGAGATACATGTAAATTTGTTTTATGAAGATGTTCTAAAATAAGTCTTGTGACAATATTATTTTTTGGAAGAAGGATTTGATTTTTTGCATCCGGAAGTAGAATTGAATTAACCAACCTACCTCCCACACGAATCAGATTAAGTTTTTTTTGTCAAAAAATGGTGTTAAAGGTGATAAACTTGACTTGGTACTCACACCTTGATGATTTTTCAGAGCCTTGTACTCATCTGGAAACGCAGCACGTTGAGTGTACATTAGGAGGAAGGAGGTTCCGTCTCTTAGTTCATCAGCGGAAAGCAAACCAGATCTTCTTAGTAGATAAGGTTGTCGAACATTTCTTATGAATCTCATGCAATATGAAAATATTTTTTGTAACGTGTAGAAAGAATTTTTGTGATTAATATGATTAATTATGTCTTCTTTATTACTTGCAGTAAGCAACGCCGTCTTGATCTTCTTTAATTCAGGTACTACCTGTGGAATGGTGTACTTACTTTCTTCCCAATAACATTCATCCAATTTTAGAAATGCCGGTCCTTCGAACCATTGCGATAAAGATGAAAGGTTGGCAAGAGTGCATCCTCTCGTTATTAAGTCAGCTGGGTTTATTTCTCCCTTTATATGTTTCCATTGTAAAATTTGGGTTTCAGCTTGGATTTTTGCTACCCTATTTGCAACGAAAGTGTCCCATACATAAGAAGGTGAGTTTATCCAAGCAAGTACAGTTGTAGAGTCTGTATAATATGTTATTTTTTGAATATATTTGTTAAACGTTTGAAGTATTCTTTTGACAAGTTCAACCAAGATTTTTGCTGCTTGAAGTTCAAGGCGAGCTATTGTAGTGGTTTTCATTGGAGCTATACGAGATTTTGAACATAGTAATTTGCTAAATATGTTACCTGAATCGTCTTTACATCTTACGTACACACATGCTCCAAGTGCAGACATGCTGCTATCAGCAAAGGCGTGTAGTTCGGTTCTTATCGGGTTCGGACACATTACAAATCTAGGTATGCTGATGTTTTCAAGGTCAAAAAATTGATGAATGTAATCCTTCCACCTTCTTGCCAGATCCATGGGAAGCTCGTCATCCCATGAGAAATTTGTCTTCCACAAATCTTGTACAAAAAGCTTTCCAAGCATTATGGCCGGACTCAATAAGCCATAGGGATCAAAAAGACGTGCAAGATCTGATAGTACAGTTCTGCGTGTGACCGTCGCTTCTGATGTTTTAAATTTGTCAGAGTTAAATCCAAATTCAAAATGATCGATAGTTGGTTTCCAAATTAATCCCAAGGTTTTAATAACATCAGGTTGATGAAATCTTACTTGCCTTTCTTTGTGTTCATCAGGAATATTCTCTAATATAGTGTTATCATTGGAACAAAATTTTCTTAACACGAATTTACCTTTTTCTAGGAGGGCTGTTATATCTTCAAAAAATTCTCTGGCTTCCAAAACTGTGTCTGCTCCAGCAAGTAAATCGTCAACGTAAATGTTTTGACTTATGGTCTGCGATGCTTTTGGCTGAACCTTTTCATAATTTTGTGCATGTTGAATAAGACATTTTGTGGCGAGGTATGGGGCAGAAGCGGAGCCATAATGTGTTGAGTTTGTAAATCTTCAGAGGTTGATTGCTGTCAGTTCTCCAAAGAATGAGTTGAAAGGCTCTGTCTTCTGGTCGGACCAAAATCTGTCGACACATTTTACTGATATCAGCTGTAAAAGCATACCTTTCTAGTCTGAAACGAATGATAATTGAAAACAAATCAGGTTTGAACTGTTGGTCCGATTCCTAGAATATCGTTAAGGGACATTCCAGAAGATGTTTTTGATGAGCAGTCGAAAACTACTCGCAATAGTGTTGAAGAGCTTTCTGGCTTCAAAACGCAATGATGCGGTATGAAATAGTGCCCTTGTGGAATTTCGGAACTGTCTATTAGACTCATATGCCCCAATTCTTCATATTCCGATAAGAATTGTGTGTATAGTTGACGTAACTCATTGTTACTTTGAAGTCGGCGTTCTAGTGAAAGAAACCTTTTGCGTGCCTTTTCAAACGATTCGCCGAGGAGCGACGGATCCTTTTTAAATGGGAGACTTACCATAAATCTTCCATTCGGAAGAATTTTCGTGCTTGCGTTGAAGAAGTCCTCACAATTGCGTTCTTCATCGCTCATGCGCTTTACTGGTGGGTCATGTGTTTCACTCTCCCAGAATCTGCAAACAAGTCTCTCCATCATTGATAATGATGGCGTTGTGGCGATGTTGCAGATAGCACTATGGTTTGTTGCTTGTACACCACCCGCAACTATCCATCCTAATTTTGTGTTCCGAAGCATCGGAAAATCAGGACCAATACTTATTTCTCCTGGAAGTAATAAATGGAAGAATAATTCAGCGCCAATGAGCAAGTCGATTTTTTGATTGCTCATGAATCCTGGATCTGCTTACTGAACATAGTTTGGCAGATCGCATAATTCGGTGTGAATTTCCTCTGCCTTATATTCTGTTATCTTGGGTAGGATAATTGCTTCAATGTTGGCTTGAAAATTTGTATTTTTTGATACAAATGAAAGTTGGACGGCAAATTGTGATGCCGTTCCGTGACCTCCTATTCCGCTTATGGCAGTTTCTGAGCGATGTTTCGGAATACATACTTAATGCATGTGCAAATGCTGCCGTTAGAAATGGATCTGTGACCCAGAATCTAATAACGCACGGCAAGGAAGCAATGTTCCACAAGCTGATCGTACGTTAATTAATGCAGTGGCAAGATATACTTGTCGTTGTTTTGACTTTGAAATACTTGCTGCATTGGACGAATGACCTTCCTGCTTCTGCTGCTGATTAAATCTAGAGAGAGAAGATGATGGTGAGTTAATATGCACAGCTTCCCCACCTTTGATTACTTGCTGCTGTTGACCATCTGTGGAAGAGATTTTGTTGTTTGAATCATTAATTTTTGGTTTAAATTTACTATTTTCTTTCTTATAGTGCAACAACGTATTATGTTTGCCATTGCAATGGTAACATCCCCTTGATTGACACGCATTTTGAGAGTGCCCTGATCTTAGACATTTACGACAGAGTCCCAATCGTTGAACTGATTTTTCGCGATCAGCTTCTGAAAGAGATAAAAATTGTTTACACTTATATATTTTGTGATTACTTGCGCTACACATAAAGCAGCCATTGGAATTAATTGCTATGGCAGTTGTTTTCCTCTTCTCGTCTGGAGTTGTGATGGTTTCAAGCGTTTAAAACCTAGCCTCAATGAATTTTAGTAAAGTTGATAAGGGAGGACTACATTTTGGATCGTCCAAAGACTGTTCGAAAAGCGTCCTGCTCTCCTTGTCAACCTTCTTCAGAATGATGTGGACGACGACGGCGTCCCAGTCATTTGCCGGATATCCTAGGTTGATCAGGGCCTGAATTCCCTCTTTTGTGAGGTCATGTAATTTTCGCAAGCTGGAAGCAGTTCCTGATGCTGTGTGTTGACACATCAATTTTTCGAGCTGCGCAGACAAAAGAAGCCGTTTATTGTCATATCTGTCAGTCAGTGTTTTCCATGCAGCTTCAAAATTGCTGTCTGTAGCTGGAAATCCTTGCACTAACCTTAGTGCTTCCCCTGTCAGATTAGTTTTCAGGAAATATAGCTTCTGGGCCGGTGATATCGGTTGTTCAAGAATCATTGGTTTGAACAGATCGTAAAATGGACGCTAATTAAGATAATTTCCATCAAATTTTGGCAGCTCGATCTTTGGGAGTTTCAACGATGTATTTGCAATGATATTTCTTGAATCTTTCAAGTTGACGCCTGTTTGCGGTATTCCAGTCAAAAGCAACTCCAACTGTTCTTGAAGATTAAAGTAGACCTTGACATCGTCTTCATTTAATTCATCATCCATTTGTTGGAATACTAATTTCAGCTGTTCAAAATTGTCCTTTAAATTATTGACCTTTATGTCAAACAGTTGGGAGTTTGAATGAATTAACTCCGGCATACACTTGTTCAACGATAACTGGAAATGTTTTGCCAGCATTTTGTATTTTGTACTTGATCTTGATGACTTCATCTTTCGTTCTTCTGATGCTGCTGCGGATTGTTCTGACTGAGATACTGGTGGTGGTTTCTCCTTGTTCTCCTTTGCTTGGTCTGCTGATTCCTGCAAGCTGCTTACACGATTGATGATGTCTGATTTCATGTCTTGATAGACCTTCTTGATCTTGTCGTAGTACTCCTTTGTGAAGTACTCGTGGTGACTTTGGTCTGAGTATTGGTCTCGGAATTCAGAGTAATTTGTGTCAAAGAAATCCCACAAATCTTCCAATCTCTCCTTTTTTTGGATGAGCTTTGTCAAAGTCTTTCGACTATTGCTGTCCTTACTGTAGTTGCGGGCAAGATCTAAAATTTCTTGTCCCGTTTTTTCCTCATGGTCAGATAGCTCTTCTAATCCTTTAGGATACACATCACTATCACCAATTTTCGACATATTTTTTTTTATTATTATGACGGATGTTTATATTTATACGGATAATTTTTATTTTTGTTTTAAACGGAGCACTGATTCTACACTTTTCTTTTGTTGTTGTTTTTTAAGGTTCAACTGATCACTGATTCTACTGTATTACACTTCACTACTTCAGGTACACTTAAATTATTTAAGTAGTGTCCTGTCACGGTCGCCAATGAATAATTAGAACTGGAATTTGGTTCAAGATTAAAAGACTTGTTTTCTAGTTGAGTGTTAACAATAGAATGAATTTATTTTAACTTAAATTATGGTCGAGGTGTGTATGAAAATTGAGAACCTGCGATTGTTCGCATGCTATCGTGGGAACTGCACACTCAGCAAGTCAGTGTGCAGTCGACGACTTATTCAAATTTCGACTGTGAACCTGTAAAATTAGGCGTTCACATCGCAGGTCTCATTACATTTAACTTGGACAACGGAAATTAAATTAAATTAGTACAAATGAATATGATCTACATAGTTCATTCGAGTTTGCACAACCTTATAATAAGCTTTATATTTTTTTTTCTGGTTAGGTTAGGTTGAAGTGGCTGTCATAGATGTTAAAAGACACATTTAGGCCAATTGAAGGTCCATTGTGATACAACATTAATCTTAAAGGCTTTCTTCGAAAGCTCAATGAAACCAATTAGAGTTCTTTACGAAACGTAGAATATTAATTATATTAATGTGTTCGAGATCGTTTAGATCAGCGGTTCTCAATCTTTTTTGGCGACGGAACCCTTTTGGAAAACGAAATACTTAACGGAACCCTACAACTATAATAAAACAATAGTTTTGAAAAGTGTATTCTTTATTAATTAGCATAGGAACAGTGCAATGGAACAGTCAATTATTAGATAGTGGCAGACCTTGGAAAAATATACCGGGAATAGTTGATCTTGTGATATCTTTCAATCAAATGGAGTTTGTTTCAAAGAAAATATAATGAACTACCAATAACTAAAGAAAAAAATTTAGTTTTGCGTTTTTTTAAGTGTCCGGACACTGGTACAAAAAAAATAAAAATCTAGTCTCCGGACAGCTCTAATAGTAGGAGAGCCGCTGAAGACCGACCTTCACCGAACTGTTAACCGGCTGAAACTTTTTTTTTATGAAATTTAGTTTGAAAACATATATGAATATGATAGCTTGCCTAACGAAAAGTGTGCCAGGCTATATTAAATTTAACTTTATTTTAATCAATAACTAACTCCTCCTTCACCCATATGTTAAAATAAAACGTTGTGCCACATAGCCATATGTGTAAGTAGGCTTGAGACAAGAAAAAAATTGTATGGGAGAGGGGGGCCTATTACCCCCGTTTAGCCAGGAGGGGCAGTTTTACTGAAAAATTGGCTAATTTTTTTAAAAAAATATTAAAAATCAAGGGCTTCATCTACAACAACGTGTTATACCTTTCTGCAAAGCCAAAAACTTAGGCTTTCATTTTGTATTTAAATTTGATTGTTTTAAATAATAGTTTTAGAAAAAATAATTTTCAAACTCAAAATTTTGCAAAAAAAATTTTTTGTTAAATTTTTAGTTAATTTTTTTCAAAATTGTATCTGATTAAGAACTTATTTTGCATTCAACATTCAATACTGTTAATAATTTTGAATATAAAAAACAGTAACGTAAAAATAAAAAAGTTTTTTTTTTTTAAGCAAAAAGTGATTTTGGTTTTTTCTTTATTTCTCGACAATGGCAAGGTATTTTTCAATCCGGTTTACTGTGTTCGACTAAAAATTAAAAACAGCATTGAATGTTGAAAACAAAATTAGTACTTACTAACATAAAATTTTGAAAAAATTTGTTCGAAATTTAAGAAAAAATTTTTTTTTGCAAAATTTTGAGTTTGAAAATTATTTTTTCTAAAACTATTATTTAAAACAATCAAATTTAAATACAAAATGAAAGCCTAAGTTTTTGGCTTTGCAGAAAGGTATAACACGTTGTTGTAGATGAAGCCGTTGATTTTAAATATTTTTTTAAAAAAATTAGCCAATTTTTCAGAAAACTGCCCCTCCTGGCTAAACGGGGGGAATATGCCCCCCTCTCCCATACAATTTTTTTCTTGTCTCAAGCCTACTTACACATATGGCTATGTGGCACAACGTTTTATTTTAACATATGGGTGAAGGAGGAGTTAGTTATTGATTAAAATAAAGTTAAATTTAATATAGCCTGGCACACTTTTCGTTAGGCAAGCTATCATATTCATATATGTTTTCAAACTCAATTTCATAAAAAAAAGTTTCAGCCGGTTAACAGTTCGGTGAAGGTCGGCCTTCAGCGGCTCTTAGACTATAATGTTTTATTTATTTTTTTTAATTACGTTCAAATTCTTTTTGAAGGAAATTAAGGACAAGGAAATTAAGGGTCCTTGTCAAAAGTAATTACTTGTTTATATCCAGAGTAAAAATGTTCCATTATCATACCTCTGATGCATTAAAAATAAAAAAAAACTCTAAAAATTGTATTATCATTTTTTATTCTTTGTCACTCAAACGCAATATTTTGAAATCAAAATGGTGTAAATCGATTGTGCGATATCTACTACTGAAGGGAATTGAGAAGAAATGTACAGAATTGATACAATCAGAATGCAGCAGTAAAACAACAAAAACTTTGTTTCTAGGAAATATATAACTCGTCGCCCGAAAAGCAAAGTGACATAAGTCAAAATTCTTAAATTTTCAGAAAAGCTATTTGAAATTTTTTGTTACTTAAAAAATTAAATTAAGTTATGAATTTCAGTCAAAACAAAAAAGTTGTAGAGTAAAAAAGTATTATTTTTCTTTCTTCTTTCGAGTTGTTTATTGAAGTTTTTCAAAAAACCGTTTTTTTTTAAAAAAAGTGTCAGACTTGTGTCGTTTCGCATCAAAATATCTTATAAATTTGAAAAGAAAATCCGATAATGTATGAAGAAGTGTCGTTTTTGTTTCAGCATCAAAATGACACAAAACAAAAATTAAATATTTTTATCAAGCAAAATGTCCCATCAGCCTTGCATTTTTGTGTTTAAGTCATTTTGGCGGAAAGAAGACCAGGGATGTTACAATAAATTCAAAACGACACTTACGCCCTCCCTCTGTCAGTTTAATAACTATACTTATGACGGTTTGATAGAAAAATAGTATTTTTTTTTGCGATTCTTTCTGTGTACTTAACTCAAAATCGCCAAATTTTGACTTATGTCACTTTGCTTTTCAGGCGACGAACTGTAAAAAGGAGGTGTTTGGGAAACAGATGTAGGTTATGCAATAAATGCATTCAGATAGTACAAATGGATTTTTCGATTGTCAAAAATGAATCAATTCAAAACATTTTATATGAAATTTTTATTGTATTATCAAAGATAACAGAGAGAGGTGTATTTTTCTTGCGGAACCCCTACAAGGCTATCACGGAACCCTAGGGTTCCGCGGAACACACTTAGAGTATGGCTGGTTTAGATCATTGTAGAAGTATTCCCCTAAGTGAATCCTACGTTTATGAGCAAGAGCAGGACAGGTGCAGAGGAGGTGAAGAACTGTCTCCTCCTCCTCATCCATACAGCTTCTGCAGAAGTCATTCGAAAATACGCCCAGTCGCGCAGCGTGTCTTCCAATTAGGCAGTGTCCGCTAATGACACCAATTAAGGAGCCCATATGCAATCTGCTTAGAGATATCAGGCATTTGGATCTCTTTAAGTCCAAATTTGGCAAAATGTTTTTCGTTGCCTGACAGGTGGTTATGTTATTCCATCTGATGTTAGTTCTCTTAATAGCATCTTGTTGTAGCAAAAGTTTACATGTAGCGATTGGTATACCAACATTAGAAATTTGTGGCTTAATGGGTAATGTTGTACCATGTTTGGCGAGTTCGTCGGCTTTTCAGTTTCCTGGAATGTCTCTATGGCCCGGCACCCAGTGAAGGTGAATGTTAAACTGTTGTGCCATCTCCATTAGAGACGATCGACAGTTTTGGACCGTAATCGAGTTTGTAGAGACAGAGTCCAGGGATTTTATAGCTGCCTGACTGTCTGAGAAAATCCGGATATCAGATGTGGATACCACGTTTTCTCTGAGCCAGGACAGGACCTCCTTAATCGCCAAAAGTTCTGCCTGAAACACGCTACAATGATTTGGAAGGCTGAATGAGAGACTTAGTTTTAGTCGTTCGGAGTACACACCTCCACCAACCCCATCATTGGTTTTCGATCCATCTGTATAGAAGTGGATTGCCTCGCCTTCCAGGAATGTTTTGTTTTCCCAGAAGGATCGGGAAGGGATAGAAGTTTGAAAGTTTCTATCGAACTGTAGTTGAGGAATGGTGTAGTCTGTGTGCTTTGGAATTGATTCTAAATAATTAAGAATAACAGAGTGGCCAATGTTGTTGTTAGTGGCAGGCATTCAAGCGAATAGCAGAACTAGCAGCTATTTGTTTGCCGATTATGTCCAGAGGTGTTAGATAGAGTAGGGTGTCTAGTGCCGCAGATGGGGTCGTACGTAGTGATCCGCTTATACTTAGGCAGGCTGAGCGTTGCACTTTACTAAGCTTATCGCAGTTCATTTTTACGTCCAAGGCAGTCCACCATACTGACAGACCATAAAGAAGAATCGGTCTGATTACCGATGTGTATAGCCAGTGAGTGATTCTGGGTTGCAAACCCCATTTGCTACCAATGCAGGTGAAAAGAGCTACCGTAGATTTTCTTATTCTTTCGAGTATGTTGCTCTTCCAATTTAGTTTTCTGTCTAAGATAAGACCCAGATATTTAGTTTCATCTGAAAACTTTAATTGGACCGATTCGCCCAAAGTGATAGCTTATTTAGAGCGTTTTGTAAGAGTTCTTTTAAGGTATTTAGATGTTTTCCTGAAACAGCTATAGCAACGTCATCAGCATAGGCTATCACTCTGAATCCCTTTCTATCCAGACAGGTAAGAATTTCGTTAACTACCAGATTCCAGAGTAGAGGGGAGAGAACACCGCCTTGCGGCGTACCTCTGCTGACAGATCTTCTTGCGGAAAAGCCGCCGAGTTCTGAGTTAATTATTCTGCTATTCAGCATTAAATGAATTAACTCTCCAAGCGAACTCTCCACATCCAGAGTTGACAGTGCAGATGTGATTGCAGATGTGTTCACGTTGTTAAAAGCGCCTTCAATATCAAGGAATGCAACCATAGTATACTCTTTATGATGGAGGGAGTATTCGATAGTGCGTACTAAGGTGTGTAGCGCGCGCCGTTTCAACCGATTTTCACTTACAGTAGGCATGTTGAGAGTTAGACATGAGTCTTGTATCAATGTTTGCCCTGAGGTGTATATCTATCAGTCTTTCTAATGTCTTAAGAAGGAACGATGATAGACTTATGGGTCTGAGATCTTTAGGGTTAACTTGCGAGCATTTTCCCGCCTTGGGTATGAAAACAACTTTCACTTCTCTCCATACTGAGGGAATATGGACCAGATGCAAGCAGCTATTGAACAATACCTCAAGGATTGGTGTTATTATGTCTGAGGCTTCTTGGAGTTCAGCTGGTATAATGCCGTCTGGTCCTGCCGATTTATACGGTTCGAAGGTGTTGCTAAGGAAGGCCCATCGCAGTTTATCCCTTGTGATTAGACCTTGTGTAAATGATGTAGTAGTAATTGAGTGCAACTGATTGTTACAGGTTACTTTTTGAGAGCTACCAGGAAAGTGAGTGTCTAGTAGCAAGTTAAGAGATTCTTCACTTGAGGCTGTCCAGGAGCCATCTGCTCTTTTAAGACAGCTGGGCATCACTGGATTTGTTGAAAGAATTTTTCGTAGCCTAGAGGCATCGGAGGTTTCTTCTATTCTGTCACAAAAGGATCGCCAGGAAGATCGTTTAGATCTTCTTAGTTCCGTTTTGTATTTATTTAGAGAACTTTTGTATGAGTCCCAGTCAGAAGCCTGTCTTGTATATTTGGCTCTGTTAAAGAGTTTTCTACACTCTTTCCTGAGCGAATCGAGACCCGAGGTCCACCAATGTGGTTTCTTTTTTCCCCTTACACATACAGGTGGACAGGCAATTTCTAACGATTTGTTCATAGCTAAGGTTAAGTCCTTGGCTTTGTTGTCAAGTTCACTAGCATTAAGAGAGGGACCTAGGAGTCCTGGTTTAATTAAACTTTGAAGTGTAGTTTTATAAGTGGTTCAATGGGTTTTTCGGTAATTACGAAATTTAATTGGACTAGATTTTTCATCAACATTGATTCTGAATTGGATGTATCTGTGGTCAGAGAATGAGTGTTCTCTGGATACCATCCAGTTCAAAATCATGTGATAAATTGAGTTGGAGACTAGAGTTATATCGAGAACTTCTTATCTGGTTTTAGTGACAAAAGTAGGTTCGCTTCCAACATTACTTACTGCGAGGTTAGTACCAAGGATGTAATCAAAAACTGACTCACCTCTTTCGTTTATGTTAGTGCTCCCCCACACTGTATGATGAGCGTTAACATCGCTTCCAATTATGAGGCTGATTTTCTGCCGTTTCGCTTCAGTGATGATATTCTCCAGTGTCTGACCAGGGAGAGGGCCAAGGCCTCTCTCCTACTTCGACTGGCCAGAAGTGGAGATTAATCTGCACTAACTGCATCATTTTGGATACAATTAGGCAGATCAACCTCCACCACAGTTTTGTTAATGTCTTCCGAATCAGAAGATGAGGCCAAAAGTTCATCCTCGTTCAGAAGAGCTTCAACGCAGTCCTCAGTCTCCATTAAGGTTTGACTGTTGTCGACTTCAGTAGAAGGTTGAACCGCCACCGAAGAAGACAAGGGTACAACGTCAACTACCGATGGTGGGGATGACGATGTACCAGGCTTCTCGGCCACTGGCTCACCTTCGAGTTGGGGTGGAGGCTCGCTATTCGCAGGTACCTCATCTTTTTTGTAAACTTTTAAGGTGACGGTCTCAAAGTCGTACCTTATGGAGCCCTTAGTTATCGCAAGCGGAGCCAGGGATTCCTTATTGATCACCACAATGGCGCTCCTATAAGGACCCTTAACTTCTTCCAACTTAGCGATCTTCCAATTCAGCGTAGGCAAGGATGGATTGCTGATCTGCATTATCTGGAGGATGTCCTCCATGCAGGAAGGTTCAGCTGGAATCCATGTGCGGGCTCTAGGTCTGCTAGGGATGTCCTCCTTAGCAACAACTTCGAGCTTCGCACCTGGCCAGATTTCGCCTAACCTGCTGACAGCAAGCTTATACAGATCGCAAGACCTCTGGTCGTCACAAACGATGAGTTTGACATGCCCTTGATGCCAACCTCCATCGCTTATGGAGGGAGGTGAACCCGGAAATTCTCTCATGAGGCTTAGAAAGCCAGCTGAGAGTTTCAGCTTCACCACCTGCCACCGATCAGAAGAAATCGTGCCATCTATATCGCTCCTGTCGATAACGGCAACAACCATCTTACCTTTTGCCACATCGCTATATGGCATCCTAACAGTGGGAGCAGGATTGAGGGGAGTGCTGGTGTTTTGCACACAAGGCCGTTTTGGTGTCGAAGTGGCCCCCTTTAGAGACCGTTCACGTTTTGACGTTGTCACTCGTCCCATCGTTTTGGGCCTATCTAAGTCGGGCATAAAGCTTCAAGGTCCCTCCAGCATCCAGTGATGCACCAGATGTCTTCAGGATTCTCTCAGCTTTGCGCCTTTTGTTATAGATGGCCTTAGATGGTCTTAACTGCTTGTCTACTTGCGTGGCGGGAGGTTTACTCCCTGAAGCAGTGGGGTCGTTATTCACAACCGCGCCACTGCTCGAATTAGGTATTACGTCCTGCCTACTCTCGCTGCAACTTGCAACAGAAGAGGGATCATGTGTAATCAGAACCACCTCTTTTGTGCCCGCCGCAGGAGGAACGGCAGACAGCCCTGGAGCCGTATTGCCGCCCGGTTTTGAAAGAGTACCGGTCTCAATTTTGTTTTGTTTTTGTTTTTTGTTTGTTTTCTCCATCTAAAATCCCACGAGTTGCGAAGAAAGGGAGGTCCGTCTGCACAGAGATTCGCATGTACAGATAAGGCTGGTTAATCCGGAGGTCACCAGGTATCCGGATACTCCGTTAGAGACTGAGCTATTTTTAAATTGGGCCCTCAGCCAGGCTGATCATCGGCACGGGTCTTGTAACACCTTAGATCCAGCCCAAATTGCGAAGTGATGATTTAGGAAGGAAGAGGTGGGGGTGAGGAGTCAGACAATGTTTACATCGTACTGACCGGAAGGAATAAGATAAGGAACCGTAGACAGCGTTAGCCGTGCTACAGAGAGATGGGAAGGAAACGACAAACAGTCTTGAGACCGTTCTGAAGTATAAGGATTGGGAAGGTTGAACAGCTTATTCGCCGTGCGAACGTGGGAGAGGTGGGAGCGGAGTTGGTGACATAGGCTAGCTTTTTCGCCATACCTTTGTTGGAGTGGAAAAGGATTAGGGAGGGGTAGAGGGATATGGGTCGCCCTTTAGTTTTAGGACTCATCTGGAGAAAAAATTCTCGAGAATCTTTGACCTTACTCAGCTTCTTCAACTCGACAAGTTCGGCGCCCGGGAAGAAGAAATCTAGAGGTAAGTGTTGCACAATTTTTAATATTATTTGATTAGATGAGCCGACAACAGTCTTGTACACCTGATCTCAGAAAAATTATTATAACGATGAAAAGTAACGGAAAAACAATTCACGAAATCGCAAAGCTAGTGGGACGGTCAAGAAAATTAGTCTACAACGCCATTAAATATTTTGAAACCCATGATACGACTAATGCCATCCAACGAAACCCGCCACCAAAAAAGACAAGTTCTGCTGATGATCGAATAATCGCTTCTTATGCAAAAAAACATCCATTTATGACGTCAGCTGAAATTCGGGATGAAGTGCATAAAGACCATGGCATATCAGTAAGCAGCATAACTATCCAAAGAAGACTAAATGTCAAGGATTTGATTGGTTGCGTAGCTCAGCACAAACCCCTGGTTTCAAAAAAAAATATTTCAGCTAGAGTAAAGTTCGCCAGAGAATACGGAAAAAAGTCGCTACTGTTTTGGAAAAATGTTCTTTGGAGCGATGAGTCAAAATTTAATCGTTTGGGCTCCGACTGAAAGCGTCATGTTTGGCGTCCACCAAAGCAGGAGCTTAATCCACGCTACACAATAAAAACTGTGAAGCACGGTGGTGGGTGTATCATGGTGTGGGCTGCGTTTTCATGGCACGGTGTAGGGCCAATTGTTAAAATAGAGCAGCGAATGGACCAGCATCAGTATAAGGGCATCTTAGAAAACCATATGGAGCCCTATGCTGACGATAATTTGCCATTATCATGGACATTTATGCATGACAACGATCCTAAGCACACTTCGCGGCTAGTGAAGCACTGGATTAGTGATCACAAAATCAATCTATTACCTTGGGCTGCTTAGAGCCCTGACCCTCCATAGAAAATCTATGGAACGATGTGGAATATCAGGTTGGATTGAGAAAACCAAAAAATGTAGAAGGACTTTGGGAAGCTATTAGAGAAGGCTGGAACAGCAGTCCTATTCATCGGTGCCAACGCCTAGTAGAGAGTATGCCTCGGAGGTTACAAGCTGTAGTGAGGCAGAAAGGTTTCCCAACAAAATATTAATGAAATATTAAGTTTTATATAAAAATAAAGTACTTAATTTATTAATTGTGCTAATTCTGTGGCCACAAATTGTTGCACTTACCAACGTTATTAATGGATTTTTTTTTTATTTTTTTCTTGAATTGGTATTATTATTTATATATTAAGTTTCAAAAACAAGCAAAAATAATATTCTCGCTTATTTGAATTCTGAGTACTATTCTGTGCTAATTCTCTGTCCAACAGTGTATTTCCGAAATGACTAGCTAGTGGAGAGTATTTTTTGAACCATCGGACCTATATACTTCACTCAAATCAAAGTCCAGTTTAAAGGTGGGCTTAGAATGTACGCTACAGAAAAGGATGGTACTCTTCTAACGTGCAAGCAGTGTATTCAGCCAGGTGCATAACATTACCAAACTGTTTTCAATAATTTACAGCTGAAAATGAAACTAGAACGCGTTCATTGACTTCATTCTTGTTAGAAACCAGGGTGTTATGATATTACAATATGGTAAAGGTTGAGTAAATTCTCCTATGTAATCAATGTGAAGTACTACTCAAATAACCTTAAAACTAGTCGTTTCAATTCAAATTTAATTTTTAATCCACCTCAGATCGAAGTTAAATTAAAATCATTCTTCAAATTGTTTTGACATTTCACTTTAAGGACCAATTTATTGAGCCTCGATTAAATTAAAACCTCTTTTAGAAATAGGAAATTTGAGACATTATAAGAAAAACTTTTTATTCAATCTACTTAAGGGATTTTAATTGAGATATCCCTGATTAAAATAAATTTAACTGGACCATTAGCTAAATCGTAATAATCGACCTTTTAAGGCTAGGTCTCAAGGCAAAAAAAATAAAATGCATTTTGCGCGAAACTTCATAGCGCCCACCATTGTTTGAATATTTTAATGAAATAAAATTATTTTGGCTTAAAAAATGTTAAGTAACTAATATCTTTAACAATTTTTGTGTCTTTAATTTAACTTCAACGTGAAAACTTCATAATATCTCGAAAAAGTCGAAGATTTTGACATAGCCTTGGTTCCCCCTTCACGAAATCCGTAAATTTAATTTTTTTATTTCTTAACCTTCAAGAAAAAATGATGCTGCAGGTCGCCACGAGCTTCTTTTTTCCAAAATGTTTACACTCAAAGTGCTCAAAACACGGTTTTTGGCGATGTTTAAAGCAAAATTTTGAGGACAGAAAATTTGAATAGATATTTGTAAATACAGCATTCTTTAAAACTACTCTTTATCTTTCAAACCCTTTTTAGTTTGTTTTGCTACGAGTCTTTTTTCTCAAGAAATTAAATTTTAGCTACGGTACTTCAATATTACCTATGTTATATTTTGCAATTGTGTACTAGCCAACTGCGTTATGAAAACACAATGGTATATCTTGAGAAAAAAAACGGAACAAACTAAAAAGGATTTGAAAGATAAATAGTAGTCTTGAGACCGTTCTGAAGTATAAGGATTGGGAAGGTTGAACAGCTTATTCGCAGTGCGAACGTGGGAGAGGTGGGAGCGGAGTTGGTGACATAGGCTAGCTTTTTCGCCATACCTTTGTTGGAGTGGAAAAGGATTAGGGAGGGGTAGAGGGATATGGGTCGCCCTTTAGTTTTAGGACTCATCTGGAGAAAAAATTCTCGAGAATCTTTGACCTTACTCAGCTTCTTCAACTCGACAAGTTCGGCGCCCGGGAAGAAGAAATCTAGAGGTAAGTGTTGCACAATTTTTAATATTATTTGATAAGATGAGCCGACAACAGTCTTGTACACCTGATCTCAGAAAAATTATTATAACGATGAAAAGTAACGGAAAAACAATTCACGAAATCGCAAAGCTAGTGGGACGGTCAAGAAAATTAGTCTACAACGCCATTAAATATTTTGAAACCCATGATACGACTAATGCCATCCAACGAAACCCGCCACCAAAAAAGACAAGTTCTGCTGATGATCGAATAATCGCTTCTTATGCAAAAAAAACATCCATTTATGACGTCAGCTGAAATTCGGGATGAAGTGCATAAAGACCATGGCATATCAGTAAGCAGCATAACTATCCGAAGAAGTATGAATGAGCTTAACGTCAGTACCTGACAACTAAGTCTTACCTGACGGTGGAACTATCCACACTATCGTCGTGCAATTTCCAACCGAAGTTGGCATTGTCACTATGCTTCTTTTAAGAGGGCACTAAACCTCTTCCTGATGATCCACCAGAATACAAAAGAACACCTCAACTTTCAAAAGAAAGAAGCGGGTACCCTGAATCTAGATCCACACCAGTACCAATTGAATTAGTGCCAGCTCTTATTCATCTTGGTTTGATTCTAGACTACTATTCAGGCAACACACGGAACTGCACTCAACCTTCAGTCACGCGAAAGAAGAGCCGTTGTCCGGACACGGAAAAACTGCTCAACCCCCCGTTACATAGGAAGAGCCGTTAACCGTGCTTTGCGAACAGTAGCTGAGGCCAAACTCAGACAACCACAACCCCCGCGAAGGTCCATCCCACTAGTGAGTTGCTAAAGCTCACTACCCGCGGTACCCAATTGCCCCTGGGTGGAGGGTGGTCACATATATTTTTGTATAACAATTAGTTATACATATTTTGTTTTCGTGACATCTTTTTGTTTTTGCTGCTTTTGTCCTACTGGCGGACGAGGGACACTGCTCACCCTCTGTCAAGAATATCCACATTGATCGGAGGAATGGACCAGCCAATCAAGGGACACACCCAACATTTTGTCTAACTTCCTTGGCGTTTATCCACATTCGGTATTCATTAATCGCATTTTCTTCCTTTACTACGTGTGTTAACATAGTATCTGTTAAGGATCGCATTCATCTTCATTATACTTCCTGCTTCAATTCGCCAATTCCATTAGACTAAAGCTGTCTACGTTCGCAAGTTCAAGCCAATAAATTGACAAGAACCTCTCGGAGGCCCCACGAGAAGGTGTAGATCAGCACGTTCACTTCAAATTCTCACAATATTTACTTGGAAACCGTGTTTCCTTTCTAAATCGCCAAAATCCATGATTTCACCCCCAACTATCCGAAGAAGACTAAATGTCAAGGATTTGATTGGTTGCGTAGCTCAGCACAAACCCCTGGTTTCAAAAAAAAATATTTCAGCTAGAGTAAAGTTCGCCAGAGCATACGGAAAAAAGTCGCTACTGTTTTGGAAAAATGTTCTTTGGAGCGATGAGTCAAAATTTAATCGTTTGGGCTCCGACTGAAAGCGTCATGTTTGGCGTCCACCAAAGCAGGAGCTTAATCCACGCTACACAATAAAAACTGTGAAGCACGGTGGTGGGTGTATCATGGTGTGGGCTGCGTTTTCATGGCACGGTGTAGGGCCAATTGTTAAAATAGAGCAGCGAATGGACCAGCATCAGTATAAGGGCATCTTAGAAAACCATATGGAGCCCTATGCTGACGATAATTTGCCATTATCATGGACATTTATGCATGACAACGATCCTAAGCACACTTCGCGGCTAGTGAAGCACTGGATTAGTGATCACAAAATCAATCTATTACCTTGGGCTGCTTAGAGCCCTGACCCTCCATAGAAAATCTATGGAACGATGTGGAATATCAGGTTGGATTGAGAAAACCAAAAAATGTAGAAGGACTTTGGGAAGCTATTAGGGAAGGCTGGAACAGCAGTCCTATTCATCGGTGCCAACGCCTAGTAGAGAGTATGCCTCGGAGGTTACAAGCTGTAGTGAGGCAGAAAGGTTTCCCAACAAAATATTAATGAAATATTAAGTTTTATATAAAAATAAAGTACTTAATTTATTAATTGTGCTAATTCTGTGAACACAAATTGTTGCACTTACCAACGTTATTAATGGATTTTTTTTTATTTTTTTCTTGAATTGGTATTATTTTGTTATAAAGTTTATTCATTAATAATGAATAAAACATTTTCCAATAAATTAAGTTTCAAAAACAAGCAAAAATAATATTCTCGCTTATTTGAATTCTGAGTACTATTCTGTGCTAATTCTCTGTCCAACAGTGTATTTCCGAAATGACTAGCTAGTGGAGAGTATTTTTTGAACCATCGGACCTATATACTTCACTCAAATCAAAGTCCAGTTTAAAGGTGGGCTTAGAATGTACGCTACAGAAAAGGATGGTACTCTTCTAACGTGCAAGCAGTGTATTCAGCCAGGTGCATAACATGACCAAACTATTTTCAATAATTTACAGCTGAAAATGAAACTAGAACGCGTTCATTGACTTCATTCTTGTTAGAAACCAGGGTGTTATGATATTACAATATGGTAAAGGTTGAGTAAATTCTCCTATGTAATCAATGTGAAGTACTACTCAAATAACCTTAAAACTAGTCGTTTCAATTTAAATTTAATTTTTAATCCACCTCAGATCGAAGTTAAATTAAAATCATGTATGTATGTATGTATTATTTTATTGAGATTCTTCAAATTGTTTTGACATTTCACTTTAAGGACCAATTTATTGAGCCTCGATTAAATTAAAACCTCTTAGAAATAGGAAATTTGAGACATTATAAGAAAAACTTTTTATTCAATCTACTTAAGGGATTTTAATTGAGATATCCCTGATTAAAATAAATTTAACTGGACCATTAGCTAAATCGTAATAATCGACCTTTTAAGGCTAGGTCTCAAGGCAAAAAAAATAAAATGCATTTTGCGCGAAACTTCATAGCGCCCACCATTGTTTGAATATTTTAATGAAATAAAATTATTTTGGCTTAAAAAATGTTAAGTAACTAATATCTTTAACAATTTTTGTGTCTTTAATTTAACTTCAACGTGAAAACTTCATAATATCTCGAAAAAGTCGAAGATTTTGACATAGCCTTGGTTCCCCCTTCACGAAATCCGTAAATTTAATTTTTTTATTTCTTAACCTTCAAGAAAAAATGATGCTGCAGGTCGCCACGAGCTTCTTTTTTCCAAAATGTTTACACTCAAAGTGCTCAAAACACGGTTTTTGGCGATGTTTAAAGCAAAATTTTGAGGACAGAAAATTTGAATAGATATTTGTAAATACAGCATTCTTTAAAAGTACTCTTTATCTTTCAAACCCTTTTTAGTTTGTTTTGCTACGAGTCTTTTTTCTCAAGAAATTAAATTTTAGCTACGGTACTTCAATATTACCTATGTTATATTTTGCAATTGTGTACTAGCCAACTGCGTTATGAAAACACAATGGTATATCTTGAGAAAAAAAACGGAACAAACTAAAAAGGATTTGAAAGATAAATAGTAGTTCTAAGGAATGCTGTATTTACAAATGTCTACACAAATTTTCTGTCCTCAAAAAATTACTTCAAACATCGCCAAAAACCGAGTTTTGAGCACTTTGAGATAAGCATATCTCGAAATCCTGACGTGCTAGAACAATTCTGTGTCCGGATTTAGTTTCTGCATACAAAAATCTACTAGAAATGATGTGCCTCATTCAAAAAATTAATTTTTTTTGCCCAGTGATTTATAATTTTTGAATACTTATAAGAACGTCTGTGTCGCACGAGGCCAGTAAAGAGAAGAAGGTTCGATTCTTTCAAAAATGTCTATCAGCCTTCCGGCATTCGCTTATCAAGTACACTTAGTTAAATTAAGTATAGTTAGAACAAAACTATTTTTAGTTTTAGCATGAAATACTAGGGTTCGCCACAGAACCAAATTGGTTGGTAGGTAGTACATACATATATGTTGTATGTACCTACATAATGAATTTTACTTTTTTATTATTTACTAAGTAAGTAGGATTACTAGCTGTAGGATTGAAAAAAATTGCTTATCTGCAAAAACAAGGTTATAATTGGGAGCTACTATTACCAAGTTCAAGCGCAATTGCATATTACTTGCCGCGAAAAATGTTATTTTGGCGTATGGACTTCTTGTGATTTCACATGGACAACAATTGTAAAAGACGACGAATTCTGGCAGCATAAAATGAAGGAAAAACTTGTTTCGTACTACAATAATCATCTACTTCTGGAACTGTGTGACCCAAGAGTACCAAGAAACATGCGTGTTTGGAAAACTGAAGACGAAATTCAAAAATGAATACAAATCCGGAACATCTTCATTTCTCCACAATTTTTTAAGAACATCTGATACAGTCCTTCAGTTTTAATTCATTTTCTCATTCATTCAATGTATTATGTTAGCACTAAGACAATGGGCTGCACTCAAGAGATGAAAAATATTTGTAACACAAGAAGATTTTAGTCTGAGGGAAGAAATGTATACATGAACAATGAATGTGTTAGTACCCAAAACTGGTAAGCTTTTATGAATGTGTTAGTTTTAGTCGTCGTCTTCAGTGCAATTCATATTTTGTTTCCCTTGCTTACAAAACCGGTTTTTGTCTAGATGAACTGGTACTGGACACACTGGGTCCAATAAGCGAGAAATAAATACAGCAGTTCTCAGTGAGAAGGAAGTTTTCTATTGCAACAAATGAATTACTTAGTAAAAAAAAAATAAAAGCATTCATTAGGTACATATAACATATCTGTATGTACTACCTAAGTGCAACCAAATGGGTTACTCCTTTATGTATGAGACTGCACTTCTCCGTCCATGTACAATAAATGAAACAAAATAAGAAATGACAAAAAAACTTGTTTCTTGTTCTAATATTCATGAACAAAGAAGATCAGCGCTCCGATCCGCCGCCGCGCCGCACAGTGTGATATTTTCGCAATCTAGCGGAACTTTATTCGTTGAGTGTTTAATTGGAGTGTTGTTGGTATAAAACTGTTAAATTATGTAATTCTATGTTGTTTTGTAAGATTTTGAAGCTACCTGAAAATATTGAAAAATATGCAAATAGAGTATTCCCCCCCCCCCCCCCATCTATGAAACGACTGGGCCTGGCATTTAAAAAAAAAAAATTATTTAATAGTTCAATATGTATAGAGTATATGAAAAATAAAAATAAATTGCAATATGATTCAAATAAGGAGAATTTTGAATATTTATACTGACATGAAAACGAAACCCTAATAAGATCACTTGGTTTTTGTACATTCATCTTTCACAAACGATTTTTTAGAAACTGCTAGGCCGATTGAAATGAAATTTGGCACACATGTTCTATAATGCAATTATGACGCGAAAGTTTTGTTTTTATGTTTTTTTGATGAATAGTTTCTAAGTAATTTAAGAAAAACAGAAAAAAAGAACACGAAAATATAGGTCACTTAAAAAAAAAATATTGTATGGGGTCAGCAAACAACAGCAAGAAAAGTGAACGTTTTCTAACACAGAATATACCAACGGACATATTAAGCACAATAACACGATGGATACATGAGGATACATTTTTAAAACCCTTTCCAAAGTTACGATACACAAAAAAAAAAAAATAATCACTCTAAAGGCTTTCACTTGCACGATTTTTAATTTTTTTAATTATAAGTGTACAAAAAAAATAATTACCCACAATAGTTCTTAAAATATCAACAAAAATAAATAAAATAATTTTGAAAAGCACAACTTAATATTTACTTGACCACGATGTTATCAACTTGACACAAGAAAAACAATGAACTTTATTTTTTGTTTAGCTTTAACAAACCTGATGTTTGTGATGCTGTAAAACGGTAAATACAGTTGTGTCTTTGTTTTATTTTTTTGCCAAGTTAAAGCTGGAGGTTTTACCTTTCATATGATACCAATTTTGTTGCATTCGGTAGACTTTTATTTTTCATTAAAGTTCCGCTAGATTGGCAAAATAACACACTGTGCGCCGCCGCCGCCGCCGCCTCCGACACGATTACCAACAACAAACTACAAAATATAGGGTTTTCCAATAAGAGGTGTTATTTTGAATAGCCCGCTATTTCGGTAGCTGTCACTTTTGAAGCTGTCATTTTTTGACATTTGACAAGTAAAAACTACGCCCTTAAATAATTAATTAATTAATTAAAAATGGAACGATACACGCTTCAACAACGCATTAAAATTATTAAAATTCACTATAAGAATGGTGAAAATTTGGCAGAGACTGTTCTTTTACGGGAAAAGTTTCCGGACTGTGTTATATCTCGAAGAGGTGATCACAATTGGCCAGCGAGATCTTGTGATTTAACACCTTGCGACTTCTTACTTTGGGGCCACGTGAAAGATAAGGTCTACGCCAACAGCCCAGCGTCGATTCAAGACCTCAAAGATGGAATTCGTGAGGCTATCGAGGACATAGGGCAGCCACTGCGATTTGGTTGTGGACAATTTCATGAAAAGGATATGGTCTTGTAAGCGTGGTCGTGGCGGCCATTTGGCTGATGTTGTGTTTCATTATTAACGTTATTAACGGCATACCTTCCTCTTTATAATGAAATAAACATCCGATCATTTATCTCAAAAAAATGCCATTTTTCTTTGAATATCAAAATAACACCTCTTATTGAAAACCCTTTACATTGTACATACCTAAAATATCGTACATCGTTGTCGCCTTGGTGCCCTGGTGATTTTTCTTTGATCTGCATACGAAAGCAAAATCTATATATATATAAGAAAGTCGTGTTTGTTACAACACTTATAACTCGAGATCTGCTGGACCAATTTTCATGGTTTAAGATTCGTTGGATTTGTCTCCGCCCCGAATAGCAGAATACATCTTAAAAACAATGAATACATATCCACAGTAGCGGTCATAAACGACAAACAAAATTTATAGATTTCAAATCACAACAGCAAAATATATCAGAACGACCTTTGAATATTTCGTCAAATATTTTTATATTCATCTAAAAAATAAAAAAAATGTCAGTGAAGAAAATATACAAAAAATGTATATTTGTCAAATATTGTTTTCCCATAAAAAACGTACATATACTTGCCGTCGATATTTCTTCCTTTTTTGTTTGTTGATGGGATATGGCGTGTAGTGAAGTAGCGGAAAAGTATGTAGCGGGTAGCGCATAGCGTGGTGACGGGTAGTGGGAGTGAGTAGCGGTTAGCGTGGTAAAGGGGTAGCTATTAGTGTGTTGAAGTAGAAGGTAGCGGGAAGCGGGTAGTGGGGAAGCAAGTAGCGGGTAACGGGGTACAGTTTTAGCGGGTAGTAGGTAGCTCTGGAGGGTAGGAGGGTAGAAGACTGCAGTGTTGCACGCGTCATTGATGCATATGTTCCACTGTTTGTCATTTTCTAATTAGTTCAGGGCTTGACACGCACCGCGGAAAGTGGATTGTGTGACGCCGTCAACTATTTTTAATTGCTGAAAAGATCTAGACCCAGGCACTGCGAAGCGTGGCAGGGTACAGCTAGTAGAATATAAAATGAAAAGAAGCAAGAAGGAAAACATTTGCTCTCATAATGTCCTAGTGGAAGAAATGCTTGTCATTAAGAGAGCAAAATAACGTACCAATACATGGGCACACTTTTACTTGAATTTTGAGTTTGCATTTTCGTGAGACCCCCCCTTAAGAAGAGATTTTTGAATTTAACTGAACGTTTAACTGAATTTCTTTTTATTCATTGCCAATTTAAATCAAGAATTCAAAACTATCAATATTTTCACGCTTTATTGAAGAAAATCTGTTATCTGTAATCTATTTTTGCCAACTGACCATGGACATCCGCAATGACATATTTTCTTTGCTGGACTTGAGCGATGAAGATGAACATTTTCTCGTAGCAGGAAGAAGGCAATATAGAATGATGGAAAGGTTGGGTATAGATACATGGGATGATGAAATTTTGTTTAAAAGATTTCGGTTGATGAAACCAACTGTGGTGAAAATACTTGGGATCATTCGACACGATTTAAAATACTCTCTGCAATGGTAAGAAATTTTAAAGAATGAACAGTCAATTTCAACTTAACGTGTCTTCTAGGGCACGTTCTAGAAAAACGTCGTGAAGTTGCCGATATTATTTTCGTACACCAAATTCTATCCGGTGTTACAGAATCTTCCACCCTCCTTGAAGCAATGAGTATTAATGTTAACTTTCATTCTCTAAGATCGGTTCCCCAATTTCATCTAGCTCATCACAGAACTGATTACGGCAGTAATGAACCAATTACGAGAATGTTACGTAAGGTGAACGAAAACTCAAATCTTTTTGATTTCAACCATAGCAAGTTCACACAGAGGAAGCTTTTATACTGTACTTCCAACTAAAAAAAAATAAATAAACACGTATTTGTAGTAGAGGGGAACTGACTCTTTTTTCTTTTTTTAATTTCTTTTTTACGAACTTGACAAGTGTCTTCTACCTGCTTATTTATTGTTTTTTTTCGTGTTTTTATAATTTTTTTGACTTTAAAATTTTAAAATTTTTCGATTTTAAAATTTTACATTTTTTCTTTTTTTTGCTTTTTGCTTTTTGTAAGATTTAATTTAAAAATTTTAATTTTTTTTTTGTTTATTACTTTTTGTACCTGCTTGCATTAAGCAGTCCCTAACTCTTGTCTTCCTGATATTCGTATCGCCATCGCTTTTTTTTATTTTATTTTTTACAAATAATTTCTTATTAAGTGCCGATACGACTAGCAACCGTAATTGCAATCGTACTCGGTGAAAATGGACCCAAGCGCGTGCGGTATCTGGGTGGGAAAGAGGCGTGGGAATAATTAATTATACAGGGTGATTCACGAGCGTTGTGCCAAAAAGCTAGAGCGTGTAGGTTGAGTTGAGACAAGAAAAAAATCGTATGGGAGGGGGGGGGTCTATTCCCCCTCGTTTAGCCAGGAGGGGCAATTTTCTGAAAAATTGACTTATTTTGTAAAACAAAATATTAAAAATCAACGGCTTCGTTTACAACACCGTGCTATACCTTTCTGAAAAGCCAAAAACTTCTTCTTTCACTTTGTTTTTAAATTAAATTGTTTTAACGAATAGTTTAAAAAAAATAAATTTTCAAACTCAAAATTTTCAAAAAAAAAGCAAAAAAAACATTTTTGAACTATTTTTTTTTCAAAATTTTATGTAATTAAGTACTAATTTTGTTTTAAAAATTCAATGTCTTTGTTAACTTTTAGTCGAAAACAGAAAACCGGATGCAAAAATGTCTTTTCGTTTTTGAGAAATTAAGAAAAAACCAAAACCACTTTTTTTCTAAAAAAATCTTTGTTTTTATTTTTACCTATCTGGATTTTTAGTTTAATTTATTAGTTTAATTTATAAATTTAATTTTTTGTAACTGGAGTTTTATGAGGACTCAATAAAGTAGAAAAGTATTACATTATCCCTGGATTAACCATTTTGTTCATTGATAACGTCTGAAAACTGACCTGCAATTTTTTATTACTATACCTGGGGCCGTGGCCACTCGCTGGCGAAGGGTTCTACCTGCTAGGGGCTTAAGATAATTAAACCGCAATTTTTCTTGAATGAAAAAACAATTAACAACCTAAAGGTAAACAAAAGGCATCGCATATTTACTAAACAACCATTTACAATTAAAATATTATCTCATCAACACATAACAATAACAAACTCATACGCTCGAGAAGAGTTAGTGGACAGGAGCTACTGCTACAGTTTAACTTGTTGTCGAGATCGGGAAGCCAAAAAACTCTACGCTGAAAGATATCCCAATAGATGGCGCCCAAGTCGTAGCATGTTTTCAAGAATCCGCCGACTAGAGCACGGAGAGCTAGAAGTGAAAGGTCAGTGGCAGACGTTATCAATGAACAAAATGATTAATCCAGGGAAAATCCAATACTTTTCTACTTTATTTAGTCCTCATAAGACTCCAATTACAAAAAATTAAATTTATAAATTAAACTAATAAATTAAACTAAAAGTCCAGATAGGTAAAAATACAAAAAAAAAGATTTTTTTTGAAAAAAGTGGTTTTGGTTTTTTTTTAATTTCTCAAAAACGAAAATACATTTTTGCATCCGGTTTTCTAATTTCGACTAAAAATTAACAAAGACATTGAATTTTTAAAACAAAATTAGTACTTAATTACATAAAATTTTGAAAAAAATTAGTTCAAAAATGTTTTTTTGCTTTTTTTTTGAAAATTTTGAGTTTGAAAATTTATTTTTTTTTAAACTATTCGTTAAAACAATTTAATTTAAAAACAAAGTGAAAGAAGAAGTTTTTGGCTTTTCAGAAAGGTATAGCACGGTGTTGTAAACGAAGCCGTTGATTTTTAATATTTTGTTTTACAAAATAAGTCAATTTTTCAGAAAATTGCCCCTCCCGGCTAAACGGGGGGGGGGGGAATAGACCCCCCCTCCCATAAGATTTTTTTCTTGTCTCAACTCAACCTACACGCTCTAGCTTTTTGGCACAACGCTCGTGAATCACCCTGTATATCACCGATTGCTCAATTATTAATTGCTTTACGTTTTTATGCCCTTGGGTCAATGCAAATTTGTATTGCTGATTTTGCTGGTGTTAGCACTTCGTCGGTATCCAATATTATACCCAAAGTTTCTCGTCCCATTGCCAAAAATCGATCTAGATTTATTCACATGCCTGAAACTGCTTCTGAAATGACTGCAGCTAGCGAAGAGTTTTTTAAATTTGCTCGATTTCCTCGAACAATCGGAGCTATTGACTGCACTCATGTCAAAATCCAGTAATTCCAATACAGCAAGAAATCATTTGATAAACAATTATTTTCGTCATTTGTAAAAGCATCAAAAACATGTCATGTTCATTATATTTAAATTGAAATTCTTATTTATATTTATTATATTTAAAAATTACGAACATTAAAATTACATTGTATTTTTAAGTTTGGAAATTTGTAAGTTTCTGTTGAGGATCGTGAAAGAATAAAAGAAAACGAAGATTAAACTTTATAACTTTTATTGAATATACGAATATATATTTAGTTGAAAAACAAGTAACATAAAATGTTTGATTGCTCTGACGAAGTGACGAGACGAGAGGTTGAAAAAGGAATGAAGCCAAAAATGTATAAGTGTAAAATGAGAAACGTCATATTCGATGAATGAGTTCAGTGATGGGATCTTATGCTAGATGTAGAATGGTGAAGTGTACCTTTCAACAGTTTCTTAACGTTATTTGACTTTCTAGGTCATCTTTTTGGGCCTTCAACAGAGCCAATCGAGCTTTATGTTCAATTTCCCTCATTTCTATATCTCTTTCAACTAACTTTATTTTTGACATTTGAAGAGATTCAGAATTACGTGTATCTATGTTTGGTGATGAGGAAGAGGACGATTGTGTTCTTGCCACTGGCCTATTCAGCTTATTTTTATTCGGCTTACGTAGCATTGACGGATTATAGTGGGACCATGATGGATTTTCTAAATTTTTATCTGTTTTTTGAGTTGAAGGATCCATAAAAACAATTTCATTTAAAAAAAGTGTCTCGGAGAGTTTATTTTCAATTATTGCAGGTATAATATTGTGCTTTCTGTGGATGAACCTACACCCTGGATTGTTGCACCGTCTTGATTATTGCTTATATTCTCGATAACATCGTCTTTTATAACTTGAACATTTGCAATATCATCGTCATCATCGTCTAGTGTGGATAAAGTGCCATGGATAGATACGGATAGTTAGAAAGTTAGAAAGTTATGAGAGAGATACCAGCCTCGGATAATGAACCCCCTCTTATGGTAACCAGACACGGAACGACAACGGACTACACATTGAGAGTTTGTACCTGGAATGTAAGAACCCTCTACATTCCAGGTGCAACTCAGTACTCAGAAACTTGAATCTGTCCTCTCGCAGTATAAGGCAGATACTAGTGCGATCCAGGAAATACGATGGATAGGATCAGGGACAATGAAGAGAAAGAATTGCGACATTTATTATAGCTGCCATCAAAGATTGCATATATTTGGATGCGGATTCGTCGTGGGAAATCGGCTTAGATCGAAAGTCATGGATTTCAAGCCAATAAGTGATCGCCTGGCTGTGATCCGCATCAAGACCACACTACAAAACATCAGTATAATATGTGCACACGCCCCTACCGATGATGCTGAGGAGTCTAGCAAGGAGGATTTCTACGACCTTCTGGATAGTGCCTACGGAGCCTGTCCAGATTACGACGTCAAAATCGTACTCGGAGACTTCAATGCAAAAATCGGGAAGGAAGACATCTTTGGCGGATTAGTTGGAAAGCACAGCCTCCACGAAGAAACAACAGATAACGGCTTCCGACTAATCGACTTTGCTGCAGCTCGTAATACGGTGATAAGTAGCACTAGGTTTCCAAGACGGAAGATCTACACAGCAACCTGGCGATATCCGGATGGTCGAACCACCAACCAAAGCGACCATGTGCTAATCGGCGCAAGGCACGCATCTAACATCCTGAACGTGCGCACTTTCCGAGGAGCAAATGTCGACTCTGGTAGTGGCTAAGTTTAGAGCTCGAATATCAAACGACAAAAAAACACGTGCGGCCCAAAGTAAGAAGTTCAACATCGGTTGTCAATGTGCTAAACATTGGAGAATGCCAGAGACTACAGTGAGCGCCTGAGCGAGCGACTCTCCGCCGTCCTCCCAAATACTACAGACGTCAACACATTGTGGAACCAATATCGCGAAATAGTAAAAAATGTAGCCGAGACCACCATAGGTTACCAGCCACCCCCGAAAAAGAACCTGTGGTATGATGATGAGTGCGTGATATTGAAATGAGAGACGGAAAATGCACGTGTGCAGATGCTGCAACGGAAAACAAGAGTAGCAGGGGAAGAGTACCGCACGAAAAGGAGAAATGAGAAAAAGACCCTGCGAAGGAAGAAAAGAGCATCCGCAGTTTCTCAGCTCAAAGATCTAGAAGAGTCTCGGGCCAAGAACAACACCCGACGTTTCTTTAAAAGGTCGAAGCAATCAGCTTCTGGTTTCAGAACCGGGACACAAGCTCTTCGAAACAGTGAAGGAAACCTAGTCACCGAAGCACAGGGAATTGTAGATGTTTTCAAGCAGCACTTCCAACAGCTGCTGAATGCGCAAAATGTCGAGCAAGATAATGACGAAAGAGAAGCAAGACCAGTCAATGAAGACCCAGTCCCAGCCCCCAGCAGAGAAGAGGTAGAAAGAGCCATCCAAAAGCTAAAAAAATAACAAGTCCGCCGGGTCGGATGGCATACCCGCGGAACTCTTTAAACATGGAGGAAGTGTTTTGATGAACCGCATGCACCAGGTCATCACCAAAGTGTGCTAATATGCCCCATCTACAAAAAAAGCGATCCGATGTTATGCAAAAACTACCGTGGCATATCCCTGCTTAATGTTGCATACAAAATCCTATCCAACGTACTGTGTGAGCGTCTTAAACCTTTCTGCAACACAATAATCGGCACGTACCAGTGTGGCTTTAGGCCAGGCATAACAACGATAGACCAAATATTCACACTGAGGCAGATCCTGGAAAAGACCAACGAATTTCAAGTCGAAACCCACCATCTTTTCATCGACTTTAAATAGCATCCACCGCCAAGAACTTATGATGGCGATGTCTGAATTCGGGATCCCGAACAAACTGGTCCAGCTGTGCCGCATGACGCTAAACAATACGCAGTGCAGTGTGCAAATGGGTAACAGCTCATCCGAGTTATTCCAAACTTGCGCAGGGTTTAGACAAGGAGATGCGCTGTCATGTGACTTCTTCAACATAGTCCTGGAGGGTTCAGTAGGGCTGTGTCCGAACGGGACCGAATCGATAGGGTGAAGCAGGAGCACCAGTTCTGGTGGCTTCAGTCAGCACTTGATAACGGGTAGTCGGGGTGGGGTTTTGAGCCTTGGCCGGCTTGCATACTTGTTTTAGTCTAAGGGTTTTGGGTTTAGGTTTAAGTAGAGTAGGCGTGGTGGCACACACATAGAAAAGGACTACAAATGTAAAATAAAAATAAAAAAAAGAAAAAAAAAGAAAAAAAAACGATTATAAAAACAAATGAAAAAAAAAGAATTAAAAAAAAGAACAAAATACAAAAAGTGATATCGAAACAATTTGATAAAGATTTGCTGCTGTGGTTGCTCTAGTTTGTAAGTAGTTGTTAGGTAGAATAGGTAGTTTTAGTTAATTTTAAGTTTTATTTTTTAAGGACCTAATTTTAAGTAGCTCGTAAGGAACAAATAAATGACATTGTGTTAGTTTTTTCTTCATTTTCTAACAAACAACAATCAATTAAATTTAATAAAATAGTTCATAGGCCGAAAGGCATTAGTGTTAAGAGAACATGAATTACTTAGAGCGCCCGGTTGGGGCCAGTAAGTTAAATATAAGATTTTAGATAATAAGCTAGTTTGAATTCATTGTCTAGTATTAAGTAGTCATAAGAGAATTGAATAAAATGAATTTTGAAAAAAAAAACATAGTCCTGGAGCAGATAGTGCGCAAGGCAGGTGTGAGCACGGAGGGCACTATCTTCAACAAATCCACCCAGCTCCTAGGCTATGCGGACGACATAGACATCATCGGTCGATCCAAGAGAGCTCAAGCACAGCTCTCTTCAAAGCGATTGAAGAACAGGCGAAACTTGTTGGTCTTGAAGTGAATGAGGACAAAACAAAGTATCAACAAGCAAAGCAACATCTGTCCACCGCCTAGGACAAGACGTCACTGTTGGTAGCAGCAATTTCGAGGTAGTTAAGAAGTTCACCTACCTTGGAACAAACATCAATCCCACGAACGACACCTTAGTGGAGATCCGAAGAAGAATTACCCTAGCGAACCGCTGCTGCTTCGGTTTGGCTAAACAACTGGGTTCAAAACTCCTCACTCGAAAGACAAAGTGTCTGCTAAACAAAACTTTGATTTTACCAGTCCTACTCTACGGCGCCGAGTGCTGGACGATAAGTAAAAAAGGGGAATTGATACTGGGCACTTTCGAAAGAAAAATTCTTCGACGGATTTTTGGTCCCGTATGCGACGATGCGATGGCGAATGGAGAAGAAGATACAACCGAAAACTGTATGAGCTGTACCAAGATGTGGATGTAGTCCAGAAGGCCAAGAAAAGACGACTACATTGGCTCGGCCACATCGAGCGAATGGACGACAACGCTCCAGCCAAGAAAGTCTTCTCATCCCAGCCCCCAGGTTCAAGACGACAAGGAAGACCGAACCTACGATACAAGGACCAAGTGACTGCGGATGCCAAAGCGCTTGGTCTCGGTGACTGGAGAGTGCATGCGAGGGATTGTTCACGATGGAAGACTGCAGTATCTCAGGCTGAGATCCTTCATGGATTGTGAGCCGGATAAGTAAGTAAGTAATATTTTTCCTTTAAGGCTTTGCTGTTCCGGGCCTTAAAAGATGCAAATGTAAGGAAAGGAACTATAATGTACATAGGTATTTCTTAATACTTACAACATTTGGACACAAAGCGTTGAATTCGTTGCTGAATTGATCCCATGTTCGTTGCTTTTCTTTCAAAGTACATGAACCAGTTTTCTTGTTTTCAACAACTGATGCATGTTTTAAAACAACGAAGAAGGTTATCTTCTTCTTCGTCGGTAAAATTTGATCCGCGAATTTGTTTTCTTGACATTTTGTTAAAACGAAGTTAAATTAAAATATTTCTTGAAATTGTTTTGACGTTTTACTTTAAATATTTCAAAAACAAGCAAATATCCTTTGCATATTTTAAAAAGGCTGTCATATTTAAAAGTATCATTTGAAGACGGGTTTTTAACTGAAAGGGGTGTTGAATAAAAAGAAATTTTAACTGAGGAATCGTAATGGAAGCAGTAATTAAAAGCGATTTTAACTAACAGCATATTATTGCTAAAAAATTTAATTAGAGTGTCAATAAATTGCCCCTTAGAGTCCAAAATTGTTTTATTTATTTCCCAAAAAAAGAAAGATCATAAAAAGTCATCATTAATTTTGGATTTTGTTTTTTTAGATATTTCATTACAATTTATTTTGAATTTGCAATTATTTTCTTTCAGACAGGTGGCTAGTCGCTTAAGTGAAATGGGTGAAACGGCTATGTCCCCGTCCACTTCAGAAGATATGACAGACGTTGACATGGCTTCTATAGCCGAAGTAGAATTATCAGAGAAGTTTTCCGTTCAAGGAACATCTACAGGAAAAATAAGCGGAAAGAAAAAAGTGGTAAGTCCTCAAACTTAAGCTGACTACTAAGTCAAATATCGTGGAATCAATTTGTAAAAAACGGAAAGTATTCTTCTTCTTCGATTTCTACGCAAGCTAAAAATGATACTTCTGGGCAATTTGCTGCTAACTCTACACTGCCGGATAATGTCACGGCTCTCCCACTTCTTGAGAGCTTAATTAATTCAAAAATTTTCTGGTCCGTATAGTATTGCCAATATTATTTTGAAGAGCTGTTCTTCCACATTGGCAAAGCCATCCTCGTCACTGCTGTTCGGATCTGTATTTTGTACATTCATCTGCGAAGTATGTGGATGTTTTTGGTAAAATATCAGACTTGACAACACCAAATCGGATACAATTTTCAAAGCATTTGATATTTTGTATTTCAATCAATAATTTTGAATCATTAGTTAAAGCCAGTGTTCCATATGAATGTGTTTACCTACTAACAACTAATGCAGCGCTAAGTAATGAGCTAGTGGTGTTACACAGTTCCTTTGTGGACAAACCACTATTTGCTAAACAGAGTGTGCTCTGTTCAACCAATTCTGATGGATACAAATAAAACGGATACTGTGTTATGCAAATAACTTTTCACTAATTGTAATGATAGTTGTTAACCTACTACTGGACACGCACTTTCCAGATAGCTCCAAATCCGTTAATACAACAAACCCTCCTAGGTCTGGTATTAACTTAACTTTCCCTCAAGGTCTATTTACTTACTTACTTAAGGTAGCGCTACAGTCCGGTGTGGACTTGGGCCTCAACCAACAGTCTCCACAAGCCAGCTCGGTCCCTAGCTAGCTGTATCTAGTTTTGCACTCCAAGTTGATTGAGGTCCTCTTCCACTTGTGTGCGCCACCTGAGTCGCTGTCTTCCTCTCCTTCTACGTCCCTCAGGAATAGTGTCGAAGGCTTTCCGGGCCGGAGCATTGGTGTCGATGCGCTCTAAATGATCGAGCTATCTGAGTCTCTGGATCATGAGTTCATGACCCTTCTGGCTCGGTCCACGTCGTTGTGCAACCCGTAAACTTCGCTGTTGTATCTTCTTCTCCATTCCCCATCAATGCACACAGGCCAAAGATGACCCGAAGAACTTTACTCTCGAAACAGCCTAAAGCACATTGATCCGATTTTGTCAAGGTCCATGCTTCTGCACCATATAGCAGGACAGGGATGATGAGAGTGTTGTACAGCTTTACCTTAGTTGCTCCAGAGAGGGCTTTTCCACTCAATTGCTTTCTTAGCCCAAAGCGATTAGCAAGAGTTATTCTTCGTCTGATCTCGGCGCTGGCGTTATTGCCCGTGTTAATAGCGGATCCAAGGTAGACAAACTCCTCTACTAGCTCGAAGTTGTATGCGTCTATAAGTTAAGTTATATGAATGTTGTAATTATTCTATCTGAATTTTATGAGAAATAAACATATTGGCGCAAAATTATAGTCCGCTAATGAACAACTTTAGTGTGATACTAGCTTAAAATGACGTTTCAAATATGACTCAAACGTCATTTTAAGCTTAGTATCACACTAAAGTTGTTCATTAGCGACTATAATTTTGCGCCATTGTATCTATCTATCTATCTATCTATCTATCTATCTATCTATCTATCTATCTATCTATCTTGTGTTGTGACGTTCTGTCCGAGCCGTCGGTGTTGGGTGTCCTCTCTCGAAGACAGCACATATCTGTCTCAATTCTCACAAAGGCGCCATCGACATCACGCTGTGTTCTTCCCATCACATCAATATCGTCGGCGTACGCGAGAATTTGAACAGATTTGTGGAAGAAAGTGCCTCTGGTGTTGACGGTGGAGTTTTGCACTTCATTTTCTCAAGAACGATGTTAAAGAAATCGCACGACAGCGCATCACCTTGTCTGAATCGCTTTTTGATGTTGAAAGATTCCGTAAGCTCATTGCCAACCTTGATGGAGCAGCGTGAGTTCTCCATCGTCATTTTGCACAAGCGAACGAGCTTGGCAGGGATGCCAGAACTAGACATAGCTTTATACAGTTCGTCTCTGTAGATGCTGTCATACACGGCCTTAAAATCGAGTAAGAGGTGGGGGGTATCGATATGGAGTTCATAGGTTTTTTCCAGGATCTGCCGCAACGTGAAAATTTGGTGGATGGTAGACTTTCCTGGCCTAAAGCCACATTGATAAGGACCAATCAGATTGTTGACGAAAGGCTTCAGACGTTCACATATTACGGCAGAGAGGATCTTGTGTAGGCTATGTTAAGTAGACCCTCTGTAGTTGGCGCAGATTAGAGGATCTCCCTTTTTCAGGATCGGGCAAACAATGCTGAGGTACCATTTATAGGGTGAGCATTTCTCCGACCATATCTAACAGATGATTTGGGGCATGCTCCTATCTAGATCGTCGAGTGCTGTTTTGAACAGCTCGGCAGCTAGACCATCTCCTCCAGCGGCTTTGTTGGATTTCAGCCGTGATATTGCCCTTTTTCTTTCTTCTAGGTCGGGTTCACGGAATTGTTGGCTGTCATCGTGTACGATAAAAGGATCCTGTCTGACGGCGGGGTTTTGTTCGTCGTCGCCGTTATACAGTCTACAGAAGTGGTCTTTCCAAATCCCCAGCATTGACTGCGATTCTACTATGATGTTCCCATGTTTATCTCTGCAAGCATTATCGGTTCTTGCTCGATGACTTGAGCCAGCTGTTTTACCTTCCGATAAAACCTTCGAACATCATTCCTGCTGTTGGCTCTCTCAACATCTTCGATCTGACGCTTCTCATGCTCTCTCTTTTTTCTCCTGAGAAATCGGCGTTCCTCTCTCCTCTTATGCTCGTAGAGCTCACGAGCAACTCTTGTCCTTCTATGCAGCGCCGCTTTGTATGCCTCCTGCTTGGCTGCATAGGCCTGTCTGCATTCTTCGTCAAACCAGGGGTTTCGTTTTGGTGGCTGTGTGAAACCCAGCACATTAGAGGCAGCATCTCTAACTGCTTTCTGGCAATGTTGCCACTGGTCTTCGATACTTGATGTTGGCGGCATAGGACTCCTTAAGAGGTTACTTGACACTCGATCACAAAAGGATCTGGCGATCTCTTGCGATTGTAGCCGTCCGACGTCAAATTTTCTTGCAGCATTTCTTTGTTTTGGCCGTTGTCGGATTATTCGTAGCACTACCTTGGCTACGACGAGGTAGTGGTCCGATTCGATGTTGGCTCCTCGGAAAGTTCGAACATCTAGAATGCTGGACAAGTGCCTTCCGTCGATCGCAATGTGATCAATCTGGTTGACGGTTGATTGATCAGGAGATCTCCATGTACCTTTGATGGATGTTGAGATGTGGGAACCACAACATTTCGCATTTGAAGCGCACGACTTTTTGCCTGAGTCTGTTTCTCACGACGAATCCGCATCCAAAGAGTCGCTGTTGTTGCTCCCGGTAATAATCACCATAGTAGATGTCGCAGTTTTTCATCCTCCTTTTGGCCGGTCTATCCCATCGCATTTCCTGGATAGCGGTAATGTCTGCTTTGTAGCAGTTGAGGGTCTCCGCTAATTGTTCGGCAGCACCCGGTCTATTAAGGGACCTAAAATTCCACGTGCATATCCGAAATTCGTTGTCCATTTGCTCGGGTCGTCATCAGTGTATCCATCCGTTTCCGAGGCCTGTTGTTGCTTCGAAACTAAATCTTTTTCTACGTAGCCGGAAAGTCACCCCGACGTACAACCCCCAACCTGGAGTACCAGGCACTTGATGTGACTCCAAGTACAAGAGCCGGAAAAACAGCTCCTTTTACGGCCTGGGCTTCAAATAAGTCGAATTAGCCCGTAAAGGTGTTCACCAAATAGTTCGGCCTAACTGGAACTGAAGACGCCACCGTTGATTCCAAAAAAGAAGTTCACCCGCTGCCGTACATCGTTGGGAGTGCCTTGGTGGGAACTCTCCTTCGTTGTGGGGTAATTAGTAGTAACAGTCTACTCCGCTTCGACCTGTCGACCATGGGAGGCCCTTCTGCGAAAACAAGTTTAGCGATCGCATAGCTCTAAGGTTCTTAGTAGTAGTTACCGTAAGGCGCTCCGCCACGTCTAGGCTTACAACATGGAGGGAAAAGCAACCATAACATCTTTCAAACTTTGACGTAATTAAGGTTGAAGAGGAACGAAATTTTATAGATGAATTATATTTACAACACACACATCAAACAAGATTAACCAATGATAACTTCCACACATTTTGAAATCCTCAGACACTGGAAAATTTTGAATTTCTGAAAGTACTTGGCAAAGGGACATTCGGAAAAGTTATTCTTTGTCGTGAAAAAACAACAGCAAAACTGTATGCGATTAAAATACTCAAAAAAGAGGTCATAATTCAAAAGGATGAAGTTGCACACACCCTAACGGAAAGCAGAGTTCTCCAAACAACAAGTCATCCCTTTTTAATTGCAAGTAGAAAACCGTTATTTTCAAAAATAAAAACTAATAATTTCTTCTCCTTTTTAGTCACTAAAATATTCATTTCAAACCAATGACCGACTCTGTTTCGTAATGCAATATGTAAACGGTGGAGAACTCTTTTTCCACCTTAGTCGTGAACGGGTGTTTACGGAAGAACGTACCCGTTTCTATGGAGCAGAAATAATATCTGCCTTGGGTTATCTGCATTCGCAGGGAATTATCTATCGTGACTTAAAATTAGAGAATCTTCTCTTGGACAAGGACGGTCATATTAAAATAGCTGACTTTGGTCTATGCAAAGAAGACATCACTTATGGACGTACGACAAAAACTTTTTGCGGAACTCCAGAGTATTTGGCACCTGAAGTTCTAGAAGACAATGACTACGGACATGCAGTCGACTGGTGGGGAACCGGAGTGGTTATGTATGAAATGGTGAGAAAACGCACCAACCACAGGAAAAAAACATGATGTCCATCTATTTTATTTTGCAGATTTGTGGTCGTCTTCCATTTTACAATCGTGATCATGATATATTATTTACGTTAATTCTATTGGAGGATGTTCGATTCCCGAGAACGATATCCGAAGAAGCGAAAAGCCTTTTAAGCGGACTATTAGCCAAGGACCCAAATAAAAGACTTGGTGGTGGTCAAGATGATGTCAGAGAAATACAGGCACATGCTTTCTTTTCTAGTATAAACTGGACCGATTTAGTACAGAAAAAGGTAAATTGTTGATAAATTGTTTGTCACGCCATAGAAAAAACAATCTTCTTTATAAATATCAGATTCCTCCGCCATTCAAGCCTCAGGTAACATCAGATACAGATACTAGATATTTCGATTCTGAGTTTACAGGGGAGAGTGTTGAACTTACTCCACCAGATCCAACTGGTACTTTAGGTGCAATTCAAGAGGAACCTCTCTTTCCACAAGTAAGTATTACCAATGTCATTATGCTTATACCCAGCGGTTTTTTTTTTGTTTTGGAGTTGATTGTTTTACAAATATCAATGTGTTTCTTTTCAAGAAAGTTATGGTTTAAGGTTTAAGCATCACAAAATATAGACGTTCCTCTTTCTATTACCTTTTCGGATAGTGATACTGATAATTGAAAAAGGCTTTACGCAATAAAGTTTATCAAACCTTTTATCTAATAAAATTCCGCAAATAAACTATGTCACGCCAAAAGCGTAGCAAAATCCTTCAATTCAAATCACGAAAGCACATCCAAGCCAAAATAATCTTCATGTAAATTTTTTCGAAAATGTTAATTGTTTACAAAAATATCCAAGTCACTGTATTTCTATCTAGCTAGTACCCGCGAGATGACAATCGATTGTAGTGCCATCTTGAGATCTGGTGCAAAGCCATTTTTTTCCCAATACCAAACTTATGTAAAAAAATAGCACTGCGCCAGATCTCAAGATGGCACTACTATCGATTGTCATCTCGCGGGTACTAGCTAGATAGAAATACAATGATCCAAGTAAAGCAAATGTCAAATTCTTAAATCAACCACAAACGCCAGGCGAAGTTGGCTGCGGTTCATCAACATCGATTGCTGCTGGAATTACATCTGAGAGTAGTTTGCATCTAGGGCAATAGGGCTAAATACCGAAGCACATTATTATGTTAAATTTAGTAATTAGAACAAGGTCGTCTGTCAGAATTATGAATTTGTTAAATTAAATATATTAAGCTATAATGTTGGAGGTTTAATTAGTTAGATTGGAATTTAAGATTTTTTAAACTTTATAAATCAATATGAAATATTTGGGAGCGACTTTCACAAATGGGCTCATTGAGGTTAGAATTTTGTTTTTTCTTTGATTTATCTGTCAAATGGTGAGGAAACAACTTCAGGTTGAAGTATGTTAGTGCTGGCAGATGAGTAATATCTTACCCAATATTAGAATTTGAATTGATGATAAAAAATTTCGGGTGATAAATTAATATTATTAATTGTGAAAACAGCTTTTTGTAGCAAACAGAAAGTATATGCGGCGGCTTCGCCGATAAAGGGATTTTAACCCTCGATGTAGAATGCACGACTCACACGCTCGCCGAAAGCGGCTCAACAACGACTGGGTATATATTCAAACCTCAAAACGTCCTCAAAGGGAAATATTTAAGAAAATTTCCCGACCCGAAAAAATCCCATAAATATACGCAGTCTGCCGGTACTAAAAATGACATTTAATCGTGAATTCTGTGCAAAAAGTGCAATTTTATTTAATTAATTAAAAATAGAAATATTTATTTCCGGGAAAAGAAAACACTTTATTTGTGCTCTACTTACTAACCATAATCTATCGATTGAGATCAATTTCGTCCTCAAATTCAGGAGGCAGTTTGGGAAAGTCCAGCCAATATTTGTATTAATAGGAACATTTTAAGAAATTTGAATCTAGTTTCAGTAATTATAAATTAATGTGGCTAAAAGCAATTAAAGAAAATAAAGAAGAGGAAGTGGAGGAATACTGATGGGCTTCAAAAATAATCTTAATAATATGTATTAACATTCTGTATAAACTTATAAGAGACATATTATGTGTTATGGAAATCAAAATGGACAGTACGGTACCGAATTTAATCACGGTGTACTTAAATTGTAATAACTGGGAAAGCTGTTTTACGAAGCTCGAAGATACCCCTTTTATCAGCGATCTATCGAAAATTATGCTCATCGGGGACTTCAATGCACGAACAGGAGATCTAGAATCAGAAAACAGGATGAAGGATAGGAGCCGTTGTTCTAGGGATGTAGTAATTAACAGAGAAGGAAGAAGAGTGGCCGATCTTTGTAACTCATTTGGACTAAGCTAAGCATATGTTTTAAGTTTTAACATGTGCACAAGAAAGAAGCACAAAATATAGCTCCGCAAAAAGTGATTTAATTTCTTGTTATACAGTCTTAATAAACAATAAAAGTATTACTAAAGTTTAATAATATTAAAAATCTACTTACTTTTCACAAGTTTACATTGGACATTTAATTCCAAGCATTAAAAAAAAGGTTTTTAATATTTTATATTTTCATTTCTGTGAAATAAAAATACAAAAAAACATGATATGTCAAGTGAGCAACAACGAAAGCTCAGGTCGATGGAGAAGAGTTCTTCCAGTCCAAGCTCTAATATCAGTTCCCCTGTGACAAACTCTGCTACAACAAAATTGTGAAACAAAATCGAACTTCGACTTAACAAAATTGAGTCTCGACTTGATTCGATCTCTAAAACTATTGTGTCACAATTAAAATCTCAAATTAACACAATGGAACAAACTTTATTTTCGCGCATTAACAATTTAGAACTTGATATTGATGAAAAAGTTAAAACGCTTACAAAATCATTCAATGAACAACACGACACTTTAACTTCGCGAATTAATAATACTGAGCTTGATTTTGATGATAAAATTAAAAAACTGGAAAACACATTCAATCAGAGACTCGGCTCATTTAATCAATCATTGTTTATATTTGGTAACCGACTTGACACATTGGAGCAACAGGGAAGTAGAATGGACACGCACGAAGAGGAGCTTTCTTTGGTTAAGGCACAAGTGTTAGAAAGAGATAACACTTTGTTGAAAATGCAAATTGATGCACTTGAACGCAATAATATTTCTGGAGATATGGTGCTACATGGAATACCAATACAGAATAACGAAAATCTTAAAAATATTTTTGATCGTTTCTGCAGTCTGATAAATTGTGTACCGACGCCACCGATTCACATTCTTCGCACTAAACCGAAAAACTCTTCAACAACTAGTGCAATTATTGTTAAACTTCCGCACGCACAAGATAAAGCCAATATTTTGAAAAAGGCTTACTACAAGCTGAACTCTAAAGCTGTAACCTTGACTGATCTTGGGTTTGAGGGAAATAAGTTTGTTCGAGTGTATGAGAGCTTAACAAAATACAACCATTCAATTTATCGAAAAGCTATAGAATTCCGAAAGAAAGGTTTCTTGCACACTGTGTTTACAAAACAAGGCAAAGTATATGTTAGACAAACTAATGATGAACAAAAAAAACTTCTATGTATAACAAGTGTGCCCTCTCTTGAAGTGCTTTGCTCATATAGTACTTCTACAAATAGTACCGTTGATCAGATAATTGATAAGGAATCAGAGGAATTATTTTCACACGCTAAAGCTGCAAGTGTGGTTTCTTTTGCTTCTGATGCTGCTGAAGATGTGAATGAGTTTGTTGCTGTTGCCGTTGGCCCATCTGGACATAAAGGTGTTGTTGGGTGTAATGATGCTGCTGTTGATCTTGGTGATGATTCTGTTTGATGATGCTGTTGTTGTTGCTATGACACTGACGTAATATTTTTTTTCTTGTTATTGCTCTCTTTTAAAATTGAATTTCTTGAGCAGAGTTAACTTTTTTTTTTTGCAATATGATTGACAGAATATTTTTTTTATAATGGTTTCTTATTTGAATCACACTTAAAAATGTTTAAATTATTTATTTTTCCTAGCTGTACTTATAAATTAATGGAATTTTCTTTTTCTTATATTATCAATGAATGTCTTTCTTATTGTTTTATTTTAGTGCAAATTGGGTCCCCTTTAAGGCTGGTGATGGTTATTTTTAAGAATTTCTTTGTTAAAAATGGTTTTTGGTACAGATCCTGATAATGTAAGGAGTGTTCTAAATGTGCTGTGTCGTGCGTTTGATGGCCTTAATGTTTGTTGTTTGAATGTCCTTCTAATGCTTCTGATTTCAGGCCTATCTATATTATGTTTCTTATGTAAAGTATTTGGAAAAATTATTCACGACCAAATCCAAGCCCATATAACTGAAAGCAATTTGCCACGGTGTTACCGTGGCAATCTGAGTTTCGCAGCAAACACAGCTGTGAGTCCGCGGTAGTTAAAGTTACTTCGGATTTTAGATTTGCACTTGATTCAGATAAATTTGGTGTCATTGTATTGCTTGATTTTTCCAAAAGCGTTCGACTGTTCGACAGTATTGATCATTCCATCCTTCTATCTAAACTTAAGGTGAAATATAGTTTTTCTAGGACCTCACTTAAGCTTATGAGCAACTATTTATTAAATCGAATTCAACGGATAAAAACGAATGTGGGTACTTGTGATCCTATTATAATCAACACGGGTATACCACAGGGCTCAGTATTGGGTCCGATTTTATTTTCATTGTTTATTAATGACTTTTCCTCTGTAATTAAAAACAGCCAAGTTCATTTATATGCTGATGATGTTGTACTATACATCTTTCGTCCAATTGGTCTGATGGAGGATGGTATAGTAAGGTTAAATGAAGATCTTAGTAATGTTCTCACGTGGTCGAACTTCAATGAAACTGAAATCTGTCGCCATGCTATGTTCTAGGGACGAGTTAAGTTTTGACGAATTTCCCCCGGTAATTCTTGACAATGAAAGAATAGTGTATGTAAATGACGTTAAATATCTTGGGTATAAAATAAATAGTAAGTTAAGCTGCTGTGGAGCAATCTCAGTTACTATAAGGAACATTTATTTTGGTCTGCGATCTTTAAGATCTTCCTCTGAGTTACTATCCTCTGACATGAAGAAATACCTAATTAAATCGTTGATTTTGCCATATTTTACTTTTAATTGTTCAGTGTATCCGGTTCTTGATTGTCAATGTAAGCGTAAACTTTATGTTGCTTTTAATGATTGTGTTCGTTTTATATAATATAGTATTCAGAGACATAATAGTGTATTCCATTTACATCATTTCCTGGTTGGTATGAGTTTTGAGAATTATTTGAGATACAGACTTACTCTAAGGTTTCATAATGTCGTCCTGCATATTTAAGTGAATCGGTCCAATTCGCCAATTTTCAGCGAAGATTGAAATTAATTTTACCGCGTTTTTCGCACATCATTGCTGAACGCTCCTTCTACGTATCTGCAGTTCGTTTGTGGAATTTACTTCCAAACGAATTGCAGAATATAGCCTCACCTATCGCTTTTAAGAGGAAACTTTATTTGCACTACTCAAATCTATAAGAAAGAACATTTGTCTAGTTTTATTTAACGAATTAAATTAATCTATTATCTATGCTCATATTGCGTAAAAATACTTTTTTATTCTTATTTTCTGTGTCTATTGTATTAATCAAAATGTAAATTAAATAATCGAATTTATTACTGTAAAAATTTCAAATTGTGCGTATTCTAGATACTCTAAAAGATTTATATCTTAATGTATCATAGTTAAATTTAAATTTTATTGAAATAAATTGAAATTGAAATTATGTAACGGTAGTACAGATGGAGATGGATTAGGTGATTTTACTTATATAGGACCACAGGGAAACTCTGTAATAGACTATGCAATGGTGTCGGGAGAATGGAATGAATTAATAAATGAATTTGAAGTAATAACTGCAATACATTCCGATCATATACCGATTCAAGTGGCATTATACCTACGCTGACCATCCGTCCCGGTTTTCCCGGGACTGTCCCGTATTTCAATAGCCCGTCCCGGATTTTTTTTTAGGAAACCCGGGACCTACAAGTGTCCCGGGTTAAGTTATTAGTCCCGTATTTGAACATACAAATATTATAAGTATTAGTAACCGTTATAATAAAAGTAACATAAATTGAAGAGCATGAAATTCTTTACCATGTGCGAAAATTTCATAGGTTTAAATCTTTGTGCGATCTGTTGTTGTTGCTGTTTATAAAATAGCGACGACATCGCACAAAAACTTTCATCCCCTATTTTCACCCTCTTAATCGTAAAATTTTTTAAAACTTTGAATGTCGCATTTATTTATGTTTTATCAAAATCCATTAACATAACTTTCAAACTTCTAGCCTTACCAAGAATTATACAAACTTTCACCTAGTATTTCAACTCCTTGCAACCCTCTCAACCCCTTTTACCTACCTACCTACCTACCTTTCTAAGCCTCCAGACTATCTTTTTAAAAATTAAACCCTCACTTTTTTGGTAACGCTTTTTCTCAACATTTTATTTTACTACCATAGGTAAATTTTTCATACCGGGGTCTAGTTCTATATATGAATCGATCCTAAAGGAGTAAACTCCAAAAATACATTGTTTTTTCTACGTTTTCAGTTTGTTTATTTTTTGTCCCGGGTTTTGCTGCCAGAAATATGGTCACCGTAATTATACCTTAATCAATGCCAGTCCGAAGAATCAGCTACACGACTAAGATATAAATGGAAAAATGCTTTCGCTACCAGCTATTCACATGCTTTATACAGCGCACTCCTTCAGCGAGAAGGAAATTCCTCACTCCAAGTTCTTAACTTGATAGTCTAGACGAAATTGTCGAAAGAGCAATACCAGTACAATTTAGAACAGGTTATAACAACACTAACCACTACAAGGAAAAATGGTTTGATAGAGACTGTATGAACGCACGCAGAAGATCGTTTGCTTGGCTAAGATTGTATAGAAGATACCAAGACCTTTTTCTTCAAAGAAAAATACATTGACACTTACAAAGCCTACAAAGAATTACTAAGGAACAAAAGACAAACTTATGTAATGACAATTGGTCGAGACCTTGCTGGCTGTAGAAATTTACGTGACTTCTGGAAGATTATTCGCGAAATTAATAAAAAATCAAATAAATAAGCCACTCCACCAGTTGATATTGACGCTGACGGAGGCTAGTTATGCCATCCCTTATCAACAGAACGAAGAGCTTGATGCACCTTTTTCTTGTTCGGAAGTTCAAACAGTGTTGAATGAGTTGCAAAACAACAAGTCACCAGGATCTAACGGAATCCCTCAAGAGTTCTACAAATTTAGTACCACTCTCTTCGTTGAATACCTAACAAAAGCCTTGAACCAAGCATATAGAAGCGCTAGTATACCAAGCAGTTTCAAAGAAGCCATCATCTGTCCTATTTTCAAAAAAGGTGACAATAGAGTCCCTGCTAATTATAGAGGTGCATATATCACTGCTGCATTCATCGATGAAAGTCTTAGCCAAACTACTATACAAACGTCTGTATAACTGGGTAGAGGAAAATAACTTGTTGAGTGAAGCACAATCTGGTTTTCATGAAAACTACTCTACAATTGATCAGATTTATTCGCTTACCAATAAAGCTGAAATATTTATGGGATCAAAAAAGAAAATGTACGCTTTTTTTATAGACTTCAAAGCGGCATTTGATACTATCGATAGAAAAGCACTGATATTGATGGTCTATAATTAAGGAATCTCGACAAAGTTTGGAAACATTTTGGAACAATTATACTCAACAACTTCTGCAGTGACCCTTGGGAGCAAAGTATCTTATCAGTTTCTAGTAGAGATAGGGCAGAGACAAGGCTGCTGCCTAAGCCCTCTACTCTTTGCTTTGTTTATTGATGACATAGAAGAAGTTCTAAAGGAGGAGCTCGAGTTTCACCAGGCCTTCTAATAAAAGTACCTACTAATGACCGAAGACGATATCGTTATCCTTGCAGAGTCAACTGAAAGTCTCCAATTAATGATAAATCGATTGTTCGAGTACTGCAAGACAAGTCAAAATTTATTATTTTTCGCAACGGAGGAGGAGGAGAAGTTGTCGCGACGAAAAATTGAAGTTTGGAGAACACAAAATCGAAATCGTGAGTGAATATAATTATCTTGGTATGCGGATTTCTAGAAATCTTAACCTTAAGAACCACATGACAGACAAATTGGTTTAGACAAAAAAATGCGTTAAATGCGACTTAGAGATATGTAATGTACAGCAAAGATGTTCAATATGAAGCTTAATATCAAATTTTCCAAAGCGATAATGATCTACGCTGCACAAGTCTGGGGACACAAAGAATTTGAAGAATTGGAACAGGTTCTTAGATACTTTTTGAAACGCACGTTCAAACTACCCAGCAGTACTGCTAACCATATCCTTTTACTGGAAACAGGTCTCTCTCCGTTGTTTATCTCGACTCTCAAAATGCAGGTTGACTATATACTAAAGACTCTTAAAATGGATGATAGAAGATTACCTAAGCAGATGCTGGTGATCAGGAAGAAAAGCTCTTGGTTTGAATCCTGAAGTAATGTAGCCCAGTACTGTGGACACTCACTATCTCTTCATGATGCTTCGACTGACACATGGAAAAGCCAACTCTACAACCTAATCAGCTTAGCAGACGAAAAAAGAGCTTAAGATCTTATTTGGAAAGCCAGAAGCTCGTTTCATAGAAATATCTATGCACAGCTTGAGTACAACGTAGCAGCTAATTTCAGGACGGAGTTTTCAACCGACCTCATGTCACTTGTTTTAAAAACACGATGAGAGATACTCCCCTGAATCATATTCCTCACAGGAGCGATTTACAAGAAATTTGCCACTTGTCCAACCTCAGGGAAATAGAGAACGTGTTTCATTTTGTGGGTAGATGTCCTATGCTTGTAGAAACTAGGCGAAGCGTTTTTGGAAAGAAATACCTCAATGAGGCTGAAATTGTCGATATCCTTAATGGAGGAAATAACTGGGTGAATCTGTACAGATACGTCAAAATAGCACTTAACTACAGAATACGAATAGTCACTGAACTTTTTTAAAATGAATTATTATGTAAACAAAAAAAGAAAAACAAGACAAAACAAAACACTTAATATTATATCTATGCATGTATCTATATACTACTAGTAGTAGTTTGATAGCCTGTTCCCACCAACTTGTTCCAATCAACTTGATTTAGCTAAATCACATAATTAATTTCATGATTTGCCATACATTTTCAATGATTTGAAATTACTTGATTTAGGCCGTGGGTTAAAACTTGACGTTTGGTTAAATTTTGACACTTCGCATTGAATAAAATTATTAGACTATTATTATTAGAAATATGACAGTAGTGGTTAAAAATTCATCCATTTTTATTTTTTAACCACAATTCATCCAATTCGCACACGGCCTTAACTTGTTTCTTTTTTAATTAGGTATAAATCATCTCGATGATTCCAGGCTGAATGATTTCATGCTCAAGTAATGATTAAAATTCATTTTGATTTCATTTTTTTTCTTTTTGACAGTCAAAATTCAAATTTTGTGTCATATATTAATATATTTTATTGAAAAATGCAAAAGTAATGTCAAGATTAATTAATTGTCAAGCTAAATCAGGTAAAAAGTTCAGTGGGAAGGGGAACGCTCATCGTAATTTATGAAGAAAAACTGGATCAGAACAGCACAGAACAGCACAAGTCAATGACAACTGTCAGAACAAGTTAGAACAGAAAAGATCAGTTTCTGTCAGTTTCTTTTGACAGTTTCCAATCAGCTGTTAAATAAAAAATTGAGCAAGTCAAGTCAAATTGAATTAAAATTTTATTTGCTTTAAAGACCATGGATACATCATCAGATTTTTGTGAAGAATTTTTACTTGAGGGTATGAATATGGAAGCTTCAAGCAGCTTTATTTTCACTTCCTCGGAAAACTCGTCAACAGAAAGCGATGATAATGAGTTTGAAGATTTGCAAATGCTGATCAATTATGTGAACAAGTGTACGCCGCATACCGTCCAACATAAATGGATACCAAAAAAACTTTTGAAGAATAAAGACTTTAAAAAATTCCCTTAACACAAATGTTTGAACGCAATTCTTTTATTTTTCAATTTAGCGAGAAATTAGCTTGATGAACATATAATTACAAGTCGCTTTGGGTTTCTCTTTTGGACCAAGAGGAGAATTTAAAACGAAATCAATGTCAACATTTTCGGTTTCCAAAAATTTTTTGTTCCACAATTGGGTGCAAAGCTCTTCATCTGTAAGAGTTAAGAAAATACTTAATTTTAGAAATCTAGGTACATCATGAAAGAAAGCTACTCACTGTTTTCCAAAACACTTCCAGTTTTGGGTGAACATTCAACGGTCAATGTATGACCAACGCCAGATACAGATTTAGTATGGATTTGGTATTTTTCCATTTTTAAACAATATTTTTTAAATTCATAAAAAAAATTTCAATTGAAATTTTGACATTTGGCATTTGGCACTAAGCTGCACCAGGAAAAAAGTAGGGGCAGAAAAATTTGTACTAAACTGAGCTGAACAACTTCATGGAACACAAAATGACAGAATGTAGAACAGTTTGGGGCAAGGTTTTTCCTCATGGAACACACAAACGTGTACTCTTTGGATCTTTTCTGTTCTTTTCTGTGCGGAACAGGTTCATTAAACAGACCTAATATATCTGGATTAAATAACAAAGTACTATTTGTAGATTTTTTTAGTTATGTTAAGAACTTTGAAATCTTCTTTTTGTTTGAAACAAAATATTATAAAAATATGTATTATTAAATATTTTATTGGATTTAAACTCATTTGGAGTGAAGCAAGTAAAACATCTGTAAGAGGTCGTGCAAGTGATGGCAGCCTCTATGGTATAAAACAATCGCATCTAAAAAATTACGATTTTGAAGAACTTGAAGGCACTACCGTTGTAAAATGTTTAAAGCAAAATAATATGTACTTATACCACTCTATATAAATTGTAATAAGTGGACCTATGATTTTGAAAAATTGAACAATACAATGCAACGTTTAGCTAATAAAAGTGTTCTACTGATTGGAGACTGGAATTCAAGAATTAGTAACTTACAAACCACCATTATGCAAACTGTTACAAATCCTCATATACCTAACATCAACCGTATAATATGTTGAAGTTCAATAAAAGAAAACGATTTGATTTTGCACAAAAATATTAATTTTATTTTATCAAATATAAAATGCTCTGAAATGTGGACCTTCTCTTGCTCATGCTCGAAAAGGAAAAACTACTGTTTAGCTCAATTGCTCTATCACGAATGAATAAGGAAAAGGTTTTCCGTCAGCACAATCTATTGGCAGCTGCCCTGCTGCCTGCTCTCGGTCGCAAGTACCGCTCATCGACGTTGTATGAAAAGAGGTGTGTCCTAACTCACCCGATGTCGGATGTTCATGTTGCTCGTTCTCGATCCGCAAGTACCGCTTATCGACACACTATGAAAAGGGGTGTGTCTTAACCATTCATGTCGATCGTTCTCGGTCCGCAAGCGAATTTGTTGTTGTGGTTTCCGGACCGAGAACTAGCACTTGTTTGTTCTGCACGCAATTGTTGTTGGCGATTTGTGGATCGAAAAATAGGAATAATAAATGCCCTGCGCATTGTTGTTGTGCTCGCGCGCAAATGCAGCTGGTGGTTGGAATGTTGTTTGTTCTTGCTATGGTGTCGTCGGTGTTGTGGGCTCCTGCTCATTAGGCTCCTCGTGATGTGCCTTGTTGCACTAATCTCTAACATTCCTCCCCCCAATTGAAGGCTCGTCTTCAATTCCTTGTTCAGGCTCTTCGAGTGGTAGCACGCACAACTTCTGAATCGCTCGCACTAGCGTAGTATGCAATAGTCGCTTGATCGCCCTGATCTAGCCTTGATTTGCACTGGCCCAGCATAGTCCACTCCACTATGCTTGAACGCTCTTGTTGGTTGGACACGATCCTTCGGAAGGCTGCCCATAAGCTGCTCTGATATCACCTTGCACCGTGAAATATATGTTCTTACCGCTCGTCTCAAAGATGGAATCCAGAACTTGTGCCTTATGTACTGCATGCACAGCTGTACCCCTCCATGCAATGTCTTAAAGTGCGCTTCTCTAAGTAGTAGTTCAGTTAGTCTGCTCTTGGAAGGTAGAATCATTGGATGAATCATCTGGTAAGGCATCGCTGAATTCTGTAGTCTTCCTCCAACTCTGAGTATGCCCTTGGCGTCCAGGAACGGATTCATGGAGATGATATTGTTCGAACCATCTAATGGAGACTTCTCAGAGAGCTGTTGAATCTCTTGACATACGCACGACGTTGCTCAACCATAACCCAATAGGTTAGGGCTTCATCAAGCTCCTCCAGTGTAATCGTCTTGCTCTGCTCTGCCTCAAATTGCACCAGCGAAGAGTTGATCGCTCCAAGCTCTGCTACTTCGCACTGTGTCGACTTACGCAGTCTCGCTTCACGCCGTTCTTTGCACCTTCTTGGGAATCTCATCACAAGGGCTGTCAATCTGAGGATGCTCTGTAACGTTGACTTGCGCTCCAGAAGATCGGTAGCACCCATGCTCAGCACCGGCACTCGCACCGTGATAAAACTGACAGCAACTGGCGGCTTAAGCTCATCCGAAACCCCTTCTGGTTGTTGCTCGCTCGATTGTTGCTTTGTAGTTGGCCATTCTTCTTCACGCAATGTGAGCCATGGCGGCCCTTGCCACCAAAGGTTAGATTCGGCCAGTTGCTCTGCCTTGATGCCCCTAGACCCTAGGTCGGCGGGGTTGTCACTGGATCTGACATGCCGCCAACGGTAGTCTCCGCTCAGCTCTTGAATACTGGCTACTCTATTCGCCACGAAAGTCTTCAACTCACATGGCATCTTGCTGATCCAACAGAGGGTAACTGTAGAGTCGGACCAGTATGTCTTCGCTAGATTTCTTATAGCGCACGCATTGCTCACTTGCACCATTAACTTGCACAAAAGCTCAGCTGCACATAGCTCGAGTCTCGGCACAGAAATAACCTTAATTGGGGCCACTTTGGTCTTGGATGCAATGATCCTGCAAGTCGTTTCCCCTGTCAGGGAGGTAGCACGCATGTAAACGACTGCTGCATAAGCTCTGGTGGATGCATCTGCGAAGCCGTGTAACTCCAGTTGGTGCTGCTCTGTGCTGCCAAGCCATCTCGGAATCTTGATCACTTCCAGATGCGACAGCTGCTCATAGTACCTCCGCCATACAGGCAGAATGGTTGCGGGGATTTGCTCATCCCATCCAACTCCGGAGCGCCATAGATCCTGTATGAGTATCTTGGCGACTATTATCACTGGCGCAAGGTAACCATTTGGGTCGTACAGCCTTGCGATGGCACCAATTACTGCTCTCTTCGTAGTGGCCAAGTTGCTCTCGGTTTCTCGTAGTTTGAACGAAATCTCATCTCTTGCACAATCCCATACAAGGCCCAGCATGGAGGCATTATGCTCTTCCGGAAATTGTAGCTCTCTTTCACTCGTCCAGGTCCTTGTAAGCTTCGATAATACGCGCTGACTCGAGGCCAAGAACTTGCTCAACTTGAATCCTCCAGCTCGCAGTGAGGAATTTATTTGATAGCACTTCTGAATCGCTTGCTCTTCAGTGTCTGCACCGGTCAACATGTCGTCCATGTAAAAATTGCTCTTTATTGCTTCGCAAGCCAATGGATATTGCTCTTCATGATCCATTGCGCACTGATGCATAGCTCGTACTGCATTAAAACCGCTCGACGCCATGCCGTACGTAACCACTGTCAGACAATATTCGCGCAGTTGCTCATCTGGGTTCTCCCTCCAGAAGATTCGCTGGAGATCCCATTGCTCTGGGTTCACACTCACTTGGCGAAACATCTTCTCGACGTCTGCTGAGACCACAACCTTGTAGCACCGGAAACGGATTATGATCGCCGAGAGATCGTCTTGGAGCTTAGCACCAGAGAACTGCACATCGTTCAATGACACTCCACTATCGCTCTTACATGATGCATCAAAAACCACGCGAAACTTCTTAGTGACGCAATGATGGGGAATATGGTATGCTCGCTCGCTCGTACTTGGTCGGACGACTTCCCTCATGTGGCCGAGATGCTCGTATTTGCGCATGAATTCGACATATTTCTGTCTAAGCTCGGGATCTGCACACAATCTCTTCTCGGTTTGTAGGAATCTCTTAATTGCCACCGCCCTGGTGGAACCCAACGCTCGTGCTCTAGGGTTTATTGGAATCGTCACCACATAACGCCCAGATGGTGCTCGGTAGAATGTGCTCTTGAAGTTCTCTTCGACCCATTCATCTTCTGCTGATAAGGTGAACTTCCAGCTCGGCTCTTCTAACTCCCAGAATCTCCTCAGCAACTGATTAAGCTCGAAATACGAGGATTCTGAGATTGCGCACATTGCTCTGGCCGCTCGCTCGTTGTTTGGTTGTAGCTGTCCAAAAACGATCCAGCCCAGATGGGAGTCTTGCTCGGTCAGTCCAGACTTGAACCTCTTGACTCCATCTTTAATTATCTCTGCCCATACTTGCGCACCTAATAGCATCTCAATCTTGGCTGGCCGACTGAAATTCGGATCTGCCAACTTTAGCTCGCTCGTTTCTATCGCCTGCTCTTGCGATAAGGGACTTTCTGGCAGGCAGGAAGTGATTCTCCTGACGGTGAACGTCTCGCACTTCAGATAAAAGCTCGGATCATTGCCCGAAGAAATGCTCAAGCTCACAAGCCCGTTTGGTCGTATGGCAACGCTCGATCCAATGCCACACACATCAAAAACGCATCGGCGTTTGATCAGGCCCAGTCTATGTGCGCACTGCTCTGTTATTAAATTTATCTGGCTCCCACTGTCTAGAAGCGCCCTTGCTTCCACGGGTTGCCCTGCTCTGTTCTGCACCCTAATGCATGCTGTTGCTAGCAATGCAAACTGCACCTCGTTCATTTGCTCTTGCTCAGTTCGCCCAAGCATTACGTCCGCCGAAGGGGGAACGTTATCTATGACCTGCTGCTCTGCAGGCCTCATTTGTGTTGGTTGCTACTGCTCTTGTGGTGTAACGGCTGACTGCTTGTCTGTTGAGCTCGCACTTGGCCCCGCCACTGCTGCAAGCGCATTGCCAGACGCTCGCTGATTTGGGCAAAGCACACTGTTGTGCTTCTTGTCGCACTTGCGGCACGCTCCGCCTGGACAAGCTTGCGCAAAATGCCCTGGATGCAAACAGTTTGCACATAACTTCCAGCTTCGCACTTTCTCATTCCTTCCTGCGATGGACAGTGCAAGGAAATCTCCACAGCGATAGAGGAAGTGTGGTTCTCTGCACAGTGGACACTTGGGTGTCGCCATTGCTCTAGCGGTGCTCGTTCCGGGCGCGCTTCTTTGCACTGGCCTCTGGTTGACGGATGCGCTCTGCTGCTCGCTGTCGAAGAAGGCCGAATCCAGTGCACTTGCTCTTCGCTCTAGGAATTCAAAGAATTCTTTCAATGTTGCGATCTCTCGCACATCGCTCCTGCTCATCTGCCATGCGTGGTTCGTCTCACAATCCAACCGGCTTCGTAGCATGTTGACGATGATCGGATCCCACGACGTTGTCTCAAGCCCAAGAGTTCGCAATGAACTCAAATGCACATTTGCCTCGTTCACCAGATCACGTAATCCTCGTGCTCTCGAGGACTCTCTTCCCAATTTTGGTATTGCGTGAAGAGCGTTCAGGTGTGCGTCGACCAGGTTCTGTCGGTTGTCGTAAACCTCGTTCAGCTTTGCCCAGGCTTCCTCATAGTTGGCGTCGGTCAATTGCCATCTGCTGATAAGCCTAGCTGGAGCACCTTCCAAAGCCGACTTCAGCTCACGAAGTTTGGTGACGTTCGCCATCGACGCACAATTGTGCACCTCGCTTATAAACTGGTCGCGAAACTCTCTCCATCTTGTGTAGTCGCCCTTGAACGTGGCGATCTTGACGCGCGGCTCCTGCCGCAATTGAATGACGCTCGTTGTCGCTCGCTCTCCTGCACTGGATGGTGCACCTTGCGCTTCCAGCACCTCGATACGCTCGTTGATTGCTGCTATAGCACTAAGATAGGCATCCTCTGCGGCGGCCAGATAATTGTCCTGGATTGCTAACGCCTCTGGTGACTTTGCGCTGTCCACCACCCGCATATGCTCTTCCAAAAGCCTGTCATACGCGGCGCTCGCTGCCGCCCGCTTAGCTCGAAGCAATGCCAGACCAGCAGACGCAAAATCGACAGACTCGACGAATGCTGACACCCTCATCAACGACGACCGATGGACATCTCGGCGCGTGACGTCGCCCATTGTTCCTGATGGATGCAAGGAACTGCTGCTCTCCAAAGCACTTTCCCGTAAGACCGCACGCGATCGCAACAACTCAGGTCGACCCTTCGGAAGCGGCAACGATCTGCGCGGAATCAGTGCACAACGCCAAATTGTGTTATTGTTGGAAGTCACAGCACGGGGTATGCTCTCTGTTGCTCATAATTGTTGGAATCGCTCTGATTCTGGAATTGCCCTTGCAATTCTGGATATTGCTCTGCACGACTGAAATTAAGAAAAAACAAAAACCAGGAAATTGCTCTTGCTGATTGCTCGTTTTTACTTAACTTTTATGCTGATAAAACCATCCGGCTCGAAGGACCAGAAATGTTGAAGTTCAATAAAAGAAAACGATTTGATTTTGCACAAAAATATTAATTTTATTTTATCAAATATAAAATGCTCTGAAATGTGGACCTTCTCTTGCTCATGCTCGAAAAGGAAAAACTACTGTTTAGCTCAATTGCTCTATCACGAATGAATAAGGAAAAGGTTTTCCGTCAGCACAATCTATTGGCAGCTGCCCTGCTGCCTGCTCTCGGTCGCAAGTACCGCTCATCGACGTTGTATGAAAAGGGGCGTGTCCTAACTCACCCGATGTCGGATGTTCATGTTGCTCGTTCTCGATCCGCAAGTACCGCTTATCGACACACTATGAAAAGGGGTGTGTCTTAACCATTCATGTCGATCGTTCTCGGTCCGCAAGCGAATTTGTTGTTGTGGTTTCCGGACCGAGAACTAGCACTTGTTTGTTCTGCACGCAATTGTTGTTGGCGATTTGTGGATCGAAAAATAGGAATAATAAATGCCCTGCGCATTGTTGTGCTCGCGCGCAAATGCAGCTGGTGGTTGGAATGTTGTTTGTTCTTGCTATGGTGTCGTCGGTGTTGTGGGCTCCTGCTCATTAGGCTCCTCGTGATGTGCCTTGTTGCACTAATCTCTAACATAATAATTTAATTTTTTCCGGATCTTTAACTGGTGACTATGCTTCCTCGATAGTGACGTAAACTCCAGCGCTGATATGATTACTAATATGATCATTCTGGGAATGAAAACTTTTATCCCGAATAGGGTCAAAAGCATCGAACCCAAAGAAAAGTCATGGTTTGATTCAAGCTGTAAAGAGGTTAGCAGGGAAAAGGAAGTAAAGTTCCGGTGTTTTAGAGCCAACCCAACTGAGGAAAACCGGAACAAGTTTAAACAAGCCAGGAAGGCCTGCAATGCCCATATTCGACGGATCAAGTTTTTGCACGACCAAAAATTAAGGCAAAAAATTCTGAAATGTCCCAAAGGCAGTAAAAATTTTTGGTCTTTTGTAAAAAATATGAAGAATTCTTCTTCTTCCTCGGTCCCTACGCTCGTTGACAATGACACTCCAGTTGTTAGCTCTCTCGCGAAAGCTAACCTTTTTGCTAGGCAGTTCGCCTCCATCTCTTCGCTGCCAGGGAGTGTCATGACTCCTCCAGTTATTGAGCGCGTCAATGATTCCATGCGTCAAATCTTCTTCCGCACTCGTGCTGTGGCGAGAGTCCTAAAGGATCTCAACATACATAAATCCGCGGGTCCGGATGGTATCCCCGCTATTATTCTGAAGAGGTGTTCTTCCACGCTGGCAAAACCCTTGCGTAAGCTTTTCCATCTATCCTATTCTTCTGGGCTCGTTCCGAGCAGTTGGAAAACAGCATTTGTCCAGCCAATCCCAAAAAAAGGCGAATCTTCTTCAAACTTTGTTTCGAACCGTTCAATTCAAGTTGTATTGGACGGTTTCAAGTCTGAAACCCACAATATAAATGCTGGTGTGCCCCAGGGCTCCGTTTTGTCTCCGACCCTCTTCCTCATTTTCATTAATGATCTCTTGTCTGTTACTTCTAATCCAATTAATTGTTTCGCTGACGATAGTACCCTTAGCTTTTCATATTCGTTTCCAGACTCACATCCTTCCTCTTCGGATGTGGAACTGCAACGGCAAAATATGATAAGCTCATTAAACTCTGACTTAAACAGCATTGTACAATGGGGAATTCAAAATCGCGTAGAGTTTAATGCTTCGAAAACTCAATGCTGTCTTGTATCTTCGAAGCGTGACATTCCACCCTTGCCACTATCCATGAGTGGCACTTGCATCAATGAGACCGAACATCTCGAGATTCTCGGTATGTGCATCACTGACCACCTTTTGTGGAACGAGCACATATGCGATGTCGCCAAAAATGCCGCAAAATGTTTAGGTTTCTTAAGGCGATGCAAGAAATTTTTTTCCCCTTCTGATCTGGCTACTATCTACAAAACCTACATACGTCCTAAGCTTGAATACAATTCTCACGTCTGGGCTGGTGCTCCAGTGACGTACTTAAGTCTTGTGGACAGTATCCAAAAAAGAGCATTCAAAATGATTGGTGACAATACCATCGTTGAGTCATTTACATCTCTAGAACATCGTCGTAATGTCTCATGTCTCACCCTGTTTTACCGATACTTCAACGGTATATGCTCTAGTGAAATAGCCAGTTGCATTCCTCCCCTTAAGACATTCAACCGTAATACCCGCGCCTCCAGGAATGCCCATCAGTTCACCCTTGAGCCCAACTTCGGACGTACTGTGAAGTACAGAGAATCATTCTTTAGCCGTACTACGCGAATGTGGAACTCTCTTCCACACTCTGTCTTCCCCAGTCATTGTAATGTTCAAGAATTCAAAACCAATGTTCACCGGCACCTCCTTTTACATCCCCTATCCTTTCCCTAATGCTCGCACTGTGCTCTTGGCATATAAAGGGTAATGAAAAAAGCCCTTGAGTGCGCGTTTATTATAAAAAAAAAAATCAGACAAACCTTACCCTACCACCCAGACTTAAATGGAAATGTGAAGAGAAAAATGTGTATCACCGTTTACTAGACAGCTTACTTCTAACAAATGATACCTGAGTCCACAGAAATACTCGCAAATCAAATAACCCATTGCATACCTAAGAAATTCCGCACCGAAAAATATTTACAACTTTAAGTCATCATTTAAACAGAAATGGTTCGATAAAGAATGTTTAAACGCCAGGGAGAAATCATTCGCCCTCTTACTTGCCTGCAGAACTTGTAATGACCCTGACATACGAAACTGGTATATTGAAGCGAATAACCAATACAAGAATCTGTGCTTAACAAAGAAAACTAACTTCGATAATCAACAAGCTCACTTACTAGGCCAAACCAAGACCTCAAAGAACTTTTGGAGGATAGCAAGGGAGATTAATGGTTTAAAATTTCAAATTGGTGTTGGAGTATCTGCTGATGATCTCTCTATGCACTTCAAACGTCTTCTAACAGACAACTCAAATCTAATGTTTTCGTATGCCGACCCCCTTATTTTCGATGACTTTTTAGATGGCGAGATAACAAATGTGGAAATACAGGCTGTTATAACGAAGTCAAAAAACGGAAAGGCACCAGGCGAGGATGGTATTCCGTACGAATTTTTCAAAAATGCAAATACAATCTAATTGACCATTTAAAAATTCTTTACAGCAACGTTTTCTCGAAAGCTGACATTCCTTCATCGTTTAAGAAATCCATTATATTCCGTATCCACAAAAAGGGTTCATTGGAAAATGTAGAGAACTACAGAGGTATCTCATTCATGAATGTCTCAGCCAAGATATTTTGTGGAATACTTGTGGAACGGTTAGAAAAATGGGTAGAAGAAAAAAATATCCTGACAGATCAACAAACTGGATTCAGAAAAAACTTTTCAACTATAGATCAAATATTTACGTTATCCTCAATTGTAAAAGCTTTCCAAGCAAGAAACGAGAAAATTTATAGCTTCTTTGCAGATTTCAAAGCCGCCTTTGACCTCGTTAATAGAAGCGCATTATTCTATAAACTGTCACAGTAAGGTCTCTCTACTAAATTTCTAAGTCATTCAAAAAATGTATTCTGAAACAAATGCAACAGTCTGGGACGGAAAAGACTTTTCGAAATGGTTCGAAACACAAACTGCTGTAAAACAAGGATGCCTTCTTAGTTCTCTCTTGCTAATACGATCATAAACGTCTTGTTGTATGCTGATGATCTGGTCATTCTATCTGAAACTCCTGAAAACCTTCAGTTGATGATAAATCGGCTAGCCAATTACTGCACAAAATGGGGACTAAAAATCAACACCGAAAAGTCGAAAATTATGGTCTTCTCCGGATCATCTCGAACACAAAGTGTATACAGATGGTTTTATAACGGAATTCAATTAGAAGCTGTGAAGGAAATCAAATATCTAGGAGTAAAATTGAACCCAACCTTAAAATTTGATAGTCATCTAATGGATAAAGCCAATTCCTGTCAAAGTTTGTTGAATATTTCGTGGAAAAACATATTTTCAAACAAACTTTCAAGGAAGTACAGAATATTTGACACTGTCGTCAAATCAACTCTTTTTTACGCTTCTCAAGTTTGGGGATCAGACGAGTATGAAGTTATCGAAAAATTCCATAGGAATTTTCTAAAAAATTTTTTTTAACTTACCAATAAAATCACCAAACTACGCAATCTATTTGGAGACAGGTCTACCAATGCTTTTTACAAGTACTCTCAAATCACAAGCGGATTACATTATTGAAATTCATATCCAGAATCTCGATTAACTAAAAAATACTCTCGTATGAATTGAGAAACCAGGACTGGTGGGTGACTATGTGGTTAAACATTGGAAGCGAATGTGGAGAATCAATTATATTCGATCTCAACAACCTGGACAATCTGAGGAGCCAACTATATAGAACAATCCAAAAAAAAGAAGATTCTATCCGTGTGTCGTTTATTGAACAAGCCCGTAAATCAGAAACCAGAATATTGTATCCTTTCCTGAACTACAACCTGAAGGATAAGAACTACTTTAATTACAGATTCAACTTATTTTTAAAACAAGATGTGAGTTACTCAGTTTAAATGGTACCCCATATAATGGAAGCTTCAACCAATTTTGCAATATTTGCAACTTGAAAGCGAAAGAGGACTGCTTCCACATAGTTAGTGTTTGTCCAATCTACACGCCCCAAAGATTAACTTATTTCGGAAAGAAATACCTTACCCTGCAGGAGACAATACGAATTTTAAACTAAGGCGATTGGAAAAAATTAGCTAATTATGTTAAAGCCATATATAAATATAGAACTTTACTAGTAACAGAATATTTTGATTGATTGTCATTGAGATTATAAAAAAAAAAATTAAAGTTACATATTAAATAGTATTTTGCCAACCGAGCTGACGGCTAAGCCATAGCTTCTTAATTCATTCTTACTTTTAACTATTGTAATAGAAAAATTATGAATAAATGAATTTCTTACTTACTTACTTACTTACTTACTTACTTACTTACTTACTTACTTACTTACTTACTTACTTACTTACTATTTAAGTACTATTTGCCAACTGGCAGACGGCTTAGGCCATGTCAAATAATGAAAGCTATACATACTATACTGTTGAAATTTCATAAATAAAAAATACATTATTGTTATTATTATTATTATCAGTTATCTTGGTTGGCCATGTTCTTTAAATGTGGCCTTGTGGTTTTTTTTTGTTAGGTTTCTCACAATCACTGCTTTCACTTGAAGAAGACATTTTGATAATGAATAGTTTTTTTGAGACTGAGATCGGAAGATGAGACAAACCGTTTGCATACCAAATTGAAATCTGTCTCATTGCAAATGCTCAATCTCACTATCTTGAGCTCATTCTTGGGTCTTAATCTCATGAGACTGAGCAAATGCATTCTGCATACTACCCATATTGTTTATTGTTTTTTTTTTTTAATTCATACCACTTGAAAATAAAAATTAAATTGTCCTTTTTTTATTTTTGTTTTACTTATAGTTCAGCTATCAAGATATGGCATCAACTTTGGGCACATCAGCTCATATCAGTAGTTCCACAGGACTCACGTCGATGCAATAAACCCTAAAGATCTGTAAAACCGAGTCAAATCCAATTTTTTAGAGGTTTGGATAAGGATACACTATTAAGAAAAAAAGAAAAAAAAACATTTAAAATTAATTTAAAATAACTTAGGTTTACATAAATATATTTTATACTCTATACATAATTTTTAAACAAAATGGATATTATGTAATTGAAAGATATACATTTTACTATAAAATCATAACATAAATACGCATGACAAGAAGGATTTCTTGCTATGAATTATTTACGGGATAGTGTTAAGTTTTTTGATTGTTTAGAAATTGATGAGTGATATAATTTCAGTTATGTATTTGACAGCGCAATTTTTTTAGTATAAAACTACTGAAAACAAACGTACTATATTGCTTACAGTTGATTCGATTAAATTCGTTTTCACTTGACAAAAATCGTTACATCTGAACAAATTTACGTCAAAAATAAAGAGTGTCCCAACAAGAACGCAAGATTTAAATTTTAAATAAAACGCAGATATTTAAAAAAAAAAAAATCGCGAATTCTTTATTATATCGTAAAGTAGACAGGATGAGATCATGTATGGAACAACACATCGGCCAGATGGCCGCCGCGGCTTTGCTCACACATACGTGATCTTTTAATGAAATTCGCAATGACTGTTTTGCATAAATGCTGCGGTATTTCATTAATGCAGTGTCGAATTTCCTCTTTTAAGGCTTGAGTCGTCGTCGGCTTGTTCGCATAAACCATCGACTTAAAAAAAACCCAAAGAAAAAAGTCCAATGCTGTTAAATCACACAATCCAGGCGGCCAATTCTGGTCTCCAAAACGCGAAATAACACGACCGGGTCCAATGATTCCTGCAGCCCAAAATCCACACCACACAGTGACACGTTGAGGATGCATTTTCTTCTCGTGAATCACTCGAGGATATTCCTCGTCCCAAATGCGACAATTCTACCTATTGACGAATCAATCAAGATGGAAATGGGCCTCGTCAATAAAGATGATTTTATCGGCAAAATCAGCATTTTCATGTTGTCTCTCCAATACCCAATTTAGGAACTCCCTTCGCTGTGCATGGTCAGCTGGCTTCAGTTCCTGAGTCAATTGAACTTTGTATGCATAAAGATGCAAATCTTTCGTCAAAATTCGCTGCATAGTGGATTTGGAAAAACCAATTTGCTGAGCTCCGTGTCGAATTGAGGTTGATGGAGTTAGAGCGACATCATCACGTACTGCTGCGATATTTTCGGTCGATCGACCTGGTCGAAGGCGCGTTGTTGTCGTTACATCAGTGACAGCCCCAGTTTCAGCAAATTTTTCCATTAATCGCTTTACAGTTGACTCTGGAGCATTATTGTAACCCCAAATTATTGTAAAACCAAATTTGCGTACTGTAGCCGCAATACTTTCCCCATTTTGGTAAAACAATTTCACAAAGAGAATGCGTTGCTCATTCGTGTAGCGCTCCATTTTTATTAACCTTATACCACAGATAATAAATTTATACAGATGTCTCATCCCTGCAGAAAAAAATGAAACATATTTTGCTCTTAACTGACAACGCCTTAACTGACAAGGAGCTTTTGGAAGCTTTTTTCCTTGCCTAAGTATTCATTTATGGGCAATGAGGTGAGCGAAAATAGATTTTTAATGCATTAAGTGGATGCGTTAAAGCTTTTGGAAAAAGCTTTTTTTTTTGTTTGGTAGCTTTCAGTTTCATATATCATTTCTCGCCATAAGGGTGAGACATTTGTTTATTATCTGTGCTTATACCTTCTACTAACAAACAATAATAATTGTTCAAATGTCAAACAATGTCACTTCGAATGGCGCCAAATTTAAATCTTGCGTTCTTGTTGGGACACCCTTTACATTTTAAGTGGAGTGTCGTAATATTTTTTTTAATGTGCTTTGGAAGTCCCGCTATCCTCACTATTTAAATAAAGCATTAATTGTTATCGGTTTTACGTTTTCGTGTTTGTTTACTCGAATTAGTTGAAAAGAAAGGGGAAACCGAGAGTTTCCCCTCTAGAGAAAATAGGTCCGTTCCTTTACTTTTGCAAGTAACTAACTGTCAAATTTGCAGGAGCGCGAATGAATTCTCTCACAGAAAGCCAAAATTACGAAAAAGTAAAGGAACGCTTTTGTAGTAAGTTAAAGTAAAATAACTACATGACAGAAACGTCAAACGCAAAACCAAAATAATGGCGTTTTTAATTGGCAATCTGGAAGTAAAAAAAAGCATTCAGGAAGCGTTCAATTGGGCAAAAGTGAAAGTTCTGATTCTAAAAAGAAGAGAATTTCCCTTCTGCTTTTAAAACTAGAATGCTTCTTTTTAGATTCCAGATTGCCAATTAAAAACGCCATATGATGATTACTTACTTACTTAAGGTGGCGCTACAGTCCGGTGTGGACTTTGGCCTCAATCAACAGTATCCGCCAGCCAGCTCGGTCCCTAGCTAGCTGCCTCCAATTTTGCACTCCAAGTTGATTGAGGTCCTCTTCCACTTGTGTGCGCCACCTGAGTGCTAACTTTCTCTCCTTCTCCGTCCCTCGGGAATAGTGTGGAAGGCTTTCCGGGCCGGAGCATTGGTAACCATCCGCTCTAAATGACCGAGCCATCTGAGTCTCTGGACCTTGACCCTTCTGGCTCGGTCAACGTCGTTGTACAACCCTTAAAGTTCGCTGTTGTATCTTCTTCGCCATTCCCCTTCAAAGCACACGTGGCCAAAGATGACTCGAACTTTCCTCTCGAAACAGCTTAAGGCACATTCATCCGATTTTGTCAGGGTCCATGCTTCTGCACCATACAGCAGGACTGGGATGATGAGGGTGATGTACAGTTTTACATTAGTTGCTTTCTTAGCCCAAAAAAACAGCGACTAGCCAGAGTAATTCTTCGTCTGATCTCGGCGCTGGTGTTACTGCCTCTACTACCTCGAAGTTGTATTCGTCTATTGTGACGTTCTGTCCGAGCCGTCGGTGTTGGGTGTCCTTTCTCGAAGACGGCATTTACAAACGGCATTCAAAAAGTCAAAAAGTGATTTCAAAGTTCAAAACCAGACTTTACCGTGTAACAATTTTTTTCTAAATATATCCATAGTTTGACACCTATTACCGGAAACCCTGTAAAAAATCAGTAATGTAGAATTCTATTCTATTGTCCAACGCTTTTGAAAAATTAAAACAAACTGCAACAAATTACTTCAAATTTTGTTTATTCTCTAATATCTAACAAGTTTCACTTTTTCGGAGAGAATTTAACTCATTTCTAAATTTGACGAATTTCGAACGAACTGCTGCAAAATGTTCCTAAATAGACGATACTCACTACGAGTAACAGAGGCCTGATTATGGGATTCTCGGCACATCATCGTTTAGCTAGCGAGTTTGAAATTTTTAAATTATTGCTTTCGCTTTCTCCTTCTTCGATTTGCGCTCCGGTGCTTGTCACTACCCTGAACGGAGCTGTAAAAAAACTGATAAATTTCTCTGGGTTTGGTTTCACATAGAACGCATTAGTAGTGCTCTGTTATTTTTTGTCCCTTTCTTGTATAGCAACAGCTCCGAAATGCTCGCCACGAAAAAAACTTGGGGCAATTCAGAGCGCCCGGTGCGAGCACTGAGGTCACATCGAACACGGTGGAAATGCACCTGGGCGAAGAAAGAGCGACGTCGAACAGCTCAGTGCGAAATCGGAGCGACTCAGAGCGCACATCTAACAAACCGGTAATGTTTGCTGGCGAGTTGAAATCCGACAGCTGTTTTTTGCGGATTCACAGGCGAAAGATGGAATATTGGAAGAAAGAGTCGAACCAAGTGTCAAAACACTGGCATATTGGAAGAAATATTTTCGCTCCGCCGCGAATTCGCAAAGAAGGAAATACGACGCGAATCGAATTTGAAAGGTCGAATTGAAAACGATCCGCCGCGAATCCCATAATCAGGCCCCAGGACTCATAAAAGGATGGAAAGAAGAAAGAATTGGAGAAACGCTGTGCTTCCGCCTTTTTTATTCATATGAGTGATACAGGGGGAGACATGATTTTATTTTAAACGGAAATGGAAGTCGATACAAATTTTAAAAACATTTTGAAACGGACAATTCATAAAGTGAATAACAACAAGTTAAGGTAGGACTAGCAAGGTTGGGATAGAATAGCACTGCACACAAATCCACTTTGCCTGACATGACAATATGATTGGAAACGATTAATGATTAGACATGATTTCAAATGACTGGATTATCCATTGGTCGTCCAGAAGCATTCGGAAGAGCCCAGAAGTCTTCTGAAACCGTTCCATTGAACTGACTTTCATAGACGGTATGCTTCTGAGAAGAGCAGAACTCTTCTGTTTGGAAAACAGAATCGTCCGAAGAATGACACATACAGTTGTTAACAAAAATTTAGCACACTTGAAGAAGATAAGATATATCGTTATTTTACTTGTATAAGTTTTATTCTAAGAAACTTTTCATTTCATGTAGTCATTGACAACCATATTAAAAACTAAAAACTGTTACTCTAAATAAATAAGTTAATTCAAACTATTTTAGCACATTTTAGTCCTAATACATTTTTTAATGCGTTTAGTTGAACAAAAGTGCACTTTTCGAGGTAATCCTAATTATTAATATCAACTTATTAAATTGATCAAAACGTACTCAAATAGCCACGGCAAAAGGACAATGGTGCTCAGAAGATAAGCGAAAAATAATTTTGCAGATGAAAGACTAGGGAAGGACAGTGTCTGACATATCCAAGCTGTTGAAGTGCTCCAGAAAAATGGTTTACAATGCGCTTCGGCATTTTGAAGAATTTGGAACCATCCAAAAAATAGAGCAATGTCCTCGTTAAAGGAAGACCACACCAAAAGACGACAAAGTAATTTATCGTCTGTCAGCCAAGGATCCGTTTCAGAGCTCCAGTGCCATCCGCAACGAACTGAAGGAAAATTATGATGTCAACATATCATCAAGGACAGTGAGACGCCGATTAAATGAAAAAAAATTACGTGGTTGCGTTGCCCAGCGAAAGCCCCTCGTTTCAAAAAAAAAAAAAAACTTGAAAGCCAGATTAGAATTTGCAAATTCAAATTTGAACAAACCACTCGTTTTTGGAAAAACGTGCTATGGAGCGACGAATCCAAATTCTGTTTTTGGTTCTGATGGCAAATAGTATGTATGGCGTCCACAGAATAACACAATCCTCGATATACTGTCTGGGCTGCATTTTCCTGGCACGGTGTTGGTCCTATAGTAAAAATTGACACAAAGATGGACCAACATGTGTACAAACGTATCCTTGTAGACCATATGCTTCCATTTTCAGAAGAAAATTTATCACTTCTTCTTCATTATCATGCATGATAATGACCCTAAGCACACATCACAACTTGTGAAAAATTGCTTAGAGGTCAATAAAATTAACGTTCTAAAGTGGCCAGCGCAATCACCTGATTGAAAATTTGTGGAATGATGTGGAACATCAAATTGAAAAAAGAAAGCCGAAAAATTTGCAAGAATTATGGCAGTTCATTCAAGATGCAGGTATGTCATTCCAAGACAACGATGTGTGGCTTTGGTAGAAAGTTTGCCTGGAAGTCATAAACAACAAAAGATTCCCTAACAAATACTGAATCCTCCATAATGGTAAGTTGCATACATTAAAAGTTAACTATCTAAAACTTAAAGTGTGCTAAACAAATGTCTAGGTAAAAGTAGTTGTTTTAACAAATTTTTCAATTCCTTTTTTACAGGTAGGTATAACTTGTACAATGTTCTTTTCGGTAAATACATCTATCCCACCATATTGCATATAAATAAAATAAACCTGCAGCTTTCAGTGCAACAAAAACTTTTAAACACCTACAAGATTTTTCATTTCATTAAATAAGTGTGCTAAATTTTTGTCCACCACTGTACATCATAACCTCCATTGGAGGTAGAAGAAGAAACGTCAAAAAAAGACCAATCGAAATCGACATTAGTTGTTTTTAATTGCGTGTTAAAGCACAGATGAGTTTAAGAGGGAGATGGGAAACCAAGCTCTCAAAATGACAATGCCTACAAGCTTTGCTTCAAGTTTACTGCAAGAGTATGCGTGTTTTTACCAATTCTATCTCAGTAAACTTGAACATACCACTTCATTTTTGTTGTTGTTTTTTCTCATTTATTTACATACACGAGGTAACGGTAAAATAAAATTTGCGGTATCCGGAGGGTAAAACGTAAGTCAGTTTCCGATCTCCTTTTGTCTCTGGTTAAGACTTTGTATGACTTTTGAGAAAGAAAAACAAAAAAATTAATTCAGTGAGAGCGACACTCCACAATGACCTAAACGAAAAACTTACTAAAGTATAATAGGGGTATTCATGCAATAAGATAAAATTGTCGATTAAGTATTTGCGAAAATTTACGCTCTTCTTTGCATAAACGCACTCATAAAGCAAGCTGTGTAAACTACATAAATCTTGAAACGAAACAGTAAAATAACATAAGATAAAATGAGAACTTGATTTTAAATTTGAATTTGTTCTGACATAGCAAAATAATAGGTCCGTTCGCGTACCCTCCTAAAACAGTACAATTTTACGAAATTTAACCAAATCCTGTTCGCGTGCGCAAACATTTTGTAGTTTTTCGTAAAAGAGAGCGCTCACGAGAGAGTTAAATATTTCCCCAACGGCCCAACCTACGAATTTTAGCCCAAGTAATTTCTTTGGACTGATTTGTGAAAAGTGTCAAATTTGATTGAAAATCGCAAAAAAATAAATTCAATTTCAAAGTTTCAATTTTTCATCCGAAAAAACTTGACAGTTAAAATATGAGTAAATTGGTTGTTTTCCCGTTCTCTTACTTTTTTGGAGTTTAATTTTTCTGTGAGAGAATTTTACCTACACTATTTAAACTGTCTCTTTTTACGAATTTTAGTGCAGAAAGTACGCGAACGGACCTAATATAAAATAAAATGACAAATGAAATCTGAAATTTGTGTAAGATTACGACCCCGTATGCGCGACAAAATCGTCGCGCAAATTTATCAGTCCTGTGTACAAAAATTTCCATAAAAATTTTGACTTGAAATAAGAGGCTGTAAACTTACGCCTTATACGAAGTTGTTTGAATATACCGAATGTAACTTATAAAATAATATCTTTTTTATCACTGGCAAATTTTTATTTTCGTTTTGTATGTGTTTTTGTTTATAAATTATTCTTTATACTTCAGTGTGTTTTCAACAGAAATAAAGTTTAAACTACGAATTAAAAAAAAAAGAAAAAAAACACAAAGCAAACACAATACACCAAAAAAGCTAAACACTGACATACATAGATTCCATAGTTCCGATAAATAAAAATAAAACAACACTTTTTGATATTTTTTATATACATTGAAATAAAGATATACAAATAACGGTATTTTTTAAGAAAATAAATGTAAGAAAAATTAAGAAGCATGTTTAAATATGAACAATAGTATAAAAAAAAAAACTAATATAACGATGTGCATTGCACATGTATAGGTATGGATAATCTTCATATCCTCATGTACATAGTATTTCAGTAGAACAATAATGTGTCAGGCAGAATATCTTGGATGTGTTAAGTAACTCTACACCTTCAGCTTACGAATGTTAATAATTTATTTAAATAAATTTATTTACTTATTGAAATTTAGGGTTACATTTTTCATTGGTGAGATAAGAACTTTATTACTCGTACATCAATTTTTTATTTACGAAAAAAAATCATTTAATTAAATAGCTAAAGAATGAGTAAATGAGCCAAAGGTTCCAATTTCTGTTCAAGGACAAAGAAAGATATAAAATGTTTTCTTTTTTATTCAGAACAAGAAACAAATAAAACGTAATATTTGGTTAAAACATGCAAAGCAAAAAATTTTGAATTTGGTCTTTGAATAAAAATAGAATAGAGTGGCGCGACAGCTCTTGAAGAGCCAAGGCCTAAGTGGCTTACACTCATTAATAATTCTCTGAGTGCGTGTGAAGAATTGAGGGGACCTACAGTTTAACGCCGATTCCGAAGGGCAAAGTTGAGAAGTACTTTTTTCATGATACATGATGATACTCTTGAAAGTTTTGTCAGTTCTTCGCAAGAGGCAGTACCCGTGAAAGATGAAATAAAAACTTTATAGACACGAGCAGGATTCAACGCACATACCACTACACCACGGGCCCTAGCAAATTTGGTCTTTATTTTCTTTTTCTTTTTCTGGTCTTTATTCTCTCTTATGTTTTACGTGTGTTGTTTGTTGGTATGTTCATGTCAAATTGGGCTTAAGACGTAATAAAATTTTAAAACTTTGTCTATTTTGCCATTGCAACTAAATTGATTTGTCTTTCGTAAGTATAATAAATAATAAAATCTGAATCTTTCTTTGTATGACTAGTAATAAGTTTGGTCAATAAGAAAAAGTGTAAGTTATAGTATGGGAGGCGACCGTAAGATTACCTATCTCATAAGCAGAGTGGAAAATTTCGCCACCACCTAATGGTAAATGACATGAAGTTTTCAAAACCAGTCAGTGGTCGGACAGACTTTCCCTGGGCCTTTTGGCGGCTAAATGGATTTTGGATCTGTGAAAAAAATCAAAACAAACTTCAAAACTTTTCATTTGATAAATTTCTTTTCACAGCTATAATATTTTGTGAAAAGCTGTGAAAAATAAATATAAAAAAGGGGCTTAGAATTGACAGAATTTATCATTTAGTACTTTTTAGTACAAACATTTACAGTAATTTTTCATAAAAAGTTAGAGAATCGCATAAAGCGAGTGAACGATCACAAACTGACCGTCAACCTGGGATCTCTATTTAATAGGCCAGTTCCACCTAACAACATCTCACTGAGATCTCAATGTCACTTTGACTGAGGCAAAATCATTTGGTGGAACATAATTCTCAGTTCTCATTGAGATAAAATGGTTGCCTTACAAATTGTTGTTGTACATATGTCAGTCACGTCAAAATAGCTGAGTGAGAAATCGAATCCAAAATATTTTCATCTCAGAGATCTCAGAAAAAAATCTCAATTCTCAGCTGAGATTTTTTGTTCCACCTAAGAAATCTCTGAGATCTCAGTGAGATGTTGTTAGGTGGAACTGGCCTAATGTTCCCTCGTTAATCAAGGATAGATCGATCCTGGTTGATGCTCTACGATTTAGAGGAAGCGAAAAGGAACCGAATGTCCACGATATTTTCAATAATAGTATTGGTCTTTTTACGACTTAAAGACACCGACAAGATTCTATACTTAGCAAAGTGAAACGAGTAAGAAGAAAACGCACGATTTATCCCCTTAGGGATTTGAACATACAAGTACCAGTTTATTGGCTCTGAAGCTATGTAGGTTTTATACAATTTGTTCTCAGTTTCGAGAGAGAGAAATTTTACTTTTAGTACTGAGGCGAATTCATAATCAGACCTATGATGGTAGCCGATCGGAAAAATATCCGATCGGAGAAAAGTTCCGATCGGAAGATTTTTGTATTCACGGTACCCGAATTTGAGAAGAAAAATTGACAACAAACAACGCACTCATTTTTGATTTTATTATTTTTCGGATAATCTTTCACGTTTAATTTTCTATCGGGAGAATCGGAAAGAAAAAAAAAGCGCAAACACAACGCGTCGCAAATATTTTGTCAGTTCACTGCATAGCATCGCATGTATTTTAAATTTTCAACGCACCTAAGATTTTTTTTCGGAAATCTGTCCGATTTTACAGTCGGAAGGGTTAAAATCATATGAAAATTGAAAAATTCGTACAAATCGGATAAAATTTTCTTCCGATCGGCTACCATCATAGGGCTGAATATAAAAAAAATGGCAACTGGTATAACTTTAGCGCCAGATTTAAATTCAAATATTTGGTTTCTATTAGATATTGTTACAAATATTGTACCAAGACGTCGAACGCAGTCACCAACGAAAAAGAGCTGAACGAGAATTATTAGCCTGACAGCAAGGTCTACCAACTTTGACATAAAAACCTGTAATTCTCAAGATGTAAAAAAGAGTCTAGCAAGAGAAAACCAATAAAAGCACACGTGTTCACCTAACTGCTTCAATTTTTTTTCAATTTCTTCTATCGCTTCTGATCTCATCCTATTCTTTTTAAATTGGTGTCAGAAGTGGGATTCTGAAGATGACGGAAGAATTATCACTTAAAATTGAAGAAATTCTCCCTCAGCTACAAGCACTGAGTACAACCGTGACTCAGCAACGAGAGGAAATTGCACAGCTAAAAAGCAATCACCAACGCCACGTGGAGGAATTTTGTACAATGGAAGGCAGCACTTTTGCCGAAAAAGTGTTCCAGTGTTCTACACCTACAGCCGATGCCGAGAACCCTGTAAACGTCAATGTTGTTGAAATCCAACCAGGGTGAAGGACTCAAACAGTGTCCAAAACCCAAAGTGACAACGCAATCCAGTCAATCCACTGCTTTCCTTGGATCTCACACTAAGATTGAGCCACAGCCTTTTGACAGCCAAACGACAGACTGGCGAAAATATCAGATTCAATTCGATATTGTGTCGGAAGCAAACGGTTGGAACTCGAAGGAAAAGGCCCAGGTTCTCGCCTCGTTGTTACGAGGTGAAGCGGTATCTGTCCTCGGAAATCTAAGTCACGATGGGCGTTCTGATTACGAACATTTAGCTTCTGCTTTACAACTTAGATTTTTATCTCAACAAAAACATATTTCTCACGCTACTTTTCGTTCCAGGCGCCAACGAAATCGAGAAGACCTTGGAGCTTTCGCTAGCGATATTCAGCGTTTGACTCGCATAGTGTTTGGCGACTGCCCATCAGAAGCTCAGCAGCGTATATCTGTAATGCAATTTATTGACGGCATTGCTGATCGCACCGTTCAGGATGTAGTCCGTATGGCTGATCCAAAAACCATGTTCGAGGCTGTTACTAAGGCAGTTTCAGCTGAGACTGCTCATTTAGCAACTCAGACTAGTCATCACGCTCGCTAATTGGAAATGAGTTTAGAATCGAATATGTCGTCGGGGCGCAACCACAATTCCAATCGCAGAAACAATAGTGATGCTAACAGTCCGTTGCCGGGTTCGGGAAACGATCAGTCGTCGGTGCCGAGGGGCTAACACCGACAACTTCTCTCAGCCCCCAAATTTACAATCTCAACTCGGAAAGTTCCTCTACTGGGTTTGCAATCGCGATATTTTTTGGTTCAGCACAGTGCAAAGTACTTGTAGATACTGGGTCCTCCATCACATTAGTGCATCGTGATGTTGTTCCTAAAAACACACGCCTGCAACCGGGAAGCATAGTGATTCAAACCTTGTGTGGGAATACCTTTCAAATTTCACAAGTGTGGCGAACGACAGTTACAGTCGGCACTTTCCAGATTCAAGCAGATGTAATGGTTGTTGACTTTCCTTTGCCAGGCAGAAGCCAAGGTATTCTTGGAATTGATTTACTGACGGCCTCTAAAAGCGTGTTGGATTTTTCAAGACATTTTCTGTCGATTGGTCAGAACAAAATCCCTCTTAACACCGAAGAAAACGTGTCTCCTAATTTCAGGTCTGATCCGGGACATGTTAGAGCGATTTTTCTTAAGACGTCGGGTGCTTACCATATACAACCTCAGCAACAGCAATTTGTGTTAACGACGACATCAGAAACAGCTCCGTCAGAAGGTTTAGTTATTCCTTCTGGGAATGATCTACCTCGTGGAATCCTTGTGAGTAAATCGCTAAATTACAACGAAAATGCGACTGTAATGGTTTGTGTTGCGAACCTTGAAGATCATGCAATAACTATACCACAGAATTTCTCTATCGCTACATTTGAAGAAATCGATGATAGTTCCAAAGCTCAGGCCCCACAAGGAGCGGACAAGCTGGACATGTTGCCAAGCTACTTAGTAGACTTGTTTGTGAGATCAACTGTGAAATTGCACCTCAACCAAATAGAATCTGTGAAGGTTCTCTTAACGGAGTTCCAAGACGTGTTTTCTAATGGACCAGACGATCTTGGTCGAACCAATGTCGACCAACATAAAATTAATGTCGGTTCAGCAAAACCTATCAAACAAGCTCCACGAAGACTCCCACTGGCAAAACAGGAGGAATCACGGAAAATTATCGATAACATGCTTCGCGCCAACATCATTGAGCCATCTCATAGCCCTTGGGCATCACCAATTGTAATGGTACAAAAGAAAGACGGCTCGACGAGATTTTGCGTCGATTATCGCCGATTGAATGACGTTACAATCAAAGATTCTTTCCCGTTAACTCGTGTAGATGATGCACTGGATGCGGTTGCTGGCTCTGTATGGTTTTGTACATTGGATTCAGTCAGGTTATTGGCAGATTGAAATGTGTCCAGAAGACCGCGAAAAGACTGCCTTCGTGACCAGAGATGGTCTCTGGCAATTTTTGGTTATGAGTTTTGGCTTAACTAATGGACCGGCTACATTTGAACGAGTTATGAAACGAGTTTTGAGCGGACTACCTTTTGACGTCGTCATGGCCTATTTAGATGATCTTTTAGTTCACGGTAAGACCTTTGAAGAAATGCTCGTTAATTTACGTCTCGTTTTTAGTCGACTAAGAGAAGCCGGATTAAAGGTCAATCCCCAAAAGTGCCATTTATTCAAAAGGGAAGTGAAATTTTTGGGCCATTTAGTAAGTGGTAATGGAGTTTCTCCGGATCCAGAGAAGCTAGAAGCTGTGAGAACTTGGCCGATCCCAAAAACTGTTTCAGAGGTCCGAAGTTTTGTTGGTTTATGCACATACTACAGGCAGTTTGTGCCCCAATTTGCAACAATTGCACGTCCCCTACATCAATTAACCGAAAAACACGTCATTTTTAACTGGACTCAAGAATGTAGTGAAGCGTTCGAAAAACTAAAGCGTTACCTTACAACACCACCCGTTCTTGGACATGCTTTTCCTGATCAGGATTTTATTTTGGATACTGACGCGTCTGATCATGGCATTGGTGCGGTGCTGTCGCAAATCCAGAATGGCGAAGAAAAGGTTATCGCTTATTTCAGTAAGACCTTAAGCAAACCGGAACGAAACTACTGTACGACTCGTAAAGAGTTGTTGGCGATGATTAAAGCGGTAGAACATTTTCATGTTTATTTGTTTGGAAGAGAATTCTTGATACGCACCGATCATGCTGCTCTCAACTGGTTGTTGTCATTCAAAAACCCTGAAGGTCAACTGGCACGTTGGATCGAGCGATTACAACAATATAACTATAAGATTCAACACAGAGCCGGCAAGTTCCATTTAAACGCTGATGCCTTATCAAGAAGACCATGCACTAATCACAATGTTGACATACCATTGTGAATCCAAAGAAATTGCTTTTGGCAGCCAGCAAACCATGCCTGTGAACGTTGTTATCCAAATTAATGATCTGCTTGATTCTAATATGTTAATTAGTGCACAACAAGAGGATTCCGTTTTAGGCCAAGTTTCAAAATGGGTACAAGATGGTGTTCGCCCCAATTGGCAAGAGGTATCAGGAAGCTGCAACTTCTTAAAAGCTTACTGGGCTCAGTTTGCTGCTCTTTCCTTCAACAACAACATTCTTTGCAAGAAATGGGTCCCAACAACTCGGAAGCAGCCTGAATTACTTCTGCCTGTCGTACCAAAATCTCTTACCCACAAAGTAATAAAGATTTTTCATGACACGCCGTTTGGAGGTCATTTTGGTTCCAACAAAACATTTAAAAAAATGAGATCAAGATTCTATTGGGTTGGCGCTAGAAAAGATGTAGAGCAGTTCTGTTCGGAGTGCGATGTTTGTGCTGCGAAGAAAGGCCCAAAAAGCAAGACTAGAGCGGAACTAATAAATCTACCTATCTGGCGAGCCGTTCCAAAGAGTTGCAGTGGACATTTTGGGACCTCTTCCGACCACCCAGAGAGGAAACAAATACGTATTAGTTTTTATTTATTATTTTACTAAATGGGTCGAGATTTTCCCTCTTTCAGATCAAACTGCAGACACCGTCGCTCGCACCTTGGTAAAAGATGTGTTCAGCCGATTTGGAATTCCCATTGAATTACATTCTGACCAGGGGAGAAATTTTGAAGCTGAGGTGTTCCAGAATGTTATGGAAATTTTGGGTATCCACAAAACCAGGACCACGCCCTTGCATGATGCGTTTAACCCCCGACTTGTTGTTTGGAGTTCCACCAGGGGAGGTTACCATCGTTAGATATGCAAAGCAGCTACAGGAGCAACTACAAGAGGTACATGAAAAGGCTCGGGATGAGATGTATAAAACGGCTACCAGGATGAAAAACAGGTACGACATTAGTTCTCATTCGCCACGGTTTGAGGTAGGAAGCTTCGTTTGGTTTCACAACCCCAGAACAAAGGTTCGCGTATCCCCAAAACTTCAATCTGATTGGGAAGGCTCATACCGGGTCATGGAATTGATTACTGACGTCACCATCAAAATTCAGAGAAAACCTAGAGTCAAGCCCAGAATTGTACACATCGATTGTTTAGCAGAGTGTCGAGGAAAGCAGTGTGACGGTTGGCCATTGGAGAAGGTTGTTGCTGGAGGTGGTTTATTTCAAGGTGGGAAGAGTGTTACAAATATTGTACCAAGACGTCGAACGCAGTCACCAACGAAAAAAAGCTGAACGAGAATTATTAGCCTGACAGCAAGGTCTACCAACTTTGACATAAAAACCTGTCATTCTCAAGATGTAAAAAAAAAGAGTCTAGCAAGAGAAAACCAATAAAAGCACACGTGTTCACCTAACTGCTTCAATTTTTTTTCAATTTCTTCTATCGCTTCTGATCTCATCCAATTTTTTTAACAATATAAATAGATTAGCTAATATTAATTACAATTGCATTTCTCAATAACAATAAGATTTAAGTTTATGATGATGATGAGTTTTGATGCTCCGACATTTCGCCTCCTTTGAAAGACTTGTCTTTCAAGACGGAATAGCTGCTAGCTTGCGGATCGCTCGTCTAAATTCTCCTCGAGCAGTTTTTACGTCAGCTACTCTGACTCGACCATCTTGACCTTCGATGATGCTTGTGACTCTTCCCATGAGCCACTTTTGAGGGGGCAGATTGTCTTCATGGATAAGAACAAGGCTGCCAATTGCGATGTTCGGACTGGGAGACGACCACTTTGAACGACCTTGGAGTTCTTAATTGTACTCAGATGACGGGTGTTTTCATAAACGTCGGAAATCTGCGTTAGTACAATCGTCTTTCTGCTTTGTTGATAAATGAACGCACCAATTCTGCAGAACGCCTGCAGGCCTGCTTTAGTACAATTTTAAGTAAGTCACTGAATGTTCATAAACATCAGAAAAAAATCCTTAAAAGAGATAAATTTAATTTAAAACAGAAATTTATTAAGACAATATGAATAATAAATTACATTTTTCGCACTTCAAATTATTTGCTTTTATTTCCCGTGTTCTCTTTTACTGTCTCCTGTCTGCAGTCAGTGTAAAATGCCTGCACAATCTGCCCGACGCTGATGATATTTATGACGTTTATGAACATGCTGTTGCGAGGCAAGAGGAGGGGAGCCTTGGGATAATCTGACAAGTCAGATTTGGAAGAGGAAGGAAATTAGGAATGGGATACTAGGGTCGGAAAAGGAAAGAATGCTAAGTTCCGGGGACGCGGCCTGCTTGCGATGCACGGCATTAGCTCGTCGGACGGGGGGGTTCTTGCCCCCGAAACCTAACCTCACCTGCAAACAAATACATAGATCAGGCCTAAACACAAAGGGAAGAAAAAGGACTAGAAACTGACGGACGGACTATCTTCACGTCAGAGGCACTGCTGGTGTTAGTGCAGTGAGGCCATTACCCACCCTACCATAGGAATCTTCGGCCATTTTTAGATTCCCCCAAGATGGCAGATGGTCGGCTTCAACTTATCACATCCTCACCTGTCAAAAACTTCAGCCACTTTGGGAACCCCTTGGAAAAAACTTCATATTCCATGTTGTTTCACGGTGAAACAACAAAAAAACACAAAATTACAATTAATAACCGCTTTAATTAACAAAAGTGACGTTCACATTATGCCTTTCTTTCAAAATGATTAATTTAAATGAAAACAAAAAAAAGGATTAGTTTTCTTAAAAACTCTGTTTTATTTTGGGCTGGGGCACCCTGTACGGTGGTTTCACCCAACCAAAAAAACAAAAAATCCAAAAAACGCGATCCAAAAACAGGCCTACCTCACAGAGCTCTCTGATTGTAGGGTTAAGGGCATACCAAAAAAATCACTAATATTCGACAAGAAAAACTGGGAAACTTAAACCTGAACATACAAATTGAACTGCTTAAATGAATAAATAACACAAAAAAAGTAACTGAATAATAATAAATAACCTACAAATATGATTAATTTAATAAATATCTTAATACTAAAAGACAAACACAAACACATAGAATATTTCTTCGTTTAATTTATTTTTTTATGCGGCAATGAAAAAAAAAACCTGAACGGCTGGTATGCGGCTTCTCAATCAGAGGGCGCCGCTGGTCTCCTCTTGATCGTACTCCGGGTCAATGGTGGCGACACTGGCTTATCTCTTTTTGAGACGTTGTGGTTTCTTTCCAATTAGGTTTTTGGCTAACCTCACATTTTAAGAATTTGGCTACCACAGAAAAAAAAGTTTCTTGGCGGCCCAATTATGGGTCCGCCTGCAGCCGTCGAATGAAATTGTTCACTAAAAAAAACAAAAAAACTACTGTAGGCTACACCTAGCAACTAACTACGGCTTTGCCACTCACCACTTTTTGTAGTTGTAGTGTTGTTGTTGCCCGTTCTTTCTTTTTATGTTTCCATTGGTTTGGTTTTCTTCTTTTTCTTTTATTCGTGTACTGTTTGTATATTTTGTCTGAAAATGTTGCGTTTGATTTTAATTTCTTTTGTTCACTGTTTCGTTTACGTAACTTTTTAATGTTTTCTTTTTTTTATTTAGTTTTAAATTTATTTACTTTTAGAATTGTAGGAAGAACACGAACCGCACCACACAAATTGCCGACTTAACCTTGTTCTTTCTTGTACATGCCGACACTTGTCAGATCAGACACTCAACCCAACCTCCGATCACCGAACGTGATCTCTGATCCTAGGGGCCCTAACCCACCCAGGTTCTGAACAGACTAGTTTTGTTCATTACACGTTCAGTGTTTAATAAAAACAGGTGGAGGAGAGAAAAAACTATCAAATAAGGGTATTATGGCTTTCACAGATGTACACAGAGGCAAACAAGACATAAAAACACCATTCTTAAACATTTATTACATAATTACACACAAACCAAAACATTTCATGCAACGCCACCACCAAACATACCTTAAGAAAACTACACTAACGATCACCACTAACTTCACCATCTCTAAAAATAATAACCCATGACAGCCAACGATACACAAAACACGATCAACAAACAATTGACAGCTCTACCTCCTCTGTGTATCTCTGTGGTGGGATAACAAGTACTATCAAGGTCGATATTTCCATTTTTGCTTTATCACTGCTAAATTAAAATGGACAACGCTGATTTAAATAGAAAAACGCAGCTTCATTGCCAGCTCGCAAGATGGCGCTTGAATGGATTGCTATCTTGTCTCTACTAGTTTAAGCGTGCTTTACACGATATGGATTTTCCATATGGACTGTCACTTTTTATTTCCAAATGTATTTTCATATGAATGTCAAATTTGATTTTGTTTGTAAAATAAGAAAAGCATTTAGACGATTTGGATTTTTCGTTTGTAGTTTCAAAGCATTTTTTTCGTCCAAAACACCTAAAATGTGTTATGTTATTATTTTTTAATGAAAAAAACATAAAATAACATAACAATTCACCTTTTTCGAGCTCTTCATGTTCAAATATAAACTTTTTCTGTCGTTTAAAAAATCCGATTTCGTCTGTATACAGATGAAATTTAGAAACAGTTCTAAATGAAAAATTTCCATATGGAATTTCCATCTGTATTTCGATATGGATTCTTAATACGTTTACACGATTTGTATAATTTTCCATATGGAAAAAGTGACAGTCCATATGAAAAATCCATATCGTGTAAAGCATGCTTTAGAAGGTGAACATGTGAAGTTAATATAAAACTGGCTGTCAAATTAAGGGAAGTTCTATTTTTTATTTTCAAAATAAATCAAATTTGTTTTATTTTTTTCCTTGTTTTCTCGGAATTCTAGGGTGGAAACCGGCCTTCGTAACAAAATGTTCGGATTTTTTGAATAGATTCAGACAAATACGAACACAAAAGAAGGTCGAGGTTGTTTTGGGTCGTTTGGTAGTGGGGAGCTACCCACGTTAAAGCCGGGCACACGAAAGCAAAAACAAACATGGAATTAACTAACACATAAACATGCATTAAAAAAAAGTATAAATAAAACTTAATTCTAATATCACAGTAGCAACTTAAAATAATATCACAGATTTATATTGTCAAGACTTGGTCTCGAGAATAGTATCAGAAAATATCACAGTTGGAAAGAATTATACTAATATCATAGATCGTAAACTATATCTAAAGGTTGTAAATATCACAGCTTGATCTAATAAAATAAGTATCACAGTTTTTAAAGTATATTTAAGGGTGTAAATATCACAGATGTAGATGTATAAATAAAATAAATAAAAGTAAAACGTTAAAATAGAATAAATAACATTAAAATAACACAGCAGGCAATAAATAAATAAACTAACACAAAGAACTACAGTTAAGCAATGAGAAATATTAATAATACAAAAAGTTTGAAATCGCGACTTCATTGCTTTAAGTCCTTGGCGTGGAAAATTCCGATTCGTCTTCCCTTTAAATTTTCCCCTTCGTACATTTGATTCCCGACGGTCTTAAGTATTCGGCATTTTATATACTTCGGACTCAATTTTGATGACAGATACTTCGACGAATCGCTCAAGACGAAGTTCCTTCGGTATATTTCTTGTCCGGGGAAATACTTGACCGTCTTCGTACGAACGTTGTACGTTTTTGCCGACTTTTCATTCACTTTCAAAATGTTCGCGCGAATTTGGTTCCTTATGCACTGCAATCGACTTTGTCTGGGAAGAGTTAACAACTCGTTGTCGTCCATCGCGTTCAACTTTTTAGCTAGTTCATAACTACTACCGTGCGTCATCATATTAGTACCGAATAAGGCATAATACGGTGACACACCTGTAGAGCTATTAACAGCGCTCCTCAACGCACAAGCGATGTCACCCAAGTGGGCATCCCAATCGCGTTGATCATCTTTGAGGTATGGCTGCTAACAACGAGCGGTTCACCCTCTCCGACGCATTCGATTGCGGTGCATAATTCGCCGTTTTAAAATGTCTAATGCCGTACTTAGCAATTAAAGATTGGAATTCTTTGCTTAAAAATTGTTTCCCATTATCAGAATGTATGATATGGGGAACACCAAACATGTCAAACACTTCTTTTAAAAAGGAGACGGCATTAGAAGCGTTTGCATTTCTCATAGCTTTTAAAAACACATATTTTGACAGATGATCGAGGACAACAAAAACGTATACATTGCCTGTTTTAGACCTTGGATAAGGACCTAAAAAGTCAACATATAGTTTTTCAAAAGGACGATCACTACAGTAAGACGTAACAATAGGAGGACGAGATACCTGATTAGACGCCTTACACTGTTTACAAATACTACAATTAAAAACATAATCACGAACATGCACAGTCATATTGGGCCAGTAAAAATATTGCCTAATCCTGTTTAATGTTTTCGCAATGCCTCCATGAGCGGTGTTAGGGGGATCATGGGCCCTACTAATGATGCGTTCTGTGAGTTCGAAGGGAACCCACAGAAGCCAAGCATGCTCATGCATCGCTTCATCTCCTACTTTCTTCAGGGCTTTCTTGTAAATGAAGCCATCTACTACCTTCAGATCAGGCAATTCTTCCTGGTGATCGCCTATCGTTCGAACCAAGTCCATATACTCGTCGGATTTGAATTCCGCTGACTCTAAGTCAATCATCGGAGCAACGTCTTCCAGAACCAAAGAATCTACGTGTACCCGAGAAAGAGTATCCGGTACTACGTTCTGACTGCCTTTTCGATGCTGTATGTCGAAGGCATAGGACTGCAGTAGCAGACTCCACCTGGCGAGTTTACCGCTCAGGTCCTTCATGCCCATTAGCCATTGAAGGCTGGAATGGTCAGTTATGACACTGAAGTCCATCCCCTCGACATACGGCCTGAATTTCTTTACAGCCATCACTGCGGCCATACACTCCTTCTCAGTGACACGTTAGTTCCTCTGGCTCTTATTAAATTTTTGGGAGAAATAAGCAATCGGGACTTCGTTATCTTCCTCGTTCTTTTGGAACAGTACCGCACCGATTCCCGCGTCCGAAGCATCACATTGGATATAAAACCTTCTTGTGAAGTCCGGGCACGAAAGAACCGGTGCTGAGGTCAACGCTTTCTTCAGATCTTCAAATGCTTTCAGCGCTTCGTCCGACAAAACGAACTTTTCACTCCTCTTTTTCAACATGTCCGTCAAAGGAGCAGTCAGGGTCGAGAAATTTTTTATGAATTTCCGATACCACCCTGCTAAACCAAGTAGCCGCCAAATCTGCCTTGGGGATTTGGGTGTGGGAAAATCCACAATCGCCTCCACCTTAGCAGGATCGGTATTAAGCTTCCCACCACCAACTATGAAGCCCAAATATTTTAGCTCCTTGAAGCAAAACTTTGATTTCTTCATGTTGATAGTGAGATTAGCTCTGCGCAAGCAGTCAGCTACCTCGTTAAACAAAGTGATATGCGTCTCGAAATCAGGCGCCATGATAAGTGTGTGGGGACTTTAATGCAGATTTACTAAAACATGATTCTCGTGCTTTACAAATATACGATTTTGCATCTTCGTTAGGACTTGAAATGGTTAATACCACCCACCCAACTAGATTTGCAAGGGATTGCATTCCTAGCCTTCTTGACCTTACAATTGTTTCCGACGTTTCGTTGGTCATTCTGTTTGACCAACTTTCATTTGACTACGTTTCTGACCATGACCTTCTCTTTTGCACGTATGATATACATTTTAGACATTCGGCCGTTCCTTTATCATTTTCTTTTAAGGATTTTCGTTCAGTTGATTTAGTTGCTTTAGAAACAGCTGTAATTGAATCTCCGTGGGTCAACTGCCGATTGACTTCTGATCCAGATGATAAACTACTATTTTTTCAAGAAGTGGTTGCACAGCTTTATAACCAATATGTACCAACCAAAACTGTTAACATTCGAAATAAAAGCTGCCCCTGGTTTACAAATGAGGTCGTGAATACTATTAAATCTCGCAACAAACTTTACAGTAAATGGAAACGAAATCCATCTAATTCTAACTGGTTAATTTATAAAGCAATGCGAAATCATGCTAATGTTATGGTGCGAAATGCTAAGAGAAATTATTATTCATCAAAACTCAATACTTCTCTTTCTTCTAAAAAACTTTGGAGCAATCTAAGACAAATTGGTATCTCTAGTGGCAATAATAATGTTAAATGTGAAATTGATCCTGAAGAGTTAAATCTATACTTTGTTGGAAATAGTGCTTGTGATAATAATGGAGTTTCTATGAGCAATTTTCTTCAATCCCCTGAGTTATCGGGGTATTTTGAAGTGGTTACAGTTAATGAAGTTGAAGTTATAAATTGTATTGCCCAGTTAAAATCGCATTCTGTTGGTGAAGATGGCGTATCCCTACGTTTTATCAAAATGATTCTTCCCTATATTATATCTCATTTAACTCACATTTTCAACCACTGCATCACAACATCAACTTTTCCAAAGCTTTGGAAAACTGCCCGAGTTGTACCAGTTGCAAAAAATTCGAAACCTCTCACACCTTCGGATTTTAGACCAATCAGCATCCTACCTTGCTTAGCGAAGGTCTTCGAGAAGCTTATAGCAAAACAAATCCTTCTACATTTAACGAATCATAATTTAATTTATCAAGGTCAATCTGGGTTCAGAGCTAGGCACAGTTGTTCTACCGCAATGGTCAACATTTTGGAAAATATACGGCTAAATTATGATAGAGGATATGTTACGCTCCTATGTCTGCTTGATTTCTCGAAGGCCTTTGATAAAGTTGATCATAATATCCTGTGTTGGAAGCTAGGAAACATGTTTGGTTTTGGAAACAGTGCAATAAAACTTTTGAGAAGTTTTTTGAGTGATAGATTTCAAAGAGTTGTTACTCCAATTTCTTCTTCTTCACTTTTACCAGTAAAACAGGGTGTACCACAAGGATCTATTCTTGGTCCAATTCTATTTTGTATGTTTGTAAACGACCTGCCATCAGTTTGCCAACACTCGTCTATCCATCTTTATGCTGATGATGTGCAGCTTCACTTGGCAAAACCGATTTCCAATTTTACTGAACTGGCTAATAACATTAATGAGGATCTTTCTAGCATTCACACTTGGTCGGAAAAAAACGGATTGCTTCTTAACCCTTCGAAATCCCAAGTAATCCCCATATCAAACAAACTACCACCAATGAGCAGCTTTCCTGATATTCTTCTGTCAGATAGTAAACTGAAAATGGTAAAAACTGTGACAAACCTTGGCTTTGTTATAAGCCACAACCTATCAGGATACGAACATACGAATTATGTTATAAAAAGAATTTATATTCGCCTTCGCAAACTATGGATTACAGCTTGTTTCACTCCCATTGATACCAGACGAAAACTAGTCATGAGTCTTATTTTGCCACTAATAACTTATGCGGAATCTGTTTACAGTAGCATTGATTCCCTGTCTCAACGTAAGTTGCAAGTGGCATTTAATGACTCAGTTCGCTATGTTTATGGTCTGCGAAGATATGACCACATCTCGCATTACGCAAACAATCTCCTTGGTTCTTCTCTAAAACGCTTTATCGACGCTAGAAATTGTATATTTTTACACAATATTATAGTCAACAAGACTCCGTCATATTTATATGACAAACTCAATTTTACCCGATCGTCTAGAACATTCTGCCTAATCACATCTCGATACCGGTACCTAAACTCCTCGCGTCTGTTTTTTGTGTACGCAATTCAATTATGGAACTCCTTGCCAACAAATATAAGAGCAATATCAAATCCCACTCGTTTTAAAAATGCAATTTTTCTCTATTTTTCTATGACTATCTAAAAACTATCTTTTTCCCCTTTTCTCTCTTTTATTATCTAAATATCTATCTTCATCTTTTCAAAATGTTTTGCTTCTTACTTCATCTTCTCCTTTCAACATAGTTTCCTTCTTTACTCTTCGAAAAAAAAAAAAAAAAAAAAAAAAATCTGTTGATTTGTTAATTAGTTTTAAATTTTTCTTGCTTTATTTTTCAAAAATTTAATAAAACACTGCTTAATTTTTAAACTCTAAGTACTATAAAAGATAATAATCCTAATGTACCAAGTTATTATTAGAAATAAATAAATAAATAAATAAAAAAAAATAAATAAAAATCGTCAAGATACACGAAAACACGCTCCCGGAGTCGTGCAGGAATCACCTTATCCATCAGCTGACTCAACCGCTGGGCTGCATTACACAATCCAAACGGCATCACAGTGAATTGGTACAAGGGTCTTCCCGGTACCGCAAATGCAGTCTTTTCCCTACTCTGTTTTTCCAGCGGTATTTGCCAAAATGCTTCTTTTAGATCGATACTACTCATGTAGATCGCATCCGGTAGTCGACTGGTGAGTCCCTCGATATGGGGGAGAGGGTTAGCGTTTTTCTTCGTCAGTGAGTTCACCTTGCGAGAATCCAGACACAGTCTGTTCTTGCCGGGCTTCGCAAGAGAACAACTGGCGAACACCACGGGCTTTCACTCTCCTCGATAACGCCAAGACTCAACATTCGATCTAGCTCTTCGTACAGAATGGCTTGTATCGCTGGGGAAACAGGGTAGTGACGCTGCTTCACCGGAAGTGCATCACCTGTATCAATGACGTGCTCCATGAGCGACGTCTTCCCTAGACCATGCCGTTCAAAACATAAAAACCTCTCTCTGGCTGCCTCTAATCTGGCCTGTTGATCAGAGTTCAACTGATGGGCATTTAAAGAATCTGATTGTTCGTCAACCGTGATGCTACTAATGAGGTTTGGAGCTAATTGGAATAGTTTCCAAAAGTCCACCCCAAGGTAGATCTCCTGATCCAAACTTGGAACGAGAAAGAAAGTCATTCCTTCCGCTTTTCCCTTATATTTAATTTTTACATCGACTTCACCCACGATAGATTGACTTTTTCCGTCAGCGGTCTTCACTCCGGAAGAGAAGGGGGTTACAGGACAGCCGAGCTTGTGGACAAACTGCATACAGTTTTGATCTGCTGAGGATGCACCAGCCTACCTATCCTTTCATTGAGGTTACGCTTGAGTATCCTCACCATCTCTGCTTCCGGGATTTGGACCCTCAACTGGAACCTCATCTTGTTGATGGCCCCAAAGAACTCCTCGCTGCTTTCCCAAGAACTCTGCCTACGATCCATTATGTCTCGGAGGATTTCGTAGTCGGACCGCGTATTGCGATACCGCCTAAGAAAAGCCTCCTTGAGCCTGGGCCAGTCTGGTCTTGTACAGTCTCGTTGAAACTGCCAGAACCACTCGTAGGCTGAATCCTTGAGGAGCAGGTGGAAGTCCCTCAAGACCTCAATCCATGGGCAACCGTACTGCCTCTGGAGAGTCTCCAGCCGAAAGACAAAATCCTCCGCAGTCATCGTCGAAGTCACCCCGTCAAATTTGAGACCCCACTTGTCGACGTGGATAGGTGGCCTAACTGTCGACTGTGGAACCGGAATCGGATACATCGGCCAATCGTACGGACCTGGATTGCCATATGGATGTCTTGTTTCCATTGGCGGTCCGGAGTAATGTAACTCGTGTGGGGTTGGCTGATGGTTCCGAGTCCCGTTTGGAGCCCCAACAAAGTCGTTGTGCCTCCGACGATGTTGCGGATTTATCGGGACGAACGAGTTTCTCCCTGGATGAGCCGGAACGCCCTGACGCTCTTGTGATGGACCTGCCGGAACAGGGTCATCCGAGGGTCGGACCTGCCCCGGCACCGCACCGGTTGAAGAAGGTGCTGCCGGACCTAAATTTAAATTCTGAAGGAACCCACTTAACTGGTCCCTAATTTCTTTTTGAAGGGTAGCCGAAATATCGGCCTTCAACGCTTGTCGGCAGGACTCCATGCCATCCTCAAGCGTCTCTTTTACATAAGCCTTCAATTCGGGCGTTGCTAAGTCGTTTTCCATTCGAGGAGGAAACTGGGCTAAGCTATTTAAAATGTCCCTATACCCCCCCTGGGTTGGGTCTGAAGTAGGTCGCCCCTGGGTTGGGTCTGAGGTAGGTCGCCCCTGGGTTGGGTCTGAGGTAGGTCGCCCCTGGATCCCAGGCCTTACGGTGCGGTTGTGCGAGGGATCTCCCCCAACGGCTCCCATACCACTAAATTCACTATGGGAAGGCGTCGTAAGAGATTCCTCACTCTCCCTAACGTTATCTCCTGGAATCCCTGAGCTACCCACTGGGATCATAGATTCAGATCGAACTCGACGATCGGAGATGAGGGGTGAGTGCATCACTCGATGTCGGCTGGCAAGATCTAAATTTTGGGTTATGGACCTAGTCAACCTACGTGACTCCTCGATCTCGGCGTCCCTAATCAACTTGTTGATGCGGTCTTCCTCTTGTTTGTTATTATTAAAGTGAGCCATTTCGTAAGAAGATCAACCAATAAAAGCAATAACAAAAAACAACAACAGAAACTTTCCAAATTTGTGGTGAGGGGCAAAGGCAGTAAAAACCTTACAATTTATAACAAAAAACCTACACAAAAATTATATAAATATAAAAAAGTAAATGGAAAAAAAATGTATGTATATAAGCGAATAAATTTAAACAAAACCCGACACCGAAATATATAAATAAATAAATAAATATGTAAAAAATAAATAAATAAATAAGTTAAAATAAATAAATATTATATAAATAGATGATTAAATAAATATATAAGCAAAAAAAAGTTAATAAATATATATCAACAAAAACAATTAATAAATAAATAAATAGTTAAATAACAAAAAAGTATATAACTAACACCTAACAAGTAAATAAATAAATATGTAACACTAATAAATAAATAGTAAATAAGCAAAACTAACAAATAAACCTAACACAATATCCTAACACTTACTATCTACTAAATCACAATAAAAAACTATCAAATGTTTAATTAAATCCCTATTCAATAACCTTACGTCTAATGTAGATTTTCGAGTAACGAAAAAACTTAAACAATAGGTATCTAGGAATCTACAGTTATCTAAGTTAAGATTTTTGGTTGCTCCAAAACTCTTCTTAGATACAAAAAAAATCACTCTAACACTATTTGATAGAATTTTATTAATTTAGATTTTAATATTATGTTTTTTCTTCAGTAAGCATTCGGGGTGCTTACGGTGGCTTTCTGTCTTCCAGGCGAGAATGCGTGAGCCTACTCACGACCATCTTTAAATACAAAGACGTCAGACGGACTTACGGACCCCTCTGACGTAAAGATAATTTTAGGAAATCAAGAACACAAACGAAATACATTACAATGTTTCCCTCATCGTTCCCGCAATACCAGTCTGTCTCGAGGACCTTGCTGGAAGACATGAAACGATGAGGTAAACGAAAACAAAAATGTTGGTGTGGAGCAACGATGCCCGACGTAAAGTCAGACATGGACACCACAACCAAGTCATGAAAACGCACTAGATGGATTGAAAATGAAATTAAGAAAATAGAAAAGCAAAAATAAAGAAAGGATGGGAAAAAGGATGCACAATACAAACAGTGAAGGCTGCCACTGCTACAGGTCTCCGAAAGATCACGTCGCAATACACCTAGGTACGTCGGTGACCTTCCTGGTGCAGACATACGTGTCTTTCAAAGGCCTGCAACAGCCACAGACAAACACCCACACACATGAACCGCAGTCACTGTGAATTTTCAAAGACTCGTCGCAATTTATCTAGGTCCGCCCGTGGCCTTCCTGATAAAGACTTACGAGTTTTAAAAATTCGCAGTAAGTTTGGTTCTAACTTACACAACATAAAAAAACTGAAACTAAGACATTAATCTCAAGCAAAACTGCCTAAGACGTTGGGCACCAATTTGTTGCGAGGCAAGAGGAGGGGAGCCTTGGGATAATCTGACAAGTCAGATTTGGAAGAGGAAGGAAATTAGGAATGGGATACTAGGGTCGGAAAAGGAAAGAATGCTAAGTTCCGGGGACGCGGCCTGCTTGCGATGCACGGCATTAGTTCGTCGGACGGGGGGGTTCCTGCCCCCGAAACCTAACCTCACCTGCAAACAAATACATAGATCAGGCCTAAACACAAAGGGAAGAAAAAGGACTAGAAACTGACGGACGGACTATCTTCACGTCAGAGGCACTGCTGGTGTTAGTGCAGTGAGGCCATTACCCACCCTACCATAGGAATCTTCGGCCATTTTTAGATTCCCCCAAGATGGCAGATGGTCGGCTTCAACTTATCACATCCTCACCTGTCAAAAACTTTAGCCACTTTGGGAACCCCTTGGAAAAAACTTCCTATTCCATGTTGTTTCACGGTGAAACAACAAAAAAACACAAAATTACAATTAATAACCGCTTTAATTAACAAAAGTGACGTTCACATTATGCCTTTCTTTCAAAATGATTAATTTAAATGAAAACAAAAAAAAGGATTAGTTTTCCCAAAAACTCTGTTTTATTTTGGGCTGGGGCACCCTGTACGGTGGTTTCACCCAACCAAAAAAACAAAAAATCCAAAAAACGCGATCCAAAAACAGGCCTGCCTCACAGAGCTCTCTGATTGTAGGGTTAAGGGCATACCAAAAAAATCACTAATATTCGACAAGAAAAACTGGGAAACTTAAACCTGAACATACAAATTGAACTGCTTAAATGAATAAATAACACAAAAAAAAAGTAACTGAATAATAATAAATAACCTACAAATATGATTAATTTAATAAATATCTTAATACTAAAAGACAAACACAAACACATAGAATATTTCTTCGTTTAATTTATTTTTTTATGCGGCAATGAAAAAAAAAAACCTGAACGGCTGGTATGCGGCTTCTCAATCAGAGGGCGCCGCTGGTCTCCTCTTGATCGTACTCCGGGTCAATGGTGGCGACACTGGCTTATCTCTTTTTGAGACGTTGTGGTTTCTTTCCAATTAGGTTTTTGGCTAACCTCACATTTTAAGAATTTGGCTACCACAGAAAAAAAAAGTTTCTTGGCGGCCCAATTATGGGTCCGCCTGCAGCCGTCGAATGAAATTGTTCAATAAAAAAAACAAAAAAACTACTGTAGGCTACACCTAGCAACTAACTACTGTCGTTTTCCATTGGTCTTCTTTTGACGTTTCTTCTTCTACCGCCAATGGAACGGGTTATGATGTATCTGTCATTCTCCGGACCATTCTGTTTTCAAAACAGAAGAGTTCTGCTCTTCTCAGAAGCATTCCGTCTGTCAAAGTCAGTCCAATGGAATGGTTTCAGAAGACTTCTGGACTCTTCCGAATGCTTCTGGACGACCAATGGAAAACGACATACGGCTTTGCCACTCACCACTTTTTGTAGTTGTAGTGTTGTTGTTGCCCGTTCTTTCTTTTTGTGTTTCCATTGGTTTGGTTTTCTTCTTTTTCTTTTATTCGTGTACTGTTTGTATATTTTGTCTGAAAATGTTGCGTTTGATTTTAATTTCTTTTGTTCACTGTTTCGTTTACGTAACTTTTTAATGTTTTCTTTTTTTTTATTTAGTTTTAAATTTATTTACTTTTAGAATTGTAGGAAGAACACGAACCGCACCACACAAATTGCCGACTTAACCTTGTTCTTTCTTGTTCATGCCGACACTTGTCAGATCAGACACTCAACCCAGTCTCCGATCACCGAACGTGATCTCTGATCCTAAGGGCCCTAACCCACCCAGGTTCTGAACAGACTAGTTTTGTTCATTACACGTTCAGTGTTTAATAAAAACAGGTGGAGGAGAGAAAAAACTATCAAATAAGGGTATTATGGCTTTCACAGATGTACACAGAGGCAAACAAGACATAAAAACACCATTCTTAAACATTTATTACATAATTACACACAAACCAAAACATTTCATGCAACGCCACCACCAAACATACCTTAAGAAAACTACACTAACGATCACCACTAACTTCACCATCTCTAAAAATAATAACCCATGACAGCCAACGATTAACGATACACAAAACACGATCAACAAACAATTGACAGCTCTACCTCCTCTGTGTATCTCTGTAGGTGGGATAACAAGTACTATCAAGGTCGATATTTCCATTTTTGCTTTATCACTGCTAAATTAAAATGGACAACGCTGATTTAAATAGAAAAACGCAGCTTCATTGCCAGCTCGCAAGATGGCGCTTGAATGGATTGCTATCTTGTCTCTACTAGTTTAGAAGGTGAACATGTGAAGTTAATATAAAACTGGCTGTCAAATTCAGGGAAGTTCTATTTTTTATTTTCAAAATAAATCAAATTTGTTTTATTTTTTTCCTTGTTTTCTCGGAATTCTAGGGTGGAAACCGGTCTTCGTAACAATGCCTACTGCAATTCATCTGCGTTTGTACGACGCAGTTTCTGAGTTTATGAACAGATTTACGTTAGGCCTAAGTTAGGCTGACGTTTATGAAAACACCCCACCACTGCTTCCAAAAATGCGATTTGACTGCGTTGATTCGCCGCCATCTTTGCAGATAGCTAATGTGAGAGACATCCAAAAGTGGTTCAGTGTTGATATTTATAAATCGAAATCTGTTTTAACCTTAAGAAGAAGAACTGTCAACTTCACAATTCTGTAACTAGAAATGTCAACACTTATTTCCTCTTCCCTTTATATTTTTGCTGTCGAGACGACCAGTTCAATAAAAGTAATCTGTTAACATTAAATAAATCTTTTATATTTCTTAACAGGTTATGGGCCCAGGAAACTTACCATAGCCAGAAGAATACCTTAGCAAATATATTAACATCAATATATCAAGATATTTTATTCCAACCGGCCAGAAAAACATAACCTCAATCAATGAGCTCCAATATGCTAGGTAGAATTCCACTTTTCAATGGAGAAAACTTCGCCTCGTGGAAACCTCAAATGGAAGCCATTCTTCACAAAGCAAGATTGACAGGCTACGTTACTGGAAGAACACCTCGTCCAGAAAATGCAGCAGAACAGCCAGCTTGGGATGAGAAAGATATGGATGGAAGGGCGGAATTGCTTTTGGCAATGGAACCACGCATCGTTTCGCTAGTTAAAGACAAGAAGCTGTCCAAAGAAATCTGGGATTTCCTTAGTGAAACCTACGACCGTAAAGGGCCCCGGCAAAAAGCCGAAGAGTTTCGACGCCTCATTAACACCAAAATGGAAGCGAATCAGAGCATGGATGATTTCATACGAGAATTTAAAACGACTGTCAACAGACTCCAGGAAATGGAGGCAACTCTGGATAAGGACTTATTAGTGGTCGTTCTCCTCGACGGACTGTCTGAGGAATACAAAGACGTACAAGCTGCATTCGATGCTCAGAGTGAGTATCCGGAAGTTGATGTTGTGTGCACCAGGCTTTTAGAAGTAAGCGATCGAAAAAAGGATACCAATGGACAAACGAGTACAGCATTTTATACTAATTGGAAAAATAAATCGAAAAAACCTTCGAACTATAACAAAAGAAATTCGTTTCCTTTTAATTGTCGCTTATGCGGAAAAAAGGGTCATATGGCGGCCGACTGCTTTCACAAAAAGGAGAAAGCAAGAGTAGCGCACAACGCATCCACATCAGATGAAGTAGAGTATGGATTTACCATAGCAGAGGAGTCATTCAAAGTGTCTGATGATGATATCACGTGGTGTCTAGATTCCGGAGCTACATCGCACATGTGCTCAACAGAATCTTTGTTCGAAAGCATAGAGATGTACAAAAAGGACGCTTTCGTTATCTTAGCCAATGGACAGCAAATGAAGATAGCTGGAGTCGGAACGGTTGTGTTGCCATCACACCTGACTAATTTCGGAAAAGACATCAGATTATACAGTACACTCTACATACCAAAGCTAAACGAAAATCTCATCTCCGTCAGCAAAGCGACCAGCAAAGGGTTGAAAGCCGTGTTTGAGAACGATCAGGCAAAACTATATAGCGAAAATGGAATTTTGTTGATCACAGCTTTCCAAGGGCGTGGTTTATATATAGTTTCTGCGAACCAAAAGGCCTTAACCCTGCATGAAGAACAAAATTCACTCAGTTTGTGGCACCGAAGGTTGGGTCACTTGAATATAACATCACTGAAACAACTACAGTCAGCTGGAATGGTTACTGGTTTACCAATGAAGTTCAAAACGGACGAGAGTGGTTGTATTTCATGCGTCCGCGCGAAACAATCGATAAAACCGTTTTCCTCCAGTGAACACAAGAAAACGTCGAAAATATTAGAGTTGATCCACTCGGATTTGTGTGGTCCAATGAGGACTCCATCCCTAAGCAAATCACTTTATTTTATCACGTTCATAGATGATTATTCCCGACGCATGTTTGTATATTTCTTGCAACATAAAAGTGACGCTTTAGATAGATTTAAAACCTTTAAGGCATTTGTTGAAAAACAAACAGGTGAGTAAATAAAATCATTGAGAACAGACAACGGAACGGAATACACGAATTTAAAGTTCGAAGAGTTTTTGGAAGAAAACGGAAAACGGTGTGTTGATATTTTTGTATGAAGACTACGGTTCACGAAATATATTTGTGAAATTCTGGTGAATTATAGTGACGTCATTAAGTTGACATTATGTTCATTTATTTGAATATTTTTTTTTTTTGTTATGTTTCGGATTTTGAGATCGCGAGTGACAGTGACATTGGTTTTAATTTTATGTGTTGGACACATTGTGTGCCTTTTTGTTTTTTTGCAATTTGAAGTGGCCATTTTGAGAAAGTTTATGTTGTTTTGATTTGTTTTTTTTTTTTGTGATTTTAAAGTGCCATTTAAATGATTTTATTTTGTTTACTTTTGATTTTAAATTTGTTGAAATTAATTTGAATTCATTTTATTTGTAAGGATAAATTTACTTTCTTATCGATGTGTTTTAATTTGCATCATTATTGTTTTAAATTTTCCCTCGATGAAGCTTAGGCTTAGTGTTTAAGAAGTTTGTTTACATTTACATTTGTGTTTTATAATATTTCATTTTGTGCTTTAAGAATAAATAAAGTTGATTGAAACTACTTTGGATCTGTTTTTGTTTTATTTTAAGTTCGTAGATTATTAGTTTCGTGAAGATTTTGTAAAGTTATTTTTAAGATCGTTGTATTTTAATAAAGTTTTAAATTTATTATTAAATTGGTGTTTTTATTTCATATTTTCTGGATTTGTTGAATTTTTATCAATGTTGAATATTCTGAATTACATGTTTACGATTCAGTTTATTGAATTTTAGTTATTAAATTTCGAAATATTAAATCTATTTAGTATTTTGTTTGAATTTCATTTAAATTTCATTTCGATATAAAGTTTATTTTGACTGTTTTGATGTCGATGCGACGATTATTCGATTGATTTGGGTATTAAATTTATTTAAATTATGCTGGATTGGTCTGGTGTGTCGTTCGAAGGCAAGCGACATATTTTTGCGATGGGGCGTTTTATGCATCCTGTTTTGGTTTTAACTGAGACAACGCGAACTAAGCCGTCGGAACCGGGATGAGTGTCGACGATACGGCCTAAATTCCAATTGGTCGGTGGAAGTCTCTCATCCTTTAGCAAGACGATATCTCCAATCTTGACATTTTCTCGGGTTAGAGTCCACTTCGGACGTTGTTGAAGTCTGGATAGGTATTCAGAACTCCATTTGCGCCAAAATGTTTCGGTCATCGATTGAACTCGCTTCCATCGGTCCATGTACGTGATGTTGATGTCGATGTCACCTTGCGGTACGGAGTGAAGACTTTCGCCGATTAACAAGTGTGCTGGGGTTAGCACGTCTAAGTCATCCAAGCTATCGGAAAGAGGACACAAAGGTCTCGAGTTCAGACATGCTTCTATCTGAGCCAGAAGTGTTGTAAGCTCTTCAAAGGTCAGCCTCTCCATTCCGACAACTCGTTTCAGGTGGTACTTAACCGATTTCACTCCGGCTTCCCACAATCCGCCGAAATGAGGAGATGCGGGAGGAATAAAATGCCATTCTGTTCCTTGATTAGCTAAGTTTTCAGCAATTTCTTTCCAGTCATGTTGTGAAGCCTTCAACATCCTTTCAAGTTCCGAACTAGCACCAACAAAGTTGGTACCGCAATCACTATGGATTTGCTTACAAGTCCCACGCCTAGCAGTGAATCGCCTGAATGCTGCCAAAAATGCTTGGGTCGTCAAGTCTGAAACGACTTCCAAGTGGATCGCTTTCGTTGCTAAGCAAATAAATATTGCAAAATATCCTTTGAGGATCTTGCTTGCACGTGCCTTCCAGGCTTTGATTTCGATGGGGCCTGCGTAGTCCACGCCGGTGTGATAAAAGGGCCTAGCTATGCGAACTCTAGCAGCCGGTAAATTTCCCATCAATTGCTGCATCTCTGATGCCTTCTGCCGGTAGCAAGTTGTACAATTGTATAGTTCGTACTTCACACATCTTCGGATTTGACCAATCCAAAATCGTTGACGTATATACGCAATCATTTGTTGAACTCCACCATGCAACGTATTTTTATGAGCTTCTTTTGCCACGAGCTTTGTGAAATGATGGTTGTTCATTAATAAAATTGGATGCTGCGCTTCGTAAGGTAGCAGTGAGTTCTGCAGTCGACCACCAACTCTTAAAATACCATAAGCGTCGATAAATGCGTTGAGTGCTTTTAATTGTTTTGGGATTTTCCCATTTTGTTGCAGCTCTTTTATGTCGTTGTCGAACATCTCGGTCTGAGCTGTCTTAACCGCCAGCATTAGAGCTGCTTCCAATTCAGAAGCGGTTAATGGTCCGCTCTTCTTAGAAAAAATCGTCGATTGGTGATAATTTTGGGCATTGTTTCTTGCCTTAATCGTTGATCGGAGGTTGTTTTTGAAACGAAGCCACCATGCGATGATACGAGTTAATTTGATTAAGCTCGAGTATTTGTGAACAAGAATACTTAACAAATCTGTTGTCACTTGTGTAGCGTGCGTTTTTACTGGACGTGATTCTTCTTCTGTTTCGAAGTTAAGAACTTGATCGGGTACATCAAAATTCCACTGCGATCTCAACAATGTTGGACCATTCCACCAGACATCTAAGGATTCCAAAGCTGATGGATAAACGCCACGAGAAGCTATATCAGCTGCGTTGTGATGTGTTGGAACATGGGACCAACAATCGCTGCCTATTAATCGCTGTACCTCAGAGACTCGATTTGAAACGAACGTTGTCCATTTTGCTGGAGTTGCTCTAATCCAAGAGAGAGCAATCGTTGAGTCTGTCCAAGCGTAAATCCGAACATCAGGAATTGCTAAGACGTTGATGGTGTAATGCAATGTTTGGGCTAAAACAACTGCGCCACAAAGCTCCAGACGTGGCAAGGTGATCGTCCGCTTGCTCGGAGCGATCTTCGTCTTTGCCAGGAGTAAGTTAGTGTGTATATTTCCCTGGCTATCCAAGACCCGAACATAGACCACAGCTCCATATGCCTTCATGGAAGCGTCACAAAAGCCATGCAGCTCAATTGCTTGGTTTGAGGGGCTCATTCGGTTCCAACGTGGTATCTTCACCTTTTCAATCATTGGAAGCTCTAGTTGAAAGGCTTCCCAATCTCTTTTAAGGTCGTCTGGAATTGGCTCGTCCCAATCACAACCTAGATCACAAAGTTTCTGCATCATAATTTTCGCAGTGATTATGCACGGTGAGATCCACCCAAGTGGATCGAAAAGCTTTGCAATGGTTGATAATATCGATCGTTTTGTTATTAATTCGGTTGTATTTTGCAAGTTTTTGTATGAAAAGAAGTCGCTGCTTGGGACCCATTTGATACCCAGAGTTTTGACGTGATTAGAAGGATCGAAAGGAAGTTCGAAATCATATTCACGGTCTTGGATCGGAATATTTTCCATTAAATCTCTATGATTTCCTGTCCACTTCCGTAAGTTGAAACCAGCTGACGCCAAAAGAGCTCTCGCTTCATCGCGTTTTATTATTGCTTCTTCTATAGAATCGGCACCACTTATCAAGTCGTCCACATACATGTCTTCTTGCACGACCTTCGCCCCCACCGGAAAATTGGCATGTTCATCTTGGGTGAGACGTTTTAATGTTTTGATGGCTAAATATGGGGCACTGGCTGTGCCAAACGTAACGGTATTTAGCTTGTACAATTTCAAGGGCTCAGTTCGTTCATTTCTCCACATAATGATTTGGTAAAAGGAGTCTGGTTGACTTACCCAAATCTGTCGATACATCTTCTCAATATCGGCCGTGAAGGTATATCGGTGAGTCCGCCATCGCAAAACAAGATCTATGATACTTGTTTGCAATTTTGGGCCTACCAACAAACAGTCATTTAACGACTTACCAGTTGAATCTTTCGCTGCTGCATCGAAAACAACTCTTGTTTTAGTAGTTGTGCTGGATTCCTTGATCACAGCATGATGTGGCAAAATGAAATGATTTGGCGTGTTAAAAACTTCGTGGTCACTATAGACTTCCTCCATGTGATGGAGTGTTTCATACTCTTTGATGCATTTAGTGTATTCAGTTCTAAGAGTTGGATTTAAATCAAGCTTTTTCTCGAGGTGAAGAAACCGTCGATATGCCATTTGTCGGCTGAAACCCATCTTTGGCAGCTGATCATTCTTAAACGACAATTTAACTTGATACCGACCATCAGGTAATCGAAGAGTATGCTTCTCAAAATGTTCTTCACAGGCTACATTTTCTTCGGTTTCATGGGCTTTAAACGGCAATTCTTCTACTTCCCAGAACCTCTGTAGTTGAGCGCTCAAATCGATCGGAGTTAATTCGGTCTTTTGTAGGAAACTGCGGATTTTTTGAGGAGGATTTGTGGATATTCTTCCTAGGACAATCCAGCCCAACTCCGTATTTTGAGCCATAGGTCCGTTGCCATCTTGCGGACGTTTGATTTCTGGGAGAAATATTTGGGCACAAACGTCACTGCCTAGTAGTAGATCGATTGGTGCGGGTTCGTGGAGATGTGGATCTGCCAACGAAAGCCCGGTAAGATGATTCCAGTTGTCTGGTATCATTCGTTGGGTCGGAAGAAGGCCAGTAAGCGACTTGAAGATTAATGCCTGTATGGCAGTCTCAAACGATGAATGGCAAGATGTGATCTGTACCTGTATAGCGTTCTGCGTAGTGCCGCTACTGACCAACCCCAGCCCTGATACCTCAACGCATGTACGCCACTTCCGAAGCTTTAACAATTGGGCAGCCGCTTCTGTTATAAATGAGCTCTCAGAACCTGTGTCAATCATGGATCGTAAATGATAAATTCGGCCGTCTGAAGCATGGGCCTTAACAATAGCGGTTGCTAAAAGCACTTGGTGAGAGAAATCTCGATCACTCTGTGACGTATGGTAATTTAAGGTTGTTGGGTTTTGGTTATCATTGGTTGGTTGAAATTCTGTTGCATTTGGACTCATAGATGTGTGAACAACATTTGATGTTGTTGCTCTTGGATGAGTTGGATATCTCGAAGACGATGGTGCAGAATTTCTCATAAAATTGTTATCTATCTGCTGATGGTTGACATGCAGCAGAGAATGATGCTTTTGCTGACAAAAGAAACAGCATAGTTGGCTTGGACAATCACGTAAAGTATGTCTGTATGAGAGACAATTGTCGCAAACTCCTAATCTTCGGACAACTTCTTTGCGTCCCGCGGTGTCCATATTTAGAAATTGTTGACATCTCTTCAACGCATGTTTTTCTACCTTGCATAATTGGCATACTAAACCCTGCGTACCACTTGGTTTCGGAGGGTTAAACTTCTGCTTTGCATGTAAAACTTTAGACTTTATTGGAAATCGCGGTTTGAAATTTGCTGACGGATCAATTTTGTTGTAATTCGAAGTACTTTGGTCTTTTTGATCGAAAACTTCTAGAGTTCGGAAGCGTTTCTCCAAAAACAAGGTAAATTCTGTAAAATTTGGTAATTCCTTCTTGTCACACAACTTTTCTTCCCATAGCTTTTGAGTAGTCGGGGGCAATTTTTGGAACTTGCAAGTTTTCCAAGGCATGGAAACACTCTTTGGTTGTGTAAAGGAGATTTTTCAATCCGGATGCCGTTTCACGAGCTAGTTGAGTTTGACCGAAAAGTTGCTGCATTTGGATGTGCACGAGAATGCGCTTGTGGTCATATCTCTCTTTAAGGAGCTCCCACGCCTTTTCATAATTAGCGGCTTCAACAGACAAATTTTGTAAGAACCGTTTTGCATCATCGGTTAAACAAGACTGGAGAAAATGAAGTTTGTCTAAATCACCTAAGTTCGAATTATTGTGAACTAGAGCTTGAAATCTGTCATGAAAGGCTCTCCAGGTGGTATAAGACCCATCAAACTTTGGCAGATCGATACGAGGCAACCTCACTTCGGAATGAGTGGACGATTGCTTTTCCGAGCCAGACGCCATAGTGACAACATTCGTGGAAAGAAACTTGTCAAGCAATTCGACTAAAACTGCCCTATATTCGAGGTAATAATCACCGATTTGATCATAAATCAAGACTAAATCTTCTAATTTCAATCCCTCTTCCAGGCAGCCTCCGCCAACAATGGCCTCATGGTAGGACCTAGCCGATCTAACGTCCTCTTCCAACTTTGCTAATCGCCCCGATACATAGGGCTTAGTGATACGCTCCTTAGGTGATTTTTTGAAATTGGTAAAATCTTTCAGTATTTTATTTAAAATTCCCTTTTGGAGTTCCCCGTATTTAAAACCCTTGCGGTCCATAATTTATTGATATATATGTATTTTTTGCTTTACAGAAATCACGTTTCAATTGACGAGTTTACGACATAAAATGAAGGCAACACTTACTGCGTTGTATGCTGATTGTATGCTGCTGCTGCTGTTGTCGTCGGCGGCGTCGTCGTCGTCTTGATTGGCGTTGTAATTGTCCTTGGTGGCTCCGGTGGTCGCTGCACTTCGAACGCTGCGATTTTTAGATTTTAAGTGCGATTTTGATTTATCGCTTTTAGTTTGTAAGAAAATTACACTTTTTAAGCTTTTTATTAATGTTTTTTGTTAAAATGAGATATATTTGGGGTTATGTTTCAAAATGTCTAAAGATGTTTAATCAAACACTTTATTTTGTTTTTCAATTGTCTATTTTTTGAACAGTTTTTTATTAAATTGTCTTTAAATGTAATATTTTAAGGCTCGAAGGACCAATGATTGTATTGAACTTGAATTTTTATATAAAAAAATTAAGAAAAAATAAGATGAAAAAATGGACTAAAGATGGCGAAATCGTTTTTCCAAGTAAAAATTTTATTACATACAATCTCAAAGTATATTACATTAGTTAATTTTGACTTTCATTTAACTTTAATACAATTGACATTTTTCGATAAGTTTTATTTTTCAATTTTGATTATAGCAGTTGGCAATTCTGTACTTAAAGGTAGGTTAACATAATTTGCAATTTTCAATAAATATTTGTATAACAGTTTAATTCTTATTTTATTGTTATTATTTTAAAATATTTCATGTACAATCGCACATTTTTATGGAGCAACCAGAAGCCTTCAGTAGTGACGCAGCGACGAAAGTATGTTTGCTGAAAAAGGCAATATACGGCCTCAAACAATCCGGCCGCCAGTGGAACTTAAGGTTGGATAAAACCTTAAAGGATCTCTCGTTTACTCAGTCATCATACGATAAATGCGTCTATTATAAATTAAAGCCGAATTCGATCACAATCATCACCGTCTATGTCGACGACTTAATTTTGGCAACAAATAGTACGGACGAGTACTCATCGATTTACGCCGCACTATCAGACGAGTTTGATATCCGTGACTTGGGTGAGCCAAAACTATGTGTAGGTCTTGAAATCGTGAGGAACAACGGTGAAGTCAGCTTTAGACAAATGGGTTACATCAACAGTTTAATTTCATTATACAATTTAAATGAAGCCAAACCATCACGTTTACCTTCACAGGTTAATCTCAACATTCAAAATGAACCGGACATCAAAGGTGAATGCGAAAAAGTTGACACTACCACATATCGACAACTAGTGGGACGTTTGCTTTACCTGGCCAATTTCAGTAGACCAGACATATCATACATCGTAAATATTCTTTCTCAACATATCGAAGACCCGAGACGTCAGCATTGGAATGCAGCAGTACATATAATCAGATACTTAATCGGAACTAAAACGGCGACAATAACATACAAAAGAACAAATCAACAGCTTCAAGCATTTTCGGACTCTAATTGGGCAGCAGATACCAACGACAGAAAGTCACAATCCGGCTTCGTGTTCCTTTATGCTGGAGGAGCAGTTCATTGGGGATCCCGAAAACAGAGAATAGTTGCAACATCTAGCACAGAAGCCGAATATATAACACTTTCGTCAGTGGCAAAGGACGCAGCATATTTTCGAAACATTCTGATCGAGCTTCAACTACATGTAGGTCATGTTGACCTGTTCTGCGACAATCAAAGTGCAAAACATATTGCAACTGATCAATCGAACCAAGGAAGAACAAAGCACATTGATGTGCGCTACCATTATATCCGCGACGCAGTTGCAGCAAAGATAATAAACATCGAATTTATACGATCTCAGGACATGAAAGCTGATGCACTCACAAAGCAACTACCAATGAAGTCACACTTTAAGCATTTCACCTCAATGGGCTTAACCTTTGAAAATCAAACATAAGTATTACCTATTTAAGATTATACATTTATTTTGATTTCTATATTTAAAAAAGAAAAAAAAATTTGAATTTTTATTGATTGCGAAAAATGTAAATACTTACTTTAACAATATGTAACTTAACTTAAGACACAATGAAATTCTATTGTAATCATATTTATTTTGAAACCTTTCTAAGAATTATGAATTTGAGCGGGGGTGTTGATATTTATAAATCGAAATCTGTTTTAACCTTAAGAAGAAGAACTGTCAACTTCACAATTCTGTAACTAGAAATGTCAACACTTATTTCCTCTTCCCTTTATATTTTTGCTGTCGAGACGACCAGTTCAATAAAAGTAATCTGTTAACATTAAATAAATCTTTTATATTTCTTAACATTCAGGAATTGCCTTTAGTGATGTCCCAATGAGCAGGTGTGCTGGAGTTAAGGCTTCGAAGTCGTTTGGGTCGGTGGACATCGGAACGATATGCCTGGACTTCAAAATGGACTCGATCTCCACCAGCGCTGTCGACAGTTCCTCAAAGGTTAGCTTTGCACTTCCTAGGCTGCGATAGAGGTGGCCCTTTGCTACTTTGACAGCCGCCTCCCAAATTCCACCAAAGTGGGGTGCCCTAGGGGGTGTAAAGTGAAAATTTATGGTGGCATTAGAACAAAAATTGATAATTTTTTCTTGATTTGATTTTTTAAACAACATATCGCGTAGTTCCTTGAGTTTAGACTGAGCACCAACAAAATTTGTTGCATTGTCGCAGTGAATGTCCTTTGGAAGACCTCGGCGTCCTACCATTCTTTTCAACGCTTCTATAAAGGCATCGGAGGACAGATCCGAAACAGCTTCAAGTTGCACTTAATAGCTTATATATAAATAAGAATAGTTAGTGCCATAATTTATTTAAGAAAAAAAAAATAGTGTAAATGGCACATCTAATTAATACATTGTTTGTGTGGGGTGTACAATTAAAGGTTATTAATTACAATTAAACATTATTATTAAACATTATTATTCATCAACAGAATTCAATACAAAAATAAACAGACTTAAAGAAACAATTCAGAGACAAGGTTAGTTAAATTGCAAATTGAATTAGCATTTCGATGGCATGATGATCCAAATTAAGAAGCCACATTTTTATTTTTTTCAAAAAGACATTCATATTTCTTATATTGCGAATGTTAACCGGTAGTGTATTAAACAGCTTACATGAAATAATTGGGTAAGAGTTTCTGTAACTAGTGGTGCGAAAAAAGGGAATATTGACCAAGTAAGCAGAGTTGCTGCGAAGATTTCTAAGGTCCGAAATCGGACTTTGCAGATAACCTGACCTTTTAAAAAACACTTTGAGGACTTTAAAATAAAATAAATGACGAACATGTAGGACTTGCTGGTATCTAAATAATTGCATTGAGTTAGCTAGTCGATGCGTTTTGCAAACATTTCGAATCGCAGATTTCTGTAAGACAGTTAGCTGATTAAGATGATTCACATATGCTCCACCCCAGCAGCAAATGCCATATTCTAATTTTGAATGGAAAATTCCATAGTAGACCATCTTCAACATTTCCAAGGAGCAGTGATTCCTCAAATGATAAAAATTCCGATTAGCTGAAAACAGATAGTTCTTTAAAAGCGATATGTGTTTGGTCCAACTTAAATTTTGGTCAAAAGTAATACCTAGGTATTTGAAGTTTTCTACACTTTCAATTGTAAAACAGTTTTTATTGCAAAGTTGATAATTAGTACATTCATGTGAATGAAAAACTATAGGAATATCAGGCGATATTTTACGAGTAAGACTAAAATACATAAGTTTAGTTTTATTGCTGACTATAAGCTCATGTTTCGCAAACCAGCATCTAAGCAGATGAACATCATGATTTATTTCACATATTTGATTTAAGGGACTAGATGAACAGTAAGCAATTCCTAGGTCATCTGCAAAGGCTTTGATTCTACCAATTATTGGAAGCGAAAAAAGAGAATTTATGTATATTAGAAATAAAACTGGACCGAGTACTGAACCTTGAGGGACTCCTAAGTGACTAGTTTTAGGGTCACTGAAGCTGTTTTGAATTTTCACTAACTGCATTCTATTTTTAAGATAGGACTGAAACCATTTTAAGGTAAACCCACGAAAGCCAGCCATATCAAGCTTGTCTAGCAAGATTTTATGGTTAACCATATCAAATGCCTTAGTTATGTCCATAGCTGGGCACCGTTAATCAAAAAGTTAACTTCGTTAATCGCTAATCCGTTAATTGAAATTTTAACTTCGTTAACAGTTAAAACGTTAAGTTTTAGAAAAATTAACGCAAGTTAACGTTAATCGTTAATCCGTTAACACGCCAAAAAAATTTTATTTTCTAATAAAAATTGGAAGTTAGAAACAAGAAAAGACAAGTAATTTTTTTTTTCAATATAGTAAATTATATTTTATAAGAGTTAAAGTGTTAAAACAACAATTTATTCAGTCATGTATATGAATGTGATTGTTCCCCTTGCAATCATAACGGCATGCACCTGGAATAATAGTGGCATTTCAAATTTTACTAGGGACCGAACCTCGCCGGCAAGGCGCCGCACATTTCGACTAGCTCATGATTCGTATAAGAATTGTTGTTTTTTTGCGAAGCCGCGGCGCGGCGGTGCGCACAGTGAAGCTTTTCACCAACAACCCAAAAAAATAAAAAATCTCACCCTGCATAGCTTAGGTAACGCAAAAACATGTTTCCATTGGCAACCAACAACAGTTTTTTTGGCTGGTAATAAAAAAGCCAGTAAAAAACGCTCGGCAATGAATTGAATTTGCGATATTAGCCAGGTTTTTTCACTACTCAGTAGCCAGCAAAGTAATCAAGTGCGAATAAAACGCTCCAACTCACTTTATCTGTCAAATTCAATTTGTATGGCGATAGTTACGTAAAAAGTAAAAAAATGGACCTGAGGGTTGCGTCTCGGATAAAGCAAAATAGCAAACACTTCAACCTATGCGAGTCCATTACGCAGATCCTTGTATATGGATTTACCAAGTACTATCAAGTACTTGGTTTGACAGTAGCAAGCAGAGAACACACATTACAAACTTATGTAAAAAACTGTCAAACCAAGCAGAAAACCATTCTTGATAATACCTGGTAAATCCATATACAAAGACGCAGATCATTAGATTCGCGTAGAAAAATAATGCTTCTTAACGCCATCAGCGCTGCCTTCATTATTTCAATAATTGAAAGCGCTATCGCCGGCACAAATGTCACTTTTTTACTGGCCTTTTTATCGACTGCAATTCAAATTGTTGCTGTCTGCCAAGGCAAATTTTGCTGTATAGTGCGGTTGTGTTTCCTGAAGGGTGGTGACTAATTTTTTAAAAGTTATAAAAATAACTACCAATAACCTCATTTGAATGTGTATTGGTGTTCGATTAACGATTAACGGACTTTGGAAAATTTAACGATCGTTAACATTTTTTTGAAGTTAACTGAAAAGTTAATCCGTTAATGGGAATTTTAACTTCGTTAATTAACGATTAACGGATTAACGAAAAAATGCCCGTTAATGCCCAGCTATGGTTATGTCCACGAAAAGTCCAGTACAGTGATATTTACGATCTAAACCACTTTGCAGAATACAAAAAAATCTAGAAGAGCATCTTCCGTAGATCGTCCAGTTCTAAAACCGAATTGCATCGGACTAAAAAAATTGGCGCAAAATTATAGTCCGCTAATGAACAACTTTAGTGTGATACTAGCTTAAAATGACGTTTCAGATATGACTCAAACGTCATTTTAAGCTTAGTATCACACTAAAGTTGTTCATTAGCGACTATAATTTTGCGCCATTGATTCTATTAAGATAAGCAAGCATTCTAGTTTTAATAAGTTTTTCGAAAACCTTGGAAATTGAAGACAGCAAGGAAATTGGTCTATAGTTAGATTTATCTTCTTTGTTTCCTTTTTTGAAAAGGGGAATAACTATACCAACCTTAAGTTCATCTGGAAATATACCTGTATTAATGCTTAGGTTGAAAATATGTGAAAGTATATCAACTATGTTCAATCCGATTCGTTTTAGAACTATATTTGATAAATTATCTCTGCCATGCGAAAATGAGTTATTTAGAGAATTAAAAGTTTTTAAAACATCAAGTCCCGTAATTGGATCAAAGAAGAAACTATTGCTTTGCGAAATTTGATTTTCAGAAAAGTTACTCACGACGTTAGAACTCTGGGAGAAAGGATTCTGTCCGACCGACTCAAAATACTTACTAAATTCGTTCGCGACTTCTATGGGATTTGAAATCTTTTCATTACCATTACTTAGCACAATAGAACTTATATTATTCGAACTGTTACGGTTTAAAATACTATTTATTACTTGCCACTCTTTTTCACATTAGGTACCTTTCGCTGTGCTTATTTTTGAACGATAGTAATTATGCTTAGCGTCTTTTATTTCTTTATTTATATTTTTACACAGTCTCTTGTACCGTACTTTTAAATTTGAGTTGGATTGATGTTTGACGCATTTTTTCCATAATTTATTTTTAATTTTAATTTTTTTAATGAGAGATTTTTGTACCCAAGGCTTCAGACTTTTTTCCGATTTCTTTTGAGTAATTGTAGCACTAGATAAATTTATGTGGTCAGTGCTTTCGATGAGAAGCAAACGAAAACATCAACAGGTTTTGTAGGGAACTTTGCCTCGAATTTTGTAGTACGTGTAGACTGGGCCGCAGAAGTCCACACCACAGCGTAAAAAATGGGCGTGACGGCGTCAACCTTTCTGCCGGTAAATCCCCCATAAGCTGCTCGAACAACTTAGCTGTATAGAGTAAGTTCGGGTAATGTGGAGTACCCTTAATATTTTCGGTCATATCTTTGAAATCAAAAGGTATTCTGTACGGATTTCTAGGTTTTATATTTGTCTGGAGATTTGGCCGCATATTTACCCACTCGTGTAGTTGATTTTTATTTATTTTTTATATCTTTATGCAAAAGTTTAAAAATGTTGCAAAATTAGCCTTTCTGAAAAAAGGCGGCTAATGTGGACCCATGGATTCGGGTATTGTGGAGTAGTACTTCACATTACCCGAAATGAGAAAAAAAGAAAAAGTTCTACGAAAATCACATATTTCTGAGATTTATACAAACAAAACAGTAAATTAAATTACGATATTAACTTCATATTAGTATGTAAATAAATAATAAATTTACTTTACATATCTTAAGATATAAAGTTAAAAAATAGTTGAGGTACAAAAGTAACACAAACAACATAAGAAAACATAAATAAATACTTTAATTGAAAGATAAGAAAATAAAGTATAAGAAAATAACTCAAAAATAAACTTATTTTAATAAGGAAATAAGACTATAATCTATTGATTGAGATCATATCTGTATTGCAATGATTGAATGTAAACAAGTAAAAAATTAAGAAAAAGTTTTGTCACATGATGTGCAAATGAAGATCGCTCTTCCATTTGGAATGCATTTCTGATGAACCCAAACCATTGAAGACATGGAAGCCATCGATCTCCACTCTCGTCATCACCCCAAGACACATCACAAAAATTGCATTCGGTATATCTTGAATATGGAAACTCTAACACTTCGTCTTCATCGTCAGAATCTGCAAATGGTATAAGATGAGGGCTATCATCATCTGAAGATGAAGGACGGCGGCGTTTTGATGTTGATGGTTTGTCCATTTGGGACAATTTTGTCTTCTTTGCAGATTTTTTCAGTGTTTTCGTTTAAGCGGGTTTTTCAGCCTTATTTATTTGGTCCTGCAGCTGGTTTTTGTAAGGGGAAGATTTCAAAACCTGGGATTCACATTTTCTTCCTCTGTTAGTTTTTGGTATCTTCTTCAATTTTGGGGAAGGAGATATTTCCCATGGAGTAACGTGTTCTTCATTCTTTGCTTTGCCAACACATAAGGCTGCTTGGACTGAACAATGCTTAAGCCAGTCTCATCAACGTTCCATATTCTGGATGTTGAGAAGTTATATTTTTCATACAAAGCCTCTAAAATATTGAAAAATTTATCAACATTTTCTGGTACAAAGCCCAAGTCAAAGTACAAGTCAATTGAGGTTCCTGTGGGATGTCGCAAGCTGATTTCATTCTTATGGCGTTTTAGAAACCCGTAGAGCCAATCTTTTCCCGCAGTTGTATGAAGCAACGAAAATTTATTAGGAATTTTGTTTTTTTCTGCAACTTGGAATGCAAGGTTCCGTAAATCACTTCGAGTAAGCCCCCAAGAGTTCCATGTCATGTAAATATTTGACAAGCTCTTCTTCCATTTCTTTACTAAACACAGGTTTTCGCACCAAGGGTGTAGACAAAAGCTCATCAATGCTCTTACCACTTTGTGCCATGCATTGCAATGTTGATTTTGGGACATCAAATTTCTTGGAGGTCAACAACACGCCCATTTCTTCTCTTTAGATTGCAGCCAAAGCTTGTCTCATTTTACATAGATCATATTTGCGCACAGGAACTCCTTTCTTTGGCATTTTAAGAAGAATCTAAATGTTTGAGCATTATTTAATTTCATTCATTCATTAAATAAGAAAAAACGGGTAATGTGGAGTACCGCTCCACATTACCCTCTTCAAAGTACTCCACATTAGCCGAAAAGCACAAAATGAAGTAAATTATAAAAACAAATTATTCAACGCAAGAGGAAACTCTAACTCACATTATATTTCTAGAGATCACCGTTTCATAGAATAGAAAAAAACACAGTTTTAAAAAAAAAAATTGTTTAACTCACTCTCACAAACTTTTTTCTCGATACCAAAATTTACATCGACTGCACTACAAAACGAATAATGTCGAACCGCGCAAAACCTGTGACTGCTGGACACGTGGCAGCAACTGATTACTGTTTTGGTGTTAGTAAGCTTATACATGACAAACAAGCAACCACTCATACTTGCTCAGGAAAGCGAATACCATGGTGCTCCACATTACCCGACTACTCCACATTACCCGAACTTACTCTACCTCATACAATGTGGACAGTGTCTAACTATGCGCCAAGCTATATCTCGAGCATTGATCATCCAAAATCTTTGTCTAACTATAGCGACAAGAGTCTTCGGACCAGCATGAAAGTTGGAGTAATGAATATGTTCAACGAGAGTTTTGCTAAAGGTGCAATTCTTTGGCAATAACAATTGATGTTTACTTCCTTCTGCCATGTCTGCGTGCTTCAGTCGTCCACCTACTCTCAACAAAAGTAGTACTTGCCTGTCTTCGATGAACGGACATAAGGATTTGATAGATTCCTTGAGTGGTGTGCTTGATTTTATGGCATCGATTTCCTTTGCGAAATATGTTGTTTGGATCACGTTTACTACAACGAGCAGAGCAAATTCTAGCTCGTCACCAGTTGAGTATGGACCTGGAAATGGGATTCTCCATATTCGCAAATTGACAAACCTTACAACGTATGCAAAAATTCTAATTATTTTTGTGTATGAACAGCTGGCGACGTCTGAGTTCATCTCACTCAACTCGCTTTTCGAGGGGTAACCGATCGAGTCGTTCCCCTGCCCATGAGCAATCGCATCGATAGAATTGCCTGGGGCCACATTCGCCACAGCCCAGCGCAAAAGGATAGATCAAAGATTAATTATGTAACAAGATGGGAAACTGACTTACGTTTCACTCCCTAGATCCCGCAATTTTCATATTCTTTCATTTTATTTTCTTTCCTTGTACATGAATAATACAAAAACAAAGAGATGAGGTGTGATTCTTATGTCGTTTTCCATTGGTCGTCCAGAAGCATTCGGAAGAGTCCAGAAGTCTTCTGAAACCATTTTATTGGACTGACTTTGACAGACGGAATGCTTCTGAGAAGAGCAGAACTCTTCTGTTTTGAAAACAGAATCGTTCGAAGAATGACACATACATCATAACCCGTTCCATTGGAGTTAGAAGAAGAAACATCAAAAAAAGACCAATGGAAAACGACATTATATTTTTGCAGTTCTCTTTTGTTTGTTTTCGGATTTTCAAATTTAACGTAGATTACTAGATTGAATTTTCAAATTGTCAAACACGTTTTTCTTAAACCCACCACGAAAATATTTGAAGGATGCGTTCCGAAGCTTTAGGCTGAAAACTTACTTGTGCCTTACATTAAGATATGTTTGAAGGCAGAAGCACACTCAAATATTTAAATACATACATAATATACTGAATTTAGGAAATATCAGGCAATTTTCATGGTCAATTTGATTCTTGTTCTCGAAAAATTGGAAAAAGGGCATAATGGCGAACAGTGTTGCTGTTTTTGTTTTAACTTCAACAAAAAATTAAAATATGTATTTGTCATTTTTTATTGCATTCTATAAACAAATTCTTGTCTCACAACTCAAAAAGTGAAAAAAAACTTTACATTTGTAATTTGCAGCCAAAACAAACAAAAATGAACCGAAAAATTATTCCGTGTTTTCATACTTCATTTTCCATCGTTTAATCTTTAGAACGTGTCATAAGTGGCCGAGAGACCGTTTCCAAAAACGAATACAACAAAATTATTTCTTGTTATTAAAATACTAAAACATTTTGATTGTTTGTATGAATGAAAACAAGAAAAATATTTCTCTTACTTTACCAAAAAATATAGATTTTTTTTGTTCTGATTTAGCGTGTCTGCGTTTTGTGCACAATTTCTATTACCGTCACTCTTTGAAAATGAAATTTCAATTTCTACGCGTGTTTGTTTAATAGCTTTTACTTACCTAATAATTTTACTGTATTTGGTAAACCAAAATCTGTTTAAAACAAGACTCCAAAGTTCCTAGACGACATTCTAGTTCAGTTGGAGATAATACGTAAGCAGTTGACTCTACTATATTTTTTATTCTAGTAATGCTTCCCTTGGTAGAAGCACGCTGTTGCTTTAATTCATCAAGCGTTGGTTCAGTTGCCATATTTAATAAACGAATATGTGTGTATAGTGATTCGAATCAAAATTACCACCAGCAACGATCGAAGTCAAAAATTGCAAATTGTTTTGTTTAAAAATTACGAGAGTTCAGCAAGTTCTCCCGCGACGACGACGAACGATGCAAATATCAAAGATTCAATGAGCTTTGATCGAATTTTGTGTGGGCGAAATGAAGATCGTTGCACTGAGATTACGTTGAGTTGAATTGAATTTTTCGAAAGCTTCTGCTGTTGATTGCCGAAAAAACGAACGAACGAGAATGGAAGAAAGCGAAAAAGTGCAGTGGATGCTAGATTACAAGAGTGGCGAAAGTGATACTTTTTGAAGATCGAAAGCTTTGCGTGCTCGAGTGCGTGCTCGAGTGTGTGTGTGTGTGTGTGTGTGTGTGTGTGTGTGTGTGTGTGTGTGTGTGTGTGTGTGTGTGTGTGTGTGTGTGTGTGTGTGTGTGTGTGTGTGTGTGTGTGTGTGTGTGTGTGTGTGTGTGTGTGTGTGTGTGTGTGTGTGTGTGTGTGTGTGTGTGTGTGGGTGTGTGTGTGTGTGTGTGTGTGTGTGTGTGTGTGTGTGTGTGTGTGTGTGTGTGTGTGTGTGTGTGTTGGACACAGTGTGGAATATAAATTTTCTCTTTTGCGGATTTCTAATATGAAAAGTTTCAGCGAAAAATCAACAAAATTTCAGAAAATTTTTCAGTGAAAAATAAACAACATTTTAGAGAATTTTTCAGTGAAAAATCAACAAAATTTCAGAAAATTTTTCAGTGAAAAATCAACTTAATTTCAGAAAAAATTTTCATAGAAAAATCAACAAAAAATCAGAAAATTTTTCAGTGAAAAATTAACAACATTTCAGAGAATTTTTCAGTGAAAAATCAACAAAATTTTAGAGATTTTTTCAGTGAAAAATCAACAAAATTTTAGAGAATTTTTCAGTGAAAAATCAACAAAATTTCAGAAAATTTTTCAGTGAAAAATAAACAAAATTTTAGAGAATTTTTTAGTGAAAAATCAACAAAATTTCAGAAAATTTTAGAGTGAAAAATAAACAAAATCTTAGAGAATTTTTCAGTGAAAAATCAACAAAATTTCAGAAAATTTTTCAGTGAAAATCAACTAAATTTCAGAAATTTTTTCAGTGAAAAATCAACAAAAAATCAGAAAATTTTTCAGTGAAAAACTAACAAAATTTCAGAGAATTTTTCAGTGAAAAATCAACAAAATTTTAGAGAATTTTTCAGTGAAAAATCAACAAAATTTCAGAAAATTTTTCAGTGAAAAATCAACTTGTTTTCAGAAAATTTTTCAGAGAAAAATCAACAAAAAATCAGAAAATTTTTCATTGAAAAATTAGCAACAGTTCAGAGAATTTTTCAGTGAAAAATCAACAAAATTTTAGAGAATTTTTCAGTGAAAAATCAACAAAATTTTAGAGAATTTTTCAGTGAAAAATCAACAAAATTTCAGAAAATTTTTCAGTGAAAAATAAACAAAATTTTAGAGAATTTTTTATTGAAAAATAAACAAAATTTTAGAGAATTTTTTATTGAAAAATCAACAAAATTTCAGAAAATTTTTCAGTGAAAATCAACTAAATTTCAGAAAATTTTTCAGTGAAAAATCAACAAAAAATCAGAAAATTTTTCAGTGAAAAATTAACAAAATTTCAGAGAATTTTTCATTGAAAAATCAACAAAATTTTAGAGAATTTTTCAGTGAAAAATCAACTAAATTTCAGAAAATTTTTCAGTGAAAAAATCAACTAAATTTCAGAAAATTTTTCAGTGAAAAATCAACAAAATTTTAGAGAATTTTTCAGTGAAAAATCAACAAAATTTCAGAAAATTTTTCAGTGAAAAATCAACAAAATTTTAGAGAATTTTTCATTGAAAAATCAACAAAATTTCAGAAAATTTTTCAGTGAAAATTCAACTAAATTTCAGAAAATTTTTCAGTGAAAAATCAACAAAATTTTAGAGAATTTTTCAGTGAAAAATCAACAAAATTCTAGAAAAATTTTCAGTGAAAAATCAACAAAATTTTAGAGAATTTTTCAGTGAAAAATCAACAAAATTTTAGAGAATTTTTCAGTGAAAAATCAACAAAATTTCAGAAAAATTTTCAGTGAAAAATCAACAAAATTTCAGAAAATTTTTCAGTGAAAAATCAAAAAAAATTCAGAAAATTTTTCAGTGAAAAATCAACAAAAAATCAGAAAATTTTTCAGTGAAAAATTACTAAAATAACAGAGAGTTTTTCAGTGAAAAATCAACAAAATTTTAGAGAAATTTTCAGTGAAAAATCAACAAAATTTTAGAAAATTTTTCAGTGAAAAATCAACAAAATTTCAGAAAATTTTTCAGTGAAAAATCAACAAAATTTTAGAGAATTTTTCAGTGAAAAATCAACAAAATTTCAGAAAATTTTTCAGTGAAAAATCAACAAAATTACAGAGAATTTTTCAGTGAAAAATCAACAAAATTTAAGAGAATTTTTCAGTGAAAAATCAACAAAATTTTAGAGAATTTTTCAGTGAAAAATCAAATAAATTTCGGAAAATTTTTTAGTGAAAAATCAACAAAATTTCAGATTTTTTTTCAGTGAAAAATAAACAAAATTTTAGAGAATTTTTCAGTGAAACATCAACTAAATTACAGAGAATTTTTCAGTGAAAAATCAACAAAATTTCAGAGAATTTTTCAGTGAAAAATCAACAAAATTTTAGAGAATTTTTCAGTGAAAAATCAACAAAATTTTAGAGAATTTTTCAGTGAAAAATCAACCAAATTTTAGAAAATTTTTCAGAGAAAAATCAACAAAAAGTCAGAAAATTTTTCAGTGAAAAATTAACAAAATTTCAGAAAATTTTTCAGTGAAAAATCAACAAAATTGAAGAGAATTTTTCAGTGAAAAATCAACAAAATTTTAGAGAATTTTTCAGTGAAAAATCAACTAAATTTCAGAAAATTTTTCAGTGAAAAATAAACAAAATTTTAGAGAATTTTTCAGTGAAAAATCAACAAAATTTCAGAAAATTTTTCAGTGAAAATCAACTATATTTCAGAAAATTTTTCAGTGAAAAATCAACAAAATTTCAGAAATTTTTTCAGTGAAAAATAAACAAAATTTTAGAGAATTTTTCAGTGAAAAATCAAATAAATTTCGGAAAATTTTTTAGTGAAAAATCAACAAAATTTCAGAATTTTTTTCAGTGAAAAATAAACAAAATTTTAGAGAATTTTTCAGTGAAACATCAACTAAATTTCGGAAAATTTTTCAGTGAAAAATCAACTTAATTTCAGAAAATTTTTTAGTGAAAAATCAAAAAAAAATCTTAGAAAATTTTTCATTGAAAAATCAACAAAATTTCAGAAATTTTTTCAGTGAAAAATCAACAAAATTTCAGAGGATTTTTCAGTGAAACATCAACAAAATTAAGAGAATTTTTCAGTGAAAATTCAAAAAAATTTCTTCAGTGAAAAATAAACAAAATTTTAGAGAATTTTTCAGTGAAAAATCAAATAAATTTCGGAACATTTTTTAGTGAAAAATCAACAAAATTTCAGAAATTTTTTCAGTGAAAAATAAACAAAATTTTAGAGAATTTTTCAGTGAAACATCAACTAAATTTCGGAAAATTTTTCAGTGAAAAATCAACTAAATTTCAGAAATTTTCTTAGTGAAAAATCAAAAAAAAATCTTAGAAAATTTTTCATTGAAAAATCAACAAAATTTCAGAAATTTTTTCAGTGAAAAATCAACAAAATTTCAGAGGATTTTTCAGTGAAACATCAACAAAATTAAGAGAATTTTTCAGTGAAAATTCAAAAAAATTTCAGAAAATTTTTCCGTGAAAAATCAACAAAATTTGAGAGAATTTTTCAGTGAAAAATCAACAAAATTTTAGAAAAATTTTCAGTGAAAAATCAACAAAATTTCAGAAAATTTTTCAGTGAAAAATCAACAAAATTTCAGAGAATTTTTCAATGAAAAATCAACAAAATTTCAGAAAATTTTTCAGTGAAAAATTAATAAAATTTCAGAGAATTTTTCATTGAAAAATCAACAAAATTTTAGAGAATTTTTCAGTGAAAAATTAACAAAATTTCAGAAAATTTTTCAGTGAAAAATCAACTAAATTTTAGAAAATTTTTCAGTGAAAAATCAACTAAATTTCAGAAATTTTTTCAGTGAAAAATCAACAAAATTTTAGAGAATTTTTCAGTGAAAAATCAACAAAATTTTAGAAATTTTTTTAGTGAAAGATCAACAAAATTTCAGAAATTTTTTCAGTGAAAAATCAACAAAATTTCAGAGGATTTTTCAGTGAAACATCAACAAAATTTAGAGAGTTTTTCAGTGAAAAATCAACAAAATTTCAGAAAATTTTTCCGTGAAAAATCAACAAAATTTTAGAGAATTTTTCATTGAAAAATCAACAAAATTTCAGAAAATTTTTCAGTGAAAATTCAACTAAATTTCAGAAAATTTTTCAGTGAAAAATCAACAAAATTTTAGAGAATTTTTCAGTGAAAAATCAACAAAATTTTAGAAAAACTTCCAGTGAAAAACCAACAAAATTTCAGAAAATTTATCAGTGAAAAATCAACAAAATTTCAGAGAATTTTTCAATGAAAAATCAACAAAATTTCAGAAATTTTTTCAGTGAAAAATTAACAAAATTTCAGAGAATTTTTCAGTGAAAAATCAACAAAATTTTAGAGAATTTTTCAGTGAAAAATCAACAAAATTTTAGAGAATTTTTCGGTGAAAAATCAACAAAATTTCAGAAAATTTTTCAGTGAAAAATCAACAAAATTTTAGAAAATTTTTCAGTGAAAAATCAACAAAAAATCAGAAAATTTTTCAGTGAAAAACTAACAAAATTACAGAGAACTTTTCAGTGAAAAATCAACAAAATTTTAGAGAAATTTTCAGTGAAAAATCAACAAAATTTTAGACAATTTTTCCGGTGAAAAATCAACAAAATTTCAGAAAATTTTTCAGTGAAAAATCAACAAAATTTTAGAGAATTTTTCAGTGAAAAATCGACAAAATTTCAGAAAATTTTTCAGTGAAAAATCAACAAAATTACAGAGAATTTTTCAGTGAAAAATTAACAAAATTTAAGAGAATTTTTCAGTGAAAAATCAACAAAATTTTAGAGAATTTTTCAGTGAAAAATCAACAAAATTTTAAAGAATTTTTCAGTGAAAAATCAACAACATTTTAGAAAATTTTTCAGAGAAAAATCAAAAAAAAAAAATCAGAAAATTTTTCAGTGAAAAATCAACTTCATTTCAGAAAATTTTTCATAGAAAAATCAACAAAAAATCAGAAAATTTTTCAGTGAAAAATTAACAAAATTTCAGAGAATTTTTCAGTGAAAAATCAACAAAATTTTAGAGAATTTTTCAGTGAAAAATCAACAAAATTTTAGAGAATTTTTCAGTGAAAAATCAACAAAATTTCAGAAAATTTTTCAGTGAAAAATAAACAAAATTTTAGAGAATTTTTCAGTGAAAAATCAACAAAATTTTTGAAAATTTTTCAGTGAAAATCAACTAAATTTCAGAAAATTTTTCAGTGAAAAATCAACAAAATTGAAGAGAATTTTTCAGTGAAAAATCAACAAAATTTTAGAGAATTTTTCAATGAAAAATCAACTAAATTTCAGAAAATTTTTCAGTGAAAAATAAACAAAATTTTAGAGAATTTTTCAGTGAAAAATCAACAAAATTTCAGAAAATTTTTCAGTGAAAATCAACTATATTTCAGAAAATTTTTCAGTGAAAAATCAACAAAAAATCAGAAAATTTTTCAGTGAAAAATTAACAAAATTTCAGGGAATTTTTCAGTGAAAAATCAACAAAATTTTAGAGAATTTTTCAGTGAAAAATCAACAAAATTTTAGAGAATTTTTCGGTGAAAAATCAACAAAATTTCAGAAAATTTTTCAGTGAAAAATCAACAAAATTTTAGAAAATTTTTCAGTGAAAAATCAACAAAATTTCAGAAAAATTTTCCGTGAAAAATCAACAAAATTTTAGAGAATTTTTCAGTGAAAAATCAAAAAAATTTTAGAAAAATTTTCAGTGAAAAATCAACAAAATTTCAGAAAATTTATCAGTGAAAAATCAACAAAATTTCAGAGAATTTTTCAATGAAAAATCAACAAAATTTCAGAAAATTTTTCAGTGAAAAATCAACAAAATTACAGAGAATTTTTCAGTGAAAAATCAACAAAATTTCAGAAAATTTTTCAGTGAAAAATCAACAAAATTTTAGAGAATTTTTCAGTGAAAAATCAACAAAATTTCAGAAAAATTTTCAGTGAAAAATCAACTTCATTTCAGAAAATTTTTCATAGAAAAATCAACAAAAAATCAGAAAATTTTTCAGTGAAAAATTAACAAAATTACAGAGAATTTTTCAGTGAAAATTCAACAAAATTTTAGAAAAATTTTCAGTGAAAAATCAACAAAATTTTAGAAAATTTTTCAGTGAAAAATCAACAAAATTTCAGAAAATTTTTCAGTGAAAAATCAACAAAATTTTAGAGAATTTTTCAGTGAAAAATCAACAAAATTCCAGAAAATTTTTCAGTGAAAAATCAACAAAATTTTAGAGAATTTTTCAGTGAAAAATCAACAAAATTTTAGAAAATTTTTCAGTGAAAAATCAACAATATTTCAGAAATTTGTTCAGTGAAATATCAACAAAATTTCAGAGGATTTTTCAGTGAAACATCAACAAAATTTAGAGAATTTTTCAGTGAAAAATCAACAAAATTTCAGAAAATTTTTCAGTGAAAAATCAACAAAATTTTAGAGAATTTTTCATTGAAAAATCAACAAAATTTCAGAAATTTTTCAGTGAAAATTCAACTAAATTTCAGAAAATTTTTCAGTGAAAAATCAACAAAATTTTAGAGAATTTTTCAGTGAAAAATCAACAAAATTTTAGAAAATTTTTCAGTGAAAAATCAACAAAATTTCAGAAAATTTTTCAGTGAAAAATCAACAAAATTTTAGAGAATTTTTCAGTGAAAAATCAACAAAATTTCAGAAAATTTTTCAGTGAAAAATAAACAAAATTTTAGAGAATTTTTCAGTGAAAATCAACAAAATTTTTGAAAATTTTTCATTGAAAATCAACTAAATTTCAAATAAAATTTCAGTGAAAAATCAACAAAATTGAAGAGAATTTTTCAGTGAAAATTCAACAAAATTTTAGAGAATTTTTCAGTGAAAAATCAACAAAATTTCAGAAAATTTTTCAGTGAAAAATAAACAAAATTTTAGAGAATTTTTCAGTGAAAAATCAACAAAATTTCAGAAAATTTTTCAGTGAAAATCAACTATATTTCAGAAAATTTTTCAGTGAAAAATCAACAAAATTTCAGAAAATTTTTTCCGTGAAAAATCAACAAAATTTTAGAGATTTTTTCAGTGAAAAATCAAAAAAATTTCAGAGAATTTTTCAGTGAAAAATATACAAAATTGTAGAGAATTTTTCAGTGAAAAATCAAAAAAAATTAGAAAATTTTTTATTGAAAAATCAACAAAATTTCAGAAAATTTTTCAGTGAAAAATCAACAAAATTTCAGAATACAATTTTAGTTTTTCAGTGAAAAATCAACAAAATTTCAGAAAAATTTTCAGTGAAAAATCAATTAAATTTCAGAAAATTTTTCAGTGAAAAATCAACAAAATTTTAGAAAATTTTTCAGTGAAAAAACAACAAAATTTCAGAAATTATTCAGTGAAAAATCAACAAAAGTTCAGAGAATTTTTCAGTGAATAATCAACAAAATTTTAGAGAATTTTTCAGTGAAAAATCAACAAAATTTTAGAAAAATTTTCAGTGAAAAATCAACAAAATTTCAGTAAATTTTTCAGTGAAAAATTAACAAAATTTCAGAGAATTTTTCACTGAAAAATCAACAAAATTTTTAGAGAATTTTTCAATGAAAAATCAACAAAATTTCAGAGAATTTTTCAGTGAAAAATCAACGAAATTGTAGAGAATTTTTCAGTGAAAAATCAAAAAAATTTTAGAAAATTTTTTATTGAAAAATCAACAAAATGTCAGAAAATTTTTTCAGTGAAAAATCAACAAAATTTTAGAGAATTTTTCAGTGAAAAATCAACTAAATTTTAGAAATTTTTTCAGTGAAAAATTTCAGAAATTTTTTCAGTGAAAAAATCAAACAAAATTTCAGAGAATTTTTCAATGAAAAATCAACAAAATTTCAGAAATTTTTTCAGTGAAAAATCAACAAAATTTCAGAAAATTTTTTCAGTGGAAAAATTAACAAAATTTCAGAGAATTTTTCAGTGAAAAATCAACAAAATTTCAGAATAAAATTTTAGTTTTTCAGTGAAAAATTAACAAAATTTCAGAAAAAATTTCAGTGAAAAATCAATTAAATTTCAGAAAATTTTTCAGTGAAAAATCAACAAAATTTTAGAAAATTTTTCAGTGAAAAATCAACAAAATTTCAGAAATTATTCAGTGAAAAATCAACAAAATTTTAAAGAATTTTTCAGTGAAAAATCAACAAAATTTTAGAAAATTTTTCAATGAAAAATCAACAAATTTCAGAAAATTTTTCAGTGAAAAATTAACAAAATTTCAGAGAATTTTTAAGTGAAAAAATCAACAAAATTTTAGAGAATTTTTCAGTGAAAAATCAACAAAATTTTAGAAAAATTTTTCAGTGAAAAATCAACAAAATCTTAGACAATTTTTCAGTGAAAATCAACAAAATTTCAGAAATTTTTCAGGTGAAAAATCAACAAAAAAACAGAAAAATTTTTCAGTGAAAAATCAAAAAAATTACAGAGAATTTTTCAGTGAAAAATCAACAAAATCTTAGAGAATTTTTCAGTGAAAAATCAACAAAATTTTAGAAATTTTTTCAGTGAAAAATCAACAAAATTTCAGAAAATTTTTCAGTGAAAAATTAACACAATTTCAGAGAATTTTTCAGTGAAAAATCAACAAAATTTTAGAGAATTTTTCAGTGAAAAATCAAAAAAATTTCAGAGAATTTTTCAGTGAAAAATCAACAAAATTGTAGAGAATTTTCAGTGAAAAATCAAAAAATTTAGAAAATTTTTTATTGAAAAATCAACAAAATTTCAGGAAAATTTTTCAGTGAAAAATCAACAAAATTTCAGAATAAAATTTTAGTTTTTCAGTGAAAAATTAACAAATTTTCAGAAAAAATTTCAGTGAAAAATCAACTAAATTTCAGAAAATTTTTCAGTGAAAAATCAACAAAATTTTAGAAAATTTTTCAGTGAAAAATCAACAAAATTTCAGAAATTATTCAGTGGAAAATCAACAAAATTTCAGAGAGATTTTTCAGTGAATAATCAACAAAATTTTAAAGAATTTTTCAGTGAAAAATCAACAAAATTTTAGAAAATTTTTCAGTGAAAAATTAACAAAATTTCAGAGATTTTTTCAGTGAAAAATCAACAAAATTTTAGAGAATTTTTCAGTGAAAAATCAACAAAATTTCAGAGAATTTTTCAGTGAATAATCAACAAAATTGTAGAGAATTTTTCAGTGAAAAATCAAAAAAAATTTTAGAAATTTTTTTTATTGAAAAATCAACAAAATATCAGAAAATTTTTTCAGTGAAAAATCAACTAAATTTCAGAAAATTTTTCAGTGAAAAATCAACAAAATTTTAAGAGAATTTTTCAGTGAAAAATCAACAAAATTTTAGAAAAAACTTTCAGTGAAAAATCAACAAAATTTCAGAAAATTTATCAGTGAAAAATCAACAAAATTTCAGAGAGTTTTTCAATGAAAAATCAACAAAATTTCAGAAAATTTTTCAGTGAAAAATTAACAAAATTTCAGAGAATTTTTCAGTGAAAAAATCAACAAAATTTTAGAGAATTTTACAGTGAAAAATCAACAAAATTTTAGAGAATTTTTCGGTGAAAAATCAACAAAATTTCAGAAAATTTTTCAGTGAAAAATCAACAAAATTTTAGAAAATTTTCAGTGAAAAATCAACAAAAAATCAGAAATTTTTTCTGTGAAAAACTAACAAAATTACAGAGAATTTTTCAGTGAAAAATCAACAAAATTTTAGAGAAATTTTTCAGTGAAAAATTAACAAAATTTTAGACAATTTTTTCCGGTGAAAAATCAACAAAATTTCAGAAAAATTTTTCAGTGAAAAATCAACAAAATTTTAGAGAATTTTTCAGTGAAAAATCGACAAAATTTCAGAAAATTTTTCAGTGAAAAATCAACAAAATTACAGAGAATTTTTCAGTGAAAAATTAACAAAATTTAAGAGAATTTTTCAGTGAAAAATCAACAAAATTTTAGAGAATTTTTCAGTGAAAAATCAACAAAATTTTAGAGAATTTTTCAGTGAAAAATCAACAAAATTTTAGAAAATTTTTCCAGAGAAAAATCAAAAAAAAAATCAGAAAATTTTTCAGTGAAAAATCAACTTCATTTCAGAAAATTTTTCATAGAAAAATCAACAAAAAATCAGAAAATTTTTCAGTGAAAAATTAACAAAATTTCAGAGAATTTTTCAGTGAAAAATCAACAAAATTTTAGAGAATTTTTCAGTGAAAAATCAACAAAAATTTCAGAATAAAATTTTAGTTTTTCAATGAAAAATTAACAAAATTTCAGAAAAAATTTCAGTGAAAAATCAATTAAATTTCAGAAAATTTTTCAGTGAAAATCAAAAAAATTTTTAGAAATTTTTTCAGTGAAAAATCAACAAAATTTTAGAGAAATTTTCAGTGAAAAATCAACAAAATTTTAGACAATTTTTCCGGTGAAAAATCAACAAAATTTCAGAAAATTTTTCAGTGAAAAATAAACAAAATTTTAGAGAATTTTTCAGTGAAAAATCAACCAAAATTTTTGAAAATTTTTCAGTGAAAATCAACTAAATTTCAGAAAAATTTTCAGTGAAAAATCAACAAAATTGAAGAGAATTTTTCAGTGAAAAATCAACAAAATTTTAGAGAATTTTTCAGTGAAAAATCAACTAAATTTCAGAAAATTTTTCAGTGAAAAATAAACAAAATTTCAGAGAATTTTTCAGTGAAAAATCAACAAAATTTCAGAATAAAATTTTAGTTTTTCAATGAAAAATTAACAAAATTTCAGAAAAAATTTCAGTGAAAAATCAATTAAATTTCAGAAAATTTTTCAGTGAAAAATCAAAAAAATTTTAGAAATTTTTTCAGTGAAAAATCAACAAAATTTCAGAAATTATTCAGTGAAAAATCAACAAAATTTTAAAGAATTTTTCAGTGAAAAAATCAACAAAATTTTAGAAAAATTTTTCAATGAAAAATCAACAAAATTTCAGAAAATTTTTCAGTGAAAAATTAACAAAATTTCAGAGAATTTTTCAGTGAAAAATCAACAAAATTTTAGAGAATTTTTCAGTGAAAAATCAACAAAATTTTAGAAAATTTTTCAGTGAAAAATCAACAAAATCTTAGAAAATTTTTCAGTGAAAAATCAACAAAATTTCAGAAAATTTTTCAGTGAAAAATCAACAAAAAACAGAAAAATTTTCAGTGAAAAATCAAAAAAATTACAGAGAATTTTTCAGTGAAAAAATCAACAAAATTTTAGAGAATTTTTCAGTGAAAAATCAACAAAATTTTAGAAATTTTTTCAGTGAAAAATCAACAAAATTTCAGAAAATTTTTCAGTGAAAAATTAACAAAATTTCAGAGAATGTTTCAGTGAAAAATCAACAAAATTTTAGAGAATTTTGCAGTGAAAAATCAAAAAATTTTCAGAGAATTTTTCAGTGAAAAATCAACAAAATTGTAGAGAATTTTTCAGTGGAAAAATCAAAAAAATTTTAGAAAATTTTTTATTGAAAAATCAACAAAATTTCAGAAAATTTTTTCA